>BSEG01000008.1:14792500-16042500 GCA_036245055.1 Diospyros kaki
AACTACGGCGACAAGTAGCCATGGCAAGGAGTAAAGGCTGCGATGGCAGAGAAGAAGGAGCACCGGCTAGGCAGCGTGAGGAGGCCGTAGCGAGGAGCAGTGGAGAAAAATGAGCATCAACGAAGAGAAACAATGCAGTTGCGACAAGAAAGAAGAATCGGATCCAGTAAGGAGAAGCAGTGTGACCACATTGGAGAAGACCCAGATTCAGCTCTAGCAATGGCGGCGATGGCTCCCTCCTTCAGCATCACACGATATCCTTTTCAAGGTTTGTGAAATCTGGGTTTCTGATTTTTATTATGTATTTTATATAAATTTTGTATATATTGAAGTAATGGATTTTAATTATATTTTGACTAATTTGTGTATTTAATTATACATTTATTTGTATTCAAAATTTGATTAAATTTTGAATTATGAAAATATTTCAAATAATTTTGTTAAATAATTATTTTTAAAAAAAATTAGTAAATTTATTTATAAATATATTAAATATTATAAAAATCTAATACCATCATATTTATTATTAAATTCTTAAATAACCAATAAATTTTATAATTAAAAAAAGTGAGATAAGGAGTGAAATAAAGAGTGTGATAGGGAGTCATAATTTTTTAAATAAAATAAAAATAAAAATAAATTATTTATAATATAGTAAAAAATGAGATAGAGAGGTTTTAGAGATGACGCAAGCAAATCTGATCTAACAATGAGGCTAATCCAGAGGGGACACATGAGCATCCAGGAAATTCAGAGAGAGTGTAATCTTAACAATCTGTCACAAAAATCACTTCGAACGTTTGAGTATTTAAATTTGTGGAGATGGTTAAGCACTTCTTCATATTTTAATTTAAACTTTTTTTATATTTTGAGTATTTATTTTAAAATTATTAAAAGTACATTTTTTGTAGCATTTTTCACATTTTAGAAATTTTAAACGTATTTGTGATGAAAATAATTAAAATAACTTTTTATTATTTTAATTTTTCTTTATAATTTTTTTTATTTTTAAAAATATAAAAATAAACACGTTTTTACTATTTTAAAAAATTTAAAACTAAAAACGACATAAAATAAGTAAAAAGAATAGGATCTTAGCTTCTCTTCTTTTATAATTGAATTTTATAAATATGGTGTAACTTCTTTTAAGGAAATAATAGAAAACATTCTAACAATAATTTTAGCTATTACTACAAATTTAATAAGGTATCAAGAAAAATGAGTGTAACCCATAATACCACCAAAAGTTTCAACTTCGCCTTATGCACTCCCCTTGTATAAATAAATGCACAAATTCACTTCCAAAGACAATTTAGGCCCCATTTATTTGGAAAAAGGACAAAAAATATTTTTTTAAAAAACATACTTTCCTTGTTCTTCTATGTTTGGTGCCAAAAAAACAAGAAAGTCAATAAAAAATGATTTTCAATCAATTTTACAAGTGTTCAAATGATACATTTAGAAAAGTAACTTTTCGTCTCACAGAAGAGAGATCATTTTTCAAAGTCAACAAAATATATTTTACTTTTTCTTTGACTCACTCCTCTTTTGTTTATTTATGTCGCTCTACTTCTCTTCATTTTCGTCGCACTCTGACAGTTTTTACCTATATCTCTATCTTTGTCAAGCTCCACCCCTTTTATCTCTATTGCATTGTGTGCACGCCTCTCTTAATCTCCACTTACACCACCGTTGTCGTCGTTGTTTTCATCTTGTCTTTGTCATTTTGTACCCCCTCTCTATATATATTTTTATCTCTCCCCTTATTATTTAGATAATTTTTATAAATTAAATGCATAAGTATAACTCATTTAAGTTTAAAGAAATATAAAAATAATTGACAATACGTCCTAATAAAGATTCATTTTTCCATTTTCATGACCCCTTTTTATTTATTTACCTTAAAATAAATCTTTTCATATACATAATCAATGGCGTACGAATTATATTACTCCATAAAAGATTGTTTAAATTTTTTAGTTTTCCTAAAATAAATTTCTTCTAATATATGATCATTAATTCATGAATTATATTAGTTATATAGAAAGATCACATTAAAACTTTTAATTATTGAACAATTCAAAGTAGTGTGTGTGTGGACGCCACACGAGATGTGATGTTGCGACAGCACTTATTGTTGACTGTGAAACAAAGTTTTTTGTTTTTATATATAATTTTTTTAAATATATATATATATATATATATAGGGGTGGCGGCAGCCGTCTCTTGCTGCCGCCGCAAAACCACGTGACCAGCCATCCGGCGTTTCTTCACCCCATCGGCGGGTGTCTGTCTTTATATACTGTGAGTATATATATATTATTCACGTGAGTGTACGAACACAATCTATATATATTTAGAATTTAATATTCTGTATAATTCATATAAGATAAAATTAATTGATGAATTAGTTAATTCTGACCAAATTAGTTGACGAATCTGAAAATTAATGAAGCAATGGATATTATAACAAAAAATATTATTTAGACACAAGAGTAGTTACATATCGTGTGTATGTGTGTGACACTTAACAATAATTTTGTAACATTTAATATCATTATTATTGAATGTCACATAAAATATAAAAATCACCGTATCCAAATAACAAAATAGAATCACAAATGGCAATCCTATTAATAGAACCTCGTCAGCCATTCAGGACTATCCTCTCTTGTTTTGTAATTATTATTGGACCATACCAGTCCAATATCGACCCTTAGCCTACAGTCCAATCTTAGCTCCCAATCTGCAGTTTGATCTTGGTCTTGCGTCAGTTTGCAACAACATCATTACAGTCGCACGCTGGATACTCTTGCGCCCACTCAAGATCTCATCCTCATTTATGACAGATCTCATTCCCCTTAATAGTAGATCTCATCTACATTAATAACAGTCTCATCGACACAATGCCACCATTAGGAAGCTCCAACGCCGAATGTCCAATCCTATCACCCTACAAACGCATGACCCATGCATGCAGAAAGGCCTCTTTTTCTTCTATATAAACTAGTTCTCCCCAGAAGCAAGGTAATTTCTCTTCTAGCCTGCTGGTATTCTATCCATTTTACTCTCATACTCACTTGAGTGTCGGAATGCTTGCAGGTGCCAACTATCCCCTAATGGATTGATCATCGGAGACCATCACTTGCCATTGCAAGCCCACGCTCGACCATCTCTTTGGGCCGGAAGGAACATTTGGCACCCATCATGGGGTTTGATAAAACTTACCTCTCTCATAATATCACCAGAGCCTTTCAAGTCAACCCCACCACCTTTTAATGGTACAAACCAGAAACG
Organism: Diospyros kaki; assembly: GCA_036245055.1. Classification (NCBI taxonomy): domain Eukaryota; kingdom Viridiplantae; phylum Streptophyta; class Magnoliopsida; order Ericales; family Ebenaceae; genus Diospyros; species Diospyros kaki. Next base: position 14,795,798 of record BSEG01000008.1, read on the forward strand.
CCCTTAATTAAGAGCCATACACTATCAACTATAGCCCAGAAAATCCAACTATTATGGAGGTCCTTTTCCAAACCGTCCAACAGTTTCAAAACCAAGTTGTTGAGTTAACCTAAAATTAGCAGCGTGACCAACACAGCGAATGGGTTGATTGCGATGCAAAAGGTAGTCGCTACCAAAACCATCAAGCTACCCATAACCCTACTCACCCACCTACTACATCTTTGTACTCTTCAAGCCATCCCTTTTCCGAGTTCATTATGGTTGTACCCCTACCGAATGGCTTTCGTCTTCCCATTGCTTTGGAGCCATATGACGGCACTACTAACCCTTAGGAACACCTCACCATGTTTAACACCATAATGCTACTAAGTGGGAGTACGGATCCAATCATGTGTTGATCTTTCCCCACCACATTGAAGAAGTCGACCATGTTGTGGTTTTCCTCCCTGGAGCTAAACTCCATCGATGACTTTTTAGAGTTAGCCACTTGCTTCCTTGCCCATTTCTTTACAAGCCAAGCTTACCGTAAGACGTCAGCCATCCTCATTAACCTGAAACAGGGTGAACAAGAGCCACTCTGGATGTTCCTAAACAGATTTACTTAGGAGGCCATCCAGATTAAGGACCTCAACCCGGTGGTTTTCTTACATGCTATCATGGCCGGGCTAAAAGCAGGTCACTTTGCTGATTCGTTGGCCCGGAAGCCCCCGGCCAACCTAGATGACCTTAAGATGTGGGCAGCAGGCTACATAAACATGGAGGAAATGTGGCCACAGCCAACCCACTACTCAAGGCCCCCCACCAAACAACAGTGCAATTTCGAGAGAGACTGCGGTCGAAGACAAGAAAACAAAGACCGTGGCAGGGGATGAAAGAAGCTAGCCCGTTTCCTCGTACCACCCCGATCACACTACGACACCTATACTCCTTCCAAGAAGTTTACAACTCGAGGATAATCTCGCTTCCAAACACCTTAGACCAACAACCTCCCTGTGGCAATGCAGATACCAGTAAGTGGTGTGATTATCATAGTATGTTCGGGCACACAACCAAAGAATGTGCCGCCTTAAAGGATCAGATCGAGCACCTGGTTAGAGAAGGCCACCTCTGCCAATACACCCACAGAGCAGATCAGAGATGATCGTCACAAGACCACCTAGATAGACGAAGAAATCGCAGCCCTCAGAGGCAGCCGTGGGTAGATAAAAAAATGCCCCCGAACAATCAAATAGCCGAAGTCATTAACACCATTTCCAGGGGGTTCGCGGTCAGAGGATACTTGAGCTCAGCTAGAAAGTGACACCTCTGAGCAGTAATGTCAGTAAACAATGTCGATAGGAAGCCAAAAACAATGGCTTGAGACCCCGTAATCTCTTTCATGGATGAGGACTTCAAGGGGATTGATCAGAACCTTGATAACCCTATGGTAGTCTCAATCGCCGCCGCTAATTTCCTGGTAAGGAAAGTCCTCATCGACTAGGGAAGCTCAACCAACTTGCTATATTTGTCAACCCTAAGAAGGATGGGAATCCTAGAAGAAGGGTTGAGGCCATTCCACGGGAATATAATCGGCTTTTTTGGGGAACAAGTAGGCGTCAAGGGGTACGTTAATCTACTAACTTCATTTGGAATGACCCTTCTCATCAAGATGATCAACATCCGGTACCTAGTCATTGATTGCTAGGCACTATACAACGCACTCCTTGGTCGCCCGTCTCTCAACGCCCTGGGTGCAATAGTATCAAACCCCCACTTGGCCATGAAGTTCCCAGTATCAGCCACCAAGGTCGGAGTTGTTCACGATGACCAAAAGGAAGCTTGACAATGCTACCATGACAGCCTCAAGGCTCGAGGACCCGAACTCTACAAAGACGAGGAGGGAAACCTAGCTTCTGGCAACATCAACCAAGCCACAAGTACTAACAACCAGGCTCCACACCACAATGTACATACGACAAAACTAGACCCACGAGGTGAACTTTCGGACAGTCGTCCCCAGCCCATAGAGCAACTTTATCCTATGAGCCTACACCCCCGCCAAGAATTGATAGCCCATATCGGCTCCACATTACCAAACGAGCTGAGAGAAAGATTGATCGGCCTACTCCAATAGAACGCTGACCTCTTCACCTGGACATTGCTAATATGCCCAGAATCGATCCATCCTTCATCTTCTATAAGTTGGCATTCAATCCAAACGCAAAATCGATCGCCTAGAGAAAGAAAAAGCTAGGAGAAGAAAGGCAGCGCGCAGTGGTTGAAGAGACAACAAAACTCCTCAAGACCGGATTCATTAGAGAAGTGCCATACACCACATGGTTGGCCAACATAATTATGGTAAAGAAATCCTTAAGCAAGTGGAGAATGTGCATTGACATCACTGACTTGAACAAAGCATGCTCGAAGGATTCCTACTCGCTGCCTAACATCGACCGGCTTGTAGACGTGACCTTGGGTTACAGATTCTTAAGCTTCATAGACGCCTATTCTGGGTACAATTAGATCCGACTACACCCTGACGATGAGGAGAAAATGACGTTCATCACAGAGAATGCCAACTTCTGCTACCAGGTCATGCCATTCAGATTGAAAAATATGGACGCAACATATCAACGGTTAATGAACAAGGTGTTCACCAAGCAGATTGGCCAAAACATCAAAGTCTACGATAACGACATGGTAGCCAAAATGTCATAAATCCAAGACCATTTCCCAGATTTATCCGAAATTTTCAAACAGCTCTGATGGCACAACATGAAGCTCAATCCTGACAAGTGCGCATTTAAAGTTTAAGGTGACAAATTTCTCGGTTTCATGCTGACCAGTCAGGGAATCAAGGCTAACCCCGACAAATGCAAAGTCATCCTCGAGATGTGCAACCCTACAAAAGTAAATGAGGTCCAACGACTAATAGGCCGAATAATAGCCCTATCCCGCTTCCTCTTTAGATCGGAGGATCGAGAAAGACTATTCCTCCAATGCCTAAAGAAGCCGATATAATTCCAATTGAAGGAGTAGTGCGAGGCTATTTTCTAGGAACTTAAGGGCCTCTTAGCAGTACCCCCCATCATTTCAAGGCCCGAGCCCAAAGAAAAACTCTCACTCTACCTCTCTGTCACTAACAGTGCCCTTAACACAATGTTGGGCAGAGAAGGAGGTAAGTCACAACGACCTGTGTATTTTGTCAGCAGAACCATGTAGAGGCCTGAGCTGCATTACCAGAAGATTGAAAAGCTAGCACTAGCATTGGTAACCACTGCTTGAAAGCTCAGGCCATACTTTCAAAGTCACTAGATCACGGTCCAAATCAATCAACCAATCCAGTAAGTACTTTAGAAGCTGAAACTCTTAGGAAGAATGATTACATGGTCAGTCGAACTCTTCAAATTTGGTATACAGTACCAACCCTGCAAGCACATCAAATTTCAAGTGCTGTCCTATTTCTATGCTGAGTTATCTTCTTCTGACCCGAGCTCATAAGCTAAGCCCTGGACACTGTTTTTCGATGGAGCTTCCAACATCAAGGGAAGCGAAGCCAGAATTATCTTGGAAGGACTCAGTGGGCTGATGCTCATATAGTCCCTCCACTTCAACTTCAAGGCAACCAACAACCAAGTAGAGTATGATGCCCTCATAGCCAGGCTGAATTTAGCAAAAGAAATAGGAGCAGCCCTGGTGGTCGCTAGGAGTAATTCCCAACTGGTGACCAATCAAGTCAAGGGCAAATTCCAAGTAAAAGAACCGCAGCTCAATAGATACCTCAACAAGGTTAGATCCCTCACTAAGTCTTTTGAATATTTCAAAATTGAATACATTCCCAAGGAACAAAACTTGCTGGTAGACTAGCTCTCAAAACTTACCAGCACCAAAAAACACGGAAACAACAAGTCTGTTATACAATAAGCCTTGGATTCGCCCACTGTCAACTTAACAGATGTTCAGGTTGTGAAGATGGCACCAGAATTCTGGGGGTCCCCCGTCGTTCAATTCATACAAGATACGATGCTCTTCACCAACGCAAAGGAAGCCAGGAGGCTCAGAAAGTCTGCTTGCTTCTTTACATTGCTCAGGGATCAATTGTATAGAAAAGGCTCTTCTATGCCACTCCTCAAATGTGTCGACACCAACCAATCCACATACATCATCTCTGAGGTACACGAAGGAGTGTGTAAAAGCCATCTGGGATGACAGCCCCTGGTGGGAATGGTATTGAGAGTTGAGTACTTCTGGCCAATAATGAGAAGAGATTGTCTAGCCTACGTGAAGCACTGCGACAAATGCCAGAGGTTTGTGGGTACACATCATTCTCTGTGGAAAGAACTCCACAACCTTAACAGTCTTTGGTTGTTTTACAAATGGGGGATCGACATCCTTAAACCGTTCCTGATCTCCCTAGGATAACTCAAATTCATAGTAGTGGTAGTCGACTATTTCACCAAATGGATCGAAGTCGAGCCCCTAACCACAATCACTACTTAAAAAATCAGGAGGTTTATTTGGAAAAACATCGTCTGTCAATATGGCCTACCCTGGGTGATCAGTTCAAACAACGACACACATTTTATAAACAACAAACTCAGAAAATTTTGCAAAGAGCTTGGTATCCATCAAGTCTCCACCTTAGTTGAACAACCCAAACCAACGGCCAAGTTGAGGCTGCCAACAAAGTCATCTTAGCCGGACTAAAGAAATGACTTGACCAAGACAAGGGCGCATGGCTAAAAGAACTCCCCATGGTGCTATGGTCATATCATACCATGGCTCAAACTTCTGCCATGGAAACACCATTTTGACTCACCTATAGGTCCGAAGCTGTGATCTCGGTGGAAGTTGGGGAACTCAGTCCTAGGCAACAACATTTCCAAGACAACATTAACGACAAGGAGCAAAGAACCAACCTCAACCTCATCTAGGAGATTCGAGACCAGGCTCATATATAGGAACAAGCTGCCAAACAAATGGCGGCTCAGAAATACAATAAAAAGGCTAGGCCTCGAAGTTTCCAAGAGGGAGACCTAGTCTTAAGAAAGATCGAAGGCCCAAGACAACAACCTGGATAAGGGAAGCTCGACGCTAACTACGAGGGCCCTTACCAAGTCATTAACAACCTTGGCAATGAAGCCTACCACCTGTCCGAACTCTCAGGACAACCCCTGCTGAGGTCATGGAATGCAGCCAGCCTACGAAGATATTATAACTAAGTTGTTATCCTAACTATTTGTACCATTCAACTAAGTAAACTTATCTTAGTCAAGACAGCTTTATTCATTCACTATCCATCACGTCCTTACACATCTCCAAGCCCAAATTTTGTCTTATGTCTTTTCAGCATTTGATACTTATTAGGCATTCACCTACATGTTATAATCAGTCATCAATAATGCTAGTTGCTCGATCAAGACATCCTTTATACAAGGTTGCATCCTTGAAAAATATTTTCTAGCTTGAAGGCTACACATTGTATCCCAAAGACTATCTTTCATCCTGAAGAAAATATCTTACATAGGAAATTATTCAAGTCTTCTTGGTCTCAACCCAATAGACCTCGAGTCATCTCAATCCCAACCGTGCTCCGTGTATCAAACCAACGCTATCAGTCTGCCGCCAAGTGCTAGGGTCTATCCCGGCAAGCGGACCTCGAGGACCTTCACTATTTAAACGATACCTTGTATCAAACAAGCGCAGACAAGCCTCGAGTCTTCTCGGTCTTACCCCAATGGACCTCGAGCGATCTCGGTCCCAATCGTGCTCAGTGTATCAAACCAATGCAGTCAGTCTGCCCCCAAGGGCCCAGGTTTATCCCAACGAGTGGACCTTGGGGGCTTCCCCAGTTCAAGTGATGCCTTGTATCAAACAAGCACCAATAGACATCGAGTATTCTCAGTCTCACCCCAACGGACCTCGAGCCATCTCGATCCCAACTGTGCTCCGTGTATCAAACCAACATGATCAGTCTGTCCCCAAGTGCCCAAGTTTATCCCCACTAGCAGACATCGAGGACCTCCCTCGTTCAAGAGATGCCTTGTATCAAACAAGCGTCGGCAGACTTTGAGTCTTCTCGGTCTCACCCCAATGGACCTTGAACCATTTTAGTCCCAATCGTGCTCTATGTATCAAATCGATGCAGTCAATCCACCCCTAAGTGCCCGGGTCTATCCCGGCGGGGGGGACGTCGGGGACTTCCCCAGTTCAAGCGATGCCTTGTATCAAACAAGGGCCGACAAACCTTGAGAATTCTCGGTCTCACCCCAACGGACCTCTAGCTATCTCGATCCCAATCGTGCTGTGTGTATCAAATCAACGCGATCAATCCCGGATCTATCCCGACGGGCGGACGTCGGGGACTTCCCCCTAACAGACATCAGCATTAATAGACCTCGATCTATCTCAGTCACTAAACCCGTGCATTGTATCAAACAAGCACTTACAGGTCCAGGGTTATCCCGATCTCACCCAAACTCACCCTTTGATACAATTGTGAATTAACCACGAGTTATCTCAGACTTACCGAGCCACGCCTCAAATCTGGCAAGTTCAACAACCTCATCCCATTTGGTACTTACTCCAATCAAGATATTCGGACAAAAACCTTAAAGCAAAAAGGCGACAGAAATTACAAAATACTTAGGAAGTTCCTCACTTTATTACTCATGCTTCGTTTGATACAAATGCTAATGGACCACGAGCCACCTTGGCTTTGTCCAAACCACACCTCAAATCGAACAAGTTCAGTAATCTCGGCTCGCCTAATGCTTACGCCAAGCAAGATATTCGAACAAACGCTATAAAGTAAAGAAAGAACATAAGCTACAAGGTACTCAAAAAATTCTTCATTTCATTACAAGATACAATCAATATACAAAAATTTTCACTTCATTACATTCCTAATAATCAACTCACAACACTACAAAGATACAACCAAGCTAGCCTTCTACCTTATGATAATCAAGCTATAGCAAACCAAGGTCGATACAACTATTGAACACGCGTTATTAGTGCATCGGTAAGGCCCCCACAGTATATCAGGATACGTGAGTCCCCCTACCTCAACCATGCCTTATGGGTAGAAGCAACATGATCAGAAGGAGGTCGCCAGTCCCACACCCCAACAAGAGACCTTGGTGATTAGAGACCTGCCAGTAAACCAAGCCTCTCGCAGTACCCCACGTTGTGTCTCCATCAAAAATGCCATCGGGGCTCAAAAGAACTAGAAACCTTCCCGGCTGAATCATAATGATGCAGATTTGAGGGAAGGAAGGCAAGCAAGAACTCCAGAGTGAGCCCCATGAAATGCAACCACCCCGGCATGGTGATCGCAGACCTGCAGGGAGCCTGGAATTCCAAGAAAGGTTGGAAAGCAAGAGCAGCAGAGGGTGAACATCTCAAGGCTGAGGAGTAGCTAACCCTCGTATTACTCTTGCCCAAAACCACCAACACTACTACCGCTCTCACCCAAAATCATCAATTATAACACTACCTTCGCCCAAACACACCTAGCTTCGACTATGGGTACACTAACTATACCCGTAAAATCATCATCGAGGGCACTGCCATAAGTCGGCAAGACCCCCACTCGAACTAACGTTCTCATCCCTCAAACCCTAGGGTTTCCCAAAAGGTAATAAGTAGCCAAATATGATCGCAAGACACACGAAACAAGTGTAGAATCCTCCCTTTTATAGGCATGGTAGGGAACATTTAATGGCCTAGCGTTTTCCACCTCCGCCTATGATCCTGTCACATGCCCCAGCATTAATAACCTACATCTGATAGTCGAAGAGCCGCCATTACGGCAAGGCCACATTCCTAAATGGTTAGAACCCTAGCCTAGAGAAGCAACATACCCCGTGAGGGGAAACACCTGTTGTAAACAGGCTTCCTAGGGAAACGACACATCCCACATGCAAAAACATCGATTTGTCTTCGTAGCTAAATACTTTTTACTCCGTGTCACGCGTGCAATCCAAAGACCAGACTGAAATGACCACTCTCGCTTGCTAGCTTGTCGGCTTCAATCTACTCCCAGATGCCTAGGTTCACCCCAGCGAATGGGCCCAAGGGCCCTCGTGTCGTCCAAATGTTGCGTTGTATCAAACAAGTGCCGGTGGACCTTTAGTCTTCTCAGTCTACCCCAACCTTGAAAAACCAATCATAATGGAAAGAATAAGAAAAGAAAAACATATAAGAGCTAAACCATGCCCAAAAATATCTTATCTGTTCGAATTCAATTCCAACGTTCGTACAATGTGGCAAAGGAAGAAACCAAACAAAAAGAGAAAAGACACTATCTTAGGGGTCGATAATAGGTCAATCTGGTTGAGCATCATCAGGCTGTTCGATTGTCTTTCTTTGCTGACTTTTGAACCCCCTCCAAAGCCTTATCTTGGTCATTTGAGCCCTCTGAGTCTGGGTCCACAAGCCAACCGTCCACGATCTCCTTGAAGGGGCCACAGTTGGAAAGATCCACCTCTGGGTAAAACAACCGAACTTGCACCAGAGCCGTGTTAAAGCCCTCAAGATATTGCCCAAGGGCCTCTATCCTCAAGCCCCCTAACACGGCTTCCAGACGAGCAGCTTCATGAAAGGCAGTATCCCATTCGGTCTCTTTCAGCTTGTTGATTTTTTGCTAAGCCGCATCCCTCTAATCAGTCTCCTGCACAGTCACCCCCTCAGCCATCACCACCCGGGCATGCATATAATACTCCAAGAGCCCAGAAAATGGTAGTATATATCAAGAATAAGTAAGGAAGGAAACAACATCAGCTAGATACCTTTTGGTATGAATGTAGGCAAAGAACTCTCGAGTTAAGCGTGCTTGAGATTGGGAAGCTTAAGGATGGGTGACCCTTGGGAAGTTCACATAGGCCCATCAGGATAACTTGTTCTGATCCTTCCTATCGCTCGATGCGGGATCTTACAAGCGGTATCAGAGCTGACCCTTAGTGAAGGCGATTCGATAAGGGCAGGGAGTGACGCTAGGGCTCGAGGGTCTATACAAGGAGCGACTTCTGGTGGGCTTCGACGATGGCAGCCTCCAAAGACGAGAAGATCTGGGATCAATTGTAAGGTCACATGACGAGGACGTCATGTGCTCAAGAGGGGGATAATGTAATATACAAAAAGCTCAGAAAAGGGTAGTATATATCGAGGATAAGTAAGGAAGGAAACAACACCATCTATATATGGGGTTGAATGTAGGCAAAGAACTCTCGGGTTAAGCGTGTTTGAGCTTGGGAAGCTTAAGGATGGGTGACCCCTGAGAAGTTCGCGTAGGCCCATTAGAGTAGTTTTGGTCCTTCCTATCACTCGATACAAGATGTTACAATGCAACTCTGTTGTCTCGATCACTAGCCTACCCTCAACACAACCCTATGTGGTCTCCCAGGCTATCTCAGCCCGTTGCCTTACTGCCCCCAACTTCTTTTTAACTCCTGTAGCACCGGCCTCCCGTTATTTCGCCTCAGTTACTAGCACCTGAGTAGCACCAGCAACATGCAAAAGTTGCATCTCCGTCCACCGAAACAACCTGAGGTACTGCAAAGAAACATACCTCTCTCAATTTGACTCTAGGAGAAGATGATTCGCAATGAACCCCATTTGGCAGGAAGTTATGCCTCCAGAGCCTTTCGGGATATACCTTGGCATCGTCGCAGCCCCATAAACTCAACCTCGGGTGATGCTCTGACTGCAAGGGCTCAAGCTTATCCCCAGCTTAACCCAAAACTGAGGGACTTGAAGCATCGACAATCTAGTTCAGGCCCAAGGAGTCAAGAACGTTGATAGTCGGGCTCGAGCTTGAAAAGCCCAAAGCGTCAACGACTCGGTCCAGGGGGCTCGTCACATCAAAAGTTTGACTTGGATACAAAGGCCTCGGTTCGTCGATTACCTGTCACCTCTTCCACTGTAGAAGAGCCTACTCAATATTTGTTTCCACGTTTGGCTGAGGGGAAGTAACAGCGGCAACCACGAAAATCAATTGGACAGAGATAGGGCCTTTTAATCTCGCAATGGCGACTTTCCCTATGCTAGCAATCACCTCGGAGGGCAGCTGGATGCTTTTCTCTACCTGACGCCTTGTAGCTGCTTTCGTCGTCAAATTGGGCGCCGCTTGACTTAAAGCAAAAAACACCAAAATAAGCTTACCCATGTACTCGGATAGGGCCTTAGGCTTCGCCTTGAATTCAACGAGTCTCGCGGACTCAAGTTGGGGAGAGAGCATAAACACATCCACCAAGGCCTGGTCTTCCAAACCCAGGCCCTCGTATTCCATGTCTATGGAAGGGCTTGGCTTTGACTACCAACATAGGGGATATTTTTCCTTACCAAGTTCGTCCAAGAAAAACCTGAGCTCGTTCTCTCTCGAGGCCACCGTTAAAAAGTTGTCTTTGAAATGCTTAAGGGATTAGTTAAAGGCTTTCAGCAATGTCTTCCCCAGACGTCCGGCCAAGGAAATCAAAATGCCCTTACTAGTCCTCTTCCAGTGATAGTAGAAGAAAAGGACCCCCGCATTAGGTTTGCGACTGAGAAACTCAACCATCACCTGGAAACCACATGAATAAAGCCCCAATTGTTTGGGTGTAGTTGTGTTGGGTCAACATTCATCACTTGTAAAATCGAGCCCTGGAACTTTGTCAGGAGGAGCCGTAAGTGTAGCTTCGAGAAGAATGCCTCGTACATATAAACAAATCAGGCATCCAGAGCCAGGCTATAGACACACTCGCTCTTTCAACATGGTCGACAAACAAATCTTCCTTCCCCATCCTTAGTACTGGAGATAGAGCATTTCTTTCTCATTTCTTCCACGGATGTAACAGTAACATACCTTAACTCAATCTTGGTAACTTCCTCGCCTACCCAATCATATGAACAAGCGGGGTTTGAAGTCTACACAGCCATTATCGAGCGAGACTAGCGAACTATCCAACCGATCTAAAAACCTGATCTCTAGAATCCGTAAGCAAGGAGAGACAAGACAGATGAATAGTTCAAAGACGAATGCAAGGGGTACTTGTATACAGAGGAAGGGCATATTTATAGGCATCGTGCGAGGCATCCAATGGACGAGCACAACCAAAGCGACCAGTATGATCCCGCCACGTATCCCATAATTAATGCCCTGACGAACTTGCCCCACCTAGGGTAGTGGGCTACTTCATGCCTACAGGTGGCGTCTCACATTCTTAGACATACGCCTTGACCTCCGAAGCTTGTGTGCAATTAGAGCAACCCTACAAATTCAAAATTCATGATACACCGAGCATCTGACCCAGAAAGGCCACGAGACCTCCCAACTTGACCCTACCTCACAGACACCAAGCCTCAGGCACAACAAATCTGTGAAGACTTACGAAGACATCAGAATCAAAAAGGTCAAGCCAGGCAAACACGAAGAGAAAAGACAAGCAGAATGGAGCATCCCAAAAGAGAAGAAAAAGAATAGTTTATCGTGAAGTTAGGAGCATAAGGTTATAGGGCTTATACGCCATAACAAAAAGCCTACGCTACCATATAGAGCAAAGGAAAAGGCACAAAATCATGACTGTCCCAGACAAAGGCGCCAGAGTAGGACCAACAACATCGGTATCCTCGAGCACTTCATCCCTAATCTGCCACAACCTAGCTACCCCGAAAGTGTCGACCCCCTTAGCTTGGCAGTCCTCTTCTAGGTCCACAAGATGGTTGTCCTTGATTTTCTTATAAAGTCTAAGGGCTAAGAGATCCAGTTTGAATCGAGTCACCTCGGATCGAGGGACTACAACCTCAGCTTTTGCATTCATCTCCTTCTTTGTCACCTTAACTTTGGCTACAACAACCTCCGCCCTAAGCCTTACCAACTTCGCATTAGCAGCGTCAAGCTGGCTATGGAGGACGTCAACCTCAAGACGTTGCCCTGAGCTGATCGACTCGGCCTCATCGGCCCTCTTCTTCGCCTCAATAGTAGTCACCTCCATGACCTTCCTTCTCTCCCTCTGTGTCGATTCCCGAGCCCGATTGAGCTTCTCTTCATAATCCCCCTTCATCTTGGTAAGTTGGTTCACAGCGTCTGCCTCAAGCAACCAACAATCGGTAGCAAGCTAGAGTATCTAGCACTCAACTTGGTGAAATGCGACGGGTTGCCCAAGATCCAACAGCCTCTACCGCTCCAACAGAGAATATAAATTGGCGTCAATGAAACGGCTACTCTAGAAGTCAGGATCATGAAATGAGACCAAATAAGATTCGTGGTTGACAGGAACTGATCTACCAGATGGTCTAGCCTCTCCCTCAGAATCCCTTTGCCGCTTCTTCTGCTAAGCCAACTCCTCGAAACTTGTAGGCTCCCCACGGTAGGGAATTGAAGCCTGGGTAGTGACAACTGCGGGCAAGGGATGTGCATCAGAAAGAGCCACCTTTGGCAAGACTAGGGCCTTTCCAGTTACCTTATCAGCTAGCACAGAGTCCGGCACAATTTCATTCCCCTCCTTGCGAAGTACCTTCAACTCTTTCCTAAGTTCTTTCTTAGGAAACGATAGCGCCATTTTTCCTAGGGGAATACAGAGGCATGAGAACTAGCAAAGCGACAAACTGCCCACACACCTAGCAAAATCCCCATGACTCTCCAACATAGACCCACAATAACGAAAGGATTCTTGATTTGAGGAGCTACTTGATCAAAAATTGTGAGCAAATTGAGAGTACAAATAGGAAGCACTACCTCGACCATAAGCCCCAAAGGTGAAAGAAAAACACCTAGGCTCGCGAGCTTGCAAGACTTTAAATACTAGGAGAAGCAAGGAGTAGAAACCCTATGCGAAAGGAAACCTTTATAATGGTCATTGAGCGACACACCCAATGGTTGGGAATCACCCGTCGCTGATCTACAGCTATGAAACTGCCACCTGTCACTCGTTCAAGGCCACAAGAAAGGCTATCAATCACCCGTTCACAACGTCCCACCTTTTGGGTGTAACGCCTCGAACCCCGAACTAACCTTTTACACACCCCTAATAAAAGCCTTAAATTCTCAGGGACAAGTAAGCATTTACTACTACCCTTTTCGTTACTTTATTCCCCTTTGCTCATATTCTCATTACTAAATCCTAATTTGACCACTAAAGTTTATGCCTAGAGATAAAAGCTCAGAGCTTACACGAAATTGGTTTATGTTGCATCGCGTCCCAACTTCCTAGAAACATCAATCAGCACCCACCATCAGGCTTGATTTTCTATCTTATTACATGTTCTATTTAGATTGCCCCTATATAACATGCCTCCATGCCAAGCACCCTCTACAAGGAGTGAACAAAACAATCAACTCATGAATACTAATAACTGATGTACACCTAAGAAAAAGGTGAATTGGGTTTATAAAATTTTTCTTCATTTAAAAAGGACTTTAAGAAAACAGTCTGAACTTTTCAATATATAAAGACTGATGGTTTAAATAAAATCTTGATAGAAAATGATGTGAGGAAGAGTAAAATAAATTTGATACAAAAAGGATTTACTCTTTTAGGGTTTCAGAAAATTGTTGCTGTGAATTGCAAAACTTAAATCAAAGATGTTGTTAGATGGAACTTGTTATAAAGAAAAGAAAAAGAACAAAGTAACATACAACAAATTAATAGTGGTTCGCCCTTAACCAGCCTACTCCACTCCCTTGGTTCTTCAACAAGGATTTAACAATCCACTTAACTTTTCTAGACTCAGCTATAACCTTAGCTTTTCACAGGTGCAACTAAGTTTTTCACAACTATAATTAGTTTTTAAAGGCTCAACCAAAACTATTACCTTTTACAGTATCAGGCGTAACCTCTTGCCTTTTCAAAGGATTAGGCGCAATCTATTGCCTTTTAGGGTTTAGGCATAATCACAACAAGATAGGAAATTATTACAATTTGAAACATACCGAGAAGCATTTACAAGATAGAGCTTAAATACAGAGATTGGCCTCTCACAATAAAAAAGAAATTTAAAAAAAATGAGTGATAAGAAAATATAGAGAATGTAAGCACTTTTTTTCTCTTTTTCGGATGGAGAATAAAAGTTTTGAAGAATTTCTTTGGCTCAAGTTAATTGAAAGAATTCAAGAATGACAGCCTTTATCTTTAACTTTATCTCCTTTAATAGTTGTTGTGATAAGGATCGAAATTTGCAAAGACAACTTTCTTTTTTCATAAAATAATTATTAGAACATTTAAATATCATGCTCATTGATTTATAAAAAAATTGAAGCCTTTTCAAAGGCTAAACGGTCCAATCTGTGCCTTAAAAGCACGTGCAATGACTAGTTTAACGGCTATAAAATTTGAGTTTAACATCCATTCACTAGATTAACTCAAGCTCTCACTTAACTAATGAAAGTCAATAATCCATTATCAAACTCCAATAATCAATTAACTCTGTCAGTATTCTATTATATCCATTAGATACTCGAGTAAGCTCATTAGATACTCGAGATACAGAAAGTTTGTATAAAATATTCGACTACTACTCACTAATAGTCGATTATGCACAACTCGTAATCGATTACAAAGGCATAACACCCGACTGTCACATAGATCACTTGATTAATTTTGATATAGCCGAAACCTTGCAATAAACACTCGATTAACAGAAGCATTCTCTTGAGTGACATTCAAACAACATATATTATTTTGAATATCTTCAAAACGACATCTAAGATATCATACACATTCAGCTTAAATGAAAAATTCAATTTTCTCATTAGGAACAACACAATATATGACTAATAGCTTAACATAAACATTAAACTCAAATGCATAGGATGCTTAAAACATAAGTGACGTTTGCGAAAGTTGATTATCACCAACTTTTCAATCACACGCATTTTGTTATATAGAAATCCTTAGAAGAGATATTCTTAAGGCACATGATTTTTTATAACAAGTTGAGAACAATATATGTTATTCAACTAAGTGAATTCCTTTATATAGATTCAAATAAGATCAATCACTCTACTAGGCTCATTAAACCACAACGTGCATAAAGATACAACATGAATAATCACATTCACTTTGTGAATCACACTCATGAAATATTCATAAATCAAGTATTTGACCATTACTTGACTAGAATGACACACAAAAACTATTGCAAAAATGTTGAGCACAAAATATGTTATTCAACAGTATAACATCATACATCACAAAGATACTCTAGCTTGATTATTATGGAATCTCATTTATTTATCAATACAAGAGCACACATAAGATAAACGAATTCTATAGGCTTTAAAGTTTCATGGCTTGCCAAAATAAGAACATATATAAGTTTAATAAAGCAAATATGATTTCTATACTATAAACTCTAAGCTATTCACACACAAATGCTACTAATGCATATTTTGAGCAATTATTGGAAGATCGAATCTTTAGAATAATATTACTCAAATGCATTGAACTTAAACATGAACAACACAAGGAAATATTTCTTGGAACATATATAATATTTAAATTCATTCAAGAAATATTCAGACTATACTTAATTTCAACTATATTCTTATTTGAGTGAATAATCTATCACTCGACTATAAACCCTAAGATGGATTTCAAGCAACTTAACTAAATGTTGCTGGAAATCAACAATTCTATCTTCAGTAAATAAAATCTCAATTGTTCTTCCATTAATTTTCAAAGCATTGAGAGCCAAACCCAAATCAACAAGTGGACCAATCTAAAAGGGACAAATGGACATATAGAAAATTGACATGTAACCTGATGATGGTATTTGGGACTGACCACCACGTGCCACCTCTGCGACTGGACCTCGGGAATGGAACCTCAGACTTGGGGATGTCGGACCTCAGGTGTAGAACCTGCAAGACAATGGAGGGCCGGGGCTTGGATCCCCCAGGGTGGACTCTGACGCTCAAATCAGTAGAGTAAATGCAAGTAGTAGTAAATGAGAGAGAGGTATAGCTTAGGTATACCTGGCGAGAGTCCTTGTCTTTTATAGGCGAACCCGTTTTGGGGTACCCGAGATGAGTGGGCGCGACTCCCGAGAATCCCGGTCAAGTTGGAACGGGTCTTGCGGTTCGGCCCGAATTTCTCGGGCTCTGTTCTGGAGTGTTGACTGGCCACGTGTCGGTCTCTCAGGTGATCCATGTGGCAGGTGAGACTATCATCGCGTAGGGGTATTCTAGTAATTTCAGTTGGTGCCACATCATTTGCCCCCCACTCTTTGAACCGAGTTGAAAATCATGCTGGGTCGAGGAGTAGGTTACTTGATTGTTGATTTTTCCCAAGACGCACGAGAGTGTTTTTAAAGTTGAGATTAGTGCTTAAAAACCTCATTTACTACCCTGAAATTATAGGGATGGGTTTTGGTTGGAGGGAAGAATTCGTTTGGAGGGAAACATTGTCATTTTGAATTTTTCCCCCCTTGAGTCCCCACTATATAACCCACAATTATTATTTCAAGACAAGCATTCATGTCCTTGAGGTTAGTCTTTCCCATCCTCCTTTGCTTTTATTTTTCCTTATTTGTTATTTATTTATTTTTTCAGTGCATTCTGCTTCCTCTTTGTTTTTTTTGTTGTTTTTTTTTTAAATAATTTCTCCCCCGAGGTCGGCCTGGCCGAACTGGCCTGGCTCGACCTCGACCGCGACCGAGGTCGGCCATGCTCGGCCTCGCCCAGGCGAGGCCGAGCAGGGCCCTGCTCGACAGCTCCTCGGCCATGGCCAAGCGCTGGGCTCGGCCTGGCCGAATCGGCCATGGCCGACCTCCCTTTCTTCTTCTCTGCATTTTTTTTAACATCTAATATATATATATATATATACATATATACCTACATACACATATGTGGGCGTCCTTGGGTCGGCTATGGCTGACCCTTGGGACTTTTGCCTTTTTTTTAATAAAATTAATTAATTATTTATTATTATTATTTTTTATTCCTTGGATTAGCCATGGCCGACCCTTGGGCTTTTCCTTTGTTAATAATAACAAAACGATCTTTAAAACAAGGCTTAACTTGACTAACCTGTTTCCTTGGCTCTTTTTTTTCGCAGGCGTGACTCGAGATTTTCCCAAGCTAAATCGCGCCTACTGAGCTCTCCAAGGCTCTAGCCCAGTCGTGGTTGTTCTTTCCTGACCTCGGCCTTTACTCTCTTGGTCAGTGACCTTCTCTTAACTACTTTTGCTCGTTTTTTAGCATGTCTTCTTCCTCTTCTTCCTCTGATTCCGAAAACTCTAGTACCAGCTCTAGTAGTGAGGAATCACACATCGAGTTATCCAGCCCCTCCCATGGCCCCCTTCGTAGGCCCCGGAAACTTATGAGGCCTGAAAGAATTTCACTCCATCCCACTTCAGAGTCTCATGTGAGTAGTGATCCCAACTTAGGAAGTTTACCCGAGGATCTAACCACGGACCATTCTACCATAACCGAGAGAGAGTTGTTTCCCTTCCTCCGAAAATACCACCTCATTCATGATGAGTATTGGTATAGTGAACCCTGAGGTCTGAAAGCTCACCAGGCCCCCTATAGCTGTATCACCGTCTACGAGCAGGCCTTGGCTACCGGCCTTAGATTCCCTCTCGCGACTCCTGTAGTTGAGGTGTTCGCTATTGTGGGGTTATGCCCTTCTCAGTTGACTCCCAATGGCTGGAGGTACCTATCTACCTTCGTTCTCTACTGTCGAGCTCGGGACATTGAGCCCACTGCTCAACTTTTCTTTAGGATGTTCAAGGTAATTTTCATTAGCAAAACTGAACCTCGATTCGCCTTTTCCCCCCTCAACCAGCGTCAATTCATAGTCAATAACCCTACATTGGTAAAACGATGGAAGAGTAGATTTTTCTTTGCTGGCTTGAAAGACCGAGGGGTCAGCTTCGGGGTGCCAGTTGAGTGGGCTTTTCATCCCTCAAAGGTCCGTAGTCGCAAGATCACGCAGGACGAGCTTCATAATATTCAGATCTTGAGGGAGCTGAACCCTACCAGCGCTCAGGTCCTGATATGTGACCGCACCTTGTACCTGGGGCATTTATCCACTCACACTTGGTTCGAGCCTGATATCACTTTGGGTAGTCATTTTCCCACTATTTCATACTTTTCTAACTTACTTTTCTTGCCCTTAATATCTTGTTTTCGCATTTGCAGCTGAGATGGTGAGCACAGCTTTCATCTAGGGGAAGAACAAACGGAGATCCGCGGAGGACGAGGGCGCCCCAACTCTTACGAGGGGAAAGACTGCCTTGAATGCTCCTCCTGCTGAGGAAGGAGAGCCTAGTCGTGCTAAGAGGAAGAGGACTTCCTATCCTCCGAGAGAGCTCATGCCAGCCCCGGAGTCTCCCCCCACAGTCCAAACCATGTTCATGATTGGGGAGTGAAGGCAAGCGATCTCAACCAGAACACCCAGGTGGCAAGACGTATGATTCACCACTTCGCCACTCCCGCCGATCGTCAGGTGCTGGCCGAGTAGTCCTCGAAGGCCATAGAAGCCACATTGTGCAAGTATTTGGCCCAGGTAATCACCTATACTTTATCAACATCCTCCAGTCTCATCTATGTTATCCTTACTTGCCTTGCCCATTACAGGTGGTCACACTCGTTTCAGACTTTTCTAGACGTTTCTCTCAAGCTTCCAAGAAGACCTTGGAGCTAGACACCCAACTACAGGAGAGGGACGAGTTACTGGAGAGCCACAGGAAGAACTTGGATGAGTTGTCCTCCCAGCGGCAGGCTTCAGACCTACATATTCAGGAGCTAGACATAGAGCTATCTCGGACGAGCTCCAAGTTATCCCGGGCAAACTCGGTCATTCGCCAGTACGAGCACAAGTATGCCGAGCCCATCAAGCTTCCTGAGGTAGAGGAGTTCCTCTAGAAGAACCTGCAGGACGCTTGGACAAAGGGATTCAAAGCTCATGAGACTGAGGTATTACGAGCTCATCCGAACTTGGACATGTCCAATGTTCGGTCTATTGCGGAGATTGTGGCCGGGATGGAGGACTCAGAGATGGCCGACGACGATGATGCGCCTCCTGATGCTTGAGCTTTTCTTCTTTTTCTAGTTAGGGCCTTTTGTACTTCCTCCATTATCGTGTATTGGACCGTCTCGCTTTTATACAATGCCGTTTCATTTTGACTGTTCATCTTTTGCTTGCGAACATATGGGCTGGGACTAGTTGAACCTCGATTCCTTCCATAATTGACGAGGGTGAATTTGACCCTTGGTTCTCCCTAAGTCAACAATCAGGAGGGTGTTGTGTTGTAATTTTTCCTTGGCCATTAGTCCACCCTTGGGGGATAGCCGAGGGCTCGTGACCCATGAATGAATTTTTTTGTGGCCATCAGTCCACCGTTGGGGACAGCCTAGGGCTCGTGACCCATGGATTTTAGCTACTCCCACGCGAAGGAGGGTGCTAGCTAGAGTTTTTTCGTGGCCTTTAGTCCACTTTTGAGGACAGCCTAGGGTTCGTGACCCTTGGATTTTAGCTACTCCCACGCGAAGGAGGGTGCTAGTTAGAGTTTTTTCGTGGCCCTTAGTCCACTTTTGGGGATAGCCTAGGGTTCGTGACCCTTGGATTTTAGCCACTCCCACACGAAGGAGGGTGTTGGCTAGGGTTTTTCCGTGACCTTAGTCCACTTTTGAGGAAAGCCTAGGGCTCGTGACCCTTGGATTTTAGCCACTCCCACGCGAAGGAGGGTGTTGGCTAGAGTTTTTTCGTGGCCTTTAGTCCACTTATGAGAACGGCCTAGGGCTCGTGACCCTTGGATTTTAGCCACTCCCACTCGAAGGAGGATGTTGGCTAGACTTTTTCTGTGGCCCTTAGTCCACTTATGAGGACGGCCTAGGGCTTGTGACCCTTGGATTTTTCTTCGACGAAGTATAATCCTTTGTACAATTGCTATTAGATGAAGAGAATACGAAGCCTTGCCATTAGTCGTAACAAAAAAGAGTACAAAGAGATTCAGGGAATTCCCCTGCTCATTGATAAAACTTCTTTAAGTTCTGCACATTCCAAGTATGCTTCAAGGGCTTGCCTTCCATGTCTTCTAGTCGATATACCCCCGGACTTAGGGATTCCACCACTCGGTACGGTCCTTCCCAATTCGGAGTTAGTTTATTCATGTCCCAAGGATGACTCACGTCGAGCCGTCGTAGTACAAGATCTCCTGGCATGAAGCTCCTAGCGTGGACTCATCGATTGTAGTACCTAGAAATGTGCCAGTTATATGCGGCTTGTCGAATTCGTGCTAGGTCTCAGAGCTCATCCATCAAATCCAAGTTGCACCTTAGCCCTTGCTCGTTAATCTCAGGATCGAAATGCTGCACTCGGTAGCTCCTCACCCCAATCTCGACAGGGATGAGAGCCTCCGAGCCATAACACAATGTGAAAGGGCATTCTCCTGTAGCCGTTCGTGGTGTGGTTCGATAAGACCATAGTATACTGGGGAGCTCATCTACCCATTGACCGTCCCCCTTCTCAACCCGAGCTCGAAGTTCTTGCAGAATGGTCCTGTTCATAAGCTCTACCTGTCCATTAGCTTGAGGATGGGCGACCGAGGTAAAATGTTGCTTAATCCCCAACTCTCGGCACCATTCTTGCACTGATCGGTCTTTAAATTGGGTGCCATTGTCAGTTATTAGCACCCTTGGAATACCAAACCAGCAGATGATGGATTTCCAAAGGAATTGTTTTACCCTCCGACCTGTAATAGTCGCCACAGGCTCGGCCTCCATCCACTTAGTGAAGTAGTCGATGGCTGTTATCAAGTATTTGTTCTGTCCAGCCGCTAGTGGAAAAGGCCCGAGGATATCGACTCCCCACCTGGCAAACGGACAAGGCGAAGCCAGGTGGGTGAGTTCAGCTGCTGGGGTGTGAACCAGGTTGGAAGTTGTTTGGCATCTCTCACAAGTCTGGAGCAAATGCCCAGCGTCGCTCATCATTGTCGGCCAGTAATACCCCTGTCGAAGTGCCTTCTGGGAAAGAGACCGAGCTCCGATGTGACTGCAGCAAATCCCTTCGTGGATTTCCCTTAGGATGTAGTCGGCCTCGACCGGTCCCACACACTTCAGCAGCGACTGAGTGAAGGATTTCTTATAAAGGTCTGATCCTACCAGTAGAAACTTGGTAGCCTGGCACTTGAGTTTTTGACTTTCCTGTTCCTCTTCTGGTAGCCATCCCTTGGTCAGATGTGCTACGATGGGATCCATCCAACTTTCAACCCCTTCCACGCAAAGCTACTCTGCCTCAGTCTCTGCTCCTCTAGGGCAACGACTCCATGTAAACAGCTCAGGAATTCCTAGGGAAGGAAGAAGTAGCTATCCTCGATAGAGCATCCGCCACTGCATTCTGTGCCCGTGGGACATGATTGATTTTCACTGTTTGAAATCGTGCCATAAGATCCTTGGCTATCGCCAAGTATTGGGCCATGGCGTCCTCTCGGGCCTCAAACTCCCCTGTGACCTGCTGCACAATTAAATTCGAGTCAGAATATACCTCCAGATCACTGATTCTCATCTGTTCCGCTAGTCTGAGCCTGGCAATGAGTGCCTCATACTCGGCCTCATTGTTAGAGGCATTGAACTCGAAGTGGAGGGTATACGACCAAGCCTGGCCATCGGGGCCCTGGAGCAGTAATCCAGCGCCACTTACTCCGACACTGGAGCTGCCATCCACAGAGAGAGTCTAAGTCTGGGAAATCCCTTCGTCTGCCTCTTCTGGTAAGGTGGCCTCCACGATGAAGTCGGCAAGAGCCTGCGCCTTGATGGCCGGTCGAGGTCGATAGTCGATGTCGAAACCACTCAACTCCACTGCCTATTTGAGCATCCTTCCCGACAAGTCTGGCTTTCCCAGCACATGCCTCAGTGGCTGACTTGATAGGACGATAATATGGTGTGCCTCAAAGTAAGGCCTCAACTTTCGAGCGGAGATGACTAGGGCATAGGCTAACTTTTCTGTTGGAGTGTAACGAATCTCAGCTCCGGCCAACCTTTTGCTCACATAATAGAGCAGTTTTTGAATTTTGACCTCCTCCCGTACCAAAATCAAACTGACAGCCTTATCCGATGCAGCCAGATAAATATATAGTGACTCTCTCGACTGTGGTTTAGCCAGGACTGGGGGGAGACTAGACACTGTTTCAGCTGCTCAAATGCCTCCTGACATTCCTCTGTCCATGCAAAATTCTGGACTCGAGTCAAGGCCTTAAAGAATGGCAATTGTCTTTCCGCAGATCTTGACAAGAATCTCCCTAATGCTGCTATCCTCCTAGTTAGCCTCTGCACCTCCTTGATACTTCGAGGGGGAGGCATCTCGAGTATAGCCTTTATCTTCGAGGGGTTAGTCTCAATTCCTTGGTAATGCACCATGAACCCCAAGAATTTACCAGCTGTAACCCCGAAGGCACACTTGGCCGGGTTAAGCTTAATCTGATACTGGCGTAAGGTTCTGAGGCACTCCTCCAAGTCGTCCGGATGTTGTTCAGGCAATAGACTCTTGACTAACATGTCATCCATGTAAGCCTCCATATTTCGACCAAGTTAAGCTTTGAACAGTTTGTTGACCAACCTTTGATATGTAGCTCCAGCGTTCTTCAGCCCGAAGGGCATAACTCGGTAACAATAGGTAGCCTTATCCGTGATGAAGGCGGTCTTTTCCTAATCTTCAGGGTGTAGTGGGATTTGATGGTACCCCTGGAATGCATCCAGGAAACTCATTAGTAGACACCCTGTCGTTCCGTCAATCAACGCATCAATCCTGGGCAGAGGGTAACTGTCTTTCGGGCAAGCCTTGTTAAGATCTTTAAAATCAATACAAAGCCTCCATTTTCCCGATCCCTTGGAGACAAGAACCACGTTGGCTAACCACTCTGGGTAGTTGACTTCTCGAATATGATTAGCCTCCATAAGCTTTTCCACCTTCGCCTCTATAGCTTTAGCTCGCTCTGGGGCAAACTTCCTCTTTCTTTGTCTTACCGACACACAATCCGGGTAGAGCCCCAAGCGATATGTCATGATCGCTGGGTCTATCCCCGGCATATCCAAGGTAGACCATGCAAACACATCTTGATATCGGCGTAGGAGTGAAAGGATTTTAAACCTCAAGGGCTCCTGTAACTTGGCGCTGATTCGCACTGTCCGATCGAGCTCTTCCCCCAGTGGGACTTCCTCGAGCTCATCCACCGGCTCTGAAGTCTTAGGCTCCTCCGGACCTTCCAAGATGAAACTAGTAACCACAGTGGGAGGGGCAGTGGAATTTTGTCCCTCCTCCCTTACTGACCTCTGACCTGCTCCTATACTTGGGTCTCTCACCAGTTCCATCTTCATCTGGCCCTAACCAGCTTGAGGGACCGCCTCCTGATTCGGTCCTGAGTCTAACTCTGACCCCTTGGCTATAGTGGCACTCAAGGAGGCCACGTAGCATGCCCTAGCCTGCCGCTGGTCTCCTCTTACCTTACCAATCCCTCCCGAAGTAGGGAATTTCAACACCATGTGATACGTACTCGGTACTGCCCTCAGAGCACTAAGCCCAAACCTACCAAGGATCATATTGTACGCCGAGGGCACATCTGCCACCAAAAAATCCAACGTCACCCGAGATTTATGAGGACCACTACCGACCGTCAGGGGCAACCGGATCAAACCTTCAGAATGGATCACCATTCCATCAAAACCCACCAATGGGACACGGACTGGCCTTAGCTGATCGAGCGTGAACCCCATCCCTAGGAATGCCCTCTTGTAAAGAATCTCTGAAGAGCTACTTGGATCCATGAGGATTCGCCTCATCTCCCACTCTCTCACTTGAGCAGTGATCACCAGAGGGTCCGGATAGTTGGGATAACTCGGAAGATCCTCCTCAGAGAAAGTGATGACCACCCCTTCCTTTACCGTGCTCTTGGGAGCAGTTGAGTGGGACCCTGGAACTGTCCCTGCCGCCAGCGTGTACAAGATAAACTTTTTTCCCCCTCCTCGGCGAGCTGCTCTCCTTCTCTCCGGGATGGTGTTTGGCTTCACTCTCGAAAGCGATCTCGAGTAGGATACCTCCCTCGATGCTCCGACTTGGATTCTACCCTGCCTGAGCTCGTACCTCCTCGACCAACGAAATCCCAGAGGTATCCCTGGTTGATAAGCTCTTATATTTCTTCTTTCAGTTGGATGCAGTCCTCAGTATCATGGCCGTGGTCGCAGTGAAAACGACAATACTTCTTTTTGCTTCGAGTGTTGGGTGGAGACTTCAGCGGGGGAGGACGTCGTAAATAATTCTTATCCTCCAATGCCAGGAGAATTTCTGCTCGACTTGCATTGAGGGGAGTGTAATTCACCGGGCTTCCACGTGCACCCCCAAAACCCAGGCGATCGGGAGCTCAGGAGGGGCGATAGTCCGTCTTCTGCTCTACCACTGGCTTTTTCTTCTCCTTTTCTCTTTCCTTCTTGTCAGGTTGTTCCGCCCGCTTCACCTTCATCACCTCTTCGGCGTTGATGTACTTATTAGCCCAGGCTAAGGCCTCTGTGAAAGTACGAGGTGGAGTCTTGGCCAAGGACTGAGCAAATGGCCCAGCTCTTAAGCCATTTTGAAGGGCCACCATTGCAATTCGATGGTCAAATTCATCGATACTTAATCCCTCTTCGTTGAACCTAGCCACGAAATCCCTTAGGGATTCACCCTGGTTCTGCTTGATGTTCACCAGAGCCATGGAAGACTTTCGGTGGCGCTTCAAGAGAGCGTAGTGAGCTAAGAAACAGGTCTTCAGCTCTTCCTAGCGGTTGATGGAACGATAGGGAAGGCAGGAGTACCAGGTCCGGGCATATCCTCCCAAAGTAGCCGAAAATGCCCGACAACACATTACGTTCTACCCTGATTGCACCAGCATGTGAGAGGAGAAAAGTTCGACGTGGTCATAGGGATCTGTGCTTCCGTCATAGAGCTTGATGGTGGGGATACGAAACCTTTCTGGTGGAACCTCTGCCATGATGCCCTTACTCAAGGGTTGGTTAGACCCGAGGTGGAGCAGCTCTTCCTTTCCCCTCTTGAGTTCCTGGACTTGCTTCTCTAGGAAACGCAATCGTCTCTCCTGCGAAGTCCCTCTTTCTCGCGAGGGGGTAGAAGTGGATCCTGCTGCCTCAGAGAAGTGGACTTCTTGACCCGTCTGGCGGGATTGATGAGGCTCCCGAGCAAGAGGAGGTGACTAATGCTCCGCCCGCTGAGAGAGCACATGTGAATGATGTTGTTCAGTCTGGTGTAGATAACCAGTCAACAACTCAGTTAGCTGTTGGACCTGGTTTTCCAACCTGGTGAGTTGGTCCTCCGGCATTAGATTGGCTGGAGGTGGTGGATTCTCTCCTTGTTGCGAGGCTTCTAGATTGGCTCCGACCTGGCTACGAGTCACGTCTTTTCGGGGAGCCATGTAGCTAGTTATGACAAGGAGCGAAAGTCGTTTGACACTCGTGGAAAGACCGAGGTCCAAGGTGAGGAGTTGAAGTCCGAAGCGCGAGGTAGGGAATGAAGAGGCTAGCGAGTATGGACGTCGGCCCCACGGTGGGCGCCAAATGATGATGGTATTTGGAACCGACCACCACGTGCCATCTCTGCGACTGGACCTTGGGAATGGAACCTCGGACTTGGGGATGTCGGACCTTGGGTGTAGAACCTGTAAGACAATGGAGGGCCGTGACTTGGATCCCCCGGGGTGGACTCCGACGCTCAAATCAGTAGAGTAAATGCAAGTAGTAGTAAATGAGAGAGCGGTAGAGCTTAGGTATACCTGGCGAGAGTCCTTATCTTTTATAGGCGAACCCGTTTTGGGGTACCCGAGATGAGTGGGCATGACTCCCGAGAATTCCGGTCAAGTTGGAACCGGTCTTGCGGTTCCGCCCGGATTTCTTGGGCTCCATTCTGGAGTGTTGACTGGCCACGTGTCGGTCTCTCAGGTGATCCACGTAGCAGGTAAGACTATCAGCGCGTAGAAATATTCTAGTAATTTCAATTAATGCCACATCATAACCTAATCTTAACAATCTGTTACAAAGCTATTTAGAAAGTATCTAGACCTATCACGTGACCTTACACCTTAATCATCAAAGGCCAAGGCCACACTAGCATGCCAGTCTCAATGGCTTGGCACCATGCATTGGCCATACCTTGAGGTCATATCTCAAGTAAGATCTTGGTAGAAATTATTTTCAACAGGCTATCACTTTGTTGACTATAAAAGTCTTAAATTCTCTAGTGATATATAAGCATTTACTATCACTGTGTTCCCCTTTTCGCTCTATTATCAAGTACTAATTTGTTCATTAAAATTTACTTTCAAAAAAAAAAAAAACCTCTAAGCTTACAAATTTTTTTTATAAATCATAAACAAAAATAATCCCATTTTTAAGGGTTATATGTAGCAAGTGAAATTAGTGATTCTAGAAAGTGTGGAAGGATGGGGATACTTAAGTGCATAGAAACAGATACGAAAAACATTTCCGATACAAAAGGAAAATAGGAAAATGATATTTAAAAAAAAAAATGGAAACATGGGATAAAGTATAAAATAAAACAATATAAGGGTTTTTTTATAAATATAATTTTTAATATAAAAAATAATTCAAAGATAATACAAATAAACATAAACAATAGATATAAGTTCCATAATAATTAATAGCCAATATCTTTTTCTACAAAAAAAAATGAGAAATACCAGTTAATGATATTATTGTTGTAATTAACTTGGAAGTAAACTAAGAGCAAACACATGCCATGTGCATCATGACACTAAGTAAATTGAATTTAATAATTAAAAATAAAATAAATAAATAATATTACTTAACATATATACATACATATCATCATATTCATCTTCTTTTACAACAATCTATACATACATATATATACATATAAGATATTATATTATTTATCATTTAAGTGGGTCTCTCTTCCCAAAAAATCATATTTCTCTCTCTACTATCTCTCCCTTTCCATTGGCTATATGTTTCTCTTTTTTTCCAATAATCGCCTCTCGCTACCAATTCTCTTGTTGTTGCCCTGACTCTCACTTTTCATTGCTGGCAGCTGATGCATCCTCATTCTTTGTTTTTTTCATCATTGCTTCACACACCTTTCTCTGTTATTGTTGTTGTTGTCGCAAGCTCTGATAACCAAGAAAGTAAGCACTCGGAGTAGCAAGTCCTGACAACTGAGAGAGAGAGAGAGCACTTGGATTTAGAAAAAAAAAGCATTGAAAAAAGAAAAAGACTAAAAAAAAGAGAGAATATCAAGATTCATGAACTTTATTGTCAAATGTAATTTGTGAAACGGGTTCGATCACCACTAATTAAATTACTTAAAAAATATTTCGAACCGTTTCTTCTATTTTCAAAATAAGAAATAATTTAAAAATATCAAAACCACATCTTCAAACCGTTTTCATGTTTCACAAGAGAATACAATGTCCCAACAAATTTGGTGGAACTGGCAGGCAAAGAGAGGCGCAGGGACAAAAATGTTAGAAAGCCTATTCGGGTGTCACGTCACTTGATATTTCCTAGTGATGTATCATTATTTAGTGTTTAAATATAATAATAATTGCCAAAGAGAGTGAGTGATTTGAATTGTCCCCAGTGTTAAGGGCATAAATTATCTTGACTCTCTCAAGTCATCAACTGTCCGATGCATCATATAATATTTACTCTTATTTTTATATATATTTTTTAAGTGAGGTATTCTTATTATGATGTATTATTGAGTCATGTTTAAAATTCCAGCTTTTTATGAAGTATTCAGGACGGACTTAATCTGCCTGCAAATCGGTGCTTTATTCGCCGCTCTGTGTGTGGGCAATGCTTCCGCACCATCATCAATACATATTATTTGCCACGTCTTGATCCCAAGTTATCTTTTAGAATAAAATTGTTTATAAAATAAATATAAATATATATATATTATTTTTTCTTGGTCAAAGAGACGGTCAAAAGTAGACTTGTAATTATAAAAAATAGATTCCGATAATTAATTCGTCTAAAAATGACTGACACCTACAAACATTCCGACTATATATATATATATATATGGATATATCAATAAAAATTATGGACCAATCACATGTGACCACGTCACATCTCAGATGCATGTGGATGGAGTGTCTCCAGCTCCATAGAATTAGCCAAACCAGCCCTTTCAATAATGATGATATTTAGTTTTGTAAAATAGTTCAAATTACTAATTCTACTATTTCGTTCTTAAATCTCTTTTTATTACTGCCTTCTTAATTTGTTGAAGGGAAGACTTTTTCCCTCCACGGCTTCAAATTGATTCTCTCCTTTCTCTATAAATACGTTTCCCACTCTTCCCTTCACTCCCGTCCGCCCGTGAACTTGGCCTCTTCCGCTCCCGCTTATTCTCTCTCTCTCTCTCTCTCTCTTTTTCTTTCTTTCTTCTTCCTCTCTTGATTTTCAAGTCAGAGAGAGAGAGAGCTTCGCGAAGGAATCACTCATGGCGACACCGGACGAGGTCTCGATTCTGCAACTTATCAGGCAACATCTCCTCGGTGAGAGCTCTCCTTCCGCTGATCAGAAGTCTTGTTCTGAGGCTCCTTGCTCAAGCTCTCTATCCGATTCCGTCGCTTCTCAGACGGCTAGCTGTGACTCTCCGAGGACTACGTTTTCTGATTACCTCAACTCAAACCGACTTAACAATACCGAATCCCTCGATTTCGTACCTAATTCCATCGGTTTCGACCAAAATAGAATTGATTTAGTTGAATTTGAATCGAAGCCGATGATAACTGATCTCCTTACCACCCCGGAGTCGGTTATTTCCAGTAGCGAACCGAGTTCTAGGTCGATTTTCGTCCAGCTACCTCCGCCAGTGAGGAAACTGGACTGGCTGGAGTTCTGCCGGTCAAATGAACTTGCGGTTTCCGTGGAAAAACCGGAGGATCCAAGGCACTACAGAGGCGTCCGCCGGAGGCCGTGGGGGAAATTCGCGGCTGAGATCCGAGATCCGAAGCGCCGGGGATCCAGAATCTGGCTGGGGACATTCGACACCGCCATTGAGGCCGCCAAGGCCTACGATCGAGCCGCTTTCAAGATGCGCAGCAGCAAAGCCATTCTCAATTTCCCTCTCGAAGCTGGAAAATGGCGGCTCGAAGCAGCAACCACCGCGCCTGGCGGCAAAAAAAGGCGACCGGAGGTTGAACAACAACCAAAGCGAAGGCCGGCGAAGAAAGTGAAGTCACCGGAATCTGATTCATTGGTGACGAGTCGTCAGACCACGACTGGTCCTTTAACGCCAACAAGTGGGACTGCCATGTGGGATCAGAATCCGAACGGTTTCTGTAACGTGACGCCAATATCGCCGTTATGTTATCTCCAAACCACAGCCAATATTGGTTTTTTTCACAGCTTATGATCATCAAAACACAACATGAGCGCGGAGTGCAGTGAAATTACTCTTTCACCTGTGAGCTTGGCAGATGATGAGAAGGTTATAACTATTTTGTATAAAAACAGAAGGTGAACGACACACAAAAAAAAAAGGGACTGGTTTCTGCAGATTTATTGTGATGAATTTTCAATTTTAATTAATTATCCAATGATAGATAATGCCCTATTTATTGCATTTTAATTAGAGAAATTATAGTTTCTAACTTCTCAAATTATACCTTTTAAAACTTAGAATAAGTTGTGAAGCAATTTCTCAGAAATGGTGACACTCCTTATGAGAAATGGTATGGAAAATGTGCAGATTACTCAACCCTTAGAACCTTTGGATGTGCAGCCTATTCTCATCAGAATGAAGGCAAATTGGAACCTAGATCAAGAAAATGTGTTTTCTTAGGATATCCTGAAGGGGTAAAGGGTTATAGACTTTGGGATAGAAGTCAAAAGGGAGTAAAAATAATTATAAGTAGAAATGTCACATTTAATGAAGCTGAAATGCCTTGTTTACAATTAAACAGCAACAATCAACAAGATAATGAGGGTGAGGATTCTCTAGAAGAGTCTAGGAATATTAGCACCAACATTCCCACCACCTCAAGTGAGGTGGAGATACAAAACCAGGTTGAAGAAAATGAGGAAGATGAGATAATAGAAGATCAGCCCCCTATAGAACAGCCACCTCTATCTAATTACCAACTAGCCCGAGATAGGGAGAGGAGATCTCATAGGATTCCTCAAAGGCTAGAATCTGATTTTGATTTAGCCTTTGCTAGTTATCAAGATCTAGCCGATAAGGAGCCAAAAACATATGAAGAGGCAATTAGAAGTGAATACTCTAAAAACTGGAAAGAAGCAATGAGAGAGGAGATGAGTTCTTTAAATAAAAACCATACTTGGGATTTAGTACCTAGACCAAAAGATAAATCAATTGTGGGATGCAAGTGGATATTTAAGGTTAAAGAAGGTACAAGTGAAAAAGAACCCATAAGATTTAAGGCTAGGTTAGTAGCCAAAGGTTTCACACAAAAGGAAGGGATAGATTACAATGAGATTTTTTCACCAGTTGTTAAGTATACCACCATTCGAGTCATGCTGGCTTTTGTTGCTTATTTTGACTGGGAACTTGAACAACTTGATGTTAAAACTGCTTTTTTGCATGGTGACTTAGATGAAAAAATCTATATGTCTCAACCCAAAGGTTTTGAAGATAAGGCAAAACCAGATTTTGTGTGTTTCTTGAAAAAATCTTTATATGGTTTAAAGCAATCTCCTAGGCAATGGTATAAACGTTTTGATTCATTTGTTAAATCAATTGGTTTTAAAAGAAGTGATTTTGATCATTGCCTTTATTTTCAGCATAAAAATAAAGATGACTGTGTATTTCTTTTACTTTATGTTGATGACATGCTTCTTATTGGCCCTGATGTTAAAAGAATAAATAACATAAAATCTGCTTTAGGTGGAGAATTTGACATGAAAGACCTAGGTATAGCTAAAAGAATCCTAGGTATGGAAATTATAAGAGATAGGTCAAATTCCATGTTATCCTTGCATCAAACTTCATATGTGTTAAAAATTTTAAAAAGATTCAGCATGCATGAAAGCAAATCAGTTTCTTTACCTTTAGGAGCCCATTTCATACTGTCAAAAGAAAAATCTCCCGCTAACAAAGAAGAAGAGGAGTACATGAGTAAAGTCCCTTATTCAAATGCAATAGGATCGGTTATGTACCTCATGGTGTGTACTAGACCAGACTTAGCTCATGCAGTTAGCACATTAAGTAGATTTATGACAAACCCAGGACCTGTCCATTGGGAAGCTTTGAAATGGTTGCTTAGGTATTTGAGGGGTACTTCTAATGTAGGTTTAGTGTATAATCATCATTCAGATAAAATGAGTTTAATGGGGTTTACAGATTCAGATTATGCAGGTGATAGAGACAATAGAAAATCAACATCATCCTATGTTTTTTCTTTATGTAATTCATGCATTAGTTGGAAGTCTCAACTCCAACACATTGTTGCTTTATCCACTACTGAATCTGAATATATAGCTGCTACAGAAGCAATTAAAGAAGCATTGTGGCTTAAAGGTTTGCTTAATGAACTGTGTGTCCTAACAGAAAATGTTACTGTTTTTTCTGATAGTCAGTCAGCTATACACTTGTGTAAAAACCCTGTTTTTCACGAACGCACTAAACACATTGATATAAGATTGCATTTTATTCGTGATATTATATCTCAAGATATTATTAGACTTGAAAAAGTGCATTCAGATTTCAACCCCTCTGATATGGGAACAAAGGTACTTACTGCTGAAAAATTCAAAAGGTGCCTAGAACTTCTAAGCATTGGTAAGATTACGTGAAAATGGTAAGGTATTTCTTTTACCTACTGATTATGCTTTATGCTGTATGTTATTTTTTGCTGTTTATATTTCTGCTGGTCTTATTAGGAAACAAGATGGAGATTTGTTGTTTTTTGTTCCCTAATAAGACCCAAGGCAATGACGATATTTTTTTCGGACGGGTCCTCATAGGCTTCGGCCCGGGATTGAAGGACCCAAGACCAAATTACCATCCTCTTTTGGCAGCCCATTTTAGAAGACGGGCCACAAGCCCACTCTCCATTTTAGAGGAGAAATGGGCCTCAGCCCATTTGCTCAAATGGTGACCGAAGCCCACTTAAGCCGGCCCATCTCCTTTAAAGCCCACATATATAAGAGCCTTAGGCCCTTTTGCTGGCGCATCTGTTTGCTCTCTTCTTTGTCTCGGCCGAGCCCTAGTTTCCTCTCTCTCTCCCTCGAGTTTCCTTCCTTGGCCGATTGCTTCATCGCTTCAATCCTTGTTCCTTCGATAGCGATGAAGTCCATCTTGCCTTCTGTGAGTTTAGTTTCCTTTGATGGTTTCAGCCGCCTTTCCTTTTGTGCGAAAGACAGTCTCTTAGATGTCGAGGGAAACGCCTATAAATCCAGATCTGGGTTTCTCTCTTTGGGTAAGTCGATCTCCTTGCTTTGTGCCTTTGATCTTGCTGTTCTTACCACCGATTTACTGCTGTGTGAGTGGTTGCCTTCGGTTGAGCGAGAGAGGGTTTACCTAGCTGGTTTGGCCGAGAAGGGTTGGGGCTTTTCTGGGCTTTGGTTTGAGGGCTTCGATAGTGGCTTGTGGTTCCTATTCGTTGGCGTTACCAAGAGGGGTAACTGGTCTCTCAGATCCGAGCCTTGAACGTTTGAAATCAGAGTTTGTATTGTGTTTTACTTTACATTTCAGTTCTGATCTATATTTGATTCAACATATCGCACTAACCTAATCTGTTTTGAAGAGATATTCCGCAACAAATGGTATCAGAGCCTTGTGTGGCTCCTGGATAGTGCCTTGTTCGAATCAGATCTGAAAAGCCCTATCGTTTTCAGATCTGATCTCGGTAAGTCTGTTCCATTTCAGATCTGATCTCGGCTTGTTCGATTGACCCTTGCAGGTTGTAAGGTGGGTTGCAAGGACCCCAGATCCGGACTCAGTCAGTCGCGGGGATCCACTCCGAGCAGCGCGTGGCTGCTCACTCGCCTGCCGACCAGCGGCGCGTGAGCGTGTAGGCGGCAGCGCGTGAGATAGAGCGTGGAGGCCGGGGTTCCCCCCTCTTCTGCTCCAGATCTGAGCCTGCATCTTCTACAGATCTCAGTTGTGAGATCTGTGCCGGTAACTTCTCTGTATTCCTTTTTTCTAGCAATTAGCAGGTCATCGTGTGGGGGTGGCCATTAGGTTTTGGGGGTTACCCTGTGGTGGTAACCATTGCTTGTTGCTAGACTTAGGGTTATCTGTGATTTTATCTTGTACTAGCATAACTTGTTTTGATACGGTTAAGTATTGCTATTGTGCTGCATGTGAAATCTGCCTTAAGTTGTTCCTATCTGGTAGGTTGAACTTTAAAACCCTAGAAATATTCTGCTTGTGTGTGTTAAGCATATTCTTTTGTGTGAACATGTCTGCACATCATTTTGAATTGGGGGTTTTCAATGGAAAAGGGGATTTCTCAATTTGGCAACAAAAAATGAGGGGAATTTTGGTACAACAAAAGGTTTCTAAAGCCCTAGATGGCAAATACCCTGAATCCTATACTGCTGAACAGAAAACTGAGGCTGATGAATTAGCCTATACTTCTATCATATTACATCTTTCTGATTCTGTTT
The DNA here is from genome assembly GCA_036245055.1 of Diospyros kaki. Lineage (NCBI taxonomy): Eukaryota > Viridiplantae > Streptophyta > Magnoliopsida > Ericales > Ebenaceae > Diospyros > Diospyros kaki. The sequence goes on from BSEG01000008.1 coordinate 14,829,360, forward strand.
TAAGAAAGGTAGGAAAACTTGATTCTACAAAAGAGTTATGGGAAAAATTGGAAAAACTCTTTGTGAAAAAATCCACACCCAACAAACTTTTCTTGCTTGAAAGTTTTTTCAGTTTTAAGATAGACTCCTCTAGGGATCTTGATGACAATTTAGATATCTTTAATAAGCTGGTGCAAGATATAACAAATTGTGGTGAAAAGGTAACTGAAGAATACAAAGCTATAATTCTTTTAAATGCAATTCCAGATGCATATAAGGAAGTTAAAAATGCCATTAAGTATGGTAGAGATACCTTGACACCTGAAATAGTCATAGATTCCCTTAGGAGCAAAGATATGGAGTTAAAAAGTGAGAAAAGACATGGAGAGGTCCACTTTATGAGAGGTAGGTCTCAAACTAGAGGACATGAGGGAGGTGGTAAAAAGAAAGGTAGAAGTAGGTCTAAGTCTAAGACCAAAGGAAAGGGGAAGGGTAAGTGTTTTGGTTGTGGCAAAACTAGTCATTATATTAAAGATTGTTATGTTGAGAAAAATAAGCAAAAAGAAAAATTAAAGGATCAAGAAGAAGCAAATTCAATAACCTCTTTTGACCCTAGTGAAGTTTACATGCTTATAGATTCTAACATTGATGAAATTAATGCTACTCTTGGGGCACATGGGCAAGAATGGATTCTTGACTCAGGTGCATCATTCCATGTCACATCCCAAAGACATTGGTTTGAAAATATGCGTGAATCCGTGGGTGGCCATGCCATAGTTTGTAGCAATATAGCCTATAAGGTTGTAGGGATTGGAGACATCACTCTTAAGTTAGAATCAGGATATGTCCTAAAATTGAGAGATGTTAGATTCATCCCTGAAATGGCTAGAAATTTAATTTCAGTAGGAGAATTAGAAAAGAATGGTTTTACAGGAAAAATAGAAAATGAAATGATTAAAATGTTTAAAGGGGCAATGATGGTGTGTAAGGGAGTTAGAAGAAATGGGATATATGCCTTAACTGCTGAGGTAATGAGTAGCTCAGGCTCTCATCTTGATTCAATCAATTCTGATGTCACTCAAAAATGGCACAACAGGTTAGCTCATGTTAGTATTAAAGGACTTAAGTTCCTAAATAATAAGGGAGTGTTTGGTAAGGATTGTGTGTCCGACATCCCCTTTTGTGACCATTGTGTGTTAGGCAAACATCATAGATTATCTTTTTCTTCAAATGTGCATAGAGCCTCAAGGGTTCTAGAGTATATCCATTCAGATTTATGGGGACCAGCAACAAATCCCACTTTTGGTGGGAATAGATATTTTTTGTCTATAATAGATGATTTTTCTAGGAGAGTGTGGGTCTTTCTCTTAAAAGACAAAACAGAAACCTTTAAAAGTTTCAAAACTTGGAAAACTCAAATAGAAAATCAAACAGACAAGACAATAAAGTATCTAAGAACTGATAATGGCCTAGAGTTTTGTAACAAGGACTTTGATGATTTGTGTAAAGAATGTGGTATAACAAGGCATAAAACAGTTCCTTACACCCCACAGCAAAATGGGGTGGCTGAGAGGATGAATAGAACTCTCTTAGACAAGGTTAGGTGTATGATGATTAGTTCTAATATACCTAAATTTTTTTGGGGTGAAGCAGTGATGACTGCTTGTTACTTGGTTAACTTAACCCCATCAGCCACATTAAATGGTGACACTCCTTATGAGAAATGGTATGGAAAATGTGCAGATTACTCAACCCTTAGAACCTTTGGATGTGCTGCCTATTCTCATCAGAATGAAGGCAAATTGGAACCTAGATCAAGAAAATGTGTTTTCTTAGGATATCCTGAAGGGGTAAAGGGTTATAGACTTTGGGATAGAAGTCAAAAGGGAGTAAAAATAATTATAAGTAGAAATGTCACATTTAATGAAGCTGAAATGCCTTGTTTACAATTAAACAGCAACAATCAACAAGATAATGAGGGTGAGGATTCTCTAGAAGAGTCTAGGAATATTAGCACCAACATTCCCACCACCTCAAGTGAGGTGGAGATACAAAACCAGGTTGAAGAAAATGAGGAAGATGAGATAATAGAAGATCAGCCCCCTATAGAACAGCCACCTCTATCTAATTACCAACTAGCCCGAGATAGGGAGAGGAGATCTCATAGGATTCCTCAAAGGCTAGAATCTGATTTTGATTTAGCCTTTGCTAGTTATCAAGATCTAGCCGATAAGGAGCCAAAAACATATGAAGAGGCAATTAGAAGTGAATACTCTAAAAACTGGAAAGAAGCAATGAGAGAGGAGATGAGTTCTTTAAATAAAAACCATACTTGGGATTTAGTACCTAGACCAAAAGATAAATCAATTGTGGGATGCAAGTGGATATTTAAGGTTAAAGAAGGTACAAGTGAAAAAGAACCCATAAGATTTAAGGCTAGGTTAGTAGCCAAAGGTTTCACACAAAAGGAAGGGATAGATTACAATGAGATTTTTTCACCAGTTGTTAAGTATACCACCATTCGAGTCATGCTGGCTTTTGTTGCTTATTTTGACTGGGAACTTGAACAACTTGATGTTAAAACTGCTTTTTTGCATGGTGACTTAGATGAAAAAATCTATATGTCTCAACCCAAAGGTTTTGAAGATAAGGCAAAACCAGATTTTGTGTGTTTCTTGAAAAAATCTTTATATGGTTTAAAGCAATCTCCTAGGCAATGGTATAAACGTTTTGATTCATTTGTTAAATCAATTGGTTTTAAAAGAAGTGATTTTGATCATTGCCTTTATTTTCAGCATAAAAATAAAGATGACTGTGTATTTCTTTTACTTTATGTTGATGACATGCTTCTTATTGGCCCTGATGTTAAAAGAATAAATAACATAAAATCTGCTTTAGGTGGAGAATTTGACATGAAAGACCTAGGTATAGCTAAAAGAATCCTAGGTATGGAAATTATAAGAGATAGGTCAAATTCCATGTTATCCTTGCATCAAACTTCATATGTGTTAAAAATTTTAAAAAGATTCAGCATGCATGAAAGCAAATCAGTTTCTTTACCTTTAGGAGCCCATTTCATACTGTCAAAAGAAAAATCTCCCGCTAACAAAGAAGAAGAGGAGTACATGAGTAAAGTCCCTTATTCAAATGCAATAGGATCGGTTATGTACCTCATGGTGTGTACTAGACCAGACTTAGCTCATGCAGTTAGCACATTAAGTAGATTTATGACAAACCCAGGACCTGTCCATTGGGAAGCTTTGAAATGGTTGCTTAGGTATTTGAGGGGTACTTCTAATGTAGGTTTAGTGTATAATCATCATTCAGATAAAATGAGTTTAATGGGGTTTACAGATTCAGATTATGCAGGTGATAGAGACAATAGAAAATCAACATCATCCTATGTTTTTTCTTTATGTAATTCATGCATTAGTTGGAAGTCTCAACTCCAACACATTGTTGCTTTATCCACTACTGAATCTGAATATATAGCTGCTACAGAAGCAATTAAAGAAGCATTGTGGCTTAAAGGTTTGCTTAATGAACTGTGTGTCCTAACAGAAAATGTTACTGTTTTTTCTGATAGTCAGTCAGCTATACACTTGTGTAAAAACCCTGTTTTTCACGAACGCACTAAACACATTGATATAAGATTGCATTTTATTCGTGATATTATATCTCAAGATATTATTAGACTTGAAAAAGTGCATTCAGATTTCAACCCCTCTGATATGGGAACAAAGGTACTTACTGCTGAAAAATTCAAAAGGTGCCTAGAACTTCTAAGCATTGGTAAGATTACGTGAAAATGGTAAGGTATTTCTTTTACCTACTGATTATGCTTTATGCTGTATGTTATTTTTTGCTGTTTATATTTCTGCTGGTCTTATTAGGAAACAAGGTGGAGATTTGTTGTTTTTTGTTCCCTAATAAGACCCAAGGCAATGACGATATTTTTTTCGGACGGGTCCTCATAGGCTTCGGCCCGGGATTGAAGGACCCAAGACCAAATTACCATCCTCTTTTGGCAGCCCATTTTAGAAGACGGGCCACAAGCCCACTCTCCATTTTAGAGGAGAAATGGGCCTCAGCCCATTTGCTCAAATGGTGACCGAAGCCCACTTAAGCCGGCCCATCTCCTTTAAAGCCCACATATATAAGAGCCTTAGGCCCTTTTGCTGGCGCATCTGTTTGCTCTCTTCTTTGTCTCGGCCGAGCCCTAGTTTCCTCTCTCTCTCCCTCGAGTTTCCTTCCTTGGCCGATTGCTTCATCGCTTCAATCCTTGTTCCTTCGATAGCGATGAAGTCCATCTTGCCTTCTGTGAGTTTAGTTTCCTTTGATGGTTTCAGCCGCCTTTCCTTTTGTGCGAAAGACAGTCTCTTAGATGTCGAGGGAAACGCCTATAAATCCAGATCTGGGTTTCTCTCTTTGGGTAAGTCGATCTCCTTGCTTTGTGCCTTTGATCTTGCTGTTCTTACCACCGATTTACTGCTGTGTGAGTGGTTGCCTTCGGTTGAGCGAGAGAGGGTTTACCTAGCTGGTTTGGCCGAGAAGGGTTGGGGCTTTTCTGGGCTTTGGTTTGAGGGCTTCGATAGTGGCTTGTGGTTCCTATTCGTTGGCGTTACCAAGAGGGGTAACTGGTCTCTCAGATCCGAGCCTTGAACGTTTGAAATCAGAGTTTGTATTGTGTTTTACTTTACATTTCAGTTCTGATCTATATTTGATTCAACATATCGCACTAACCTAATCTGTTTTGAAGAGATATTCCGCAACAGGTTACTATAAACAAGTTTCTTAAGTGAAAAACTATATATATATTAGATTAATTGTTATATTTTCGAAATAAAAATTTGATAGTTAGATGATAAAAAAATAAAAAATAAAAAATTGAGTTGAGATAAATTACTTAAAAAATATTTTTTATTAATCATTTATTAATAAAATATTTAAATTATTATCTGAATAATAAAAAAATATATGTAGAATATACTTAAAAAAAAATGTTATCAAACACCAATCTTGCCATTACATAAGTCCTTAAAGAAAAATACTTTAAAAATTACCTACCTCTTAATTTAATAAGTTTAACAATCATTTAAAATATAATATAGAAAATTTAATTATTCAATTAAAATATAATGCACTGCGATATTGAAATAAAAAAATTATCCTATCCACTATAGGTCTTGTATTTACCACTGGATACAAAGGAAAATAAAAATAATATAAATTTGGTTATTCTTCAATTGTTTAGGATGAATGAATGTAGATGTATGCAATATAGTGTCTTTTTCTTTTTATTTGGGGTGTTCGAGTTCCGACTAATTTTTAAGGATATGTGACATTCCTCTCTGATACACTCCTAGGTAAATTTGATATGGACAATGTATACATACCCAGAAGTAGATATTAGATGCAATTCATGCAGAACTTGTTTTTCAACTAAATACTATCTTTCAACAATAATTTTACTTTCTAAATCACCGCACTGATTCGAACTTCGATACTTTTTGAGGTATAATATAATCTTATTTTGTTTAGACAAAACATGGAAATGGACAAAACAAGAGAATAAAATCACAATTACACCTCTTCGCTCTCAAAAAAAAAAAATGTAAAGGTAACGTAGTAATTAAAAATAATAAAATTATTAATAAATATTGTTCACCCACATTCTAACACCCGAAATTGGGATATAATAAGAAAAATAAAATGCTAGAAATGATGATAAGATGGTATCGTGTATTGTCTTCTGCCAGATCTCTAGCACCATTCTAGAACTTGAATTAATCTAAATAAGAAAAGTAGTGTTTGTTGTCTATTTGTCTCATCCATTCCCTCTAAAGCCACCCGTCAAAACTTTACCTTGTCACTAACTTTAATTGGGAATGATGCGTGTGCAAGGGGTTGATGACTTGGAAAATGCAATAATATCATTAATTACCTCTTGCACACTCAACAACAACTCTTTAACTAATCAGAATTTTTTTCCCAAACGAAACTATTTGTAATTTAATTTATTAAGAGAGGATTAAGGTTAAAAATCATTAAAAAAAATTAAATTCCTAGCTAGGGGTTAATAAAATTGTAAGTTAAACATAATTAATTTGCAAAAAAAGATTAAGGTATGGTGTTTTTAATTTTTAATCATTTTCTCTAAAGTTCATCACTACTAAGGGTGTTCACGATGCAGTTTGGACAATTTATGTTATTTTTCACATGTCAAACTGCACGGGTTGGTTTGGTCTACAAAAATCGCACTAGACCGCACTACAATTTACGATGTGGTTTCCATAGTCTGATGTAATAGCAGAGCAACAAGCACATGTCTAAAACTAAGACATACCAACTGCTCTGTGTCACAAACAAAGCAAGAAACCAATAACCTGAAACATCAATTCCAAATCCACATGTTTACAAACAAAGCAAATAAAAAACACACTATATTGATCTTACATTAATCTTTCAACTAGAAAGTCTAAAAAAACGGAAGAACAGATTTGGAATTTACTACGAGAATTTCTAAGTTTTTTTTTTTTTTTCCAATCAAAGCGAAGATCGAAACTGTAACATTCCCCATCAAGTGATAAGAAGGATCGTAATAACTTACCCTGATAGGCCTACGTAAACTTCTTAAGGGGGTTACCCATCCTTGAGTTGTCCCCAGCTCAAGCACCCTTAACCCCGGATTTCCTTGCCTTCATTCAGCCCAAAAAGTATTCAGCTGGTGTTGTTTCCTTCCTTACTTATCCTTAATATAAACTACTCTTTTCTGGACTTTTGGGGTATTACATTCTCCCCCTTTGAGCACATGATGTTCTCATTATGCGACCTTACAACTGGTCTCTGACCTTCTCCCATTGGGGGCTGTCATCCTAGTAGGCTGCCAAAAGTCACTCATTGTACAGGCTCTCGTGCCTCAACGCCACTCCCCGCCCTCGTCGGATTGCCTTTACCAAGGGTCGGCTCTGATACCACCTATAACATCCCGTATCAAGTGATAAGAAGGACTGGAACAACTTACCCTGATGGGCCTACGCGAACTTCTCAGGGGGGTCACCCATCCTTGAGTTGTCCCCAGTTCAAGCACGTTTAACCCCAGAGTTCCTTACCTACATTCAGCGCAAAAGGTATCCAGCTGGTGTTGTTTCCTTTCTTACTTATCCTCGATATATACTACTCTTCTCTAGACTTTTGGGGTATTACAAGAACAATAAAATCACCGGATAATTGTAATAGGCTTGAATCAAGCTCTCTCGCCTCGGATCCTCTTGGGGGGCCGCCACAGCACTACTCTAAAACCTAAGATCCGTCTTGAAGTCCTGTGCAATCTCCTTCACAAGCCTCTGGAACGAGACCTTCTAGATCAACAGCTTCGTACTCTTCTGGTACTTTCGAATCTCCCTCAGAGCCATTGTCCCCGATCGGAACCTGTGCGGCTTCTTCACCCCTCTCATTTTTGGTGCCGACTTCCTCGCTGCCTTTGTCGCCAGCTGCTTCCTTAGCACCTTCCCGCAGGTTGATTTTTGGGCAGTTGCTTCTATACATTTCTCCTTAGCAAAACTAAAATCGGCAGACCGGATCCCCTTTGAGTCCTTGGTGAGTTGGAGGCATGCGGCGCTGGACAGTGGATAGAGAGAAGAAACAGATGGGAAGGCCTGAAATTGGAAGTCATCAGGGTAACATATGTTGTGCCCTTTTATATTTTATATTTTATTTATTTTATTTTATTATTAAAATATTACTTTATTTTAACCTCAATTAGTAATTAATTGAGTTGAATTGGAGCTAGCTAGCTACCCAGAGGGTGCTTGATTTATTATTTGGTTTTATGAGAAAATTTGTTTAAATGTTCAATCGTAGACTTGTAGTATATATATAGTTCATTTGAAAGTTTGGTTGGGGCTTTTCATATTATTTAATATTATTCAAAAGCTACTTATATACTAAAATAGATTAACTTCATATATTTTCTATGTCAAAATTAGTCTATAATAAAGTTAATCTAAATTAATGTAGTTTAAATTCAAAGTTTAAGAAAATATTCTTTTGAAGTAAACACAAATGGATAGAGTTAATGTTCATGCAATATAATAGTTTAAATAAATAACATTGAATTTTAATTTTAAATTAGTCTACTCGAATTAATTTAGACTTAACAAAATTCTATATAATTAACAAGCATTAATTTTTATAAGCTTCACTGATCACGACTCACTTGCATGTTAATATATTTGATACAAGAAAAGTGACATCAACTCTTCGGGTATAGATCGAGCGGTCAGACAAATAATATGTCAGTGCTAATCTAGTGAGTCGTGACTTCAATCCTTGTTATACATAGTGAGGTGAAGTCTCACATCTATCATTTACTGTTCTTAACGTAATTGAGAGTATGAATATCAGATTTTGCGTGATGATCATCCTAAAAAAAAGTGATATAAAATAAAATAAAATAATTACATCTAAATAAATATTGCTTAACAATAGGGTTACAGAATAGGATGCAGAGATGTGGATAACTCTTGGCTGCAATATATCATTTCCCCATCTATCCGACACTACTAGTGGAAGGAACGGCATTCGGATTTCGTCAAATGTGCAATAAATAGCGTTGACAAATCCAAAGCTAAAAAGAAATAATAATAACAATAATAAAAGTCAAAAGTCACAGTATTGAAGACTTTGAATATAAGAGAGGGGACTGGGGAGGAGTCTGGTGGGACGACGAATGAATCTTCGATGTGAAAGCACCTAAAAGCTTGAGCTTAAAAGTAAAAACGTTACTTAGTTAGGGGCATCAACTGCATGCCTTTTTCTTTTCCAAACACATCAACCCGCCCATTATTTTTCCTCTTATTACTTCCCAAACCCCAAAGGCCCCATCAGGTTGAGGTTTATATACATATATATATATATATATAGCAGCTTCTGCATTTAAGTTCATTATATATGTGGCAGAGTATATTTAATTATATTCGTAAATATTATTTAGAAATAGAGTTTGTATATATGCTTTATTATAATAAAGTCATTTAATTTTTGCAAACGTACAATTATTATAATCTTAACTTAATGAACACAAAATATATTAAAATTGAATATATACATATATATATATATATATAAATGCTAGTATATATATATGTTGAATGGAACATCTCTTCCCTGATGATATATATATGGCAAGCTTTGAATTTTCTGGCTATTATTATTTTCTGACTATTTACTGGAAGTTTCGTCACGTTTTGGGTTGACTAATTGGGCCAGCAGCTAGGTTTTGTTTGGTAATTGTCAGGGTGATGATAATGAAATGGCAATCAAACAGCGAAACAGATTGCAAGACACTACCACTGGCAGATTAATAGTATATATCTATTGTAAATATTAGTAAAGTTGGAATACGGTGTTTAATTCTGCTAATATTCTGTGAAATAAACACACAATTAACTACGACAATACCAAGATTTATATAAGAACAAAATTAAAAAAACAAAAATACAAACACAATATACACAACGCAAATAAAAAAATGAACACAACATTTACTATTCGGATCAAAACAATCATACTCATGACAGATCTTCACCCTATTCAATTCACTAAGCTAATAGCAATGGATTTACAGAGATATACAAAAACTCTCACATAAAATCTTACGGTCACTTATAAATTAAAAAATACAACTGATACAAACGCAACAGAGTACATCGCTTAGTCATAGCAACCCAACACTCAATCTCACTAATCTCTCTGATCAAATAATCAAACTAACAAGTGATTCACACTTACAGAAAGTAAAAATTGGATTTATCTTGCGTCGATCTCAGTTTCAATTTTCGAGTTTCTCTCTTGAGTTTGAGTTTTTATTTGTGTGCTTAACAATAATGTGTCTCGATTTATCAATTGGGATGTCAAGAGAAAACTTATATATATATACGAAGGGAAAACACTGGCAACCCTTGGATCAAGGGTTTGTTAGGATGATTTTTCTTTTTCTTCTTTATGAATAAAGTTATGGAAGTTGATGGATTGAAAGATTATTATTAAAAAATATATATACAACAATTAATACCTTTCTAATTGGAGGAAAAAGATTTTGTTAGGGGAAGGGTAAATTTTGACATTTTATAAAATTATTAGAAGTGAAGTAAATTACACTTTATACTTAGAATGAGCAAAACAACACAAATGCCCTTAATTTATTAAAAATAACAAAGATATCTCTTGATGTTATTGGTCGTGCAACACTTAGAAAACAATTATTAACTTTATGTAAATATTTGAAATATCTTTTTTTTTATCTCTCTATAATTAAAAAAATAAAAAATTTAAAAAATTACTGGTTGTGTTGTTCGCCACCACTTTTCATCACTAGGAGATCAAATTAAACGAAAGAGGAACATAATTTGAGTTTCAAAATTGTTATTTGGCCACTCAATAGTGACATTGGATGCGATACTCCCACTTTATTGTATTATTATACACACTTATTAGACATATCTTACAATATACTAATAATATAGAAGTGGTCACACCTTAAATATCACTCTGAATGTTCAAACTAAGTTGAATAATGGGCAACCGCCACGTACTCCAAGGGTCACGTTTCCGCCAGTGATGTACTTGGTAGCATTAGTGACGCATGCAGCGCAAATACAACTATATGTGAGATCTAACTGTAGTTGAATTCCATCCATGTGGCAGGAATTTTTTATTATTGACTGGCTTAATTTGCACCGGAGATTGGATGAGACGGGCAACCGCCACTATTAAGGGTCACGTTTCCGCCAGCGATGTAGTTGGTAACATTAGTGACGCATGCACAGGGGCGGAGTCAGAAAATTTTTTCAGTGAAGGCAAAATTTATTAAAGAAAAAAATAATAAATAATATAAATAGATTAAGAATTAATATAATTTATTTAATTTCTCTCTATTAACATCTTTCAGTCACAACTGACAAAGATTTTCATTTTAAAAATCTCTTCATGACTATTTCAAATTTAATATAACAAATGATAATTAGAAAATGTACAAATTCATAAATTTACAAATTATGTGATTGATCCAATAATCAAAATATCAAATTATGTGTACTTGTACAATTAATTCAATAATTAAAATATCAAATTATGTGTGCATATGCAATTGCTCCAATAATCAAAATATTGCACCTGTGCAATTAAAAAATTTATTTATCAATCTTAACATCACATTAACAAACTTATTTTTGATAAATCAAACATCAATTAATTGTTATACAAATAATTAATTGGATGGAGTGTCTCCAGCCAAATCAGCCCTTTCAATAATGATATTTAGTTTTGTAAAATAGTTCAAATTACTAATTCTAAGGGAATTATACAAATAATGAGTTAATTTTACTCTCGATTATTATTTAGTCACTAAATTTTAAAATATTACTCGTTACTCACTCATCTTTCAAAAACATTTCTTATCTATCACTCGTTAACTTATCTTTAATTGCGGGTAACGGTTATGCACATGTGTTAAACAGAAAATACACGTGAAACTGATGTGGACTGATTGTGTAAGGGTCAATTACACAAATAATTACTCAACTTTGCTCTCAATTACTATTTAGTCACTGAATTTTAAAATGTTACCCATTAGTCACTCATCTTTCAAAAATGTTTCTCACCCATCACTCGTTAACTCATTGTTAATTGCGATTACGGTTATGCACACATGAAAACACACACGTGACACTGATATGGGTTGATTGTGCATTAACTTCCAATCACAAGTCAACATGTGTCACTAACCCATGTGCCCATGAAACCAGAATCGAGCAATGGTGGTGGCAAATGTTAAAGGAGGTGGCGACGACAATTGTGTCGGAGGTGAACGGTGGTCGCTGCAATCCAACTCTCATAATTGCTGATTGTGGTGGCTTTGATAGTGGAAAAAGTCTATGGTGACGTCTGCGTTGGAGGCTAACGGTTGTGAACGATGGGTACCAAGGCGACAAACTAGATGAGAGAGACAGAGAAAAGAGGAAGGAAGAAGGAGAAATTGTGGGTTTCATCATGGGTTAGTGACATGTGTCGACTTGTGATTGACAATTAATGCACAATCAACCCACATTAGTGCCAAGTGTATTTTTCGTTTGACACGTGTGCATAACTGTTAGCCGCAATTAACGGTGAGTTAACGAGTGATGGATGAGAAACGTCTTTGAAAGATAAGTGTCTAATCTGTAATATTTTAAAGTTCAATGACTAAATACACATCAACGCCACGTGTGTTTTTCATTTGACATGTGTGCATAATTATTAGTCGCAATTAACGGTGACTTAACGAGTGATGGATGCGAATTGTTTTTGAAAAATGAGTGTCTAATTGGTAATATTTTAAAATTTAGTAACTAAATAGTAATTGAGAATAAAGTTGAGTGATTATTTATGTAATTGACCCTTGCACAATTAGCTCGCATCACTGTCACATTTGTTTTTTGTTTGACACGTGTGCATAATCATTAATCGTAATTAACGGTGAGTTAACGAATGATGGATGAGAAACATTTTTGAAAGATGAGTGATTAACGGGTAACATTTTAAAGTTCAGTAACTAAATAATAATCAAGAGCAAAATTGAGTAATTATTTGTGTAACCGAGCCTAATTCTACTATTTCGTTCTTAATATTTTTTTATTACCTTCTTAATTTGTTGAAGGGAAGACTTTTTCCCTATTCGTCCACGGCTGATCAAATTGATTCTCTCCTCTCTCTATAAATACGTTTCCCACTCTTCCCTTCACTCCCATGCCCCCGTGAACTTGGCGTTTCCTCTCCCGCTTATTGTCTCTCTTTCTTTCTTCTTCTTCTCTTGATTTTCAAGTCAAAGAGAGAGAGAGAGAGCTTCGCGAAGGAATCACTCATGGCGGCACCGGACGAGGTCTCGATTCTGCAACTTATCAGGCAACATCTCCTCGGTGAGATCTCTCCTTCCCCTGATCAGAAGTCTTGTTCTGAGGCTCCTTGCTCGAGCTCTCTATCCGATTCCGTCGCTTCTCAGACGGCTAGCTGTGACTCTCCGAGGACTACGTTTTCTGATTACCTTGACTCAAACCGACCTAACAATACCGAATCCCTCGATTTCGTACCTAATTCCATCGGTTTCGACCAAAATAGAATTGATTTAGTTGAATTTGAATCGAAGCCGATGATAACTGATCTCCTTACCACCCCGGAGTCGGTTATTTCCAGTAGCGAACCGAGTTCTAGGTCGATTTTCGTCCAGCTACCTCCGCTAGTGAGGAAACTGGACTGGCTGGAGTTCTGCCGGTCGACTGAACTTGCGGTTTCCGTGGAAAAACCGGAGGATCCAAGGCACTACAGAGGCGTCCGCCGGAGGCCGTGGGGGAAATTTGCGGCTGAGATCCGAGATCCGAAGCGCCGGGGATCCAGAATCTGGCTGGGGACATTCGACACCGCCATTGAGGCCGCCAAGGCCTACGATCGAGCCGCTTTCAAGATGCGCAGCAGCAAAGCCATTCTCAATTTCCCTCTCGAAGCTGGAAAATGGCGGCTCGAAGCAGCAACCACCGCGCCTGGCGGCAAAAAAAGGCGACCGGAGGTTGAACAACAACCAAAGCGAAGGCCGGCGAAGAAAGTGAAGTCACCGGAATCTGATTCATTGGTGACGAGTCGTCAGACCACTACGGGTCCTTTAACGCCAACAAGTGGGACTGCCGTGTGGGATCAGAATCCGAACGGTTTCTGTAACGTGACGCCAATATCGCCGTTATGTTATCTCCAGACCACAGCCAATATTGGTTTTTTCACAGCTTATGATCATCAAAACACAACATGAGCGCGGAGTGCAGTGAAATTACTCTTTCACCTGTGAGCTTGGCAGATGATGAGAAGGTTACTATTTTGTATAAAAACAGAATGTGAACGACACACACACACACACAAAAAAAAGGGACTGGTTTCGGCCGATTTATTGTGATGAATTTTCAATTTTAATTAATCATCCAATCATGGATAATGGAACGAGATCCAGGCATAGGCAGAGAGCTACATATAAAAACTGCCCCCTCAGGTTTACAAAAATTGTACTTATGCCCTAATATTTAAAAAATCTTTTCAAGTTGCCCCTCTCAAGTTTGCAAAAAGTTCATGTAGGCTATAATATTTGAATTTTTTTCCAAAATTTCCCCTTAAATATATATAATTATGTGTCAATTTGTAAAAGAAGAAAAAAGTTGAGTAACTAATAAAAAGAGAAAACGACAATAAGAAATTATTTAATCCTCTCTAAATTATGTATGTATTTTTAAGTGAAAAGTTTGATTTTTAATAGGTTACGATAAACAAGTTTCTTAAGTGAAAAACAATATATATTAGATTAATAGTTATATTTTTAAAATAAAAATTTGATAGTTAGATGATAAAAAAATGAAAAAAAAAAATTGAGTTGAGATAAATTACTTAAAAAATATTTTTTTATTAATCATTTATTAATAAAATATTTAAATTATTATCCAAATAAGAAAAAAATATATGTAGAATATACTTACCAAAAAAAAAAATGTTATCAAGTACCAATCTTGCCATTACACATGTCCTTAGAGAAAAATACTTTAAAAATTACCTACCTCTTAATTTTATAAGTTTAACAATCACTTAAAATATAATATAACACATTTAATTATTCAATTAAAATATAATGCACTACGATATTGAAATAAAAAAATTATCCTATCAACTATAGGTCTTGTATTTACCATTGGATACAAAGGAAAATAAAAATAACATAAATTTGATTATTCTTCAATTATTTGGGATGAATGAATGTAGATGTATGTAATAGTCTTTTTTTTTTTTTTTTTATTTGGGGTGTCTGAGTTTTGTTCGACTAATTCTTAAGAACAGGTGGCATTCCTCTCTAATACACCCCCTAGGTAAATTCGATATGGATACAGTATGTACACACTCAGAACTAGATATTAAGTGCAATCTATGTAAGACTTGTTTTTCAGCTAAATGTTGTTTTTCAGCAATAATTTTACCTTTTAAATTATTACACTGATTCGAATTTCGATATTTCATGTGAAACTCTAAGTATTTTACTATTATACCATGTTTGCGAGGGCGTAATATACTCTTATTTTGTTTAGATAAAACATGGAAATGGACAAAACAAGAGAATAAAATCACAATTACACCTCTTTGCCCTAAAAAAAAGAATATAAAGGTAACGTAGTAATTTAAAACAATAAAATTTTTAATAAATATTGTTCACTCCCCATTCTAACACCCGAAATTGAGATATAAGAAAAATAAAATGCTAGAAATGATGATAAGATGGTATCGTGTATTGTCTTCTACCAAATCTCTAGCACCATTCTAGAACTTGAATTAATCTAAATAAGAAAAGTAGTGTTTGTTGTCTATTTGTCTCATCCATTCCCTCTCAAGCCACCCGTCTAAACTTTTCCTTGTCAATAACTTTAATTGGGAATGATGCGCGTGCAAGGGGTTGATGACTTAGAAAATGCAACAATATCGTTAATTACATTCTTGCACACTCAACAACAACTTTTTAACTAATCAGAATTTTTTTCAAAACTATTTGTAATTTAATTTATCAAGAGAGGATTAAGGTTAAAAATCATTAGAAAAAATAAATTCCTAGCTAGGGGTTAATAAAATTGTAAGTTAAACATAATTAATTTGTAAAAAAGGGTTAAAGTATGGTGTTTTTAATTTTTAATCATTGTCTCTAAAATTCATCACTATTAAGGGTGTTCACGGTGCGATTTGGACTATTTTCATCATGTCAAACCGCATGTGTAGTTTGGCATTAAATCAAACCGCACAAGATCACACCACAATTTGCGGTGCAATCTGATGCAGTTTTCACGGTCTAATGTAATAGCAGAGCAACAAGCACATGTCTAAAACTAAGACATACCAGTTGCTCTGCGTCACAAACAAAGCAAGTAACTAATAACTTGAAACATCAATTCCAAATCCACATGTTTACAAATAAAGAAAATAACAAACACACTACACTGATCTTGCATTAATCTTTCAACTAGAAAGTCTAAGAAAATGGAAGAACAGATCTGGAATTTATTACGAGCATTTCTAAGGTTTTTTTTTTCCAATCAAAAAGAAGACTGGAACAATAAAATCACCGGATAATTGTAACAAGCTTGAATCAAGCTCTCTCGCCTCGGATCCTCCTGGAGGGCCGCCACAACACTGCTCTAAAACTGAAGATCCGTCTTGAAGTCCTACGCAATCTCCCTCACAAGCCTCTGGAACGACAGCTTCTAGATCAGCAACTTCGTCCTCTTCTAGTACTTCCAAATCTCTCTCAGAGCCACCGTCCTTGGCCGAAACGTGTGTGGCTTCTTCACTCCTCTCATTTTCGGTGTCGACTTCCTCGCCGTCTTCGTCGCCAGCTACTTTCTCAGCGCCTTCTCGCTGGTCAATTTGGGCAGTTGCTTTTGTACGCTTCTCCTTGGCGAAACTCATATCGACAAATCGGATCCCCTTTGAGTCCTTGGTGAGTTGGAGGCATGCGACGTTGGGCAGTGGATAAAGAGAAGAAAGAGAAAGGAAGGCCTGAAATTGGAAGTGATTAGGGTTACATATGTTGTGCCCTTTTATATTTTATATTTTATTTATTTTATTTTATTATTAAAATATTACTCGATTTTAAACTACAAACCGCGCTTTGCAATTTTTTTTTTTTAAATCGCACCAAACCACATCCAAACAAATCATGCGATTCAGTGTTATTCGATCGATTTTCATGGTTAGCCAATTTTTTTTAACACTCCTAATCACTATCCATGATAATAATATATAGAAGTGTTGCAATGAACGAAATTGCTGGTGAAGGGCTTGAAACTTAATTAGCTCCATTGGGTCTAGTTTAAATTCATTTATTAATTAGTTAAATAAAAAGCTTGGGTTTAGTTTTTAACCTCAATTAGTAATTAATTGAGTTGAATTGGAGCTAGCTAGCTAGGGGGTGCTTGATTTATTATTTAGTTTTATGAGAAAATTTGTTTAAATGTTCAATCGTAGACTTGTGGTATATATATAGTTCATTTGAAAGTTTGGTTGGGGCTTTTCATATTATTTAATATTATTCAAAAGTTACTTATATTCTAAAATAGATTATCTTCATGTATTCTATGTCAAAATTAGTCTATAATAAAGTTAATCTAAATTAATGTCGCTTAAATTCAAAGTTTAAGAAAATATTCTTTTGAAGTAAACTTAACACAAATGAATCGAGTTAATGTTCATGCCATATAATAGTTTAAATAAATAATATTGAATTTTAATTTTAAATTAGCCTAGTCGAATTAATTTAGACTCAACAAAATTCTATATAATTAACAAGTATTAATTTTTATAAGCTTTACTTATCACTACTCACTTGCATGTTGATATACATGATACAAGAAAAGTGACATCAATCCTTCAGCTATAGGTCGAACGGCTACATAAGTAATATATCGATATCTGTTTAATGGATCGTGAATTTAATTCTCGCTTTACATAATGAGATGAAATCTCGCATTTGTCATTTATTTTTTCTAACGTAATTGAGAGTATGAATATCAGAATTCACGCAATGACCATCATCTTAAAAAAAGTGATATAAAAAAAAAATACATCTAAATAAATATTGCTTAACAATAGGGTTACAGAATAGGATGCAGAGATGTGGATAACCCTTGGCTGCAATATACCATTTCCCCATCTATCCAACACTAGTGGAAGGAACGGCATCCGGATTTCGTCAAATGT
The DNA here is from genome assembly GCA_036245055.1 of Diospyros kaki. NCBI lineage: Eukaryota > Viridiplantae > Streptophyta > Magnoliopsida > Ericales > Ebenaceae > Diospyros > Diospyros kaki. Next base: position 14,847,144 of record BSEG01000008.1, read on the forward strand.
GCAATAAATAGCGTTGACAAATCCAAAGCTAAAAAGAAATAATAATAATAATAATAAAAGTCAAAAGTCACAATATTGAAGACTTTGAATAGGAGAGGAGACTGGGGAGGAGTCTGGTGGTGGGAGGACGAATGAATCTTCGATGTGACAGCACTTAACCTTAAAAGTAAAAACTTTTTTTTGTCCAAAAGATAAAATCGCTCACTCCGGGCACTCCCCACAATCGACCTGACAGTATATGAAGAGGAGCTAAATTCATGGTAATTCAGTCGGATGCAGTGACTAGACCTGTGTCTGTCGTGCACAAGGAGTCTCCTCACTTTGGAGAGAGTTACTCCCACTCTGTTACTTGCGAACTCGATCTCTGATTATTGGTCTAAGATTTACCACGAAAATACTTTGTGCTCCCTTCTTGACCAACTGGACTGTCCATAAAGACAAAGTAAAAACGTTTCTTAGTTGGGGGCATCAATTAACATCAACTGCATGCCTTTTTCTTTTCCAAACACATCCATCCACCAATCATTTTTCCTTCCTTTTATTACTTCCCAAACCCCAAAGGCCCCATCAGGTTGAGGTTTATATATATAGATATATATAGCTGCTTCTGCATTTAAGTTCATTATATACGTGGCAGAGTATTTAATTATATTCGTAAATATTATTTAGAAATATTATTATAATAAAGTCATTTAATTTTTGCAAAAGTACAATTATTATAATCTTAACTTAATGAACACAAAATATATTAAAATTAAATATATATATATAAATGCTAGTATTTATATTTATATATATTGAATGGAACATCTCTTCCCTGATGATATATATATATATATATATATGGCAAGCTTTGAATTTTCTGGCTATTATTATTTTCTGACTATACTTACTGGAAGTTTCGTCACGTTTTGGGTTGACTAATTGAGCCAGCAGCTAGATAGGTTTCGTTTGGCAATTGTCAGGGTGATGATAATGAAATGGCAATCAAACAGCGAAACAGATTGGAAGACACTACCTGCAGTGGTAGATTAGTGGTATCTAATCTATTGTAAATATTGGTAAACTTGGAATAATACGGAGTTTAATTTTGTTAATATTCTGTGAAATAAACATACAATCAAGTATAATAATACCAAGATTCAAATTGGAACAAAATTAAAGAAACGAAAATATACACACAACACATATAGAAAAATGAAGACAACGTTTGCGTATTCGGATCAAAACGATTATGCTCATGGTAGATTTTTACCCTAGTCAATCTACTAAGATAATAGCAACAGATTTACAGAGATATATAAAAACTCTCACAAAAAATCTTACGGTCGCAAATCAGAAAACACAACTGATATAAACCCAACAGAGTACATTGCTCAGTCAAAGCAACGCAACACTCAATCTCACTAATCTCTCTCAAATAATCAAACTAACAAGTGATTCACACTTACAGAGAGTAGAAATTGGATTTATCTTGCGTCGATCTTAGTTTCAATCTTCGAGTTCTTCTATTCGAGAGTTTCTCTCTTGAGTTCAAGTTTCTATTTGTGCGTTTAACAATAGTGTGTCTCGATCTATTGATTGAGATGCCAAGAGAAAATATATATACAAAAGGGAAAACACTGACAGCCCTTGGATTAAGGGTTTCTCAGGATGATTTTTCTTTTTCTTCTTCATGATTAAAGTTATGGAAGTCGATGGATTGAAAGATTATTATTAAAAAAAAAAAAATCATACAACAGTTAATACCTTTCTAATTGGAGGAAAAAGATTTTGTTAGGTGAAGGGCAAATTTTGACAGTTTATAAAATTATTAGAAGTGGAGTAAATTACATTTTATACTTTTAAGATTGAGCAAAACAACACAAACACCCTTAATTTATTAAAAATAACAAAGATATCTCTTGACCTTTTTGGTCTTGCATCCTTGAGAAAACAACAATTAATACCTTTTAGTAGTTGTGTCGATGGCCACCACTATTAATCACTAGGAGATCAAATTAAACGAAAGAGGAACATAATTTGAGTTTTAAAATTGTTACTTGGTCACTCAAGAGTGACATTGGATGTGATACTCCCACATTATTGTATTATACACACTTATTAGACATATCTTACAATATACTAATATATAGAGGTGTCACACGTTAAATATCACTCTGAATCTTCAAACTAAGTTGAATAATGGGCAACCGCCACGTACTCCAAGGGTCACGTTTCTGCCAGTGATGTACTTGGTAGCATTAGTGACGCATGCAGCGCAAATACAACTATATGTGAGATCTAACTGTAGTTGAATTCTATCCATGTGGCAGGAATTTTTTATTATTGACTGGCTTAATTTGCACAGGAGATTGGATGAGACGGGCAACCGCCACTATTAAGGGTCACGTTTCCGCCAGTGATGTAGTTGGTAACATTAGTGACGCATGCAGGGCAAATACAAGTATATATGATCCAACTGTAGTCGACTTCCATGCGGCAGGAATTTCTGACTATTGATTGGCTTAATTTGCACAGGAGACTGTTAGCTTTTTAAGAGAAAAGAAGGGATATTATTTTTAATATTTATCCTATGAGAGATGACAACCAATCAGACCTGAACAAGTGTGGCCAAATAACAATAGAATTATCACTAAAACCCTTCACAATCTACGTTCGAAGCTCCCACCATATAGGATCCTCCACCTTTGTGAAGAATTATCAATAGCATAATTTTTTTTTTTTATTGGCATATCTCTTGTAACGACTGGAAAAATGGGCAAAAAATAAATAAATGGTATAAGTGTAAATAGTGGTTTTGAGTGTTTATTTGAAGGCTATTATAGGAGCAAACAAGTTTTTGATATTAAGAGATACCAAAGGGTTTCACTAGAGAATGAGAAGGAGAAAGAGTGGTTGATATATAATTGGCAATGCTCAGATGAAAAAACAAAGAGAAAGAAAGAGGAGGCCAGAGAGAAAAAGATGTGATAACTTAAATATAAGGTTAGAATACTTAATTTGCCTAATCTATTAATTAATACTAAGAAAGGTTAACATTAATTTAAAAAATGCAAGAGTAGTCAATGCTTTTTGTTTAACCTCAAAGGCATCGCGTGAAATTTTACCCAATTCTCAAGCCCAATATTTTATCTTAATTTGCTAATCGTAGGCCTCTATATATATGTAGACAGTTTATTCTTCTATAAACGTTTTATTACATCTTAACACTTTAAGGGTTCAATTTTATGTCCCCGAATCATTCTTCAAACTTTCATAAGCTATTTTTACGTGTTGTCAACCCTAAATCCCATATCGATTTTGGGGTATGAAATGACCATTTTGCTATTGGCTCCTTTTTATCATTATACCTTTATTATTATCCATATTTGGGACCTCAATAGATATAATTTGAACAAATTAAACCCCTTTCAAATTTGAAATTCTTTGAGACTTTATAATCACCTATAATGTGGATATAATAGTGTTATATCCATCCAAAATATCTAAAATGACTTATCTATTATCTTTTTGTGATAGTTCAGTAATTAAGATATATTTTTAGACCACATCAAATTTTGCACAAGTAATAGTTATAAGTTTTTTTTTTTTTTTTAACATGCAAATAAGATGGGAAATGGGAGGTTCAAACTACACAATAGGAACCTTTCAATCCAAAAATTAAAATGATTTTGGGCCTTGCACAATGTCAAGCCCAACAAATTTTTGTAATTGTTAAATATTGAGATGTCTTCATGTATTGAAATATAAAAGATTGTCATATGTATCTTTATACATATTTGTGAAACTCATTATGTCCAGAAAAGGAAACAAGACCGCACCCGCCGTTCCTTCTGCCTTTATCCCCAAAAAATCTGAGCATATATTTGAAATCTTGGAATCCGATCAATTAGGACATCTAGAGAACAGATACAGTGGTTTTTCCTGTTATTAAAGTTTAAATTTTTTAAGGGGTGAATTACATAAATTTTTATTTGTTTATTTGATACGAGTGACTTATAAACTATCACACGTACCCCATAAGTTTACTAGAGAACAGCCCCAAATATATTAGCAGTGTTGTTTCTCGTTACAAACAAGAAAAAGAATCCAGTCATTCATACTTGTATTTCTTAATTATATATATGAGTCCCTGCAAACTCAAGTTTGGTTTTCCCTAGTTAATTAATTTATTTCACCACTTGAGCCATTTCCCACCTTGTCTAACTCGCCAATATAAAATGTCTTATTAATAATATATATGAGTTCTATTCAAGGATCATAACAAGTTTCTGTCAAGTTTTTCAACACAACTTACAAAAGCGAATTATTATTATATATTATAATGGGAAGCATAAACATAATTCTAAGACCACAACATTTTATACACACACACAGAGACACAAGCATATACACATTGAATTAAAAGAGGCCATTTTCATGGTAAGATGTGGAAGTCCTCGGCAAGAGACACCATTAATTTATCCTTGATGATTTGGTGCTGTGCCGTCAAGCCAAATAATCCCGCACTTGTCTTCTTCTCCCATAAGATCCATATCCCCTCTTACAACTTCAAAGCAACTCCCACTCCACACCGATTGCATGTGCCCTTCTCAACTTCCTGCCAACTTTTTCACCTTGTTGCAATGACTATGCAGATCTTTTGAAAATGATGTTATAATACAACCATTTTGTATACACTGGATAAGGTTTTTATATAATTAGTTTTTGTCTCAATAAATAGATATGATCATATAGTCTCTAACTTCTGTTTATATAACATTACCTTTCTTATGTTTTTTGCTAAGTTGCTTTTCTCTATATATATGTTATGTTGTTCAGAAAAAAAAAAAAAAAAGCAACCCTTATTATTGAGATGGTAATATTACCCTTCTTATGTTGTCTATTATTGGAAAAATAGTAGTTGAGATGCCAATCTCTCAAAAACATTAATGAAGATAATAATTTTTGTGAGTGATAAAGAGTGACAGCATGGCCATTGTCACAAATCAAGTCTCCAAAAAAGTCCTTCAATATCTAAGTCAATGTTGACAGTAAATATCACTATAAGAAAATCAGCCTTTAGCGACAGATTTTTTAGCTACGAAACTTTCCTTCTCTATTCAACGATGGAAATGCGACGGATTGCGACAGATTGTAAATTTTTTTTTTGTTGGGATTAACAACGGACTTTAGCGACGGATTAAAATTCTGTAGCTAATTTTTTTTTTATTTTTTAGCGAAGGACTAAAATTCGTCGCTAAATTTTTTTTTTATTTTTTAGTGATAGAATAAAATTCCGTCTTTAAATTTAGCGACGGAAAATAAATCCGTCGCTAAAATTAGTGACAAAAAATTATTTTCGTCTCTAAATTTTAATAATAAAAAAATTTTAAAATTACATTTTCAGATAGAGACAGAATTTATTTTTCGTCGTTAATTTTAGCGACATAATTTATTTTCCGTCGCAATATTAGATACGGAAAATAAATTCCATCGCTAAAGTTAAAAATTAAAAGAAATAATTTTAATATCAGTTTAAATAAAAATAATAAATTAACTTTTGCGATGGAATTAATATTCTGTCACTATTTTTAGCAACGCAAAACTATTTTCGTCACTATGAAATTAAATTTAAATTGTAATTTTTTTGATATTCAAATATAGAGACGGAAAGTTATTTTTCTCGCAATTTTAAAAATAAAAAATTAAAATTTAATATTTGTTTAAATAACAAAAAATAAATAAATAAGTTTAGTGACAGATTGTCCGAGTCTGTCGCTGATTTAGCAACGGAACTGTTAATCCGTCACAAAATATAATTTTTTATTTTTTTATCTAATTAATTTAGAAATATTTAAATATATAAATATTAAATTTTATAAGAAATTAAATATATTAATTTATATTTAAAAAATTAAATATACATTTAAACATGAGATATACATTAAATAAACATTAAATATAAAAAAATTAATTTATAAAATTTAAATATATATTAAATTTAAAAATCATAATATTACTAAATTCTAAATACATCAATTAATATATTTCATGTGCATAAAAATAAAAATAAAACAATATCGAGGGATTATATTATATAGAAAAGAGTTTATGAGCTATCTTGTCAATATCTTATTCTCTATAATTAGGAGAATTATATAAAAATGAAATAATTAATTGTATAACTAAGTCATTCACAATAAATAAATAAAAAATAAAATATTTATTTAATATATTTATGTAGGGCTTGTTAAAATGAGAAGGATAAGCGAATATGAAAATAAGTCTGAAATAATTTTTAGACTAAGATATGGAATGGTTTTCATCCTTAATAGTTATACTATAAATAAACTATAGGGGGTTAATTTTTATTTTTGAAGTTTAAATGTTATGTATAAAACATTAATGTTGAATAAGAAAAAAATAAATATATTTTTATATAAATTTAAAAATTTTAATCCAGATCTCTCTCCCTTATTTGGAAGTATTTGTTAATCACTAACTATTATTTGTCAACAACCAATTATTGATCACTTGTCGTCATCACCATTATCTTTTCCCTCGCACCATTAGTTGGTGTCACAACAAATTATCTCATGTTATTAAATATTATTTCTTCGTTGTTTTGTTGATCATTGTTTTATCTCTTTATTTGTATAACAGTATATCATTAGTTTTAAAAATTTATTCTTTTTTTAATTGTTAATTTTATTTTTGTTGTTTACTACTTTATTGAATCAAATTAATTAAAATTTGATATAACCTCTTTGTTTGTATGACAATATATTGTTAGTTTTTAAAATTTATTAGTTTTTAATTTCTAATTTTATTTTTGGTTTTTAGTACTTTATTGAATCAAATTAATTAAAATTCGGTATAATCGAATTAATTGAATAAAATTAATAAAAATTATCATTTTTTTAAAATTCGCTTCTATTCAATTAATGTTTTTAAGAAAAATTAGTTTTTTGTTTTTGATTATATTTTTCAGTTAAAAATAATCAAATCAATTGGATTTTAAAACAATGATGTTTTTATGATAAAAAAATGACGTTGTTTTTGGCCTATCACACAAATTTTCAGCTTGTTCGATTTTTTAGCTTATTTGGTTTATCGGTTAATTTAGTTTTAATTAAATTTTTTATGTGTTTGTTCGGTTTATTTAATCGTTTTAGTTTATGTAGTCTATATTTAGTTTTTTTTATTGTCGGTTAATTTAGTTTGGGTTTAATCGGTCAATTCAATTTAGTTTAATTTCTTAGTTCAATTTGTTAATTTTTTATTAGTTCAATAATTGAACCGATCGTTTACATATTCTTAAATACGAGGGAAACTCTTTATATATGAAAGAGAAAATAATCAAAATTTTCTTCTTTAAAAATTAAAAATTACTCAACATTCAAAATATATAAAGAATACTGTTACAACATTTTTGAATTTTTTTTTATCTTTTACAAATTTTTTATTAAAGTAATATTTAAAACATATCAAATTAATTTATTATAATTATTAAATTTATAATATAAGTATATTTTTAAATTAATAATAATTTAAAATGAAATGATTTAAATTATTTTATTATGATATTTTAAATGATTATAATAAATTATTAATAAAATTATTTAATAATTATCATAATTTTATTTATTATTATAATTTTACATTAATATCAATTTTATTAATTAAATAATAATAATAATTATTTTAATAATTTTAATATTACATAAATTTATATAAAAATTATTAATAATAAAAATTTATCAATGAAAGAGGCGGGGAAATTTTTCCCTCCCCCCGTAAAACCCTGCTCCCCCCCATCTCTCTCTCTCTTTCCTTCTTCTCCCCTCTTCCATCTTTGCGTCGCCCTTTCTGTGTACCCCTTCTCCCTCTCTCTGGTTCGATCTCTCGCACTCGTCCTCGCCCTCGCTCTCACCTCTCGTGGCTGGCCCTCGCCCTTGCCCTCGCCCTCGCCCTCGCTCTCACCTCTCGTGACTGGCCCTCGCCCTCGCCCTCGCTAACTGGCTCGCCCTCACCCGCTGCCTCACCTTCGCTCTCGCCCCTCGCGGCTTGCCCTCGCTCACTGCCTCGCCCTCACCTGTTACCTCGCCTTCGCTCTCACCTCTCGCTGCTCGCCCTCTCCCTCGCCTCTCACAGCTCGCCTTCTCTCTCACCCTCGTTCACTACCTCGCCCTCACCTGCTGCCTCACCCTAGCTCTTGCCTCTCGCGACTCGCCCTCTCCCTCGCCCTCGCTCACTGGCTCGCCCTTACTCTCGCCTCTCGTGACTCGCCCTCTCCCTCACCCTCGCTCACTGGCTCGCTCTCACTCTCGCCTCTCGCTCTTGCTCGCTGCCTTGCCCCTGGCTGTCGATATAGCCCTTCGCTCGCTGCCTCCTCTGACTTGCTCGCTTGATCGCTCGCACTCAATTCATAGGTGGAGAGGTTGGTTTGTTGTTATTTTATTTTCTATATTTTTACTGTAGAAATGGTAGTGTGGTTTTAAGATGGTAAATGAGCATTTTGAAATGGTGAAATCTAAATATGATTGTTGAAATGTGGTTCTTGCTGGAATTTATAAATTCAATAATATATGATTGTTGGAATTTATATTATTGAATTCTTGATTGCTAGAATTTATATATGTTTTTATTTTCTATAATATTGAATTTATATATGATTGCTTGAATTTATATTATTGAATTCTTGATTGCTGGAATTTATATTATTGAATTCTTAAAATGTTCATTAAATAAATTCACTAAATATGCATAATACCCCTACAACCATAACTAGCTAGGTTGACCCGACTAATTTCGGTTAACCGGATTTAGTTTTCTAAACTTTGAGTCAAGTGGGTTGCATTAATTCATCTGGGCTTGGACTCGTCTTTTTGAGCCTATTTTTCCCACTTAGGCCCAATTTGAGCCCATTTTAAACTAAAAACACGTGCACCCATCAACCCTTCCTGACCCAAGCTTATATGGCTCTTATACACATTTGGGCCCAATTATTTGGCCCACCTATAGCCCACATTTCAATCAAAAAAGAAACCCAATTTGCGGTCGAAATGGAGCCTCTCGTGTTTGATCCTGACTTGTTTCCTTCTCATAAAACTCTTTGGATATCACCATCTGATGTTTGGTCGAGCCTTGACTATTTTTCTTATATAGTGTCTGGTGTTTTTGTACTTCTAACTTATCTTGCCGTATTATACACAATCAATAAATGCATATTCTCATACTTTGGACATCACGACCCAAGATCGTTTAGTATATATTTTCACGCTACTAATGAGTATCGCTTTGATATCATATTGTCATGGGTCTAGCGTCCCATGTGGTGTCTCAGACCTTATAAGATCAAGGGTTAAAACCAGTTTCAGTTCCATAAGTAATGAACAATTCACTCTTAAAAATATGATATCTAAATAATATAATTATTAACACTTATATACATACTTTTGTATAAATAAACTTGCAAGAACATTAATATTATTCTCGCCGTACTATTAGTCCTTGGCATTGAGAGAGTCATGAGATGTGACAATAAATTTATTTAATGAAATTACTATGATATTTATTATTGTCTTTCAATTTATAATATTTAAACTGCTTATCAAAATTCTTAAAACGCTTCATAAATTCAGGTATAAAACTGTAAAACCTTATCATTTACCTTGAAATCATAAGCACTAAATTTAAAATAAAAACATAAATCGTTAAACTTGAACAAAATCCCAAAACTCAAATGTCTTATCTTGAGCTATAAACCATTAAATTACACCATAACTTTTTAACTTGACCCATCCCTACATCCCTAAAAACTTAAAATCCAAAATCCAAACCCAAACTCTAAACCTTTTCCTTAAAACTCCAATTCTAAACCTAATTAAACTCCCAATTCCAAAGTCATGTATACTCTAAACTTAACCCTTAATTCCAAATTTTGAATTCTAAAACTCTTTAACACCAAAATAAAAAATCCCACCTCTTAAACCTGAAACTATGTATCCTATATCATGAACTTTTATCTATTTTTATTCATATTTTGATAATATAATACATATATTTTCATCCATAAAAGTTTTACAAAGACACGTTAAAAAAAAAAAAAAACTCAACTTACAATAATATCACTAGATAGTCTCTGCATGTGAGTCATTGAGCACATTTAGTGGTCATGTCACAACTCATTTCCGGATGGGATAGGTCTTAACCTTCAAATTTTAAGGAGTTATAAGGAGTGGTTCAGTGGAAGAATATTAAAACAATTCAAATAAAAAAAATATTGTAATTATAATTTAGTAATTTTTTGTTATTTAATTATCACAGGAAAAAAATGAGATCAGATCGTCAGTGGATGTATATCAGGCGTAAGGAGGATGGTTATGTTTCAAGGGAATTTATCAGGAGTGTTGAGAAGTTTGTTAATTTTGCTAAGAGTCAACCAGAGTGGATGGATGAGAATAAGATTAAATGTCCCTGTAATCAACGAAAGTGTAGGTACACGACTTTTCATGACCAGGAAACCGTGACAAGTCACTTGCTCACCAAAGGTTTCGTACCGGGGTATTACGAGTGGACACTTAATGGGGAAGTTATCGCTATGGTAGATTCGATCAATATGTTGTACTCAGTATCAACGCTTCATTAGTATCACTTAGGGCTTGATCAGTACCTCTTAACAGTAAAGTAAGTCTAGTGAATTCATTAATATTCTCATCCACAGATTTAGAAGCTTTCATTTTAAAATTAAACAGCATACCTTTAAGATAAACCAGATTAGGCTCAGTTAAAAGAGCATATAAGGATTCAAGTTTATTCCAAATATCAATAGGGTTATCCATACCATCTACTTTACGTATTACACTGTCACACAAATGAAAGAATATAAGGTTGAAGGCCTCCTCTTTGATCTCAGTTGTCCTTGTAGTCTGCTCCATGGTCCATTTCTTGTCATCAGGCTCTAGTGCTATAAGCACCTTGTGATAAGAGAGTAAGACTTTCATCTTTTTCTTGCAACTTCTAAAATCACCTTTACCATCGAATATTTTGATTTCAAATTGTGTTGACCCTATCTTCGCCTTGCATGAAGGTAACCTGACTCTTTAAACACTAATCGATGCTCATACGGTAAAACACCCAACTGACTGAGGCTCATAGTAAACCCTAGAGAATCAGATCAACATGGACAACACAAGGAAACCCTAGATTTCAACAATCCAGATTTAGATTGGACCTAACCCTAAAACATAAACACCAAAACCTGGCTCTGATACCATTGTTGGGATGAGCAATGGGCTTGGCCACCTCTAACACTTAGACCCAAATGAATCTAAAAAAATTTCGAAGGCTAGAAGCACACACATACACATACACGAAAAACAATAGGAAAAACATAAAAGGAACACAATAAAATTTTTACCGTAGTTCACCCTCAAAAATAGGGTTGCATTCACGTTGAGCTCCAGCAAGAAGAGCTCACTACACTAGTCGAAGATGGTTACACCCTCCATGTACAAAGCTTACACTCTCACTGTACACTCACTGGTCCTCTAACAAAAACACCCAAAGATCACATACAAATCAAAGGGCATACCTAAGTAACTAGAGAAAATAAAGAAGAAGTAGAACATGTACAGAGAGAAACGAGAAGAAACCCCAAGAAAAAAACAACCCGGCTATGTCATGAATCCCAAGGAATAATGGGATTTAAATAGGTAAGGTATGAGGTAAAGTAACGATAAAGATAAGCCCTGATGATCATATCAACGACATCCACAGCAGCAAGAAACACGACAAAATGCAACGGGCAAATCAAACGTGCCAATAAACGAAACAATGAAGGTTGTTGTTTTGGCCTTCCAAGCACACAGGCTCCAAAACGGCAGCGTTTTGGAGCAACCAGTGTGTGGTTGCCATCTGGCCTTCCATCACCCTGATTCTAAAATGGCATCGTTTGTGTTGATGCTTCACAATACTCAACAATATATCGCTCAATGAGCTTGGGGTTGCTTTGGATTGATTGAGGTATTATCTGATAGCTCTAGTTTTATTTATTTCAATTTGATATTATGGAGCATATAATGCATGTGTCTAAGTCAAGTTTAGGGTTCTTTGTCGAGCATTAGTTGTTTTTTAAAGAAATAGAAGATGGGTATAATTCTCTCTACGGAAGGTCATATTACCCATTCCATTGTGGGTTAAGTCCTATCAATCCCTTTGGAATATTGGTTTAGTTTTAGGTTGTTATATGTGGACAATGTTATTGGGAGGTTTATCTATATTGATGCTCCAACATAAGATTAGTCTAAGATTAGTTTTGCTAGTGTGTGTGTGTGGAGGTGTTGATGAATTCCAAGTTCCTAATGGAGTTCAATATATTTATGGGGTATGATGAGTATGGTGGTGAGAGACTGATAGCTAAGATCCAAGTGGAGTAGCCTTAGAAGCCTTATCTGTGTTCTTAGTGTCAAGTTTTTGGTCATGTTGAGTAGAAGTTTCCCAAACAAGTTAGTTAGGTTTATGTCTCTAAGTTCAGTGGCTCTCAAGGACAATCCTTAAAGGCTACTAAAGGTGCTCAATGAGTTCAAAGTGTGCAATTTGGGGCTACAAGGTTTTAGTTAACTTAGGTGGGCCAAGATGAGGTTATGTTGGGTGGATCATTTGGGCATGATGGTAATCATGCTTGACCTAGTTCTTCCATGGGTATGGGTGGTCAAGTTTCTAGTTTAGTTGCTATTGGTGGTTTGGTGCAAGGTGATTGAGTCTGGTGATGTTGCTCAAGCTAGTGTTGTTGTTAGAGATGGAAAACGGGCCGCGCCGACCCGACCTGGCCCGGCCCGCCACCAAGTGGCTCGCGGGCCGGGCCAAATCGGCCCGCTTAAAAACGGGCCAGCAAATTGCTAGCCCTAGCCCGGCCCTACATGGGCCAAACAGGTCCACCCAGATTTTTTTTTTCTGTTTGAGATAGAGGGTGAGACAGAGGGAGAGCGAGGGCGAGAGCGAGGGGCGCGGGCGAGGGCGAGGGCGAGACAGAGGGCGAGCAAGGGGCAAGGGTGAGGGTGAGTGAGGGCGAGAGCGAGGGGCACAGACGAGCGAGGGCGAGGGCGAGAGCGAGGGGCACAGGCGAGCGAGGGCGAGGGCGAGAGCGAAGGGCTAGGGCGGCGAGCGCGGGGTGCGGGCGAGGGCGAGGGCGAGACAGAGGGCGAGCGAGGGCGAGAGCGAGGGGCGTGGGCAAGGGCGAGGGCGAGACAAAAGGTGAGGGCGAGGGTGAGAGGTGAGGCTGAGGGGGGTTTGTGTGGCCGATTGACGGGCCAAACGGGCTGGGCCAAATCAGCCCGGCCTTAAATGGGCCAGCAAAATGCTGGCCCTAGCCCGGTGCCGGGCCGGGCCCATTTTACCATCTCTAGTTGTTGTGTTGGAGACAAGTACACCAAGTGGTACTCAAGATGTTTTAGATGCAAGTTTTGGATTCTTTCTTGATAAGTGTTGTGGTTGATTCTAATTCTAGAACTTCGAGTAAGATTCTAGTTCTACTACTTATATTTAAGTCATCTTGTCCAAATCTCAAAAGAAGAAGAATAAGAAGAAAAACAAAGATAAGAGGATTTGTCAACTTGTTGTCACCCCTCAAAGGTATTATGTAACTTGGTTAGTCTCTTGTAGTTGTTCTTGTGTTTTGATTATTTAATCATAGGTGCTTATTATTGATTCTTTGCTATGATAACTAAGTCTTTAGCTCTAATATACCCTGGTATGGTCGTTGTACTTTTTTTTTTTTTTTTGTTAATCTATTGTAAATTTATAAAATATATGTGTATTTTATTTCAGAGTAATTTACATCCATAAAAGATACCCCTGAACTTTTGGAAATAGTTGTATGTACCCCTTTGTTTAGTCAAACATTAGGAGAAAGACAAAATGACAAATATGCATTTGGTTTTAAAAAAAAAATTGGGGGGGGGGACATTTAGGTTCACAATATTTGGAATGAATATAGTTGTTATCGAAGTTCAATTTTAGCCGACCGTAATTCGTTAAGGCCGCAGTGAGTAAGTCCAAGATACAAGGAGAAAGAACAAAATAGGAAGAACACAAGGAATTTTTACGTGGTTCGGCTAGAACGATATACCTACTCCACAGCTGTACCTTGTTTATTCTTTTCAAAGTGACAATATATCATTATTCTTTTTGTTGTCCCTTTTAATGATATTTCTGACCCTTATTTATAATGAGGGGCGTCTACAATTTGCATATGATGTAAAAATAAAAAGATGATATAATGGGGGACAAATAGTTCTTATCATCTGCATAAAACTGAGAGTGGTTATGAGGGATATGGTTCGCCTCAGATAAAGTAAGTGAGTCATTGCCTCTGGCTATCCAATAGCTTTGTTGTCTATGTGATCCAAAGGATTTTGAACCAGTGAGTTGAATAGTTAAGCTAACGAATTAGGAGTATCGCTGGAAGCTCGTTGGGTATATCGCACGAAGCTCGCTAGAAGCCTTCTTAAAGCTTGCTTGGCTCCGCTATCAGAGCTCAAATTTCTACGACATATGAGCTCGAAAATGTCAAGCTTACTTGGGCCTCTTGGGCTTTAGGTAGTTGGGCCAGCCTATTGGACTGAATCTAGCCTATAAAAAGTGGTGCTAGAAATACATATAACAGTTGTGTTTGCACATTTTATTATTAAATTAAATTTTTGGTGTCAATAAAATGAACAATTACATGGTACCCATTTAATTTAATATTTCTACAAAAAGAGACCTCTACAAAACTTAATCAATTTTTCATTGATTTTTCAGATTTCTCTTACCATTTTCTACATCAAATCCCTACTCTTTTGTCATTCATTTTCCAATGGCAATGACGGTTTGAATCCCCACCCAAAGCAATAGCTCAATCATTCACTGAATGAAGCTCGAGCACACCCTTGTGCTTCACTCAAATCATTAAACCTTTGAACACCAACTATTGATGGTCAAAGTTTATCAACAAACACCCTTCTCGGTTGGATTCTAATGTTGGTCCTTGTTTAGAAAATATTTAAAGCAATTAGGGTTTTCTAAGTAATTTAACAGGAGTGTGTAAATAAACATTTCAAGGTCTCACGAGCATTTCACAAAGTTTATACAGAATTTTGCCAACTCCCATGAATACAGTTAGGGTTTTTGGATTGCAATTTAATGATAGGAGATAATTGTAATGTCATATTAAAAGTTGAGGTTACTTATTATATTTTTTGAAACGTTCAAAGAATCACACTTATAATAAACCTAAACACAAGAGATAGTACTGCAGACAAGTTTTCCATCAATTGAAAACTCGGGAGATGCTGCGATTAATATTTCCGTGACATTAGAGTTATTAGCGTATATGATATGATAATAGCTTTTATTAGAATCCTGATATGGTGTTATTTGTGAGCCAAAATATAATATATGAGTATGTAAGGTACAGTTGTACAACTGTCTTAAGTTGGAGAATGACAAAATGACATTCCATTGGCTTTCTGCCGCCAGGGTGGCGACAGATTTTCAAAGTAAACAAAGCAGGAGAAGAATGCACTCCAAATGGCAACTGCGATCATATCATTGGTTTCATCATCTTCTCTTTTATTTTTTTCCACTCTTCTTATGTCATTGGTATGTGAAATCCCAGATTTGGACAAAGAACATATAACTAATTCTTGGTTCAATTTCCTAAATAAGTGAATTTTGGTGATCTGATGGAGTATTGTGTCCTTTCGTCACATTGTTTAGTGAATAAAATGGCATTTTATTCTGTGCTTTTATAATTTAGACATTGATTCAAATGCCAACAAGTAGTTCACTTATGTGATTTGTAGAAAAGTGAAACATGCAACAAATTTTCAAAGAGACACAAATTTTGCCCCCTTTTTTGGTGGGAACAAAATCAGAAATTTGGGCAAAGAAGTGAAGGGTAGAAAGAAAGAAACTGTTGTTGCACGTCAAAATCAGCTTTCATTCTTGTTTTTGCTGTGTTGATGCTGGCGACGGAACTCCAAAAGCTCCCTTTTCGTCTTCTACTCCTTGGAGCTTACCTTCATGACTCTCCCCACCCCGCTTTGGGCACTCTCTCTCTCTCACACTCTATGTAAACTGATTCCCCTTCTTTTTAAAATAAAAAAATAGTGTTTCCTTCTCTATTCAGATTATATATTGGAAGAGATCCAGTGACTCTCCCACATTTCCTCATCATTCTCTGAGAACCCATTTGGGTTTCTGCCCGATGATACCCACTGCTTGAGTTCTATCAGGTATTCTCTTTGGTTCCATTCCCAACTTTGTTCTTTTTTGGCTTACATTAAAGTGGGTGTGTATTCTTGAAGTCTTCCACTACTTTGGAAGGAAGTGTGTTTCATGATTGGGTAGAAGTAGAATTGGCAATAGAGGGTGTATCCAATGCACAAGGCTTCCTTTTACGCTGAGAGTGTTATTTCAGTATATGGTCGACTTACCTTTTTTTGTAGAAAGATTATTTTCATGACTCAAAACCACTACCTAATGACTAGTGATATTTATTTTTTATGCTTGTTTTGGTTCCAACTTGTCATCTTAGATGTATCAAGAAGAATTTCGACATATCATATAATTATTTTAGAAAGAATATTGCATATTATGTTTATTTTGAAGTCATTTAGTACAAAATCATGACTTCAAACAAGACATCTAATAAACCCCTAGCTTAGCAGGGCAATATTGGTCTTTTTTCTAACAGTATTGAACCTCCGCGGACTTGATCCCAGACTGAATTTCTATGTCCTTACTTAGCACGTGTTTGTAAATTGTTTCGCGTCTCATACGTTTATCCGAAAATCACTATATTCCCAGCATCATGAGAGAAAAAAAAAACAGAAAGGAAGAAAATAACACATGATAATTGATTCAAGAAACAGTCCTTTAAGCTCGAAAACCTCTTTAAGTTTTCGGTAAAATTGCAAAGGTAAAAGGGTGAAAGTGGGTTTTGCATATAGTAGGATATAACAGATGTACTGGTATGTAACACGACACAATAGCCATAATGTCCTGTAATACCCTGCAACACCATTACGGATATAAATTTTACTAAACTGGGGGAGGTCTGTGTAATATGCATAGCTCTTAGGAAAATTGTTTTGATGACGGCTTTAGGTGATGGTAACAACATTTTTCATTTTATTCATGCATCGGATCATTTATGATTTGGTTTTGCTTAATCATTTTGGTGATAACTTTTACACAGCTAACCTTCATTGAAATCGTACGCCTAAAAGCAGATATTTATATGTAGGCATGTGGGAATTATATGCAATTTTGTATATCACATAAGTAACTTGACTGATTTATGCTGATGAAATTAGTTTCTCTTTCTCCCCCACTTTACTCCTAAGCTGTTGCAATTCTACTCGAGTTTTGATTGAAAATTTTAGTATCTGTTCTTTAGAACATGAGAAATAAAAATTGCATTGGAATGAAAGCCCACTTCCAGCTATTTGGCTTATTAGTTTAAGGTCTTCTAATTCAGACTAAATGAACAAAAAACTTGCATTCATAATTAATTTTCTTTTGGTTGCTGAATTTCCTGGGCCAATCAGGCTGGAATTAACAGCTTTTTCATTAGCCAATCATCCGTGCTTTTGTTTTCTCATCTTTGAATATCTATAGTATTGTTAATTCATACAGTACTCTTTTCACATCACTGTTGCTTTTGTATCCACTGTATTCTTGCAGCACAGTGGTTTGATGATATGTTCCTGCATATGTAGGTCTTTTCTTCACGGCCGCGCTGGGCTGAAGCTAGACAACCGCAATAAGAATGGACAACTCAGCCTTTGAAGCCATCACCAAGGAAGCTGTTGATGGCTTCCTTGGTGAATTTCCTTTTTGCAATTCTCATAGTTTAAAAAAAATGACCAATATCTTTCTCTAATACAAATAGATATAAACAATAGACATAAATTTCATAATAATTAATAACCAATATCTTTTTCCATAAAAAAAATGAGAAACACCAGTTAATGATATTATTGTTGTAATTAACTTGGAAGTAAACTAAGAGCAAACACATGTGGTGTCAACATCATGACACTAAGTAAATTGAATTTAATAATTAAAAATAAAATAAATAAATGATATTATTTAATATATATACATACATATCATCATATTTACTTTTTTTTACAACAATCTATACATACATGTATATATACATATAAGAAATTATATTATTTATCATTTAAGTGGGTCTCTCTCTCTAAGAAATTCTATTTCTCTCTCTACTCTCTCTCCCCTTCCATTGGTTGTCTGTTTCTCTTCTTCTCCAACAATCGTCTTTCGTCACTAACTCTCTTACTGTTGCCCTGACTCTCGCCTTTTACTACTGACAACCGTTGCATCCTCCTTCTTCGTCGTCTTTCATCATTGCTACAAACGCCTTTCTCTATTGTTTTTGTTGTCACAATCTCTGATAACCAAGAAAGTAAGCACTCGGAGCAGCAAGATCTAACAATCGAGAGAGAGAGCACTCAGATTTAGGGGAAAAAAAAAATCATTGCAAAAGAAGAAGAAAAAGAATAAGACTCAAAAAAGAGAAAATATCGTGATTCTTGAACTTCATTGTCAAATGTAATTTGCGTAACGGATTCAGATCACAAATTACGAAAATGACTTGAAAAATATTTTGAACCGTTTCTTCTATTTTCAAAATAAGAAACAATTTAAAAATATTAAAACCACATCTCCAAATCGTTTTTATGCTTCATAAGAGAATAAAATGTCCCTACAAATTTGGTGGAACTGGCAGCCAAGGAGAGGCGCAGGGGCAAAAATGTTAGAAAGCCTATTCGGGTGTCACGTCACTTGATATTTCCTAGTGATGTATCATTATTTAGTGTTTAAATATAATAATAATTGCCAAATAGAGTGAGTGATTTGAATTGTCTTGACTCGCTCAAGTCATCAACCGTCTTGATGGTCCTCTCTTTTTTTGTCCAATGCATTATATAATATTTTTATTTTAACCATTTACTCTTATTATTATATATGTTTTTTAAGTGAGATATTCTTATTATGATGTATTATTGAGTCACGTTTAAAATTCCAGCTTTTCATGAAGTATTCAGGACGGACTTAATCTACCTGCAAATTGGCGCCTTATTCGCAGCCCCGTGCATGGGCAATGCTTCTGAATAGATATTATTTGTCACGTCTTGATCCTAAGTTATCTTTTAGAATAAAATTGCTTATAAAATAAATATATATATATATATATTGATATATCGGCGAAAACCATGGACCAACCACATGTGGCCACGTCACATCCCAGATGCATATGGATGGTGTCTCCAGCCAAATCAGCCCTTTCAATAATGATGTTTAGTTTTGTAAAATAGTTCAAATTACTAATTCTAAGGGAATTATACAAATAATGAGTCAATTTTACTTTCAATTACTCTTTAATCACTAAATTTTAAAATATTACTCGTTACTCACTCATATTTCAAAAACGTTTCTGATCCATCACTCATTAACTCATCTTTAATTGCGGGTAACGGTTATACATATGTGTTAAACAGAAAATACACGTGAAACTAATGTGCACTGATTGTGTAAAGGTCAATTACATAAATAATTACTCAATTTTGCTCTCAATTACTATTTAGTCATTGAATTTTAAAATGTTACCCATTAGTCACTCATCTTTCAAAAATGTTTCCCACCCATCACTCGTTAACTCATTGTTAATTGCGGTTAACAGTTATGCACACGTGAAAACACACACGTGACGCTGATATGGGTTGATTGTGCATTAACTTCCAATCACAAGTCAACATGTGTCACTAACCCATGTGCCCATGAAACCAGAATCGAGCAATGGTGGTGGCAAATGTTAAAGGAGGTGGCGACAACAGTTGTGTCGAAGGCGAACGGTGGTCGCTGCAGTCCAACTCTCAGAATTTCTGATTGCGGTGGCTTCAATGGTGGAAAAAGTCTGGTGATGTCTGTGATGGGTATCGAATTCAACAAATAATAAATTCTTGCTCTTAAAAATATAAATTGTAATAGTGATGAGCAAGGTTGTACCCACAGGGATTGGTTAGTTTATTCTTTTGAAAAATTAGAATAAATAGAAAAACAAAACGATTGGGGGTTTTGAAATTTGGAATTTGAACAATTTAAAATAAAACAAATGCAAGGATATGAATTAACAGAAAATTAGTTTAAGCAAGTATCCAGTCCAAGGTATAATCTTAGAATTGATTCGAAAAATTGATCATTGATGCAAAAATAAAATCTTCCATTCTTTCACTAAATTGGTTATAGTTATTAACAAGCTCTAATAACCTATCCCTCCTTACTTTGATGATAATCAAGACAAGCTCATTGATTATTTCCCTTGTTAATAAATAACCCTAAATAAGCTCTTAAGGTTTAATTTATCAACAACTTTAATTACTAGAAAGACGACCAATTCTAACCAATGAATACACAAGATCGATTCATTTAAGCTAGATTATATATCTCCTTAACATAAATTGAAGACCTATCCGTAATCAATTATGTTAATTGCCACCAATATTAGAATATCTAAACAATTACGGATTCAGATTTCTAATTGACAATATATTGTTTTGACAATTATACAACGGGCCCTTTGTATTTATTAATCGAAACAATAATTTCAACAAACATAGATGATATATAAATAAAGAAAAAATAAAAAAATAATAAAAATCAATTCAATCTCACAATTTTTGCAGAATCAAACTTCGATTATCCTTAAACTGGAATAAAAATTTAACAATCCATCAAAAGTAAAAGAAAACACCCAAAAAAGATAAGAAAAGACTAATCAGGGAGAAGACAATGAGTGCCCTGCGTCGTCTGTCCTTCTCTGCGTGCGATGGCTCTTCTCCAATTGGCGCTCTCATGTGTTCCTCTTTATTTTCACTGCCTCTGTGTTCTTTTTCCCTTGCGCCTAATATACATAATATATTATTCATATATTCACAGCGCCCTAGCCTTCTCCAAATTGAGCACGGGCCCGCTTCAATTGATTATGCAATTCAGCCCTTCCCGGCTTCAAATGCTGCTTCAAGCCTTTTATTATTTAATGTTATATGGCATGGCCTTCTATATAATAATATATAAATGTATGCATATGCCACCCTCCAATTTTCATGGCCCACTTCAATTTCTTCCTTCCAATTATACGTGACTTACTGGCCTTCCATTCAATTGGACTTGGACTCTCAATTTATTATAATATTGTTGCTTCAATTGTACCTTCAACGTCACACCTTCATGGCCTTCAATTTTAATTTCAATTCCAACTCTAATTCTATGCATGGTTCATTGCTTCACTTTTGTTCCAATTCTTCATTATCTTTCCTACAAAATCAATAAATAAAATTCATATAAACACATGTAAGAAATTAATAATAAATGTGTGAGATTTATTTTTATTTTTATTTTTCTAATTTTATTTTTATTTATTTTTTATTTTTTTAAACATAATTTATTAAACTTTGCCACTAATGCCTTATATATAAAATATTATTATAAACGAGCACTATAAGACTTAAAACATGCTAAATAAACTAAATGTTAGGAGAATAAAATTATAAAATTATGAGCTTATCAAATTCCCCCACACTTAGCTTTTGCACGTCCTCGAGCAAAACAACAAGACATGACACAATCACACTAATTCCCCCAATGACACCAAAAACATCACATATCATAATCAAAGACAACCCAAAGAATCAAACACCATAACATGTCATGAACTAAAACACTCAACAAACTCAAACTAAAATAAACAAGAGATTTTCATTCAAAAAGCAATCAACAAGTATGGTAGACCCTCACACGTCACTCATAATTCACTCAAGTGTTTAAAGGTTGGAAAAATTCACTCAATATTCAATTTATGCTCAATTACTACCAAAACTTGCTTGTTCATCCAATCTTTGTTGCTGATGTCACATGCCATACATAAATCTAATGGTCTTTAATAAGGTTGTAATGGGGCTAAGGTAAAGGTAGGATATAAAAGGGAAAAAGGTTAAGACCTAAGAAACTAATAGAGCATTTAGAAACAACTTGGGTTAATTAGGCATGAAGGACCCAACACCTCAACCAATAATCAAACACTCTTTGTTTCTTCCTTCCTTATTCATTTCTTTAAAAAAAATCATATATTATGTCCTTGCACCTTTTCTTCTTTTTTTTTTCTTTCTTTCCTTTTTTTTCTCTTTTTTTTTAACATATATTTTTTCTCTAAGCATTACTTGGCTTTTAACACGAATGTCAACATTTGTGATGAAGACACCCGGTTACTCCCCTAAATAATTGCTTAGGGTGCATATGCATACTCATATTTTG
This sequence comes from Diospyros kaki, assembly GCA_036245055.1. Taxonomy (NCBI): domain Eukaryota; kingdom Viridiplantae; phylum Streptophyta; class Magnoliopsida; order Ericales; family Ebenaceae; genus Diospyros; species Diospyros kaki. The sequence goes on from BSEG01000008.1 coordinate 14,869,518, forward strand.
AACCACCGTTTGACATGAAGGATGATGCAGGAGCATACTATCAACCCCCAATTACTACTAAGTGGCTCAAAACATAGGAGTAAATAAATATCAATAACTTTTTTTTTTTTTGCTACAAGGACATAATATCACAAGCATTCCCCAAATATATTCCACTTCATCAATAATACAACCATAACAAATCAACAATAACGTCTCCACACTGATTCAATTCACCATCCTTTTCAAAACCCATCGAATAATTTCAAATGTTCTACTAGTCCAAAGGTGGGTAAACAAAATAAGGAAAACAAATGAAAACAGTTTATGCCTTATTAACAAGGGTCGTTGAACAAAGAAAATGACAATAAGCTCAAAATAGGTATACTAAAGTCAATTATGTAAGGTTGGCTTTTTAAGTCAAGTGGTTATAAATCCTATATGCCATTTTCATCTTTATGCATGCACATGAATCTGCAACTTTGACTAGTATTAGAAGCAAGTTTTATAGCAATCTTACATGAATGAACATCACGCCAAAAAAAAACACAAGATTGCCATGTATGTTTCAATCTCAAAGGCTCAAAGGCTCACCCAATAATGGTTTTTTTTTTGTCTACCAACACAAGTTAATACTCTTGAAAATCAAACTCGAGTCAATTCTAGCCTAAGTATGCAAGTATTTTGTTCAATCATGTTATAACATTCTCACCTCAAGTCAATCTAAGTTTATAACATGTGAATCCTTGAATATCATTGGGAAAACATCCTAGATATCCTAAACAATAAAAAAAATAAAATAATAACAATAATAATAATAATAATAATAATAATAATAATAAAATTAACATGTTCAAAATGCACTCTCTAAACTCTCTAAATGCAATCACTCCCCCACACTTAAAACTTACATTGTCCCCAATGTAAGGCTAAGTACAAGAAAATGGCACAGAAAGAAAAAAAAAATAATGCTTATGAAAAGAAAAAGAAAAAGGATAGAGAAAGCAAATCTGATCATCTTGGGTTGCCTCCCAAGTAGCACCTTTATTTAACGTCTTTGGCTAGACTTTGTCACTTCTCAATCTGTATAAGTTGGACAATCCAAATTAACTTGATCAATATTGCACACTTGAAAACCTTCATAAAAAGGTTTCAAGCAATGACCATTGACCTTAAAAGTTTTACCAGTGTCCAAGCTTTGTATTTCAACTGCACCATGAGAAAACACATTAGTAACAAGAAAAGGTCATATCCATCTAGAACGCAATTTACCAGGAAATAATTTTAATCTAGAGTGATAAAGTAGAACTTTCTGATCAACAGAAAAATGTTTCCTGGAGATCATTTGATCATGGAAGGCCTTTGTCTTTTCTTTGTAAATCCTCGAGCTCTCATAGGCATCATTACGAATTTCCTCCAACTCTTGCAATTGTAATTTCCTTTATGCCCCCGATTCATCTATTTTCATATTGCAATACTTGACAGCCCAATATGCTTTGTGCTCTAACTCCACTGGAAGATGACATGGTTTGCCAAATACCAAACGGTAAGGAGACATACCTATAGGAGTTTTGTATGTTGTTCTGTAAGCCCAAAGTGCATCATCAAGCCTTAAACTCCAATCCTTCCTATTTGGGTTGACGGTCTTCTCGAGTATGGATTTGATTTCTCTGTTGGATACCTTAGCTTGTCCACTTGTTTGTGGGTGATAAGCAGTAGAGATGCGGTGGGTAACATTGTATTTCTTTAATAAAGTGGCCACCATTCTATTGCAAAAATGAGTCCCGCGATCACTGATCATAGCCTTCGGTGTCCCGAACCTAACAAAAATATGAGATTTGACAAAATCTACAACCACTTTAGCATCATCAGTCCAGGTAGCCTTAGCTTCTACCCACTTTGAAACATAATCCATAGCAAGAATAATGTAAATATTATTAAAAGAAGAAGGGAAAGGGCCCATGAAATCAATACCCCACACATCAAATATTTCACAAACAAGAATAGGGGTAAGTGGCATTTGATCTCTATGCCCTATGTTTCCTGTTTTCTGACATTGTTCACAAGACTTGCAAAACATATATGAATCACGAAACAAAGTAGGCCAAAACAATCCACACTCTAATATCTTACGGGCTGTTCTCTTAGGACCAAAATGTCCTCCACATGCATATGAATGCCAAAATGTAAGAATGGATGGAATTTCTTGCTGAGATACACACCTGCAAATAATTTGGTCAGAACAATGTTTCCACAAGTAAGGGTCATCCCAAACATAATATTTAGCATCACTTTTTATTTTATCTTTTTGAGCTCTAGACAAGTTATCTGGTAGTGTTCTAGTAACTAAATAATTAACTATGTCAGCATACCAGGGGACTGTCTCTTGAAGAGAAAAGAGATACTCATCTGGGAAGTTGTCCTGTAATGGGGATGGCTCTTCACTTGTGGTTAATCTACTGAGATGATCAGCAACCAAATTTTCTGTACCTTTTTTATCACGTATCTCCAGGTCAAATTCTTGTAGCAAGAGAATCCATCGAATGAGTCTAGGTTTCACCTCTTTCTTTGAAAATAAGTACTTGAGAGCTGCATGATCAGAATAAATAATTACTTTAGTGCCAAGCAAATAAGAACAAAATTTTTCCAAAGCAAAAACAACAGCTAAAAGTTCTTTTTCAGTTGTGGAATAGTTGCTTTGTGCATTGTCAAGTGTCCTGGAGGCATAGTAAATGGCATGATGGGCTTTTCCAACTTTTTGTCCAAGAACAGCACCAACTGCATGATTACTTGCATCACACATGATTTCGAATGGAAGACTCCAATTCGGCGGTTGGATAACTGGTGCTGAAGTGAGCATATCTTCAATTTGTCAAATGCTCCTTTGCATGCCTCACCAAATTCAAAAACCACATCTTTTTGAAGCAGCCTACATAGGGGTTGAGTGATCTTGGAAAAGTCTTTGATAAAGCGCCGATAGAATCATGCATGTCCAAGAAAAGAGCGAACTTCCCGCACATTTGTGGGGTAAGGCAAAGATTTAATAACTTCTATCTTAGCTTTATCAACTTCAATTCCCCTATAAGATACAATATGGCCTAGAATAATGCCTTGATCAACCATAAAGTGACACTTCTCATAATTCAAAACTAAGTTTGTTTCTATGCATCTTCTAAGCACTTTTGTGAGGTTAGTTAAACATGCATCAAAAGAATTACCATAGACTGTAAAATCATCCATAAATACCTCTATGATGCTCTTCACATAATCTGAAAATATACTAACCATGCACCTCTGAAATGTAGCAGGAGCATTGCAAAGTCCAAATGGCATTCGTCGATATGCAAAAGTTCCAAACGGGCACGTGAATGTAGTTTTCTCTTGGTCCTCTGGTGCAACTAGAATTTGATGAAAACCTGAATAACCATCAAGACAACAATAATGAGTACGGCCTACCAAATGTTCAAGCATTTGGTCAATAAATGGGAGGGGGAAGTGATCTTTCCTAGTTGATGCATTTAACTTTCTATAATCGATACACACCCGCCACCCATTTTGAACACGAGTAGGTATCATTTCACCTTCAGAATTTTTGACCACTGTTATACCTGTTTTCTTTGGGACAACCTGAACCGACTCACCCATTTGCTATCAGAAATTGGATAGATCATACCTGCATCTAGAAGTTTCAAGATTTCTTTCTTTACCACTTCCATCATGGGTGGATTCAATCTACGTTGGGCTTCTCTAGAAGGCTTGCAATCATTTTCCAGTAGTATTCTATGCATGCATGTAGAAAGGCTTAATCCTTTAATGTCGGCCATGGTCCATCCAATAGCTTCTTTATACTCTCTAAGCACCCGAATTAATTTTTCTTCTTCCAAAGTAGAGAGCTTTGTGGAGATTATCACCGAAAGAGTTTCTCCTTACCCTAAGAATACATACTTTAAATGATCTAGCAAAGGTTTCAATTCCAATTTTGGTGCCTGTACCACAGAAGGAAAAAGTTTTGAGTGAGAAAGAGGCAAATCAATTTGAGACACATTATACTTCACAGGTTTAAGTGACTCCAATTCATGGATTGCATCTTGCAAGTCAGAATCCAATACAAACTTCTTCGTAACTTTTTCCAATCCTTCAAGAGTGAAGTTCCTGCAAAGTGCAATTTTCAACTTATCATCATCAAGAAAATCAAAAATTTCTTGTGCTAAAGGGTCAATAACATCCATAACATAAACAGGGGACACATCACTAGGATATCTCATGGCTTCATAAATATTAAATTTAATAATTTCACCATCAAATTCTATGGTGAGAATTCCATCATACACATCAATTTTTGTTCTAGATGTTTTTAGAAATGGTCTCCCTAACAAGATTGGTGCTAGATTAGATGAGTCATCTTCTTCCATGTTAAGCACATAAAAATCAGCAGGAAAAACCAATTCATTAACTTGCACTAAAACATCCTCAAGAACTCCCTTAGGATACACATTAGATCTATCAGCAAGTTGAATAGTCACACTTGTTTCTTTCAATGGACCAATATTCAAAGATGAATAAACAGAAAGAGGCATGACATTTATTGAAGCTCCTAGATCTAACATTGCTTTCTCAATCCTGACATTACCTACTTTGCAAGGGATAGTGAACATACCTGGGTCCTTGCATTTGGGAGGTAATTTCTTTTGAATGACAGCTGAAACATTCTCTCCCATACTTACCTTTTCATTACCTTTCAACTTCCTCTTATTAGTGCACAATTCCTTGAGAAATTTAGCATATCGAGGCACCTGTTTAATTGCATCAAGTAATGGAATATTTACCTCAATTTTGCGAAAAGTTTCTAGGATTTCCTTCTCCTCTTCCTCTTTCTTGGATTTATTCAATCTAGTAGGAAAAGGAGGATTTGTCACCAACGCCTTGGGTTGTTCAATATTAAGTCCTTTAGGCTTGCCAGTTTGAGGTTGGAAAACAACTTCTTTTCAGCTTCTTCTCCTAAAATTCTTTGCTTCATCTTGCTGGGTTCTTCCAACTCCTTGCCACTCCTCAAGGTGATTGCACTAGCATTTTGCTTTGGGTTAACAACAATTTGTGAAGGTAATTTACCTCGAGATTCCAACCTGCTCATTGAAGATGCCAATTAACTTACTTGATTCTCCAATTGCTTGATGCTTGTTCTTGTCTCCTGTTGAAATTGTTGTGTGTTAGTTGCAAGTGATTTAACAATTTCTTCTAGAGACATACCTGAACTTAAGGAAGACTGTTGTGGTGGAATATGTGGTCTAGGCTGGTAATGTTGGAATTGTGGTCTTGCTCCATAACTGAAGTTGGGATGATCCCTCCACCCTGGATTGTAGGTATTTGAATAAGGATCGTACTTCCTTTGTGGTGGGCCTGGTAATCCTCCAACTGCATTGGTATGCTCTAAAGAATCTTCTTGAAATGTAGGACACATATCCGTTGGATGACCAGTAGCAGCACAAATTCCACAAGCTTTAACTTGTTGCAAATTTCCTATAGCCAATTGTTGAACAAGAGAAGTCAGATTAGATATTTGATTTTCAAGAGAATATATACTTACCTCATTCACTCTTCTCAAATGGGTGTCTTGTCAGAATCCAAACTGTTGTGAGTTAGCAGCCATGATGGAAATCAAATCTCTAGCGGCAGTAGGGGTTTTATTCACTATAGCACCTCTACTGGCTACATCCATCATTTTCCTCTCCATAGGTAGTAACCCTTCATAGAAATATTGAATGAGAAGCTGTTCAGAAATTCCATGTTGAGGACAGCTAGCACACAATTGTTTAAATCTTTCTCAATACTCGTGAAGAGTTTCTATATCTTTCTGCCTTATTCCACATATCTCTCTTCTGATGCTAGTGGCTCGTGAAGTAGGGAAAAATTTGTCAAGAAACAATCTGACCATCCATGTCCATGTAGTTACAGAACCTGGAGGTAAGTAAAACAACCAATCCTTTGCTGTATCGGCTAACGAGAATGGAAAAGCATGCAATTTGATCTGTTCTTCAGTCACTCCTTGTGGTTTCAGGCTTGAACACACCACATGGAATTCCTTGAGATGCTTGTGGGGATCTTCATTCTCACGACAAGGGAATTTAGGAAGCAAATGGATCAAGCCAAACTTTAATTCAAAATCTACCTCTAAGGTTGGATACTGAATGCAGAGCGGCTGTTGGTTCTCATTTGGTGCAGCTAATTCCCTTAAGGTTCTTTTTTCATTGGCCATCTCTTGTTCTGGTTCAGTATCACTAGATGAATCAACTGAGTCCACTGGTAAATCCAATCCGGGGGATGAAGATGAAGATACTTGTTTGTGCAATTTAGTTTCCTTTCTCAACCTTCGAGCTGCCTTCTCAATCTCAGGATCGTATTGGAGTTCACCTGTACGAGAAGAACGAGGCATAAAAAATAAAAAATAAATAAAAATACAAATATAAATAAAAATAAAAATAAAAAGAATAAATCTATTTGACACCAATCCCCGACAACGACGCCAAAAATTTGATGGGTGTCGAATCCAACAAATAATAAATTCTTGCTCTTAAAAATGTAAATTGTAATAGTGATGAGCAAGGTCGTACCCACAAGGATTGGTTAGTTTATTCTTTTGAAAAATTAGAATAAATAGAAAAACAAAACGATTGAGGGTTTTGAAATTTGGAATTTGAACAATTTAAAATAAAACAAATGCAAGGATATGAATTAATAGAAAATTAGTTTAAGTAAGTATCCAGTCCAAGGTATAATCTTAGAATTGATTCGAGAAATTGATCATTGATGCAAAAATAAAATCCTCCATTCTTTCACTAAATTGGTTATGGTTATTAACAAGCTCTAATAACCTATCCCTCCTTACTTTGATGATAATCAAGACAAGCTTATTGATTATTTCCCTTGTTAATAAACAACCCTAAACAAGCTCTTAAGGTTTAATTTATCAACAGCTTTAATTACTAGAAAGACGACCAATTCTAACTAATGAATACACAAGATCAATTCATTTAAGCTAGATTATATATCTCCTTAACATAAATTGAAGACCTATCCGTAATCAATTATGTTAATTGCCACCAATATTAGAATACCTAAACAATTACGGATTCAGATTTCTAATTGGCAATATATTGTTTTGACAATTATACAATGGGCCATTTGTATTTATTAATCGAAACAATAATTTCAACAAACATAGAAGATATATAAATAAAGAAAGAATAAAAGAATAATAAAAATCAATTCGATCTCACAATTTTTGTAAAATTAAACTTCGATTATCCTTGAACTGGAATAAAAATTTAACAATCTATCAAAAGTAAAAGAAAACACCCAAAAAAGATAAGAAGAGACTAATCAGGGAGAAGACAATGAGCGCCCTGCGTCATCCGTCCTTCTCTGTGTGCGATGGCTCTTCTCTAATTTTTCTCCAATCGACGCTCCCATGTGTTCCTCTTTATTTTCACTGCCTCTGTGTTCTTTTTCCTTGCGCCTAATATACATAATATATTATTCATATATTCATAGCGCCCTAGCCTTTTCCAAATTGAGCATGGGCCCGCTTCAATTGATTATGCAATTCGGCCCTTTTTGGCTTCAAATGTCGCTTCAAGCCTTTTATTATTTAATGTTATATGGCATGGCCTTCTATATAATAATATATAAATGTATGCACATGCCACCCTCCAATTTTCATGGCCCACTTCAATTTCTTCCTTCCAATTGTACGTGACTTACTGGGCCTTCCATTCAATTGGACTTAGACTCTCAATTTATTATAATATTGTTGCTTCAATTGTACCTTCAAAGTCACACCTTCATGGCCTTCAATTTTAACTTCAATTCCAATTCTAATTCCATGCATGGTTCACTGCTTCACTTTTGTTCCAATTCTTCATTATCTTTCCTACAAAATCAATAAATAAAATTCATATAAACACATGTAAGAAATTAATAATAAATGTGTGAGATTTATTTTTATTTTTATTTTTCTAATTTTATTTTTATTTATTTTTTATTTTTTTAAACATAATTTATTAAACTTTGCCACTAATGTCTTATATATAAAATATTATTATAAACGAGCACTATAAGACTTAAAACATGCTAAATAAACTAAATGTTAGGAGAATAAAATTATAAAATTATAAGCTTATCAGTCTGCGTTGGAGGCTAACGGCTGTGAACGACGGGTACCAAGGTAACAAACTAGATGAGAGAGATAGAGAAAAGAAGGAGGAAGAAGGAGAAATTGTGGGTTTCATCATGAGTTAGTGACATGTGTCGACTTGTAATTGACAGTTAATGCACAATCAACCCATATCAGCACCACGTGTGTTTTTTGTTTGACATGTGTGCATAACTATTAACCGCAATTAACGGTGAGTTAACGAGTGATGGATGAGAAACGTTTTTGAAAGATGAGTGTCTAATCGATAATATTTTAAAGTTCAATGATTAAATATACATCAGCGTCACATGTGTTTTTCATTTGACATGTGTGCATAACTATTAGCCGCAATTAACGGTGAGTTAACGAGTGATGAATGAGAATTGTTTTTGAAAGATGAGTGTCTAATTAGTAATATTTTAAAGTTTAGTGACTAAATAGTAATCAAGAGTAAAGTTGAGTGATTATTTATGTAATTGACCCTTGCACAATTAGCTCACATTACTGCCGCGTTTGTTTTTTGTTTAACACGTGTGCATAATCATTAGCCGTAATTAACGGTGAGTTAACGAGTAATGGATGAAAAATATTTTTGAAAGATAAGTGACTAACGGGTAATATTTTAAAATTCAGTAACTAAATAACAATCGAGAGGAAGTTGAATAATTATATGTGTAGTTGACCCCTAATTCTACTATTTCGTTCTTAATATTTTTTTATTACCTTCTTAATTTGTTGAAGGGAAGACTTTTTCCCTATTCGTCCACGGCTGACCAAATTGATTCTCTCCTCTCTCTATAAATACGTTTCCCACTCTTCCCTTCACTCCCATGCCCCCGTGAACTTGGCCTTTCCTCTATCGCTTATTCTCTCCCTTTCTTTCTTCTTCCTCTCTTGATTTTCAAGTCAGAGAGAGAGAGCGCTTCGCGAAGGAATCACTCATGGCGGCACCGGACGAGGTCTCGATTCTGCAACTTATCAGGCAACATCTCCTCGGTGAGATCTCTCCTTCCGCTGATCAGAAGTCTTGTTCTGAGGCTCCTTGCTCGAGCTCTCTATCCGATTCCGTCGCTTCTCAGACGGCTAGCTGTGACTCTCCGAGGACTACATTTTCTGATTATCTTGACTCAAACCGACTTAACAATACCGAATCCCTCGATTTCGTACCTAATTCCATCGGTTTCGACCAAAATAGAATTGATTTAGTTGAAATTGAATCGAAGCCGATGATAACTGATCTCCTTACCACCCCGGAGTCGGTTATTTCCAGTAGCGAACCGAGTTCTAGGTCGATTTTCGTCCAGCTACCTCCGCCAGTGAGGAAACTGGACTGGCTGGAGTTCTGCCGGTCGACTGTACTTGCGGTTTCCGTGGAAAAACCGGAGGATCCAAGGCACTACAGAGGCGTTCGCCGGAGGCCGTGGGGGAAATTCGCTGCTGAGATCCGAGATCCGAAGCACCGGGGATCCAGAATCTGGCTGGGGACATTCGACACCGCCATTGAGGCCGCCAAGGCCTACGATCGAGCCGCTTTCAAGATGCGCAGCAACAAAGCCATTCTCAATTTCCCTCTCGAAGCTGGAAAATGGCGGCTCGAAGCAGCAACCACCGCTCCTGGCGGCAAAAAAAGGCGACCGGAGGTTGAACAACAACCAAAGCGAAGGCCGGCGAAGAAAGTGAAGTCACCGGAATCTGATTCATTGGTGACGAGTCGTCAGACCACTACTGGTCCTTTAACGCCATCAAGTGGGACTGCCGTGTGGGATCAGAATCCGAACGGTTTCTGTAACGGGACGGCAGTATCGCCGTTATGTTATCTCCAAACCACAGGCAATATTGGTATTTTTCACAGCTTATGATCATCAAAACAAAACATGAGCGCGGAGTGCAGTGAAATTACTCTCTTTCACCTGTGAGCTTGGCAGATGATGAGAAGGTTACTATTTTGTATAAAAACAGAAGGTGAAAGACAAAAAAAAAAAAAAGCGGACTGGTTTCTGCAGATTTGTTGTGATGAATTTTCAATTTTAATTAATCATCCAATCATAGATAATGGAACGAGATCCAGGCACAGGCAGAGAGCTACATAAACTGCCCCCTCAGGTTTACAAAAATTGTACTCATGCCCTAATATTTAAAAAATCTTTTCAAGTTGCCCCTCTCAAGTTTGCAAAAAGTTCATGTAGGCTATAATATTTGAATTTTTTTTTCCAAAATTTCCCCTTAAATATATATAATTATGTGTCAATTTGTAAAAGAAGAAAAAAGTTGAGCAACTAATGAAAAGAGAAAATGACAATAAGTAACTATTTAATCCTCTCTAAATTATGTATGTATTTTTAAGTAAAAAGTTTAATTTTTAATAGGTTACAATAAATAAATTTTTAAGTGAAAAACAATATATATTAGATTAATAGTTATATTTTTAAAATAAAAATTTGATAGTTAGATGATAAAAAAATGAAAAAAAAATTGAGTTGAGATAAATTACTTAAAAAAGATTTTCTTATTGATCATTTATTAATAAAATATTTAAATTATTATCCGGATAAGAAAAAAAAAATATGTAGAATATACTTACAAAAAAAAAATGTTATCAAGTACAAATCTTGCCATTACACATGTCCTTAAAAAAATATTTTAAAAATTATCTATCTCTTAATTTAATATATAAGGTTAATATTTACTTAAAATATAATATAAAAAATTTAATTATTTAATTAAAACATGATACGCTATGATATTGAAATAAAAAAATTGTCCTATCGACTATAGGTCTTGTCACTACAACAAAAATGATTTGTTGAGGTATTTTTTTTAACGCATTTTTTAGAAAGTGTCCTCTAAAATACTATTTTAAGACACAATGTAAAAAAGTGTCCCAATACAATAACTTTAATGAGGCACAACAATTAAGTGTCCTATAAAATACCATTTTAAGACACAATTTAAAGAAATGCCCTAATAAAATAATTCTAATGAGGCACGATAATGAAATGCCGTAATAGACAAATCTTAAGTACCCCAATAGAATAATTCTAATGAAATTTAGATATACTATAAAATAAACATAGACACATATATTAATAAGATGATGTGTAGATTAACTGGTCACGAGTGTGCAAGAAGAAAGAAATGTTCAGGATTCGAGCCGAGGGAAAAGTAAGTTAGAATTAAGAAAAGGCCTTATGGGGGATATAAAAAATAAATTTATAGTGATTTTTGAGACATTTTTAAGTGTCACAATAAACTTAAATTTATAGTTGTTTTTAAGGCATTTGTAAATGCCTTAATACGTTTTTGGGGCACAATTACACGAGACATTATTATTAGTGCCCTAATAGTTAAAATGTCCCAATAAACTATTTATTAAGGCATTTTTAAATGTCTCTTAATCTCAAATTTATTGTAGTGTGTATTTACAACTGGATACAAAGGAAAATAAAAATAACATAAATTTTGTTATTATTCAATTATTTGGGAAGAATGATTAATGTAGATGTATGCAATATAGTCTTTCTTTTTTTTTTTACCTGGAGTGTTTGAACTTCACTCGTCTAATTCTTAGAGACGAGTGACTTTTCTTTCTAATGCACTCCCTAGGTAAATTCGATACGGATACAGTGCATACACACCCAGAACTAGATATTAGGTGCAATTCATAGAGTATTTGTCTTTTAGTTAAATATTATCTTTCAACAATAATTTTGCCTTCTAAATTACTGTACTGATTCGAATTTCGATACATATGAAATTCCAAATATTTTACTATTGCACCACGCATGAAACGGCGTAATATAATCTTACTTTGTTTAGATAAAACATGGAAATGGACATAATAAGGGAATAAAATCACAATGACACCTTTTTACTCTCAAAATAAATAAAGGTGACATAATAAAAACAATAAAATTATTAATAAATATTTTCACACCCCTTTCTAACACTCGAAATTAGGATATAAGAAAAAAGAAATATGAGAGGTGATAAGACGATATCGTACATATTCTCTTCTACCTGATCTCTAGCACCATTCTAGAACTTGAATTATTAATCTAAATAAGAAAAGTAGTGTTAATTTGTTGTCTATTGATTTGGCTCATCCATTCCCTCTCAAGCCACCCGTCTAAACTTTACCTTGTAACCAACTTTAATTGGGAATGATGCGTGTGCCGCAAGAGGCTGATGAATAATGAGTAACATTGAATTTGATTAGGCTGAGTTGGGGAGACTTAGAAAATGCAACAATATCATTAATTACCTTCTTGCACACTCAACAACAACTTTTTAACTAATCAGAATTTTTTTTCACAATCGAAACTATTTGTAATTTATTTTCTTAAGAGAGGATTAAGGTTAAAAATCATTAAAAAAAAATTAAATTCCTAGCTAGGGGTTGATAAAATTGTAAGTTAAAACATAATTAATTTGCAAAAAAGGATTAAAGTATATATGGTGTTTTTAATTTTTAATCATTTTCTCTAAAGTTCATCACTACCCATGATAATAATATATAGGAGTGTTGCAATGAACGAAATTGCTGGTAAAGGGCTTGAAACTTAATTAGCTCCATTGGGTCTAGTTCAAATTCATTTATTTATTAATTAGTTAAATAAAAAGCTTGAGTTTAATTAGTTTTTAACCTCAATTAGTAAGTAATTGAGTTGAATTGGAGCTAGCTAGCTAGCTAGCTAGAGGGTGCTTGATTTATTGTTTGGTTTTATGAGAAAATTTGTTTAAATGTTCAATCGTAGACTTGTGGTATATATATAGTTCATTTGAAAGTTTGGTTGGGGCTTTTCATATTATTTAATATTTTTCAAAAGCTACTTATATACTAAAATAGATTAACTTCATGTATTCTATGTCAAAATTAGTCTATTATAAAGTTAATCTAAATTAATGTTGTTTAAATTCAAAGTTTAAGAAAATATTCTTTTGAGGCAATTAAGTTTAACACAAATGGATCGAGTTGATGTTTATGCGATAAAATATTTTAAATAAATAATCTTAAATTTCAATTCTAAATTAGTCTAGTCGAATTAATTTATACTCAACAAAATTTTATATAATTAACAAGCATTAATTCGAATTAATTTAGACTCAACAAAATTTTATATAATTAACAAGTGTCAATTTTTATAAGCTTCACTTATCATGACTCACTTGCATGTTAATATATTTGATACAAGAAAAGTGACATCAATTCTTCAGGTATAGGTTGAACAGTCAAAGAAGTAATATATCGGTGTTAATTTAATGAATCGTGAATTCAATTCTCATTTTACGTAAGGAGATAAAATTTTATATCTGTCATTTACTTTTTTTAGCATAATAATAATAATAATAATAATAATAATAATAATAGAAGTCAAAAGTCACAGTATTGAAGACTTTGAATATAAGAGAGGAGACTGGAGACGAGTCTGGTGGTGGTGGTGGGATAACGAACGAATCTTCGATGTGACAGCACTTAACAGCTTACGCATAAAAGTAAAACCGTTACGTAGGGGGATCAATTAACATCAACTGCATGCCTTTTTCTTTTCCAAACACATCCACCTACCCATCATTTTTCCTTCCTTTTATTAGTTCCCAAATCCCAAAGGCCCCATCAGGTTGAGGTTTATATATATATATATATATATATATATATAGCAGCTTCTGCATTTAAGTTCATTATATACGTGGCAGAGTATTTAATTATATTCGTAAATATTATTTAGAAATAGAGTTTGTATATATGCTTTATTATAATAAAGTCATTTAATTTTTGCAAACCTACAATTATTATAACCTTATAACTTAATGAACACAAAATAATCAACCTAGCACTCAATCTCATGAATCTCTCTCAAATAATCAAACAAACAAGTAATTCACACTTACAGAGAATAAAAATTAAATTTATCTTGTATCGATCTCAATTTCGATCTTCGAGTTCTTATGTTCGAGAGTTTCTCTCTTGAGTTCGAGTTTTTATTTGTGCAGTTAACAATAGTGTGTCTCGATCTATCGATTGGGATGCCGAAAGAAAACTTATATATAAAAGAAAAAATACTGGTAGCTCTTGGATCAAGGATTTCTCAGGACGATTTTTCTTTTTCTTCTTCACGAATAAAGTTATGGAAGTTGATGGATTGAAAGATTGTTATTAAAAAAAAAAATCATACAACAATTAATACCTTTGTAATTGGAGGAAAAAGATTTTGTTAGGGGAAGGGTAAATTTGACATTTTATAAAATTATTAGAAGTGGAGTAAATTACACTTTATACTCTTAAGAATGAGCAAAACAACACATTTGCCCTTAATTTATTAAAAATAACAAAGATATCTCTTGACGTTATTGGTTGTGGATCACTTAGAAAACAATTATTAATTTTATGCAAATATCTAAAATACCTCTCTTCTTCTTTTTTCTTATATTTGTGTAATTAAAAAAATAAAAAACTAAAAAAATTACTCGTTGTGTTGTTCGCCACCACTATGCATCATTAGGAAATCAAATTAAACGAAAGAGAAACATAATTTGAGTTTTAAAATTGGATGCGATACTCCCACTTTATTGTATTATACACACTTATTAGACATATCTTACAATATACTAATAATATAGAAGTGGTCACACGTTAAATATCACTCTAAATCTTCAAACTAGGTTTAATAATGGGCAACAGCCACTTCAAGGGTCACGTTTCTGCCAGTGATGTACTTGGTGGCTTTAGTGACGCATGCAGCTCAAATACAACTCCATGTGATCTAACTGTAGTTGAATTCCACCCATGTGGCAGGACTTTTTTTATTATTGAATGGCTTAATTTGCACAGGATATTGGATGAGACGGGCAACCGCCAGGATTAAAGGTCACGTTTCCGCCAGTGACGTAGTTGGTAACATTAGTGACGCATGCAGGGCAAATACAAGTATATATGATCCAACTGTAGTCGACTTCCATGCGGCAGGAATTTCTGACTATTGACTGGCTTAATTTGCACATGAGACTGTTTGCTTTTTAAGAGAAAAGAAGGGAAAGGAGAAGGGATAATATTTTTAATATTTATCCCATGAGAGATGACAACCAATCAGAGCTGAACAAGTGCGGCCAAATTAGAATAGCTCGAAGCTCCCACCATATAGGATCCTCCACCTGTGTGAAGAATTATCAATAGCATCATTTTTTTTTTATTGGCATATCTCTTGTAACGACTTAAAAAATGGGCAAAAAATAAATTAATGGTATAAGTGTAAATAGTGGTTTGAGTGTTTATTTGAAGGCGCTATTATAGGAGCAAACAAGTTTTTGATATTAAGGGATACCAAAGGGTTTCACTAGAGAATGAGAAGGAGAAAGAGAAAGAGTGGTTGATATATAATTGGTAATGCTCAGATGAAAAAAAAAAAAAAGAAAGAAAGAGGAGGAGAGAGGAGAGAAAAAGATGTGATAATTTAAATATAAGGATAGAATACTTAATTTGCCTAATCTATTAATTAATACTAAGGAAGGTTAATATTAATTTAAAAAATGCAAGAGTAGGCAATGCTTTTTAATTTGTTTAACCTCAAAGGCATCACGTGAAATTTTACCCAATTTTCAAGCCCATTATTTTTTTTTAATTTGTTGATCATAGGATTTATCATTTTATAAAGGTTTTATTACATCTTAACACTTTAAGGGTTCAATTTTATGTCCCCGAATCATTCTTCAAACTTTCATAAGCCATTTTTAGGTGTTGTCGCCCCTAAATCCCATATCAATTTTGGGGTATGAAATGACCATTTTGCTATTGGCTCATTTTTACCATTATACTTTTATTATCCATATTTGGGTCCTCAATAGACATAATTTGAACAAATTAAACTCCTTTCAAATTTGAAAATTCTTCGAGACTTTATAATCGCATATAATGTGGATATAATAGGGTGTTATATCCATCCTAAATATCTAAAATGGCTTATCTATTATCTTTTTGTGATGGTTCACTAATTAAGATATATTTTTGGACCACATCAAATTTTGCACAAGTAATAGTTATAAGTTTTTCTTTTTAACTTGCGAATAAGATGGGAAATGGGGGGTTCAAACTACACAATAGGAACCTTTCAATCCAAAAATTAAAATGATTTTGGGCCTTGCCCAATGTCAAGCCCAACAAATTTTGTAATTGTTAAATATTGAGATGTCTTCATGTATTGAAATATAAAAGATTGTCATATGTATCTTTATACATATTTGTGAAACTCATTATGTCCAGAAAAGGAAACAAGACCGCACCCGCCGTTCCTTCTACCTTTATCCCCAAAAAATCTGAGCATATATTTGGAATCTTGGAATCCGATCAATTAGGACATCAGGAGAACAGATATAGTGGTTTTTCCTGTTATTAGAGTTTAAATTTTTTAAGGGGTGAATTACATAAATTTTTATTTGTTTATTTGATACGAGTGGCTTATAAACTATCACACGTACCCCATAAGTTTACTAGAGAACACCCCCAAATATATTAGCAGTGTTGTCTCTCGTTACAAACCAGAAAAAGAATCCAGTCATTCATACTTGTGTTTCTTAATTATATATATGAGTCCCTGCAAACTCAAGTTTAGTTTTCCCTTGCTAGTTAATTAATTTATTTCCCACTTTGTCTAACTCGCCAATATAAAATGTCTTATTAATAATATATATGAGTTCTATTTAAGGATCATAATTAACAAGTTTCTGTCAAGTTCTTCAACACAACTTACAAAAGTGAATTATTATTATATATTATAATGGGAAGCATAAACATAATTCTAAGACCACAACATTTTATACACTCACACACAGAGACACAAGCATATATACATTGAATTAAAAGAGGCCATTTTCATGGTAAGATGTGGAAGTCCTCGGCAAGAGACACCACTAATCTGTCCTTGATGACTTAGTGCTGTGCCGTCAAGCCAAATCCCCCACTTGTCTTCTTCTCCCATAAGATCCATCCCCTCTTACAACTTCAAGGCAACTCCCACTCCACACAGATTACATGTGCCCTTCTCAACTTCCTGACAACTTTTTCACCTTGTTGCAATGACTATGCAGATCTTTTGAAAATGATGTTATACAACCATTTTGTATACACTGGATAAGGTTTTTATATAATTAGTTTTTGTCTCAATAAATAGATATGTTCATAGTCTCTAACTTCTGTTTATATAACATTACCTTTCTCATGTTAGGTTGCTGGGTTGCTTTTCTCTATATATGTTATGTTGTTCAGAAAAAAGAAAAAAGAAAAAAAAGCAACCCTTCTTATTGAGATGGTAATATTACCCTTCTTATGTTGTCTATTATTGGACAAATAGTAGTTGAGATGCTAATCTCTCAAAAACATGAAGATAATAATTTTTGGGAGTGAAAAAGAGTGACAGCATGGCCATTGTCACAAATCAAGTCTCCAAAAAAGGTCTCCAATATCTCAGTCAATGTTGTTGATAAATAGAGAAGATGAAGAAAAATAATGAAATGGAAGCGAAGGAAAGGATTAGAGATTTAGCTTAGACCTATACTTAGACAACCTTCCTTTTAAGTTCATCGGGTGCCTAGCTAGAAAGGTATGGTCAAATAACAAGGAAGGGTATTCGAACTAACCCATTCCCTTGGATTCTAAATTTTGTGTTGTCCTTTTAGATTTCCAATATCATTGATCCCATGTTGATTTTGTTAGGTGGTATTGTAATTTTGAGTCTAAACGACTAACCAAATTTTTGGTTGTATAGAATACAGGTGTTGTATTTGGGCAGCCATTTAATTTCAATGTGATAAGGTTCTTGCCCCTAGATTAATGCGATCCAAGCAGACCTCATGTTCTTCTTCCTTTCTTGGTGTAGGGAAACATATTCTTAGTGCCATGTTGATTATTGCAATACATCGGATAAGATCTCACAAGATTTTGTAGGATTCCATGGGTGATTTTGTAAAAAATGGTGGTGACTTAAGTCTTTTTCTCAATTTTCACTTGGTTTTAGTGATAGAGTATAGGTTGATCAAGGTGTACAAATTGTGATGCTGAAAGTAGAGAGGCAATCTTGACTTCTTAAAGCTGTTGGGGTGTCATCTCCAATCATTGGTGGGGTGTATGGTTCAACCATGATTGATGGTTGTAATAGGTGGGGCAAATCCTAGGCGGTCCTAGAGTTAAGAGGTGTTAAGAGTATAAAGTTTGATATTACAAGATCTTAGGTTATGGAGATTGACTCTATAAAGGGTTTATAAGTGAACAGATTAGTTATTCTGATGTATTCCAACAAGTTGAGCACTAGTGAGGGCTTGAGACCTATTAGGGTGATCTCAAGTCAAGGTTCCAATGGTGGTGGTGGTAGTTGTGCTCCATCATAACAAGTTAGGTAAGAGGTGGTATTGGTTCGATCGGTGTTGCTTGCTACGCCATCTAATGGTTCAGGCATATTGATTCCATCAACACCACTATTTCATTGTGCGAAGGAGTTGGGTGATTCCGGTCTTAATGTCCAATAGGCTACTATGGAGTTAGCATCCATGGCTTGCAATGATAGGGTCTTGCGCATGGTTTTGTCATTTTTGGGGGTCTTCCAAGGTAATTGGGAATGTTGACATTTAGTGGAATAAGGTTAACCAACAAGGTTTGTCGAAGCTAAGGGTGATGATGGAGTTGATAATGGGCAACATGAAAGCTCTGGTGATGGAAATTTAATTGGTAACACAAGGCAAGTTGGTAATTTTCCTAATTTGGTCAATCTCCTTCTAAGTTTGATTTTAATTTTTCTAAGTTGGTTGGTTTTTATTTGGATAAATTTGAAAAGGAGGAAGAGATTGATTCTAATTTGAATGATATAAATCCCTTGAATGGATTTGATAAGTTTAGCTAAGGGTAATGTATGTGATTCTAATTTGAATGGGAAGAATAAGGCTCATTTTTGTAAGGGTGGTGATTTAGTGTTGCCTTCCTATGTTACTTATGGTGACCACTAAGCTAATAAGGGTGTGTTTAACAAGTCAGAATATTGGGTAGCTTTCGTGAATAGTGGTGGTTCGAGAATTTTAGAGAATATGTCTTATCTTTTACCAAAGATGTTTAAAGATGGGATTCCCTTAGTTTGCGCTCCCTTGTCCATTATCAAATTGGGGGTGAAACATTACTTGTTCACTTTGGTAGGGTACTTTATATAAAAGAAACTTCAATTTTTTACTATTCAGTACATGTTTTCCCTTCTTATATTTCCTTTTACCCTTAGACCCTGAACCACCAGATTGATCAATGTTCACAACGTTATTCTTCTATCACATTTTTCCTTCACGAACAAATTAATGCTAGGTTTCTTAGAGGTATTTAGTTTTAATTTCTTAGCCTTAATCCCGAAAATGACAAGCTCTAACCTAGGGATAATACCAATATACTGTAAAGCATACTTAACAACATTATAATTTTCAAGTAGAGAATTCAATAATATCATAGCTTCACTAGTATCACCTAGGGCTTGATCAATACCTCTTAACAGTAAAGCAAGTCTAGTGAATTCATCAATATTCTCATCCATAGGCTTAGAAGCTTCCATTTTAAAATTAAATAACATACCTTTAAGATAACCAAATTAGGAGCAGTCAAAAGAGCATATAAGGATTCAAGTTTATTCTAGAGATCAATAGGGTTATCCATACCATCTACCTTATGTATTACATTGTCACCCAAATGGAGGAATATGAGGTTAAAGACCTCCTTTCTAATCTCAGTTGTCGTTACAATTTGCTCCATGGTCCATTTCCTATCATCAGGCTCTAGTGCTATAAGCATCTTGTGATGAGAGAGCAATACTCTCATCTTTTTCGTCCAACTTCCAAAATCGCCTTTACCATCGAATATTCCGATTTCAAATCGGGTTGACCCCATCTTTGTCTTGCACGAAGGTAACCTAACTCTCTAAACACTGATTGATACTCACGCAATAAAACACCCAACTAACTGAAGCTCACAGTAAACCCTAGAGAATTAGATCGATAAGGACAACATAAGGAAACCCCATATTTAAACAACCCAGACTCAGATTGGACCTAACCTTAAGACATGAACACCAAAACCTGGCTCTGATACCACTATTAGGATGAGCAATGGGCTCGACCACCTCTAACACTTAGACCCAAATGAATCTGAAAAATATTCGAAGACTAAAAACA
The DNA here is from genome assembly GCA_036245055.1 of Diospyros kaki. Classification (NCBI taxonomy): domain Eukaryota; kingdom Viridiplantae; phylum Streptophyta; class Magnoliopsida; order Ericales; family Ebenaceae; genus Diospyros; species Diospyros kaki. Next base: position 14,889,874 of record BSEG01000008.1, read on the forward strand.
CACACATACACATACACGAAAAACAGTAGGCAAAACATAAAAGGAACACAACAAGATTTTTACCATGGTTCATCCTGAAAAATAGGGCTACATCTATGTTGAGCTCTGACAAGAAGAGTTCACTGCACTAGTCGAAAATGGTTACAATGTACAAAGCTTGCAACCGATCACTGTACACTCACTGGTCCTCTAACAAAAATGCCCAAAGATCACATACAGATCAAAAGGCCATACCTAAGGAACTAGAGAAAATGAAGAAAAAGAAGAAGAAGAAGAAGAAGAAGAACATGTATAGAGAGAAATCAAGAAAAAACCCTAGGAAAAAAACAACCCAGTTGTGTCACGGATCCCAAGGAATAATGGGATTTAAATAGGTAGGGTATGAGGCAAAACAACAACAGAGATAATCCCTGATGATCATATCAACAACATCCACAGCAACAAGCAACACGACCAAATGCAACGGGCAAATCAAACGTGCCAATAAACAGAACAACAAGGAAGGTTGTTATTTTGGTCATCCAAGCACACGAGCTCCAAAACGGTAGTGTTTTAGAGCAACCAGTGTGTGGTTGCCATCTAGCCTTCTATCACCCTTCCAAAACAACATCATTTGTGTTGATGCTTCACAATACTCAACAGTACGTTGCTCAATGAGCTTAGGGTTGCTTTGGATTGATTGAGGTATTATCTAATAGCTCTAGCTTTATTTCTTTCAATTTGATATTATGGAGCATATGATGCAAATGTCTAAGTCAAGTTTGGGGTTCTTTGTCAGGCATTAGTTGTTTTTTAAAGAAATAGAGGATGGGTATGATTCTCTCTAAGGAAGTTCATATTACCATTTCATTGTGGGTTAAGTCCTATCAATCCCTTTAGAGTATTGGTTTATTATTAGGTTGTTATATGTGGACAATGTTATTGGGAGGTTTATCTATATTGATGCTCCAACATAAGATTAGTCTAAGATTAGTTTTGCTAGTGTGTGTGGAGGTGTTGATGAATTCCAAGTTCCTAATGGAGTTCTATATATTTATGAGGCATGATAAATATGGTGGTGAGAGACTGATAGTTAAGATCCAAGTGGAGTAGCCTTGGAAGCCTTATGTGTGTTCTTAGTGACAAGTTTTTGGTCATGTTGAATAGAAGTGTCCCAAACAAGTTAGTTAGATTTATGCCTCTAAGTTCAATGGCTCTCAAGACCAATCCTTAAAGGCTACTAAAGGTGCTCAATGAGTTCAAAGTATGCAATTTGTGGCTACAAGGTCTCAATTAACTTGGGTGGGCGAAGATGAGGTTATGTTGGGTGGATCGTTTGGGCATGATGGTAATCATGCTCGACCTAGTTCTTCAATGCATATGGATGGTCAAGTTTCTAGTTTAGTTGCTACTAATGGTTTGGTGCAAAGTGATTGAGTCTGGTGATGTTGCTCAAGCTAGTGTTGTTGTGTTAGAGACAAGTACGCCAAGTGGTACTCAGGATGTTTTAGAAGCAAGTTTTGGATTCTTTCTTGAAAAGTGTTGTGGTTGATTCTAATTCTGGAACTTCAAGTAAAGATTCTAGTTCTACTACTTCTATTTAGGTCATCTTGTCCAAATCTCAAAAGAAGAAGAATAAGAAGAAAAACAAAGATGAGGGGTTTGTCGACTTGTTGCCACCCCTCAAAGGTGTTATGTAACTTGGTTAGTCTCTTGTAGTTGCTCTTGTGTTTTGATTATTTAATCATAGGTGCTTATTATTGATTCTTTGCTAGTTTAGTGTTCTAGTGTGGTGATAACTAAGTCTTTAGCTCTAGTATACCCTGGTATGGTCGTTGTACTTTCTTCTTCCTTTTTTTTTTCTTTTTGTTAATCTATTGTAAATTTATAAAATATATGTGTATTTTATTTAAGAGTAATTTACATCCATAAAGTTTGCCTTAATTGCAAAGATACCCTTGAACTTTTGGAAATAGTTGTAAGTACTGCCTTGTTTAGTCAAACGTTAGGAGGAAGGCAAAATGACAAATATGCATTTGGTTTAAAAAAAAAAAAAAGAAGGAAAACATTTAGGTTCACAATATTTGGAATAAATATAGTTGCGTTTGCACATTTTATTATTAAATTAAATTTTTGGTGTCAATAAAACAAAAAATTGAGGTAATGTTAAATTTTGCAATTGGCACACCTGTTGTTTCACAAAACGTGTATGGTATCTCCCTTTAATTTAATATTTCTACAAAAAGAGACCTCTACAAAACTTAGTCAATTTTTCATTGATTTTTCAGATTTCTCTTACTGTGTTCTACATCAAATCCCTACCCTTTTGTCATTCATTTTCCAATGGCAATGACGGTTTGAATCCACCCAAGCAATAGCTCAATCATTCACTCAATGAAGCCCGAGCACACCCTTGTGCTTCACTCAAATCATTAAACCTTTGAACACCAACTATTGATGGTCAAAGTTTATCAACAAACACCCTCCTCGGTTGGATTCTAATGTTGGTCCTTGTTTAGAAAATATTTAAAGCAATTAGGGTTTTCTGAGTAATTTAACAGGAGTGTAAATAAACATTTCAAGATCTCATGAGCATTTCACAAAGTTTATACACAATTTTGCTAACTCCCATGTATACAGTTAGGGTTTTTGGATTGCAATTTAATGATAGGAGATAATTGTAATGTCATATTAAAAGTTGAGGTTACTTATTATATTTTTTGAAACGTTCAAAGAATCACACTTATAATAAACCTAAACACAAGAGACAGTACTGCAGACAAGTTTTACATCAATTGAAAATTCGGGAGATGCTGCGATTAATATTTCCGTGACATTAGAGTTATTAGGGTATATGATATGATAATAGCTTTGATTAGAATCCTGATATATGGTGTTATTTATGAGCCAATATATAATATATGAGTATGTAAGGTATAGTTGTACAACTTTCTTAAGTTGGAGAAAGACAAAATGACATTCCATTGGCTTTCTGCCGCCAGGGTGGCGACAGATTATCAAAGTAAACAAAGCAGGAGAAGAATGCACTCCAAATGGCAACTGCGATCATATCATTGGTTTCATCATCTTCTCTTTTATTTTTTTCCACTCTTCTTATGTCATTGGTATGTGAAATCCCAGATTTGGACAAAGAACATATAACTAATTCTTGGTTCAATTTCCTAAATAAGTGAATTTTGGTGATCTGATGGAGTATTGTGTCCTTTCGTCACATTGTTTAGTGAAAAAAATGGCATTTTATTCTGTGCTTTTATAATTTAGACATTGATTCAAATGCCAACATGTAGTTCACTTCTTACGTGATTTGAAAAAAAGTGAAACATGCAACAAATTTTCAAAGAGACACAAATTTTGCCCCCTTTTTTGGTGGGAAGAAAATCAGAAATTTGGGCAAAGAAGAGAAGGGTAGAAAGAAAGAAACTGTTGTTGCACGTCAAAATCAGCTTTCATTCTTGTTTTTGCTGTGTTGATGCTGGCGACGGAACTCCAAAAGCTCCCTTTTTGTCTTCTACTCCTTGGAGCTTACCTTCATGGCTCTCCCCAGCCCGCTTTGGGCACTCTCTCTCTCTCTCTCTCTCTCTCTCTCTCTCTCCATGTAAACTGATTCCCCTTCTTTTTAAAATAAAAAAATAGTGTTTCCTTCTCTATTCAGATTATATATTGGAAGAGATCCAGTGACTCTCCCACATTTCCTCATCATTCTCTGAGAACCCATTTGGGTTTCTGCCCGATGATACCCACTGCTTGAGTTCCATCAGGTATTCTCTTAGGTTCCATTCCCAACTTTGTTCTTTTTTGGCTTACATTAAAGTGGGTGTGTATTCTTTAAGTCTTCCACTACTTTGGAAGGAAGTGTGTTTCATGATTGGGTAGAAGTAGAATTGGCAATAGAGGGTGTATCCAATGCACAAGGCTTCCTTTTACGCTGAGAGTGTTATTTCAGTATATGGTCTTACCTTTTTTTGTAGAAAGATTATTAAACCACTACCTAATGACTAGTGATATTTATTTTTTATGCTTGTTTTGGTTCCAACTTGTCATCTTAGATGTATCAAGAAGAATTTCGACATATCATATAATTATTTTAGAAAGAATATTGCATATTATGTTTATTTTGAAGTCATTTAGTACAAAATCATGACTTCAAACAAGACATCTAATAAACCCCTAGCTTAGCAGGGCAATATTGGTCTTTTTTCTAACAGTATTGAACCTCCGCGGACCTGATCCCAGACTGAATTTCTATGTCCTTACTTAGCACCTGGTTTGTAAATTGTTTCGCGTCTCATACGTTTATCTGAAAATCACTATATTCCCAGCATCATGAGAGAAAAAAAAAACTGAAAGGAAGAAAATAACACATGATAATTGATTCAAGAAAGAGTTCTTTAAGCTTGAAATCCTCTTTAAGTTTTCGGTAAAATTGCAAAGGTAAAAGGGTGAAAGTGGGTTTTGCATATAGTAGGATATAACAGACTGTAACAGATGTACTGGTATGTAACACGACACAATAGCCATAATGTCCTGTAATACCCTGCAACACCATTACGGATATAAATTTTACTAAACTGGGGGAGGTCTGTGTAATATGCACAGCTCTTAGGAAAATTGTTTTGATGACGGCTTTAGGTGATGGTAACAACATTTTTCATTTTATTCATGCATCGGATCATTTATGATTTGGTTTTGCTTAATCATTTTGGTGATAACTTTTACACAGCTAACCTTCATTGAAATCGTAAACCTAAAAGCAGATATTTATATGTAGGCATGTGGGAATTATATGCAATTTTGTATATCACATAAGTAACTTGACTGATTTATGCTGATGAAATTAGTTTCTCTTTGTCCCCCACTTTACTCCTGAGCTGTTGCAATTCTACTCGAGTTTTGATTGAAAATTTTAGTATCTGTTCTTTAGAACATGAGAAATAAAAATTGCATTGGAATGAAAGCCCATTTCCAGCTATTTGGCTTATTAGTTTAAGGTCTTCTAATTCAGACTAAATGAACAAAAAACTTGCATTCATAATTAATTTTCTTTTGGTTGCTGAATTTCCTCTGCCAATCAGGCTGGAATTAACAGCTTTTTCATTAGCCAATCATCTGTGCTTTTGTTTTTTCATCTTTGAATGTCTATAGTATTGTTAATTCTTACAGTACTCTTTTCACATCACTGTTGCTTCTGTATCCACTGTACTCTTGCAGCACAGTAGTTTGATGATATGTTCCTGCATATGTAGGTCTTTTCTTCACGGCCGCGCTGGGCTGAGGCTAGACAACCGCAGTAAGAATGGACAACTCAGCCTTTGAAGCCATCACCAAGGAAGCTGTTGATCTGGTACAATTTGCAAATTTTTGCAAATCTCATAGTTTAAAACTATGTTACAGTTTGGCTTTTTGTACAGTTTGTGTAAAAAAGTACCATACTGAGCCCTCATTGGCACTTAGTGATTATATTATTATTAATACAATTCAAACAGAGGTGCCATGGTGTATGCTATTTGCAGACGACATATTGTTGGTGGATAAAACAAAAGGAGTGACCACTAAGGTTGAGTTATGGAGAAACAATTTAGAATCTAAGGGATTTAAATTAAGCAGAAAGAAAACAGAATATATGAAATGTAAATTTAGTAAGAATGCAAGAGTGGAGGATGTTATAATAAAATTGGAAGACCAAATCTTACAAAAAAAAAACCATTTTCGATATTTGGGATCAATGATTCAAAAAGATGGAGAAATTCAAGAGGATGTCACACATAGAATTAAGGCAGATTGGCTAAAATGGAAAAATGCATATGGGGTGTTATGTGATGGTAAAATCCCATTAAAATTGAAAGGAAAATTCTATAAGACAGCTATAAGACCAGTTTTATTGTAAGGGTCAAAATGTTGGGGAGTCAAATACCAACATGAGCAAAAGACGAGTGTAGCGGAGATGAGGATGTTAAGATGGATGTGCGACCATACAAGAAAAGATAAAATTAGAAATGAAGTTATTCGTAATAAGATAAGAGTAGTGCCAATAGAGGAGAAGATGAGAGAGACTAGACTAAGATGGTTTGGTCATGTGAGAAGGAGACCAAAAGACGTTCATGTGAGGAGAGTTGATGAAATGGAACAATTAATCAAAAAAAGAGATAGAGGCAGACCTAAGAAGACTTTGAGAAAGACATTAAAGTTTGATATGAAGTGTATGGACCTCAATGAAGATATGACAAAAGACAGAAATACATGGAACTCTAGAATTCATGTAGTCAACCCCACATAATGAGATAAAGGCTGGATATGTTGTTGTTGTTGTTGTTGTACAATTTAACAACTAGATTTACTTAGGATCCCTTTCTTATTGATAAACCAATCATATTAAACAAACTATCCCATCTGAGACTTAAATATCATGTGATATATTTGATAGAAATCTGCTTACTCTTAATTTGCTTCTTGCAGGAGAATATTCCTATTGAAGAAGTTTTCGAAAAGTTAAAATGCACGAGAGATGGTCTTAGTTCAGAAGAGGTCCAGAAGCGTTTGGATGTCTTTGGATACAATATGCTTGAAGAGAAAAAGGTGCCTCGTAAATTGATTCCTTGTTTTTTTTCCCTGTCATGGTACTTGCTTGTTGTGGCCCTCAACAAGAGTGATTATGTTCTTTATACTCTCCATCATTATCTTAACTTGACATGGTCATCATTCTTTAACAGGAGAGTAAAATACTTAAGTTTCTAGGGTTCATGTGGAATCCTCTATCATGGGTTATGGAAGCAGCAGCACTAATGGCTATCTGCATTCCACGTGGAAAGGTGAATATTTAAGACCTGTTCTGGAACATGTGTCAGATGTTGTGTTTGATAGGGGATGGACAAGTCGAAAGCTTTTGAGTATTTCTTTTACTGTTTCAAATTCTCTTTGCAGCACAAGCAAGTAGATTACCATGATTTTGCTGGCATTATAATGCTCCTTATAATCAATTCAACCATAAGTTTCATTGAGGAAAATAATGCCGGGAATGCAGCTGCTGCCCTTATGGCTCGGTTGGCTCCAAAAGCAAAGGTTTACATCTTTGATGAAATTAGTTGTAACTTTCTTTGTTGCAAAATTTTGACCTTTGAGATTTAATCTCATTCCCTCTCTTCTTGTCATCCTGCTTAACCCCTTTCTGTTTCCCCCCCTCTTTTGGCTGCTCTGTTCTTGATCTTCTCATCAGGTTTTGCGTGATGCGAAATGGAGTGAGGAAGATGCATCCATCTTGGTTCCCGGGGATATTGTTAGCATCAAACTAGGAGACATTATCCCTGCTGATGCACGTCTCCTTGAAGGTGATCCTTTGAAAATTGATCAGGTAACCATCAAGTTTTTCAAACAACTGATGCAGTCATTCTTTTGCTTTTAATTTATTTGCAATGCATTTTTGTTTTCTAAGTCAAGTAAATTAAGTAATAGTCTTCAATGCGTTGCCAGGTTATGTTGTGGAATTATTGAATGTAATCATGCTGAATTTTTTTTTATTGGCACTAAAGTGAGAATATTGTCTTTGTTATGTCATCCACGAAGAGGTTAATCTAAAGAGGTTCCCCGCCCACAATGCAACAATAACATATGGAGATGTTTAAGTGTAAAAGTAAAGGAAAAATGACTTCTAAAGAAAACTCGTCTCTTTTAATATCTGGGATTGTTGATTGTGAACTCTTTGTTTTCAGTCTGCTCTTACAGGAGAGTCCCTCCCTGTAACAAAACATCCTGGGGACGGTATATTCTCAGGTTCAACATGCAAGCAAGGTGAAATTGAAGCAGTAGTTATTGCAACTGGAGTACATACTTTCTTTGGGAAGGCAGCTCATCTTGTGGAAACCACTACACATGTTGGACACTTTCAGCAGGTTCACATATGAAAATTCCTTTCATCTTGACAACACACTAAAGCTGAATGCTGATATACCATTCGCTGGTTTAGTGTTTAGTACACCACATGTTGCTGCTCATAAAGTGAATCTACTCAAAAATAGAAGTAAGAAAGAAAGGGAATACAATATGGCTTCCATTAACAAATTAGCTAGCCTAAACAGTAACTGCTGTAGTATGCATTTTGGCACTTACAAACAAATGAAGTAACATATCACTTATGTATTGTAGCATATGAGAGTTTCAAAAATCAGGGCACAGCGTGTCAGCGATACAACAATAAATAAACAAATTCTTATATTTGTACGTGAAAATAGCAACTGCATTTTTAACACTAAAAATTACTTTATGTTACAGCCTATATAAAAACAATAAGAAACAATTTTTCAAGTTTCACATGTTGGAAAATATATCTGAACAGGTGTCCTAGTATATATCCATAAACAATTTGATGGTTTTGTGTTTTATCCCAAAAGTAAAAGAAAAGAGGTTAATTTAATTGTAAGTTTATGTGCTTTTATTTTGTCATTTCATTCCAAGTCCTCTTTTTGTTGGGGGAAAAAAAAATGAACTTGCAATGTGCTTCACGTATGTTCATGCAATGAACACATTTCTCTAATAAACAGAACTGTATCTGGTTCTAAAATGACAAATGAAAACTTGTCTCAGTCTATTGGATGTAAGGCCTGGCAAGTTTCAGTAAATCACTCATCATGGACACTTAACCTTGTTATAGTTTTTCTGCTTCTTAATATGAGGGACAATAAATAACTGGATTTTATTGTATGTCATATCACTTCTTTTGATGGTTCCAGGTCTTGACTTCAATTGGCAACTTTTGCATTTGCTCAATTGCCACTGGAATGGTAATTCAAATAATCGTAGTTTGTGCTCAGAAGAGGAAATTTAGTGAAGCTGTTGAAAACCTTCTTGTTCTACTCATTGGTGGAATCCCCATTGCAATGCCAACAGTTCTTTCTGTTACAATGGCCATTGGTTCCCATCGCTTATCCCAACAGGTTTATGATGCTGCCAATTTCCTTGTGGAGGAGTTTAATTGACTTAAATTTTCTCTATCAACACATACAAAACAATAATGAGTGAGCAGCTTTGATAACAACCGTCAATGTTTTTTGCAGGGTGCCATAACAAAAAGAATGACGGCAATTGAGGAAATGGCTGGGATGGATGTATTATGCAGTGATAAAACAGGCACCTTAACTCTCAACAAACTTACAGTGGACAAAAATATGATAGAGGTGGTATTTTTGTCATATTTATATTCTCTAATCTGTTGGACTCACTTTGCAACAAAGTCTAGATGAGTTGCCATGCTTACGTGAACATATGATGAGATTTCAAGTTTCTTAGTATCAACTTTATGTCACATCAAAAACTGCAAGAGATATAAGAAACTCTTCTAAAATAGTTTACAAGCAGATAATTCCTACAAATATTGCTGAACCCCTCTAATGATTTGCTAGACATAATACTTTGAAGACCAAAATGATGAAAGAGCTGCATGCATTGTATACAGTTATTAGTTAGACTTCTCTTCCACTCTGTTTTCTCAAATGAAAGTTGACTATTATGTCAAATCATTTGCCATTCAGATCTTGTACATTGAAAAATTTTGACTTCACCCATTACTGCAACAGATTTTTGCAAAAGGTGTTGATAAGGACATGGTTGTCTTAATGGCTGCAAGAGCCTCAAGGCTGGAAAACCAAGATGCTATTGACACAGCAATCGTTTCTATGTTAGCTGATCCTAAGGAGGTACTGACCCTTCTTAAGTTCAAATCTTCAACATCTAACTCTAATTTTCAATCTGGTGGTAATTTTATGATTATTCTAAAAGCATCATGGAGTGTTCATGCATTTTCAGTGGAATATATTTATAACTTTCCATTGATTTGAACTTCTGTTGACTATTCTGTAAGGCACGGTCTGGAATTACAGAAGTTCACTTCCTTCCCTTCAATCCAACTGATAAGAGGACGGCACTTACATACTTGGATAGTCAGGGTAAAATGCAGAGAGTGAGCAAAGGTGCACCAGAGCAGGTAACTTAATACTTTGAGATATTTTCTCACCACTTCTCGTGTAAATCTTATGTAATCTGTATGTGCATGCCTAAGTGGGAGCAGCCATGTGTTTACTTCCAAGGAACATAGATGGTTCAAATGGTAGCTGAGAATAGATGTCAAATCAACCAAGCTATCCAATGACAATAATCATTTTATTTATGACAGAGTGAAGTGGTCTGGGGTAGTTGTCAACTTGCCATTAATTTTGGATTCTCAACTGAAGGATGTGTACTAAAGGATATGAAGATGAAGATTAAGAAATAGTTTTAAGGAAGCTCTGGAAAAATTTGAACATAGTGCTACCTATTGCAGTTTATATTGGATTCTATTCAGAACAGCATCATATGCTATCTGATATAGGATTTTCTCTTGATCTCATCTGTTGAATACTTGTTTTTAGATTATAGTCGGTTCAAACCTTCAACTTCTTTTCATGTGTAACTGTTAGATTCTCAATCTAGCATCGAACAAATCAGAAATTGCGAAGAAGGTGCATTCTGCAATAGATAAATTTGCTGAACGTGGACTTCGATCCCTTGCAGTGTCTCGCCAGGTATTAAGCTTTTAGTCACTGACTACTTCACTTTCTGACCTGGTTCTCTATTGCTTGTATGGATGAATGGTTTACTTGTTCAACAGGAAGTGCCTGCTGGTACCAAAGACAGCCCTGGGGGACCATGGGAATTTGTTGGTCTACTCCCTCTTTTTGATCCACCTAGACATGACAGTGCTGAAACAATCCGAAGAGCTCTTGATCTAGGTGTGAGTGTTAAGATGATTACAGGTATGCATTGCATGCGATTAAAAAATTTGTTTCACCTCTACAACTATTTTCAGGCTGCTCACAATTTTAAGAACTGATTAACCTTATTAAATTATTTGGTGTCAAGATATTAATGATAGATAACAGTAAAAGGAAAATGGAGAAACAAATATGATTGGGCATGAAGCTGTTATATTGTGAATAAGGATTGCCTGTTCTTTGTTATAGTTCTCTAGTTTTCCAGGCCTGCTCTAGTTAATATTCAGTTTAACATGTTTCTTTTTATGTCCTTGTTCTGGTTGCAATCATCAGAGGGTCCTATGTTAGGAGATCAGCGAGCAAAGAACAGATTATAACAATATTTCGGGCAACTTGTGGAGTTGACTTATGTGCAGTATCTTTTAGCCACTCTTGTCCTATAATTTGGACATTGTACTTGCACATATCTGGACAACACAAGCAAGCCTAATGTTGAATTTTGTACTTTATATTGCTTTCCAAGTTGCTCCATGAAGAGCAATATCTGATCACATTTTGACTGCTGAAATTGCATGGATCATTGAAACCATTACCCTGTTTCATTTTTTTCAGGCGACCAACTGGCAATTGCAAAGGAAACAGGGAGACGGCTGGGGATGGGTACAAACATGTACCCTTCATCATCGTTACTGGGTGATCATAAGGACGAGTCTGTTGCAGCTCTACCACTCGAGGAACTCATTGAGAAAGCTGATGGTTTTGCTGGGGTCTTTCCTGGTAATTATTTTCCCTAGCAAATGAAACGATGCGATTCTATTTGTTTACCTTGCGTTCTGACTTACCTTAATGTTTTCCCGTAGAGCACAAGTTTGAGATCGTGAAGATATTGCAAGGTAGAAAGCACATATGTGGAATGACAGGTGATGGAGTCAATGATGCACCTGCATTAAAGAAGGCAGACATTGGAATTGCCGTGGCAGATGCAACTGATGCTGCTCGAAGCGCCTCTGATATCGTTCTGACTGAGCCAGGGTTGAGTGTAATCATTAGTGCTGTTTTAACAAGCCGTGCCATCTTCCAAAGAATGAAGAACTACACAGTATGATTTTTTTTCTTTCTCCACTAGCTCTTTAAAGTAAATTTGCTAGTCAAGATCTGTATTCTTGGACAAATTCTTGAATATAAGTACTCTGGTGTTCTTTCTCTGTTTCTCCCAGATATATGCAGTATCTATCACTATACGTATTGTGGTAAGGTTCCCTTAGCATTCTATGTTTTTTGGACTTGAATAAAAGGTTTTTACAATGTGCCGAATTAGAAACCTCTAATTTGTAAATGGGCCTTGTCTACAGCTGGGTTTTCTTTTGCTGTCTGCCTTCTGGAAGTTCAACTTCCCACCTTTGATGGTTCTTGTGATAGCCATACTTAATGATGGTGAGCAATAAAGTTACTTGGGTTCCATTCTCTTCCATTGTTAACCCAATTTTTTGAATTAATTGTTAACATAATATTTGTCGGTTTTCTGTCTATCTTATTTCAATCGGTCTGGTTGAATTTTTCCAGGTACAATCATGACAATATCCAAAGACAGGGTCAAGCCATCTCCACTTCCAGACAGTTGGAAGCTCAGTGAAATTTTTGCTACTGGGATCGTCTTAGGAAGTTACCTCGCCATTATGACTGTCATATTTTTCTACGCAATTTACAAAACCAGTTTCTTTGCAGTAAGTAAACTTCTATGCTCATGACTTAGGGCCAACATGTTTAGGTTACATTGGGAAGTCAAGCATTCCAGCATGAATTTTTTTAATCCTGTTTCCTTCTTTTTCTCTTTTATTTCTTCAGGAACATTTCCATGTAGCAGATTTGAATAAGTCCACATATGATCTCTCAGAAGATTCAACTGTCAAAGAACTCAACGGAAAACTAGCATCAGCTGTGTACCTTCAGGTTAGCACCATCAGTCAGGCCTTAATATTTGTCACACGCTCCAGGGGATGGTCCTTTACAGAAAGGCCTGGACTTCTTCTTGTTGCTGCCTTCATCATTGCTCAACTGGTAAGTAGATTGTGGAACTGAAAGGAAATTTGTTTGCCTTTTGTTTCTTATAGTAAAGATGACGAGGAATCATGAATATTGGCTTAAATACTGTTTTTTTTTTAATTATATATTACGAGGCCTGTTCAGATTAGTATAGAGTTAAGAATTTGCTTTCACTAGTATTGCTTTGAGATTGTCATGATCCTCCAATTTTTTGCCATCAAGAGTCAAAATATGATCTTCGAATCGATTGATTTGACAAACTTTTGTTGTTACATCATGTTCCTACATCCATCCTCTACTTCAGATCTCTCCCTCTCTTGTGTTTCTCTGAGTTATTAATTTCAATTTTGATCGTTAGTTCTAAAGTGACCGTACGTGCTTTATCTTTGCAGGTTGCCACTTTAATATCGGCTGTGGTAACATGGGATACTGCTAAGATAGCCAGGATTGGCTGGGGTTGGACTGGTGTTATCTGGCTATACAATGTTGTAACTTACATACTGCTTGATCCCATCAAGTTTGGGGTTCGTTATGCACTAAGTGGGAAAGCCTGGAATCTGATGCTAAACCAGAAGGTGAGTTAAGCTATATTTGTGGTAGTGAATTTTGACTCTTCCAAGAATTGAATGCTAATGAATGATACAATATCCTTGGTCACACAGTTTGTTCAAAATTTCTGGCTATTTCCTATGACATAATTCCCATTTTTGTGGGTTCTATTTTACTAGACGGCTTTCACCAACCAAAAGGACTTTGGCAAGGAAGCACGTGAGGCAGCATGGGCAACTGAACAGCGGACCCTTCACGGCCTTCAGTCAACAGAAGCCAAGACGGTTGCCGAGCGACACACTTTCCGAGACATCAGTATCATGGCTGAGGAAGCTAAGAGGCGTGCAGAACTTGCAAGGTTAGTCTTTTTTTTCCTGAAGATCTTCCATGATGTTCATCTAGCTTTCATCCCTTTTGAGTTGTCACTAGTTCGTGAACTAATCGTGGGATGAAGTGACTAAATGCAGCTGTCGAAGGATCTAACAGGGCTATACCATAATGTACCTTGCTTATGCACAATTTTCATGTACATTATCAGTCATTTAATCGTGTGTAGGATTATTATGGATGAACTGCAGCAATAGAGAGCAACGGTAAGGTTGCTCCTGTGTCAGCCTCTATGTAAAGCAAGGATAAAGTTGCATACAAAATGAACCTCATCCGACCCACCCTTGCAAGCGGGATGTCTTTTTAGTGAACTAGAATAGAGGCACACCATCAGAATTGACCTCTACCATTTCATGGAGGACTTTCTGTTCATTCTATGCATGTCCATGCACTGGCAGCTCAAAGAAACTGAATAATCTTTGTTCCTTTGCAGATTAAGGGAGCTCCATACTCTGAAAGGCAAGGTCGAGTCTTTTGCGAAACTAAGGGGGCTAGATATTGATGTCAACCCGCACTACACCGTCTGACCTTTGTTCCGGCTTCAGATTCCCCTCTCTGTCACTCTGTCTTTGTTACTACATGCATGTAGCAGCTCCATCTGTCCCCCATTATTTGCATATCCATCATTCTTACTATTCCGCCATGAACTATCAATAAAAGCCTTCATGTTTTCAATTCTGATGATGCCAACAAGAAGAGTTTGCTCAAATTTTTGAGGCTCCTCTTCTCAAAATTGTTATAGCTTGCTTATTCACAGGTTGATATGATGGAACTGATTTTGAGCACAGCTTGATCTTCTGTTATCTTTCCGGCTATGGTGTGATGTCTATGGCTTGTATTTGTTCAGATTGATGAATCATGAGGTCTTGTTTTGGATTCTGAGAATTCTACTTTAGTTGATGCTCATTTTAAAGTACTAAACCTGGGATTGTTCTCTTTGCAAGCGGGCACAAACAAGCGTCTCTTGTTTCCTTGTCCAAAGCTATGCACTGAAGATGATAGCTTGTTTTTCCCCCATATCTAGCACCTAGTTCGAATGCGAAAATAGCCTCTTTACAAAAAAAAAAAAAAAAAATTAAAGTTTTGTGTTTAAAACGACATTTCACTGACCTACTGATGTGAAAAAGCAAGTCTATTTTGCTTATGTTTTCTAAATTTCATTATAGCAACGGTTTTTCTTGAAAGGAAATATTAATGAATAATGGCTTCTAAATGTATAATAACTTTTTTAGATAGTGTTTGTTAAAATAAATAAAGATAAGATTATATTAAGATAATTTATCTATAAGGTCTGTAAGGTTCAAGATAACTTATCCGAAGAAGGAAAAAAATAAATTTATCTGAAAAGTCTAATATAAGAAGTCACATGACTTCTTTTTAAATAAATTTAACAAACATAATAAAAAGTACTTTTGTTCAGAATATTTTTTATATATTACTTTTTTCAATCTATATGTTGGTTAACAAACACTATCTTAAGAGTTAATTTGTCACATCAAAAAATAAACCAACATGCATTGAGACAGGGGCGGATCTAGGGGGCAGGCATGGGTTGCAGCCCATATCTGCGTCATCCTTTCTTCAAATCTTTCTGTGGATCTAGATCATTTGGAGAGGGAAGGGGGGCTGAAATGACATATGGATCTAGGGAGGATCTAGGGGTTAGCCCTCCCCCAGTTTCATTTCTAAATTAGCCTCTGTATTGAGAAATATTTTTAACACATATTTAAATGTGTCATATTCTAGGCAAAATTATTCAAACTTTTTAATTTTTAATTATAATAGCAAAACTATCTAAAACTTAAAAATAAACCAACAAATATTAAAAATGATATAAATTAAATGATTAAACTCTAGCTATTTATAAAATTTCAATGTTTTTTTACAAAATTCAAGTTTTTTTTGATTCATCATAATATTAACAACCTTGAGTAGTTAATTAATTATCATTTGTATGCTTTTTTTTTAAGAGTTCCTAATATTTGTAGCTTTTCAATAGTCCTGACATTAATTAACTTTGGTGTCATTTTTTTTTTTTTTTGGGTTAATATTGGTGCTTTTTTTATTAATCCTCATAAAATAAAAATAAAAAAAAATTGTGCATTAAGAGAAGAGACATCATCACTTGAATGATTGCTTCCACGCACATCATGAGCTCTCTCATGAAGAGAAGAGACATCCATTGCTACAGTTGGGAAGCCACTAATAGACGGTGCCGTGGCAGCATCGTACGATATGGACCCCTTCTTTGTCGGACCCATACGTCTTCCATCCTATTATTTTGGACCGGACCAAATGACAATAAGGAATAAAACCAATGTCACCCACTAGCACGTGGGAGGGACTGTTTCACGGGGAATATTTGGATGATGTTGATTTATAAATATATATTAGAATATAAGTACATTTAAAAATGCAATAATTAATTAATAATGCCACAATCTTAAATACGTGACCCATATGTATATGATATACAAGTAGCACAATATAACTTATTTAACTAAAAAATTATGTTAATATAAATTACAACATTATAATTGTTGTACAGCCTAAACCTAAAAGAAGAGGCCCAAAAGAAAAAAAAGTCCAGAAAAAAACTGCCTAGAGCTCATTAGATAGAAAGTTACTTGGAGACCCTCAAAGAGGTCACCCAATTGATTAGGTCTCGTGGGTGACTCCGATTGACCCTTGAAAAGACAATCGCAATTTTTTCAAGTTCATCTTAAAAATTTTATACAATCCACTTTAAAAAAATTCTACTGAAAAGATAAAGTAACATTTCCTAAAAATCTCTTTCATTGTCATCCAAAACGAGACTTTCATGAGTCGAGACTTTTTTCCAATATCGAAAAGGCCTTTTTCAGAGATTTTTAGACTTTTCAGATATAGTCTTTAAAAGATTACTCATCTTATGAGATTATAAAAAAGAGTCAAATTCACCTTTGATGTGTACACTTGAAAATCTAAGAGTAATCCTAAGAAATGTGGATATTACTCCATTTATCAATTTTATCTTCTATAAATAAAAAAAACAAATTCTCTCAAAAATTTAATTCTAATTCATTTCTATTATTATTGCATCTTCACATAGAGAGAGAGAGAAAGAGAGAGACTGATTGATTTAAACATTAAAGAGCTCACGCGGGATACACTTTATGCCCCTAATTGTTTCTTCTTTTACAAATTTTTTAGAGACTCGAATCATGAGACAGACACTCTCATAATTAAAAATTAATTAGTATATCTAAACAATAACAATAACCAATATAACAAAAATTAAAATTGAAGGAGTTAGCATTATATTGTGTTTTGTTTATTAAAATTAATAAACAAAACACAATATGATGCTGAGTCCTTTGTTCATTCATGTACTCATAAAAGAAATTAAAACCTATTTATTATTTGTATAACTCAATAACAAGACTAATTAAAAATATAAAAATAAAAAAATAAAAAACTACAGAGCTGATACTAAAAAAAAATCTCTCCATATATTCAAAATTGATAATTCATTACAATATCAAACATAAATTCTAACCCTAAATTTTCAACAAAACGATGGACCAATTTACATTGAAACTAAAATTCAAATCATATTTGAACAATAAAAATTAAAAAATGAATCTCCCTAAATCCTGAACCTAAAAGGATAAAAGTTAGTTATATTCAAATTCAATTTTCTGGTAAACAGGTTGTTTTATATAAAATTTAAATTCATTAAAAAAAATACTATTAGTACATCATAATTTACACTTTCGAGTTACATAATATAGTTAAAATATTTAAAATATCTCTTATTTAAAGTGATGAAATAACGTGAGATGGTAAAGAGTATGATTAAAATATCTCTTACTCAAGACAATAAGATGCATTGAGATGTGATAATAAAGTGTGAAAAATATTTTTATTATTTATAATATATTATATAATTTCATAAGATATCAATAAGAGGTACATTCATGAATTTGGTAATATTGGTCTGACGTGGCAGTGGGAGGTACCAAACGTGGATGTAATTGAGAAGTGAAGTGCGCATGCATCACGTGCCTCCACGGATCACACTGTCGTTTTCAAATATTTAAAAACTAAAAAAAAATGGCATTATCCAAAGCCCGGGTTTTGGATTATCCTACGTGGAACTGACCAATCAACCACCGGCACCGCCGCCGCCGCGGCCAATCATATGGAGCATTAGCATTGACGACGATGGAGCTTGCCCCAGTAATTTCCTGGGTTTGGAGAATTACACGTAAACATAACATTTGATTGGATTTTTAAATATTTACTAAATTCTAAATAAATTAGAGCCCCACCCAATAACATTATTTTCCCTTTGACGAGATTTAGCGGCGGTTGAGTGAAACTCGCTGTCAGATCTCCACCTCCTCCATCGCCGACGGTGTTCTGCTCGACTCGACCAAACATCCAAAAATCACGTGACGTTATGCCCTCCACGTGGCTTCCATTAACAACTTTTCTTTTTCTTTTTTTATTTCAAACAAACAATGATCGTCCCTTTTATTTTATGTATGCTAATTTATAAAATACAAAAATCACGCCACGTTATGATACCTGTAACTACTCATTTTAATTCCTATCATATATGTCTCGATGTCTCATCTACAATAATCTTAAATATTGAAATTGTTATATTATTTACATTAAATAACATAAAATTTATCTAACGCAAACAAAATTAGAGAGGGGGCATGAGCCCCACCCCTTCCCCTTCAATATGCTCGCATTAGACAAATTCGTCGTGGGCAACAGAATAAAACTCTCTAAAATATATGTTTTTGTAAGAATACTTTTTAATATTAGTATTTTAGGAAAAAAACTATTGAGATTGAAGAAGAGAGGTTTAAAATTTCGGTATTTTTGTCTTTTTATAAATTTTTTGCATTAATATGAAAGTATTAATATTGCCACCAAAAAAAAAATTAATTGGTTAACATTGTTAAATAGCTTCCAAATTTATATTTTTGAGATATTTAATTCTCTTGCAATTTTATCTTTGAAGGAGACCCTTATTTGATATTATTTTTGGACCAAAAAAACTAGATTTATAAGCTAAAATAGCTTTGATAATTATATATGATTTTATTATTATAAATAAATTAAAAATAAAACTACCAAACTTATCCTTACGTGGAGAAAAATGACATCAATTAATGATTTCAGAGAGAAAAATTAAGAAAAAAAGTAAAAGAATTTAACCGTATAAAAATTATGTTATTTTGTTTTTGTTTTTGTTCTTTATGTCATAAAAAAAAGTTTTGAGAGCTCATTTGGT
Organism: Diospyros kaki; assembly: GCA_036245055.1. Classification (NCBI taxonomy): domain Eukaryota; kingdom Viridiplantae; phylum Streptophyta; class Magnoliopsida; order Ericales; family Ebenaceae; genus Diospyros; species Diospyros kaki. Next base: position 14,908,882 of record BSEG01000008.1, read on the forward strand.
TGACTTTTTGTTTTCAAATTTATTATTTTGAAAAAAAAATAAAACATAGTGTTATTTGTTTGCTTATTTTAGGTTTCAAAATTTTTGAAAGGATTTGAAAAAGTAAATAAAACAATATATGAGTACTTAAAGTAAATGGAAAGTTAGCTTTTAAATATTAAGGTAAATTGCACGTATCACTCTTGAGATTTGGCATAATTGTAAGGAAAATATTAGTGTTCGGGAAATAACATAAAGTACTCTTCTGTTATATCATGTTATGTAAAATGATGAAATAATAATTTTACCCTTATAATAAAAAAATATTTATGACTTTAGCAATGAATTAAGATGAAAAAGAAAAACTAGTGATAACTATGCTAATCACCAACTACCACCGATGTCATCGTTCAATCTCTAAAAATAGAAAGAATTGGAAAAAGAAGAAACATATGTGTATAGATGTTGTAACCTAGCCTTGAGGGAAGATTCCCCTTAGAGAAATGTTAGTTGAGAAACAGATAGAGAGAAAGAGAGAAAGCCTTACAAGGAAACCATTCGCGGATGACACTTTCTGGCATTCACATGAGCCTTCGTTGTTAGTGTATGCTTTATGAGTCAAATGTGGTGAGCTTATAAATGATACACTAAGATGTAAGTTAGTATAGGCTTCACAAACTAAGTGTGGTGGTTTGATGAAAGATACACAATGATTGTTGCAATGATAAAATAAATTAGGCATAATTCATCATTTGTACTTCATTGTATATAAATGCCTAAGAATGAAATCCCAAAGACTAACTTGTGTGGAGAGTGGTTAAAGTATGATTTCAATTGTAAGAGCATTCAACACATACACCAAAAAATTAATACCTTAAAACATAGTCATTAGTCAATGTGCTATTGAGAAAGGATATCAATGATGCATGTGAGACTAATATACATGTTGCCTTTGTCTTAAGAAAGATAGCAACCAATCTTACAAGGCTATTGGTGTGGGATCTAAGGCAAGTGTATGGGTGCTTGTTGGAGAACAAGTTTATTGGACATGACTCGATATGGGATTCCATAAGGTTTTCAAGTGCCTACGGAAACCTTAGTGGTGGTTGTGTAAAGTCATCATTTGACTTATGGTCGCTATAGTATTTTGTGTGTGGATTTATATACTTTGACTCTGTTATGAAAACATCTAATAAAGGGTGTGAACTTGACAGTGATTGAGTATGTCATGAAGCATAAAAAGGTGATCCATAAAAGATTCATCAACCCTTAATGGGAGAATGTCTCTTGGGCCCCTTTGATGAAAAGGTAACTGTTAAATTTGTGCATAGTAGGAATTTGATTGAAAGATTGGATTTTAAATCAAATACTCTTAAAGTTATCCTTTTGATATATCAAAGATAACAAGACCAAACTTAGAAGAGGTGACACCTAATCCAATCCTCTGTTTGGTTGAGACATTTTAAATTGATGAAGGGATAACATTATACATACATGGTTTGTAGCCTCCGATGAAAGGTTAGTGATCGCTATTGATCCTTCTACTAATTGGGGGCTTTAATGAATTCCCTTAAGAGTTCTTCTTACTTTCTTGAAACTCACCCATTTCTGTTTTTTAAAAATACAGCTCTCACACAAATCAATATCCATTGATTTCAATCCTGATAGTTTCCCTTTCAAATGGATGACTTTCAACCCTTTTGCACTCATGTGGTCGAGCCTTTGGTGCCACAAATTTGGATCTTCTTTACATTTTGTAACTGCAATAGAGCAACTTCCATTCAGTTGTGTAAAGAGTTTCGATTTTCTTACCTCGGGCAACAATCATAGCTTTCTTCGAAATCTTCCAGGTGTCTCATGCAAAAGTTATTACATAACTGTCTTTTGCCAACTGTCCAATAGAAATTAGATTCTTCTTAAGATTGGGTACATGTCTCACATTCTTCAGCTTTCATACAGGTCCATTTAGTTTGATTTGTATTGCTCCTTGACTAACGATGTCGTATGCTTGATCATCGCTGAGATACACCTTTGCCAGATTTCTTGAGACATAGTTCTCAAACGCTTCTTTGTTTGAGGTAGCATGGAATGAAGCCCTTGAATCTAACACCTAAGATTTCGTCTCACTCTCCATAAAACATATGAGAGCATCATCTGAATCGTTTGACATAACGTTTGCATTGGCCTATTAGTTATTTTCTTTCTTTGAGCATTTGCATTTAGATTTATAGTGTCATATTTTTCCACAGTTCCAACATTTAATATTATTTTTACCTTTGTTGTACTCACGGCTTCTAGATTTTGATCTTCCATTCCATGACTTAGATATGCCATGTTGATTGCCTCTGTATTTGTTTTTACTTTTGCTTTCCACATTCAATGCTGATGCCGAAGTTGAGGGACCCTCTTTTTTCTTTCTGATTTCCTCCGTTATGATCATGTCTACTACTTCTAAGAATACCATTTTATTTTTTCCAAAAGAAACATTGATCGACTATATGGTGGACTGCCAACTCTCTAGCATTGTACTAAGAATAGCACTAGCTTCAACTTCATCGGTGAAAGTAATTTCCAATGACTTTAGTTGATCTTTGGTTTCATTGAAGGAGTTCAAATGTTATCTGAAATTATCGTTTTCTAACAACTTTAAATTAAACAACTTCTTAATTAGAAATACCTTGTGGGCTACAGAAGGCTGCTCGTACATATTGGAGAGAGCTTTTATGAGTCTGCAATTGTATCCTAATCTTTGACATTAAAGGCAACAAATCTCGTCAATTTGAGATGAACTGCTCCTAGGGCTTTGCAATCTAACACCTTCCATTCCTCGTCATTCATGGTATATGGCTTCTCGTCCAAAGACAAGTACAAGTCTTTTTGGTACATATAATCTTCCATCTGCATCTTCCATAATCTGAAATTCATACCATTGAATTTCTCAATCTTGTATGAATCCTTCTTAGATGCCATTGCTCTTATCATGAACTGCTTTGAGCACAAAATTAGTACTCATTATTCTATATGAATAGTAATCGTATGTGTGAATAGTACCCTCATATGTGAATAGTACCTAGTACCTTCAAAAGAGTAATTAATAATCTAACTTATTTTCTGATGTGGAAGATCCACTTTTATAATGACAACTATAGAGTATACAATAAGTAGATATCAACACCCAAGTCAAACTTTAATACTAGTTGTTAGGAATGGGGAGAGAACGAAGAAGACATACAAGTAAAAAATAAGGACAAAATAATAAAAGAATGGATGCAAGAATTTTACATTGTTCGGAAAACTCTACTACGTCCATGGAACTACTACAATATTTTCATTATGTGAAAAAATATATACTGTGTTTTTATAAAACACTCTCTATTCATATAATCACAACCCAATTACACCCAATTTTTTTTTTCTGAATTAAATCTGTCTCTACTCTTATTTGGGCTGCACAAATAATGAGAGGGGGGGAGGGGGGTCTGTATTTATAGACCCCTAAATGGTGATAAGCTGGTTGTTAGTTCTCTGATTCTTGAAGGTAGGTGCCGCAATTAGAAGAGAAGAAAGAACTGCTAGAATTTTCTAACAAAGGAGGTGCCACTTGCGTGCTACAATTTTCTTTTTCAAATTCAATGGCCACGGCTTTTTCTTTTCAAATTTGTTGATGTCCCTATTTGATTTTCAAATATTTCTTGTTCTTTCCTTTTTCTTCTTTCCTCATTTTTGTCTTCTTTTCTTTTGCTAAAAAAGAGCCACTCATTTTTGACTTCTAACACAAGCAAGCATATTAATTGATCAAAAATTGATTAAATCAACAAAACTAAATAAACTGATTTATTGTAACTTTTAATTAAAAGTACTAAACAATAGTGTTTCAAAAAATAGACTCAAGTATTGAATTGAAAAAGAGAAAAGTTCACTCTATGGTAGATGATGTTTAAATAGTAGACGCCAACTCTTTTCAAATATATCAAATTGTTATTATATTTTTTAATATCTAAAAATAAAATAAATACATAACAAAAAATAATTTTTTTTTTAAAAAAAATCTTAACTAGTTTAGCCAGCCCATTTTAACTTGTTCATCGATCCAATCACAATTCATGTAAAAAGTCTACCAATTTCATGATAAGCAACCTTTTCATTAGTTGTTGGTTCAACATGTCAGTTTAGTTTGATTCTCATTATTATTGATAAGAGCATTTAATGTTTAAAGATTCATTTTCTTTAATAAAAGAGTAAATTTGTTATTGTGAAGATGGTGTTTTAGAAGTATGAATTTGTTCAAAAAATAATTTATAACATTTTACATATAAATTTCTGAAATAACAGTTTGGCCCTGAATCGATAATTCGACCATGTCAATGGGGGTGGATCCAATTGTAACAATTAAGAGCAAAAGTGAAAAATAAGTAACATCTATTTACAAAGGTGCATCATTGTTTGGTGTGCATGGTTATGATATAAAGTTTTAAGGGAAAAATAAAATTAAAAAAAGAAGAAGAAGGAAACTTGGACCGTTAAGGTTGTGGTAAAGTCTTTCAAACGAGGGAATTAACGTTAATGTCCACGAGGGAATAACGTTAATGTCCGTGTTTGCTTCATCTCTCTCTCTCTATCTCCATTCCCGCCTGTCAAATATCAAGCAGATTTTTTTTTGCTGAATCTCTGCCCCATTTGTCACTTCCCACCCACACCCATTTCGCACCACATATTTATGTACTCATTCCTTCATTCTAATTCCAACTCTTTCGATAATTCATCTCCTTAATCTGGTTTTAATCCCTTGTCTCCATCTCCCTTCGCTGCTAAGCTAAGCTCTCGATGCTTTTGTTGCCTAGTCGAGTTTCTTTCACTTTGTTATCCATCCTTTAGTTCTCTCCGGAAGGGCGAAGAATCCCAAGAATTTCCTTGTTCCCAAACGAATATCTGCAGATTCCTCTGACCAAATCATCTGCTCTCTCTCTCTCTCTCTCTCCCCCCCCTCCCCCCCCCCCCCTCTTTTATACTCGTTGATTTTGAAATTTTTGGTTAAGTTGAGAGGTTTCAGAGTTCATAGAAATGGAGGTGAAAGTGTTCGATTCAAATGCAATCTCCGTACCTAAGTTCTTTGGTTCAGAAAGGCTGTTTCCGAGGTCATCATCTTTCAATCCGAGGCAAGCCTGTTCTTTCACTGGTAGGGTTCCTAGTTCCCTTTTTATGCCTAACTTTGATTAGATTAGATATTGTTGTAAGATTCAGTGATTTTCTTCTTCTATTTCTCTCCGAAATCCGAATGCTCAATCATCACTCAGTTTTTTGTTCTGTTCAATCATTTTGTTCCATTCCCAGAAGTGATTTCAAGCTTTATGTTATGGTTTATAGTTCTTGACTGAAGTTGAAGTCCAATCTTTTTCTGGGTGTGAAATATTTGATGCATCTGATACGAAGTATGAGCCATAAAGAAGTAAATCAATGATGCTTTTGTTTCGTTTTGATTCTCATGGGTCTTTCTATTAGTCGTTCAGTTTCAGTTTGGTCCGAGACACTTAGATATGATGTTAATTATAAGGGTTTTGATGTGCCCATAGTTAAAAATGACTAGCGATGATGTTAGTCATGTAGCGACTTGATATATGCAATAATGGCTTGGTATGTTAAAAATGTTCTACTTCACAGTGACTGATTTTGATACTGATTTATGTGTTCAGGCATTTCCTCAAAGGCATCTTATCTGAGCACTTCCGATAAAGCCATTGGCTCAGCTGGCAAGGAAAACATTGCAGTAGATAGTTTTCAGTATCAGATGGATGGAACAAATGGTGCCAGCTCAACTCTGTTTTTGAAGGAAATGAGAATACTGGATTCATTTGATGATGAGTATGGAGGAGTTATCGTTGATTCAGAAAGATTGCCATCTAACCCGAGCATCTTTGCCTCTAGACTTCATCTGTCAATCTCCCACTGGAAACAGAAGGTAACAATATCTTCCATTGCCATCGGGCATCTAAATTGCACTAACTTTACAGAACAAGAAAAACAACATTACCAAGCCTTTATCCTACTACGTGGAGTTGGCTATATGAATTCTATTTTGCTAATTATTTTTATCTACGGCCTTATTATCTTCTGGAAGGCCATTATGCCTCATGTCATACCTATTACAATAGACCTGGAAATTAATTTAAGCATAGTACAACAAGTTAACTTCAGATGTTTAAACACTCGTTATAGTCATTAAAATAGATGCACATGAGAAGGATTTCTCACTCATTTTGCTTGACAAGCTATTGTGGGATTTCGATCATTTCTGTAAGATTTTGTACCAGAAGAAAGATGTAGACTCAGAAGCATAGAAGACAATGTGTTGGAGGGTCTTTAAGTTTCTCCTGTTTCTATAATCACAAGCACGAAGAAGCAGCCTCTCTACTTTCCCTATTTTCTCCATGAGCTGCCGGCCTTCAAACCAAATTTTTGTGAAATGGGATAAAACCCTTTTCACTTTGAAGATCTATGGTATAATCAGAGGATTTACCATCATGTGTTGTGTATCATTTGCAGGGGAAGAAAGGAGTTTGGCTTAAGCTGCCACTGGAGAGATCTGATCTTGTTCCTGTAGCAGTAAAGGTAAACTTTCATGCCATAGGCTCTTTCTGACTCAAACTGGAAGTATAAAGCACTTAAAATTTTGAATGTCATCCTGCTAAACCATGAGAAGCTGACAACGTGACTCAAGAAAATGTCTGAGAATTTGTTAATGTTGAATGCCAACTCTTCTGCTCTTTGTTTTGTCACAAAATAATCTTGATTTTAAGACTAATAACTCGATTATAGGATGGGTTTCATTATCACCATGCCGAAAGAGGATATGTCATGTTGACATACTGGATTCCTGAAGGGCCTTGCATGCTTCCTGCCAATGCCTCTCACCAAGTGGGGGTTGGGGCATTTGTGATCAATGACAAGAATGAGGTATACCCTTGCCTTCCTTATTGTTTGAGCAAAGAAAATGCGAACCCTAAGTTCCCAGCTTGACTTAGGCATCATTTCTCTCATGTTGGCAGCTATCATAATGGATACATAAATATTCCTTTTGAAGTATATGATTTAATATAAAAGGACGTCCCAGTGCACAAGACTCTTTGCTCTTTCTTTAATAGCATAACATAGATTTTATCATTGAACTGTCCTACGACTCTTCTCATTATGATTGTTTTATCTGACCCCAAATACCAACGCGCATGTTTCCTTTTGTTAGTTTCCTTGGTATGAAAGTAAGTGAATCAGTTGCCAAACAGCTCCTTTGTATGCAAACTTTATGATATGATGCCTTGCAAAACTATTAAGTGCCTAAAGGATCAAATTTTCTGTCAACCGACGCACTAATTTGATGAAACTTGCATTAGATGTGCTAGAGTTAAGACGCCTTGTCTTCTTCTACCTGCTTAATTATATGCCTGGAAAACTCCTCATCACTGGACTGCAAGAGTTTCCCATAATTGCCCACAGGTGCTTGTAGTACAAGAGAAACATTATGCTGCAGCGCTCGCTGGCCTTTGGAAAATACCGACTGGTTTCATACTTGAGGTGTGCTTTTTCATTCCTACTTTTAACCTCAAATCATTATATATATATATATATATATATATGAAGAGGCTAAATATTGACCTATTTACTTTTCATCAGTCAGAGGAGATATTTACTGGAGCTGTGAGAGAAGTAAAAGAGGAAACTGGTGTAAGGACTCCATTCCTAATCCATTTCCCCCCGCAAGTTTTTGAATCCAATTTGTTCATTTTCTTTTTTAATTTTTCATCACAGGTTGACACTGAGTTTGTCGAAGTCATAGCTTTCAGGTAAAAATGTTATATATTTTTGCCCTCTAGTTTTTCTTGGGCATTGATATTAGTAAGGGCCATAGAGAAAATAAAACCATAAATAGAAATAACTTGAGAGCTAGAATGCTTTGGTTTTGTTTTCATTTTTGGTTTTCCATTTACTTTCTTCCCTTACATCCTCCTTATCGCCGCAATTCCAGGCACGCGCACAATTTTGCTTTCGAAAAGTCAGATTTGTTCTTCATCTGCATGTTGAGACCCCTATCGACTCGGATAATTGTTGATGATCTTGAACTTCAAGCAGCCAAGGTGAATAGCTCAACCCACAAAACAATAGAGTTGCCAGTTGCTACATAATCAACTCTTGACTGACAACACCAAGAATTTTCTTTAGCAGTCACAAACTTGAAAGTAAAGTTAATAGCTGTGTTAGAACTGAACAAAGGAAACAACGATCCCATTATCTTGGACTGATTCTTTCTCCAAAACATACCTATTTGTGATCAAACAGTGGATGCCCCTTCTTGAGTTCGTGGAGCAACCGCTGATCCAAGACGACAGCATGTTCAAGAAGATCATTGACATCTGCATGGCGCGGCTGGGGAAGCGCTACTGTGGACTATTTCCCCATAAGCTGGTTTCCAAGTTTGACGGTAAGCTATCTTGCTTGTACTACAATGTAGTAGACAATCCGGATTCCAACTGCCAAGGCTGCTAGAACCCCTAAAATCGCTACTCAGCGCGTTTGATGCTAGTTGGTCGATGATGGTTGTCGTGTGGGATGCATGTTTTTGATCATTCCCTAAGCGCCGCGGTTGGTTCTGTTTGTTGCAGAGTGCCTGACGTTAGTATCAGTTGCATACAAATTGCAACAGATCCATGCATAACATGTAACATGACTATCTTCTGTATTGTAATTTGTAAATGTCTTGTAATATAGAATGAAGCCATGTATTTGTAAATGTCTTGTAATTTACTATATTTGTGTGTTTTTAGCTTGGCATTACTACGTGATACATCTTCAGTTACCAACATGTTTTCATGTTTAATCTGGTCTGGGCTCAACTAGTTTCTCCGCCCCACTTTGTACATATGACACGAGTGAAGAAAAGGGTACTTGCTATTATTAGAGTGTGTTGAAGTGTTTTGTTTGCCCATGCCATCAATGATTGAATCTTGGGGGTGCCCATAATCCGCCATTTGGTTTGTCTTAACATCATATTTTACCATTATTAATTGGGTTTGTATATGATTTGAGCTAACAACTAATACTGTCATTGAAGTTTTTAATAGGGGTTTTAATCAATTTTTTAGATAATCTTTGTAGGAGGTGTGTAAATCAATGTCAATTCTTATACTAGAATAAAAGAAAAGGGAAAAGAATAGTTGCCAATAAATAATTAAGAACAGAACATTAAACAAAAATTATTTATTTATGTACATAGTCATATATACATAAAACCTTAAAAGGAAACATTTGAGATCTTTTTTAAAAGTTTTAACGTCAATATTAGCATATATTGAGTTATTTTTTGATATGATTGGTTCTAACTCCTGAGTTTTATAGTGTAAAACAAACCACCCAAGCATAAATAAAACCTATATCAAGCCATCAAATCCCAAACTGATGAAGTAATGTTTTCGAACCCTTTACCCCCCCCCCCCCCTTTTTTTTAAGAAAAATGGCCACCACCACAAAAGATGTCGCGGTTAAAAAAGAAAAAGAAAAAAAGGGAAAAATTATACATTAAGGACAAAGGCAGCTTAGGTGAAGTAAACCAGGCTGCAAGGAATTTTGCTTTCTGGGGACCATCCCACCTCTTTCCGATTACCTTTCAGAAGACCACTTCTTACCCAATAGCGTTATATAGAAATACAACCAGAAAAGTGAACCATTCAATTGTGCCCCTTCAAATACGTTATTCATCAAAGACGTCATTTGTCAAGGCAGTTTGGCAAGACCTCCACCGCAAAAGCCTTCACAGGCGCCATTTTCCAACCCAACGACCAAACAAAGTATCATGACCACGAGATTTGCAAGTCAATTCTAAGTCTTCTTCCACAAAAAGAGTAATGACATATAGATATAAATTTTATACATTATTGATAGTGCATTTCATTAATAATAATCATACATAAAGAAGAAATGCCCGCCAAAGTTGCTATGTGTTGAGAAGAACTCATAAGCAATTACTGTCAAAAAAAAAAAAAAATTCAATATGAATATCATTTTCAGTGCTGTTAAGCTCTTTTGTCTTTGCCAGCCAAGGTAGATCCCTTCCTTGCGGGTCTCTCTCTCTCTCTCTCTCTCTCTCTCTATATATATATATATATATGTATACATATAGACTGACTGACATCCTAGGGCAAAACTAGGTACAATCTCCACCTTTTTCTTGTCAATGGCTGTCTTGCTCTTCTTCATCCTCCTCACCTCACCATTCCTAGTTCTAGATGCCATGGACACAAACTGTCCAGCAGTAAAATGCAGCCCTGATTCCCCCAACATCCTATTTCCTTTCTCACTGCAAAAAAGGCAGCCCCAGAATTGCAGCTACCCTGGTTTCAAACTAGATTGCAGGGAAAATGAAACTGTAATTCGGTTCCCATCTTACGGAAGAGATTTAGTTGTCAAGTCCATCTGTTACAAGACCAAAAAACTAAGTCTTCTTGACCCAGAAAACTGTGTCCATGGAGTCTTTCTAAACCTCAATCTCTCTAAATCGCCTTTCCGATATTACTATGTTGTCAAGAGTTACACATACCTCAATTGCTCGGCTAAGCTTTTCCCTCCCTTCATGCAAGTTCCCTGCCTAAGTGGCTCTGGTTACCATGTTTATGTTGTAGAAGAAGCTTCCCTGGATATGCCAGTTTCTTGCAGGCCTGTGAAGACAATAGCTATTCCATTTTCATACAGTCCTTACCTTTCTGACAATAGTTTTGGCCTTGGATTTACCTGGGACTTGACTAGATTTGAGGATTTTCAAGTGAAGCCAAGGTTGATGAGATGTTTCAGTTGTGTGCATGGGAAAGGTAATTCTTCCATCCTTCTCCTTTCATTAGGCTGAAGTGTCCTTGCAGAATTTTTGTATAGAAAATACCACAAGCATGATGTGATAATGACTGACATTCTTGCAATTACAAATATTTTTGTGATATTTTCTTTATGCATAATCATTAATGAGCCACAATATTTTTGTAAAATTCATACTTACATAGCATTACCCTTCTGTGTAGGAAAATGAAATTCTCACAAAATTTGTATACAGAAAATGTCATCAGAAAATGCATAATCACTATGAGACTTTAATGTGCATTTTTTTTTCTAAATGTAGGATCAATAATAAAACCTTCTATATGAATATTATTCCTTTTACAATTATTCTAGCAACCATGTAAAACCACAAATCTGCAAATGTAGAGCAAAGCTGTTCCCAGATATTGATGATTTTGGACTATGTTTTTTTTTGTTTAATCATCCTCAGAGAAATTTCTTGTACTGAAATAACTAACTTTATGGTTCTAATATTTATATCTGCAGTCTTAAGTATCTTCACCTTCATTTTGATGGTAGCAACTCTGGTTGGTGTGAAGACCTATTGGTCCAACATCAGTTGGGTTGATAACTTATCCAGGTCCTGTAAATCCCTAAAGCAAGCAAGTTATACGAGAGACGATACGGAAGGAACAAGAATTCAGATAACAACTGAATTGATTTCTGGAAATAAGGAAGCGCTTCAAAGCAAATAAAACTGTCTTTAAAGCTGAAACAACTGAAAATTCGGCAAGAGGTCCCCTGTTGTGTATATGAATTTCAAGCAACAAAAACTAGGGAATAGACAAGTAATTTGTATACTGTGGTGGTTGGTTCATGTCAAATGTTATTTCAGGCTTCTATCCTTCCAGAATTTTGGGGCCAACAAAAGCAGGCTCTTAAGTCTTACAATTTTTGTTTCCCCAGTGTAAGAGATAGTTATAGATGAGAATTAAGCTAATCTAAGACACACATTACTCAAGAGGAGTTGAAAAAGTACAAGAATCACAATTAGACAAGAATATTGTAAATTACAATATAATCCAGCACTGTAGAGAATAAGACAACTAATAAGTATAAATAAACTCAGAATCCCGACCAATGAGATACCTGATACCTTTTGAATGTATTTTTTAAGTGAAAGGGCCGCTATCTCTACCATGTTATATTCCGTCTAAGATAATTTGCTTTTGTTAGCTGCCTGCAGAGAGCAAATAAAACACACCAGGGTCAAGCAATTCATTTTTAGTTAGTACAAGCAGAGTTTAATGATAGCTCAAGTTTCCACTTGCTAACCCTTCCATCACCAAAAATTGCATTATGGACAGTGGCTGATGGTCATTACACCTCATGTAAGGAAACACTTCAAACTAATACATCTCATCTTTACTGGCCATCCAAGCTCCAAAAGCACATGTTACTAGTGGTTAGACAGCCAATCATGCCTACTAACTTAGAGAATATTTTCTCAAGTCTAAAACAACAAATTCAACATTCAAATCAACGCATAGAATGAAACAGATTATTCATTAATATATTAATCCACTTCTGTCAACACTAATAACTCAATGATCAACTACTCCTACATTGCACATGTCATGCAAGGAGCTATAGGGTAGAGTTTTTAATTTTTACTTAATGTAATTCCCACCAGCTGTAGCAGTGGGCCATAGTAGGAGCAGAGTTTGTTAGAATATTCAGTACCGGTTATGGGAGGGCCCCACTGTCAGGGGACGTTTTGCTTTATATGGAATCCTTCCATGCAGTGTAAGGACATCAATCTTCAGACAATCAGAATACCCTTCTCTCGTCCTTCTCTAACTTTTCTCTCTTCCTCTATCTCGTCTAACTCTCCCTCACACTCTCTTCTTCATCTTCGCAATCCTTTCGGATTGAGGGTAAACCCTGCTACTTCCAGCAGGGTTGTGACAAATTGGTATCAGAGCGCTGTTCTGGTCGAGTGGGTAAGAAGGTCTGGCGATGGCCGAAGGAACACGTATGAAGAATTTCGAAACACAGTTGCAACAAACCGGGGTGATGGTGGTAGAATGTCAAAGTAAGATAGAGCAAATGGAGTTGGGAACTATTCGAAACCAGGAGGCTATTCTTACATTGGAACGTCGGGTGGAGAGTGCCATGGATGGAATGGAAAGGAGGTTGGACGAATCCATTACGCGGGTTCGGGAGGAACTAGTTGCCCAAATGCAGCAGTTCGTAGCCATGTTAGGCCGACAACCACCGATAAGGTTAGCGCCTGAATTTCCACCGAGAGAAGGGATAGATCCCGTTCCCCAAAGGGATAGAGCTGGAAGGGAGCTGAAATTACATGAGGAGGAGCTTAACCAAGGCGGCCGAGAAGAAGGAATACTGGGAAGAGGGCCAGCAGTACTGACAAACCATCACCCACAAGGGTTTCCTCTTCCTAAGATGGACATTCCAGTATTCGAAGGGGTTAATCCACGATGGTGGATAAGGAAGTGTGAAAGGATGTTCGAATGGCATAACATACCAGAGCTGCAGAAGGTGTCTCTGGCAGCAGCCTACTTCAACGAAGAGGTCGACGCGTGGTATCAAGGAGTCATACGGCTGAGGAGGAACCCGACATGGGGAGAGTTTACAGAGGCCTTATGTGGAAGATTTGGAGAAAGAAGTATGGCCGACATCGTGGAAGAATTCAACAAGCTTAAGCAGACAGGAAGTGTAGAGGTATACCAGAAACGCTTCAAGGAGCTGAGGTCTTACATGATTCAATACAATCCCTATCTCACCGAAGCCTATTTTGTATCCAGTTACTTAAGTGGCCTCAACGAGGAACTAAGACCAATGGTTAAAGTGCTTAGGCCGCAGACAGTAGCTCAAGCATCGGAAGATGCTCGGCTACAAGACCTAGTAGTAAAGGCATTGCTTAAGAGGCAGAGGTAGCAGACAAGGGGAATGGGGGCAGGTACCCAAAATGGGGTAGGAAGACATTTTAACAGGGAAGCAAGTAAGTGGACCGACGGGGCAAAAGGAGTAGCACCCCCTGGTGATCCGTTGAGGGAGCAAAGAAGGCTGGCAGGGCTATGCTTCCGATGCAGGGACAGGTATCACCCGGGACAACCTTGCAAAAGGTAGATTCTGTTGTTAGAAGGAAATGAAGGAGGAGACCAGGAAGTGGAGGAAGAAGTAGATGAGGATGACGGGGGCATGGAAGACAATGGAGAAATATCTATTCATGCCCTGAAGGGCATGGCCAATAACAAAATTATTAAGGTGGGAGGTTAGGCCAAAGGAAGTACCCTAAGGATCCTAATTGACAGTGGGAGTATCCACAGTTTTATTGATGAGCACACAGCAAAAAGGCTAAAGTGCCAGCTGACAGGAACACCACCCCTCAGCATAACAGTGGCCAATGGACGGAAGGTGCTGAGTACCTCGGCCTACAATGGTTTCTTGTGGGAAATGCAAGGGGAGGAGTTCGTAACCGATTTAAGGTTGCTGTAGTTGGGAGGCTGCGACATGGTCTTGGGGGTGGATTGGATGAAAGGAGTAAGCCTAATTAGCTTTGACTTTAACCGCATGGAAGTATCCTTTGAGAAGGAGGGTAAGAGAATGGCCATCAAGAGCGAGAAGGAAGCTGGGGTGTGCAAGATGATGTCGGGAAAGGTGTTGAAGAGAGTCATGAAGGGAAAATGGAATCAATGGGCACAACTCTTCTCAATAGTGGTTGCGGGGGACGCACCAGAGGAACAAGGAGGGTTGAGGCAGTGCTACTTGACCATTAGTAACCGGGAGGACCCCCCTGATCAGGTAACACATTTGGCTTTACTTGATGAATTATTGGTGAAGTATGAGGACTTGTTTGCAGAACCCAGATCCCTACCCCCTAACCGACTGTTTAACCACTCCATCAACCTCAAGCCAAATACTGAACCAGTTAATATCCGAGCCTATCGATACCCCCCTGTCCAGAAGAATGAGATCGAGAGGATGATGAGGGACATGCTGCAACAATCCCTCATCAGACCAAGCCAAAGCCCCTTTGCTTCTCCTGTTCTATTAGTAAGAAAGAAGGATGGGACATGGAGATTTTGTGTAGACTATCGCCACTTGAATTCTATTACAATCAAGGATAAATTTCCCATCCCTTTAGTAGAAGACCTGCTAAACGAACTACACAGTGCAAAATTCTTTTCCAAACTTGATTTACGCTCGGGTTATCATCAAATCAGGATGAAACCCGAGGATACTCCTAAGACTGCATTCAAGACACACCATGGCCATTTTGAATTTTTGGTAATGCCATTTGGGCTTACCAACGCCCCAGCCACCTTCCAATCTCTCATGAACCGCATCTTCGAGGACCATTTGCGAAAATTCACCTTAGTTTTCTTTGATGACATCCTTATCTATAGCCCCACCTTTGAGCAACACCTATTACACTTGCAAACCACCCTAGACATCCTATGGAACCACCAATTATTTATCAAGAAATCCAAATGTGAGTTTGGTCAGGGGCAGGTGGAGTATTTGGGGCACATAATCGCTGAAGGAAAGGTGAGCATTGATCTTAGGAAGATAGAAGCTATGGTGGCTTGGCCGAGACCCACCACAGTGAGGGCCCTAAGAGGATTCCTTGGGTTGACAGGGTATTACAGGCGGTTTGTTCAGAATTATAGCATCATTAGTCGACCATTGACAGAGCTGCTTAAAAAGGGGGAATTTCAGTGGAGTCCCAAGGCAGAAGCTGCATTCAACGAGGTGAAGGAGGCCATGAGCAGAGTGCCGGAGTTGAAGCTACTAGATTTTGAGAAGCCTTTCACCCTAGAGACCGATGCGTGTGGCACCGGCATTGGGGCAGTGCTGGATCAGCAAGGAAGACCAATTGCCTTCCTAAGTCAAGTGCTAGGACCCAGACATTCTGGGTTAAGCATTTATGAGGAGTTTCTGGCAATCCTATTGGCTGTGGATCGATGGAGGCATTATTTGGAAGGAGGGCGGTTCATCATTAAAACAAACCATGAAAGTCTGAAATATCTTTTACAACAAAGACTTCAAACGCAGCTGCAACGCAAGGGAATGGCTAAGCTTATGGGATTGGACTACACGATACAATACCGAAAAGGGAAGGAAAACATAACTGCTGATGCCCTATCTCAATGCCATGAAGAAGGAAATCTGGCAGCAGTCATAGTAGTGACTCCACAATGGTACGAGGAAGTAGTCAACAGTTATGGAAATGACCCAAGGATCACTGCCTTGCTAGAGGAACTTACGGTGAAGCAAGGGGAGGTGGATGGATATACACTAAAAGGTGGGATGCTGAGATATCAGGGACGAATAGTGATCGGGAACCAAGCTAAGCTTAAGAGGAAGATCATGCAGGCCTTGCATGAGTCCCCCTTGGGAGGACATTCCAGCGAGCAGAACACGTATGTAAGGGTTAAGGGGATATTCTTTTGGCCAAGGATGAAAACGGAGGTAAAGGAGTTTGTGAGGAGTTGTGATGTGTGCAAAAGGTGCAAAACGAAACGAGTACCCTACCTTGGATTGTGCAACCCCTCCCCATTCCAGATCAGGCTTGGTCTAGTGTGTCGATGGATTTCGTGGATGGCTTACCTAGACCCGAGGGAAAAGATAGTATTCTAGTGGTAGTGGATAGGTTCACAAAATTCGCTCACTTCATCGGGCTAGCCCACCCCTACACAGCTCAGGAGGTGGCGCGAGCCTTCTTAGACCGTGTAATCCAGTTGCATGGGGTCCCTCAGAATATCATCTCCGATAGGGATAGCATGTTCACCAGCCTCTTTTGGCAGGAACTGATGAAGTCTCTTGGAACAAACCTACGTTTGTCCACCGCCTACCACCCCCAAACGGATGGCCAAACCGAGAGGGTAAACCAGAGCCTCGAGACTTATCTGAGGTGCGTATGCCTATTACAACCCAAGGAATGGCACCAGTGGTTGTCCCTAGCGCAGTGGTGGTATAACACCACCTGACACTCAGCTATTAAGACAACCCCCTTCCAGGCTCTTTTCGGTTACAAACCCCTCGTGTTACCCGCAGTAGGAGGTGGATTAGACGCAGCTACAATAGAAGAATACTTACAACAAAGGAGAGAGATGACACGGCAGATAAAACAAGAGCTAGCCTCCGCCCAGCACCGTATGAAGCAATACGCAGATAGGAGGAGGACGGAAAGGGAGTTTGAGATAGGGGATGAAGTATATCTGAGATTGAAACAATCACACCTACGGTCGCTGACGCAAGGGAAGGCTACTAAGCTCAGTCCCAGGTATTTCAGACCCTTCCCTATAACTAACAAAATAGGAAAGGTGGCGTATCGGTTGCAATTGCTGCCAGACACCCACATCCATCCCGTATTTCACGTTTTGCTGCTAAAGAAGTCGATTGGGGGTCAACCAGCAAGTGCCACACTACCACCTTTACCTAAGGAGAGTGAGCAAGCGGTCGAACCAGAGGCCATCCTAAGAAGACGAGTGATTCAGCAAGGAGGAGTGCCCTTAATTCAAGTTTTGGTCAAATGGCAAGGGAACACCCAGGCAAGAAACACTTGGGAATACCTCCCCGAGTTGCTTCAGAAATTCCCTCGCACGGTTAGCCTAATCAATCTTCCTTGAGGACAAGGAAGCACTCAAGAGGGGAGCAGTGTCACGCAAGGAGCTATAGGGTAGAGTTTTTAATTTTTACTTAATGTAATTCCCACCAACTGTAGCAGTGGGCCATAGTAGGAGCAAAGTTTGTTAGAATATTCAGTACCAGTTATGGGAGGGCCCCACTGTCAGGGGACGTTTGCTTTATATGGAATCCTTCCATGCAGTGTAAGGACATCAATCTTCAGACAATCAGAATATCCTTCTCTCGTCCTTCTCTAACTTTTCTCTCTTCCTCTATCTCGTCTAACTCTCCCTCACACTCTCTTCTTCATCTTCGCAATCCTTTCGGATTGAGGGTAAACCCTACTACTTCCAGCGGGGTTGTGACAGCACATTAAACCTTCAATAACATTTTTTGGTGATAGTAAAATTTCATTGAAGTTAGAAGGAAAGTTGTATAATATAATGATGAGACCAGCTTTGTTGTACGGCACAAGATGTTGGGCAACTAAGAACCTACATGTGCAAAATATGATTGTAACGTAGATGAGGATGTTGCAATAGGTATAAGGCCATGCAAGAAAAGATAGAATTAGAAATGAGACTATTTGTATTAAAGTCAGAATAGCTCTTATTAAATATAAAATGCATGAGACACGATCAAGATTATTTGGTCATGTGAGAGGAAAGACCAATAGAGACTTTTATGAAGAGAGTGAATAGAATAGAACAAGTCTTTTGTTAATACAATTTCACAAACTCATCAACTGAGAAAAGGAGAAATTATTTCTTGCCTTTTCACCTTCCTTTATGGCACACTCTTTCCACAATTCACCAAAGAAATAAGCAATGATCACACTAAAGGTGAACCCAGATAAAAACAGAGGTAAGAAGTGTAGCACGGCAAGGAGCAAATTGCATAATTGGGGCACATCATTTGTTCCACAGATTTGTTACCACCACAAGTTTGTTTGAGATTATGGTAAGACAAGTGCTTATTTAACAACTCTCTCGAAGGAGTGGAACAGATTTATAGGTCCCTTCTAAAGGAAGAAAATTGAAGAAAGAGAACAGCTCCATAACTAAAAACTGCCATGAAGACAGTTTGAGGAGGAAACTATGGTTATCTATAGACATAGAAGAAGATCTCATCAATGTTTTATTAGAAAGGAAATCACATGATAATATTCCTGAATGTGATAAGTTATCTGATTAAATCTAAGTATTATCTCTCCATATGGACTGCTTCAACCATCATCTATTCTTGACAGTGCTGTTTCAAATGGCAAATCAACAGGAATGTATAGACGTCCTGGCCACATCCTGAATGTCATTATTGTAGTGGTTAAGAGCCTCACTAATATAGGCTCATCTCATTCATCAAAATCTCTTCTTTGTTTATGAGGCCTTTGAGCATTTTGCTAAAGAAACATTATAAATTCCAACTTGATACATCCACCAAACCACAATACACACACACACAGAACCCAAGAAAAGAGAGGCAGGAGTATAGTTTGTTTCTTTCACTGTATTATCTTTTATTTTCTTCTTCTTAGAAGCACTCCACGGGAAAATTGCAGCCCATACGAGAAAAATCTTGAGTACTATAAGAGAACATCTCATTACAAGGAAAATTGCTGTCCACACACCCCCTCCCCCCTACTTTTTCCTCATTTTCAGTACTACAAGATGTTGAGCAAAACCAACTTTGAATAAAACTCTCAATAAAATAGAATAAACACATAAGTTTAACTACCAAACCAACGCAAGCTAAACTGAGAGTATGTACAAAATGGACTCACTTTTGACTTATCATCCATGTCACATGTAGGCTGTAAAAAAGGTTTTGAATTCAGTTAAGCAAAAGTGCCAACACTATACCAGCCTTCATGGGAAGGGATCTTCAGATGTGCTGTTAAAAGCATGCTGATCCAGTAGAAGCAGAATTAATAAGAAAATCTTATCTAGTCTATTACTTAACAATTTCCATGCAGTAGCTTAAGTAACTCATAATACATTGCAGTCACTGAACTGCATTAAAGTCAACTTGGCTGAGCCCAATCTAAGTTCAACATTGTGACAAAGACAGATCAGCTCATGTAATTTGACAGCAATCTAAAGCTTCTTCTCTACAGTAAAATATCTCCAATAGTCCATCTGCCGCTCAAGGTTGATTTTTCTTCACTAAACTATCAGGGATCCAACCTTGGCGTCATGAAGATGTTCAAAATTATCCAAGCACCTCTGAAACAGATAGAAAATTATCTCTGCTCGAAACTACTTTTGTATGTTAGTAAGATGTGAAACAAGCTCCTCTTCACCTGCATTCTTCAGATGTTGAACTGCATTGTCCACATACGGAGCTAGTAATGGGATTCTTCTCTCTACCATTAACTTGGCAATTTTTGATGCTTCTACTAAATAACTTTCTTTGCAAAGGCCAGAAAGAAGAATTGAATACATATCCAAATCAATAGAAGAAGAGAAACACAACTTCTCGATTTCATTGTATAAGCAAAAAGCATCCAGCACCCGCCCCTCCAGGCAAAGCCCCTTGATCATGGTGCTAGAAGCCAAGCCATCAGGCCTTACTGCATTAGCTAGCATCTTCCTGAAAACCTTCTCCGCTTCTTCAAGTTTGTTCATTCTTAGCAAAGACACCACCAGAGAACTATTGCACTCGCCATCAGAAACATTACCTCCTGCAATAACTTTGTCAATAAGCTTATGAGCCTCCTCGATATGTCCTTCCGTGCAAAGACCCTTGATCAAAGTATTGACAGTCACTCTGTTAGCGACACACCCATTAGCCTCCATTAGATCCAAAATGTGCAATGCTTCCATTGTCCTCCTCTTCTCACAAAAACTCTGGATCACCGATGTATATGTTACAACATTAGGACTACAAACCCCACCACCCTCCTCCATCTCCCTCAACATCTCCATTGCCATTTCCAAACTCCCAAACCTACAAACGCCATCAAGAAGTGCCGAAAAAACAACTGTATTAGGCAAACACCCATGTCCCCTCATAACTTTGAACAAAGCACAAGCATCCTCCAGCCTACCCACGTTACCGAACCCCTTCACCATTGCAACATAAGTAATCATATCAGGATAAAGATTAATCGAATCCATCTCTCTCATCAACTCAGCCGCGGCATCCATATTGCCTTTACCACAAAACAGCCTAATAACAACATTGTAAGCCGTAGTATCCGGCAGACAATTAAACTCCTTCATCTTCCTCAACACCCACAAACTCTCATCAACAAGGTTAGCCTCTCTACACAAATTCAAGACTACTTTAAACATCTTAACACTTACGAAAGACCCCTCAGTCCTGTAAGCCTCAATAACATCAGCAACTACTCGAGGGTTTCGACTAATATCAAACAATTGACAAGCTTTGAAATACATGTACGAACTGTGCCTGTAATCGGGTTGAAGACCAGCCCAAATAAAGAACCTGAGACCCGGAAGAGGTTGATTAAGCGCACAATTATGCAAGACCTGAGCGACACAGCTAGTGTCCAGTTTCGCCTGAATTGAATTTAGGGTTTTTTCTAAGTTTGAACCGTGATTCTGCAAATGGCTCCAGTAGATGTGGGCAGAAGAAGAAGGCGAGAGTGTTGGCGGGGCTTCGATCGGGAATTTGGGCATTTTGGGGCGAATGGACGATGAGAGAAAACGAGAGATTGATGGTATAGGCATGGATGATTCGGATGCCTTTTTTATTTTATTTTTTGCAGTGGGGGAAATAAATCAGTGATCAAAACCCTAGCCTAACACTAGATTGGAGGGGGGGAGGGAGGGAGGGAGGGAGGGCGTTGGTGTACCCGGTGCTTCTTGTTCTCCAAAGGAGACGAGTCTGATGAGTGGATTTGCAATTGAAGAAGACATCTGCGGCAAATTACCATCCAATTGTCTCAGTGAATTAATTATAATGATAGATAGCCATGGCCTTGGCTTATATTATAAAAATAAAAATAAAAAAATCTTATAAGAACTATATTTAATTCTAAATAATCATATAATTATCAAATATTTATAAAAAGAATTATTTAATTTTCAAAAAAAATTATTTAATTGCAAATACACAAGTAACATTTAACATAGGAAATATTAATTCAAAATATAGATGTAATAATGGAATATTACTTATGAAATTAAATTTTTACACGCTTAATAGCTCAAAAACACATAATATAATTATATGTAATTAATAAAAATTAATTTGATGTCAAATATACATGAATAAATTTCAAATAACATGAAAAATATAATAAATACAATTTAATTGGACATATTATGACAATTACTGAATATAATTGAAAAATTAAATTTGATTGACAACAAATATATTAAAAATACTTATTGAAAAGGAACACACAAAATACAAGCAATTCAAGACCATTTATTTAAGCATCCAAAGGCAAAAGTTAGAATTATGTAAATTAAGCAATTCATTACCAAACATTCCATCCATATGTAATTTAAGTACTATAAGTAAAAGTCAAGTTATTTAAAATAGGATTGTGCTACATGTATCGACAAAATGTACAAGTTCAATAATCGAATCGGACTTCATAAATAGGACTTCATCATCAATTATCGGACTTTATCAATCATGAGGTTCGATTGGGCTTTATCATGGGATGAAGTCTGACTGAATTTCATAATGAAGTTCGATCAGATCTTATCATGAGATGAAACTCGACCAGACTTTATCATGAAATTCGATCGGATTTTATCATGGGACATAATCGACAAATTACGACAGAGTATTTTTGAATTTTGACACCTTCGATCATTCTCTCTGTAATCTAGTTATTTGTACAAACAACATTTTTTTTAAAATAATAATCTTTAAAACTAATAGTTAAAATGAAAAAATCAAGCAAGGATACGGCGAAGCCAACTCGCCTCTTCTCTTCATTGCCTAGAATTGTAGGAAACACAAGCAACAGAGAAGGGTCACCAAAGATCCTCATCGAAGCATCCATCTTCTTGTTCAAAGTCAAGCTGTCAACCTTGCCCAACTGTTCATAAATTTGTGCATGTTGTTCATTGAGTGCTACCTCAGTTGCTAAACTACCCACATAAGACCCCATCTTGTTAGTGGCCTTGACAAGGCCATCTATCTTCAAGTGATATTGCCACCTTCTTTAGTTGTCTTAGAAATGCATCATCACCCATTCTGCTATTTCTTTTCTTGGCTGATGATGAAGCGCCATTTGTGTGGATAGTTGGCAACTATGCAGATGACATAGATGCATCGAAGTCAGTGTTTAGGTCCATTGACTTGTCAAACTCATTTGAGACACCACCAACATTTCCACCTGCCATTTCTTCCACCACATCAGCTGCTATTTGTGCATCTTTGCCCAATGCCATTTTCGTCTCTTAAATTTTGAGAATTGGCTTTAGAGTTTCGAATAGGTAAACAAGGAGACCAATGACAACAACTAACACTGATTTAAAGTGTCTATTCATGGTCTCACCTGATTGACGAATAAATTATATTATTTCTACATTAAGTATTATATCTTAAATTATATATATACACGTAAATAATTAAAATATCTCTCGTACCTCACCATCTCACCTAACCAGGGCCGGCTGAAGGGGTAGGCTGGTGAGGTAATTGCCTAGGGCCTACCCCTTCAACTCGATAAATAATTATTTTAATAAAATAAATTTTTAATTTTTTATTAAGAGTTGGGGCCCCTAAATTAGTGATGGCTTAGGGTCCCCAAAGCCCTTGAGCCGGTCCTGCACCTAACCACACTAAGTAAGGAGTATTTTAATCATGCATCTCACTGTGTTGGATAAATGATATTTTTATCATTTTAAATACATAGTGTAATCTAAAATATATGTTAAAAGAGTATAAATGACATTTTCCTTAAAGAAAATAAAATTTAATGACCCTATTCTTCACGAGATGAGCAAGTATGTGTAAGAACAGTGCAACTTGTTCATCCACAAACATGTTTTTGGTAGGTCTAAGACCACCTTTTGTGTTAAGCACGTAACATAATTTATTAAAAGTTGATCTACCTATCCTTATTTGTTCAATACAAATAGTGTCACTTGAATAAATTAGACACCTAAGATGAGCTTATTGGTGTTAAATGTTCAAATTGTATGAACTATCCATAAGATGTGTAAACTACATGTGATACACAAATAGAAGAAGTATGCGTATGCACTCTAAACAATTTAAACCCACCAAGCAAGGAGAATAGCGACTATCATTCTATTATGATGATCTATAATATATAGTCTGTCAGAAGAATAATAAATTAAAATAAAAAATAAGTGTTAGTGTTATAACTTAGAATGGAAAAATGAATTCTATGCTTATTTTGTTGATGACATCATAGCAACACCTCATACAAAATATTTCTATTCTAAAGTTAATTTAAGATTAATCCCCACCTAAAAGGTTAGAGGTGTACCAAATCGGTTCTTCTTTTTCTATATTGTTTTTTTATTATAATCTTACAAAAAGAAATGAATTAATTTTTAGGTTTAATATTGGAATCTACGTGAACACTCCACATCTTTAGGGAGCAAAATATTGCAACAAACAGTCAACTAACACATATTTGGAAGTCAAGAAACACATTTGTAACACGGGAACCCACATTTGAATTAAAAATAGAACTCTTGTTTATAGTTAGAAATATTGTTACAATCCTTGAAATTACTCCTAGATTTTCTGTTCTAAATTCAAAAATTTCTTTAGTTTAGGAATCTATCTCTTTAATTATGCATTTCCTTTTATTTGTTTTCCCCTAGATTGATACTTGAAATTAGAATTTTGTCCATATTTAGAATAGATTTTTTTTTTCTATATAATGTGTAACTTTTTTATTAATGAATAAAAAAAGAAATTTTACTAAGAAATTATTCATGGTATCATAGCCTTTCTTTTAGGCTTCTTTCTGTTGGCTTTAATTGCCCTATATTTCCGCCGCCGTAATCGTTCTCCTTCTTGCCTTCATACCCTTTAGCCTTTAACCCTCTGCCCAAAGATGTCGACAACCTCTATGAACACCTTTACACCCCATGCACCTTCTACCACTATGTATGAACCTTCTAGTGCTATTGACTCGATTGAATTAGGTAGCAAACTCCAAATTCTTGGAAAAAATGGTCAGACAGTCTTCTAAAACAGGTCAACTATTTTGTCTTGCATGCTAAGAAGTCCTCTAAATAGCTGCATCCGGTCCATTAACACTTAACAAACCTAGTTATTAACTCTTAATGACATGTTTAGACCCACCATTAACTATTAATGATGATAAGAACATAACAGGTGCACAGATCTAGTTAAGGTCACCACGCTTTATGATGTATGACTTTCTAGATTTACCACATAGCAGTGATCAGATAATATCAAACCCTTTAATGCTGATTGATCATTTCGTTTTAAGAATCTCTTCATCTTCTTGAAATATTCTAACGACACATCAAATGTTACACGCCCGCTATAAGTCATCAAATCTAGCATTAGGGTATAATAACAACAATTACATTCCATGAAGTCGAACATTTCTATAAGCCCCTTCCCATTCATCTTCGAGTGGAGAAATTATTCAAGGCATATGTGTACTTAAGTTTTACATCTTTCCTTGAAGGCATTGGAACTAAGTTAATTCCATTGAACCCACAACAATAACTGAAACCATTCCAACTCAATCCAATGAAACCATTACCCCTCTAGCAAACTTTTCAGCCTTGTTGAGCCTTAAGCTTATTGTAGAATAAAAAAATTAGAAATAACTAAAGCAATATTCAAGGAGAGTGCAACCCACACAAGTACCGAAACAAAGCCATGAACCTAACTTGAGCACAGCTAATGAAAGCACTTTAAGTATACCTATTTTTGGTACTAATGAGTTTGTTTCATGTGATAACTAACCCATCTTAGGAAGTAACCTTGACCTTGCCATTACCTTGAGAAAAGGGACATGAAAGTGCACTCAACATCCTATATTTAACTTTATTTCCTTATATTGTCTCTCCACCCAGCACAAAAGATTTCTTTATACCTTCAACTCATTTGAAAATCCAAAAATAGTACATGAGGCCTTAAGAGACAAGCATTGGACATATGCGATGAAGGAAGAGATGAAGGCCTTAGACAAGAACAAGACTTGGGATATAGTCACATGTCCAAAAGGAACAAAGGCAGTTGGTTGCAAGTGGGTCTATATATACTGTGAAGTTTAAAGCAGATGGAACTCTCAATAGGTACAAAGCAAAGTTAGTTGCAAAGGGTTATATGCAAACTTATGGAGTGGACTATCAATATACCTTTGCTCCAATAGCAAAGATAAATAAAGTAAGAATTTTGTATGCCTTGTTATTTACTTAAAATGGGAACTTCAGCAATTTTATATGAAGAATGCATTTCTCCGTGGAGATTTGGAAAAAGAAGTATACATCGAATCTTTATCAGGATTTGATGAAGAGTTTGGTCCTAATAAAGTTTGAAAGGTGAAGAAAGCCTTGTACAAGTTAAAACAATCACTAAGAGACTGGTTTTGGAAGATTTACTAAGTCTATGGTAAGATTTGGCTATAAACAAAGTCAAGTCGATTACACTTTATTCATCAAACACTTGAAGAAAGGAAAGATTACTATCTTACTAGTGTATGTTGATGACATCATTGTCACTGAGATTGAAGAAGAGGATGGAAAGAGATCGAAAGCCTAACTAGCCTACGAGTTTGAAATCAAAGAATTGGGCAGGTAAAGATATTTCCTTGGGATAGAAGTAACACATTCCAAACAAGGAATATTTGTATCTCAATAGATGTATGTACTAAACTTCTTAAGGAAACTAGTACACTAAGAAGTAAGGCTTCAAATATTCCTATTGATCCAAATCATAGGTTAGGCCAAGAAAAGAATGGAAGAATAGTTGATAAAGGACATTACCAAAGGTTTGTTGAGAAGTTAATTAACCTTTCACATACTTGGGCTAACATAACATATGAAGTGATTGTGGTCAAACAATATATGCATGATCCAAGAAAGGAACATTTACACATAGCTTAAAGGATTCTCCATTACTTGAAGGCTTCTAGAAGAGAAATCTTGTTTTGAAAAGGGAATGATTTGCTAGTAGAAGCATACATTGATGTTGATTATTCAAGATCCCTATGAGACAAAAGGTCTACTTTTGACTATTGTACCTTTATAGTGAGAAATCTTGTTACTTGGAGAATCAAGAAACAAAGTGTTGTAGTAAGATCAAGTGCTAAAGTAGAATTTCAATCCATGACACATGAGATTTGTGAGCTTTTGTGGCTTAGGATTATTCCAAAGGATTATTCTAAAGGATTTAAGAATTGAAGTAAGTGGACATATCATGACTTCCTATGTGTCATTAGGAAATCAACTAGCAGATATTCTAATTGAAGGGCTACCTACTTAAGGGTTTTAGGAAATCACAAGCAAGGTAGGAATGTAATACATTCACTCATGAACATGAAAAAGAGTGTTATGATGCCTAAAATTACTGTAACGACCCATTAGCGGATCTAGGGCATTTGTAAGTATTGGATAAAGGTGTTGAGGAGATATATATATATATAAATTATGGGTGGGACGTCAAAATAAAAGAAGTGAAGTGTAGGAATGCTTGAAAAGTCAAAGAAAATAAATGAGGGGAAGGCAGCGATAAGAAGGCACAATGGGCTGTTGACCAATGGCAAATGGTCGTTCTCCTTCAGTTTGTCGATTGTTTTCTGCTGGGTCTGTCCTCTTAAGCTGCCTATCATATAAAGCAATGAGTAATTATTTGTGTTATGTTTGAAGAGTCAGAATAAATAAAATTTCATGTATGTTGGAAAGTAAAATTAAATAAAATATTAAGACAAGGAATAGTCAATGCAAAGAGATGGTATTAGAATGTTTGAAGACTTAAGAAGTGGGTTTGTGCAGAATGGTTAAAAAGTCAAATAAATGAAAAAAATGTTGAAGTTAAAGTTAGAGTTGAGTAGTCTACAGAAGAGAGGGATTAAAGAAATTTGAAAAGTCAAAATAAAAATTAGGGGGAGGGGGAATTGGAAGAAATGAACTATCATATATGTTTGTATATGTATTATATGCATATCATATTAATGGATATTTGTTAAGTGGGTTATTATATATATATATGTCTGTGTGTGTGTGTGTGGGTGGGTGGGTGGGTGTTTATGTATATATATATATATATATATATATAAATGTAAAGGAAAAGAAGAGAGAGGAGGGCAGCATCAAATTTTTGGGGCCTTGTGTGTGTGGGTTTTTGCTTCGGGAAATTCTATTTGCAGCCATAGAATTTACTCTTCGCAACCACTATAATTAAAATATTAAATTTTATTATTTGCAACCATAGAATTTACTCTTTGCAACCATTTAGATACTAAATATACCCTTCACAAACTTATCCCTCAAAAAACACACCCATGCGCATCAAACCCTAGTCTTCTTCTTCTTCTTCTTCTTCTTTAGACCACTCGTGACAGCACCTCCGACCTTTCTCTGTCACCCACTTTGCTTGCCTCGTCCAGCCTCTTCTTAGAGTCCCTGAAATCGCATAACAGGTAATAATTTTGCCATTTAATTTGATTTCATGCAGAGGCGGTGCGCCTCGTCAGAGTTCGCTGAACTCTCAAAACGTCACACCGAGCGATGACGCCCGAACCCGGACATTCGGGGGGTGGGGGTTCCTCGAACCTCTTTCGAGGAACCCCCACCCCCCTAAACAGCGAGTTTCGGGGGAATTGGGCTTCCCCGAAACTCACTATTCAAGGGGGCGGGGGTTCCCCGAACCTCAGGGTTCGGGGAACCTTTAATTAATTTTTATTTAATGTTAATAATTTATTTTTAATTAACTGTGTGTTTTTAATTAATGTTAATAATTTTTTAATAATTTGTTTTTAAAAAATATTAATAATTTGTGTGTGCTTAGTGTAATTGTGCAGACATTTATGTTTTAGAAATATTAATAATTTGTGTGTTCTATAATTGTATAGATATGGTACGCGGCAGAAGAAATGAAGTAAGGAATGAAGGAGAGCGAGCTCTTCATTCTTCATCTTGACAGCGTCCCACTGCATCGAGGAGAAGGAGAAGAGTGGAGGGTACTAGTGAGTCACTAGATCTATCAAACGCAGTAGATCCATCTATTTCAAAGCCACATGCCTCACCATCTGTTACTGTTGCTCCTGAATACAGTATTAGTCATGAAGAGCAACCATCCCAGGATGATGATATTTCTGTTGAACCACTACCTTGAGGCCCTCATGATCCATCCATTCTAAAAAACTTTAAAAATCATGTTGCGTTTGCAATATGGTCAGGAGAGGTGATCAGTTATCTTAATTTTTTTGTTACATGAATGTTATTATTATAATTTAAACAATTAAGTATTTTATTATTGTAACAGGAAAGAGGTGTATTAAAATGTAGAAGTCATGGACTAAAAATTCTAGAATGGCCACTAAATAATCAATGTGTTTGTGATATCGTTATGGGCTCTAGTTTATCACCTTTGATAGATTACACGTATCGTTTTACAAATCCTACGATTGTGTTAACGTTTACAGAAAGATGGCACATTTCATTTACCATTTGGAGAGCTGAGTATAACATTATATGATGTGTCGTCTATTTTGAAAATTTCAGTGAATGGAAAACCTGTATCTATCCTTTATCATTTGAGCGAAAATGAAACTCGGGATTTATTATCTAATTTACTTGGGATTTCAATAGATATAGCAGCTGATCAACAGATTGCAGAAAATAGAGGACCATTTGTAAAGTTAGATTGGTTGAGAAAAATATTCATGCATATACCAGATTTAGTTTCCAACGAAGAAATCCAACATGTCAGTAGAACATATCTTTTATTTTTATTAGGTTGTACCTTATTTGTAGATAAGAGTAGTACATTAGTTCCAGTTGCCTATCTTACATTATTGGATGATTTGAGTATGGTTGGTAGTTATGCATGGGGAGCTGCGTGCCTAGCATATTTATATAGACAGCTTGACATTGCGAGTAGACGAGAGGTGAAGAGCATCAATGGATATCTTACGTTACTTGAGGTAATTATTTTAATTTCATAACTCTATATTATGTATTTACATATATTTAACATATATTAATAATTGTTTATATCAAATTTACACAGGCATAGGTATATGAACATTTTCAGTTTAGTAGAAATAAATACAATTTGTTATATAGTGAGGAGTAACCACTGCTCTTCGTTGGCTACCTGTTCGTGATAGTGATATTTTACAATCTGTCAGGGAGCAGATTGATGATTTATTACCAAATGAGGTATTTTATTTGCACACTATGATTTTATAAATTAATTAATATATTTTGAAATTAAATTTTAAATTAAAAAAAATACTTGTAGGTGATTTGGATGCCGTATTGGAGGGCTCATGCACATCATCCATTACCAGAGATTACATTTTTCTCGGGTTGTTTGAAATATGGAAGTATTATCGAGCCATATCATCCTGAGAGTGTTACGACAGTTTGCGTATGTGCAGATTATTCCTCCACCTCCATTACCCCTTATTGAAGCTAAGTGGGGTGTAGGTACGACATCATATCGAGTTATTTATGCATTTATTAATGATAGTTAGAATTGGTGGGATATTCATTTATTACCACCACATCGACGCGGTAGACCTTGTGAAGTTCCATGGCACTTTACACATGATTATTTATTGTAGTATACACCTATTACTCATCCATTCATACAAAATCTGGCACGTCGATCAGGATTTGATAGAGGTGGCGAAGATCTATTCAGTCTTACTGAAGCAGTAAGATTTTAAATTTATGTTTAAGTTATTATTGAATATAGTTTATTTAAATTAAAAAAATTGATATAATTTTTTTTTTCAGCGTAATCATCTCGCATTATATGCTCTCAATCTTACCATGTCAAGTGTAGAACCTGTATCTTCCGATGCATGGAAAGAGACATGTATCACCGTAAATCGTATTCTGTCATCTTCTGCGGGCTTCAATCCATCGTTCGCGTGTGATACTGTCGGAGCCTCCACATCTCGTACTTCTCAACCCCCTAATCAAGATGAGCAGACTGATTCAACCACGAGCAGGATGGAGCAATGAATGAATTAATTATTGTTATTCGTAGTTCTATTTGCTGTATTTTCAATGTGGATTAAGTTATTTAAGTTATTTGTAATAATATTTTATTATTATTTTTAATTTAATGCAATTTTATGTAATTTTTCTTTCTCTTTTACATTTAACTAAAAAATTAAATTTAAAGCAATTGAAAAAAAAACAAAAGAAAATATAAATTTTGATGTAACTTTAAAAAAATTTAAGAAAACTAAAATTAAAACAGCTCAAAAAAATTATAAATATAAATGTTGATGTAACTTTAAAAATGATTAAAATTAAAGCAACTAAACAAATTAAAAATAAAGAAATATAAATTTGATATAACTTTGTATGTAACTTAAAGAAATATAAATTTAATATAAGTTTTGATGTAACTTAAAAAAAATAAAAAGATGCTGGCTGGCAGTAGAGAAGGAACCCAAGCGCATAGTTGACTCACTTAAATCTTGAATCTCTCGATTTGGTGATTGGGGATGGCCTCAAACCCTTGACTTCGAGATTATCAAATACTCTCAAATTTATGGGTTTGGTGATTGGGAATACTTCCAAACTCTATAGTTCGGAATTTACAAATTCTCCCGAATCTCTAGTTTCATAATTTACAAATCCTTCGGAAGCTCAAGTGTCGGTGATTGAGGATAGCCCCGAACCTCTAAGTTCGGGGATGCTAGGTGTTCCCGAATCTCGGGATTCAGATATCCCGAGTCCCCCCGAATGTTGAGGTTCGGGGTAGTTTTAATTTAATTTTATGTTAAAATTAAGGTAATTGAAGAAAAATTAAAACAAAAGAAATATAAATTTTGATCTAACTTAAAAAAAAAATAAAAAAACTAAATTAAAGCAACTGAAAAAAAATTATAACTAAACAAATCTTAATTTTGATGCAACTTTAAAAAAAACTAAAAAAAAATAAAATTAAAGAAATATAGATTTAATATTAATTTTAATGTAATTTAAAAAACTCACACTCACGTTACATTATAAAAATAATGTATGTTTATTTTTAATTGTTAAGAATAAAAAGATATTTATCGCTCACCACAAATGGGACCCCAATGTGGGGACACACTCAAATCTCTAAATTTGAGGAGGCCTTTGAACCCCCGAGTTTAGGATTTATAAATCCTCCCAAATCTTTGGGTTCGGTGATTGGGGATATTCTCGAATCTCTGAGTTCAGGATATATAAATCCTCTCGAATTTTTGGGTTTGGTGATTAGGGATGTTCTCGAACCCCCAATTTTGGAAAATATAAATTCTCCTGAATATCTGGGTTCGGTGATTGAGGATGTTACTGAACCCTCAAATTTGGGAAATATAAATCCTCCTGAATCTCTGAGTTCGGTGATTGGTATGTTTTTGAACCACTAAGTTCGAGAAATATAAATCCTCCTGCATCTCTACCTTCAGCGATCGAAGATGCTCCCGAATCCGAATCTCTGGCTTCGGTGATTGGAGATGCTCCGAACCCCTGAGTTCGGGGATTTTGGGCGTCCCCGAATCCCAGGGTTCAGAGGTCACCAATCTCCCGAGTAATTTTAATTTAATTTTATCTACTAAAATACTAAAATTAAAGTAATTGAAGAAAAATTAAAATAAAATAAATATAAATTTTGGTGTAACTTTAAATAATACTTAAAAAACCTAAAATTAAAGCAACTGAAAACATCATCAATGGTGCTTGGATACAAATCACATTTTATAAAAACATCACATATTCTATACACAACAACAACTATAACTAATACAACTATAATTTTATAAAAAATACTTCACAAAAAAAATACCACACATTTTTCTCATCCTTCACTTAAACCAATAACATTACATTCATATTTTTATCATCCATCACTTAAATCAATAATATCTTTAATTGCCACATTTTTGTCAATCATAGACATAAAAGCTTCAATTCTAACTATATATGGTGTTGTTCATTCTCGTGCACTATCAGCTCGATATGTATATCACTTGAGTGCAACTGGAGGTACTGGTGAGTTTGGTTTAAGAAACACCTGAAAAATAATAATAATATATATTATTAATAACAATCTAATAACTATATAATTATCTAAATATAGAAGATAAGAAATAAGAATACTTGAACGAAATGACAATTATTCACAAAACTGATATTAATAATTCTATGTTGTAGTGATGAAGGACGCACTGATCTCAGCGAAAGATAGGTAAGACACAAAAGTCTAGACAAATGGATCAAGACCACATTATACTTTGAAGCAATCAAATATCTCATGTCAGGTAATGTCATCTAGTGATGGGGAGATGCAACAGACTCAAAGTAAGAGAGTATATGTATTAACTCATCAACACGCATATTAGATCCGTATAATTGTGAATACTCAGTATGAAAAGTATGTAACTCTTCAATCAAATTAAGACGAATATCTCCCCAATTTTGCTCACTCATACCAAGTAATGCAGTAAAGGCACGAAACCCACAATATCTATCAGAATCTACATTAACAATATTATGTATGAAATATTGTATGTTTAGTGGGAAAGAATCATCATAACCTCACAATTTATGTTTCACATTCGCTCGAGATTTTGAAAGTTTACATTCTTTTCCTATCTTAGTTGAACTCTATATCAGTGGGGTTATATTATCATGAGAAGATTGTACTATTTCAAAGTACGAAGGATCACGTCTGGTAGAACTATCAAAATGATGTTTTTTCTTTGAGGATGGCTTACCTTTTGTTTTAACTTTAACACTTGGCGGCATCAATGAAGTTGTAGCAGGATGAGTTAATTCTCTCAACTTTTGTTTCAATATTAATTTACTTGCTTCTAATTCTAACTGAAACTTCTTCTATATGTTCTCTATCTTTGGCTCAATCATCAGTAGAGATGATATATCATTATCAGAAGTAGTCTGCATCAAATGTAACTTTCTCCAATGAGGATGCACAACTGATAACGGAATTGGTCGTCCTTGAATGATGAACTCTGCAATTTCATGTGCACATAGAAAACTATGAGTACTTCTTATCACACATCCACATGCATTCTTATCCACCCCAATTTTCTAAGCTATCTCTGTTTCTTTTAACACCATATTCATTGCATTTCTAGAGATAATACCTCGTAATTCTCTGAAAATTTCTGGCTTGAAATTATGTTGCACCAATGTTAAACTCTTATCAAATGATCATTTGATCTCAGTATGCTGTAACTCAATAAGAGAGTTGATGATTGTCCATGATGACTCAAAATCACCTTGAGATGATCCAAGATGTTTTTTCAGCTTCGCATGCACACTCTCAGTGTAATACCCAAGAACTTTGGGTTATTATTTTAAAGGAAAATTGAAAATTTGTGAAAGTTAGGTATCTGAAAATCCTGAAAAATTTATTGAATCAACCGAAGAGAGTACCCTAAGCTTTAAATCTCTAAATAAATAAGAACGCCTCTAGCGAGCATCTCGAGGCATGATTTTTAGGATCGAAAGAAAGTAGATCAGAAATGATTTTCGGTATAGCTAAAATGCAACTGCCATTTAGGCTGTAAAATCGAATTCTCGTAGGAGACTCCCGAAATGATAACGGACACTTTGGAAAGCTTTAGTTTGTCGAGTAGAATAACCCTTCAGAAGTTTAAGAAAGAAACGAGTAGGTTTAAAGCCATAACGGAGAAACGGGCCTAAGTACAATTTTCCAAAGTTACCCAAGGAGGGTCAAACCGACATTTTTTCCAAAAGTTTCAAAAAAGAAATTGAAAAATGGGAACTTGAGGGACTTGGTGGTATTAATTAAAAGTCCAGGGGTATGAGAAAAAGGGGTTAAAATGAGAAAACCAATACTGAAGGGCCATAGTGCAAAAAATGGAAAACATTCGACCATGGTTTCTGACAGTGGCACACAATCTCTGGCCGGCCATTTCAGGCAATGGGCTAGCATGATGGATGGGTAGGGATCTCGTAGGAGTCATCAAGAGCCGACAACGGCCACCGGAGTGGCCGAAATTTCGAGAAAATTAGCCAAGAAAGCTAGTCAAAAATGGGAGACTTGCAACTCGCTTTTGTAGGAGAATATCAGTGTTTTTAGGTCAATCTGGGGATAGTGGAGACTCCTAAGGTAATGGGTAAGGCATCTAAGGCCGTTTGAAGCTTCGAAATCGCCTATAAATAGAGCTCAAAGATGGCCAAAATTTTCAAGAAATGAGGCTTCAAATCGAGGGTTATTTTGGACGAATTGAGAGGTAAGGATAAGGGGCTTTTGTTGCCCATAGCTTGAGGGTTATATCTGGAGCATTTGGTGAGCAACGAAGCAGAAACGAAGCCAAATCGAAGCCTCGTCAGAACCTTAGGCAGACCGCTGGCCAAGATTTCAAAGCCTTCGTTGACCGGCTTCCAGACCTTCTTTCGAGCCCATTCAAATACCATTGTGATTGACTTTGCCTAACCTTCATTTTGGTATAAGTTTTGAATTTTTTTGGCAATCCGTGGCCAGAGAAGATGATCGGCGGGTGGGCCCCAGGCGTCAGTCTCACTCGCCCTACCACGCGCTAGCGCATGCGAGCGTGGTTTTTGTGAAATTTTTTTAAATATCTTAGAAAAATATTTTAGAATTTCCTATGCAAAAATATTTGGAGAAAAATAGGTGTAGGTATTTATTCTGGAATATTAGTAAGGAAAAATTGAAGAAAATAGAGAAAAAGACAAGAAAACTGAGAAAAAATAGGTTTTATTGATTATCTAAATAAATATCTCTCCTAGGGTGCTTTGGGAAGTGAGGTGAAACATTTAGTGCAAATTTTAAGGTTGGCACGCAAATCGAGATAGTTTGCACACTTTTCAAGGTATCCCGATAACTGTGAAAGGTGAGTGATTTTGTCCCTATAACCCATATATGATATGATTTCCTTTCTATGCATGATACTTTCATATGTTATGATCATTTTCGTTCATATACTGTTGCATGGGAAAATGTGATATATGCACGACATGATATTTTTGTCATATTGAAACTTGTGCATGGGGTTGGGATATTACCCTAAGAGTGTAGCCAAAATTCCCTTAGGGCAATTAATGAAACAATGTTAGGCTTATCCTGTAGAGGTTCATGATTCTGCCTAGGGTTCCGTGTTAGGCTGGTGGGCCTAGAAAGTTACATTATGGGTATATGTTTATAAATGTCCATGTACCATGCATCATTCATTCATGCTTATCTAACCATCACTTAGAAGATTTCATCTTCTAATATTGGATTATGTCCCTGGAATATTCCACGTTCCAGGTGAGGTAAGCAGCCGGAAGGGCAATGAAATGGTTGAGGCATGATTGCGGTGAAAATTTTGTGGGTCCCATGTGAGACTAGGACTATCTGTTTTATTCGGATGTATTGTTTAGATTTTAATATTGTCTGTAATGTTATGTTGGGTGAGTGATATGTATGTACCCACATATGTTATGTTTACGAAGTTTCTTATAGGTTCTGATCTTGCTTCCGCTATGTTTGAAGTGTATCATTCCTTTACTATGTTTGGGAGTGTTATTAAATAAAAGTTATATTGAGGATTTATTGTCGATTTATGTTTGATGTAAAAAAAAAAAATCCTAGCATATATTAATGCCTTGGAAGGCGGGGTGTTACACTCAGCCCTTGAACAAAAGCATGTTGATATATTATATATCTTAATTTCTGAGTATATTATAATATAAATAATAAGTAAGGATATATGAGATATGAGTTTTATAAATAATACCTGTTTGTAGTAACATTCCCAAAATGCATTATCTTATTTGTCCACGCTGTAACAAATTTTTCCTTATAATTATTCAACCATGTCTTTCTCACATAATCAAGTGCATTATTATATACATAATACTCAACTGTTAAGTTATGAAACCGACGTTCATATTCATTCTCAGTTGAGGCAAATATAATAAGTTGCCAACCTAATATAAACTTCTCCCATGTCTCCTTTCTATCAAAGAATTTCTTACAATTGGTGAGTATATTTTTTGATATATGCCACCTGCACAATAAGGTGGTAGTATTGGAAACACTTTACGTATTGCATTCATCAATGCTAATTCTTGGTCCGTAACAACTATTCCTGGAAATATAGTAGATCCCATCAAACTCTTTAATCTTTCCATTACCCATGTGTAGTTATCCTTGTATTCATGATCCATGAATGCAAATGCTACAGGGAAAGTCAATTCAGTGGATGTTACACCAACAATCTGAAGCAGTGGATATCTATATCTATTAGTTTTGTATGTATAGTCCATTATTAAAACATAGGGGAAGACCTTTAATAACTCTATAGCCATCGGATGAGCCCAAAATAAATCTATAATACAATCTGTTGATCTCTCACATCTATGCCACTCCACATAATTACATTCTCCTAATTTCTTCATCAACTGTTACATTTGTGATCGACCACCTTTCTCTATAAGTCTATATCTTTGACGTGCATTATATAGTTTTGATAATAGTGACATTTCTATCATCCTGTGCCTTTATAGTCATCAAAATATTTCTAGGCTTCACAAGATTATTAGACATTGTATTCAATATTTCCTTCTCTTTTTCTATAAGCCGCCCTGCATATGAATGACCCTTAAGTTGAGTTAACGGTGCATGATTGTGAAATCCACGTGTAATCTTCAACTTCCATTGTCCCTCTAAAACTTTCACGCCAACTAATTGAAATAGACAATCACATTTCTTTGAACCCGTACACTTACGTTTTAATTCTTCCCCTGATTCTTCTCTTTTTTTTATGGTCTATATTTTCCACCCCTTTCATAAGCAAAGTGAACTCTAAATGGCCTTCCAGGACCCTCACATTCAGAACCCTTTATGACGATAACAATTCCATTTTCTTTTCCTACTTGTCTAACCCATCCAATTAGTTCTTCTTTATTGCTAAACAACTGATAAAAAAATAGAATTCAAATATTATTCAAATAATAATTAAATAAAAGTTTAATAAAAATGTATGATAACTCATTGGTAGTAAACGTTTCAATAACATCAAATGACTATTGAAATGAAACAAAATTATGTAAATAGAAAACATAAACAATTTGAAAACATTGTTCAAATTATAATTAAATGAAAGTTTAATAATATATGATACCTGATTTTTAGTAAACGGTTCAACAATTGACTATTGAAATGAACAAAAAAAATTAAGTAAATAAAAAACATAAATAATTTAAAGTAATGAAATATCCTGAATCAAGATTTGGGGCACTTGACTCCCCCGAATCGAAGGATTCGGGGCATCCTCGAGTTCCCAAATTCTTCGATTCGGATACTCAAGGAGTCCCCGAATCCTTCGATTCGGGAGGTATCAACTCCCTCAAATCCAAGAATTCGGGGCACATACATTCCCCCGAATTCGAGGATTCGGGGATCCCGGGTTCTTATCTGTTCATGATAAATTAGAAATACAACAAAATTTTTAAATACCTCATGGATTTCATCATCTTCTTTCTCACTAGAACAGAAATAGTTATTATCTTCTTCGTAAAACTCTATAAACATTTGTCTATAATAGTCTTCCATGCTTAACTTGCCTATGACGAACAGAAATGTGCTTAGCAATCTTCCGTGTTGAATAATAGTTGTTCAAATCTTCCATGTTGATAATAGTTCTTCTGTAATGCTAAATGTTGAATAATAATGGCTGCGCGGTCTGACTGAGTAAAGGTGTT
Organism: Diospyros kaki; assembly: GCA_036245055.1. Classification (NCBI taxonomy): domain Eukaryota; kingdom Viridiplantae; phylum Streptophyta; class Magnoliopsida; order Ericales; family Ebenaceae; genus Diospyros; species Diospyros kaki. The sequence continues at coordinate 14,947,191 of BSEG01000008.1, forward strand.
CAAATATGGTGAGTAAAGTGGTTGTAGTGATGGTGGGTGAGAAATTGTGTCCACGCGCTTGAAAGAGTAATGGTAAGTGGTTGAGCGTATAGGATTTAAATGAAGGGTAAATATGAGATTTTATCTGAGGGTTGTTTAGGAATATTAAAAGTAGATTGCGGAGAGCAAAACTAATGGTTGTAAATAGAATTTCCCTTTTGCTTCTTCTTCTCTTTTATCTTCTTCCCTTTCTCTCCCCGTTGTTCGAAAACCCCATGTGGGTGTGGTTGCGAGCTCCAGCATAGCATGGGTATTCCCCTGTTCCAGCGGCTTGGTTATGTCTTATTCATTTCTCTGCTCCATTCTTCGATTTTGTTTGACTATGGTATGGATACCCATTAAAGGCAAGTTCTCATCTATTTCTCCTTTCAAATGCAAGTTCCTAAACTCCCTTTTCTATTCCAGAAACACATTCTTTTCATTTCGTAATGTTAGTACCTGTAACTCTTAATTTTTTGCTAGATTGTGCATGCAGTACGTTTTAGGGTATAACTTTATGTGGTTATATCCGATTGAAAATCTGTTTTTTATTTCATAAACTAGACATCATAGGATTTGTTTTGACATATTCCTTGAATTATTTAGTTGCGTTTTGAGACCATAACATCCCTGTTAATTTTTGCCTAAAATTTGGAAATCTTACTATTACGAGTAATTTGTTCTTGCTTCGATTTTTGGGGAATAATTTCTTGTGATTATTTCCTATTTTCAATCTGTATAATGTTTTAGAAAATAGATATTCTAAGCTTCAATTTAGCCATATTTTTCATGACATTTGACTGAATTATGAGCCCGAAATAAGCCCTTGAAGTTACTGTTCGTAATCCGGAAATATTATGGAATTTTTCCTAATTAATCCTTTTTGCGTTGGCTATTCTTCCAATGATTGAGGTGATGATTCTTGAATATTTTATCATGTTTAATCTTATTGATTTTTCTTAAATACTTGATGTATTTTATTTAAAAGCCTAAATAGGGTTTTGATTCGCCCTATATTTCTTAAGGAATGATGCATTTATTGATTAGGGTGTAGTTTATACAAGATTTTGGTATTGTCTTGTGTGTATTTTTGGGTCTCTCACATTGTCGTTCATGTTACTGGGTTATGTCGGTCAATTGACTGTGTCACAACAGTCGACCATTGAATATATTGGTGTTGGCTGTCGACTATTGGGACGAGATTTTCGACTGTTTCATGAAACTAGGTACTGGCGGTCGACCGTTGAGATGTATTTGTCGACCGTTCTTCCTTATTGTTGGCTAATTCTTCCTATTCAACTTTCGTATTGCCCCTAGATATCAATATTATTTATTATTACATTCATTTATTAATTCTAATGTTGATTGGTCATTTTTCGGGGGTAGAATAAAATACAATCATGGTTATGAAGTAGTGCATTGCATATAATCATGCAATAATTTATTTATGCTTTGAAATTGCCTTGGTGAGCATGATGTCGAGTTATTATTCATCCATGTGTGAGTGAGTACATGCTTGGAATTGATTTAGTCATGTTGGAAGTAACACATACATACTTTAATCTCATGTGATTGTGGACCATCATTGGGGTGATGTGTAGTGAAATGTTCGTCCATGAGCATAGTGATATGGGAAGCATGTGGTCATGCACGAATTTATATATATTTGTAAATTGATGCATGTGTATGATAACTATTTAGCATACTTATTATTTTGTGCAGCGGCTATCTTTGTGTAAGGGAAAAGGATATCCAAAACCAAGCTCGGTAGGCACTTGTCTGGTGCGAGAGAGTTTTGGCTCATAATGCTCGCCTAGTGAAAAGTTAGTGTATGGGTGGACAATGGTTCATAAGTTGATATAATATTGTTATCCAGAGTTGGGTAGACGAGCACCTAATGCGGGCGAGTTATGGCTATGAGCTTGGTAAGTGGGACTCGGTACATAGGTTAAAGATTTAGTTGAAATTATGTATGTTACATGTATGTTGAGGCCTTGGATGCCGGTGTGTTATATATGAGCCCCAAAGAACGTATGTGAGTAAATGAGTATGTGCATAAATTGCATAGTGTTATGAGTCATAGCATGGGTGCATGATGTGGTATGCCATGTTATGAGCATAATTTGGTTTATGACGAGAGTTGTAATTAATTATACAACCATGAGTATGAAGATATGCATTACTTACCACTTGGGCATGAGATTATAAATGCGTTGTAAAGTATTAATGAACATGACGATGAGAGCAATGTATGATCATGTATGAGCATTTTCATAGAGTAGTTGGGGCATATGGCCATGTGGGGATGGATGTGTTGCATGATAGTTATTATTATTTTGCGCACTTATTATTTAAGTGGGCATGTATGCATTTTGATATGCTATGGTAAGGCAAAGCATGGGTGCATTCAATGTAATAAGTGCTGAAACAAGTGAAGTAACAAGTGATTCAACTGAATCTATCTTGCCTTGACTTTTTATTGCCTCAAGTTATATTTATTTCAATTATACTTGTTAGATCTTATGACTCATATTTGTTTTGTATCATTTTAGGTAAAGGGGAAGCTTGGATGAGGGAGAGCCAGTATAGCTTGATCTTAGAAGAGTAGTTATATGTACAGAACAGTCTCAACCAAAAGATCCGTGGGGGTTTCTATTGAGGGAAGAAAAAGAGGGTTTAATTTTGTATTTAGACTTTGTTACCCTTTTTATTTGTAGCTGTATGGGTGGTTAAGCCCTAATGTGAATGTTTAATCAATGGTGATGTAAATATTTATATTGGCCGTTGCTATTATTAAATGTTCGGTATCAAAACTTGTATTAAAAACAAAAATTTGAGAAAATTCCGGACCCTTACAATTACTCTCCTGAAATTACACCTAGATTTTCTATTCTAAATTCAAAATTTGCTTTAGTTATGGAATCTATCTCTTTAATTACATATTTCCTTTTATTTGTTTTTCCTTAGATTGATACTTTCCTTATAATTAGAATTCTATCAATATTTAGAATAGATTGATACTTTCCTTCTAATTAGAATTCTGTCCATATTTAGAATAGGCTTTCTTCTGTATAATGTACAACTCGTTTGTTAATGAATAAAAAAAAAATTACCAAGAAATTCTTCAAGTATGTCTATTATCATCACTATCATGACACAAATTACAAGAAAACTAGATTATAGTATATTTTTTTCTTATTTTTTTAAGGGAAAAAACACAACAAGCTAATATTTTTTTCTTGTTTTTTGTAAGGAAAAACACTACATGCTAATATTTTTATCAACACAGCATGACTGCCATAGAAACATCCATCAATAAGCAAGATATATTTTTTCATTTCAAATTTACATATGAACAAATCAAATGTAATAAGACATTGTAGACAAACACATAGGAGTGTGATTTTTCAAAAAATAATGTTTTTGCAAATAGAGGAATGGAAACCTTAACCACAGGATTTGGCAATGGAAAGGGAGGGGTGGTTTGCAGCGTTTGTCGCCAAAAAAAGAGAAGATGGTGGGTCATAATGATGTTGGTTGCTGAGGAAGGGTGAATAACGATGACGGTGGACGGTCATTGTAGCGAATGATCAGAGGAGGCTTGTAGTGAAATATAGGGTATGGGGCACAATGATTTTGGGAAGATTTAACTGTAAGAGATGGAAGGTTGCGAAGTGGGTGGTTTTTGATGGCTTTTAGTAGAAGAAGAGATGAGGATAGGTTGTGATGGTGCTAGTGGTGAAAGAATAGTGATGAATGTTGGTTTCTGACAAGATATGGTTTGGAGGAGGTGAACGATCTCAATGGCCAGCAACGAAAGACAAAGGGTTGGGACATGGTGATTTTCGGTAGATCTCTGGCCTTAAGAGATGGAAGGTCGTGAAATGGGTGATTTCTGGTGACTTTTATATAAGGAAGGTAGAAGGGTGGGTTGTAGTGTTTAGAGAGGTAGAAGATCATAGTGGATGGTGGCGAAGGACGAAGGGATCAAATGGTGGCTTGTGGTGGAAAATAACAAATGATATTGAAAAGAAGTAGATGACTTTAATTAGAAGAGAAAGGATATGTACCTTACAAGCAACGACGAGGGATGGAGGTAGGTGGTAGTGGCAGGGAGAAACTATTCACAAAGATGGGTTGATAAAATATTGAAAAATGATATGTGAGGTTTATATATGTGTTATTTGTAATTGAAAAAAGACTGTGTGGGTAAAAAAGTAATTGTGTGAATGGGTGAGCTTTCCATCCATTTTTTGATAGAATGGAAAGCTTTTCCATCATTTTGATGGAATGGTTATTCCCTAAGAAATGGGTCATTCCATTCTTTTGTACCAACCAAATGAGATAATGACAAAGACTGCGTTCTCTTTATTTTTCAATTTTTAGTTTTGAGTTTTCAATTCATTTTCAGTTTTCTATTTTGATAGTTTGTTTTTAGAAAATTAGAAAACGCGTTCTCTTTAAATTTTTGAAAATAATTTTTTAATGATATTTTATTCAATAAATTTGATTATTCAATAAATTAAAAATATTTAATGTTTATAAATTATTAAAAATATATATACATTTTAAAGTTAATGAATTTTGTAATATTTTTTTCTATTATAATAATAAAAGATAAATAAATAAATAAATGTGTTTTGAGTTTAGAGTTTGTTTTGGATGAAAACACTCAAAACAACTTTTTGTTGTTTTGATTTTTCTTTACAATTTTTTTTTTGTTTTCAAAAATGTATTTTTAAAAACAGTAAAGAGAACGCATTTTCATTATTTTAGAAAATTGAAAACTAAAAATGAATTAAAAATAACAAAGAGAACGCAACCTAAATTTATTTCCCTTTCCTCCATTTGACTATACCAAACATAACCTTGGTAGTGTGAAATGTTTTGCTAAATGCTAATGCAGTAAGGAAAAGAGGTCCTACCTAGTTATCAAAGTAGTGGCTCAAGCAATAATTTTGACTAAAAAATGACACATTGAGTGAATTGGGACTTGTTATGTCGAGTAAAGTCTAAAAGTGGCATTTGGGCTTCTTAAGTCTTCTTGCTTTCATCAGCATAACAATAGATATTATTGCTTGCTAAATATAGATGATATGGATCATACAGATTACTTACATAAAGCCAATCAAACTATCTCATAAATTAGAATAAGCTTTGCATAGGGATGGGGAATGGTATGGAGAAGTATTTGGCAAGCTCCCTCATGGGAGAAAGAAACGCTTGTTAGGTTGTCTCCTGTAAGAAACATCTTGATGAAATGTTGTTGCAACTTTTTTCCTGATTATGGCATTAATTGCACAATTATACTAGCACTTAGTCAGAGTTATATTTTCCCATGAATTATGAGTTGCAAATTTCTTGTATTAATGAAGGTATATCTGTCTATTTAACCACGACCACTTAGTTCTATATATATTCTTTGCTATTTGTGTTTTAATTCTTCTTATAAATAGATCACCACTACATAAAATTTTGGGATGTGAAGAAGAAGTTGATCAAACCGATAAAACCCATTTAAAATGATCCAATCAGTTTACTAGGCCTAGATCCATTTTAACATTTAATTATATGTAATATGAAAAGGGAACAAAGAACCTACAAATTATTGGGTTGCTTAATGGGAGGACCCATCAAAGAAACTCTAGGGCTAGGTCTTCTCTCCCATCCAAGATAAAGTTTTTTATATAAGTAGAAAATTGTGATTGTTTGTTCCATTAAGAATTTCCATACGGTTATTAAAAAGGGAGAATGAGCACTTAGTCAATGCACATGAATCTTCTTGTGTTGATTCGATCTCTCAATGCCCACTAGCAGCTCACTACAGGGAAGACTCATATGACTTTCGATTTTGTTCCCTTCTTTAATTGGGTGTTCTATTTTTGGTATTGAAAAAAAAATTATACAAGTGATGTTGGCGCTAGATTAATACCAAATATAGAAACTAATAATTTGTCTTCAATCTAATGTGAGAAAAATTATTTCCTAGTCTCTAGTTTTTCTATAAATTTGTATATGATTGTTATATAAACTTTAGTAACATAACACGCTTGATTTTCTTAGTGTTTTTCTTGATTTAAAGTTTTAAAATATAGATGAGAGGGCAATAACCATGTGGGTGGTGTTAATTTAGTGATTGCATGAAAAAATCATGGGTTTTAACCATAAGGGAATTTGAAGGTTTTAGAATTAGGTCTTCAAAAAACCCATCTAGGTTTCATATGCGACCTAGCGAGTCAAGTGGCCAAAGGCTAAAAAGCATCTAGCCGTGAGTTTGGACTGTTCCACGCACATTAGTGGTGCATTGGGGTACATGCAACGCTTTCTCTGCATGATTTTCCATGTTGTTTCTTTCATTTTTCTTCACTCATTCAAAATTATTTTTTGGTATTTTTATTTTTTATTTTTCCATGTTTAGGAAACACTATTCAGTATTTTTGAGGGTTATAAATATATTTTTTTTGGAGCATTTAGATGTATTTCTTTTTGATATTTAACTGATAGTATTTGTAATATCTTGAATGCATTGGAATGTTGTTAGTATGTAAGGAATATCTATACACTCTCATGTTAAATGTTGCAGGAATAAATTTTAAAGATTATTATTATGCAAGTTGAAACTCAAGATACTTTTTTTCTTAAGGACATGCCTATAATTAATAATGGACATGAAAGATATTCACTCTAGTTGAATAATTTTATGGATTGATATAATTAATTGTATCACCAAAGTGATTTTTGTTCATATATGTTAAATTGCTCAATAATTATTGTATGCCTTGACTTACCCGAAAAAAAGTTATTGTCTATTTCAATATAAATAGTATGAGTGACAATGAATGTTGTTTTTAGTTTTGAGTAGTTTTTTGTTTACTCAAAAGGATAAATATCCTAAGAATTATTCTCACTTTCACTTGAGTGGGAGTTTAGATTGTATGCTATATATTCTCCCTCGAAAAATGTGTAGTAATATATTTCAAACTCCCATGTGAATACTTTGTGCCTTTTTATTGCATCATTTATTCATAATCATACTTGTTTTGCAATTAACAATATTCTTATTAATAACGAAATTTGCTCTATTGAGACTTTGGGTAGAAATAAATATAAGAGATGGAAGAATGATGTTCAACTTACTCTTGGACTCATTGATCTTAACTTAGCCATTTGCAAAGCATGAAACCCTAAGCTCACAAATATTAGCACTAATGAGAAAAGGGTCTTTTATCATAAATGGGATAGGACAAACCAACTTAGTTTGATGGTTATAAAAAGAAACCATATTAATATCCTTCTAGGGGAGTGTGCTTACAGATACCAATGCCAAACAATTTTCTTGAGGTCATAGGAAAGTGTTTCAAATAATCCACAAACCCTAAATTTGGAGAACTAATGCAAAATTTGTGTAACATAAGAAATAATGGGGTTAAGTCGGGTTAGAGTCCTTATCCATCAAATGTAAGACATAAGTAATTGTAACACCCCGTTTTTCTCTTACCCAGCATGTCATTATGTTGGGGCTCAAAATATACATAAATTATTTTTTTCTTTCTTTCTCGGTACATAACTTAAACCTTAAGTATCAAATTCCAAACAAAACCCTAGCAAATCATTCACAATATAGGGAAGCGATAATCGAAACCTGATATAGTACATACCTTAATTCAACTTATTTTTATATGATAAAGAATTCGTACCATATATTACATCATATCTTTAACAATCTTAATACATGAAGAATTCATAATATTCTAATAAGACTAATCATCAATAAAGCATCAGCTCGCTAAATCTATCGGCCACACCATCACGTGCCGTCATATCTCAACCTACTCCTTACCCTAACTGTAAGTCTCAACTGAAACGTGGAATGTTACAGGGGCATAACCTATTAGAAGATGAAACTTCTAGTGAGGGTCCAAAACATATATATGAATGCATGACGCGATAACATGAACAACATTTTCGCCCTTTAATGTAACTTCCCAAGCCCACCAACCCGGCTAGGAATCCTAGACAAATCCCGAACCTCTGTAGAATAAGCCTAACGTTATCCCCTCAATGCCCTAGGGGAATTACGACTACACTCTGGGGGCGACATCCCATTCCTATGCACAAATATCAATATGACAATAATATTGTGCAATGCAAATATCATGACTTTCCATGCAATATGACAAATGAATATTGCATTCATAAATAGCATGCATATATAACAATCATATCATAAATATAAGTTCTTGTGAGAATACCACTCACCAAATCATATTTAGGATAGCAAAACTCACATTTTAAGATAAACTTGCATTTTCTCAAAAAGCGTGTGTCACCTCGATATGCGTGCCCACCTCGATTCTCTTGCAAATTCTTTAAAATTGTATCAATCACATCATCTCGATCACCTCAATCATAAAATATTATTTAATCACTAAATATCCTCAATATTCCATTTATTTCATATTTTCCTTTATTTTTCCTTCTACTCAATAAATACCTCGGGACTATTTTCTCAAATCTATCTTCACAACAATTCATAATAGACAATAAACTTCCAAGAAAAAATATTGGACTTACCCGGATGTTGCGTTTTCATGCAAACTGAGGCACTTTGATGCTAGAATCGAGACATCAAGAACCCGAACTTCAAAACTTTTTGCATAGACCTCCAAAAATATTTTTCTAGAATTTTAGAGATTTTTTCCACATTTTTCTAGGCCCCCATGCGCCCTCACGCACTGGCGCATGGGCTGCGCGTGCTGACTAACGCGTGTGGCCCAAGCGTCGATCATCTTCTCCGACGTCGTCCATGCTGGTTTCCAATGCCATCTTCTTCTCCTCCCACAGTCGATCCTTATGGCCAAGTTTGAGCCTCAAAGAAGCACCAGAAGACCTCCCATCGGGCATTTGAAAACTCAGCCACGGTGACCACTACCCATCTCTGGCGAAGCCTAAAACCCCTTCAAACCTCGACCAAAATGCATGAAACTTACCAGAAATTATCTACATCTCATGGGCTTCAAAAGCCCCTTATTTTGGAATGCCAATTCGTTTGATTTCGAGGCCGATTTGAAGCTCTATTTCCTTGAATTTTCGGCCACCATAGATACTTATTTATAGGCCATTTTGATGCTTCAAACGCCCTTAGCCACTCGACCCACTGCCTTAGGAAGGTTTACCTACCCTAGATCGACCTTGAGGCACCCTTATCCAATCACAAAAGCGAGTTGCAGGCTTGCGATAACCTGACCAAATTTTCGGTCGATTTTCTTGCTTTTTCTGGCAACCCATGGGCTGTTGTCGACTAAAGCTTTTACAAAAGATGTTCCCTGACCATCCCTCATGCTATCCCTGTGGCTAAAATCGGCCATGGCCGACCAGCCATGTGCTAGTCATTGGCCAACTTTGAAAATTTGCATTTTGGCCCCTCAACTTTTGGTATTCTCATTTTGGTCATTTTCCACTTAACCCCTGAACTTTCCATAATTTCATTTAGGACCCTCAAGTCCTAAAGCTTTCATTTGATCCCCTAAGATTCCAAGAAATCAGCGTTTTGACCTCCCTCTTGCAATTTTAGAAAACTACACTTAGGCTCGAATCTTCGTTTTGGCCTCAAACCCTCTCGTTTCTCCCTGAAACATCTGAAGGGTTGTTCCTTATGAAAAATTGAAACCCCCTCAAGCTTCCGTTGACTTCCTGGAAGTTGTCTATAACAATTCGGTATTGCAGCCTAATTGGCAGTTGCTATTTTGCTGTACCAAAAACTGTTCCCGATCCGATTTCTTTTGGCACCATAAATTCTATCTTGGGGTGCTCGTTAATGTCATGTCATTTTCTTTTGGCATCTCGGCTCCAGGGCACTCCCGGCAGTCGATTTGGTCATTCATACGGCAATAAATTACCGTTATATCCTCAATTTATCCTTAAATTCCATTTTTACCTCAAAATAAAATTACCCTTGAGTCCTTTAGAATTTCATGAGTATTACAATAATTATCTCAAAAATCTTAAAGTGACCATTGTTGATGTCTTTATTGTTAATCAAGCTCTAACTTCCCTTCATGCTTCTTCCAATAGCCTTAAGATCATTTACAATGTCGAAAAAGATGCATAGACTATTAACCAACATATCAGAGTTTGTGTTTAAGAAGAAGAAAATATAAAAATTGAGAATATAGAGAGCGTGAGTTTGGCATTAGTCACAAAAAATTAACAAACAAAGACAATTTAATGACAAGAACAAAAAGAAAGAAAGAAAGAAAGAAAGAAAGAAAAGCAAAATCCAAAAATAATAATGTTCATTCCGACCCAAAAAGAGATGATCAAAAAGAGGTCTTGAGGCAACAACAATTCGCACGATGCCAAGAGGGGGTGGAACTTGCAAGCACTCCAATGCTCAAGTAAGTAAGACCTTAAGGTGGTAGAGTTTCTGTCAGATCCAAAAGAAACATACCTTGGCCAGTGGCTGGCTAACTTATATAGGAGAGAAGGGGAGGGTCCCTTGCGTGTCGCTAGTTGCTTCAGGTGAGTAAGAAGCCGAGGATCTCAAGGTAGTTGAGGCCTTCCATGGGCACATGTGATCTGGGTATGGCGTTGAGGGGATGGAGAATGTTGTTGAGCTGATGTTGATGGGATAGGGGATGTTGTTGAGTTGATGTTGAGGGGATGGGCCCTAAGGATCGAGCCCAGTATTGAGCTATGGGACTACCATTGGTCTGGGCCGAATAGGACTAGTATGGTCCACAACTCCCTAGGTCGGATGTTCGCAAGAGCAAACATTCAAGCTCGGGATACAGTCGAGGTGTTCTAATCGTTTTGGCTTGCCTTGACTTCTGGCAGAGCTTGTTAGGGATGATCTTAACTCGGCCGAGCTTTGCTAGGGCCTAGCTTGCCATGGCTGAGCTTGCTATGGGTCATTTTTTAGGTATTGACAAGTAGTGCACGTGGTCTCGAGACTCGAGGCGGCCATTTTGGATCGAAGATGTGACGTCATGGGAAGACAAGGAGTTGTCGTACCGTTTCAACCAAGGGTGTTCAATGCGATGCTTGATCTTTGTCTGTTGGATGCATCGTGCGGTGCTAATTCGTCATCAAGGAGGGGCCTAGATCGTAACTGTTGAGCGATATCTATATAAGGACACTTGTAGGCCATTTTTTTGCTTCTCACTTTTGCGTTTGCATCTGATTTCCAAGCCTTGATTCTTCGAAAGCTTCATCATTTTTCTTACCTTCGATCGCTCGTGTGCTTTCGACTTGGGCTAAGTTCCTCTTTCACTCTTCTTCTACAAATTCCGTTCGTTTCCACAAGTAACTTCACAAAACTGATTCTTTTGATTCTTTTCCCTTCCATTCTTTTTGTTATTTTTTGCTTGTTATTGAGTGTTATGGTGAGTTCATGGAGTGAATATGGGGAAGATAGTTATTCTGTGATTGTTGTGGGAGATCTCCTGACAAGGAATTCAGCTCCTAATCGTTGGGCTTTGCTAGTTGAGCTTGGGGGAGTGATTCAATATATAGATTAGGGTATTTGAAATGTAGTTTGAAGTAGGAACAGTCTTCTGACAATTCTGTTTTCTCTGGTTTTCCCAGGGATAGTGTAGGTGTTGCATTCATAGCTTGGTCACCTTCAAGTTCACTTTCTGGTACGAATGACAATTACAGTTGGTGAGTGAAGACGTATCCAAGGTTGCCTTGATATATGATTCCACGAGTAATGTTGTCGTGCTGAGGTCATAAATCCTTTTGTCAACGTCTAAGGACGAGGGTCTGTCTGAGTGTTTGACCTTGTAAGGAATAGGAGCGAGTTTTCTCGATCGTAGGCTCGGGGTCAATCTTTGTGTATAAGACATTTTTCACGCATATTTGTCTTTTACTCCCATTTATCGAATTCCAATGCTCGATATTGGTGATGTTAAACGTCACCCCAACCCAAGTGTACCCAAATAGTTGGGCCTTCGAGAAGGCCTTTGAAGTGTTGTCGAGTTTTTTAGGTCGGGAAACGAGCACGAGGATCTTCTTTTCCTTCTTCCATTCAAAGGGAGTCAACAAAGGTAGCTGGATTTCTTTGAGTAGGTTGTCGAGGAGGAAATTGCTAAAGGCCTTCGACAACTCTTGCAAGAACTTCAAGGTCGGCTACTTCAAAGTGGCCTCTCGACAAAACGTGCTTGCTATCTTCTTGGACAAGAACGTGGCCATTAGATTTCCTTTGTGCTAGAGCAAAGGGCTGAGCTCCATTATGAGGGAGAAATACTGGAGCTTAAACTCAGAGGACCAGCTGATGGTGGAGCTCCTCAAGGATTGCCTGGTATTGGAGAGCTCGATCCTTGTTAAGTATGGGAATGACCAAAAGGGTTTGGCCACCAATATGAGTTGGTTTTTGTCCTGCCTTTCTTTGTCGATTATCCTTTGTTGTTACTTATACTGCTTGTCTTCCGTTTCAGCAAGATGGCCCCTAAGATGATTGTCAATGAGGTGAGGCAACGTGCACTCCGAAAGAGGAGGCGGAACTGAGTTTAGGGTTAGCACGCAAGGTCATCAAGAAGGCCCCTGCTTTGGAGAGGGGTGCCTTCTGTCCAAGGCCCCTGTGTTAACCAAGAATCCTACGTCGACTCCCAGTTCGGCTTCTCAACCTGCTTCTTCTAAAGACACAGTCTCTCGACGAGTTAAGGAGCAAGTTGACACCAAGGAGACCACATTGCAGCGAAAGCGATCGAGAGCTGCTCAGGAAGAGAAGTACAGGCCATCTAAGGTCTCTAGGTTAACCGTCAATCAGCCGTCAGGCGTGGGCCAGCTTCTGCCGCCTGGCTTATGGGGTTGTGATGACGCTAAGGCTGACTTAAGGAGCCTCTAGAGTAAGGAGTTTCGGTTCGGGGCCTTTGTTGAGGAGCATTTCTCCCTCACATCTGATTAGCAGTGAGAGTTGGAGCTCGGGGTTAGGGGGTGTGCCACTGAGCTGAGATGTAGTCCCTTCGTCTTGCTAGCACTTGCTGGACACTGAAGCTGGAGTATCGAGCCCAATCAAAGTTGATCAGCAGAGCCCATGAGGAGGTGATTGAATGGACCAAAGAGGAGGTGACTACTGAGATGAGGGATTGCAAAAGTGGGTCGCTAAGTCGGAGGATTAGCTCTCCAAGCTAAGGACAACTCCAGGAAGCTGTTATAGCAATGAGAGCCCAGTTTGGGGAAATTGTCAGTGTTAAAGAAGGAGGCCCAATGGTGAAGCTATCGAATGACCTTGCCACCACTATTTTCCATGCTGACCAGGCAAAGCTCGAGGCTACCCAGTTGAAAACTGAGGTAGTCACTGTGTAAGTTGAGGTTGAGAGCTTGAAGGATGAGGTCGTTAACCAATTCTTAGAAGGCTTTGCGAAGGCCTTGTCCCAAGTTGAGGTGTTATTTCTTGAGGTTGACTTCTTGGCCTATGGTGTCTTCAAAGAGGTCATGGCTGGTCAGCTTATGGATTTTCCTTTAGAAAATTTAGCAACCCAGGCTGAGGCCTTGGCAAAGGTGCCAAGGGTTGAGGGAGACCAGCTTATGAAGAACACCAATCAGCCTGGCGAGCCCGTGGTTGCCTTTGCATTCACTTCTAGAGTGATTGTCAAGCCCATGGCCGAGCCTGCCCCTAGACCCGTTGAACCCTAACTCTCTTATTTTTTCTTTCTTTTTTGTAGTAGATTTGTATAGTGTAGGTCAGCATGCCTTTTGTAATGTTAACCTTTGATGAATTTAAAGGATATTTTTGCTCGGCTATTTGTAATGTTTGTTGTAGTGTAGGTCAGCATGTCTTCTGTAATTTTGATTCTTGATGAATTTAAAGGATGTTTTTGCTCTGTTATTTATACTGTGCATGATTCATTTTGCATATCGATTTTCTTATGTGTGGTCTATTTTGTTTCCATTGGGTAGGGTGAGTGCATTTGCTTTTATATGTCAGCTTTATTGCGCATAGTGTATTTTGTTTCCACTATTGCCTCCTATTTTACGTCAAACACTGGTCAAGTGAGTGTGTTTTCTTTGAAGGGTTTTGAGGAGGCTATGATGACCCAAGGTCCACCTGCTGGGATTGACCCAGGCACTTAGGGGTGGACTGACTGAGCCTGTTTGACCCAAGGCATGCTTAGGAGACCAGGATGGCTCGAGATCCACCCATCGAGATTGACCCAGATGCTTAGGGGTGGACTAACCGAGCCTGTCTGGCCTAGGACATGGCTTAGGAGATCAAAATGACCTGAGGTCCACCTGTCGGGATTGACTCAGGAGTTTGGGGGTGGATTGACCGAGCCTATCTGACCCAAGGTACAACTTAGGAGACTAGGATTACTTGAGGTCCATCCACCAGGATTAACTCGGGCGCTTGAGGGTGGAATGATTGAGCCTTTCTGACCCAAGGCATGGCTTAGGAGATTGGTATGACCTCAGAGCAATCGTTTATAATAAGAAAAGATGAGTAGAATTCCTAATTTTATTGATACCATGTGGTGCGTTGTTGTGTAGTCAGATAATATAAAATTGGAGAGCAATGAATGAAGATATGGCCATTTTATTAATTACAAAAATATCATACAAGTATCCCTATTATAGACTAGATGTCATCTAAATTTAGTATTAGGGCATACAACATTAACATTCAATCTGTTGTCAGAGGGAGCAGGAGAAATGCCTCAAAAAACGCCTTGAGGAGATCACTTGAAGGGTCTTTGGAGAAGAGGGACCCAAGGGTCCTTAGAAGAGGTGGGACATAAAAGGTCTTTGGCAAGTATAAGGCTTAGAGGTTCTTTAGATTTGGCACTGAGGATGTGCCTTCAGGAGAGTTGTGTATGTCTCCAAAAAAGAATGCTCGAATGCTCTAAAGGGTCTTTAGGTCTACAAGACAAGATCAACCAGAAGGCACGTGGAAATCTCTCCTATGCAAGCCTTTCGATGCTTAAGTCAGATGTAGTCATGGGATCGAGGTGATGATGCAAATGCAGTATGATATATCCAGGTGAAGGCTTCGAAAGAGGTGTTTAGGTGGGCTTGGTGTGCATGTGGTTCTAGCCTAGGTCTTCAAGTTTTGGATCTAGATCCCAATGGTATGGGATCGAGGGGTACTTATAGTGGTTGAAGGATTGGGACATGTGGCACGTATGCACAAAAACCTGTGGCGAGACCCTTTGGATGAGAGAGCATGGGTCTTCGTTAGTATCAAAAGGCTGAAAGAAACCCCAAAGATTGGTCTTAAGAGAAATGAGGCCCCAAAGGGGACCAAGTTGTTAGAGAATAACCTGGATCGAAATGCAAGAAAAGAGTCTCCCGAAAGGTGATTCAACCTGAGAGGCAGCCAAAGGGTGTGGGCTGATCCTTTAGCGAAGCAACTCCCCAAAGGGTCCTCGACTAGGCCTTCAGGGAGTAGGTCCCCAAAAAGTCATTCACGAGATCTTCCTCCCAGGCAAGTACATCGTTTCTAGGGGAGTTACCCTTTCGAAGGGTTCCCTGAAGGCTATGCTACATCAATTTGATACACACATTTATAGTTGTTATGGTTATATACTGTTAATATTTTGTTTGGCGATCATATACAACTAATGTTTATACATCATATAGATGTACAATTTTTAGTATATTATTATGTTTTATGTTATGAGCTCATATATGCTATGCAATTACGTTTTATAAATACAACGTTGTTTCGGTTCAGAAACATACCATAAAAGGTTAAATTTTTTGTTATACAATGGATTGAATATGGTTTCTTGGTTCATACATATATTTTGGATTATATAAATCAATGCCATGTTACACTTTATCACACTTAGATCATACCTTGTTGAGACTTTAATGTTATGATCATGGAAGTCTTACATTGTCTAAAGGTGTGATGATTATTATAATTCAAAATTAACTATTTATTTGAACAATATTCAAAACTGAGACGTTTTAATTATGTGGTCACTAAAGTTTATTCAGACTCGTTTTGTTAAATAAGGTTTTTTAATAAAACATTAAACTCAATTATTGTTACCTAAGTGGAAGAATATTATTATTTTTTAATAAATGAACTACCACATTGGAATTTTGGATTTTAAAAAACGGGTTGCTCAAATTGATAAAACCCACTTAAAGTGATGCAATCAGTTTACTGGATCTAGGTTTATCTCAGTACTTAATTATGTATGGTATGAAAACGGGTACAAAGGCTACAAGTTATTGGATCATTTAATGGGATAATTTATTAAAGAAACCATAGGGGTTAAGTCCATCTCTCCCATCTAAGATACAATTTTCTATATAAATAGAAAATTGTGATTATTGACTTAATTGAGAACTTCCATACAGTTGTTGGAGAGAGGAGGAGAGAGAGAATACCTAATAAAAAATCTTCTCATGTTAATTCAATCTATCAATTCCCAATAGAAATTCCTAGAAGGAAGACTGTGTAAATTATAATATTGCTTGTACGAATAATAACAAATAATTAAACATCATGTCCATAAATTGTAGAAATCTCATGTAATTCACATAATGCGATAAATAAACGCGTACTAAGATTCATCAAGACTTTAAGCCGTAAAGAGGATTGTTGGTTGATGACAAAATACCCTGAATTTGATTTCTCCACCTTCACACCAATTTTTATGATAGATGTAAAATATAACAATAATTTTCTTTTTTGTGTTGGGTAGGAAGAAGACCAAACCACTATTTATAATAGTATAAATAGTCTCCCATCAAGAGTCTTTTAGGAGTTATCTACATCTTCTAAACCAAATTAAATTTTAAGTTATATAATTATCTTATTAAATCCTTTAGTTATCTCATTAGATTAATAACATCATGTCTGATACTTGATTTGATTATTTCATTAGATAAACGCCATCATATCTGATAAAATATGTATTTCAATTATCTTGTAAGATACCAAATAATTGTTATCGATTTATCTGATGAGATATTTTTTATCAATTATCATATGAGTTACAAGATAATTCTTATATTCTCCGACATGATTCATATGATATTACCTTTACGATTTAATAAGACAAACGTAATGTGCACAAAGATTATACTTAAAATTCTCTTCACTTTGGCTATTGTTATGTCATTATTAAGTTAAAATATTAATGTGGATCATGACAGTTGTTGGTCAAGTTTTTCCGACATAGTCCCTTCCATGTACCACAACACTAACTTTCAACTTAGCATAAACTTTAATGAAAATAATCATAACGGCCAACTTTAATGTCTTTCTTATAAGACTAAGACAATTATGTATACAAATAGAAGACAATATGTAAGGGTCTACTCTCGAATATTCCCGCTAGCATAGGATATTAGAAAAGAGGTCGTCACGGTAATGATATAGAACAAGACCATATTAAAATAAACAATTCATTTCATTACTAGCAGCAGAAACTTAAGTAAAATCCAGTTACATTTCCAATACCTCATAAGTCTAGGCTCGAAGGCTATACAAAATAAATAAGAACCTCTAGTATGAATTAACAAAATAAAAATCATTTCAATACAAGCCTCACCAAAATACTACTAAGGATCTTCAAGCTAGGACGTGTCTCCGTACACCTCTATCCCTAGGCCTTTGTCCCACTGGATTCGTCTTGAATAACAACATTTCCTTTATCTGGAATGGCAAAGAAGATCAAGTGAGCCACAAAGCTTAGCAAGTTAAAGAAACAATGAACAATGAACAGGATCTAAGTATATGGTAAGACTAAAAAGAGTAATCAAGAACTCAACAGTTATGTACAAGATTCATAATTTATGACTTTATCAATTCCAATTTAAATGCATCATACCACCATGTACCACTATGCAAATGTACATATAAATTCAATGTAAATATCAAATCTCGCAGGCTCACAAGTCATCAATCAACACATGCAAAAGCGCATCATGTAAATAGAATCTCACAAATAAATATAAAGTCAACCTGCCAAGTTATGGTCATCTCATCCTGTGCTAGGTGCTCTAAGGTATCATTTCCCTTCACGCAAAATAATAGGTGCACAAAGTTTAATAGTAATAATAATACATCATATTTGCGCCTTGACACATATGCATTCATGCTAGGTCACCAACATTTATGCCATGCACCTATATGCATATATAAATATCCACACGTTTCAAATCTACACATTTATGATAATTACATCTCCACTAAAATCTCAAATTCATGATTTGAGTCTCCATGCAATTACAATGACCATATCAAGCCTGTTAGCTCATTATCAAGCTTGTATTGATTAGGGGTGTTAATGGTTCGGATTGGTTCGGTTCTATAAAAATACAATAACTAAACTATTTTTAATGGTTCTAAAAAAATAAAAACCGTAACCGAACCATTACATATATAAAACCAAACCATGACCAATCCGTCACACCAGACCGGTTTCGATTCGGTTTCAGTTCTATCCAATTAACATTTAACTTCTAAACATTTTCACAAAATATGAAATTACAAACAAATTTGTTAATTAAAATAAACCCATAACTTCATAATTGCTTTAAGTCTTGAAGTAAAAGTAGAACAAAATAATTCATAGACTATCTCATCAAATGAGATTACATCGACCATTTAGTATAACAATAGCGCATAAAAGTCTAGAAATAAAAGAGTTCATGAATAACAATAACCAACAACAAAAAAGAAATAAACAAAAACTAGCAAATTAAAATTGAAGCAACATAATCAAAGCAAAGTTCCCACTACCACCAGCAGCAGCATCAGAAAGTATTCCCAGCAAGTTAAAGACTCAAAGTCTTAACAATAGCCCAAAAAATTCAATAGCAGCATCAACACATTCCTCTTCCAAAAAATTATAATATATATATATAAGTATATTATCGGTTTTTGTTGGGTTCGAACCACGGTTTGAAAAATATATATATATGTTGCTTCAATTTTAGAACCAAACCAAATATATCGGTTCTTAATTTTTTAGAACAGAACCTAATCTTTGAACCATAAAACCAATCCAAAAGGCACCGTTCAGTCTGATTTGATCCAGTTCACCAATTTTTGGATATTTTTTGACACCTCTAGTATTGATCTTTTACACACAGTGGGTATTTAATTTAATAATCATATTCTGATGAATATTTAGAGGGAAGCACAGGAGAAATTTGATATAAGTAGGGCATTTGACTAAGGCATCTCATAATTTGGATATATTTGGGATTATTTAAAAATAGATAAATCATGCATTCAGATATCGAGTGTATTTTTCGAATGAGACTTTAATATGTGCAAGACATTATTTGGATGGCCTTATACATATTTAGATAGGATCGGTGAACTTTCAGATGGGGAGGTTATTATCAGATGTATCAAGGTATAACATTCGGATATGGGTGATGATAGTTTGGTAAGCTTTTAGTGTATTTAAATGAGGGGCATTCGGATGGTTTGAAGTTCATTCGGATGGCTATATAGGTAAATGGGTATGGCATTCGGATGGGGTTAAAAACATCTGGATATGCAGCTCTCTCAAGTCAAGATGTATTCAGATGGAAGATGAATGCATCCGGATGGCCTGTGTGGTCATTCGGATATAGGCGTATCACTATTCAGAAATCCAAGCTTCATTCGAATGGTAAGGGAGGCATTCGAATGATTTGAAATATATTCAGATGATGCTTAGGCATTCAGATGCTACAATAGATTCATTTGAATAACGATGTTGATTTTTAAGCGAGACATCCGGATGAGGCAGAGAGACATTCGGATGAGGAGTGTAAAACTAGGGCATTCGAATGAGTCGAGGTGTCATCCAAATGGGCTAAGGTTCTTGGATTAAATTATAAGCGTGTGAGAGAGACATTCGGATGGAACAGTGAGGCATCTGGATGTGACTTAATGATTTTGAGTTTTGCATTCAAATACCTGGCTTCTATTCGGATAAGGTAAATACGTATATATATATGTAGCACGGTTTCTTCAAATGCAGAATCGAACAAAGTTTCTCTCATCCTTCCTTAACCAAATAAAATGCCATTCATGAGGGAAATCTGGGATGGTATAAACCCCAGTTGAGACAACAATGAGACCCAGGAATATTCAAGGTTTGGCATAAATAATGCAACCAGGAAGGAGACCCATTGATAACCAGATATATATATATATATATATATATAGGGGAGATGAGCACAATAACTTAGTTGAAAGGGAGTTCAAAAGGCACGCATATGAGATGGAAAATATAAGAAGACTTCACAAAAATGAGAGAAACGCGAAGAAACTTGCATAAATGAGAAGAGAGGAAAGTCAAGGAAACTTGCACTGTAATAAAGATTGTATAAGAGAACTTGCCTGAGGGGATGTCCCAACAGAAGAGAAAATAGCTAAGACTCTTCCATTGAAGCTCCAATCGCTAACAGAAAAAATTGGGAGAAGAAGAAGAACGCGTAGGAGGTGAAGACGAAGAGCAATGGAACAGTGAAATGAAAAAGAGAGGATACGACACTGAAATAGGAGATTTGCACACAACATCAACAGAGGAAAGGTTGGCGAAAAAAAGAAATGCGTACAGATCTACATGCTAACTCTAGCAATTACCCAAAATGCCTTTCCCCTCATATTATAGTCTATAGACAAAAATATTCAAGGACTTTATTGACAAATACTACTTTAATTTATTTTATTTTCCATTTTCCTTATGTGGCCGTTGAGATCATAGAAACCCAAGATGGTACACTTTGTTGCCACGGCCTTACAAGTTATTTTCACAGACGATGTTGAATCTATTGATATTCTGGCAGCATTGGCCGAAATTCAATTGGCAGTTTACTTGAGGCTTTCAACTTGAAGGAGATTCAGTGCTCGTTTTTAATTTGATGATTCATAAGAACTTTATATGGCCATTATATTCAAGCTATTCTTTCAACTCTAGATTTATTGGATTGTTATTCACATAAGGAAATGTCATAACATCTTATTAGCCCATTATTTTGCTAAATTTGGGACTCTAGGGACTCTAAAATATTTTAAAATGATCGTCCTTCCCAGCTCTCGTCGCTCGTGCTCTTAATTCTGACATAAGAGGTAAATCGTAGGCACAGGACAAAAAATGAGCTCATAATCCACCAGTACAAATTTGATATATCATTTTCCTGACCGCGTGACCTATGCCCCAGGAGCAACTCTAAAGTGTCTTGTGAAGTATATAATGTGGAAAGATGCTTTAATTCCCCCCAGCGCCGTGCATATATATAGTCATGGTTGATATAATATTTTGATTTCTCTTTAGTTACATTACTATTTCTCTTTAAAAACATACCCTTAATTTCATGATATTAACCATATATATGAGAACCCTAATGTTACAAATACATACACAAACAGTACATAGGAAAGGTTAGCACAAGATTTTACTTTCTTTTTTCTCTACGCAGTTTCTTTTTTTTTTTTTTTTTTTCCTAAGAGATACTGTTTTCATCATTTGATGAAATTAACCCTTTAATATATATATATATATAAATGAATAATCAAAAAAATATATTTTATACTGATCAGACATATAAAGACAAGAGGGAAAGCGACGCATTGGATTACGAAATAAGGATTACGCCCATGGGATCGAATCAATGCTGGATGTCACCGAAGGCGCGGAGTGGGATAGGCCAAGAGTTGATGGGGATGAAGGGTGCAACCCGGGCGGAGGGTGGCGGTGGCGCCACCCGTTCGCAGGAAGGGCACATGCTGAGAGTGGTGGGCGGCGCCATGTAAAACTGGGGCGACAGCTTCAAACCCCTCAGCTCCTGCACTTCCTTCTGTAGCCTCCGGTTCTCCTCCGTCAAGTTCTGGCAACACCTCTTCAGGAACTCGCAGTCCACCTCCGTTTGCTTCAACTTAGTCCTATTCCATCAAATATTTTTTTATTATTTTTTGTAAATTATTTTTAATTTTGAAACCAAAATTAAATTTTTATTAGAAACCAAATGTATACTTTTTCTTTAGATAAACTATTGTTTGCCTAAAATATTTCTTAACCAGCATATATATAACATTTTAACTTAAAACAAATGGAGCCTTTATTTGTAATTTTTTTCTTCCAACAATATTATTTTGGTAAAAGATTTTGTCTAAAATCACTACAATAATGAAAATATTAAAAATTTTAAAACATAAATTTTCATAATAAGTCATTTATTTCAAAGTAATAGAATTCAAGATTATCATATTATTACAAAAGTAAAATTTTGGTTAAATTTCTCATTTTAATACCATTCCTTTTTTCTTCTTAATATATAATTATTTTACAAAGTTGAATTATTATTATTATTATTATTATTTGGATAAAAATACCACAATAAATGACCTTCTGGATCTATCATAATTAGTCACCTTGCCCTTCTGTTCTGAAACCACACCTCCACCTGACGAGGTCTGAGCCCAAGACGTTTAGCCAAAGCCAGCTTTTGCTTCTGCAAACACACGGACAAAATTTTCAGCGAATATATTACGAAGACTACCCCTGATCTCCATTGATGAGCTGCTGCGCGTTACAGTGTCCTTACGGGGTTGAGAGTGTTGTGTTCTTTGAAGGTTTCTTCGAGAATGGTAGACTGCTCCTTGGAGAGGCGGAGCTTCTTCCTGCAGGTGTCGCCGTCTTCTTCGTCGCTGACGACTCCGCGAGAACTCGAAGCTCTCTCCATCTCGTGTTCGTCTCCATTCGCCTCCCTCTCGCTTCTCTTACCGCTCATGCTCGAGATCGTGCTGATCGGAGACGAGACTCCGCCATCGTCCACCTCGCATTGATTCGCCGTCGACGGTGGCAGGTTTACGTCGATTCCCCTATGGAATGATCTGCTCTCCGCTCTGCATGCTTCCGAGTTCCGATCTGCATTTACAGAGTTAATTAGTGAAAATCGAAGCAACGTCTCATCGATTGAGGTGTATATATATGCAAAGGTTCAGATTCTGGAGTCAGTGTTCCGGTAAAACTTCTACTTCTCCGTGAAAACAGAGTTGAAACATTGAACAACTCCGATGCTGAAGTGAGAGATCTGTAAAGAGAGAGTGCAGGAAAAGGTGAATAATCCTCCACTGCTGAAGCTTTGATTATTGGAATAGAGATGAACATGGCGAAAAACAATAAATACAACAAGAAAGCCGTGAAATAGTATACCAAAAGAAAAACGCTATGAAAAGACACGGATCAAACTCAGGAAGCAAGGAATGAACACCTTGAATGTAAATGCATGCAGCTGAAGCAGATCCAATATTTGCAGAACAGAGACGGAACAAAAGCTTGCGTATGAAGATCAAATACCTAGGGGGGCGAATTGCTCGATCCATGAGGATTTGTGCGGATTGAAATGAGCGGGAGGAGTCGGAGAAGAAGGGGCAGAAATCGGCAAGAGATCCGGATGTAGCGAACTCCGATTCACCGGAAAATTTAAGGCGAGACTCAAAGCCAGGTCTTCTTTCTCAACCACCATATTCCCGAACCTCCGACTCTGCCACGGCTGTTTGGGGCCCAAAAGTGAGAGAAAGAGAGGGTACAGGAACGGGCTTTTGAGACGGGGCATGTGGGATTAAATAGAAAGAAGGGAGGCAGAGATGGTGGGCAGTATTATGCAGCAATCATGACAATAGGGGAGGGGGGAGGGGGTATCAATAATCTCACATCAATCATATATCTTTTGTCTCCCCCCCCCCCCCCCCCCCCCCAAAAAAAAAAATTATATTTACCCAAAAACAATAATAAATTTTATTCTATACATGGGTAAGGCCTTGTTAGCAATTTGAAAGATAAAAATACAAGTATCATTTGTTTTTACATATTTTAAATATAGTTAAAAACTCGATCAAACATTTGTTATATAAAAAATATTTAAGATAAAATTAATTCATATTTAATAACTTTTAATGGAATAAATTTGACAATAAAAAATTGATATATTATATATATATGCATATAAATATATTTCTGATAAAAAAAAGTAAATAACTCATTAAATACAAAACATAATTCCATATTTTTATCAATATTACAAGATAAAAATTGTTAGACAATCCATTCATATATGCACACAAATATAATCTTGTTAAACAAGCAAACAACTCATTAAACACAAAAAACATAATTTCACATTTCCACCAATATCACAAAATGAGAATTGTTATACAATACAAATACTCAAGTTAGTTTATTGATTGAATTAAAAAAAAAAATCATAATTAGATGATCGAGATATAGCCGATCTAATGCGAAGTTTTCTATCAAGCCACGAAGTATCACTAACATCAATATTATCTATTGCATTTTCCTCAAGACCTTCATCTACAACCTCCTCAAGTTTTTCATTAACATTTTCATCAAGCTCTACAAGATTTTCAAGATCAATTATTTTTCTACCCTACATGGTTGCATCTTAAAATTAGTAGAATTCTTTAACATTAATGAATTCACCCTTATATATATAGACAATGTCTTCTAACATATTTGGTGATAACGTATTTCTCTTTTTTGTTTGTACAGTATCAAACGCACTCTAATTACCTTCACAAGCAGAAGCACTATATGGTTGGTTCAAAATACGAATATCAACCCTTTTTAAAATAGGAATTAAGTTCCGTTTGCTTCCCACCACACTCTTACATATAATGATCAACAAGTTAGCTTTTTGTAAGATAAATTCCTTTATAAAAATATATATTAAAATAAGTTAAACAAAAGTAACATTACTTATGAGGATGAACAGTTCTCACTTGTGCCATTGAAAGAAAAGTAAATATATTTGGATGTCTCCCATCACAAATCATTAATTGATTAGCAAACTCATTTCGCTATGTAATGTCAACCAATTTTTCTTCCACAAATAATAAATCATCTCTTACTTCAAGTTGGTCATACCTTATTTTCATGTTATACATTAAAGATAGGTTAAGGTAAGCTGCAACTGCATGTATCTCATGAATTATATTCTCCTCTCGTCTTGTCCCAAATAAGTTCCGCAACTGCATGTATTTGGAAGGATTAGTTTCAGATTGTTGCTTGATTATAGTTCTTGCTCTCTCCATTGTATCATAAATGTGGCTAGCAGTTAATCAATCGCCATCAACTAATCGCAATATTCTAACAAGATACTCTAAGGCAAATATAACATGTTTTCCTTCTTTCCAAGATTCAGTACCTTGAATTATGTTCTTCACATTTTGCGACCTTGCTCCTTTGCTATATGATAAGTTTCTCCATGTAGCTGATGCAATTAAGTTTCTCAAGTCATCTTCAGCTTCTGAAACAAATGAAGCATTAGAAAATGAGAAACAAACCTAGTTTTGGAATACCTTCTCAAATCTTTATGTGTATGTTCCATTATTAAACTTAAAACAATGGTATGTCTATACATATAATCCGCAATCTCCTTTGTCTCATCAAATACCTTGTTTATCATTAAACCTAATTATAAATATCTTTGAAAAGTAATTGAACTCTATGGGTTGCACACTTTGTTTTGTATATGTGAGAATAACTTCCCATTATCATATCACCAGCAAGTCCAATATTTGGAAGCATTGTTTGTGATAATTTGAACTATATTCTTAGATCTAATCTCCTCTATGACATATACAAATAGATTTCTATGAAAAGAATCACTCTTTCTATGACTTGACTTTCAAAAGACTTTAAAAAGACAGACCATTTCAAAGAATAACCAACCACATTGACAAATGAGTGATCTTTCATGTCTGTCCAAATATCAGACATTAATGTGCATCATGATAAACTCTACGATTCTTTTACTTTATGTACATAATCTTCAACTATTATTTTTCTATTCATTACTAATTAGTTCTTAGAGTAGAATAACTTCGTAACAAATATCCAATACCAAAGTCAGAAATAACCTTAATCATCTCAATAAAAGCAAGTGTTTGAATAACATTAAAAGAAATATTATTAAAAAAATACTGAGCTATTTTCATGGCCACCATATCCTTATCCTTTCTTTTTTTTTTTTTTTTTTTGTATATGGTAGGTATTGAAGTTTGTTGTAAACTTCACAAAATTTCTTGACTAGTTCCATTCCAGACTCCATTTAATTTGACACTTTCAATAGATAATTTTGTCTTTTTACTATCACCCCCAATAACAATAACAGCTAGAGCTTATACCTCATCTGGCACACTAGGACAAACCATAACATCACACCTTATTCGTCCAAATAAATGTGATTTTACTCGAGATATACCACCAGGATACTCTTTTTGACAAAATTTACATTTGAATCGTCGGTTCAGATTATCAACATACTCCCAAAATTTGTCTCTTTGTCTCATTTCCTCCATATAGTTTCATTTCATTTACTAATATGCATAACCATTAATTAACAAAAATTAATATGTATAAGCAAAAACAAATTTATCAAAAATTATATAATTAAAAAAAACAAACATGTGAGGGCCCAGTCCTAGAAATCCCGGCTAGTATGGGAATCCAAGATGACGTCCCTACAAAATTAGTATATATAACAATCCAACATAAATTTAATTACATTTTATAGCTTACTTACTTGCAATAGAAGCTAAAACAAGGAAATTCATCTTCATTTGTTTACTAATCTCTTTAGGGCTTAATCGCCCGTACATCCCCAAAATAAAAGGGCAATGAAATTTAAATACAGAATAAATTCTTTTCACATGTGTAATAGCCAAAAAAATTTCAAAGGACTCAAAAGTAATTTTAATTTGGGTCATAGGTGAAATTTTCAGATTATTTGGGACTTAAGTATAATCTGTTACAGTTATTAGTACCGAATCGACTGTAGGGAGTGCCTTAGAGCATAGATATCTAAGACAAATGATATGGTATTGATGAGCATTTCGAGACGTGATTTATAACATTGAAAGAGGTCAAATCAGAGACAATTTTCGGTATAGCTGTTATTCATACTGAAAAATTGAATTATCGTAGGGGACCTCTTGGAAGTCAACGGAACCTTGAAGGGGCTTCATTTTTACGTAAGGATCAACCCTATGATAGTTTTGGGATGAAACAATAGCCCGATAAGGACATGGAGGCAAAATCATCCTTATCGAGTAAGCCGTGAATTATTAATTTTACATTTTCAGTATCGTAATGCAAATTAATTTGATATTTGAGGGTATAATTATAATTAGATAATTACCCAAGTGAAATTAAGATGAAATTTGGGATTTAAATGTGTAATTTTCTATATTATAGTGTAATATAAATATACATGTGCACGTGTGTGCAAGGTGGCCAGCTTCTGTAAGCTTCGAGATTGAGCTTCTGCAAGCTTAGTGGCTAAATTTGCTTCAAGAAGTGGTGGCTAAGGTAGGTTTGAGGCGGTGGGATGCCTATAAATAGAGGAAGAGTGAAAGCAAAATGGAAAAAATGGAAATGAAGATGGAGAGGAAGCAAGCGACTGCTGTGCAAATCGGAGGAAGCAAGCAAAGGGCCGAGAGATCGAGGGAGAGTTGGGAGTTGATGCTGGTGGCCAGAGGTAGCCCAGAGGATGGCTGGAACAAGCCACAATGGCAAGTTGCAGCCATAGCCACGAGCTTGTAGCGGCCGACAGAGGTCGAGGTGATGGTCGCAGGGGCGACGGGTGGTCCGGTAAGGTAGCGACAGCCGATGGAGGGCCAGGTGGAGGTCGGTAGAAGGCCAAGTGGTGGTGACTGCAAGGCCGTGCACTGGAAAAGTAGAGAAGGAAGAAGAAAAAGAAAAAAAAAGGGAAAAAAAAGAAAAGAAAAAAGGAAAAGAAAATAGAAGAAAATGTGAAAAATGTGAAAAAATAGGAAAAAGTTTTCAAAAATTTTCAAAAAATTATATGAATTAATTTTGGGGCTAAAGGAGCATGCTGAAGTCAGGAAATTATCTGAGCACGCGTTTTGAGGTCAATGAACGAATACCGAGAAAGCCTGTGAGGCTAAGTTAAGGTGAGTGGTTTAATCCAGCACTTGGTTTTGGTTTATTATAAATGATTTTGGTGACTCTTGGTTGGTTAGTGAGTGGTTTTACCCTCCAAACCTGTGACTCGTGTTAGTTAGTGAGCGATTTTACCCTCCAAACCTTGCATTATACCTTGCGAGTGCTTCGCCAAATTAATTGATTCAATAGCATATTGAACATATTATATTCTGAACATAATGCATCAACTGAGTATGTTTCATAAAAATGCATGGCGTGTGGTTTTTCATGGAATTGATATGTTTGAAATCATGTCGTGTCATAATGGTCGGGATGGGGTCTTCCTGAGGATATCGCTACATTAATCCCGTTGGAGCTGTGGAATGGAGTTTTCCATGGGTGATTGCCGATATGCACCCTATGAATTAAGTATGCTGAGGTGTTTTCTCAGGGTTGAAATGTTTATTTGTATATGTCATGCTCATACATGCATTCTATAAATCTGCTTTGTGCCATCACTTAGATGTTTCAGCATTTAATTGGGATTGTGCCCCTGCAATATTCAAACGTTCTAGATGGAGATTACAACAAGGGCAAATGCATGGCCATTTGAGGACCATCGGAGAGTGAGCGTAATAGTTACTATTTATATTTTTCAAGTCATATAATCCTTATTTGATTTAGAAGTCAATGTGTTTGAACAATTATGGTAATCTATGATATTTAGATCTTGTTATCTCCGTTGCTTGGCTTAAGTCCACAGAACTTGTTAGTTAAGTGGGTAAGATTGGGGTTCTGCGATTTTGTTTGCATGTAAAGATTGCTTTTTGAAACACCGCGTGTGTTAACCTTATGTATAGTGGGAAAAAAAAATCCTAGTAAACCCCTTATAATGGCACGTCCAACGAGGCAGGGTGTTACAACATGCCCTAACACCCCCCTCCCCAAGGACCTTTTCAATAAGGGCTCTAGCTTCTAGCTCCACTGGACTCACCCTCGACTATCACCTTTCCCTTACCTGGAATGATGTGAAAGCAAGAGTGAACCACAAGAATTAATAAATATAATATAAAGCAAGTGATAGCGATATGAATTAAGGCATGAATAATAGGAAATGAAGTAGAACAACACTACTTGTAACAATTACATAATTCCCTACCATGATTCAACCCATCATATATCCATGTCATGCTTCTTAGAACCATAAATTCATGCACTCATTCAGTTATTCATACGCGACCCTACATACATGCATATATCCGCATACTATCACATTATGAATATGAGAATGTAAGTACACTTATAGGTACACACATACTCACACGGCTCTTGGGGCCCATTCAACTTAGCTCCACCCAAGGCCTACGCAATCATACATACACCATATTGTCTTTGGGGCTCGTTCAAGATTTAGCTTTACCCAAGACCAACACAGTCCTTGGGGCCCATTTAAGATTTAGCTCCATCGAAGGCCTTGAAACACCTTTACATAAGTAATTTCAATCAATCACTGGACCATGGACCGAGTCCCACTTACCAGGCTCAAACCCGTAGCTTGCCCGCGTCAAGCGCTCGTCCATTATACTTTTGGATATCCTTTTTTCCCATGCAAAACATAGTCGCCACACAAATTAGTAGGTGTACAAATTTTCTAACATGCAACACTTGAGCATTTCCAAGCATGATCACATACACATGTCTATACTCTTACACATTACCCACACATGCTCACACACGATTGAATTAATAATTTTCCTCATCAAATCTACATAGACAATTTCAATGCGTTTCTATAACATCACGCAACATCGCAAGTCTTGCCCATTTTATACTCATGGATAAATTACTGCTCCCAAAACCATTGGGCCAACTTGCACCATTTAACTTTTAATTATGTTTTGATGATTGACAAAGGTATATTTTCCACTAAAACCATTTCTCAAGTAAGAATAAATACATAAACAATATTTTTCCAACACCTAGATCGAAAAGTCAACTCTTGGCATGGAAAGTTGAATCTTTGCAGTGGAAAGTCGACTCTTGAGAGACTAAATTTGACTTCTACATAGCTTTAGTCGATCAAGCACAGAACTTAATATGCAAAGTCGACCTAGCTAAGAACCGATCTCTGGACAGTCTACTCTTGCTTGGGGCAAGTCAACTTTTAACCTTAGAAGTCGACTTCCAACACACTAAAGTCAACTCCTGAATGAGGAAAGTTGACTTTTCAAACCCACAAACGCAAGGAATAAAACTGAAATAGAAACAATTGCACACAAGTTAAACAAAGCTTGCATTTCTCTAATCCTAACAAAGAAAAAGGCCATTCCTTGAAAGATTATGGAGTGAATCAAACCCCATTGAAACTCTCAACATGACTCATCAATTAATTTCAAGAAAAAAACCCACAAGATTTAAAGAAGTGGAAGAAAGACTCGTTAATTCGAAGAATGGATTTTTGGGACAAACCCAAAAAGATAATGAAGAATTTAACTGGCATTTGAAATTGAAATAAACAAAATGGAATTTACATAAATGGAAATGAAGAAAAGAACAAGAGGAACTTGCTTTAAAGAGAAACAAGAAAAGAAGAACTTGCCTTGGATGGAGGAACCAAAGAGAAGGAAGCAACCTTGCAAATCTGAAAATTCCACCTTTTGAAACTCCAAGCCAAGAAGAAAATGAAAAAAGAAGAAGAAAGGAAAATTGGGTACGAACAAGAAGGAGAGGAGAAAAAGGTGAAGCATGGGGAGGGAAGGAAGAGGAGTGGTTTACCGCCACTTTTCAACCACCCCCATTTCTTTTCCTTTTAGCCCATTTATACACGCACACATACATATAATACCCATTTTATACAATATCCATAATACACATAACACACACACACACATATATGTATATGCAACTCGACAACCCCCAAACCAATTTAATTTTTGACTTATCAACCATTATGCACATACCTCATTTCTTAATCTTTCAACAAACTCACATTCATGCTTTAACTATTCCACATCTTATATTATCTTCATTATTTTTGCCTCTCTAACAACACATAAAATAATTTCAACATAGCGATCAATTAATGGAAAAATATAACACGCATAGACATACTGATAGCACGCCCTAAACCTGTCAACGAGTCGTTACACAACATATTCAACCAACCTACATTAACGTAAGATAACACGGAAAAACTCAAATGCCACAAACAAACAATAGATTCAAGTTCCAGAACAAATTGATAAAGCTATATTGAAGTAAAATAGAACTTCAAATTCAAACATTATCAAGTTAGGCCAACATTAAAGCAGCTAATTAAGTCCAAGATAAAGATGAAGAATCAGCACAGAAAAATCACTTTAAGAAATGTTGAGAAGAGCACAAAATAAGGAATAAAATGAAGCAATCGAGAGGTTATTATTGTCTATCACCTCAAAAAAGCGAGATGGGGGAGATATAAAAAAAAGGTGAAATGAAAAAAATATTGCACAGCTAAAAGGTTCGTACGTCATAAAATCAATACCGCTTACTAGCTCAGTTAAGCGAAAATTGCCATAGATAGAGAGACGAATAGGAGCTTTCTGGAGAGAGAAAGAGAGAGAGAGAGAGAGAGAGATTGAACCTAATGAGGAATGAGGAGTGGGAACAAAGTCGTCAAAAATAGAAACTCTGAAGAGAAATGTGGCCAACAATTCACGATAATGAAATGAGAAACCATAGTATTCTCTGCACTAACTCTAGCAGACGTAAATGGCTTTTGTTAATTCTAATCTCTCCACCCTTACTCTGGTGGACATAAACAGCTTCTTGGAAAAGCCAAATTGAAAAAAAGATTAAAGGGATAATTGAGGGAGCAGATGGATTGCGTGGGTAGAGGCACATGGCATGGGTGCATGATTGGGTAGAAGCAATGTAACACGGACAAGGACTAGAGCAATGTAAATGAATTTTTTCAATCAAATTTTTAAAAAATTCATTTAGTACACATTTTAAACTTTTTAGCCTTAAAGGTCGCGTATTAATCCAAATCTTTCAAATAGATGCGAGTATAATACTTTTCTAAAAAAATATGAGATAATTCGCATATTATTCGTGAATTATTCAGTTTATTGCTAACAAGAGCGTAAGGTATTTCATATATACAAAAATAGTTATTAATATAAAATTATTTTTATGTTAATACAATATAATTTTTATATTACATATTATAATTGTTATGTTATATAGAATACTAAAACGTCTTAATTAC
Source organism: Diospyros kaki (assembly GCA_036245055.1). Classification (NCBI taxonomy): domain Eukaryota; kingdom Viridiplantae; phylum Streptophyta; class Magnoliopsida; order Ericales; family Ebenaceae; genus Diospyros; species Diospyros kaki. Next base: position 14,979,330 of record BSEG01000008.1, read on the forward strand.
TATACAAATTCTCCAAACTGATGCCATGTGTGTTTGTTGTCTCCTCTGGTCACTATCTTTGAAGTTTCTGGCAACCATGGTTAAAGGGATGAGATAGATTGATGCACGAAAATGTCACGATGTTGTTTCGACATTTTTGAAATGTTTCCTATTTCAAATATTAAAAAAAATATTTTTGGGTAATTTTTATAATTTTAAAAACGTTTTAGTGTCACTTTGTAATATTAGAAAAGTATTATAAACATGTTTCAAATTTGAAAGCGTATTTCCTGTCTCAACAACAATGTTAGGGATAGAAGTCTCTAACTAAAAACTTTTTAGCCCTAATTTGTTTTTCCTTCTTCATTTTGCAAAAAGTTGAAAGATCCTGAGTTCCCTTTGTCGTAGCCGCGGTCATCCTTCCATCTTCTCGATTTTGTCCACTGTTTTATTTGTCATCATTGTCTTTTCGTCTTCTTAATCTCATCCTAGTTTTGCCATTCCATTTGTTGCCATCGTCCTTCTCTCTTCTCAATCTTATCGTGGTTATGGCATTCCATCTGTCATCATTATTTTTTTGTTTTCTCAATGTCATCGTAGTTCTATTGTTTCATCCATCTTCTTATTTGGAATTTTTTTAAATATGTTTATCTCTTTCCCCCTCTCCAAATAAGTATATCTTGGTCTTTACTGTAACATCTTGATATTTTAAAAAATAATAATAATTAATTTTTTATTTAAAATAATTTATTTATTAAAAATTGTGAATTGAGGAAATTAATATTATTGTGTTTTTGAATAGAGAGTTGGTTGAAAGTTTTTGGAAATTTTTGAGATCTAAGCATAATTTTGTAATCTGGTAGTTGGTTTAAAACTAATTGTAGCATATATGTAAATAAGAAGTCTTGTAGCCTAGTGGTTATGTGCGCACAAGGGATCCAATAGATTGTAGCATATATGTAAATAAGAAGTCTTGTTGCCTAGTGGTTATGTGCGCACAAGGGATCCAATAGATTGTGGGTTTGAACCTTAGGGAGTATAATGTTGGAATTTAATTTTTGTGAGGGGAATCTGAGATTAGTATATAATTAATTTGCGTATACATATTAATAAAGAGGTTTGCAGATCAGGCGGTTACATGTGCATAAGGGAAAGAGGAGGTCACGGGTTCAAGGCTTGGTAGAGGTATCAAAAAGTAATTTTTTTGGAGGCATGTGCGCGCGACTGTGCTGCACGACAAAGGGTCAAGTAGGCGCACAATGCGGGTGCAAGCGAAAGTGTGTGGCTTGTGGTGCGAGTGTGGATCCAGCATGCAGCTACACGGCCATGTGGGCCAGAGAAGTTAGGTTGTTTGTCGTGAGTTAATGGGTGGAGGGGCCAAAAAAGTTAGATTGTTTGCCATTAAAGCCTAGATGGAGGAAAGAGGTCTAAGTAGGAAGATTAAATAAATAAAGAAGAATAAGTGGAGGAAATAATGGAAGAAAGAGGACTAAGTGGGCAAATTAAATAACCAAAAAAAAGACTAAGTGGAGGGAAGAAGTAGAATAACCAAGCATGTAGTCCGATCGAATTTCAAGTGCCCTCTATTGCTATTTTCTCTTGGGCCTTGAGTTCTGGACGAGTAAAGGCAGCGAAATCTAGATCCCACCCAGAACAACCTAACTTGTAGGGGCATAGCTGACCTTCAAATTTGGTAGGTGGTTGTAATTGTAACCATGGGTTACGATGACACCTTGGCGATCGGACCAAGGGTACCATACTTATAGATAAGAAAAAATGACATGTGTCCTCTAATGCATTTCAAAAAATTTAACAAATAGTTTGATAAAAATCTTAAAATACTTCACAGTCTTATCTTAATCATTTCATATTTTGGTCTAGAAAACATTTCAACCTTATCTTACTCATTTTAATAAATGTTATCTAAGAAAATATTCATTGTAAGACTAATACTTAAGTCATCATCATGATATAATATCTGAATACAATAGTGCGTAATGGTCATTTTAGACAATTTGGTGGGTAGTTTTCAAATTAAATCTTAGTCGGTGACTTTTATCTATCTTTTAAATCATAATTAAATCATCATATACATGAAACACACAAAACATATATTCAATTTTAGTGATTTAAATAGTTTCAACTATACTAATTAGCAACAAAGAAAAGGAAATATAGCAACATAGCACTTTCTTTCTTTTTATTTTTGATATGCCTTACATATAACAAACAGTTCAGCTATGGAGTAGGCCCAAGTGGAAAATTTGGGTCAAAATCTACTAGTGGGAATCTGAATTAAGTGCGTATCTAAATGGGCCAAAATCTACAAACCAAGAGTAAAAACCAACAAAGGAAGAACAAGGTGAAAAGAAATCATGACATGATTAAGTGCCCTCTTCCCCCCCACTCGGTCATGGGAGGCTCGTAACAATAAAGGTGTCCCTTGATTTGTTGAAGAAGAACAACCTTTAAAATGAAGCATCAAAGCACAACCCAAAAGTAAAAGCAACAAAGAAGGAACAAAGAAAGCGAAAGACAAGACAATGACTAAGTGGCCACTTTATCAAGAAGAACAATGTAACAAAAGATGGCCTATTAAGTGATAAACAACAAACCAAAAATGAAACGAATCAAACGAAGAAAAGAGCAAAGGGCCAAGGAAAGCAAGACAGCACCATTGCTTGGTAAATGACGGAGTGGGGTACCCCACGCGGTTCCACTCAATCATTGCAGCATGATACCTAGTCCTTTCCATTATTCACCCCACGGGAGCCTCTTTTTTAGCCAAAAGACCCTCTTGGGGCATTCCACAAATCGAACTCGGGACCTTGTTTCCAAGACCCTCTCGAGGACACATCGAAATATTCCAAGATTCTATAGAATATGCCAAGATTCCATAGAATATGCTAGGAATATGCCACCCAAGAAACATGGGATGGCTGCCATGTGTCCCCTTCCCCTTCTTCTATAAATAAGAGGACCTCTACATCTCTCAAGTATGCTCACTTTGCCTTTCTAACTCCAATTCACCTAAAAACTAACTTAAATATCAGAGAGTTTCCGTAGGAACATCCACCTATGCCCTTAATTGATTGTTCATCTTAACATGTCTCTAGATCATTTCAGGGCCTCTCAGTCGTCAAGGGTCTCTCGTTCATCAGTAACCACTCGATCAACAGAAGTCACCCATTTATTAGGGCACCTAATCATTGCAACAAGATCCCCAAGTCTCATGATCATATTGCAACAAGATCCCAGGTCTTCTGATCATTGGCACTCAGATCACACCTTGAGATCACGTTTTCCCACATTATAAATTTATTATTGTATCTTGACAATAATACTTTTTAAAATAAAATTAAAAATAATTTAAAAATAAAGGACTAAGTGAAGCCACTCAAGTTACTAATTAGTATGGTTGAGAGAGAGAGAGAGAGACAAGGTTGATGGCATTTTGATTTATTCAAAGGGTACTACATAATTAATTTTTGGGAGGGGAATATGGGATTAATATATAATTAATTTACACACATATATATATATATATTAATAATGAGGCTTACAGATCAAGCAGATATGCGTACGTGAGGAAAGGAAAAGGTCACGAGTTCGAGGCTTGGTAGAGGCATAAAAAATTATTTATTTTGGAGGCATGTGCGCGTGACCTGTGCGGTATGAAAAAGGGCCCAATATGTGCCTGATGTGGGTGCGAGCACGAGTGTGTGGCTTGTTGTAACACCCCACTTCCTCAAGCATGTTATAACTTGGAAATCTTGGGATTTTATATATATATATATATATAACTCAACATAATGTAACTCCAAAAATTTCCACCTATCTATCTAGCATGGAAAAGCATTATACATCCAATAAATTAAACTAGGCATACATAAATAGTGAAAGAAAAGATCGAACCTAACATCCCAACATTGATCATAAATTAGTTCTTACACCATGGACTTTCAAAACGTTCAGAGTTCAAGTAGCAGAAATTTAAATACATCACTTTCATAATCAAATACATTATGCACTTAACAAGTGCCGTCACATGCATCTTCCGAAACTGCATCTTCCACAACAACATCTAAAATGTTTGAATATTCCAAGGGCAAAACCCAAGTCAGATTATGAATGATCTAAGTAAATGAACAATAAATATATCTCATGCATGGATACAATTATGCAAAATGTCTTATTCCTTATCTTAGTTTGAGTTGACCACACTCAATTGTTGCTCCCCATTTTTACAGCCTCCTTACCAGGCTGAGGTGTATGGGTGCACCCTTAGCAGAGCAGTGATGCCAATCCATAATTTCAAACCCTTATGCAATGCATGATCAATATTATCATCGTAAAACATATGCACATTTTATCACCAATACATGTAAATGCAACCTACATAACATATTCACATCCAAACATGACAACATGATAAATTCATTTTCGCAAAATTGGGTTTTGGTAATTAAATTCAATTGATTAGTACCCCTTACCTTAGTCTCACTTTTCAAAATTTCTCAAAGTGCGAGTCGACTTCAAAATCAAGCAAATCTCCAAATCCTATAGCCAAATATTCTCCTGATCAATAAATATTCCACCAAATCAACATTTCTGATTTTTCCTATATTTATCCTTATTTTACTAATTTCTTTCATTTTCCTCCTAAATAATTCAAAATTAAATATTCCCATAACGTTTTCTCCAATTTTCCTTCACGAAAATTCATAAAATCTTATTTTTTCTTATCTGGAATTTTCTTGAAATTTTTCTCAAATTCTTCATATTTTTTCCTATTTCCCTAAAACTCATTTCTCTTAAAATAATAACCCCTAAATGTTTTTCTCCAAATTTTTCTTCACAAAAAGCCACAAAATAATTTTTGCATAAAAATTCAAAAAAATTAACCTGGCACGCGTCCCCACGTGCTGGCGTGTGAACTGGAGGGCTGGTTGGTGCATGACTACTATGTGCCGGTCGTCTTCCTCAATTTTTTGGTAGCCGACGATCACCCAAACTTGGATTTCTTCACACCACTCGATAGCCTTTTTTTGGTTGATCACCTTGGTACCCCTATTGGCCCGAAAGGACGATCGAAGACAGCCCAAAATGCCAATATTCAAACTGGTCACAACCACCGCCTCGCGTCTCCGGCCTCATTCGAAACACCCTCAAATCAACCCGAAAAACTCTCAAAATCTCCAGAAACGAACCTTACATCCTCTAGAGCAAAAGCCCATTATCCAAGACCTCTGATTTTCCCTAAAACGAGCCCGATTTTGAGCTTTAATTTTTAAAGTTTTCGGCCTCTTTGGATCTCTTTTTATACCCAAATTTGAACCATAAAACCACTAACCTCGCACAACCCAAGGCCACTAGGGTTCTCTCGTGCCCTAGATCGGTTCAAAAAGCACCAAAAGTAACACCAAAAATTGCTTTACAGTGGGAAAGTTTTCGGCCATTTTCGATCGAATTTTGTTCGTTTTAATCATCTTTGTCGACCATAGATTGCTCTAAGCCAAGCTCTGAGGTCCCTTAAACCTTTACCTCGAGTTTTCCATGTTCGAAAGCGGCGATGGAGTGGTGGCCGAAAGCTTGGTCGGCCATGGCTGCCAAGCTTTTTCCAGAAATTGCACTTTCACCCCCCCCCCAAAACTTTGAAATGCATTTTGGCCCTTTCCATAAGGCCCCTAAGTTTCCCAAAACTTCTGTTAAGACCCTTACGATCTAAAATTTTTATTTGACCTCGCCAGAGTTTCAAAAATTGTCGTTTTGACCCCCCTCATATTTTTGAAAATTACATTTAGGCTTGAATCTTTATTTTTCATCGTAAACCCTATTGTTTCTTCCTAAAACCACTGAAGGTTATTCCTTAAATATTATCTGACTTCTATGAAGGTTTCGTTGTCTTTTCGAAAACCTCTTATGACAATTCGATTTTCTAAGCTAGTCCAAAACTGTTCTGAACATAGTTCTTGATTTGGTTCCTCTCGACACTAAAAATCTTGTTTTTTTATGCTCGCTATAAATATTTCATTCTTTTAAGTCATGTGTATCCTGGGGTGTTCCATTCTATCTATTCAGCTATTCAGTTCACCTAAACTGTCTCACACATTCCCTTATTGCCACCAAGTATGTAACATTTCATGAAATAATTACATAATTATTCATTTTTTATTCGGGACATTACACTTGTGGCACAGGTGTGGGCCTAGCATGTGGCTACATGGCCATGTGGGCTAGATCATCTGCCATTAAAGCTGGGATGGAGGAAAGATCACTAAGTGGGAAGATTAAATAAATAAAGAAAACTACGTGGAGGAAATAATGAAAGAAATAGGACTAAGTGCGCAGATTAAATAACCAAAAAAAAAAGACTAAGGAGAGAAAAGAAGTAGAATAATTAAATAGGCAATAATGAAAGAGGAATTAGTGGGTAAAATAATTAAACTTAGGCAGGGGAATATTATATTTATATCACCTTGAATCAAATCCCTTATAAATAGAGAGATTGTGAGATTGGGCATAGAGAGAGAGAAGAGATTGGAGAAATTAAGTTTGAAAGAGAGAGAGTTTGGAAGAGGGAGAAATTAAGCTTAGGAGAGAGAAAGAGAGAGAGAGAGAGAGAGAGATTGGAAGAGGGAGAGAAAGAGACTTTAATTGAGAGATTGGAGGAATTGAGCTTGAGATAGAGAGATTGGAAAAAACAAATAATAGTGCAAGCTTAAGTAGTAAAGTAAGTGCAAAATATCTTAAATTAGATGGAAGTTAATTCTAGTAATATTTTCTTTTATCTTATTATATTTAATTTTTGTTAAAGAAATTTTGAGGAGTAATATCACTGATTTCAACATTGTAGGAAAATAATTCAAAATGGCTATCAAGGCATCAAAAACTAATACTGTAAGGGTTTAATATGTTTTCTGTGTAAATTATTCTATCATGACTTGCATATGATAATAAGAGAGTGCTTATGCATGAGGCTATGATTTGGGACTAACAGAGCTCATGTTAGGGTTTGGGGAAAGTTGTATGGGGTCACTAAAAGTACGAGATGGATGAGGTGGATGGGTCTGCATGCTATGATTTTTTATTTTAGATATTGTCTTTACTGAGTCTTAGGACTCACCCCTTATTACTAACCATACAGATGGCTCGGGTTCTAGAAAGGGAAAAGCGGTAATGGTGAATGCATTGCTAGTAGATGCAGTTGATGAGTCATGAGAGGATTTTTTTTTTGTATGGGTTTTATGAATAAATTGTCCTGGTTTGTATTTTATGTGTGCAGAACAAACGAATCTTGCTATGAAATTGAAATTTTTACTATTTACTGGTAATAATGGATTTTGTGTAAATTTGCTCTCATAATCTCATCATGCTTCTATAACAAATCTGAGAGTCCAAGCATGTAGCACGACTGAGTTTCAAGTGCCCTTCGCTGTTATTTTCTCTTTGGGCTCGAGTTCTCAAAGAGCAAAGGTGGCGAAACCTGAATCCCACCCAGAACACCCTAACTTGTAGGGGCATAGTTGACCTTCAAGTTCGATAGGTGGTCGTAATTATAACCGTGGGTTACGATGGCATCCCGAAGGTGGAACCGGGGACGCCATACATACAGGTAAGAAAAAATAACGCATGTGTCCTCTAGTGCATTTCAAAAAATTTAACAAATAGTTTGATAAAAATCTTAGAATGCTTCACAACCTTATCTTAACTATTCCATATCTTAGTCAGGAAAATATTCTAATCTTATCTTGATACAACCTTATCTTACTTATTTTAACTAATGCTACCTAAGAAAATATTCATTATAAGATTGATACTTAGGTTATCATCATGATATAATATCTCAATACAACAATGCATAATGGTCATTTTAGACAATTTGGAGGGTACCCTACAAAAAATTCATAATTTAGTAACGAGAAAATCTGTTGCAAAAATAAGAAAATTTGTCACTAAAAAATTTAGTGACAGAAAAAATTCGTCACTAAAACTACCGTCCCTAAAATTTAGTGGCAAAATTCAGCGACAGATGTATTTAGTGGCATAATCAGCGACAGAAGACACCTGTCGCTAATTAGTGATGGGAGACCCCGTCGCTAAATCAATGATTGGTATAACCCCTTCGTTAAATTAAAAAATTAAAAAAATATATTTTTTAATAAAAATAAATAAATTTAAACGTAAATAAAAAATAAATTATTTAAAAAATCTATAAATAAAATAAATTTATTATTTATTTTTAATATATTAATGAATAACATTTTTTAAAAAATTAATTAATTAATTAAAAATAAAATTTTTAAATCTAAATAATTAATATATATTAAAAATATAAATTATATAAATAAAATTTATGAAAGTTAACAATTTATTTTAATTAATTGAATAGAAATTAAAAATTTATTTATATAATTGATATTTTTTTGTATATTATTCATTTTATTTTTTTATATAATTAATATTTTATTGAAAAAATTGACATAATAATTTTTATTTCTAATTTTTTATCTTGTTTAAATAATTAATAATATATACACAACACAATAATATATACATAATATGCAACTATATAAATGTAAAATAAATAATAATATACATGCAATAAATATGAATAACATGGATATTTTTCATCTAAAAAATTTCAAAGAAACATTTAAAAGTTAAAATAACAAAATACTAAAAATATAATGCACAGAGAAAAAAAAAAGAAAATACCTTATAAATTTTGGTGATGCTCGCATCTTCTAAATAAGGACTCTACAAAAAAAATTAAATAAAATTTTGAATGTGAAATGGGGAGTGCAGAGAGGGCGAGGAGAGGGAGAAGAGAAATGAGAAAATAAGTGTCTGAAGGGGGGAAGGAAAGTGTCTGGAGGGGATTTATAGGGGAAGGGGAAATTCAAATGAGGGAAATGAGGGGGGGCGGGAAAATTCAAAAGAGGGGGAGAGCGCGGCTGGGAAAGGGGGGGCGCGAGGGTTAGCTCGCTAAACGTTTTGTTTAGTGACAGGTCTGCCCGTAGCTGTTTAGTGACTGGCTGTCCGTCGCTAAAATAAATTTAATTTTAATTTAATATTTTTAAATATTTAGCTATGAAATATTCCGTCACTAAAGAATTTTAATTTTTTTAATTATTTAACAACGAGAATATTCTATTGTTAAATAAATTTAATTTTAATTTAAAAGGGGGAGGGCACGGCTAGGAAAGAGAAGGCGCAAGGGTTAGCTAGCTAAACATTTTGTTTAGTGGTGGGTTTGCCCGTCACTAAATGCAAAGTTGTTTAGCGATGGGCCCGTCGCTAAATGTTTTATTAGGGACGTGTTTATCTGTCACACATTTAGCGATAGGTCTACTCGTCGCTGTTTAGTGACAAGCTACTCGTCGCTAAAATAAATTTAATTTCAATTTAATTTTTTAAATATTTAGCGACGAAATATTTCATCGCTAAATAATTTTAATTTTTATTTAATTTTTTTAATTATTTAGCGACAGGAATATTTCGTCGCTAAGTAATTTTAATTTAATTTAATTTTTTAATTATTTAGTGATGGGAATATTTTGTTGTTAAATAAATTTAATTTTATTTAAAAAAAAATAATTCTTTAGAGACAGAATTTTGTGTCGCAATACCGAGGTTTTCCACCAAGTTCACTTAGGAAACTTTTATACAACACCGAGGTTTTCCCCCTAGCTCACCCCAGAAACTAATACAAGAAAACACACTTAGATTACTTGAACTCTAGAAGGCCACTCACAATCTACAATAAATATAAATAATCAATCCTATGTCCAACACACTTGGACTAAAATGGATATCATTATAAGAACAATATACAAAGCAAATATGCAAATACAATAATACATTTTTTACCAACTTGGAGAGAATATCTTATTCTCCTTTGCCTTGCGTTCCAATGGATGTATCTTTGACTTTGAGCCTTGGATTGCTTTAAAATGAATGCTTGAGAGCTTGGAAGTGCTTTAGGATGATAGATTTTTATTGTGCATTAGCCTTCTCCAAAAATCCAACCTTGATATTTATAGTAGAGCTTCCAACAGATTTATAACAGTTAGGAAAAATTCGACCGTTGGAGCCGAGAGTCGACTTCTCTAAAATAGGAGTCGACTCCTATTTGAAGTAGGAGTCGACTCTAATTATACAAGAGTCGACTTCTCTAATGCTAGAGTTGACTTCTCTAATACTAGAGTTGACTCTTCAAAAAACATCAACGCTGCTAGGTTGACTCTATATTAATTGCTCTTGGCTGGGTCGCCTCTCACTTTGCAAGAGTCAAGTCCAGCTGAAGGGGAGTCGACTCTAGATATATAAGAGTTGATTTTTAGGCCAGATTTTATAGAAAATGAATTTTAAACATATAACAATTGCTTAAAGGCATAATCCATATAGCATGAATACACTACAAGTTATTTCCTTTTATTTTATTTATATTTTACCTTCTATTTACTTTAATACATAAATGTAAATAACAAAGTACCCCCCATTTGGATTCAATAAAAATATCTAAAAGATTAAAATCCAAATATATAAGAAAGTAGATTTTGGGTTTTAGTACAAAATCAAAATTTAGCGATTTTACCACCCCCAAAATAGATATTTTTTATTTCTTGAAAAATTCGTTAAAAATCATTTTAACATTAATAAACGTTAACTATGAAAATACCAGAAGTTAGTTTTTCAAAAAGAAAACATTTTCTTATACGTTCTCTTATAACTTGTTAATATTCCAGACTTAGAAAAATATCATTACTTGGTTTATTTTGATACATAAAATACTATAATATTTAAGACATATCAAAAATACATTAAGGATTTTAAATATATCAAAAATAGTTTTACTAAAATTATATTTTGTTAATCATCAAAACAAACAATAAGTTGATTGGAGCAATTTGGCTCAACAGTCCCCCTTTCCTTCGTCTATAAATAAGAGGACATCTACATCTGTCAAGTATGCTGACTTTGCCTCTTTAACTCCAATTCACCCGAAAACTAACTTAAATATCAGAGGGTTTACGTAAGGACATCCACCCGCACCCTTAATCGGTTATTCGTCTTGACATGTCTCTTGATCATTTCACAGCCTCTCGATCATCAAGGGTCTCTCGTTCATTAGCAGCTACTCAGTCAACAGAAGTCACCCATTTAAATTTAATCATTGCAACAAGACCTTAGGTCTCCTGATCATTGGCACTCAGATCACTCCTCGAGATCACATTATAAATTTATTATTATATCTCAATAATAATAATTTTAAAAATAAAAAATTAAAAACTATTTAAAAATGAAGGACTAAATGAAGCCATTCACTTTACTTATTAGTATGGTTGAGAGGGAGAGACAAGGTTGATGGCATTTTGATTTATTCAAAGGTTACTATAAATTATAAATATCTTACTTAATAATCAATTAATATTCATAATTTTATAGTTAAATATAAAACTTAAATCATAAAATATTGAATTTTATTTAAACACGTGGTTCAATAGTCTACTGAAAGCTAAAACACAAATCAATCAATTTTACTAATTTTTTTAAATTATCAAATGATTCTTTTTTTTTAAAATTATCATATCATAACTAGCATTAGTTTGGGAGAATATTAAATATTTAATTTTTTTTAATGACGTGATAGTTTAAAAATAGTGTAAATGAATATTAATATTATTATTATAAAATGAGAAGCCATTTTAAAAAAGAAAATCCCACTAACCATCAAATCAAAGAGTTGATGATGAGGATGATTGGGAACGCACGGAGAACGATACCTCAATTAATTACTCCACGACCACCCTAGGGCCCCACCGCTTCATTATTCTGGAGTGCAGCCATCCGGGTAATTCACATAGAAAGTCATAAAATTTTAGTGTGTTTTATAATTTGATTATTAAATTTTAATTAATTATAAAGTGGTTATAAAATTTTTAAATATTTTATAATATAATCACATTTAAGACTTTTTGACATATTTTAGTTAGAGTTGTCGTTTCGATAACATGACGCTGATGTATCAATAAAAATATGTCAAAAAATCTTAAATATGATCATATTATAAAATATTTAAAAATTTTATGATCACTTTATAATTAATTAAAATTTAGTCATCAAATTACAAGAAACACTAAAATTTTATATCTTTTGATGTAAATTACCAGCAACCATCCATTTCAAAGTAATGATAAAAGGAACTTTCAGTCTCATTTCAAAGGAGCTTAGGGGTAAAGTATATGTCCTCTGGCATTCATGTATATCTAGCATTATTATATGAGAAAATCTTGAAAGTCAAAAAGATTTATCGATTGGGTTATCGAATAGAGGTAAAAAAATAAAATTATCTCTACCCACTTTATAAATTTATAAAGTGGGTTATTGCCCTGTTCTCACATCTCTCCTCCTATGGTTGTCACATCGTCGCTGTCTTTGCCTTGTCGTCGTGCCTCGCTGCCATCGCCTTGTCGTTTTGCCTCGTCGACCATCGTTGCATCTTAAAGATGTAGTAACGATCAACGCAGCGATGGCAATGAGGCGACGGAGACGAGACGAGAGAGGCATGGCAACGAGACGCGACGACAAGGCGAGACACAATGGTGAGACAAAGGCAACAACGAGGTGACGGCTATAGAAGGGGAGATGAGAGAAAAAATCAATGGCCCATTTTACAAATTTATAAAGTGAGCGAAGACAATTTTATCTTTTTAACTATATTTTGTAAGTCTCTCTATCAAACTCTCTAACTTTGTAAATATACTCTTATTATTGGCACTGGGTCGTGTGGGTGTGCTTTTGGTTCAAGCTTTCGCAACGCCATCATTAAGATGTCACCAAATATTATGTGAATGAGCATGAATGAAGATTCGAAGACGCTTAATTAATTAATTATGCTTTATTCTAGTTAGTGGCAGAGCCACCTTATGGCCAGCTGGGGCCAAGGCCCCAGCTGACTTTTTTATTTTTTTGATTTTTTATATATATTATTATAAATATTATAATTTTTATAATTTAACTAGGACTAAAATTATAATTTAACCTGACCTAAAAATATTTGTTGACTCCGCCACTGATTCTAGTAAAGGTCTAGTTGATGATCCAAAGGATCCCATGCCATGCAGTAGTAGTCTTCTCTTCTGATGTATCCATATATAATTTTCTTTTCCTTTTAAGATGAAGGCAAACAAGAGAGGGTGGAGTCCACGTGGGAAGGAAATTGAAGAAAGCGCGAGTGGGGACGGGGGGGAGACAAGGCCGCCTGGACCTCACGTGGATGTCACATGCATGTCACTAAATATCAATGAATTTCTCATCGGTTGAACAATTTTTTTTTTTTTTTTGTGTGTTTTCTAATTTAGAATTTAAATATTAAATTTATTTTACTTGCAAGATCACTAAAATTTATAAATAAAAATGGGCTATGAATAAAATTATTTAATAAAATTAATAATTTAATTATTTAATAATTTATAAAATTTATTTTCTCCACAATAACTATAACTTAAAATTATTTAATAAAAGAAAACTTTCATGGTCACAAAAAAAAAAAAAAAAATTGCTATGTCCATTGTTCTATTGATTTCCTATTTAGAAAATATATTATATTAATATTAATAATTTAATGTTGCCGTGAATGTTGCGGTGTGTTCATCACAGTCAATGGGCCCATAGCTCCATTAATGTCCCTTCGTTCCCCGACATTCAACTCCCCACTGTCTCTTGGTCTTGCCCTCGCTCCTAAGTTAATTAAAAGTTTTTTTTTTTTTTAGCTTAATATGATTAATTTGGTAGAGTCCCCTCAATTTGTATTTGAGAATGATGTCTGCATACGCTCAAAATCAAGAAAAGAGGAGAGTTTTTTGAGAGACAATAAAGAGTTTTCGAAAGATCCTTCCAAAAGACTCGAAGAGGCAAGAGGGGAAGACCAAAGTTTTCAAGAAAGTCTTTAGAATCTCTCAAAGACTTTCCCGCAAGGGATTTTTTACTGAAGAAATGTGTAAATATATTTTCGTGATCCTTTTTGATAATTGTGTAATAGATTATTATTAATTATATTTGTATTAATTAATCTTGAAAAATTAGGGATAATGATTACTACCCTTTTAGCTCAACCATAAATAGTTGAGAGTTTATTCTCCCAAATAACACACTTCAAACTTGCTAAAAAAGCTCTACAATTTCATCTGAGAATCTGATTTTAAGCATTGAAGTGTTTGTACTAGAAAAGACATGTGTCCTCTAATCTTTTTTGTTTTTGAAAAATTTTTGGAGCTTAGAGATTAATTTCTTGATATTAATTATTTTATTATGTTCAAGTGATAATAATTGGCATCGTCTATGGGATCACACAGTCTCGTAGATAAAAGTACCAAAAGATTGTAGAGAGCAAAACTGTGGGAGTAGATAGGGTCCCATTACAGAATTAGCCTAGGAAAGAGCATTGGGCTAATTATCAATCCATCTTTAGTACTCGTGAGGCTATAGATATGAAGGAGATAGTTGAGCAAGTTTTGAAACAAAAAAAGTTAGCATCAATGGAAGAGGATCAACAAAAGTGAAAGATCCCATTCACTCATGGGATTATGGAAAAGCCATTTCCTTCCAAGTTCAAAATTCCCCAACTTGACATTTACGCTAGGAAAAGGGATCTCTATGATCATATTCAAAATTATGAGTTAGTGATGTTACTTCATGGTTGGGAGGATGTTTTTATGTGTCGAGATTTTTCTTTGACTTTGATTGATTATGCACATACTTGGTTCAACAGCTTGGCAAAAAGGTCTATTTCATCTTTTAAGCAATATTTGAGATGAGAGTTTGTTAAAACCTTTATAAATAACAGTCAGGGAAAGAAGGATGCCACATACTTGTTTAGCATCCTACAAAGTAGCAAGGAGGCTCTCAAGCAGTATGTCGACCGATTCAAAAATGTGATCTTGGAGATTCAAGACTTGCAAGTAGGTGTGGCAACCGCTATAATGTTTCAAGGGAAAAAATCAATATTGCTACAAGAATCACTCACTTTAGATGAGTCTATCACCTTGGCAAATTTTTTTTGCTCTGGCCAATAAGTATATTTTGCAAGCTAAGGAAATGAAAATAGTTGGAGGATATGAGGAAAGAGACAAGAAAAGAAAGGAATGAGATGTTGATGTGGGGTTAAGCAAGAGGGAGGAGAAGTCCAAGAAGTCTAATGGCTCCATTAAACTCAATTTTGGAAGTTATACTCACCTCACAATCAAAGATCGACTATCTTAGCAACCATTGCAAGATCTAGTCTCATCAAGTTTCCCAAAAAGATTAATCGACCCTTGGGAAGGAATATGGATGCTTTTTGTAAATTCCATGAAACTCATGGCCACTCGACTGACAATTGTTGTGAATTAATAAACCAAATGGAGACCCTGATTAGAGAAGGGAAGTTAGGAAGGTTTGTATACGTCGTAGCATGAAATGAGATTGTATAAACTATCCCCTAATTAAGAGATAGGGGGCATGATAGAAGACAAGAAAGAAGGCTAGAAAGATTAGAAAGATGAGGTATGCAACATGATAATAAAAAATAAAGGAAGATAGAAGATCTCCTCCCATGGATAATAAGCCTACCCACTAAGCTATTCATTTCATTTTTAGAAAGAAGACCATGGTAGGGAGCACCTCATCTTCTAGGAAAGCCCATGCTAAGTAAGCCAATTGGGTGAACTCTATGATAAAGGTTTAAAAGATTAAGGAAACAATCACTTTCACTCTTTCACTTTGGAAGATAGTGGGGATGTCATCACACTTCATGATGATCCCATGATAATTTTTGTTGTAATGGCCAAACATTTAATCGAGCAAATATTCATAGATAGTGATAGTTCCATTAATGTGATTTATTGGAACTATTTCAAAAAAAATGAACATCTCCTAAGATAGCCTAAAAATTGTATCTTCTCCCTTATATAGTTTTACTAGGAAAGCTGTACATGTGGTTCGGTCAATGCAATTAACAATAACACTAGGGATCGAGCCTCAAAATATGATGTGGTAAGCAACCTTCATGGTGGTCAAGTCTTCCTTATTGACTTACAATGTTCTATTGGAATGTCCACTTCTAAATGATATGAAGGCGATGATTTTCTTAAGATACATATTTGTGAAATTTGTAATAACTCATGGAGTAATGTCCTCTTACAAATCTGAGGGGATCAAAGGAAAGTAATGACCTATTACATCTCCTCTACTAAAGGAAAAAAGAAAGAAAAAAATGAGATTCTTACCATAGCAAAACAAGTCATGGCTAAACCTAAATCTGTAACAGAATTGGTGATCGTACAATTGAGGGAATACAATGTTGAAAAATAATGTACATAGAAAGGCAATTACAAAGGGATATGAGGGGGGAAATAGTGGAATGCTTATGAAGCAATACAGATATCTTTGCATGGCATTGGTTGATATGCCAAGAATAAGTTCCTAGGCGATCTCCCATCACATGAACATCGATCCAAACATGAAACTCATTAAGCAAAAGAAGAGAAAAATTGCCCCTAAAAGGCAAGAGACCTTGGAAGAGAAGATCAATAAGCTATTAAAAGTAGGTTTCATTCGAGAAGTTTATTACCTAGATTGGTTAACAAATGTAGTAATGGTGAAAAAGGGTAACGGGAAGTGGAAAATGTGTGTGGTTTTCATGGATCTTAATAAGGCTTGTCCAAAAGACTTGTACCCTCTTCAACAAATTGATAGTTGGTTAATAAGACATCATGCTTCGAACTTCTGAGTTTTTTAAATGCATTCTCTTGGTATTACCAAATCATGATGCATCTACCTAATAAGGGGAAGATAACTTTCATCACTAAGAAATGTGTGTACTGTTTTAAGGTCATACCCATTGGGTTATGAATGTAAGGACTACATATCAAAGAATGGTTAAAAAGATCTTTAAGAACATGTTAGGCAACACTATGGAAGGTTATGTTGATGATATGATTGTCAAAAGCAAAAAAGACTTAGTTATATGCTAAGAAGTTCACTAGGGTATTCAAGGTACTTAGATGCTATAACATGAGACTTAACCCTAGCAAATGTTCATTCGGGGTGTAATCTGGTAAGTTTCTAAGGTATATGATCACGCAACGAGGGATTGAGTCTAATTCTAAGAAGATTCAAGCTATACTAGATATGACGCAACCTACCTCAATTAAAGATGGTTGGAGATTAATTAGGAAGACATCACCCTCAAATAGGTTCATATCGAAATTCGTAGAAAGAATTCATCATTTCTTCCAAATTTTAAGAGTTGATAAGAGTTTTCTGTAGACTAATGAATATTAGAAGGCTTTTGAGGCATTGAAAGAGTATGTAAAGGAAGTTTTGTTGATGACCATGCCAAAAACTAGGGAGCTGCTATTTATTTACTTAGGGGGTGTTTGTGAGAGAAAATGTCAGATATAAGAAGTATTCTGTATATTTGGTATTTTCAACGTATTTGTTAAACTTATCTGGTCATTTTCGAAAAAGCCCTTAAGTGACCTCTTAACTCCCTCTTTCAAGATAAATTTATCTAACTTCCCCCTCAGATAAATTTATCTGACATTTTGTAGATAAGTCTCAATTACCTATATGCCCCTTATAGGATAGTTAATGTCATTTAATACATTTTAAAATTTTAAATTTATTAAAAGAACTTATTCATTTAAGTCTTATAATTAATATTATTTAATACATTTTTAAATTGTCATATGTTTTGACAATTTTTAAAATTTAAATGGCATTATTCCTTTCATCAATTTTTAAAATTTAAATTTCTCTCTCTATATATATATTTTGTTAATTAATACAATTCCTTTCACCAATTTGTAAATTATTTTATTATGTATTATGAAATATATGTTTTGGCCATTTTTAATTATCTAAGTGGAATTATTGTAATTCCAACAATAATTATTTCTACTTTTCAACTCTTTTTAAATATATTTTTGAACATGGATTTAGAAAATAAAACATTATTTTTATTTTTTATTTTTATTTTTTTGACAATTCATATTAATCATAAAATATTATTTTAATCATAAATTTATTGCTGATGTTAACAAATAATTTTTAATGAATTTGGTAATAGGGATATTTTAGTAAAAAAAAAACTCTTATTTTGGTGCTTATCATATGCATTAACAAATATATAAAAAGAAAAAGTATAATTATGAATGGATTCCAAAAATTTTTACAAACAGTCTGATAGAAATCCTAGAATGCTTCTCAGCCTTATCTTAATCATTTCATATCTTGGTTTAAAAAATATTATAACCTTATCTTGATACCTCTTATCTTACTCATTTTAACAAACGCCCCCTTAGGAGTGAGCGACATAGCAATTAGTGTAGTACTACTATGAAAGGATGGCCAAATGGATCAACCTGTGTACTATGTTAGCATACTACAAGGAATAGATACCCAATATCCTTACAATGAAAGGATTGCACTAGCACTAGTTGTGACATCTAGAAAATTGAGACTTTATTTTTGTTAGTGTATGTCTTACAATTTAAGTGTTGATACATTAAGATCTAATGTTGTTAATATGTATGTCCTACAGCTTTATTGTTAAGTTGTACTTGATACATTAAGACGTGATGTTGTTAATGGATATCCTGCAACATAAATGTTTAGTTGTACTTGATATTAAGGTTTGATATATTAATGAGGAATATATCTATTTATTTCATGTTCATGATATTCAATTGGCACATCTTTATCTTTTATATTTAATTATATAAGATACCTTAAGACAAAGTCCCTAAGGATTCTCTGTGTAGAAAATAATTAAAATGTGACTTTAATTGTAAGGTTTTTGATACGCATAAGAGTATATCTTAAAATGTCCCTAGTCAAAAGTGTCATTGAGATGGGACATCAGTGACAATAACCCAAAGACGTCACCTTAGGGAATGTGGCAGTTGATCTTACAAATTATGCGCATTAGATGCCTAAGCTAGTACACGGGTGCATGTTGGAGAACAAATTCACTAGATAGTGACCTGACTTGAGGATTCCAAATGGATTATGCAAAGAGTGCCTAAGGAAACCTCTTGTAGTGGTTGTGCAAGTGATCATTCAACTTGAGATCACCATAATCCCTTACATGTGGATTTATATACTTTGACACTATTATGGAAGGATCTCAATAAGGGGTGTGAGTGCGGTAGTGATTGGGTATGCCATGAAGCATGCGAATGCTGTGAGTGTCAAGATAGGATTCATTAACTCTAGTTAAGGGGAGATATGTCATCTCATAGGCTCTTTGGTGAAAGATGACTTGAAATTTGTGGCCATAGCTAGATGTTGATCTAAAGGGAGTCATCCTTTCAAGAGACCAAAGAATATCATGATCAAACTGAAAAAAGATTGAAACTCTTTCCATATCCTTGTTTGATCAAGACACTTTAAAACGATAAAGGTGTTGAATTGCATAGGAAGACCACAATTGAAAGTTTGCGATCACAACTTGATCCTTCTATTAATTGGGGGTTATGATGGGTTGCTAGACTTCACTCTTGATCTATGGTCTTTGAGTAAGGTCATTTCCAACATAAGTAGAAGCCTAATAGGTCACACGCATAAAAGCAAACATCACTAGAGAAAGAACACCCAAGAGGGGGGTGAATTAGGTATATTGAAGATTTTTGCAACATTAAAAAAAAATGCATCAAGACTGATTTGAAAAGATACTTTTCATAACATAAAATAAGATGCAGTAGTTCAATATAAATTTATATGCGTTAATACATTTTTCATAAAGATTATCACAAACATATTTCAGGCATAGAATATATATATATAGAAAGGTGGCTACATTTGAAAAAAGGAATAAGGAAACTGTTATGTTTGAAACTAATGAGTTGAATTCAAATATGTAAACATTTCTTAGCAAGAGAAAAACAATGCCATCAAAACATAAGAAACAATCCACAAGACACAACAATTTATAGTGGTTCGGCTAACAAGCCTAGTCCATTACCTTAGCTCCTTACTAAGAATTTTTTAAAACATCAACTAAGGGATTTAGCTTTTAAAGGATCAACTACAACCCATACATAGTTTTTACAGGTTTAATTGAAACGTCCACTTTTCATGGGCTAAGTAGAAATAGTTTTTATAGGTTTAATTGAAACGTCCACTTTTCATGGGCTAAGTAGGAACTCCAACTTTTATAGGAACGGTTGTAACCTTTGCTTTTGTAAGCTAAACAATAACCTTTACTTTTAAAGAAAAAACAACACCAATACATACATTTTAAGGGCTGAGGTAGAACCCTTACAAACACTTATTGGAAGATGAAATAAAGGTTAAGCTAACAAGAAGAATTATCTCAAAGAATGAGAAATACAACACATGAAAGAATAGACAAGAGAGGTGAAAAGAATATGAATGGCAATGCACTCCACTCTCGTGCTCTTAATTTATGGTTCAAGAAGATCTTCATGAGGCTCGACCAGATAATGGATTGAGATGAAGGAATATAAACATAAAAGACTATTACTTGAGTCACGTAGTTTGGCCTAAAAATAGATTCAACTTGGTTATGTCTTAGCTTAGGTTAGCTCGACATTATCTTATAATCACTAGACAACAACACACCTTGATCTCATGCAGCACTTGACCATATATAGAAGTTTTGAGACTTGTGTTAGGTCGAGAGGTGTTATGGCACACACCAAGAAGGGGGATGAATTGGATATTTTAAAAATCTTAACAGAACTTGAACACTTTTTGACCCAACTGAAGTTTTAGTGATTTAAAACATAGAGCATATGAAATGACAAATGTAAAACAAGAAGAATAAATGACACAAAGGATTTATAGTGGTTCGGCTTAAACCAAACCTAATCCACTACCTTAGCTCCCACTAAGGATTTTGAACCAATTTACTAAAACGTCATACTTACACAAGTAGGCCCTCTAGCTACACAAGTTAGGAAATACAACCTCCTACTTAAACCAAGTAGGCCATCTAGGTACACAAGTTAGGAAATACAAGAAATGTATAATTGGAGAGAATCTAAGAGATAAATCTCTTAGTTACAATGTCTCTAAAAAATGATACAAGGCTTGAAGTAAATAATTACAAGTGAAGATCAAAGCCTTGAAGAGAGAAAATTAAAGCACAGACGATTTTGAATACAAAAGAGAATAACAGTAAGCTCAAATCATTTCATTCCCGTTCATTAGCCTTCTCTTGATCTCCTTGATATATATATAAGCATCCCAAGAGTCTTGCCCAAAACTAGTCATTATTGAGCAGTTGGAGAATGAGAAACTAGCCGTTGGAGATTGAAAAATTAGCCGTTATAAGTTTCTAAGAAACACATAGTCGACAGACAAAACGGGTTAGTTGACTATTTCTTCAAATTTAACTAGGCATAGTCGACAGATAAAAACTTATAGTCGATTATCTTCCAACACAAATTCCCCATAGTCGACAGACACATACCCATAGTCAACAGATACAAAAATGTAAAGAAAATTTTGAAACTTATGTACAAATATAGTCGACAGAAGAAAAATCATAGTTGACTATCCTTACATGATAGTCGATAAAGTGAAAAATAGTCGACAAAAGCCTTATATAGTCGACAGATTAAAACAGCATAGTCAACTATTTTTAATATGATAAAATTAATTTTTGTCAATTATTTAATATTGTGACAAATATTTTTTTGATAAAATGGAAATACTAACAAAATAAATTTCTCAAAATTATTCAATAGTGACAAAAATATTTGTGTCAGTAATTAGTATAGGTGACAAATTTTGTTTTGTAAGAAAATATTAATATTGATGAAATTATATTTCATAAAATTAAAAAATGTGATAAAAATATTTTTGTCAAAATAATGAAAGGATGACAAATATTTTTGTCATATTCTCAATGTCTCAATAGTGACAAAAATATTTTTGTCAATAGTTCACATAAGTTACGAATTTCTTTAGTAAGTAAATATTAATACTAATGAAATTATTTTGTCATAAAATTGAAAAATATTATGTCACAATTTAAATAGTGACAAAACTTATTTAACATAATTTTTATTGTGATAAAATTAATTTTGTCAATTATCTAATATTGTGACAAATATTTTTTTTGATAAAATAGAAGTAGTGACAAAATTAATTTGTCACTATTTTTTCAAAATGTGATTTTTTGTCAAATTTTGAAAATATAAAATTATTTTTCAATAATCTAATTGTGACAAAAAAAATCCATTTGTTGTACTATAATAATAACAAGCAGTGACAATTTTTTTTCTTAAATTATTTTTAGTGATAAAAGTCATATTGATGCAATTAGTTTTAAGACATATCTTATTCATTCTTATATCAAATAAAAAATCAAAAAAAAGTTTGAAATATAATAAAGTCAACAATGCTAAATATAATAAATAAAATCAACAATATAAATAAAAAAAATCATATGTGGAAAGTCATCGTTTGAAAAATAAAAACAATACTCCAAAACAATACTACTTTTACCAAACATCCTTGATCTTCATCTACTTGTTGCTCCATATTGTCTCTGGGTTAATTACATCAATAATAATTCAACTTTACATTCTATTACTCTTTGATCACTGAACTTTGAAATGTTATTTGTTAGTCACTGATATTTCAAAACTGTTATTGCTTAGTCACTGAACTTTAAAATGTTATCTATTACTCACTGATATTTCAAAACGGTTACAACTTAGTCACTGAACTTTAAACTACTACCTGATAGTCGTTAATATTTCAAAATCATTTTTTACCTGTCACTCATTCGTCACTGAACTTAAAGTTTACGAGTGACGGATGAGAAATAATTTTGACATATTATTAATTAACAAGTAATATTTTAAAGTTCAGTGACTAGTTTTGAAATATCAGTGACTAATAGGTAATATTTTAAAGTTCAGTGACTAAATAGTAACAGTTTTAAAATATCATTAACTAATAGATAACATTTCAAAATTCAGTAACCAAATAGTAATAGAATGCAAAGTTGAGTTATTATTGGTGTAATTAACCCTATTTTCTCTTGTTGTTTCATAATTTCAATCTAGCAAAAAGAAAATCAATAGAATAAATGAAAATTAAATGAATTTGAATTGAATAAAGCACTTAATTAATAATTAAATTATATATTTACTTTCATAAAAAAAAAAAAGTAGATGTATTCACTTCACTACTTCGTTCACGTCTTAACTCATCAATAAAAAATTTAAGTTGATCATAAGATTCTTGTAAGCTACTTATTTTGATTTGTTGGCTTTGTATTTGCTCTCTTAATTCAGTATTTTGCTTTTCAGATTCAATCTTTTCAATTTTCAAAAGAGATTCTACTTACAGTTCTCTAGATTTTCTTTAGTTTCATCTCATAATCAAGTTCACAAATATATCCAGATTTTGGCTTTAAAACCTTTTCAAGAATTTGGCGCCTAGTCATTTCGATACCATCCTCCATCATTTTAACCCAAAAAATATTCATTTGCTCCTATAAAATTAAAAATAGAAGTTAATTCAAGCATACAAATTTATAAAAATTAATAGTTAAAATAATATATCATTAAAAATTAATAAAATGAAGTTAATTACATAGTTTTCTTGAGCTTGTGAGTGGGTCCAAGTACCATCACTTTTACAATGTGTTTCAAAATAAAGCATTACTTCAATAGGGTGATCAACTTTGTCTTCTTGATTTTCTTCTATATTTTCTTCTAAAATTTCTTCCAAATTTTCCTCAATAAGTTCCTGTTTTTAAAATTGGTAAAAAAAAAAACATATCAAAATATTTTAAAAAAATATGAAGTACAAGGTAGTTTAAATAACTATACTTCAACTTATAACTAATTGAACACACCATTTCATACATGTGTTGACAGTAAGACTTTGAACTTGATGTGTGTGAAACTTACATCTTCGTTTGATTACTTGTATTTAATGTACTTTGAGCCTACAAATTTATATAATATATAATAATAAGAGAAAAAAAGTACTATGAACAATTAAATCACAGATGAAAAAATTTGAGAAAATTTATTTATTGTATCTAAATTTATTAGAAATAAAAGATTATCTTAAATTTTTCCTCTTCAAAATGAGTACATAAAGCTTTCCAATTATCCGATTCCATATGATCAACAAAATTTTCACGTACTTTT
Organism: Diospyros kaki; assembly: GCA_036245055.1. Classification (NCBI taxonomy): domain Eukaryota; kingdom Viridiplantae; phylum Streptophyta; class Magnoliopsida; order Ericales; family Ebenaceae; genus Diospyros; species Diospyros kaki. Next base: position 15,003,497 of record BSEG01000008.1, read on the forward strand.
TCCGAGGTAGCAAATTTCTTATAATGCATATGGTATTGGTATTTGTAAATCGTAAAACGCCTAATCATAATCTTATTCACTACTTTTTTTGTATGTGGATCATTCAAGTCTATATCAAACTCATTCTACAAATATTTAGTTTAAAATAAGTAATTTATGTATTATAAAACTTAATTAACACATAAAAGTTCTTTAAAGAAAATAAAAAATTATAAATATATCTCATCTCGATTTTTGAGAAAAGGGATTTCTTAAGAGCATTTGTATTTTTTTTTCCAATAAAACACTCTTAATGGTGCCAACAATCGAGTAACAACTACTATCTCTATTTTAAATATCTTTTCATCAGGGCCTATTGGTAGATACATTGATTTTTTAATAATAACTCCTCTAATCTTTTTACCCTCTTACATCCGTTTTTTTAACCTCAAATCCTTTAGTTATTCCCTAACCTCTTTTCTTTGTATTACCAGCTGTAATTTAACCACATCGTACAAATAAGGTAAGTTTATCAAACTAAACTAAAATTAAAATAAAATGAAATTATCATCAATGGATAAATAATTAATTGAAAATCCAACCAAATATAAATAAATAACTAACGTCCACCAATTGTTGACTCATTTGTCACTGTGTCATTTGGAGAAATTGATGAACTCCCAATCTTATTCAAAGTGGATGGTGGAATACTGTCATTTGTTTTTGGTGGTGTTGAATCTTTTTCTCTAAGTTGTGTAGTATGAACCATGGTTGGCAAAGTGACATTTTTCTTGGAATTAGATAGCAAAGTAGTGGATTGTATTTATGTACTAGAAACCTTTGATGGTAAAGTTGTAAGCATCCATGCTCGGATATCCCAACCACCCGGACTACCTGAACGAGAGCACCTATAGAAGGAGAAAGAATGAAACACAAGACAAAAACTACCCTGGCATGCATACACAAGAATGAAAACAGCGAAAGCTAAGCTATACACATGCATGCATTACAGGTACTCTGCTAGCACAATGATCACATGATAAACAAATACATACATGCACTTATGCCAATATACATGAGATACAAGGAATGACCTAGCACAGTCAAAACTAATATAGTAAATCTTACTCAAATATCAGAGTTGACGGAACTGCCCGTATACCATACCGACTCTGCCGCTAGATCCTATCTCCCTTGCCCTTGACCCATGCTGCCACAACCTGAAATGATGGAAAGCAAAGTGATTCGAGAGACTCCGCAAGCATAAAGAAAGGAAGGCTACAGGCTGAACATATCCAATAAACTCACCCCAGAACATCAACCCCCAAGCACACACAAGTCATGAGACATCCAGCACAGTTTAAAAGTATAAATAAAAGCATGTATCAATCCTTGGGGCCCACACAGGACACACATCACCCAAGTCCCATACCAACTTGTCGTTGCCCTAAAATGCAACATATATCTCCACAAACCTATGCGTACTATCCCGAGTTGGTGCTTCTATCACCCAAATTCTCGTGTCGGTCCTCCCGACACCCAAGCTGTAGGCTCCCTCGAAACGATCCTCCTATCTGAGACTAGTGAATTGTCGGTAACCATGCAATGCACATAAAAATGCAATGGCATAGTGAGCATCAACGTGATACACTGACGCTCATACATCCAGGCATCAAGCCATGCTCCGCTCATATAGTAAACCATATGCGATGCATATGCCTGTGCCAGATGCAATCTACCCATGCTAGAATGTTCGTGTCCAAGCATACTTAATAAATGAATACCCCAACATGCATTCTATACCCATGTGCATATCAAACCATGAACAGTAATACAACATATTGAATCATCCAATAAATCACATAATGGCAGAGCTAGTCAGCAGTGTCCGGCACCGGTCAACGGTCAGTGACTAAGAGTGTCCGCCCGACGGTCCACTTCAAGGTCGTATAATAGTCTACCCCAATATCACCAAACAGCCGAACCCTGCCCCACTACTCGATAGCCTTAGCCGATCCACACCCGAGAAATCCATAAATAAACCCGTACCCCTAAGAACCTAGTCCCCAAGTTGGGTTCAACATCATTCCGAAAAGAATAGAGGTAATACAAAATACCTCATAGGCACACAACAAATGAAACCCCAACGAGTCTCATATTTAATTTAAATTAAATCATGCTAATAAAATCCTCGGTGCGTATAATTAATATGCGAAACCAAAACGAATTAAGGGAAGGCGAGGGATTCATAAAATGAAAGCAGATCGCAAAGGTAGAAGGGAACTTGTCTCATTTTAGTCGTTTTCAGCGTTTTTACACTTGAACTGTAATACCCCGAGAGCCCAGAGGAGGATAGTATATATCGAGGATAAGTAAGGAAGGAAACAACACCAGCTTGATACCTTTTGGACTGAATGAAGGCAAATAACTCCTGGGTTAAGCGTGCTTAAGCTGGGGAAGCTCAAGGATGAGCGACGCCCTGGGAAGTTCGTGTAGGCCTATCAAGGTAAGTTGTTTCGGTCCTTCCTATCGCTCGATGTGGGATGTTATAGGTAGTATCAGAGCTGACCCTTGGTGAAGGCGGTCCGATGAGGGCGGGGAGTGGCGCCGGGGCTCGAGGGCCTGTACAAGGAGCGACTTCTGGCAGGCTTCTAGGATGGCAGCCCCCCAAAGGGGAGAAGATTTGGGACCAGTTGTAAGGTCGTATGACAAGGAGATCATGTGCTCAAAGGGGGAGAATGTAATACCCCGAGAGCCCAGAGGAGGATAGTATATATCGAGGATAAGTAAGGAATGAAACAACACCAGCTGGATATCTTTTGGACTGAATGTAGACAAAGAACTCCTGGGTTAAGCGTGCTTGAACTGGGGAAGCTCAAGGATGGCGACGCCTTGGGAAGTTCGTATAGGCCCATCAGGGTAAGTTGTTCCGATCTTTCCTATCGCTCGATATGGGATGTTACATGAACACTATCAAATTAATACACACTGCAAAAAAACATAATCTCTCATAATTTATAAAATTGAACCCAAAGTTAAATTTTTACCATACAAAATGATTAATACATATTTCTCTACTCTCCTGGCTAATTAAATCTCGATTAAACAGCGTTAGATCTTCAATTTCTTCTCCAATTTTTACTTCTGCATGTTGCTCATTCTTTCCCAAATTTTCTTGTTGTTTTTGCTTAAAAAACGACCAAAATTGTCCTTAAATCGCATGCACGAAGGCTGCCCGGCAAGCTACAAAAAGAATGGCCCAACGTGCGCCACGTGGCAACTGCTGGGCCGTGCAGAAGGAGCCATCGCCTTGGGTCAAAACGACGTCGTTTCGGCCCTCCTCTGGCTGAAATTAAATGTGTAAACCCCCAACCTCGCACGCACGCCCCCGCGAATCGAACCCGAAACCGCCTGCTCCCTCTCTCACGCGCGTACCACCTAATCCAGCTGCTCCCTCATACATATAATGCTCGTTTATATTTAAGGGGACCCTCGGTCCCTTTTTCAAAATTTACACCAGCACCCATAACTTCTGAAATTCACTCACACACCCCACACCTCATTTCCCTTTATTACACTTATGCCCTAAACATTCTTAAAAATTCACCTACTTAATTTCATCATTATTTTCATAAATATTCGCAAATAATTTAATTAATTTATTTTATTTTTAACATATAATACATACTACACATCGAGTGATATAATAATATATAAAAATCAAAACTTCAAGATGTTACACTTAATCATTTCTCTTAAAAACCTCAAACTAATCACTTCAAATACAAAAATTAATAGTTATTATTTGTTCCCGAATTACTGGGATGTTACAAAAGTATTGAATTTATATTGAATACGTGTAACAGGAACATTTAACGATATAGTAGTGAACTTTGATTTCAAAATAACTATTTTTTTTATCAAGTGCCATAACAATTAAATCTATTATATAATAAAACAAAAATATGTAAGTCATCCATAGTAATATTGTTTATCAACTATCAAGATAAAATTTCTAATGTATCGATCTATTAAATCAAACTATATTACAAGGTATAAATGAGAAAAAAATAAAAAAAATTAAGAGATATTTTAGTGTTTTCAACATAAATTTTTTTAAGTTTTCAACAGAATTTTTTTTAGTATTTTTTATAATTTATTAATAAATTTATATAATATTATTGATTTAAAATACAATATTTTATTATATAATTAAAAATAATCTAATTAAAATTTAATATTTTATTTCACTTTTGGCCAGTCCGTGCGACCGCGTGTCCCATAATAAACTTTTTTTAACATATAATATATATTATTATAATATAATATCAACTTTAATAAAAAATCCACTTTCCAATGATATAATAATACCTATATGCCTATATTTTATGTATTTAATTCCAACCTCCCAGGCATAATTATTATGAGCTTTTACTATCCCATTGGCGTCTGGCTCTCTGTAATTTGGAGTATCCCATTTTCAAATTGTCATAAGAAAAAATAATTTGACTATTTTTTTACTAAATTTTTTAGTTATATGTTAATTATAAAATATTTTATTTTCATTCATTAATAACAAATACTTGTATATGTGTTTTTGTTAAAATATTAAAAAAATAAAAATTTATAAAAAAATTATTAGTAGATCTAATATATAATTAATGACAAGTTTAAGATCAATTTATAAAAATAAATTAAAAATAATTATAATATTAAAAAAGTTATTATGTCTTTCCTATACTGAAGCAGGCAAATTTGTATGCTAGGTTTGGATTATGAATAAATTTGTATTGACTTTGGATAAAGCTTAGGATTCTAAAGTTTCAACAAAACAAAGATACATAAGAAATTATTCTTTGACATTTTATTCAAGACAAAGATAATACATATAATATATAAATAAGAGTTAATATATATTTTTTAAATTTTTTTATACAGTTTTTAAAATTTTGAGATGGCTAAATTTATTTTTTTATTATTAAATAAATAAATTTTGTGATAATTAAGAATGTTAATAACTATTACAAATAGTTAATTATCATACATTTAATATATATTTTAATTTATTATAAACTTTTGCCCTCCAACGAAATTCTCATAACATGTTAAAAAAATTAAAGTTTGATTGCATTTTTACTTGATCACGAAATTCTCATAATACTGTTGTAACAATTAATTTTTTTAAATTTAATATAACATTAGACTTTAGTATAGTAAATTAAGTATCACTCGAGTGAGATATATAGTTACTAAGTAGTACTTTTTTAAAATTTAATGATACAGAATAATTTTATTAATGTAAGTTGAATTGATGTAAAAAATAATTGCAAACAAATCAAATATAAAAACAATTGCTATCGTTGATTGATGAAAACAACATTTTGGAAAATTCATTCATTTCTCTTAACCCGTTTCTCATTATTATAGCTTAATAAATCATACAAATAGTAAAAAAAAAAAAAAAAATCAAGGATGTCTACCAAACGCGATTGATCCAAGTTCATCGACATTTTCTTTTAGGATATGAACAAAATCACCGACGAAACTTGAATCCAGTTTTGGAATAAGGTTTGTTTCTGAGTGAAATCGATTTTGAACATTTTGAGGATTTGCATAAGAGTTTGTAAACTCCTTCAAAAAGGTTAGGTAAACTTACAGATTGTTAACTTAAAAATCACACATAATTAGCAAATTAAGTGCAGAAAATCAAAAAGATTAAGGATGCACAACCATAAATCATCATACCTGCTATTGGAGGGTAAAAATTTTGGATACATAGCCATAAATGGGATCTTGAAGTCTGGCTTGACATTCATATGAGAGTGTAACGATAGTCGCATAACGATCACTTATCGAAAATTAGGCCAGGAGCTTAGAGGCATTTCTAGCACAAAAAATTATGTGGATAGCTGTAAAAGAAGTAGGTTTTTGTTTATAGCTAAAGTAAGGGACAAAGATACACCATTGGATACATTTTCTTTTCAATAACCTACAAGCACCACATCGAGAACCAGATACTGGAGTTATGGGCGGAGTTGCAACTAGGGTAGCAAAGGAGGTTGAAGGAGCAGCATCAGCAACAGCAACATCGGAGGCCATGGCAGAACTAGAAGTGGTATATAAAAATTCTTTTTTTCTTAAAAATTCTTTTGATAAAAATGAGATGTTATCTATGAAAACCACGGCTTCGTTAAACCTTAAGACCTTAAAATGACATGATGAGGTATCAACTGTATAAAGACAATCTCGTCTTAACAATAGAAAAAACAATATTGAAAAATATAAAAAGATAAATAAACAAAGAATACAAGCACAAGATAACACAAATATTAGCTCATTACTATAGTCGAATCAAAACCAGAAGAGAGAATTGTAGAGTTCGGATATATCATAGTGAAACAAGAAGAGATAATTGCAGAGTTCGGATATATATAGCCAAATCCGACCTGACACGGTGGCAGACAACCTGGCAGATAGGCCATGAAAATCGGCCGTGAATTCTGGAAAACAACACCAGAAACTCTACATGAATGCTGGAAAGATACTGCAGCTAGGACTGTGACAGCCACCGAGAAAAATTCGAAGATGCGTGGAGGAAAAATCGAAAAGTCTATTGGTTACGAAGGAGGTTCTCGGGGGTAAAGGGCACTTATGATCGAGTGGTTACTCAGTCATGATTGAGTGGTGGCCACTCAATTCACCACTCAATGCCTTTTTGATTGGTTCTTCTTGCTTTCATTTCTTGAGTTGTTTTAGGTGTATTTGTTTATTAGACCTAACCTCATTTCTGAATTTTTTAATATTTGCTGGGCATATCATAAAGAATATCTAATTTTTTCACATCCTATTTTGGGATTACCACCTTTATGCAGTCTTTCGCCGTTTGTGCCCTCAATTTCGACAAAGGAGATGAATCGCAAGTGGAGACTTTGCTTCACTGCGTCAGATAAAGAGTCGAACCCATGACTTATTGGTACAAATCCTATCTTATCATGATCCAACCACTTGACCTGTGTGCTGAGGACTTTTCATATCCAATCTTAATTCATGTGTAAGTGGCTCATATAATAATATTTTTCAAATGCTTTTGGTGATTATACATGAAAATATTTTTTGAGAGGGGCTAAATTAAAAAAATTATTTTAAAACTTAATTTTAACAATTTTTAAAAACTTTGGAGGTCTAAATTAAAAATAAACTTACTTGTAAAGCTTAAAAAACTTGGGGGGGGGGTTGGGGGGAGTGTTGTTAGATCAGCCTAGTTTTCATAACAGTGGTTTAAAATTTTTTAGTATATCGAGGTCATGAATTTTTCTATTAACTTGTTGTAGCATAAGCTAACTAAAATGTTCATACCAAACAAACTACTGTCCATTAGAGATGGCAAACGGGCCGGGCTGGGCCAGCCCGGCCTGCCACCAAGTGGCCCGCGGGCCTGGCCAAATTGGCCCGCTTAAAAACGGGCCAGCAAATTGTTGGCCCTAGCCCGGCCCTACACGGGCCAAGCGGGCCCACCCAGGCGAGGGCGGCGAGTGAGGCCGACGGCGAGGGCGAGGGCAGCGAGCGAGGCCGACGGCGAGACAGAGGGCGAGCGAGGGCGAGAGCGAGGGGCGCAGACGAGGGAGAGGGTGAGGGCGACGGCGACGGTGAGATAGAGGGCGAGCGAGGGCGAGAGCGAAGGTGAGGGCGATGACGAGACAGAGGGCAAGCGAGGGTGAGAAAGAGGGGCGTGGGCGAGGGCGGCGAGCGAGGGCGAGAGCGAGGGGCGACGGCGAGGGGCGAGGGTGAGGGCGACGACGAGACAGAGGGCGAGCGAGGGGCGTGGGCGAGGGCGACGGCAAGGGCGAGAAGAGGGTGAGGGCGAGGGCAACAGAGGGCGAGGGTGAGACAGAAGGTGAGGGTGAGGGCGAGGGCGAGAGGTGAGGCTGGGGGGGGTTGGCCGATTGACAGGCTGGGCCAAATTGGCCCGGCCTTAAACGGGCCAACAAAATGCTGGCCCTAGCTCGGTGTCGGGCCGGGCCCATTTTGCCATCTCTATTGTCCATATACTAAAAAGTTAATATACTCATGTTCTTTAGCCATTTTAGATACCAACAACATAATAATAAAATGTAACCAAACACTTTGTTACTTATTTTAACATTAGAAAACAAAAACACTATAGCCAGAATACTACACTACCAAATAGGCCATATGTTTCTTTTCTTTTCTTTTCTTTTCTTTTCTTTTTTTTTCTGAATCTATGTTTCTAATATATTTAGTTTCATTTGTATTAACAAAAAGTATCTTTAAGCAAAAAATAATAATTTTTTTAAGATGTTCCCTTGAAGTTCTTTGGGGCTACCCTCCTACTGCGTGTGTGTCCGTATAAATTGATTTGTGCTTCTTCTTAAAGATTCGAGGCATTACAACGATCATGTTTTTTTGTCGATGATACCATGCTTTGCTAACTTAACTCTAATTTCTAACAAAATAACGCACATATCACAACTTAATTGATATGATTGGTGATTATACCAAGATTTGGTTTTATTCATCTCTCTACATGAAAATATTTACAAAGTCAGCGACATCTAAAAAACAACTAATGCAATAACTTATTACATATCAAGTATCCGCATCAATATGTTTGTTTCACATCAAAATGAAAAAAAAAAAAAAAAACTTATTTTAAAATTTTTGATAAATCATTTCTTTTTGTTTTGAGAAAAAAATAAAATCTTACCATTCAAAGGAATAATCATAATTACGTAGGAAATATTATGTTTTTTTTTTAAGTAAAATGGGCAATTTTAAAAAGTTTGAAGGAAGTGGGACATAATGGGATTGGGTTTGTAGGCATATAGAGTACACATTCAGTTTGGATCTCATTAGTACCCTTTTATTAGTATTTGTTTTTAAACTTGTTCTTTCCCATTAGATATATAATTATATAAACGTAAATATTAATAAGAGAGTAGATCCAAGAAATAGGTTGATAATGAACTACTTGGATGGAAAAAGATTGTGTTTGGAGTACAGGCTCTGAGAGCAAAAAGATGGTGTCTGCCTGGATGGTGTAGGCTGGCATAGACCTTCCCCTGAGTTCGTCCCTGATTAATAAGACTATAACTTAAATTCACGATTTTTGACTTAAGAAGGCAATGTTTCCAAATTCATTGTATTTTTTTTTAGAATTTAATTTTAATTCAAAATAATTTATATAAAATAAGATGAAAATTTTGTATTTTTTACATAAAATATTTTTGAATTACAAATATTTTTCCAAAATTATTTCAACATAAAAATGTAAAACTAGTGTTTACATTATTGGTGGATATTTTATAATTTTCTAAATTTTTAAATGCATGCCAAACATTATAAATAATATAAAAGTATTTCTATGAATTATTTTATATAAAAATATTTTGCACTATAAAATATATAACATTTAATTGAATTGCAAAAACCAAGAATAATATTAAAAGAGAAAAATTACAACATGTGAAAAATTAATATCATTCAGTTCAATAGTTTGCCTCTTCAGTCTCACTATAAGGGAATAATTCAGTCACAGTAGTTTAATAATATTTAAATTACCGTGACTAATTTGATTTTGAGTGTAAAAGAAAAGTGACTTATTTGGTCATTTTTTAAATATAATATTCAATTTGACCCAAAATTCAAAATAATGCGACTGTGTTTAACATTTCGAGTGTGTTTGATTATACATTTTTTTCATAAAAAATGGCCAATTTCCACCTAAATTTTAAGTTTTGTAGTATTTGATTAACCAATTTTTCCATAAAAAATATTTTCTCACTTTGGCTCACGTGACTCTTATTTCTCAATTTTACTGGAATTCATTTTCTCATAGGGGGCTGAAATAGATTTTCCAGGCAATAAGAGATGAATAATTTGGCAGAGGCAGAGGAGAAGAATGGTGGCCAAACGAGAAGGTGAGCGAGAGAGAGGGCGATCGAACGAGAGGAACTGTGAGAGGTAGCAACCAAGGGGACAACGACGATGGCGACAAGGGAAGCTCGGCAGCGGTGGTGGCGATGGCAGTGGCGGCGACGGATTAAGCGAGATAGAGGGTGAGCGAGAGCAGCGACCAGTGACAGCGGCGACGACCATTCAAGGCAGCGATTAGGGTAGCGGCGGCAGTCGATGACGGCGGCCATGGCAACCAAAAGCAAGTTGTATGTATATATTTGATTTTTTAAATATTTTGTGTAATATATTTTATTTATTTTTAGACAATTTCTTGAAATTCAATTAAGTTAATCAAACACTTTCAATTGATATTTTGTCTGGAATTTAATTCTAAATAATTCAATTATCTAGAATTCATTTTCTTTTCACTTAAATTCTATCATTGCAATCAAACGCACCTTTCATCTTAAACAAATATAATTATAAATAAAAATATGAACGAATCTAAAATTTATATTGGATTAACGTTAAATTCTTATTTGTTTTCTTCCTTTTGTTATTAATTTGTTCGTTTATTTTAAGATAAATTATAAAAAGAACTAAAATTTGATTATATTTTCAAATTTAGAATGATTTTTAAAAATTTAAATAACCATGTCCAACTTACTAATGGATTGCTTCTGTAATATTTCTTATGAGGAATTGACATCAAAACATAACTAATTTTTAGAGTATAACAAAAAATAGTTTCCCCTGATTTTGAAAATATTCATTATGCAAAAAAACGAAAACAAAAAAAACAATATTCAAAAGTGATTTTAAGATTTCCAAAATCCGATAATCAAATAAAAATCACTTTTTCCCTTTTGTTTATCGAACAAAGTAAAATGCATGCTAAACAGTGATGGGGTTTGTAATTTAAATTGTATAATATAAATAGGGTTGTGTAATCAAACCGCCCAAATTGTTATAATTGAATAAACTGAATTGATGTAAAAAATTGAATTGACCCGATTGAATTTATACATAGATTGAATAGGGTAGGAAAAAAAAATTGATTTGGTTGGTTAACCGAGTAGAAAAAAAAAATTGATTTGGTTGGTTAACCGAATAGATGGGCAAAAGAGACGAATTGCAGAGGAAAAAGCCAAAGGTTGAAGGCTGAAACTAGACAATGAAGAGGAACAAAAGAATGCTGAAACTAGATGAAGAAGATGAGTTGTAGAGGAAAGACTCCTCTATCTAACTTGGTCGATGGTGAGTCACATGGGGTGTGGGTCAGCGACAACGAGTCACAGAGGAAAAGGACAAAAAAGATGATGATTGACAAACTACGATGAGTCATGGTGGGATATGGGTTAACAATAACGAGTTGCAAACTAGATGGACAAATTAGATAAAAGATGGATGAAAAATAAAAGAAAACGTTGGTATCAGTAACTCAATAGTGTGTTGGTGTTGAAATCTAGAGGCAGATAAGGGATAGGAGTGGAGGGTAAAATGTCAAAAAATAGAGCTATTTTGGTTACTTTGGTAAAAAAAAGATAGTGTTTAAAAATTTTGATTGATTTGGTTAATTTAAGTTTTTTGGCAAAGTAAGCAAATGAACTGAATTGATAATTTTAATTAATTCAATTCAATTAATTCAATTTAACCCAACTTTTGCTCATTCCTACATACAAAAATTAAACGTTTTGTTTTGTTGGGAAAAACACAAGGGTAAAAGTGACTTTTTAATAACATTATCGTTTCTAAAACTTTTGTTTCCAAAATATACTTTTATTTAACCGAAGGGGGTCTCATCAGCTCTCAGACAATCAACCCAATGGGCTGGTCCAGGCCTCTGATTCAATAGGGCTTCCTTCTATTACCCAACGAGTGTGAAGTCGAACTGGGAGAGTGAGAGCGAGAAGAAAGAGAGAGAAGTCGTCAAAGAGACATGAAGGTCACTGGTGAGCCTTAATCCGACCAGGTAAAGCCTCATCTTATTTGATTTTCTTTTTTATTCTACATGAGCCAACAATGCATCATCATCGAATCTTCTCCAAATCTTTTCTCAAACCCTAAACCCCTTTCTTGGCTCGAGCTGGCCATTGACGAAAGGCGGTAATGACTGAAACCTTCTCAATTTCGCGCTCTGGTTGTCGAACCTCTTCGAGAGCTCGGTTCTCCAACTTCCAGGCTTTCTGATGACGCGCCAACTGTTGTTCTTAGCTGGGACTGACATTTGTTAAACTCCGTTAAATTTAGGAGCAGATCTATATGTGAGCAGCACTGGGCCAGCTTACAGCAAAAATTAAATTGGTAGAGTAATTTTTTTGATTATTTAATATTAGCCCAAGCCCACCCCAGCCCACTTGCCTGCAAACCTTTCTCTTCTCCTTCCTCTCTCGACCTCGCTCTCGCTCACGGCTCACCCTCGCTGCCTCTCGCTCTTTGCCTCCTTTTCTCTTGCTCGTCCCCTCGCGCTTGCCCTCGCTCTTGCTCTCGCTGGCTCTCTTGCTCTCGCTCGAGCTCGGCCCCTCTTGCTCTCGCTCGCCCTCGCTCTCTGCCTCTCTTGCTCTCGCTCGCTCTCCGGCTCTCGCTGCCTTTCTCTCGCCCTCGCTCTCTGCCTGACTGCCTCTCTCAGTCTCTCGCTCTCGCTCGCCCTCGCCCTCGCCCCCACGCTCGCTCGGCCAGTCGGCCTCGCCCTCTTGCTCGCTGCGCTGGCCCCTGCCTCTGATTCAGGTCTTCGTTTTACGCCCCCCCCCCCAAACATCCAGATTTGCTTCATTCGAGCCCAGGTATGTTTTCTCTTCTTCCAGTTCTTTGATTCTCTCGATTGACAGCTAAATCTCGATAGTTTTTCTGTTTTTCGCCCATATTTTTTTTACTTGTTTATGCTTGATTTGTTGTTGAAATCGCTGCCTTTTTCAGCAAGTTTTAAGTAAGTGATTTTGTTGTTTATGCTTGATTTGTTGTGTCTGCTTGCCTATTTGATTACTGCATTTAGTTAGGAACTTAGGAATTGGTGTGGCTGGAAGCCTGGAATTTGTTATTGTGAATCTGTTATTGAATATTTGAATCGACCATAATAGATGTAGACTCTCTTGTAGGTGAATTTTTTGTTTCAAAACCTCGTTGAGCACAAGTTTAATGAAAATTTATTGTACTGACTTTTTGGTTACATAAAAATTTTATTACATTAACTTTTTAAATTTCAGCCCCCCCATCCTAAATTCCTAGATCCGCCCCTGGTTAAACCTTCTAGTTCTCGCCATTTAGTTTATTAGAGCAATAATATTCGTGTATGTGTATATATTATATATATATATATATATAATGTTTATATGTTTAAACCTTCCCTGAATCTGATGCTAGCTTGAGTTGGGGCATTGAAGTTGTAGTTATGAGGTGATTGAGGGAAATGGCAGGTAGAGAAACTGTTATCATGTGTACGTATGGTCTCTGTGCTGGTTTCTGGTTCAGCTTAGGCATGTAATCAACCGGTTCTCCTCGTGTCCTGCATGGTGCTGCTTGAAGTAAATTTTCCTTCAGTGTAAGATAGAAAGAGATTAGAAGCGGTAACAAATAATGAGGTACCTAAGAAGCATTGGGGTCCTAGCACACAGTGATGACCTTGATATTATAGAGGGTAACAAAGGTAGGAGCTCATGATACAGCCTTAAACAAGCTGAACTCTTTACAGAATTTACATGGTGGGGGGGCATTGAAAAAGGCGTTCACAATCTTTCTGATAAGCATTTGGGTGGCTGTTGCACTTGAAATGGCTTTAGAGCTTGGACCACATGTTCTTCAAACTAGTTGTATAGGACCTAGGATACCTACAACGCCATCACTCAAAGAACTAGCAATCTTACTTGTAACGGATTCTTGGCTTGTTATACATTTTACAAGCATGCTCTGTTATGCTTTGTTTTACTCTGTTTGGTTACATATTACAAAATTTTCAGTCTCAAAATTTAAGTTTTTCACACAATTTGCCAACACTAAAAGTAACAACATGTTTTGCTTTAAAGAAGACAACACTAAAAGTATGCTTTATGCACTAACACTGCTCCTGTAAGAAGTCCAACACTGATGCAGGGATTAAAGTGAAAACAGAGAAAGGGTTAATTGTAAGTATCAACAACAAATTGAGTACTCACACGACAGGAATAACTCCTTTCCCCCTAGAGATTTTTGAGTCTCAAAGAAGAAATCCGTCTTCTTAAAATAATTGTTTTGACTCCACTTCTGATTTGAGTTTCTCATTGCATCCATACAGCTGCTTATAACTTTGCACAACCGTCCAAGACATACAATGTTGAACCTTAAATCTGGAGATTTTGATTGGAAATTAGAGATCCTTATGTTTTCAAAAATTCTTGGAAACAAAAGGCAGTCTCGGGTAGGTGGATGGTCATGACTCTCTGTTATGTTTGATCCATTTGAAGAATAGAAAGCTGGATAGAATGCTTTTTCCAATCTGTAAATGGTTTTCCATTTGATCCATTTGATGGGTGCCTGTTACCCAACAAGGACAGGACAGGAAACGAAACAATGCCCAATGGGAACAGGGATGCAAACGGGCATGAGGCAGGGGTCCCTAGTCCAAACACACCCAATTGCCATTCCTACCTTTTATGACCAAATCTAAAAGCCAGACCCAATTTCAAAGCAGATTGGATTTTATCCATTTTCTGTAAAATTTGTTGATAGCTCTCGGGAATTAAGGGTGTCAACGGTTCGGATTGGTCCGGTTCTATAAGAATCCAGTAACCGAACTATTTTTAACAATTCCGAAAAAATAAGAACCGTAACCGATCCATTACATATATAAAACCAAACCATGACCAATCCGTTGCATCGGACCGGTTTCGGTTCTATCCAATTAACATTTAGCTTCTAAATATTTTCGCAAAATATGAAATTACAAACAAATTTGTTAATAAAAATAAACTCATAATTTCATTAATCCTTCAAATTTTGAAGTAAAAGTAGAACAAAATAATTCATAGACAATCTCATCAAATAAGATTACATCGACCATTTAGTATAGCAATAACGCATAAAAATCTAGGAATAAAAGAGTTCATGATTAACAATAACTAACAACAAAAAAGAAATAAATAAAAACTACCAGATTAAAATTACAAGTAATAATATATTTATGCGCATGTATATATATATATATATCCAAAAAATTATAATATATATACAAGAAAAATATCGGTTCCGGTTCCGATTCGGTTCGAACCACGGTTTGAAAAAAAAAACTAGTAACCAAACCAAATATATCGGTTCTTAATTTTTTAGAACTAGAACCTAACCGTTAAACCATAGAACCAATCCAAAAGACACGGTTTGGTTCAATTCGGTTCACCGGTTTTCGAATATTTTTTGACACCCCCTATCGGGAATGATTGATTTTAGTTTCCTAAAACAGAAGATATATCTTTTAGATTGTTGTATATTTATGTTATTGTAATCTTTCCAATAGGAGTTGTATTGTATATTCTGTACAAAGTTTCCGAAACCATATTTGGAAACTTCCCTAGGAAATAACTTCCTTATTTAGCAAGGAAGTCTGTATATATTGTAATTGACCCATTCCAAAGAATAAGAACAATTGAATCCTTTATTTCCAAGTCTCTTTCTTGACATGGTATTAGAGCCACAAGAGTTCAGTCGTTGATTTCTTCGTGACTTCTTTGGTTTTTTTTTTTCCCTCCATTCAATCTTCTTCTTCTTCACCCGACATCATGTCTTCTACCCAAAATCCAATCTCGGACACGGTTGATTCTAGCAACACGACAAAAGTTTCGTTTACTGGAACTAACAGTGGGAACATAAGAAGAGAATTGCATAATCTTCAAGCTTACCGATTGAATGGAAAAAACTACTTGAAGTGGTCGCAATTAATCCGGACCTTTCTAAAGGGAAAAGGGAAACTTAGCCATCTGTTAGGAACCAGTCCCAAGGAAGAAGATCCAACATTTTGTAGCGTGGGAGGAGGAAGACTCTTTGGTGATGTCCTGGCTCTGGAACTCCATGATTCCAGAAATCAGTGACACGGTGATGTTCTTGACATCAGTAAAGGATATTTTAAATGCAATTAACCTCACCTATTCCAAGGTTCATGATGCAACCCAGAAATATGAGATAAGGACTAAGGTGGTAGCGACCAAGTAGGGGACGACAGCCATACTAGAATATGCAAATCTATTGCAAACTCTATGGCGAGAGCTGGATCACTACTAGTGTTTGAAGATGAAGTGAAGTGAGGATACTGCACTTTAGAAACAATTTGTAGAGAAGGAGAGGACGTATGATTTTCTGGCTGGCCTTAATGTGGAGTTTGACGCAGTGAGAGTGCAGATTATGATCAAGGTGGATCTGCCCTCCCTGAATGAGGTGGTTTCCCTAGTACGTGCAGAAGAGAGGAGAAAAGGAGTGATGTTGGAATCTACACTAGTAGACAACTTTGCCCTTCTGATCTTAAACGCTCACAATCAGAATAGAGGGCCACCCAAAGAAGAGAAGAAGGCTATGGATAGAGTCTCTATGGTGTACCTTCTGCAAAAAGCCTATGCACACCATAGAGAGGTGTTGGAAACTGCATGGAAGGCCACCCAAAGGAGGACCACCAGTAATGAATCAAGGACAGGGGTAGGTACATATGGCCAACAGTTATCAGCAGCCTGCACCTAAGTCAAAAAATTAAGATCAAGGAGAAGCTCTTAAACCTTACAAAGTGGAAATTGAAAGGCTAAAAAGTCTTTTGGGGTCCCTTGATAAGAAGACCAAGAAGGGTAATTGCTCTCTTGCCCTCACAAGTACTCATTCCTATTCTTTTTCCTTACATGTTTCAGAAATCATGAACCACAACTCTTGGGTATTAGACTCAGGGGCCTCGACCATATGACCCCTTTTTCTTAATTCTTCATTAACTATAATCCTTGTCCAAGCTCCAGGAAGATTAAAATGGCAGATGGTTCTCTAATCACCATTGCTGGTCGAAGAGATGTTCTTAATAAACATCTCTCTCAGAAACGTCCTACATGTTCCTAAATTATGTTCTAACCTCCTATTTATCCAAAAACTCATTGAGGACACTAACTGCAGTGTCATTTTTCATTCAAATGTTTGTGAGTTGCAGGAACAGGACATGAAGAGGATGATTGGGCTTGCTAGGGTTAGAGATGGTCTTTATCATCTTGAAGAACCGAGTGGGCACTAGAGATTTTTTCAACCAATCCCTCTCTGATTTCTTTCAACAGAAGGGGGTTATTCACGAGTCTCCCTGCCCTTACACCCCCCAACAGAATGGGGTAGCCGAGAGGAAGAATGGTTATCTTCTAACCATTATTAGGGCTCTTTTGTTTCACTACAATGTTCCTAAAAGCTATTGGGGGGAAGCAGCTTTGGCAGCCACCTTTCTGATCAATAGACTACCCTCAAAATCTCTTGAATCCCAAAGTCCAATTCAATTGCTAACCAAACATTGTTAGGCTTGAAATGCTATGGCACACACTAAGAGGGGAGGTGAATTGGTGTATAAAAATCTTTTCCCTTAAAAATTATTTTGATAAACAGAGATGTCGTATGTGAAGACCACGATTTCGTTAAACCTCAAGACTTTGAAATGGCACGATGAGGTATCAACCGTATAAAGACAATCTCGTTCTGACAATGAAGAACACAAGAATGAAAGATATGAAATCTTTTTCAATGAGAGGTTAAATATACGAATCAAGAGAGGAATCTAGAGATGCTTGAAAAGACAAATAAACAGAGAACATAAGCACAAGAGACGATGATTTATAGTGGTTCGGTTTTCCAAGTCTAGTCCACTACCTTAACTTCCCATTAGGGATTTTGAAATAAATCCACTATCAACCCCCTACTCAAACCGAGTAAATCCTCTAGTCCGCGACTAGAAAAGATACAAATCTCCCACTCAAATGGGCCCTCTAGCTACAAAAGTTAGGTAATACAAGAGATGAATAATAATAGAGAATCCAAGAGATGAATCTCTTAGTTACAATGATCTCTCAAAATACAAAACAAGGCTTGAATGAATTAATACAAATTTAAATCAAAGCCTTGAAGAGAGAAAAATGAAGCACAGTCAATGTAAATAGAAACGAGTACAAATGTAAGCTCAATTCAATTCATTCCCGTTCATTAGCCTCTTCTTGATCATCCATGACTTGTTTTTATAAACATCCCAAGAGATCTAAGAGAAAACTAGCCGTTTGTGACCGTTGGGATTTGAAAAACTAGCCGTTGGAAGCTTTCTGCAAAAAGAGTTAGTCGATAGATAAAAATGGTTAGTCGATAGAATCAGGCAAAATAACAAGCCTGGTCGACAGATAAAATAGGTTGGTCGACCAAGTCATAAAAACAACAGAGCACTTAGTCGACCAAGACAAAAATAGGCCTGACACTTAGTCGACCAAGGCTATCCTTCAGTCGACAAACTTTTAAAGAGTTCGTCGACCAAGTCATGATAAAAACACTGTTAGTCGACTAATCTTATAGCTTAGTTGACCAAGTCGGAAACAAACATGTTGTTGGTCGATAGAGTCTATAGCTTAGTCGACCAAGTTAATATATTAGTCGACAAAGTGAAAGCCTGTAGTCGATAGAGTGAAGGCATGATGATACAAAACATATTTACATTTCTTTAGTTTAAGTAAATGTCCTCATTTTCTTTAATTTATATTTTACCTTCCATTTACTTTAATACATAAATGTAAATAAGAAAGTACCCCTCATTTGGATTCAATAAAAAATATCTAAAAAATCAAAAACCATAATCATAAGAAAATAGAATTTTGGTTTTAATACAAACTTGAGATTTAGCAAATATACCACTCTCAAAATATATACCTTCTATTTATTGAAAAATTCATTAAAAATCGTTTTAACAACAATGAATACTAGCTATCAAAATACCGAGAGATAGTTTTTCAAAATGAAAACATTTTTTTATACTTCTCCTTATAATGCTCTAATCTTCTAGACTTAGAAGAATTATATTAAAGGTAAAAGCATCCACTATCCGATTGTTCAAAACCAATTTGGAAAGCCATTTAGGAGATTTTTTTAAATCTTGATACTTGTTTGTGCAAATCTCCATCTATAGAAAATCATAGATCATTTTGTTTTTCATATTCTTGACAAATCATAATCTCCAACAAATCATATTCTTGACAAATGACTTGGGAAATAAATTGATTTTGTTTTTCATCATTAAAACCAAACACAAGAGTAAAATATCAAACATTTCCCTGATTTCCATGTGACTAGCAATTGGAAACCCAAAGTGTTCAAATGTGCAGCCTATGTTCACATTCCTATAGTCAATAGAGGAAAATTAGATCCTCAAGCACTGAAATATGTGTTCATTGGATACTCTCTTACTCAAAAAAGGTACTATTGGTATCATCCTCCTTCAAAGAGACATTTTGTATCAGCATATGTGACTTTTTCTGAAAATGAGCCTTCTTTTAAACACCCCAATACTCAAGAAAATGACCTACTTGATAGGAATAATTTCTCTATTCCTCTTATTCTTGATCTATCAATCCCTTCGGTATCATCTTCTATTCCGAAGGATGTGCTAGGTGTGACACTAGAGAAACCTATTATTGAGACTCCTCAACCACTGCAGGCGTATTCAAGAAGGGTAAGGCTTGAATCTGACCCTATGCAAGCCCTAGCATCCTCAGACAACCCTAGTCCTACCACAAACAACAATGAGAATTTAGCCAGCTCTTCTAAATCTTCACTAGGTAATTTTGTTACTTCTTCATTACCAACTGATAACCCCACTAAATTTGTTGAACCTACACCTAATAGTGATCTTGATTGGCCTATTGCTATTAGGAAGGGAACTAGAACCTATACTAAGCATCCCCTACACTTATTTCTCTCATATTCTAAACTGTCACCCAACCACAAGGCCGGCCTTACCAATCTCCACACAATTCCAATACCCAAAACTTTTTCTGAAGCATTAGGGGATGGGAATTGGAAAGATGTCATGGAAGTTGAGATGGCAGCCTTAGAGAAGAACCAAATGTGGGAACTTGTGCAATTGCCTAAGGGAAAACATCCGGTGGGTTGTAAGTGAGTGTATATAGTAAAGTATAAATCTGTTGGATCATTGGACATGCATAAAGCAAGATTGATGGTCAAGGGGTATATCTAAGTATATGGGGTAGACTACTTGGATATTTTTGCACCAGTTGCAAAATTAAATACAATAAGAGTCCTCCTATCTTTGGCTGCTAATCTTGGTTGGTCATTGCAACAATTCAATGTAAAAAATGCATTTTTGCATGGAGACTTAGAAGAGGAAGTATACATAGAATTACCACTAGGATACAGCCCCACAACACAAGAAAATGTAGTCTGCAAGTTGAAGAAGGCACTGTATGGACTAAAACAGTCCCCCAAGGTCTGGTTTGACCGATTTATGGGTGTGATGGTTGGTATGGGGTATAGGCAAAGTCAAGGGGATCATACCCTATTCATTAAACACTCGACTATAGGGGGAGTAAGAGTGCTCATAGTCTATGTTGATGATATTGTTGTCACTGGCAATGATGAGGAAGGGATGAGTAAGTTGAAGGAGTGTTTGATTAGGGAATTTAAGATTAAGGACTTGGGAAGACTGAAATATTTTTTGGGGATAGAAGTGGCTCATTCAAAAGAGGGAATTTTTATCTCACAACAAAAATATATATTAGATCTCCTCAAAGATATTGATATGCTTGGATGCAAGGTGGTGGAACCCCCTATTGAACCAAATCATAAGTTAGGAGAGGCCTTAGAAGATGACATGGTTGACAAAGGGTCTCATCAACGGCTGGTTGGCAAGCTAATCTATTTAGCTCATACTCAGCCAAACATAGCTTATGCTGTGGGAGTAGTTAGCCAATTCATGCACAACTCGAGGGAGATTCACTTAAGGGTAGCGTATAGGATCCTCCGCTACTTGAAGGGAAACCTGGGAAGGGTATTTTATTCCAAAAAGGAGAATCCATGACTCTTGAAGTTTACACGGATGCAGACTATGCGGGATCTATGGTGGACAGAAGGTCAACATCACGCTATTATACCTTTTTGGGAGGTAATTTGGTAACATGGAGAAGCAAAAAACAAAATGTGGTTGCTCGGTTAAGTGCAGAGGTTGAATTTAGATCCATGGTCCTAGGGATATGTGAACTGCTACGGCTGAAATTGTTGCTAGATGATCTCAAGATTAAGTGGACAGCACCTATGAAGTTGTATTGTGATAATAAGTTAGCAATCAGCATTGCCCATAACCCAGTTCAACATGATAAAACAAAACATGTTGAAGTGGACAAACACTTTATAAAGGTAAAATTGAATAGTGGATTGATCTTCATTCCTTATATCTCTTCAAATGATCAGCAAGGGGATGTACTAACTAAAGTCTTCCTGCGGCAATGTTTCACAGGATGGTGAGCAAGATCGGGATGGATGATATCCACTCCCAATCTTGAGGGGGAGTGTTGACAGCTCTTGAGAATATTGATTCCAGAATTATATTGATTGATTCTAGTTTCCTAAAACAGAAGATGTATCTTTTAGATTGTTGTATATTTATGTTCTTGTAATCTTTCTAATAGGAGTTGTATTGTATATTCTGTACAAAGTTTCCAAAACCATATTTGAAAACTTCCCTAGGAAATAACTTCCTTATTCAGCAAGGAAGTCTGTATATATTGTAATCGGCCCATTCCAAAGAATAAGAACAATTGAATCCTTTATTTCCAAGTCTCTTTCTTGACAAAATTTAATCCATTTTTCTGTATGAAACCAACTCTAAATTTTTTTTAAGACATATGCCAAGCAGTTTATCCCAATTTATGAATTTGTGCAACTATTTCAATAAATCTGTTGCTTGAAATTGGAATATAGGGGTGATTAGGAGTTAGGATTTGATAGAGGGAGTCTTAGTTTAAGTTAGGAAGTGTTGGAATTATAATTTTGTTAATTAATCTGTATTTTTTGATTTCTTAATGGCTAGGTTTTCAGAAGCTTCTAAACTTGAATTCAGTGAGATCCTCTGAAGTTGAGCACTTTGAGTTGTGAGTAGATATTTATATTATAGCATTATATTTTTCTCATGTGTACGTGATTCTATATTTACCATTGTAAATGTTCCTCTTGAAACTGCTATGAAAAAGTTTCTGTTTTTTTAAAATTTTTTTGAAATGATTATATCTTATGCATCTTATTTTAAGTTCCTAGATTCTTATATTTGCATCCCAGATTTTTGTTTTATAAAGGCTAAGTTTTATTTATTATTGCATTTGTATAAAATTAAATGTTATGAATATTTTTGGAAATATGTAGATGAATGATGAATTAAAAATTACCATGGAAGGTAATATGGTAGACAGGGGAGATTTGGGTGAGCAAGTGGATACGAAAGCTGATAAGTTCGGAAAGGTTAAGAAGAAGCTTACATCAACGGTATGGTTCTCTTTGTAACATTTCCCTTTAACTGGAGACTATAAGAAATGCAGCAACGTGTATCTTTCTCTGATAGTAACTATGGTATTGGCAAGAGACAGCACATAATACGCATTAGCATTTATTTCCCTAACGTATTTTTTCTTCTGAACTAGGAACATGACCATAATCTATATGTATCTTTTAATCTCGTAGTTAGATGTCAGTCACAGAAAACTGATGTCTCTATCTTTCATGTAAGATTAATTTGAGGTATGGGATGGCTCACTTTTGGTACCTGTTTGCCATAATCTAATTCTTCATTGCCATCTTGGTTCTTGTTTAAGTTGCAATTTGTATATCTAGTTCGGATATGCTTATCTTGAAGCCTTTTGATTATAAAGCTACTCTCTTGGGTTCTGAATTAGCTTTTTCATTTCTTTTGTTTATAACACATTAGCTTCAGCAAATAATGCATCCCAAATATTTGATCTTATATATGTTTATTCAACAATAATTAATAAAAAAGGTAGGACTTAACTTGCACTCCTGATGTTAAGCAAAATGATAGCAAAAATGCTAGTTTCTCCTACATTTGTTTATTTTTTTGCATGGTTGGATATACTACTATTAAAAGGCAAGCACCTTAATTTGGTATAAAAATGGTTATCAAAGTTTTGGATACTACAAATTCTTTTAGGGTAAATTTCATAGACCGCCCCTGAGGTTTGCTTAACTTGCATTGATCACACGTATTTTTAAAATTAGCACTCATCTCCCTGCCATTAACTAATCTTGGAAATTGACCATTTTACCCTTGTTTTTAATCCTTCTCCTCCCTCTTACTCTCCTTGACAACTTTACCTGATCGTCGCAATTAAAGTGCACTTAAGTTCTGGTTTTATTTGAGCTCTGACTTCAGAAATACACTTAGGTTTTCTTTATCAAACCATATGAATGGTTGGATTTGTTTAATTTTTTGCACTAGTGTGGCTACTTATACGAAATTGCTACCCAAAAAGGGTATTATTAGATCTTAGAAAGATCTAAATAAAAGCATATATACATTTGTTTGAATAAAAGAAGACTCAATTGTATTTACTAAGTAAAAAATATTGAAGGAAACATACAGTTAGGTGTAAATTAGCTATTGCTAATTTATTTCTAATTGTTGTAAATTAGGGATTGTTGATTAATTGCATATTAGGCTTGATTTTTTTTTTCTTATTCTTCTATTTGATCCTTTGTATAAATCGTGTTAATGAAATAGAAAGGATTTTTTTGCCAAACTTTTACAAAAAAATAAAAGGAGACAACAACAAAATAAAAAAAAAAATTAAGAAAGAAACCTTAGCTTATTTAGATCATTTCAACTGAGAGTTCAAACCAGTTTGTCTTCCAAGTTCCCTCAAGACTAGCAATTGACTAGATGGTTGCACATAATGAACTTGTAAACTCATATAAAATATAAATGAAAAATGCTATCTCATCTTTTGTTAAATTTGTGGCTTCGTTCTTATTTAGTTTTTTCAAATAATTTTTTGGTAGTTTATATTTTTATGCTTATAAAAGTTTATACTCTTTACTTTATTTATATACACTTCAATTTGCTTAAGCATGCGCTTTGTATTGCGCTTTTGCACATAAGCACTGTAGGCTTTTTGGGCTTAATTGCACTTAGCACTTTTCAAAACACTGCCCCCCCTTCCCGGCCCCACGCCGATTTTGGCGGTGACAACCATGGCCGAAGGCGTGCCCCTTCTCTCCCTCTCAAGCCAACGGTAAGACAATGGGAAAGAAATAGGTGACCATCGTGATGGGGAGATTTGGAACCTCTATAGAGAGAATCACAACGGGGAAGTGATGGAAAACAATAGGGGTGGCGATGGAGAATGACTTAGTAAGTCTCTTTCTCTTATGCAAGGGCAGTTTTTTTTTTGTTATTAGCATTTTAATTTGTTTAATTCTGCTTAGTATTTAAGTTAATAGGTTTTAAATACTTTTTATTTATTTATTAGCTTTAATAAGTAGTCATGTCCCTAGCATGTGACATTTAAAACAGATAGATTCCTAGATTAGATGGATTCCTTTGTGATCAAGGATTATGATTTATTTTAGCTGAAACCTAGTATAAATAATCTTTTAAGAGACTTTATAAAGTAGTCATTTTACTATTTTTCAACTTTGAAGATTTATTAAACCCTAATTTTAAGATTTTTGTTCCATAATTGGCCTTACATTGTTTTTGTGCAATTCTTGCACTTGTTTTTGCTGATCCTTCCTCCCATACTACATCCAATTTGTATCAAAGCAAAATGATCCTATAGTTGTGTTAGGATTTTCTGTTATGAGCTATGGTTGGACATGCTAGAGGACATGGAAGAGGCAATCAAGGCTAAGAAATAGGATTGGTTGTGATGCAGCGTATGATTGAAGATTTGTCGCAAGCTGTGCATGCTCTACAGTGGTAGGAACATGTGGGACTCCTTATGGAGATCCTGAAAGGTGATCACAACCCTTTTGACATGCTGGAAGGTGGTCTTGAGAGAGAGTTTGATGATGTAGAAGATGAAAACTCCTTCATGATGTTGGAACCTCAAATTTTGTGGAGGCAGATTGAAAGAGCGGTTGGCACATGCACTTGATTTGTCAAGTGGTGGAATCAAAATAGAAGTTTCTGATTTTTATGGAAGGATGGATGCTAAGGATTATTTAGATTGGGAAGCAAGTTTAGAGATTTTCTTTGAGTGGAAGCCTATGACTGAAGACAGGAAGGTTCTTTTGTGAAGTTGAAATTGGAAAGTACTGTCCTTCAATGGTGGAAGACAGTTTTAGGTTTTAAAGCAGCGTGCTGACCAAGGGAAGCCAAAAATTCAAACTTTGGAGCATATGAAGGCTAAGATGCTGAAGCAACATTGCCAGCTGATTATGCAATGGAGTTATATAAGAGATTACATTCCTTGAAGTAAAAGGGGATGACAATGTAGGAGTACACAACTAAGTTCCATAATCTATCATTTCATGTTGGCAGGGCTGAAGGCACCCCTGCTAGGGAGGCAGTGCAGGCATTGGATCAAGGTATGAAAGAAGAACTCTCCAGACTTGACATGGAGATTGCTAATGTCAATCAATGGATCAACAGTGTTCTAGAGATGATCTCTAGGAGGCTGCAGGCCAGTTTGCCAGTGTAATTTCCCCCTAGATCCACTGCAAGAGCTAGGATTTGGTCTCATGCTCCTGATTTACTGGCAATGGATGATCTGGCTGAATTTGAACTGGAGGTCCAGGTAAAGGGCAATTATGTTACTCATCATCATACCCCTATGCCTAGGTTAGAGATCCCAATCTTTGAAGGGGACTAGCCTAGATGGTGGATTTGATGGTGTGAGAGATTCTTCCACCACTATCAGGTGGTCGAGAATCAGATGGTGAACTTGGCGGCAGCATATGTCAATGATATAGCTGTGGCCTAGTTCTAAGGTTGGAGTCGGATGAGGAATGTATGCAAGTGGCAGGAGTTTGCGGAGGATTTCTATGAGCGATTTGGAGAAAGATCTATGGCAGATGTTATTGAAGAATTTAACAAGCTGAAACAAGAAGGTTCCGTTATGGAATACCAAGTTCGGTTTGAGGAGTTGAAGTCGCTCATGCTAAATTCCCATCCAACGCTGACTGAGGCTTATTTTGTATCGAGTTTCATTAGTGGGTTGAATGAAGAATTACGGCCTATGGTGAAGATGATGCGCCCTATCACTGTAAAACAGGCTGCAGAGAAGGCCAGGCTGTAAGAGCTGGCACCTGGAGGTTATATTTAGGAAGCACAAGCTGCAGCCAAAAGCATATCCTGTGAGCAGCCAGCCCCATAGTTCAGAGAGGGACCTTAATTCCTAAGGCCTTACCAAGCCCAGCCCCAGTTAAAACCCTATCAATAGAGCAGAAAAAGGCAGCTTAGGCTATGCTTTAGGTGTGGGGACAAATACAGCCCCGGTCATCAATGTAAGAGGTAGCTGTTGCAAATGGAGGGGTTAGAAGAAGAAGTGGAAGGAGAAGAAGTTGTTGCTGGCGAAATGGAAAATGTAAAGGGACAGCAGGGGAGGAAGATGGAGAAATCTCCCTACATGCCTTGCAAGGCTGTCCATCGGGGAAGATAATTAAGGTAAAGGGGAATTATGTGAAGAGGAGATTGATGATTTTGATAGACAGTGGCAGCACCCACAGCTTCTTGGATGAAGCCACTGCCATGGAACTGCAATGCCCCACATTGGCCACATTCCCCTTATCAGTTACAGTGGCCAATGGCAGCAAGATGATTAGTAGATTTAATTGTCAAAATTTTCAATGGAAGATACAAGGGCAGGAGTTCACAGCAAACCTCAGAATTATGAAATTGGGAGGGTGTGATATAATCCTCGGGTGGATTGGATGAAAACGGTCAGCTCTCTAGTGTTTGATTTCAACAAACTAGAGGTAACATTTGAAATGGAGGGGAAGAAATTGACCTTGACAGGGAGCTTAGAGGCTGGAGAATGTAAACTAATTACAGGTAAGAAGATGCAGAAAATGCTCCAAGAAGAGGGGATTTCAAAGGCTCAAATGTACTCTATCTATGCTGTTGAGTTGGAGGATGACAGCAAGCAGGAAGTAGAGGCGGGTGGAAAACTCATACCTGCAGCTGATTCTGCCTTATTCTCTCTTTCAGAGGTACATTCTCAGGACCCTTTACATTTACTTTTGATTGAATTTGAGGATATATTTGTTGAACCCCCTACCTTACCCCCTAACTGATTCTTTGATCATTTTATTAACCTTAAGCCTAATGCCGAACCTGTAAACATTAGGTCTTACAGGTACCCACCTATTCAAAAATCTGAGATAGAAAAACTGGTCAAAGAAATGCTAGCCAAATCAATTATCCAACCTAGTCAAAGCCCCTTTGCTTCCCCTGTCTTACTTGTTAAGAAAAAGGATGGGGCTTAGCAATTTTGTGTGGATTATGTCCTATTGAATGCAATAACCATAAAGAAGAAATTTCTAATTCCTGCCATTTAGGACCTACTAGATGAATTGACCTCAGCCACTGTCTTTTCAAAGCTAGACCTAAGAGCAGGGTATCACTAAATTAGGATGAACCCTATTGATATTCCCAAAACCGCTTTTAGAACCCACCAAGGGCTTTATGAATTCACTGTCATGCCCTTTGGTTTGACCAATACTTCTGCAACTTTCCAATCCCTAATGAACCATATATGCATCCCCTACTCGAGCAAATTCATCCTTGTCTTTTTCAATGATATCCTCATTTACAGCCCTACATTTGAACAACACCTAGACAATTTGATGACAGCATTTAAAGTCCTTACATCCAATCAATAGTATGTAAAGTTGTCCAAGAGTACTTTTGCGGAATATTTGGGCCGCATTATATCAGGGGAAGGAGTGCAAACTGATCCTAAAAAGATTGCTGCCTTGGTTGATTGGCCGAGGCCAAAGACTGTTAAGGAGCTGCGGGGTTTTTTTTGGCCTTATGGGTATTGTAGAAGGTTCATCCAAAATTATAGAATAATAAGCAAGCCTCTTACTGAGTTGCTTAAGAAGGACCACTTCTAATGGAATCCGAGTGTTGAGGATGCCTTCCAAGCATTAAAAGGAGCCATGACTAGGGCACCTATGTTGGCCTTACCTGATTTTTCAAGGCCATTTATCCTAGAAACTGATTCATGTGACATGGGGATAGGAGCTTTGTTGGTGGAGGATGTAAGGCCCTTGGCGTACATTAGCCTAGCCTTAAACCCAAAGCATTTGGGACTAAGCATATACGATAAGGAGCTGATTGTAGTACTGTTTGCAATGGAGAAGTGGAGGCATTACTTGGAAGGGAATTAGTTTGTGATAAGGACAGATCACGACAGCCTTAAATTTTTGTTACAGCAACGATTATATACATAGTTGAGGAAAAAAAGAGTCACCAACTTGATGGGGTTGGATTATGCGATTCAATATAGGAAAGGTAAGGAGAATGTAGTGGCAGACACTTCATCAAGAAGGGAAGAAACAGGCAGCTGTCAAGCCATTTCAGCCATGGTCCCTGATTGGGTGAAGGAGATTTCAGCTAGCTATGAAAAATCAGAATGGGCAAAGATCCTTGTGTCACAGCTAGCCATTCAGCCTGCAAGTAAACCGGGGTACTCTCTTTCTGCAGGATTACTGAGATTTAAAGGGAGGTCGGTGGTAGGGGATGATGACCAGTTGAAGGAACGGATTTTGCAGTCCTTGCACAGCTCTCCCTTTGGGGGACATTCTGGGTTAAGGGTAACCTATCACAAGGTGAAGCAATTATTTTTTTGGCAAGGACTTAAGAGGAATGTGACTGCATTTGTCTTGGCCTGTGCGATATGCCAATGCTGGAAGCATGACTGGGCTGCCTAGCATGGTCTGCTGCAGCCATTAGCCGTCCCAGGGCAAGCCTGGGAACAAATCTCCATAGATTTTGTGGAAGGATTGCCCAAGTCCGAAGGGAGGGATGTTATTTTGGTGGTGGTGGATAGATTGACTAAATTTGCACACTTTTGAGTGTCCACTCTTTTACAGCTCAAGAAGTGGCATGTCTATTGCTGAATTCTGTAGTTAAAATCCATGGGCTGCCACTATACATAGTTTCAGATAGGGATAAGATCTTTATCAGCACCTTTTGGTAGGAGTTGTTCTGGAATTTAGCGGTGAAGCTACCCATGTCAATGGCCTATCACCTTGAAACTGATGGGCAGACAGAGAGGGTCTGTGCTTTGAAAACTACCTCTAGTGCATTTGTGTTTCCAAGCCTAAGAGCTGGAACAAGTGGATGTCCCTTGCTCAATGGTGGCATAACTTGAGCTTCCACAGTTCACTCAAGAGAGCTCCCTTTGAAGCCTTATCTGGGTACAAACCCCCACCGCTACCTGCTGTATTATGATCTCCTAATACTGAAGAGGCGGTAGACTATTATTTGCAGCAACAGGAAGAGGTGTTGCAAGTGAAAAAAAATGTTGGCAGTGGCACAAAATCAAATAAAACATGTTAGGATTAGGAGAGCTCTTAGAAACTCAATTCAATACTCTTAGTTTGCCAATCTCTCAACACTCCTCACCCGAGAAAACATCCACAACAGAGAATATAAACTGGAAATGAAAAGAACAGAAAAGAAATCAAAGTAAGAGACAACCAAACCAAGCAGCAGGCGCAGATTTATCTTGGTTCGAACTGATCAATGATGAGTCCTACATCCAGCCTCTAATCCGAGAGCAAATTCCACTAGAAACTAGAGAAACAGATTACAAGAAACCCTCAACTCTCTATCACACAAGTTCACTGTCCTCACACAAGAGATTACAAAGACAAACTTTCTCTCTAAGCCTTTTCTCCCTCTCGACAATCTCACTTGTATTCAGAAACACAATGAATGACAGATTTGTTATGTCTGACTGCCTAGCCCTCGCCTCCTATTTATAAACCATAGGGGCGTTAATTACAAAGCCTATCATTTAGCCTACACAAGGACTAAAATATCCCTTATAATATAACACCTAAGTTATCTCTGTCCAACTTACAAAAAATTCAGTCGCACTCATTCTTCTAACAGGTTCTACTCTTCATCTTCTAGACAGAAATCTCCATGCAAAAACCCAACAAAACAAATTGCTGACAGAAGAAGTGAGAGGGTGCTTGTGGTAGGAGATATGGTGTATTTAAGGGTGAAGCGATTTCAGAAGCATGCATTCTCACCTTCCCCTGCATCCAAGTTGAGCCCCAAGTACTATGGGCCTTTTCTAGTCGAGGCTAAAGTGGGAAAGGTGGCCTACCATCTGAAGATACCCGCTGATGTGCAGATTCACCAAGTTTTTCATGTTTCTTTGCTAAAGAAATCTGTTGGCCCTACAGTACAGATATTACCAGTCCTCATTTACCCCCTCCAGCGGAGGACTTGGTAGAAGATGTTGAACCATTGGCTGTGCTGGAAAAGAGAGTTATCTACCAAGGATTGGTGCCTCTAACACAAGTTCTTCTGTTTTTGTGCAGTGGTCTCTCTTGCATCCCAACCACACCATTCTCTAGGGTAGCTCAGCTGTTGTGATTTCTTGGGGACAAGAAATCTTTCAAGAGGGGGGGAATTGTCATGACCATAGGAGCAATTGTCACGACCCTAGGGGCAATAGAGGAGTAATATTGTAATTGAGCTCCGTATTGTTATTCTGTTAGGTG
Organism: Diospyros kaki; assembly: GCA_036245055.1. Taxonomy (NCBI): domain Eukaryota; kingdom Viridiplantae; phylum Streptophyta; class Magnoliopsida; order Ericales; family Ebenaceae; genus Diospyros; species Diospyros kaki. The sequence goes on from BSEG01000008.1 coordinate 15,034,103, forward strand.
CACATGGTTGCTGCTATTTTAGTTTGTACCTTCAGTTACAATAACTGAAGAGCAGCCAGCCTATGCCTATAAAAGGCCACTTGTAAGAGGATGGGGATTTCCCTCCACTTTTTTGTTCACTCCCTCTCTCTCGAACCCTCTGTTCTTCCCCAATCCTTGCTGTTCTCTCTCTTTCAGTTGTAACTCTCCCTCCATTTTCTCTCTAATTCTCAAGTTCTACCCTAAATAGCCACTGTCAGATCTTAGGATCTGACATCCTATTTTTAATGTTGTTGATGCATATGATTTCTATGGATTTGATGGAGAGAATGACGAAGCTTCCCTTCAAATTAGTCCTATTTTTGTAATCTGAAGAAGAATTACACAAAAATGATCCTAGCATTTATGATCAATACATCAAAGTTTTCTCATCAAAGCTGAGTTTCTTTTCAACCCAAGGAGATTAATGTAGGAGCAGTTTTTTTGTCATTAATATTTTTATTTTATTCTTATTTGTTTAATTTTGCTTTGTTTTTAAGTTATTAGGCTTTAAATATTTTTAATTTTTAAGCTTTAACAAGTGGTCATGTCATGTGACTTTTAAAATAGATAGATTCTTGAGATTAGATGGATTCCTTTGTGATCAAGGATTAGGATCTATTATAGTTGTAACCTAGTGTAGACTAGTCTTTTAAGAGTTTTTGTAGGTTGTTTTATTCTATTTCAATTTTGAGGACTTATTAAACCGTAATTTTAATATCTCCATTTCAGAAGTGACCTTACACTGTTGTTACCTAGCTTTTGCACTTGTTTTTACTGATCCTTCATGCCATGCTACATCACTCTCTCTCTCAGTCTCAAAAAAGAACCCAAAAAATTTGGGTTTTATTGAGTGTTGGAACCAAAAATTTAGGTCCTTCCCCCCCCCCCCCCTCAAAAAAGAACCTTGAAAATTTGTGTTTTGATCGAGAGTTTTGGAACCAAAAATTTGGGTTCTTCCTCTCTCAGTCTCAAAAAAGAACCTAGAAAATTTGAGTTTTGATTGAGAAAAAGAAACCAGATTTCTGGGTTGCTCTAGATCGCTAGCTGTCTCTTTCTCTTTAAAAATATATGTATCATTGGTGATGGGAATGAACCCCATTGCCAGTCATTTCTTTCTATATGTCCTCTATATCTATATTTTTATAATTCTCTTTAGGCCATTGTTGTCGCCGATGTAAAAGAAACCCCATCATTGACCAACTTTCCTTATCTTTCCACCCCTACCTCTTTGCTTTATGTCATTTATCTCTCTTGGCCATTGGTTCTTCCTCTTTGGAAGACCCTATTAGCGATGGGTTCTTCCTCCTTCCTACCTTTGTTGTTGATGATGCCAACCACCACCAATATACTAATATTTTTAATTTTGTTTTGCCTTTTTTTTTTTTTTAATTTATTTCATCCACTATCAGATCGAAAGTCTGACAAGAAGGTTCTTTTGTAATTGAGGAAGAACAGAGAATAGGAAGAACAGAGAATAGGCAGGAAAGGAAGAACACGAGAATGAGAGAGAGAGAATTGGAGGGAAAAGATTTGTGGAATTATCCTCACATCATCCACATCCTCGTGTGTATCTCTTATTTATAGGAGAGTTAGTTAGTTACAACTTCTAGAGAATTCATGTAACAACTCATCTCAAGTGGCCATGTGCACTTGGCTCTAATCCCCTACATCTCAGTGTCTAATTACAATCATGTACCCCCTCCCCCTTTCCAATCATATATGCTCAGTTACAGTGATACCCTCGGGCTATTACAACCCCCCTCCCCTTGAAGGATTTCTTGACCCCAAGAAATCAGAGAAGTCTGTCCACCCTTGGATATCGTTGGAGAAGATCTGGGTGGTATTCCTAGGTGGTGTTATCAGGGTGCAAATGGGTCCACTGCATTAAGACCTGTGTGAGGGGAAGGGAATCCTGGTAGATCACCCCTCTTATCCAGCACAACTCTAGGCTCCACTTCCACAATCCTATCTTCAATCAGCTTAGGTCCCTTCTTGCTTACTCCTTCAGTTGTTCCCATTGCCTTCTTCAAGAGAGATACATGGAACATTGGATGCAACCCCACTCCATTAGGAAGTTGTAACCAATAGGCCACAGGTCCTATCTTAGCAATGATTTTGAAGGGCCCATAGTACTTAGGGTTGATTTTGGATGTAGAACCCTTAGTAAAAAGGTGTTGTTGGAACCTTTTTACCTTCAAATAGACCTCCTCCCCAATCTCAAAGGTCTTGTTTGTGTGATGTCTATCCACCATCTGCTTTATCCTTTGTTGTGCCATAGTAAGTTCCCTCTTAATCACTTGCAAGGTCTCCTGTCTTACCTACAAATACTGATTTGTTGTGGTAATGTGGTCTCGGCTAGACGTTTGTGAGGCCAAAGGGCATGACCAAGAACTCATAATGTCCTTGGTGGGTGCGGAAGGCCGTTTTAGGGCAGTTATTAGGGCTCATTCGAATTTGGTGATACCCTGAAGTGAGGTCCAGTTTGGAAAAAATGGAGGCATTGGTTAGTTCATCTAGGAGGTCCTCAGTAATAGATATTGGGAATTTGTTTTTGATGGTTATAGAGTTTAGTTGTCTGTAGTCCATGTAGAACCTCCTTGAACCATCCTTCTTTTTCACTAAGAGAACCGGGGAAGCAAAGGGGCTTTGGCCCGGTTGGATAAGGGATTTTCCCAACATTTCCCTTACTAGTTTTTCCATTCCTAGATTTAGACCTTGACTTACCGTTATTTTTCTGGTCTCTTTTAGTGCTTCTTGATCTTGTTGTTAAAGCCTCACCGGGGTTGGTTTTACTATCCATCTTGATCTTTAATTCTTTAGAATTTAATGCCCCCATTACATCTTCTAAAGAAAGTTTGTCTCTACTGTGTTGAAGAATATCCACAGTTTTCATATGACTTAAGTAATGAATATAGAAGAACTAGGGCCTTGTCTTTGTCATCATACTTCATATCTATGTTTTCTAAATCTAAACATAGTTTATTAAAGTCATCTAAATGCTCTTGAAGCTTTTGATTATCCTGCATTTTAAGATTAAAGAACCTAGCCTTGAAGAATAACCGACTGGATAATGTCTTCTTGAGATAAAGATCTTCCAGTCTTTTCCAGATTTCGGCCGCTGACTTTAACTTTGATACCTCCCTTAGAACTTTGTCTCAAAGACTTAGAATCAGGAGGCTGTAAGCCTTTTTCTTAATCTTCGCCTGAGTCTCTTTCTGCGCAGCAGTTAGGGCTGGTGTCTTGATGCAGTTGGCGCCATCTCGATTTGACCCTTCGATTCTACCTCCTGAGGTTTCTTGAAGAATCTTGAATGCCACAAATATTGTAGGCTCTGATACCACGTTGTTGTAATAATCGCACAACTCTCTCTCTCTCAATAACACTCGCACTCACAACAAATCTCTCTCACATAATCACTCAGCTCTCTAATACCGCAAGAATTAATGTAACACAAGAAAAAAAGAACGCCAACACATTTATCCTAGTTTGGTCATTTAACAAGACCTACATCTAGACTGCCTGAGGCACGTATCTCCACTATCTTGAATGAAAACTAAGGATTACATGCACTATAACTCTCACCAACCTTATACCCAGGACTGCAGCGAGTTTCCCTTACCCCAGAATACAAAGATATACCCTCTTAGTTCTCAAGTAAAACCTTGCACATACTCCTCTCACCTTCTCATCCCAAGACAGGACAATCCCTCATTTAATGCCTCACACCCGACCTCTATTTATACATCACAGAGGCGGTAAAATTGAAAGCTAACTAAACCGGTAGTTTCAACCAACTAACCGGACTTAAACCGCTAACTAACCTTTCTAGAAACAAACCTTCTAGAATAACACAAGTGATATACAAATGCTAACAACATAAAACCCTCCCGAGATAACCCAAAGCTAATCTAATACAAGTGATTACAACATGTCGCATCCCAAATTCAATGGCATCCAATCTGGATTCCATTTGGTTCGCCTGTTTGCCTTCAACCATAACCACTAGCCGGCCAGGTCAGTGGCTCTGATACCAAATGTCAAATTGAAAGTCTGACAAGAAGGTTTTTCTGTAATTGAAGAAGAATAAAGAATAGGCGGGAAAGGAAGAACACAAGAGAGAGAGAGAGAGAATTGGAGGGAAAAGATCTGTGGAATTATCCTCACATCATCCCCATCCTCGTGTGCATCTCTTATTTATAGGAGAGAGAGTTAGTTATAGCTTCTAGAGAATTCATGTAACAACTCATCTCAAGTGGCCATGTGCACTTGGCTCTAATCCCCTACATCTCAGCCTTTAATTACCCCCCCCCACGGAAGAATAAAGAATAGGCGGGAAAGGAAGAACACAAGAGAGAGAGAGAGAGAGAGTATTGGAGGGAAAAGATCTGCGAAATTATCCCCATCCTCGTGTGCATCTCTTATTTATGGGAGAGAGAGTTAGTTATACCTTCTAGAGAATTCATGTAACAACTCATCTCAAGTGGCCATGTGCACTTGGCTTTAATCCCCTACATCTCAGCCTTTAATTACCCCCCCCTCCAATCATATACCCTCAATTACAGTGATACCCTCGAGCTGACATCCACTAGCCTCAAAGGTGCTTTTATTGGCATTTTTCTCCTATGTCCAAAGTGTCTTATCTTCAATAAGCTCTACTTTAACCTTATTACACATGATTTCATTTCTAATTTGTCTCTTGTATGTGCGGTAATATTTTCATCTCAATTATATTCATATTTTACATGTTGGGCAAATGCCCAACATTATGATCCATACAACAAAGATGCATCATAGCCACTCAATAAAACTTCCTTTCGGCTTTAAAGGATTTATGATCACTAAAATGCTAAATATAGTTCTCCATTTCAATTATCTTGCCTTAATTCTATGGGTAACATTTTCCATGATCACCCTTTCTTTTTAAATAAATGATCCAAGACATCTATTTTTATTTTTATTTTTTTGGGGATAACTTTATCACCAAGTCTCAAATATCATCATCCACTCTTCTATTTTTATTGAACTTATATTCCACATTCAGTTCTTGACCTCCTTAATTTGAAACCTTTGAAATCTAAAGTGTTTCTTCATGCTTCAAGGTTATTATTCATGCCTTCTTTTATCTGTTTGAACAAGACATACTGTTCCACTAACGTACACCGATGCAGTTCTTTTTGGATAGCTCTGCGAGTTACCATCACAAGGGAAAAAAGGTAAGGGGTCAATGCAAATTCTTGATGTGATCCAATTGTAATCGTGGAAGTGTCAGTATCTCCTCTGTAAATCTTAATACACATGTCTGCTTCATGATAAATGTCCTTTATGACCTGTGTACAAGCCATCTGATTCCTTTTTCTCCAACACCATCCACAAGACTTCTCTAGACTGTCTTTAAGTTTTTTCCAAATCTACAAGTACCATACGCAATTATTTTTGTTTTTATCTGGACTTCCCCTTAGCATCGCTGTGAGTAGATAGCTTCCTTGTTGACCTACCAGACATATAACCAAATTGGTTTTCAAAGATGTTAGTTTCTTTCCTTAACTGTTGCTCAATTACTCTCCCCCAATGATCATAGTGTGGCTGATTAGCTCGATCCCTGTATAATTTCACAACTTTAAACTTCTGTTTTATTTTTATACAAAAGCACTGAAGTGCTCTTTCTCCATCGTCGACCATCCTTTTTGACTTAAGGATCAAATTAAATAATTTGCTCAACCAAAACATGTCCTTTTCTCCCATGTATTTCCATGGTTCTATGAGGATATTATTTGGTCCAATTACTTTACTTTGTTCATCCTTTTCGATGCTTGCTTTATTTCGTTTGGAGAACTACATCTATAGAACATGTAATTCATATTTTTTTGAACAACTAAGGTGCCTAAACATTCGTTTCTCCACCTTTGTTCAATAACTTCAAGAAATGCTCTTTCCATCTCTTAGTTGCTCCTTCATTTACTAGTACTTTCTGATTTCCATCTTTTATGCATATCACTTGGCTCAACTCCATTGTTTTGTGTTCTCTTCATTTCGCTTGAATTTTTTTTTTTGTTTGCTAGGTATTTAGCTAGTTTATATATATATCCCCATCTTTTGTGTGAAGTTGTCAGTATAAAGTTTCATATGCTTTTGGCTTTGTATCAATATTTTCTTTAATTCCCTTTATTTACCGAAAATACCTATTCAGGTTTTCTTCATAATGGCATGTATGTAGAGTTTTTTAGCAAGCTTTCTTGGTTTTTATTTTTGTACCTCTTCATTCCACCACTAAGATGTTTCTTAGTTTGGAGCTTTTCCCCCTTTGACTATCTTAGAATCTTTTTGTCATAATTTGAGCAGCAGTAACTAGTAACCTATCTTAATCCACATTTGATCGGTATTGCATTACAATCTAATTTCTTTTTTCACAATTTTTTTTTTCTTAAAAATAGTTTGTTTTTCACCTCTTAAATCTCATCATCTAATCCTTGGACTTTTATTTTCTATCATTCTTCCCCCTGTTAATGTTAATAATTAAAATTTATTCTCTTTTGTATTTAGTGAAAGTGTGGAAACTGCCTTTTTGCAAAAATGCAAGTTGGCCTCATACAAATATGACCTTCCCCTCACCCTCACAAAGTGGGGAGCCTTCTGCATTATGGACACACTTTTTTATATCAAGTAGAAGGATAAATATATAAATTTGCTTTCCTAAATTAGTTGCTCATTAACTATAAGTTTTGCATAAAATTTTGGTTGCAAGCGGCTGAAAATATAAACCCTTTTTTGTATATACTCAGTTTCCTGCTCAGTTTTTATTATTGTAAAGAAATTACCACAACTGTTGCGTCTGCAAACTTCCCTAGGAATTAATGTATGTTTGCGCTGCATCATTATCTTTACCTTAAAGCTTTTTCCTAGGGATGTCAAACGGGCTGTCTTGCCTTCCCCTCTGTTACTATAAATGACAAGCCAAGCCCAAACTAGCCATTCTAGGCCTGTCTCCTAGCCCATCTAAGGGCCCAGCTTGTCGGGCATGAACAAATTTTGATCTTTTAAAAATTATTTAGCAAATATTTTTTAAAAATTTTATAAATATTGCAATTTTATAATATTTAATATGTCTAGGACTCTAAAAATTATATAGAGTATTTAATATGACCAATCAAACAATCACCAAAAATAATTATTATAAGAATAAGTTACAAAAATTATATAATGAAAAACTATAAGAATATGATATTAATAAGTTAAAAAGTTAAAAGATGTAACAAAAAATTATATAAATATCAAATGAGCAAGCATCTCAAAATTCACAATTTCACACTTTTCGCAAATTTTTTTTTGTCATAATCACCACAAAAATTTCTAAATATAAGTTTCAAATGAGCAAGGAGCATACCTCTTTGTCTTATACGCATCCTTTTCTATTTAATAAGTCTCTTAGTCTCACAATTCAAATTATTTCACATTTCAATTTCATTGTTACACATACATTGCATATGAAATTTTGAAGTTCAAAATATAAAAATAATGTTTAAAAGTGCAATTTGAAAGTATTTTAAAAAATATATTTATTAAACTATTAAAAAATGGGCCTGCACATTGGGCTCTCCTCATTAAAGCTCATGGGCTGCGGGCTCGGCCAACCTGTAAGCCCACCTGCTCGGCCTGACATAGGTTGGCTTATGGGCTGAGCAGTGCCCACCCCCCCCCCCCCCACCCAAAAAAAAAAAAAAAAAAAGGAGCAAATAAGCTGGGGCCTGGCTCACTTAAGCCTGCACAGTAACAGGTCCAATGCGAGATGGCCCGGCGTGGTTCATTTGACATATCTACATTTTCCTCCTCTTCATATCAATTCTGTAGGTTCTCTGTTGTCCACTTTATTGAAGTTGAAATACATATAATTGAGTGTGTTTCTTCTTTTCTCCAGATCTCTCCATTAATATCCTCAGTAGGAAGACTGCTTTCCTTATTGACTGACTGGGCATAAATCCAAAGTCACTGGGCAGTATTGTGCTTTCGTGTCCTAGCAGATGATCTATCACTCTCTTCTATTGCTTCATAGTGTGACACACTCTTGTAGTTTGTAATATTTTGAATATCCCCATCTTCTCACACTCACCCTTGCACACCAGCACAAGGGGCTTTAGGCTCACCTTTGGCAACCATTGTTCCACACCACACAAGGGTAGTTCCACATACATGGCATTGAACCCACACGCCAAAGTATGCATGACTCAACACATCATGCAGCATATGCTCACAATGTTAAAACACGATGCAAATGAATCTATGTTACAAAGCATAACAAGCTTCCATAGAAACATTTTGTGTGTAATGCCTACATGTAAGAACCACAACCAGGGGTCCAGCCACATATAGCTGGGGACGGGGCAATTGCCCCCCTCAACCATACAAGATTACATATTGAGTATGTAGTTTGCTTCTTTTTTTTTTTTTTTTTTCACAAATTGGCCCCCGCCCCCTAAGTATATAAAAAATTACATGTTGGGTATGTAATTAAATTCTTTTTCAAAATTGCTCGTATTAAATGGCTTAAATATATAAAATATTGGCCACTTTGAGAAAAAAGAGAAAAGTATTAAGTAATAAACAATAAAATATTGATTAGTATATAATATTATAAAATATTCAAGGCCAAGAAAAGAAAATGGGGTATATGTTGTAATTTTATGAACTTCTTAAAACGTTGAGCGTTGTTGTATATTTGTTGGCACGTTAAGGCTTGATATTTTTTGTATGATCTAACAGTTGATTGCCACATAAACTTTTGGCATCAGTCTTCAATTCCGTCTAACAGGTGATTGCTACAGTTGATTGATGGTTGGCTCTCACACACATATACATACAACTGATGCCAAAGTTGACTTTAGGCCAGTTGTCACCCCTTCCCAACCTTACTCTTCACTCATATCCTCAAGTATAGTACCGGGTGTCACAAGTTGCACCTCTATTTAGGTGCAAGCTTAGTAGGAAAACAAGCATAATGCAATCTGTTATCATTATGTTTCATGTTCTTGTTAGAATTAATGAACAAATAAATACTTCAAATTGTTAACCTCTTGCTTATTATCCTTGAAATTATGTTTCTCTTTCTTTTAATTTCAGGAAGCATTGGAACACTTGGCATCAATTGATTTGATTGAGTTATGCCATGAAGCCAAAGTTGAGCGTTGTCGTGCATCCAGAGACTTGAGAAGCTGTGGACGCTATGTGGAGAGTGTGTTGAACTCTTGTGGTCATGCCTCTTTATGTACAGAGTGCTCTCAGCGATATGATAGTTGCCCAATTTGTAGAACTCCTATACCCAAAAGTGGCAAAAGACTTCGCCTTCGCCTTTACTATGAGTGCATAGAGGCTGGTCTTATCTCCAAAAAATGTGATGACAGATTTCGAGAGAAAGAAGATGGCGAGAGGCAGGAAACTGCTGATATCGAACGGCTTTATTCTTTGTTTGATGTTGCAATGGATAATAACTTGGTTTCTCTAATATGCCACTGTATCCTTATGTGGTCTCTTCACTTCTTTTTTGGGAAGAATAATCATCCAAACACAAATCCCTGTGGATTTTCCAGATAGGAAAACTATTACATGTAAAGGAAAAGAAAAGGGGAAATTATTTTTGCCAACATGGAAAAATAATATGATGAATTGAAACATGACTGGTTGGAGGATTTTTGTTCTTATGCATGTCTTAACCCTTGTAGTTATTTGAAATTGTCTGCCGTATTTAATATTACATCTGCTCTTCATTGGCATTTTTGGTTTCTTTAACAGAAAGGTTAACAGATGTTACAGATGTTTGTATGGATGAAAGTGCAGTGTCAAGTGATCCTGTCATTGCCTTCTTGTTGGATGAAGTGGTTGTCAAGGATTGGTGTAAGCGCACGTTCAAAATTATACTGTCAGATCTTCAAGAAATCTGTATCCTTGGACATGTTAATCTAAAACTTATTGCTTGTTATATCTTTATATATTTTTCTTGTTGCCCTTTTGTTCTTCCCTTTATTGGATTTGTAGTCCTTAGCAGTTCAAACAGATAATCTAACAGTAAATGAGATAAAAACAAGGTCAAGTTCTCTTCTTAAATTCTCAGTGAAGCTGTCTGGCATATCCAATGTCGTGGAAGTGCTGGAGTCATCATTTAAGGATGCACTCTCAGCTCAGCTTCATGATCTGCATCATCTTCAAGAGAGCATATTAAAGACAAAGCAGGTATGACCATATAAGTACTAATTCCTTTTCATCCTTAAATGTCTCTGTTACCATGTAAGGTGAATCCTTCTTTGGTTATGGTTGTCATTTTTTTTTTTTTTTTTGAACAAAGGTAGAATTTTATTAATGAAAGTAATATTAGGAATGTTATAACCCATAGACTACCCAGACAACAAAACCACAGAACATTTCCAAAAGTTTTCAAAACAAGACCAGAATATGAACCCCACAACCAAAGCTGAAGATTATAGTAGTCATGCATGAATGAAGATAACCAGTTACTGACAATTTTTTATATCATTAGTTGTATCCTTCTTTGTTTGTTGGGTTTTCTAGGATGTTCAATGAGAGGCTGCTGTCTTTGTTTATTGATTTATGTGAACATATCGTGCCACATGCTTGTCTCTCTGCTTTAGTTTATTTGCATGTATTGCCTGGCATGGTTTTATTTTTAGGTTCTACTTCACTTTTTATGTTTTGTTTTTGTCCTGAGGTAGGTTGATAAGTTTTCTGGTCTAATGTTCTTTGGAACTATTGATTTAACTAGATGTCTTATTTAAATGTGTTCTCAGTCTTGTTTTGGGTTTACAGCATATGGAGATTATGCTATGGTGCATAAGGCATCATTTTCTTGAGAATGTCAGATCTCGCTACAGTAATCTCACATCTTGGCGTGCTTCTGTCCGTGAAAGGAAATCAGCAGCAATTAGTCGTTCATGGCCTAACTCAGTAAATCACCCTGCGGAGTCCTCTGGAACCAATAGTTGCACTCTGTTTATTGAAGATGCACTGTCAAATATTGAGATAGAACAGGACTATGCACATGAAAGGGGAGAACTAGAAATTACATCATTGCAGAAGGATGGAAGCTCATCGTTTTTCAGGTCTAAGATAGACGGAATGGCAGGATGCTACCCATTTGAAAATCTGCGAGCTGCTGCTGATGTACTATTTTTGCATGGAAGCTCTGATTTGGTGGTTGCAAAGCAAGCAATAGTATCCTTTCTCATTGTTCTATTTTGGTGGATTTCAACTTATGTCTTGTTCCTGTAATGCTCGACAAACAGAATTACTATACAGAAACTATATAATATGGGTTATTAGTATCAATAAATTGGAAATGAAAACCCCCACATCAAAGTGGTTTGTAATTACATAAATGCCAATCCCACATCACTCTGAATGTTTATTTATCATTCTCCCTTTGCACTTAGTCATTTCGTGACTGATGCTTTTATGTATAGCTGCTAACTCTTTTCATTCATTTCATTGAAAATTAATGAATACAAAAATTGGAGTGAATATATCTCTAAATTTTGGTATTTGTCTTGCTTCATGGATATAATATTATATTTGAATATTTCATGTTATATATTGTCTTTATTATTTACTATTATTTGAACATTTAATTGTTTTGTGACATCCCATTTGTAGCTTGGGCAACTAACCACTAGAGAAAAGAGAAAGCAGTCCAACTTCTGTTTCCTTAATATTTTTTCAGTTTCTTTATTACTTGTTTGATCGACACTGGACAAGACCTGAAGCAGAATGGAGAGGCATTATAGATAACTTTGCTGCTACATTTAACATAACTAGGCATTCCTTACTGGAATCTTTTACCTTTTATCTTTTGGATGACCACAGCGAAGAGGCTCTCCAGGTACTCTCATGTTTTGTTCTGGTAGTTTTAGATATGAATGCTTTAGATGTTTGTTAAATATGAATACATGGTGGTGTTATGGTTGAGGCCCTAGGTATAACGTCTATTCCCTGCCATTCAGTACTAAATAACTGGTTCTATCCTTCATGGTGCTCTAGTACACTCTTTATCAGTTGGAATGTAGATTTAGTCTGTTAAAAAGATATAGCATTCAATCCTTTTTTCCCCCCCTTTTATTTATAGTTTATAAAGTCACTGAAGACTAGCATGTGGCCAATAAATCATCTAAGTAATCTATTTGTTCCTTCAAGTCTCAAAATTATTTAATTCTTATTTAATAATGTCACGAAAAAATTATAAGAAATAGCATGAAACTAGTGCTTAAAAAAAACTTCTTGAATCAGTGATAGTTGAGTTGCATCTGGCTAAACTTAAAGTCAATGGTCACCTGCAGAACTTGGCCTAACTGCTCCTGGGCATATTCTGTTTACTCTATCTAGAGAGAACATTTGTTATCTGTCTGTTCAGATCTAAGGCTCCTCTTAAAAATTAAATATTTCTGCTGTAGGGCTTTATTTTTACTCAAAATTTTGCATGAGATGATCTCTTTTTCAATGTTTTCACTTCATCTTCCTAATTCCTGCCAACTATTCTAGTTTACTGTAGTGGATACTAAATATGTTGTTTGCTATCATTTTTATTGGTGAGAAGATGGGAAGCATACTTGATGGATGGCAAGGACATTATTTGCAGATACATTTTATCTATATCCTTTTCTGGCTTTGGGTACTTTGGGTTTGAATCCTGTCTTTGACATGTGCATATACACTTTGTAAGTTGATGGGGTTTTTCATGTATTTGAGAATTCCATTTGAATCTGTAGTTCTTACTGGAATGCTTTTTTTTCTTTCTTTCCTAAATTATGAATCACACTGTAATTACAGAACCTCCTCTGTCGGGTAGTCTTTTCTTTTTCTCTGTTGGAGAATTTGCTCATCATGTGACCTTTACAGTTAGATGGTTATTAGAATTGTGATATTTCTCATTATCAGTTGCAATTAGAACTGTGATTTTCCTTATTTAAACTTTTGTGGACCGTATGTAGTGGAGCCATATAGACTGACTTTAGGTGTTATTTTTGTATTAGGTATATAGTGGGCCCAGATAGCCTGATTCAATCCATGATAGTATGCTAATGATAAAAAAATAGATCTCTTTGTGATTTTTTGGCAGAATCATCTGCATAATGTTTGCTGTTGTGCTAATAGTTCATTTTGTTTTGTCATAGGAAACTTGTCGCCTTCTTCCTGAAATCTCATGCCCTACAACTCACCCTAAGGTGGCACAAGTTCTCTTAGAACGGCAAAATCCTGATGCTGCTCTTATGGTTCTAAGGTGGTGCGGGCATGATGGTGGAGCACATTTAGTATCACTTGGTGAGGCTGTCACTGCAGTTCGGGTGAGAGTGGAGTGTGGACTTCTGACTGAAGCATTTATGTTCCAGAGAAGGCTCTGTATGAAAGTTAAGGAAAAGAAGTTGAAGCACGGATCGTCTGAGCACTCTTTGGGCAATCTAAAAGATGAGTGCAGGACTTGGGTGGACTGGGTGGAGGCACTGGTGACTGAAATTTGTTGTCTCTGTATCCGGAGAAACTTGGTAGATCGAATGATAGAATTGCCATGGAATTCAGTTGAAGAGAAATATGTCCACAAAAGCCTCTTGGATTTTGCTGTTGATGACCCCTCAACAGCAATTGGTAGTCTTCTTGTGGTTTTCTACCTACAGGTAACTTCTATATCTGCTCCAAGTTGGAGGAGATGTTCTTCCCTTCTGAATCTTGTGATCTTGACTCTGTTACCAACATTCATCACCAAATGGTACTATTATCATGGAAACCGTGGCTAGGCATGCTGATTTTTAGGCATACTCAATGTAATTGCACAGTGATTTTTTGAAACAGTAGTGATGTGACTCAGAGCATTTAGATGTGTTATTTTATTTATCTATTTATTATTATTATTATTTTTTTTTTTTGGGGGGGGGGGGGTGTCCACTTTGCTATCCTAATGTGGTTATGGCCATTCATAGTTGAACTCTTATACTGCCTAAGTTGTAGTTGATAGTGAGTTTGTTGCATCTCTTCCTTAATTGGAGATTTCACTGAGAGTTTTGTTAGTCTCTGCAAATGTTCACTAGGCCTGAAGTGAAAAACAGTGGCCTTTATGGACTTGCCTGTAGAGGTGGGGTGGGTCTGGGAAAGGAGCATTTTATAAAAATCCTCACTCTCATTCACTCACTGTACAAACAAATGACTCTCTAATAAAAAATGCCTCATAACCACGTGAATACAGATTAGAGGCGATAACCTTAGAGAGAAAACATAGAGAAGAAACTATACAGAGAGCAAGTCATAGCAGAGAATGACACAAAACCCTAAAAGGTATACTCCAATTGGAGGTTGTGCTGCATCGATCTCGAGGCGTTGGAGAGAATAAATAAGGGAAAGCAGCGGTGATGATTTGATTGTGAAAAGGTAGCATCGACAAACAGGATAGCAGCAGGCTAAGCGACAAGGAGATCGTGTGAGCTTGATGAAATAGCGGGGGGGTTGTCGTTTTGGCCTTCCAGCTCATGGGCCCAAAACAGCAGCGTTTTGGGCAGCCAATGGTGGTTGCCAAAAGACCATCCAACCCCCCTTGCTGCTTCAAGCAAAACAGCATCGTTTGAAGCTTCACTTAAATCCAGCAATTGCATTCTAAAATCTTCATGAAGAAATGGAGAAGAATTAAAGGTGTACCATCCTTGTTTAATGTTATGCAGGCAGATGGTTTCGTGTCTTTGTGGTGGATTGTTGTGAAGAGATTCTACACTTTTTTTGTCTCTATAAAATGTTCTCATTTTATTATTATTATTATTATTATTTTTCTAAATTGTCATTGGTTCAAATGTTTGCATAGACACGCCTACTACAACTGACTGGTATTTTATTACGATTTTAGCGCTACCAATATGGTGAGGCATACCAAGTTGATCGTAAACTTCATAGTGTGGAGCAGGACTTCATATCAAAAAATTCTGTCAGTGAAGAAGTCTCATTAAGAATGGAAGCGGCAAGTCACTGGAGAGCCGGATTGGTTGTAAGTATTTTAAAAAATCATGTTTTTCTTTTTACAATTTATTTTTGAAAATGATATTTTGGTATGGTCAAATGGTCACAAAAAGCAGCGTAGTTGTCACCCTTCATATCTGGTGGAGTAAGAATCAGTTGCTGCTTTTATTATGTCTGTGAACCTAAGAAGGTTTGTAATTAGGCTCAGTGAGGTGTTTATTAGTGAATCAACATATGTGTCTGATGAACTGGTACTTTATCTGCCTTATTCTTTGTCTGTGATTAAGATCATCTCTACCAAAATGTGAAAATGAAGTCTGTAGTCCTCGTATGCTAGTACTCAGCTTGTTATCCCTGCTTATCATACTAAATGCAACGTTTGCCAACTTCTCTTGTACTCAAAAGTATTGGGGAGGCTGGTAGAGAACTGGCTGAGAGATTTTTCCGGGTGCTTCTCATTTTGCAGTTCTGTGCTATTTGCTTGTTGCGGTCTGATTGTTGTATATATGTTAACAAAATCATTACTTTCTGATGGAACGAGATGTAAGCACAGACATTGACAATTACTAATGATTGTGAAGTATGCAATTCTTGGGAAAAAGAAGCACAAATTGAGATGTTTATGTGATTGTGCACTCTTAACAGGAAAAGGGCATAGAGTTGCTGCCAGAAGTCCAACAACAAGAAGTAAAGGCTGGAAAATTGCCTGAAATAGTTGTTTCTTCTGTTAATGCGGCTGAAATTCCTGCAACCTCTAATCTTCTGAGGGTAGATGAGCCAAACCCAACAAGATTATTGTTTACTGCCCCTATGGATTCTTCACCTGTGCTTTTGATGGACAAAGCAATGGCTTCATCTGAAACTTCATTCTTCAAGAGTTCCTCAAGACCTGGTGGATTTTCTAACCATTCCCTTTTTGGATTTGGGAAGAAAGGCTCTCCCTCCGCTCAGCAAGGTAGCTCCTTCAGAAATGAACAAAGATACCTGAAGCCTCAAAGTGGCGTTGGCAAGAACGTCAAATTTGAGGGAATCAGGACTTCTGGCATTCATAGTGTTAGCCCAATGATGAAAACCCCACTAAAAGAATTCAATAGAAGTCCATCAAGGGTGCCTCAGAATAAGAGCTTCCAGGATCGTGAATTAGACGAACTTGCACCAGGGAAGGAAGAAAATAGCTTCATCCAGAGACTTCGGAATGCCAGTCCATACACTGCCAGGGTTGGAGCCAACGCAGTAGTCTCACCTAGTGACAATAGGGCTGTACTAAAACATACTGCTAGAGATCCTTACCTAATTGCATCAGGCAGACGGGTGCCATCAGATGGACCTGATGGATGGAAGGTCCCTTCGGATGATCTAATGGATATCTCCTGGAGGTAAAATATAAAACCCCTTTCTTCTTCCTTGCTCTTGTTGCTATCCCCCATGGTTCTATGATTCTATATGCTACTGGCAATATTAGCTGTTTGATTTTGAACTTGTTCTTCTGTTTTTAGCCGTGGAGAGAAGGAATATGCTGGCAACGACGGAAATGTAAACGTCGGAGCGAGATGGAGGTCTGACGACACCAGCGAAGATGATGAACTGCAGAGTCCTCAAAGAGTCGCCGGACCATCTTCTTATACAAGGGGAGTGAGACGCAGCACCATATTAGCTAGAAGACGAAGAAACTCTTGATTGTCTTGTAGGTTTGGGGGAATTATTATTACAATTATGTTAGCTGGGTCTGAAAGCTGAATGAATGGAGGAGCTGGTTGGTTGTAATGACTAATGGTAATGGAGATGAGGAAGGCAGATTTAAAATAATTAATTGGGCCATCAGCTCCAGGCTCCAGCTGTTTTCTATAACATCACACTTCATTCCCCTTTTACTTGTGCTTTGTTGATGAGTTGAAAATCTGGACATGGATATGATAGTGTTGAGGCAAATCTGATCTCCAAAAGAACCAATTTCATTATAATCATGATCGATGACCATGACCATGATTCATGGGATCGGCTGATGACCCGAATTTGCTTTATTTCTTGCATCACCAAATAATCATATCCGGGAACGTACCATCCATCCATGATGGGAATTTAATTTGAAAGTGATGCTCACAAATATTAATAAAGAGACTGTTGGATCTATGAATATGGATCAAATATATTAAAAAAATAATAATTTAAAAAAGTAAAATGAAGAAAGCAAAATATTGGAGGACAAGCAGAGGTTAAGAGGCTTTCTCTACTCGGTTCAATCGAGTGGCTCTCAGTTTATAATCGAGAGTTTCTCAATTTTGAATCGAGAGGCTTTTGGTTAGCATGCTCAACGGGTGACCACCATCAGGAACTTCTTGGTAAAGAATTGAGAGGCTCTCAGTTCTTCTGCTTCAAGGGTGGTCACCACCAAAAGCTTCTCGTTTCCTTACTGAGAAGCTCTGAATTCTTTTACTCAAGAGGTGTCCACCGTCGAGAGCCTCTCGATTCATTTCCTCAAGGGGTGGCCACCACTGAGAGGCGCTCGATTCTACCGAGTTCCTCTCGGTTTAAGTTTTCTTCAAACACTTGAGTAGAATATGCCATCTAAGAAGTCTCGGATGGTTGCCAGATGTCCCTTAGAAAATTTGGGATAACTGCCACTTGTCCCCCACTCCTTCCTCTATTAATAGAAGGATTGCCTCTTCATTTAGGGAAGGGGATTTTTTTGGATAAGGACTCCATTTTGCTCTCAAGCATTTCAAAGGTCACTTAGTTATTCAGGGCTAGTTGGTTCTTAGGGGTTAGTCGGTTCTTAGTGGCTAGATGGTTATTCCTTGTTATTTGGTTCTCAAGGCTAGTCGGTTCTTAGGAGCCAGTCACTTCTCGGTGGCCAATCAGTTTTCAAGGGGAAGTCAATTCTCTCAGGGCCAATAAGTTATTTCAAGCCAATCGGTTATTTGGACCCAGTCTGTCATTTTGGGATTTATTATTTATTAGCAAGTAACTATTTATTAGCATGAACATGGGCATCTCGAGACATATTGGTAATGTCATGCATATTACTTGTAACATGCATTAGACATATGATGTGATTTTAGTTGAAGCATCAAACAATGTCATGTGGTCTAGCGGATAGGACGACCACGTGCGATAACCGGAGGCTACCAAATGGCACCTACAGGATGGTCACACGCAACAACCATATGCTATGTCCATGAGGCCCTCGATTACCTTTATGCTGGAATAAGTGATCATGTTGCACGATCTGATCTTAGCCGCTCATCCAACCTTTATGATGCTCCATCCCAGCCATCAAGAATTGATATTTATCTCTCTCTTGGGGATATGGAGCATCAGAAGAGTGAAAAGAAGAAAGAGGGAGAGGTTGTCGTCTACGGGATAGGGTTTTTTGGGGTTCCTTCGTTTGCTCTGTAAATGCTCTATATAGTTGTCTTCTTTGTTCTCTAATTTTATAGGATTAGGCTCTAATTTGTATTTGTGATTATTGGGGCATTTTGGTAGAGAACCATTGATGTACAGAGAGTGTTTGTGAGTGTTTGAGAGTGTAATATCCATTCTTCATTCATAGTGCAATGAACTCCTCTCACCAGAGCTCAATGTGGACGTAGCACTATTTTGGGGTGAGCCACGGTAAAACCTTGGCCTCTCATTTATCCTTTTCAATTTGCGATTTATATTTTCTGTGTGTATATTTGTGTAAGCTTTCAGCCATGAAGATATGTTTTCTTTGATTGAACTTATTATGTTTTCCCTAGAGTCTTTACTTGTCTGTTCGTAACAGTGGTATTAGAGCACGGTTGTTAAAATCGTCTCTTAGGGTTGCGAAGTTCAATCTGAAATTTTATTCAAATCTAGGGTTTTGTCTGTCTGTGAGGTCTAGGGTTTTCTGAGAGTCCTTGTCAGCAAGTGTTTGTTGTGTGGGTCTCAATCAGTGTTTAGAGCCCCTTAGGTTACCTTCGTGTAAAACGAAGATGGCGTCTATCCGATTTGAAATAAGAACATTTGATGGCAAAGGTGATTTCGAAAGTTAGAAAAAGAAATTGAGTATTTCTCTCTCATCATAAAGTGTTGATAGCACTTGAACCGGATGATGGAAAATGGTTTGTAGGTCAACTTGTGAGGACCAATGAGATCAGAGAGGATGCTTTTAATTTGATATTCCTTTATTTAGGTGATAGTATAATCCGAAAGGTAGACGATATAACTAACCCTCTTGACCTTTGGAATAAATTTGATTATCTGTTTTCTATTATAACTACACCTAATTTAGTTTGTTTGAAATGCCTGTTGTTTAATTTTAAGATGAATACCTCTAAGTCTATGGATGAAAGCATAGATGAATTTATTATGCTAGCACTATTATTAAGAGGTATTAACCAATCATTAGGTGACACTAGTGAAGCTATGATTCTATTGAATTCCTGAACTACTGACTATGATGTTGTTAAGCATGCTTTAAGATATACTGGTATTGTACTTAGTTTGGATCTTGTAATTTCTGGCATTAAGGCTAGGGAATTGGAATTAAGTGCATCTAAGAAATCGGGAAATAACTTGTTTGTAAAGGGTAAAAATCATAGAAGACATACTATGGAAAACACTAATCAATTTGGTGGGTTAGGGCAAAAGGGTAAAAATAAAGAAAAGAAGGGAAATCAAAAATGAAAATGTTATTGCTGTGGAAATGATGGGCATATTAAAAAGTATTACTATGATTTTATCAGAAAACAAAAACAAGGGAGAAATGTTATCACAATTGCTAATAACTCAAATTATTTGGTTGAAGTGCTTACTGTTTCTAATTTCTCTGTTGATAATGAATGGATTATAGACTTTGGTTACTCATTTCATATGTGTCCAAACATTGATTGGTTTCAAAATTTTAACAACAAAGAAACGGAACTGTTTACATAGGTAACAACCACTCTTGTAGTGTTAAAGGCATAGGTAACATATCACTTAAATTGCATGATAACAAAACAAGAACCCTCACTGGTACCTAGTTTAAAAAGAAACTTGATCTCACTTGATACCATAGATGAGCTAGGATTTTCCTATAGAGTAGAAGATGGTTCTATGCATGTGTTTAAAGGAAATGATTTAATCCTAACTGGTGCTAAGAAAAATGGCTTATATGTTTTGAATGGTTGTTATTTTTCCTCTGTTAACATGCATTATGTCTACATTGCTAATATTGATAAGATAAAACTATGGCACTTAAGACTTGGTTATATGAGCCTGAAAGGGCTTCAGGCACTGTCAAACCAAGTCTACCTTGGATTAGTTCCTGTTGGGTCCCTTGATTTCTGTGAGCCATGTGTTCTGGGCAAGCAATACAAGCTGAGCTTCCATAAAGGAACTCACCTGGCGAAGGCATGACTAGAATACTTACATGTAGACCTGTGGGGGCCTTCTCAGGTTCCTACTCATGGTGGTAACAGATATTTTCTATTTATTGTAGATGATTTTACTAGGAAGGTCTGGGTATTTCTGTTAAAAACTAAAGATCAAACTTTAGAGAAGTTTAAAACTTGGAAGACTATAGTGGAAAACCAAGTAGATAGAAAAATTAAAATCTTAAGAACAGACAATGGTCTAGAGTTTTGTAGTAGAGAATTTAATAAATTTTGTAATACCTAGGGAATACTTAGACATAAAATAGTTGGGAATACACCCCAACAAAATGGGGTAGCTGAAAGAATGAATCAAACCATATTTGGAAAAGTTAGGTGTCTTTTATTCACCTCTAATATGCTTAAGTCTTTTTGGGGTGAGGCTCTCTCAACTGTTGCCCACCTAGTAAATAGAAGCCATTCAACTGTTTTAAATCTTAAATGTCCTGAAGAAAAATGGACCAGTAGGAAATTAAATCTAAATTACCTAAGAGTGTTTGTTGTGAAGCTTATGCTCACAAGTCTAAAGGGAAATTAGAACCTAGGTCTACAAAGTGTGTGTTTGTTGGTTACCAAGAAGAGACCAAAGGCTATAGACTATGGGAAATACAATCTAGTGGAGTAAAAATTCTTATCAGTAGAGATGTCATATTTAATAAAGCCATTTTTTCTTACAAATCTCTAAATACAGAAGAATCAAACACTGAAAAATCTAAATGATTGTGTCATCTTAGGAGGTTTTCAAGTTGAGGTGGAGCAACCTGCAGGAAACATCAACCTACCAGTTACTCCAGCCACATTAGAACCTAACCAAGGAGGAGTTCCCTTACCTATGTCCAATAAGAATCACACATCTGATCATGATACTGATCAAGAGGAAAAAGAAGATGACCCTGAGATTGAGGTGGGGCATCATGACTCACCTCAAAACCTCAATAACTATCAGTCAGCATGTGACAAAAGCAGGCGGGTTATTAAACCTCCTGCAAGGTATGCCTATTCAGATTTGGTTTACTATGCTTTAGTTACAGGGACAGAATTAAGGAGTGGTGAGTCATCCACATATGAGGAGGCTGTCAGCTCAAAGGAATGCAACAAGTGACAATAAGCCATGGATGAGGAAATGACCTCGCTTAAGGCAAATGTTGCTTGCGAATTGGTCCCTCAACCTCAAAAGAAAAAATTAATCCAGTGCAAATGGTTGTACAAACTAAAGGAAGGTATGTCTCCCACTGACCCAATTAGATATAAAGCTAGACTAGTGGCTAAGGGGTTCACAAAAAGGGAGGGTATAGACTAAAATGAAATTTATTCACCTATAGTTAAATTTAAAACAATCCTTATGATGCTTGTTGTTGTTGTTCAATTTGATCTAGAACTAGAACAATTAAATATTAAAACAACATTCTTGCATAGTGACCTAGAGGAGAAGATTTATATGGTTCAACCAACTAGATATATTGACCCTGTTAAGCCTAACCATATTTGTTTGCTGAAAAAATATTTGTACGAATTAAAGAAATCCCCAAGACAATGGTATAGAAAAATATACAGCTTTGTTCTAGGGATTGGGTTTATTAGGAGTCAATATGATAATTGTTTTTATTTCATGCTTTCAAATGTCCTTGTTTACCTATTGTTATATGTGGATGATATCATATTAATTAGCAAGTCTAAGTCAAAGATCAGTGAATTAAAAACAATGCTAAATACAAACTTTGATATGAAAGACTTAAGACTTGCTAATAAAATTTTAGGAATGACAATAGAAAGGGATAGAAGTAAACTCAGCTTAAAAATTCATCAACATAACTATCTAGTGAAAGCTGTTCAAAAATTTGGCATGCATAATTACAATCCTGTAAGTGTTTTATTAGCTAGACATTTTGTTCTAACTAAATCTTAAAGCCCTACATCTAACTCAAAAATTGTTAAAATGGAAAATATTCCATATGCTAATGCAATTGGAACCATTATGTACTCAATGATTAATACCAGGTCTGACCTTGCATATGCAATTTCCTCTCTTAGTTTCATGTCAAACCCTAGGAAACCACATTGGGATGCACTGAAATATTTGCTAAGAGATATACATGGTTCTATAAACATTAGTCTGAGTTATAAGAAGAGATCTGATACACTTGATTTTGTTGGGTTCGTAGATTCTGATTTTGTAAAAGAAAGAGACATAAGGAAGTTTTACCACTGCCCTGTTTTTCACCTTGGGTGGAAATTGCATCAGTTGGAAATCACAGTTGCAGCCTCTGGTTGCATTGTCTTCCACTGAGGCGGAATACGTAGCAGTGACTGCTCACTTCAAAGAGGTCGTATGGCTTTAAAGCCTTCTAAAGGAGATCCACTTGCTTCAAAGCAAAGTGGTGGTATTCTCAGACAGTCAAAGTGCCATTCATTTGTCCAAAAATCGAGTGTACCATAAACGAACAAAACATGTGGATGTTAGGTATCATTATGTAAGAGATTTGGTAGCTAATGACACTGTGAACATTTTGAAGGTGCCTATAGAAAGTAACCCAACAGATATGAGTATAAAGGTGTTGATTGTAACTGTAATACCCCGAGAGCCCAAAGAAGTTAGAATATATCGAGGATAGTGTAAGAAAGGAAAACAACACCAGCTGGATACCTTTTGGGCTGAATGTAGGCAAGGAACTCCCAAGTTAAGCGTGCTTGACCTAGGGTAATCCAGGGATGGGTGACCCCCCTGGGAAGTTCGTGTAGGCCCATCAGGGTAAGTTGTTCCAGTTCTTACTATCGCTCGATCGGGATGTTATAGGTGGTATCAGAGCCGACCCCCGAGCCTCTGAGCGCGGTGGTGGGGCAAACCTCAGCGAGGAGGCTAAGTCCCGAGGGGGGTGTGAGGCCCCTATGGGTGCGTGTAGGCACCTTAGGCGAATCCCACATCGGCCATGCACGGGGGGAGATCTGGGACCGGTTGTAAGGTCGCATGACGAGGACGTCATGTGCTTAAGGGGGGGAGAATGTAATACTCCGAGAGCCCAGAGAAGTTAGAATATATCGAGGATAGTGTAAGAAAGGAAAACAACACCAGCTGGATACCTTTTGGGCTGAATGTAGGCAAGGAACTCCCAAGTTAAGCGTGCTTGACCTGGGGTAATCCAGGGATGGGTGACCCCCCTGGGAAGTTCGTGTAGGCCCATCAGGGTAAGTTGTTCCGGTTCTTCCTATCGCTCGATCGGGATGTTACAGTTACCAAGTTCAAGCATTGCTTGGACTTGCTGCATATAAGAGTTGGTTGATCAAACAGCTGATAAGAGTTGTGAAGGTGAGAATTGAAGCATGCTGCATTTTTATGAGAATGAGAGTTCACCTGTGATTTGATTCTTCAAGGTGGAGATTGATGTGATTTTAGTTGAAGCATCAATCAATGTCGTGTGGTCTAGCAGATAGGACGGCCACGTGCGACAACCACAGGCTGCCAAGTGGCACCTGCAGGATGGTCACATGCGGCAACCATATGCTCTGTCCATGAGGCGCCCCATTACCTTTTTATTGGAATAAGTGATCATGTTGCACAATCTGATCTCAACTGCTCATCCAACCTTTATGATGCTCCATCCCAATCGTCAAGAATTGTTATTTATCTCTCTCATGGGGATATGGAGTGTCAAAAGAGTGAAAAGAAGAAAAAGGGAGAAAGAGAAAGGTTGTTGTCTTCGGGCTAGGGTTTTTTGGGGTTCCTTCGTTTACTCTGTAAATGCTCTATATAGTTATCTTATTTGTTCTCTAGTTCTATAGGATTAGGCTCTAATCTATATTTGTGATTATTGGGGCATTTTGGTAGAGAACCATTGATATACAAAGAGTGTTTGAGGGTGTAATCTTCGTTCTTCATTCATAGTGCAATGAGCTTTTCTCACCAGAGCTCAACGTGGACATATCACTATTTTGGGGGGAACCACAGTAAAACCTTGGCCTCTCCTTTATCCTTTTCAGTTTGCGATTTATATTTTCTATGACTATATTTGTGTAAGCTTTCAGCCATGAAGGTATGTTCTCTGTGATTGAACTTGTTATGTTTTCCCTAGAGTCTTTACTTGTCTGTTCATAACAGATTTCTCAAATCATTATCTGATTTGGCAATCAGAGGGCCCAAGTGAGGAGTCACTTTCAGCGTGGCTTTCTAACTGTTGTTGTGCTCACAGGTAGGGTACTAGATTGCTTGTCCCTAGCTTTGGGAGACCATCATATTAAAGATCCCCCCAGGGCCCTTCATTACTCGACACTTGAAGACCCTTACAGGCTCGTACCCATCAGGCCCTAACTCGACCCAATGCAGATCCATTGTGGCCTCACTGATGATATGCAGGATCCTTGACAATGGTGAGTGATTTTGCTCTGACTCATCCCAAGACAAATAAATTTAATTATTATAATTTACCAACAACAATTGGCACCATCTGTGAAAAAAACAAAAAGTCAAATCATTGTTAATGGCAAGCACTGGAGACAATTGACAGACTTCATCTCAGGGTGTGAAAATTTTCCCTTATTCACAAGACTCACAAAATCCAATGGGAGCTCATCAACCTCCACCTAATCTTCAATGACAATGAAGTCTTCAGTCAACTCTATCTAGTCCCCGATAGTAAGTGGGGACCTAGCCACCTCCACCAGGTTTCCAACACTTGGTTAATCAACACTAATGCCACAATCAGCCTAACTCTTCATAGCAAGCACCTTTTATCATCCCATGGGCAAATTATGAAGCGTTACGACAATAACATATTGAAGGAATTCAGGTTTTACAGGACTTGGTAGGGATACTCAAAAGTATGGTCCCTGATAAGGCATTACATGAAACGCTAAAGAGACATATGCTGGAAACTACGCCATTAAAGAGAACTCATCATAAGGATGAAAAGATCAGTTCTTATTGAGAAGCCACACCTAACACCCACTTTCGTTTCTCTCCTCAGGGAGGAAATCAACTTAAACTCCCACCATGAGGAGCTAATGCCTTTTCGCTGCAAAATCGGGAGTAGGAACGAAATTATCAAAGAGATAAAGGGAGCCCGAGAAGGAGAAAATATCATAAAACTATGACAAGTACGCCTACGAAAAGAAGGTAAAGCCTCATCAAGGACTCGACGCCAAGGAATAGAGGAGCTAAAAATAACACCACAACGTGTATGCGGGATGACATGAAGAAAGTAAGAAAATAAGTACTCGAACAGAAGAATTGGTTATGGCCACTGAGAAACAGCCAAGAAGGAAATCCCAGTTCACTAAAAACATAGTAAAGAAACCATTCCCATGAAAATTTAAGATGTCACTTATTACCCTTTATGCTGGCAAAGATGACCCTGATGATCATATTCAAGATTATGAATAATTGATGATACTTAATGGATGGGGCAGCGAAGTTATGTGTTAGGCATTTTCGTTGACTTTGACAAGGCATGCTTGAACCTGGTTTAATGGGTTACCTGAAGCATCCATTTCAATGATTTCATCATTTGAGCAATTAAGAATAGAATTCATTAATGCCTTCGTAATTAATAGTCAAAAAAATGATGCGACATATCTCCTCAATGTTTAACAAGGAGTTAAAGAAACCCTACGACAATGTATAGATAGATTCCGGAATGCCACTCTTGAAATTTGTGATTTGCCACTTAAAATAATAGTATCTGCTATGATGCAAGGGGTACGACTAATGTAAGGCCCAACTTTTGGGCCTTATTTTGAGAAGGTCCAAGAAAAGAACTCAAGCCCATGAGGGCATATAAAAGCCTTAGGGCTCCATCTTCCCCCCATTTCTTCTTTTTCTTTCTCATTCCAGCAATTTCTCTCTCTCTCTCTCTCTCTCAACTGATTTTGGGTGATCTAACCGTCAAATCCTGAATCCGACCACACTTATACGGTGAAAGCAACCCCGATCTACAAGGTAAGTTCTTTAGCTTCATCAACCCTTTTTTTAAGCAAAAATCGTGATTTATGTATGTATATACATGTGGGTTGGGTTGGCCGAGACTTTAAACTTAGATCTACAAAGATCTAGCTATTAGATCTTGCTGGTTTTTGGATATGTTAGTGAAGGGGGTTTGGGGTGTTGAATGGCTGCCTCGGATCCCTGGAAAACGTCAGCCGACGGCGACAATAGTGTGTTTTGTATTCTGGCCAAAATTTAAAAGTTAGATCTACAAAGATCTAGCTGTTAGATCTTGATGGTCTTTGGGTATGTTGGTCTATGAGGGTAAGAGAGTTGATTTGTGGTCTCGGATCGTCGAAAAATGTGGCCAACGACATCAAATAACTTATTTTAAATCTGGTTAGAAATTTAAAAACCAGATCTACAGAAATCCAGCCGTTAGATCTGTCTCATTTTGTATATATTGACCTCTATTGCTAGGTGCTTCTAATGGTAGGTTCTGATCATCGAAATATTTGGCCGGCGGTGGTCGGAAGTGGGCACCGACAGTGTGGCTGGCCTAGGTTATTTTATTTTGGGGTTTTAGGCCGTTGGGGCAACATTTGGGTCGGTCTAAATCCTAGGGGATTTAAATTTTGTATTTATTTAATTCTTATGTGAATTGATAATTTTGTTAAGTGATTTTGCGCGCCCCAATCGAGAGGCATTTGAGGTTATTCTGCATTTTCTATAATACGGTGAGTAGGTGAATTGTATTATGGTGGAAATTATTGTATTTACATCTTTCATTAATCTTGTATTGTATATAATATGCATGATTTCATTCTTGAATTGCATTTGGGAAAGTAGAATCCATATTGTCTGTTGTGCGCATATTAACACTTGTGATATATTGTATATGGCATTTGATAATATTAAATGATGGTAAGAAAAATGTGTTAAATAGAGTAACAACTAGAACCCTGTATGCTAACTACAGTAAATGTTAGTCATTGATGCACCACGTATATACGTATATATATATATATTAGGGTGAGAGTGGGTCCGCTCTTACTTGGCGAGAGTGGTTCCGCCGAAGCGAATTTTGTGGGTGAGAGTTGTTTCGCCCCAAGAGAATGGAATATGTGAACTTTGGTTCTAGATGGTTAACTCATATATGTGCATGTTTGTTTGTCATCTCCTATATTGTTGTAAGTACTATTGGGCATATCATGGTGTGATGATCATTCTTGGATGCATTGATTCTACATTTCCCCCATTATAATGCTCTTTACTCCTCACTAAGTTAGTGTTAGGCTTACCCTTACCTCTCAATATTTCAGACTTTGTAGGTTGACATCATTTTGACGATAGGAGTTGTGGTAAACGATTCTACTCCATTTACTCTAGTTACGCTTCGGCTACAACACATGCATCTCATCTTGCGGGTTGAGTATAGAGAAGTTAATATTCCTTTCGTATGTAAAGTGAAAATTTTTGAATATTGTAAACATGTAATGGATTTATAGCCCGACGGGCACTTTAATATCAGTTAATGAAAATGCATTTATTTTGTAGTGTATATGAGATTGTTAAATGTTTGAAGGATTATGTGTATTGTAAGGCTTACTATTCCCTGTTGGAGTTTGTGGCTTCTAGGGGGATGGTGTCGGTCACGACCCCGGATTTTGGGTCGTGACAACTAACATCCTTTCATGAGTCATTATCATTAGACCCCCCAAAGTCTTTGGCAGGTTTATTTGTTAGAGCAAACAAAAACATACTCCACATTGAAATATTGAGAATAGTGGAAAAAGGTGAAAACAGAGAACAAAAAAGAAAAGATCGAGAAGATGAAGAAAACTTCAATAGGCGACAAGAAAAGGTACAGAAGTTGGATCCACTTAGGCACCAATTCAATCATTACACCTGACTCACTGAGACACAGTCTGCCATATTAGCAACTATGGAAAGGTTGAGCCATATTAGACTCCCGAAGCGAACTGATCATTCTATGGGAAAGAATTAGAGTGAATACTGTAGATATCATAGAACCCGTGGCTACTCCACTGAACGATATTAGGAACTAAAAAATCAAATTGAGATGCTAGTCTGGGAAGGACACTTACAACGACATGTACGAGAAAAATAAAGGCGTGATTGGGAGCCACAAAAAAATTAATAAGAGTGAAGGAATCCTACTCAACACCAAGCAAACTATGTAGGGCTAATCCAAAGTCATATTGTTTCTTTTTCATATGAATTTGTGAGCCCAAAGCTAGATTGTGGACATAAGCGTGTTTGGCTTAATCACATCAGAAATGCTTGTACTCATTTGTGCAAATGCATTATTATTATTGTATCTATTATTATCTGTCTATCTCATTTCTCAAGATAAAAGGAAAGATCAATCAAAAGTCCTATTGCCTTGCCTAATAACCTAGCCACGAGAAAGACAACAAGCTCATTGCCCCACACATGGCCCAGTAATGAAGAGAAAATGAAGCCCATAGCCTCGCTTACAACCTGGCAACGCTGTAAACAAGATTAACCCGTTGTCTAACAACTCGGCTACACGGTTTGCACAATTGCTTTGTGAGCACGATTAGCTCGCTACCCTGCCTATAGCCTATCAATGGGGAGAAAATTAAAAACAGATGTAAGGTTACGCCAAACTGGGGGAAAAAATATGGGTATTTTCTCTAATCGAGGACGTAGGATTACGCAAAATCACATGAACAAAATATGGTTATTCACTATAATTGCGAACATAGGGTTACACCAAACCATGTGAACAAAATATGGTTGTTCTCTATAATCGCAAATGTAGGATTACACCGAACTGCGAGAAAAAAATATGATTATTTTTTACGAATGCGGAAGTAGGGGGTTACACCGAACCGCGAGAACAAAATGTAATTATTCCCTTTAATTGCAGATGGAAGGTTACACCAAACTGTGAGAACAAAATATGGTTATTCTATGACCGTGGACATAGGATTATGCCGAACCGCGAGAACAAAATATAGTTATTCTCTTTGATTGTGAATGTAGGGTTATGCCAAACTACGAGAACAAAATATGAAAATTTCCTCTAACTCTAAACGTAGACGCTATGCTAAACCACGAAAAATGATTATCTAGTGTTTCTGCCCAACGACCCGACAACATGGTTCAAACAATCACTCTATTAGCACAGAAAGCCCATTACCCCACCTATCGTCTGGTAACAGGATGAAAAATCACTACCTACTGTCCCACTTACAGCCGGACGCATGGTGAACAAAAGATCCGTTGACCCGTCTACCGCCCAATAATGGGATGAAGAATCATTACCCGTTGTCTTGTTTATGTCCCAACACAGGGTGAACAGAAGATCCATTGCCCTACCCATCGCCCAACAATAGGGTGAAGAATCATTACCTACTATCTTTGCTTATGGCCCGAACGTGGTGAACAAAAGATATGTTACCCCTCCTATGGCTTGGCAATAAGATGAAAATTCGAGACCCATTATCCCACTTATTTATGGAGGTGCAAGAGAATAGAAAAGCACAAAAGAACGTGCATGGTTATGTCAAATCTAGAAATACAATACTAAAAGAGCCAAAAGAAATTGTGAAAAATGGACGAGAGGCATTCGCTAAATTTGCAGGGCATAATACTCTTCTACCCAGGGCACTCGGCCAGAAAAGTGAGTAATTGATATGTGTGCAAATATCAATAAAGAAACTATGTGTGGGATCTACAAATATGGATCAAATATACCCAAAAAACCAAAATGAAAAAAAGCAAAAAATTGGAGCATAAACGAAGGCCGAGAGCCCCCCTTCCACTCTACTCAACCGAGAGGCTCTCGGTTTGTTTGCTCAAATGGGTGGCCACATTAAGTGGCCATCATCGAGAGCCTTTCAGTAAAGAATCAAGAGGCTCTCAATTCCTCTACTCAAGGGGTGGCCACCTAAGGTCGCCATCACTCATAAGCTCTCGTTTCCTTACTGAGAGTCTCTTGGTTCATTTCCTCAAGGGATGGCCACCACCAAGAGTCTCTCGATTCAAGGGATGTCCAAGGTGGCCACCACCGAAAGGCACTCAGTTCTACCGAGATCCTCTCGGTTTAAGTCTTCTTCAAACTCCTGAGCAGATTATGCTGAGATTAATATGCCATCTGAGAAACCCTAGATGGTTGCCATGTGTCCCCTACTCCCTCCTCTATAAATAAGCAACTTGCTGTTGAGCCAAATTGCTCCAATCAACTTATTGTGTGTTTTGATGATTAACAAAATATAATTTTAGTAAAACTATTTTTGATATATTTAAAATCTCTAATGTATTTTTGATATGTCTACAATATTATAGTATTTTTTGTATCAAAATAAACCAAGTAATGATATTTTTCTAAGTCTAGAATATTAGCAAGCTATAAGGGAACATATAAGAAAATGTTTTCTTTTTGAAAAACTAACTCCTGGTATTTTCATAGTTAATGTTTATTAGTGTTAAAATGATTTTTAACAATTTTTTCAAGAAATAGAAGGTATATATTTTGGGGGTGGTAAAATCGCTAAATTCCGATTTTATACTAAAACCCAAAATCTACTTTCTTATCTATTTGGATTTTAATTTTTTAAATATTTTTATTGAATCCAAATGGGGGGTACTTTGTTATTTACATTTATGTATTAAAGTAAATGTCCTCATTTTATTTTATTTATATTTTAACTAAAGAAATGGAAATAACTTGTAGTGTATTCATACTACATGGATTATGCCTTCAAACAATTGTTATATGTTTAAAATCCATTTTCTATAAAATCTGGTCTAAAAGTCGACTCTAATATATCTAGAGTCGACTCCTCTTCAGCTGGAGTCGACTCTTGCAAAGTGAGAGGCGACCCAGTCGAGAGCAGTTGATGCAGAGTCGACCTAACAATATTGGTGTTTTTTGAAGAGTTGACTCTAGCATTAGAGAAGTCGACTCTTGTATAACTAGAGTCGACTCCTACTTCAAATAGGAGTCGACTCCTGTTTTAGAGAAGTTGACTCTCGGCTCCAATGGTCGAATTTTTCCTAGCTGTTATAGATTCGTTGGAAGCTCTACTATAAATATTAAGGTGGGATTTTTGGAAAAGGCTAATGCACAATCAAGATCTATCATCCTAAAGCACTTCCAAGCTCTCAAGCATTCATTTCAAAGCAATCCAAGGCTCAAGCTCAAAGATACATTCATTGGAGCCCAAGACAAAGGAGAAGAAGATATTCTCTCCAAGTTGGTAAAAAAATGTATAATTGTATTTGCATATTTGCCTTGTATATTGTTCTTACATTGGTATCTATTTTAGTCCATGTGTGTTGGACATAGGATTGATTATTTATATTTATTGTGGATTGTGAGTGATCTCCTAGAGCCTAAGTAATATAGGTGTGTTTTGTTGTATTAGTTTTCGGGGTAAACTAAGGGGAAAACCTCAGTGTTGTGTAAAAGTTTCCTAGGTGAACTTAGTGGAAAACTTAGGTGTGGTTTTAGTGGAACCTCAAGTGTCGGATTGACCTTGAGAGAGTGGAGTAGGTGTTGGAGACACCAAACCACTATATCTCTTGTGTTGATTATTGTGGTTGTTTGTGTATTTATATTGCTATCATTTCCAAACAACATATATATTTATAACAAGTGTATTTTGTGTATATCAAAATCTCAAGAGTTTTTAAAAAGGGAAGAATTTGGTTTAATTAGTTTTAATCACTCAATTCACCCCCCCTCTTGAGTGGCCATTGGGTGTTAAGGGACCAACACTTGCCTCTTCATTTAAGGAGAGGGGTTTTTTTGGACAAGGACTCTATTTTGCTTTTAAGCATTTCAAGGGTCACTCGATTATTCAGCCCAGTCGATTCTCAAGGGCCATTCGATTCTTCAAGGGCAGTCAGTTCTTCAGGGGCTAGTCGGTTCTTAGTGGCTAACTGATTATTCAAGCCTAGTCGATTCTTAGGGGTTAGTCCATTCTTAGTGGCCAACCGGTTATTTGGGGCCAATCAGTCATTTTGAGATCTACTATTCATCAACAGGTTTCATCAGCATGAACATGAGCATCTAGACACACATTGATAATGTCATACATATTATATGCGACATGCATTGGACATATTTCTCAAAATGTTGTCTAATTTGATCGTTGAAGGGCCCTTGTGGGGAAGTCACTCCTCGCGTAGCTTTCTAATTGTTGTTGTGCTCACAAGCAGGGTTCCAGATTGCTTGTCCCTAGCTCTAGGAGACCATCCTATTGAAGATCCCCTCAGAACCCCACATTACTCGTCACTCGAATATCCTTCCAGGCTCATACCCTAACGGGCCCTAACTCTGACCCGATACAGATTCGTTGTGGCCTCGTTGATGATACCCAGGATCCTTGACAATGGTGAATGATTATGCTCTAGCTCATCTCAAGATAAATAATTTAATTATTGTATTTTGACAACAACAGAAAGAGTTTACAATATTTCTATAATAAGGTTGGAGTTGGTGTTTATATAAGCTTATATGTGAGTCACCATTACCATTGTATTTGTGAGGAGAGGTGAGTAGATAGATTTAAGGGAGGAAAACTATGCTTATTATTATTGTTGTTGTTGTTGTTATTTTTTATATAGCTAAAGCTAAAGTTTAAACTTCAAAATTCAAATAATTGAGACCTTCAAGTTCCTCATAGTCCAAATGATGAAATCTTACCTTTTTGGTAAGCAAAATTTATAAAATCTTAACTATAAATTGTTATCATTCAAAGAATCTAAAATTAATTACAATTATTAAATTGTTTACATTCCTATAAAATTTTAATTAAAAATTATTTGTATTTTAAATTAATTTAAAAGTTATTCTTAATTAATAATGCGAGAAATTTAAAAAAACTAATGGCCTATCAAATTCTATCTGTTTTATAATTTTATTAATTTTTAAAACTCAAGTAAAAACCTTATTATCAGTATTTTATCTCTAAAAAAGTAATTTATAATTTTGAAAATTTATTTTCTAAATCAGAAAATAACATGTCTATTTTATATTACAAGTTAAATACCTTTTTAATAAAAAAAACATGACCATTTTTAAAATGATAACAATCTGATGTTTAAAATTTTGCAATTTGGATATAATTGTAAACATTATTTGATGAATATTAATATATTTAAATAAAAAAAATAACCATGAGTCTATAAAAGGAGATAAAGATTAAAGAGAAATTAATAAAGAAACTCTTACATATGATGTCAAATTTAATGATCTTAAAAATGATATGATTAAAAATATTGCTAATTCGAGAATTTGAAATTTATGTAGTTCATTTTAATTAGTGGAATTAAATTTTATGATATGTGTGCGCATGGGCGTCACCGCGGAGGGAGAGTTGTTTGTTAAAATAGAAAAAAATATTATTTTTGGCCAAAAACTTCTTAAACCAGCCATGATAGTGAATATTACATGTTCTTTCATGAGTCAGTCATGATGGTTTTATTATTATTTGATGTATCTAAATTTTTATAGAAATTTAGAAGAGTTTACTTTAAAAAAGATTTTAATTATGAAATTTATTTAAAGTTGTGTCGGGTAGAGGCATTTTAAATAATGTCATTTGAAAATTTCAAATTTAAACATTCTAATATATATATATATATGTACATACATCCATATTATATATCTATATATGTATAATATATAATATATACATAGATATGCAATTATATATATACACGTATATACCTATGTAAATAGTACATATATAATAAAATGCATGTCTACGTACATTTACATAAATACTATTATGTTACATATGCATAACATATATATATATATATGTATATAGTATTTATTGATACGTACTTATGTAAATATAGTTACATAATCTAAACAAAAGGGAATTTAGGGCTTTTATATATTCCTATAAATACAAATTTAATATATCTAATTCTATTGACTCATGCACAACATACCAACATATCATTATCAATGAACCCTCTTAAATTTAATTATGCTTAATATACAAATTTTAGAAGTTTTGGGGTTATATAGTAAAATTTTAGAAACACGCTGCCCCTGCCCGCATCACTTATATCTAACTTATAAATACCCTATTTACTGTTACACTAAGTTTTATTTTGTTAAAAGGAACATATAAATTATGCTATAATTATCAAATATACCAAATGAATCTTCTTCATCTGAGATCTTTTATTTTTTGATAAGATCATATTCATTGGCCACTCTCTTCTAATATTTAACCAAATTTTCTACTGTAATTAAGTAGTTTTTTATCTGTATTATTTTATTTATCCAAAAGATGGTTAAGATTTTAATTTTAATTTATAGAAAGTTTTAAAAGCATTTTTTATGATAGTATTAATTTTTGAAGAGATGATTAGTGTTATTGATCCAATATTACTTATCATGTTTTAGTGATTTTGTCCATAATTTTTTATTTTTTGTTTCATTTCGTTGTGTTTTAAACTTTGTCATCATTTCTTCTCTTGTACAAATAATATATATGCCTACACACATCCGTTTCTACATATATTTACATATATAAATATGTACGTATGCAAGCATATATATATATATATTTAAAATTTTAGAAAACTTTGAATGTTAAAATTATTTTTAATTTAATTAAAATTAGACCTAAAATTGGGTTTAGTGATAATTTTACAATTATTGAGTGTCAAGAAGAATTTAAAAGAAATAAAATGAAAATTTATGAAGAAATATGACCTAAGTGTAATTTGTCAAATTCATAAATAAGTTAATTTTGCTAAGTCAAGGAGCTAACTTTGAGCACAAAGTTGGATCAAATTGAATTAAATTAGATTAAGTCCAATACAAGGTCTTGTAGATAGGATACAGACAAAATCTTAGAACCCAATTTTGTCAAAAATTATTTAGCGGATTAAAAGTTATTTAAATTCAAAATTAGTTGAAACACATAATAAATTGGTTGAACACAGTAGCTTAGTTTGAATTCAAATAAAGTCTATATGAGTTTAGGTTAAAATTAACGGAAAGATGAGTGTTAAAAAAGGGTATAGTTAGGAACAGAACATAACTTTTGGTTTACATGATCGCTCATCGGATTGAATTATGGTTATTTGATTCAAACACCTTTTAAACTTTAAAATTGAGCAATTTAATTGTTACACTATTAATCCATTCAAGCTTAACACTTGGTTTTTTTTATTTTCTTAGCTCTCTATCTCTTTGCAATTTTCTTTTTCTTCCTTTTTATTAACCATCTATTTTTTTTTCTCTAACAATTTAACCAAACTTAGACATGGTTATAAAGTAATAAGCCAAGTCATTTTTTTCTCTCAAATTTTATTTAATTCTTTAAAGGTTCCTCCAACTCTCTCTCTCTCTCTTTCTCCCTTTCTCTCTCATTTGGGTTCCAAGTTTATTAGTAATGGCATTTGAATAAAAATAAGAGAAACAATAATAGCATTTTGCATCCAAACTTGTTAATAGAATTTGTAACATCCCAAAATTTGGGAGATAAGTAATAATTATTAATTTCAGTAGGTGAGGATATTTTAGAATATTTGGAGATTTTAGAGAAAATATTTATTTATGTTAAATAATGTAAAATCCATATAAACACACATTTATGTAGGAAAATTAGTATAAGATTAAGATGAAAAATAGATAAAAATATATATACAATTAAGCTCTATCAAATACCCCCACACTTAACCTTTTGCTTGTCCTCAAGTAAAGAAAAAAAAGAATTAAAAAAAAACATTTCATTTTCATGCTGGGCCAAAATCAAGAATTCCAATAACATATTAACGCAGAATTAATCACAAAATTGATTACCATCCATATTATCATATCAACTCTAAATCCAAAAGTATTAATTGAAAGAATTAGTTATGCAAAATCATCACTTTTGATGCCATACATCAAAATTAATTCATGAAATCTTGCAACTAACACAATTGAATCATGCAATAGTTTTCTTGTAATTACTTCTCTCCACTACTACAAACATAAGGAGTAACAGGGATAATAATTTTTTTTTTTTTGAATCACTCTTTTCTAAGCATTACTTGGCTTTTGATGCGAATGTCGACATTTATTCTCCTAAATAATTGCTTAGAATGCATTTACATACTCATATTTTGAACTACCGTTTAACGTGAAAGATGATGCAAAAACACACTGTCAACCCCTAGTTACTACTAAGAAGCTCTAAACATAGGAGTAGATAAATAACAATAACAATTTTTTTCTTTTTTTCTTTTTTTTTTGTGTTTTTCTGTTTTGCTCTTTTTTTTTTTTTCATCATCCCATTTTACTTCAACTTTGTTTAGACCTAGTTTCGAGAAATAATCACAATATTATTCTCACATGATCAATCATGCATAATTACAAAATTCTATGAATTTTGTCAAGAAGCATATATTTCAACAATCATAAGAATCCGGCATAATCAATTCTTTTTCCTTAACACTCTTAAACCTAGAATCAATAATCAAATAAAACAATTCTCAATTTTGAATTAACTATACATTGAACCAAAGTTAATATAGGAAACATGAATTCAGCTTAAACATGAAAATAAAATATATATTTTTTAAAAGAAAATAATCATTTATGCACATTATATATTTCTTCTTTTTTTTCTTTGGCAATCAAAAAAATTGAGAATTATTGAATTTCCCACCCCCACACTTAAATTAAACATTGTCCCCAATGTTTAAAAATAAGAAAAGAAGAAAAGAAAAGCAATACTCCCCTGATGTAGGCCTTCTTGAAATACTTGAAAATTTTAGCCTTATTCTTTTGAAGAAGAGGGGCTGGATTTCTGGATTCAACAAGTCCTAAAAAAAAGAAAGATAAAAAAAATAAAATGAGAAATCAATTCAAGAATATTCTAAAAGTTAAGAGAAATAAAAGAAAAGAAAAATAAATAACATTTCGAATGGGTTGCCTCCCATTAGCTTGACTATATCTCATTCTTCAAGGATCCTTCAAGTGAATGATAGATTTGGAGAAAGATATATGTGCACCATCGACATAAGGCTTCAATCTTTGCCTATTAATTTTGAAAGTTCCCTTAGTTTCATGAGAGACTTCAATTACACCATAAGGGAAAACTTGAGTTATTGTGTGTGGACCACTCCACCTTGACCTTAGCTTGCCTGGAAAAGGCTTCAATCTAGAATTATAGAGAAGAACCTTCTCTCCAACTTTGAACTCCTTTTTAATGTGAGCATCATGCCATGCCTTGATTCTTTCTTTATAAAACCTAGAATTTTCATAAGCTTCATACCGCCATTCTTCAAGCTTATTCAATGTCATCTTTCGTTGTGCACTTGCAGCTTGCAAATCAAAGTTAAGCAATTTGATAACCCAATATGCTTTATGCTCTAATTCATCAGGAAGGTGACAAGTCTTACCAAAGACTAGTCAATAAATAGACATTCCAATAGGTGTTTTGAAAGTTGTCCTGTAAGCCTAAAGTGCATCATCTAATTTTAAAGACTAATCCTTTCTAGACAAGCTTACAGTCTTTTCCAAAATATTTTTCAATTGCCTATTTAAAATTTTCACTTGTCCACTAGTTTGAGGATGACAAGGGGTAGCCATCTTATGAGTAACACCATATTTAGCCAATAAATTTTTAAATTGTTTATTGAAAAATGTGTACCTCCATTACTAATGATAGCTCTAGGAGTACCAAATCTAGTGAAAATATTTTTCTTCAAAAATTTTATGACAACCCTTGCATCATTAGTGAGACATGCACTTGCTTCCACCCATTTACTCACATAATCAATGGCAACAAGTATATACTCATTATTGAAAGATTTGGGAAAAGGACCCATGAAATTAATGCCCCAAACATAAAAAATATCACAAATAAGAATATTGTTGAGGGTCATTTAATTTTTCCTTGAGATGTTACCTGTCCGCTGGCATCAATCACAAGCACTTACATAGGCATAAGCATCCTTGAATAAGGTAAGCCAATAAAAGCCACTTTGCAAAACCTTAGCCACTGTTTTAGAAGGTCCATGATGTCCACCCACTTCTTTGTCATGACAAAAACT
This sequence comes from Diospyros kaki, assembly GCA_036245055.1. Taxonomy (NCBI): domain Eukaryota; kingdom Viridiplantae; phylum Streptophyta; class Magnoliopsida; order Ericales; family Ebenaceae; genus Diospyros; species Diospyros kaki. The sequence goes on from BSEG01000008.1 coordinate 15,072,470, forward strand.
GAGTATGCTATGCATTTCCTCCTGTGGTACGCATCTTCTCACCATGCCATCTCCACAAATCTTGTATAGATATGGTTCCTCCCAAAGATAGTACCTTATATCTGATAAAAACTTTTTCTTTTGATGAAATGACATGTTCATCATTATCTCACACAAAGAATAATTTTTCATCAGGGAATTCATCATGCAAAGATTGTTTAGCCATGCTTTCCACATGCTCCCCATCTAATCTTGACAAGTGATTAGCCACCAAGTTTTCAATGTCTTTTTTATCCTTAATTTCTAAGTCAAATTCTTACAACAATAAAATCCATCTTAACAACCTAGGTTTAGCATCTTTTTTAGCAAGTAAATACTTTAATACAGAATGGTCAATATAGACAATTACTTTAGACAATATCAAATAAGGTTTAAATTTTTCAATAGCAAACATTACAACAAGTAGTTCATTTTCAGTTGTTGAATAAATTTTTTGTGCATTATTCATAGTTCTACTTGCGTAATAAATGGTATGAAATTTCTTGTCTATTCTTTGTCCTAAAACTACACCTAAAGTATCATCACTTGCATCACACATGATCTCAAAAGGCAAATTCCACATGGGGCTGAAACTATAAGAGCTTGGATCAATTTCTCTTTCAAACAATTAAATGCATGTCTACAATCATCAGTGATTTGAAAAGTTGCATCTTTTACTAGATGATTAGTTAAAGGCTTGGCAATTTTAGAGAAGTCCTTAATGAATCTCCTGTAAAAACTTGCATGTCCAAAAAAACCTCTAACTTCTTTTACGGATTTAGGAAAAGGAAGTTTTTCAATTAATTCAATTTTAGCTCGATCCACTTCAATGCCTTTAGATGACACTTTGTGGCCCAAAACAATCCCTTCTCTAACCATAAAGTGACTTTTCCCAATTAAGAACAAGGTTAGATTTCTCACATCTTTTGAGCACCAAAGACAAATTATGCAAGCATGCATCAAATGAAGATCCAAAAACAGAGAAATCATCCATAAAAATTTTCATAAAATCATCAATGAAGTCTGAAAAGAGAGAGATCATGCACCTTTGAAATGTTGCAGGAGCATTACACAAACCGAAGGGCATTCTCCTAAATGCAAATGTTCCATATGGGCATGTAAAAATAGTTTTCTCTTGATCTTCAAGAGCAACAGGAATTTGGTGATAACAAGAATAACCATCGAAAAAACAATAAAATTCTTGACCCGCAAGTTTTTCAATCATTTGATCAATGAAGGGGAGGGGAAAGTGATCTTTTCTAGTAACATCATTTAATTTCCTATAATCAATACACACCCTCCATCTCGTTACTATTCTTGTGGGAATTAATTCATTATTTTCATTTTTCACCATAGTGATCCCACCTTTTTTAGGCACAACTTGCACAGGACTTATCCAAGAAGAATCAGAGATAGGAAAGATAATACCTGAATCAAGCCATTTTATCACCTCTTTCTTTATTACCTCTTGCATATTAGCATTTAACCTCCTTTGGGATTGCACCATAGGCTTGAATCCTTCTTCCATTAAGATTTTGTGCATGCAAATTGATGGACTTATTCCATGAATATCAGCAATGCTCCATCCAAATGCCTTTTTGTTCTCCATAAGCACCCTCATAAAATTTTCTTCCTCAAGACTTATCAAAGAAGAAGAAATAATCATAAGTAAGGTAAATGAATCCCCCAAATAAACATATTTTAAATGAGAAGGAAGATGTTTAAGTTCAAGAATATAAGGCTTCTCAATTGATGGTCTGACTTTCAAAGAAAAGGAAGAGGAAACATCCACGGCCTCTTTGTGTTCTTCATCTAAAATCTGATCCTTCACATCAAGAGAGTTAGCAATGCAATTTTCTATGGGGTCATCTAACCTAAATGCATGAAATTTCCTATTCACCAAATCATCAAGGCAATCTATCCTTAAGACTTCATTTTCATTATCATTTGAATGTTTCATAACCTTAAACTCATCAAACACAACTTCTTCATCATTAATTCTAAGGCTAAGTTTTTCTTGTTGGACATCAATTAAACCTCTCCCGGTGGCAAGAAAAGGTGTCCATAAAATTAGGGGTACATCATGATCCTCTTCCATGTCTAGAATAATATGTTGAAAATGTATGCCCTAAAGACACGTTTTATTTAATTTATGGTAATGATGTTTCTTTTAGTCAGTTTATGGCACATATATTATTTGCATTTAATTGTTGGACAAGTGTTGTAATACCCTAAGTATTATAATAAAATTAATTTAGCTATGTTAAATGATTTATTAGAAATGTAATTAATCTAGTTAATGAAAAGTGTATTTATAAAAATATAAATATAAATTTGATTTAGGATTAAAAAATTAAATGAAATTATAATGTAAATATGTGGTGTAAATGTTAAAATGTATGTATATATTTATAATACTAAATGTATATTAAAAAAAAAAAATTGGAAATCAGATTTTTGCAGAAGCAGCGCGCGGCCAGAGCATGGCCGCGCCTGCAAATCCATACTTAGGGGTTAAGGAAGGGTTTTAATGGTTGAAACGACCGGAGTACGACCCCCAGGACGCGTGGCCGACGGTGGTGAGGCAAGGCACGTCGAAAATGGGCTATAAATAGCCGAGTTTGCGTTGCCCATTTCATCCGAAAGTTGTGAAGCTTAGATCGGTCATTTGAGAGTGATTTTGTGAGATTAGAGAGTGGGGTTCTGGTCTTCGAGTCTTGGGCTTCGTTTCTGGAGAGTTTGGAGGCCAACGGAGCAAAGGAGAAGGCGAATCGAAGCTTCGCCGGAAAGTCGCGCCTCGCCGGAGCCGAGAGTTCAAGCGCCAAAATCGAGGTAAGTTTGATCCTATTTTGTCAAAATTTTTATGCCAATGTGTTCGTATTATCTAGATCTAGAGTTTAGGGTAAAAAAAATTAAGTTTGGAGGTCGAATGGCCGGCCGGCGGCGAGCTTCTCGTCGGGGAAGACGAGCCAGTCGAGCGCGTGAGCTGCACGTGCCCGCGAGTGAGAAGACGGCGCGTGCAGCTCACGCGCCCGTCAGAAAAGAAAATGAAAGAAAAAAAAAGGAAAAAGAAAAGAAAAGAAAAGAAAATAAAATAAAAGAAATAAAAGAAAATTTCAAAAATTTTATTTTAAAGTTGAAATAATGTTTATGATTTATTTAATGTGTAATTTTTCTGGAAATGGTAAATTAATTAATTATTTAAGTAGGTTTTCTATTATGGAAAAATAATGAAAAATAGAAATTAAATTCTGAAATTTTCAAGAAAATTCCAGAATACTGTAATTGTCATTTAAGAAATATGAGTGGAAAGAAATGGAATAAAATGAAATTTTAGGTAATTATTATGTAATTTAAGTAGATATTTTCATTAAAGAAATAAATAAAAATAGGAGTTTAATTCTAAAAATTCCAAAGAAAATTTTAGAATGTTAAAGGTAGTATCCAAGAAATGTCAGAAATGGAATAAATGAAATTTTAGGTAATTATTATGTAATTTAAGTAAATTTTTCTATTAGAGAAATAAAGAAAAATAGTTTTTTGTATTCTGAAAATTTCAAAAATATTTCAGAATGTCACAATTGTTATTTAAGAAATATTAGTAAGAGAAATTTAATAAATTGAAAGATTAAGTAATTATTATGTAATAATTACATATCTAGCTATTATGAAATAAGGGAAATTAGGAATTTAAGGTTATAAAATTACAGGAAAATTCCAGAATATTGAGAATATAATTTAAAGAGTATTGATAAAAAGAAAGTAAAATTTTATGAAGACTAGATAATTATTAGAAAAATAGCTTAGGAATAAAAGAGAAGTGAGAGAAATTATGAAAAATTAGCAAATGGTATTCTAAAAATAAATCTATGTTGTAGGGGCCCTAGCAAGCACAGAGATTAAGGATAGCAGCTTAGCACGTAGTTCAAGATAAAGTAACTGTAAGTACGCCGCCTAAATTCAATACATTTGTAAATGTAAATGCTTTTATCATATTGACATGCTATGATATGAATCATCACGTAGATTGCATCAATTACATGACTATGAAATGCATATATGCACGATAATACTGTTGATCACATGCATATGAGGCCGTAGGGGGTACGAACTGGCACCGCTGGCCTTACCAAGGGTGCACCCATACACCCCGGCTTCGAAAGAGGTGGCCACTAAAATAGTAGGTAGCATGAGGGGTGCAGTTGACACCTACGAGGAAAGACATTGCATACACTCATGACATTGCATTGGTGTTCTTACTTAGATGATTCATCATCTAACATGGGTTCGCCCCTGGAACATTCAACGTTCCAGCCGGGGCTTGCAGAGATGGTTCAGAGATAGGCGATGTGTAGTGACAAACATCGAGATGCAAGGAAACGTATCATGTTGTAATACGATTAGTTTAAGATTTGTGAATATTGTTTTGTAACCAAACGCTTTATGTATTTGTATTTAATGCCATGTATAGTTATTAAATTATGCATTTCCATAAGCAGGTTCGATTCAGCTTCCGCTTACATTTATTTCTAGTCTAGATATTTTATCTGGCACTAGACACGGTCTTAGGGAATTTTTAAAATAATGTTTAAAAAAAAATAGGTCCAAATTTCCTAAGGCATAACACGCCCGAATAAGTATGAGCTGTTACAAGTGTCCATGCTATTAAGTAAGTGATTCATGTGATGGGTCGTTCTTCACAGTTAGGTATGAATCATGGATACTTAATAATCAAGAAAAATATTACTCTTGATCTTTTGATAGAACTGGGCATTCTATCATGATAAGATCATTGTGCAATAGATCCTAATAGAGGATGGTTTGCCTTAACCAGTAAACAGTCCGTTTACTCTAATTGTACAAGTGCATTTGGAATGCGTAGAGTGGACCTGTGATAGAAGCTAATGACAAAGTACTAATTATCATGGAGCTAGTCTATCACTGCTACTACGTGGATGAGTACTCTAATACTTGAGTATTAGTTGGTGGTCTAGTGAACCTAGAGCTATATTCTTAGATTCACTGTAGGTGAGGTCTATCAAAGATCAATAACCTTGTGAGTTGGGAGTATGGTTTCTAATTAGCTAAGACAAACTAATACAAGATAGTTTCTGTGATTCACCCCCTTGTGATTGTCCAAGAATAATTAAATAATCCAGGGCCCTGGGAACGTGACTTAAGAGTGTGTGCTTCTGGGTAGCTCACAGTGATAAGCAAGTACATTCGAGTAGTCACGGATTATTGGACTAGTGATCTAAGGATTGTAGAAATCATTTAGAGAAGTGTTAGTACATTATTCCTTTCTAAATGATGGGTGTTACGCAGAGGGGTATTTTCGTCATTACACTAGTAGGTCAAAGACATTGCACATGCAAAATTATTCGTGGGGTTAGTGTTACCATATGGTGATAGTTGGAACACTTAGAATGACAAAATATAGCTACTGGGTAGCAGGGGTATTTTGGTCATTTTAGTAGCCATGAATAATTTATCTTTTGGTCCCCAGGGTAGCTCGATATAACTCATGTATTATTTAATACATTTGGCTTGTTGGGTGAATTACATTGAGAGAGAATTATTTTATTCAGAATGGTCCATAATTAATTGGGTTAGAATAAAATAATAATTCATTGGTTTTTAATTAATTAATTGGGCTAACCCAATTAGAAAATTAATTAAATGGACTTGACCCACTAGGGTTTTAACCCTAGGGTTCTCCCTATATATATTCTCTCTTTAGTTGTTTTTTCACCTAATGGTTTTTTACTCTTCTTCACCAAAAGAGAGGCCACGAGTTTGAGTCATGCCTTGGAAGATTAAAAGAGAACGTTCAAGTTCTGATGCGAAGGAGCCGACGAATTGCAGGACAGCCGTCATCTCCACCACGCGAAGAAGCATCCGCGCCTCCTCCTCCTATCGCTTCATTTCGTCTAGTAATCCGAAGGAAAAGTAAGTTTCCTAGATTCTAATCAATACGAGGAAAGTTTTTATTTTTAAAAACGCTTCTGTTGCATGCTATGTATCCTCGTGATAGTCTTTCACAATAAAGTCAACAGGAAAAATAAATTTATCTACTTTTACCAAAATATCATCCACTACTCCCCTTGGATATTTGATACTTCTATCAGCCAACTGAAGAGAAACAGTGGTGGGTGTTGGTTCTTTTAAACCAAGTTTTCTGAAAATAGAAAAGGGCATCAAATTAATACTTGCACCGAGGTCACATAAAGCCTTATCAAAATTAATTTCACCAATAGTACAAGGAATAGAAAAGCTCCTTGGATCCTTAAGTTTTGGAGGCAATTTATTCTGTAGAATTGCAAAGCATTCTTCATTAAGTTTCACCATCTCAAATTCCTCCAACTTTCTTTTGTTTGCAATTATGACTTTCAAAAATTTGGCATAACTTGGCATCTGTGATATAGCATCAAGGAGAGGAATATTAATATACAACTTTTTAAACACCTCTAACAATTTAGCAAATTGTTTATCCAAGTTAGCCTTAAGAAATCTTTTAGGAAAAGGAATAGGAGGTTTGTAAGATTTTAAATTAAGTGAAGAAGAACTCCCTTTTTTCTCCATTGATAAATCACGATCCTCTTCTTTGGCTTCAAGCTCTTGGCTTTCTTCCTCTTTTGTATGCTCTTCATCTTTTTCTTTACTTTCCAATTCTTTTCCACTTCGCAAAGTGATCGCTTTTACATGCTCCCTTGGATTCTTCTCAGTATTGCTAGGCAAGCCTCCTTGTGGTCTTTCTGAAATTGCTTGGGCAAGTTGTCCAATTTGAGTTTCCAAGCTTTGCATTCTTGCCTCTATACTATTGATAAACTTTGCCATCATATCTTCCAAATTTGACTTCTTCTCTTGTGGAATTTGATGTTGTTGTTGTTGAAAGCCGGGGGCACTCTTTGTTGATTATTACTCCAAGAAAGATTAGGATGACTCCTCTATCCTGGATTGTAAGTGTTGGAGTAGGGATTAAAATTTGACCTGTTGCCACCATAAGATATAAAATTAGCTTGTTTAGAAGAACTAGAAGAAAAAGGATTTCCTACTTGACAATCTACACTAGCATGTCCCCTTCGCCCACAAAGCTCACAAGAAAGAAAATGGGAAGAAGAAGAAGAAACATTCATAGCTGAAACTCCCAAATTACCCAAATTCTTATTTAATTTAGCAATTTGAACAGATAAAGCAGCGATAGAATCAACATTATAAATTCCAACTCCCTTTTTATTTGCTATCTCATTGTCCCATTGATAACTGTTGGCTGCCATCTCCTCCAAAAGTTCATATACTTTCTCGGGAGTTTTCCTCATAAGGGGGTAACCTGTAGTTGCATCTAACCTCGAACGAGAAGATTGATTAAGGCCACTATAAAAAGTTTGCACTTGCATCCAAACAGGTAGACCATGGTGAGGACATTTCCTAAGCATTTCTCTAAATCTCTCTCACGACTCATATAAGGATTCATTACCAAATTGTGAAAAAGTTGTTATCTAATTCATTAATTTAGCCATTTTAAAAGGTGGAAAATATTTAGATAAAAACTTTTGTGCCAAATCATTCCATGTAGTAATAGAACCTGCTGAAAGAGAATTAAGCCATTCTTTTGCTCTATCTTTCAAGGAAAAGGGAAACAACCTAAGTCGAACTGCATCCTCACTAACTCCATTATGCCTAAAAATATCACATATTTCAAGAAAATTAGCAACATGAGAGTTAGGATCATCATTAGGGCCAGAAAATTGTACACTCATCTGGATCATCTGAATAATTGCAGGCTTCATCTCGAAGTTGTTTGCTTGCACATTGGGCCTCCTAATGCTTGATGTAGTGCCATCCAAAGTAGGTGTAGCATATGAGCTCAATGTCCTTGGATTAGTTTGGGTTACTTGTTCTTGCTCATCTTGTTCTTTTCTCCTTCTTTTGCTTTTTCAAAGTTTTTTCAATTTCTTAATCAATGGGTATCAATTCTCCACCACTAGTTCGTGTCATGCACCATGAAACCAACAAAGAAAAAAAAATAATAATAATAAATAATAAAATTAAATTAAAATTACAAAACCTAAAAGAACACAAAAAGATGTTCAATCTAAGGCTAACTTATGTAGTTTTGATATACAATAAACTAGTTCTCGGCAACGGCGCCAAAAACTTGATGTGTGATTTATGCACAATTAATTCGGGCAAGTGTACCCTAGTCAAATATGCATATAGTGATGAAAAGTGTGTCGAACCCACGAGGACCAGATCACAATACCAAAACAATTTTAATTAGCATAAATTGAATTAATTAATTAATTAGATAAATAAAAATAAAAATAAATAGAAAACTGAATTCTTTGGGAGAAAGATTAATTAATGAATCCACTAAGGTTTAGATTTCATATAATCTGGGTTATGTAATTATTTATTCAATTCCAATTCAAAATCAAAAATACCCTTACAGTATTTTATAATTATTTGCATGTGATGGTGGATTTCCCTCAATTAATTAATAAGCTCTCTCAAGTCATATTAATCCTTTATTAATTCAATTTTATTGTCAGATTTCTAAACAGATATTAACAAAATAAATAAGCATTAAGTTCTTTGAAAATCTCTAATCTCGGAAGGAGATTTGACTCACTAACCTTTCTCGATTCTCACACATGAACTAATCATCTTTCGATCTCATAGTCAAACATGTGATTTATATTGTCCGTTGATCTAATTGATATTAATCCTTTAATCAGTCATGGATAAATCATTAAATCATTAAAAGGTGACCAATCTTTTAAAACATTAAACGCAACAATCTAAATTCCTCATGCAAATAATAATCGAGTTTTAAATCAAATTAAACAAATAATCACATAATCCTAAAATTAAAATCCATCCAAACTCTAGTTAAAATAAATTAGTTAGATATTATTAAAGTAAAATAAAAATAAAAAATTAAATGAAGAAGAGAGGATGCTCCCTGCCCAGATATGGGTCGCGTTGTTGTGTGAGGCGTCTCTCCAATCACTGTTTGACTGTGCGCCTCCAGATCTTCAATTCCCTTCCTGTGCGTCACTCCCAAGCCTCTTCCAATTCCATTCAATCCTTTGCCCTCTTGGAAGTCCTTTATGTTTTATTATATTATTATATATATAAGATTTGCTCGGCTGCCCTGGCCCTTCCATCCTCAATATCCTTATTATAATATATATATATATATATATATGTGGGCATGGAGTTAGCCCTAGCCAATTCCAATTCACGCCACTGCCATGAACTTATTTAATAATATATATATATATGTAAATATTTATATGGCATTAACGCCATTTATTAATACGTATATTATATATAATAGTTATCTTATTGTAATATTATATATATAAATATTATAATTTAATATATAATATAATATATATTAATTATTTAAAATATTTATTTATTTTTAATTTATAATATAAATTTTAAAATTAACTTTATAATATATATTTTTTCTTTTTACGCCCAAATCTTCGAATTTATTTCCTTTGCTAGATTCCTACAAAACAAGATTAAAATAATGTAAAATTCATATAAACACACATTTATGTAAGAAAATTAGCATAAGATTAAGATAAAAATTAAATAAAAATATGTAAACAATTAAGCCCTATCAGATGACATGAAAAAGGTAAGAAAATAAGTACTCGAATAAAAGAAATTGATTATGACCACTGAGGATCAGCCAAGAAGGAAATCCCAGTTCATTGAAAACATATTAAAGAAACCACTGTCATGAAAATTTAAGATGCCACATATTACCCTTTGTGCTGGCAAAGATGACCTTAATGATCATATTCAGGATTATGAATAATTGATGATACTTAATGGATGGGGCGGCGAAGTTATGTGTTAGGAATTTTCGTTGACTTTGACAAGGCATGCTTGAACCTGGTTTAATGGGTTACCTAAAGCATCCATTTAAATGATTTCATCATTCGAGCAATTAAGAACAGAATTCATTAACGCCTTCGTAATTAATAGTGAAAAAAATGGCGCGACATATCTCCACAGTATCCAACAAGGAGTTAAAGAAACCCTACGAAAAAATATAGATAGATTCTGGAATGCCATTCTTGAAATTTTTGATTTGCCACTTGAAAATGCTATGATGCAAGGGGCACGACTAATATCCTTGCATGAGTCATTATCATTAGACCCTCTAAAGTCCTTGGCAGATTTATTTGCCAAAGCAAACAGATACATACTCCACACTAAAATATTGAGAATAGTGGAAAAATGTGAAAACAGAGAACAAAAAAGAAAAGATCAAGAAGATGAAGAAAACTTCAACAGGCGACAAGAAAAGGTACAGAGATTGGATCCACCTAGGCACCAATTCAATCATTACACCTGACTCACTGAGCCACAATTTGTCATATTAGCAACTGTGGAAAGGTTGAGCTATATTAGACTCCCAAAGCAAACTAATCATCCTATGAGAAAGAATTATGGTGAATACTGCAGATATCATAAAACTCGTGGCCACTCCACTGAACGATGCTAGGAACTAAAAAATCAAATTGAGATGCTAGTATGGGAAGGACACTTACAATGACATGTATGAGAAGAATAAGGGCGTGACTGGGAGCCACAAAAAAAGGAATAAGAGTGAAGGAATCCTACTCAACACCAAGCAAACTATGTAAGGCTAATCCAAAGTTATACTATTTCTTTTTCATGTGAATTTGTGAGCCCAAAGCTAGATTGTGGACATAAGCGCGTTTGGCTTAATCACATCAGAAATGCTTGTACTCATTCGTGCAAATGCATTATTATTATTATTGTGTTCATTATTATTTGTCTGTCTCATTTCTCAAGACAAAAGAAAAGATCAATCAAAAGTCATGTTGCTTTGCCTAATAACTTAACCACAAGAAAGATAACAAGCTCGTTGCCCTATACATGGCCTAGCAACGAAGAGAAAATGAAGCCCGTAGCCTCACTTACAACCTGGCAACGCAATAAACAAGATTGACCCATTGTCTTATCTAACAACCCGGCAACACGGTTTGCACAATCGCTTCGTGAGCACGATTAGCTCGCTACCTCGTCTATAACCTAACAATGGGGAGAAAATTAAAAACAGATGTAAGGCTACCCCGAACTGTGAGAAAAAAATATGGGTATTTTTGCTGATCAATGATGTAGGGTTACGCCAAATCACATGAACAAAATATGGTTATTCACTATAATCGCGAACATAGGGTTACACCGAACCATGTGAACAAAATATGGTTGTTCTCCATAATAGTAAACGTAGGATTACACCGAACTGCAAGAACAAAATATGATTATTTTTTACGAATGTGAAAGTAGGGTTACACTGAACCGCGAGAATAAAATGTAATTATTCCCTCCAATCACGGGCATAGGGTTACACCAAACTGTGAGAACAAAATATGGTTATTTTATGAGCGTGGACATAGGGTTATGTCGAATCGCGAGAACAAAATATAGTTATTCTCCTTGATCGCAAATGTAGGGTTACGCCAAATTGCCTACTATCTCGCTTATGGCCCAAGCAAGGTGAACAAGAGATATGTTGCCCCGCCTATGGCTTGGTAATAAGATGAAAAATCGAGACCCATTGTCCCACCTATTTATAGAGGTGTGAGAGAATAGAAAAGCACAAAAGAACATGCTGGTTATGTCAAATCTGGAAATACGATACCAAAAGAGCCAAAAACAAATGTGAAAAATAGACGAGAGGCATTCGCTAAATTTGCTGGGCATAATACTTTTCTACCCAGGGCACCCGGTTAGAAAAGCAAGGAGTAATTGATATGCCCACAAATATCAATAAAGAGACTATGTGTCAGATCTACGAATATAGATCAAATATACCCAAAAAAGACAACCCAAAAAAGCAAAATGAAGAAAGCAAAAAATTGGAGCACAAATGGGGGTCGAGACCCCCCTCCACTCGGCTCAACCGAGTGGCTCTCTATTTGTTTGCTTAAAAGGGTGGCCACATTAAGTGGCCACCATCGAGAGCCTTTCAGTGAAGAACCAAGAGGTTCTTAGTTCCTTTACTCAAAGGGTGGCCACCTAAGGTGGTCATCACTGATAGGCTTTTATTTCCTTATTGAGAGTTTCTCGGTTCATTTCCTCAAAGGGTGGCCACCACCAAGAGCCTCTTGATTCAAGGGATGTCCAGGGTGGCCACCACCGAAAGACACTCAGTTCTACTAAAATCCTCTCGGTTTAAGTCTTCTTCAAACTCCCAAGCAGAATATGCTGAGATTAATATGCCATCAAATAAGCCCTAGATGGTTTCCATATGTCCCCCACCCCCTCCTCTATAAATAGGCAACTTGCATCTTCATTTAGGGAGAGAGGTTTTTTTGAACAAGGACTCTATTTTGCTCTTAAGCATTTCAAGGGCCACTCGATTATTTAGGCAAGTCGATTCTCAAGGGTCATTCAGTTCTTTAGGGGCAGTTAGTTCTTAGTGGCTAGTCGGTTCTTAGTGGCTAGTCGGTTATTCAAGCCTAGTCGGTTCTCAGGGGTTAGTCGACTCTTAGTGGTCAACCAGTTATTCAGGGCCAATTGGTTCTCAGGAACCAGTTAGTTTTTAAGGGCCAGTCGGTTATTTTGAGATCTACTATTCATCAATGGGTAATTATTTATCAGCATGAACATGAGCATCTAGACAGATATTGATAATGTCATACACATTATATGCGACATGCATTGGAAATATTTCTCAAGACGTCTGATTTGGTCGTTAGAGAGCCCGTGTGAGGAAGTCACTCCTTGCGTGGCTTTCTAACTGTTGTTGTGCTCATAGGTAGGGTTCCAGATTGCTTGTCCCTAGCTCTAGGAGACCATCCTATTGAAGATCCCCTCGGAGCCCCACATTACTCGTCACTCGAAAACCCTTCCAGGCTCGTACCCCAACGAGCCCTAAGTCTGACTCGATGCAGATCCGTTGTGGCCTCATTGATGATACCCAGGATTCTTGACAATGGTGAATGATTATGCTCTAACTCATCTCAAGATAAATAAATTTAATTATTATATTTTGACAACAATAGAAAGAGTTTACAATATTTCAATAATAAGGTTGGAGTTTGTAACATCCCACATCGAGCGATAGGAAGGATCGGAACAACATACCCTGATGGGCCTACGCGAACTTCCCAGGGGGGTCACCCATTCTTGGATTTTCCCAGGTTAAGCAGGCTTAACCCTATAGTTCTTTTGCCTACATTCGGTCCAAAAGGTATCCAACTGGTGTTGTTTCCTTTCTTATACTATCCTTGATATATACTATCCTCCTCTGAGCTCCCGGGATATTACATTCTCCCCTCTTTGAGCACATGATGTCCTTGTCATGCAACCTTACAACTGGTCCTAAACCTTCTCCCCTTTGGAGTCTACCATCCTAGAAGCCTGCCAGAAGTCGCTCCTTGTACAGGCCCTCGAGCCCCAATGCCACTCCCTGCCCTCATAGGACCGCCTTCACCAAGGGTTGGCTCCGATATCACCTATAACATCCCGAATCGAGCAATAGGAAGGTTCGAAAAAACTTACCCTGATGGGCCTATGCGAACTTCCTAGGGGGTCACCCATCTTTGGATTTCTCCAAGTCAAGCACGCTTAACCCTAGAGTTCTTTGCCTGCATTTAGCCCAAAAAGTATTCAGCTGGTGTTGTTTCCTTTCTTACACTATCCTCGATATATACTAATTTCTCTAGACTATGAGGGTATTACATTCTCTCCTTCTTAAGCACATGACGCTCTCGTCATGCGATCTTACAACTGGTCATAGATCTTCTCCCCTTTGGAGGTTGTCATCCTAAAAGCCTGTCAGAAGCAGTTTCTTGTACAGGCCCTCGAGCTCCGACACCACTCCCCGCCTTCATTGGACCGCCTTCACCAAGGGTCGGCTCTGATACCTCCTATAACATCCTACATCGAGCGTTAGGAAGAATCAGAACAACTTACCCTGATAGGCCTATGCGAACTTCTCAAGGGGTCACCCATCATTAGATTTCCCTAGGTCAAACATGCTTAACCCTAGAGTTCTTTACCTGCATTCAGCTCAAAAGGTATCTAATTAGTGTTGTTTATTTTCTTACACTATCCTCGATATTTACTAATTTATCTGGACTCTTAGGGTATTACAGAGTTGGTGTTTATATAAATTTATATGTTAGTCACCATTACCATTGTATTTGTGAGGGGAGGTGACTCGATAGATTTAAGGGAGGAAAACTATGATTACTATTATTATTGTTGTTGTTGTTCTTTTTTTTATAGCTAAAGCTGAAGTTTAAACTTCAAAATTCAAATAATTGAGACCTTCAAGTTCCTCATAGTCCAAATGATGAAATCTTACCTTTCTGGTAAGCAAAATTTATAAAATCTTAACTATAAATTGTCATCATTTAAAGAATCTAAAATTAATTACAATTATTAAATTGTTTACATTCCTATAAAATTTTAATTAAAAATCATTTGTATTTTAAATTAATTTAAAATCTATTCTTAATTAATAATGCGAGAAATTTAAAAAACTAATGGCCTTTCAAATTCTATCTATTTTATAATTTTATTAATTTTTAAAACTCAAGTAAAAACCTTATTATCAGTATTTTGTCTCTAAAAAAGTAATTTATAATTTTGAAAATTTATTTTCTAAATCAGAAAATAACATGTCTGTTTTATTTTACAAGTTAAATTCCTTTTTAATAAAAAAAACATGACCATTTTTAAAATGATAACAATCTAATGTTTAAAATTTGGATATAATTGTAAACATTATTTAATGAATATTAATATATTTAAATAAAAAATAAAAAAATAACTATGTGTCTATAAAAGGAGAGAAAGATTAAAGAGAAATTAATAAAGAAACTCGTACATATGACATCAAATTTAATGATCTTAAAAATGATATGATTAAAAATATTGATAATTCAAGAATTTGAAATTTATGTAGTTCATTTTAATTAGTGGAATTAAATTTTATGGTATGTGTGCGCGGGTGTCACCGCGGAAGGGGGAGTTGTTTGTTAAAATAGAAAAAAATATTATTTTTGGCCGAAAGTTCCTTAAACCAACCATAATAATGAATATTATATGTTCTTTCATGAGTCAGTTACGATAGTTTTATTATTATTGGATGTATCTAAATTCTTATAGAAATTTAGAAGAGTTAACTTTAAAAAAGATTTCAATTATGAAATTTATTTAAAGTTGTGTTGGGTAAAGGAATTTTAAATAATGTCACTTGAAAATTTGAATTTAAAAATAATTGCATTTAAAATTTAAGTCTTTAAATAACTATTGTATATGAAAATTTCAAATTCAAACATTCTAATATATATATATATGTACATACATCCATATTATATATCTATATATGTATAATATATAATACATACATAGATATGCAATTATATATATACATGTATGTATACCTATGTAAATAATACATATATAATAATATGCATATCTATGTACATTTACGTAAATACTATTATGTTACATATGCATAACATATATATATATATATGTATTATTTATTGATACGTACGTATGTAAATATAGTTACATAATCTAAACAAAAGGGAATTTAGGGCTTTTATATATTCCTATAAATACAAATTTAATATATCTAATTATATTGACTCATGCACAGCATCCCAACATATCATTATCAATGCACCCTCTGAAATTTAATTATGCTAAATATACAAATTTTAGAAGTTTTGGGGTTATATGGTAAAATTTTAGAAACATGCTGTCCCCTGCCCGCATCATTTATATATAACTTATAAGCATCCTATTTACTGTTACACTAAGTTTTATTTTGTTTAAAAGGAACATATAAATTGTGCTATAATTATCAAATACACCAAATGAATATTCTTCAACTGAGATCTTTTATTTTTTTGATAAGATCATATTCATTGGCCACTCTCTTCTAATATTTAACCAAAATTTCTCCTGTAATTAAGTAGTTTTTTCCCTGTATTATTTTATTTATCCAAAAGATAGTTAAGATTTTAATTTTAATTTATAGAAAGTTTTAAAAGCATTTTTTTATGATAGTATTAATTTTTGAAGGGATGATTAGTGTTATTGATCCAATATTGCTCATCATGTTTTAGTGATTTCATCCATAATTTTTCATTTTTTGTTTCGTTTCATTTTGTTTTAGACTTTCTCATTATTTTTTTTCTTGTATAGATAATATATATGTCTACACATGTACGTTTCTACATATATTTACATATATAAATATGTACGTATGCAAGCATATATATATTTAAAATTTTAGAAAACTTTGAATGTTAAAATTATTTTTAATTTAATTAAAATTAGACCTAAAATTAGGTTTAGTGATAATTTGACAATTATTGAGTGTCAAGAAGAATTTAAAAGAAATAAAATGAGAATTTATGAAGAAATATGACCTATGTGTAATTTATCAAATTCATAAATAAGTTAATTTTGCTAAGTCAAGAAGCTAACTTTGAGCACAAAATTTGATCAAATTGAATTAAATTAGATTAAGTCCAATACAAAGTCTTGTAGATAGGATTTAGACAAAATCTTAGAACCCAATTTTGTTGAAAATTATTTGTTGGATTAAAAGTTATTTAAATTCAAAATTAACTGAAACACATAATGAATTAGTTGAACATGGTAACTTAATTTAAATTCAAATAAAATCTATATGCATTCAAGTTATAATTAACGGAAAGATGAGTGTTAAGAGAGGGTATAGCTAGGAACATAACATAACTTTTGATTTACATGATCGCTCATCAGATTGAATTATAGTTATTTGACTTAAACACCTTTCAAACTTTAAAATTGAGCAATTTATTAATCCATTCAAACTTAACACTCAATTTTTTTTATTTTCTTAGCTCTCTATCTCTTTGCAGTTTTCTTCTTCTTCCTCTTTATTAACCATTTATTTTTTTTCCTCCTACAATTTAACCATTATTTTTTTTCTCCTACAATTTAACCAAACTCAGACATGGTTGTAAAGTAACAAGCCAAGTCATTTTTCTTCTCTTAAATTTCATTTAATTCTCTAGGGTTCCTGGTGTTGTGATTTTAGTGTGTGAGTGTAAGTGTTCGTGTGGGTGGTTGTCCCACATTGGTTGTGTAAAGAGGTAAGAGTAGATATTTATACTCTTCCCTCACTCTTGGGTTTGGGTCCTAAGGGGCACATAGATTTTGTGAGTGGGCGAACCCCTTAGCCCACGCGCGCGCCATCCTTTCGGTCAGACGGGCAGGTCGGGTCATATAAATATATTTTTATATAAAAAAAATTAAAAAAAAATTATTTTCTTTAATTTTCTTTTTGCTTCTTCTAGAAGCGGTACCTGAAGTGAAGCGCGCGTCATCCTTTATTTCGTTGGCTGCTCGTCTTCTTGAAGCGTCTGACATTCAAGACGGTGATCAATGTTGACTTGAATGGTGTGTCGTCTCGGTGCCCTCGAACTAGTCTATAAAAGGATGGGGGAGCCTCTTGTTCAAGGCATCCGAGTTCCAGTCTTCTCTCTTCCTTCCTATTCAGTCCTACAGAGAGCGATCTCTTTCTATTCTACTAGATCCGATTGATCGAGGTCGCCGTTCGCCGGAGTGTGACCGTTGTATCCTGCGTGACAGTCGTTGGAGCCTGCCAGTGACCGGAGCAGGCGAATCTGTCTTTAGGTCGGCGTTTTAAGCGTGCCTCGGTCTCAACCTTCTTCCTTGTGCAGTCCAGGTTCTGGGTTTCTATTGTTGTTTTCCCCTACTGGTTCGTGTTACATTGTTGCTGCAATTCTATTGTTGCTGGATGCTATAGTGTATTGGACTGAATTTGTGCCTGCGTTGCTATTGGTATTAAAGGGGTAGTTTGCATAATATTGGACTGAATTTGCACTTCTTGCATAATTTTGGGAGCATTAGTTATCTGAGTATTTACATACCAGTTGTGCCATGGTTCTAACACCTGGAACTTTCTCTCTTTCTCCCTCTCTCTTTCTCATTTGGGTTCCAAATTTATTAGTAATGGCAATTGAATAAAAAGAAGAGAACAAATGAGAGTTGTAACAATAATAGCATTTTGCATCTAAACTTGTTAATAGAATTATTTTGGGCTTTTAGAGATATTGAAGAATATTTTTCTGGAATAATAAAGTTTGATAAAACTCCAATCTCGATAACACCAAATGATGGGTTTGCTTATATAAAATACAAGTTTCTAGAAATCGGGCACACACAATGCTTGTGCAATTCATATTTGACGTATATATTCTTTTGTGCTAATTTTGTTTGAAATCACTTGAAAATTAAAAAAATTAATTTTTACACTCATAATTCCCTTCTCTTAGCATGCAGTTTTCATCTTATTCCTTTCTCTTAATCATCCTATTTTTTCTCCAACAACTTTACTAAACTAAGACATGCATTTGTAGAGCAATAAGCCAAGTTTTTGTTCTTCTTTCAATTTTTCACTTAATTCTCTGATGGTTCTTACAATTCTGATATCACCAAAATCTCTCTCTCTCTCTCTCTCTCTCTCATTTGGGTTCCAACTTTATTAAGTATAACGTTTGAATAAGATTTCAAATGAAGATTTATTTGATGGCGAGTTGGAAGTTGCATATTATTTAGTTTTGTAGGGAAAATTTAAATAAAGATAAGATTTAGTATAGTGATAAAATAGGTTTATTTTAAGTTGGAAGATAAGGGTTTGAAACTTATTGACACAATTATTTTTTGTTCTCGGAATTATTGAAAGGTATTTTAATAATTTTCAAAATTTAACAAGGTTTCAAAAATGATAACAGTGATCATAATTCGTGAACTCATGAAACATTTTTGTAAATATCTATAAATAATTTCTATTTGTTTATTTCTTTTGTTTAATGTGATGCTTGAGACAAGTCATGAATATAAAATTTTGTATTTCTTTAGAACAAGAGAAATTGGGAAGAAGATGTTAATAAGAGATAATCTAGAGAAGTAGGTAAAAAAAGATACTTCCATTTTCCATCCAGGATTTAATGGTTTGTCCATTTCCATGTCCATCTTCTTGTGATAGAAATGAATAAGAACAAATAAGTTTTGTGCCCTTATTAGTCTCTTGTTATGGTAATAGTAAAAGGTGGGAATTGAGAGCTTTTTTGAAGGAAAAAAATACAATTTAGTCTCAATTAAAAAGAAAAAAAATTATTTTAAAGTTTTTTGCCTTAGTTTGAGTTACCATAGCAAAAGGAATGGCAAAACTATTAACTACGAGGATTATAGTTAATGCATTTGTCTTCGTGCTTTTTATTTATTGATATGCCCTATAAATAATAAGAATAACTTGACTGAAGACTTCCTAACAATCCTTTTTGTAATGGCCCGCCTCCCGGAGCCCCTGTACATTAAGAGGATCCGTGAGAGGGTCATTATTGAAATAATATCGAACAATGGCGCACCTACAACACACACATAATCCTTTTATAAATCATAATTTTTCTTTATTATAACATCTCATCATGATCCTTACAAACCATTCATCACTTTGGCTCACCTAGGCTTACATAATATACAACAAACTCCGAAAACATAAATATTAACCTTATCAAAGACACGATGACACCCAGGATCTAGTTTTGGGAGAGCTCTGCACTTGCTACCATGACTCGACGGCCTGGACCCAAACCCCGCTGAACGCACCTGCGATCTCAAGATATACTAACCTGGAATGATGTAAAACAAACATGAGTCGCGAGACTCAGCAAGCTCATGAAAGGAAGGTTGAGGGTTTAGGGTAGGACTCTTCCCATAACACCCCATGCAATTCATGCTAATGCAACCACACCATGCCATGATCCACATGTACCTTACTTCTACATGCATAACATAAAGTTAACTGCACATAAGGAACCAAGGGCCCACATAAGTCACACATTGGCACCCGAGTCCTGCATACATACCTGTTGGCAGCCTTTTATAAGCTACCTCCATACCATGTCCTTAACCTGCCCATTCTTGTTGCTCACATCATAATCTGTTGCCGTGGGTCTCACCCCAAGGTCTTTATGTTGCAGTGGGTCTCACCCCAAGGTCTTATCGTGGACCACGCCGCCGTGGGTCTCACCCCAAGATCTTACCGTGACCACGTCGTGGATCACGCCGCCGTGGGTCTCACCCCAAGGTCTTACCGTGACCACGCCTACCACCCATACTTATCACCTAAAACGCACATTCTCACCATGCAACAAATAAGAAATGCAACGACTTTGGTAGCATAAACGTGATGACAAGGCCCCCATAAACCAAGCATCAGGCCATGCTAACGCCCACATAAGAATTCACATATGCGAGATGCCTCTAAATGCATATGCTCACCTAGGGTACCCAAATTAGCTCTTAGACCAACTGGGTCATGCAAATGTTCATACATCCCATCACATACAAAGCATGTCCCCACGTGAATGCAACCCAGTCCCTTGTAGCACACACATCATGAAATGCACAAACCAAGGCGAAAATCTGGAGTACCAGCTCCTCTGGCCGTCTAGCGCTTATCGTAACAATCGATGACTGGCGCCCATACATCCAGCCATCAACTGCCACGACCCACGATCAACAGTCAGTGACTTTGTACCTATACCTTAGACACACTTACTGACAGTATTAACTTTATATCTTCCTAGCTTAGCTTTACATAACATTTCTCCATAACTCATAACTCTTCATGTACATAACCACATAACATCGTAATACCATTCTCATTACTTTTCATTCACATAAAACCATCTCAACATACATAATAAACTCTTTAACACATTCTCCTAGTTCTAACCATAACCAATTTCTCTCAGAACCTAATCCCAATGGGTTCGGCATCATTCCCAAGGAAAGCAGAGCGGTACGAAGCTCCGTGATGGTTGAAATAAAAGACACCATGACGCCATTACTTAGCTCATTCCATTAACAATAAACCTATTAATATAATAAAAGTCATTAAGTGGTTACCACGTGGATTATTGTTATTGATGCGTGGAACCAAGTCAAGGTGAGGGAGGGTTTAGAGTACAAGAAATCTCAAAGACTTTCATGGGAAATAAATAACGCGAGGAGAGGGTTAGGAACTTGCCTGAAAACAGCTGATTTCAGCCTCTCTTGTGCTCCCGATGCGAAGTAAAACGTTTCCTATCAAATAATACAACCGTGACTTAAATTAGTTAATTCTAACGCGTAAACTGTATAATCTAACCGTATCAAATCCATGATTTAAACATATAACACTTATATAAATTTTACCCACTTACCTAAATATTTTAAACACCAATTAATCACCAAAATCTCTTAAGTTTCACCACTTTTTCTTCCTTCCCAAGTGCTGCTCGCGAGCCCTTCATCTTCTCCCTTAATTTCTCTCTTCCTCTCTCTCATTTACTCTCTATTTTTTTGCAACAAAAGTGGCGGAAATGGCCACTGGAATGCCCTTAAATTGCCTCCAATGCTTGCTGCCCAAGCTTTGCCTTATATATATCCACTTGAGTGGCTTTTAAGCCACAAATTGATATGGCTATGGATGCGGCACGCACAGCACACACAAACACACACACACACACATATATATATATATATTAATTAATTAGTTTAATTTAATTTGATTTAATTCTCTCTTTTATTATTATTATTATTATTTTATTATTATTATTTTTGCCACTATATGTTATTTTATTGTTTTCAATAATACTTTCAATTAATTTAATTAATCACCTTAATTTCTTATTTCTTTAAAATATCATAAATGAATATTTCTAAAAAAATTTTAAATATTCTAAAATATCCACAAACATCCAAATTAATTTATTTTTATTGAACTCCAAATTTTTGGGATGCTGCACTTTTAATGAAGCATGACAGCACAACTTATTGAGCAAGTGCATAATTGAACAAGACAATGATTGAGGGGTCACCATTTGGTCATAATCGAGTGCCCACTTAGTCATGAAAATCAAAGAGCCACGAAGAAGGTTCATTGGTGAGCAAAAAACAAAGGAAACCAAGCTAAAGAGAGAGCAAAAGCCAAAGAAGAAAGCAAGGAAAGAGAAACCAAGAGAAGAAGTGCAAATCGACAATGACCGAGTGGCCACTCGGTCACCATGACTGAGTGGCCACTCGGTTATGCTTTACAAGGTGCAACTCGGCATGACCAAGTGACCACTTGGTCATGTCTCCCAAAAAGGCAAAATACAAAAAGCAACTGAAAAAGAACCAAATGGTGACTGAGTGGCCACCTCTTGGTCCTAACTAACCTCCCGATCACAAAAGTTCCTCAAACCCTTGGGAGCCTCCCTCAAAGCCAACGGACCCTCTTGGGGCATTGCTAAATCCAAATATCCTAAGAAAATGAGCAATCAACCGTAAAAGGTTATAATTCTAAAAGAACTTTGGAACAATTGAGATAAATACCATCTATGAGAAATTTCATCAGTAAAAAAGGGCATGATAAATGTTATCCATAAGAGATAGACACTGTCCAGAACAATCCTAGTCCTAATCAGACTAAGAATAATCAAGATATGCGTTATATACAAAGAATCTCAATCATAAATTAATTAAGATTACTCTATACTTCTCTATAAATAAAATGCTCGCTTCATCATTCAAACATACTCACTTAAACACTTGAATCCTATTTTTTTTGTTTAGATATTCGAAAACTAACTTAAGTATCAAAAGGTTTACGCGAGAACAAACTCTAAGCTTCTCACTATTTGTTCATTTTGGCAAGTCTCACGATTATTTGAGGCATCCCGTTCATCAACAAGCAACCGCTAACTAGCATCAACAAGTCATAATCTCTCAAGGCCTCCTGATCTTTTTGGCCTCCTAATCATCCTTGCATATAGACGTCAATATCATATTTCTCACATTACAATTTTATTGTTGTATTTTAACAACAATACTTATATAATAGAATAAATAGATATTAGTTGACTAAGAAGATTTATTTAATATTGATTAGAAGTTGTACGTTATTTAGTTATGTAGACAACATTTAAATTAAAATAAAATTTAATGTGATGGAAAAATAGGTGTATTATGTAGGTATGAGTTCAAAATTTTTTAATACAATTATTTTTTTTTAGAATTATTAGAGAGTATTATAGGGATTATCAAATTTTGGCAACACCTTAAAAATATAACGTGTGTTTGCTTATATAATAGAATAGATATTGGATAAATAAGATTTCAAATAAAAATTTATTTGATAGTGATCGAAGGTTACAAGTTATTTAATTTTGGAAGCAAAATTTAAATAAATTGTGGTGATAAAATAGATTTATTTTAAGTTGAAGCTTATGAGTACGAAATTTGTTAATATAACTAATTTTTGTTTTATAATTATTGAAAGGTATTTTAGGAATTATCCAAATTTGACAAGACTTAGAAAATTATAACACCAAATCTGTTGTTTGCTTATATAATAAAATAGATGAATATTATATTAAAAATTTAATGTTATAACTCTTTCATTCCTTTATGCATTTTCTTTTATCTTATTTCCCTATTGAACATCTAAATAAGATAGAAATAACTCATCGTCTCAAATCGCATGAGGTTTGATAAAAAGAAAGAAACATTATGACATTTAAAAAATAATAAATCTAGCTACACTTTTCACTATTATTAATTCACAAATGTTAAAATTTTTAATATGATAAAAATACATTCACATTTCCTCTATCGTTCCATCTCTTAGTACACTCTCTGTTCATTTTTTCTATTTAACTCTATTTTTTTCATAAAAAAGTGATAAACTCATTAACAATGGAAAGAAAAGAAATTAGATGAGAGTACACTCTCTGTTCATTTTTTCTATTTAACTCTATTTTTTTCATAAAAAAGTGATAAACTCATTAACAATGGAAAGAAAAGAAATTAGATGAGAGTACACTCTCTGTTCATTTTTTCTATTTAACTCTATTTTTTTTCATAAAAAAGTGATATTACGTTCCATCTATTTACAATCCATTCCATTCTTTTTTATTTTTTGCAAAGTCTCTTCCAAACAGAGCCTTGATAGTATTGGTGTAGCCTCTTGGCTTGGCCTTTGGGCAACGAACCCCAAGCAGAGAAAGAGATGGCGAATGCTCTCCTCCACCTTCCCATCATAGACCTCGCCTCTACTGATCGTCTCTCTACTGCTAATTCCATCCGTCAGGTTTCTTCTTCTTATTCTTCAAAAAATCGTTGGTTGACTCTGTGTTAAAATCAGTTTGTATTATTCTTGTTCTTCTGCTATATGTATAGCAATTGGGGCTCATGAATGAGTGGGGCTTAGGATTCTCTTGGTTTCCTTAGCGCATGATTACCCAAAAAGTTTCCTTGAGAGCAAGTTTAATTTGTTGTTTGTAATGATGATATACGATTTTATCTCAGTAATATGCTAACGGTGGTGACCGGAGCCACTTAGGCTTTTCTTGGTATATATCTCCATGTATCCACCAGTTATGTTTTTCTCTTCCAAATTTGGTGCGAATTCATATTTGTTACCCAAAAATCAAGTCATATACTTCTCTATTGAGGAATTAGGGCGTGATTGTAAAAGTCCTGAATTATATTTCAGGTGTTTTTTTACAAATGCATTGTGATTCTTAAAAAGAAACGCAGCAATCTTTTCTTGTTTCAAGGCATATTATCATTTGAAATGATACTTATATATAACTCATTCTGAAATGCTAATTTGTGATGCTAAAAGCTCTGTATGGTGTTCTTGTTTAACCAACAAGTCCCTCTGTAGAAGCATATACTGCATGTAATTTTTTATTTTTAACGGTTATCTGTTAAGAAATGGGCCACAATGCATATCAAACTACCATGGTGATAGTAATTTAGTATTCTTGTGCTTTGGAATGATTTTATTGTCTTCTCAAATTTACTGGCATTTGGATGTCTCACAGGCATGCACTGAACATGGTTTCTTTTACCTCAAAAATCATGGGGTTGAGGAAGAGTTGTTAAATAGAGTGTTCGATGAGAGCAAAAAGTTCTTCTCACTCCCTCTCGAAGAGAAGATGAGACTGGCTCGCAAGGAACATAGGGGTTATACACCACTCTATGCTGAGAAACTTGACCGTTCTTTAGGAAATAAAGGTTTTACTGCACTATGACCTTCAGTTCCTTCTTGTGCAAGAGATATTGTTAAGTGCTTGTTTGACCAATTTTGTGATGCTTCTAATTGATGAACAACATGCTATCCAGCCAGTTTGGCTTTATAGGCTAGGCGGTAATCAACATGCTATCCAGCCAGGGCTCCATTCTTTACCGTTTATATGTAGTATGCACTAATTTGTGTGACAAAGGTCAAAAATCATGTAATTGGCAGTTGGCTCTCCTTTATAAAAATTGATACATGTCACGGACCGAGTCTTATTGCAGCGATTTTGTTTTTTATTTAGTGATTTTGACTCATTATATTTCCTTTGTATTTCCTTTACTATTGTAATTTCTTCTCTTTTACTGTTGTATGTGAGAATCTTTCTGTTAAGAGAGTTAGTAAGAGAGAGAGTGAGCATGTGCTGGGTAGAATAGGACAAAGGGGGCAGTTGCAACCGTCTGGGAAGTGATCTGCTGCGGCATCATCACCCTAAGACCCTGTAAATACTCCCTATGGCTTGGAGGGGAGGATTATCAAATGTCAAGAAGAATTTCTACTTCTCTCTCAATTTCTCTTTTCTCTCTTCCCTCTGTTCTACTTTCTTCCTCAAACTTCTCTCTATTTCCTATTGTGGATTACTGATTCACATCGAATTAGGAAACCCGCCATTGTCTTTGCTTGGCAGTGACAATATTGGTATCAGAGCATTGGTCTTGGCCGGAATCATTAGAGGATTCTTCAATGGTGGAAGATACCCACATGAAGAATTACGAGTCGCAGTTGCAACAATTCAGCTCGACCTTGTCCAAATTCTAGGGTCAGGTGGATCAGCTGGAGCGAGGTTCTGAGCGTAACCACGAAGCAATCCTAGCTATGGATTGCAAGGTGGAAAGCTCAATCGGAGGACTAGAGAGGAGGCTCGATGGTGCTCTAATGCAGATGCGGGAGGATAACGCACAAATGAGAGCAGAGTTGGGAGCCCAGTTACAATAGTTTATGGTCATGTTTATCTGCCAAAACACAGTAAGATTGGCTCTTGATTTTCCTCCTAGGGATAGAACAGAGCCCATATTGCCAGAAAATAGAAGAGATAGGGTAGTTGGGGTTAATGAGCTCGGAATTGAACCAGAAGAAGATGTAGATAATATGATAGATGGAGGAAGAGAAGGACACTATCATCCCCAACAACTAGGTTTCCCTATGCTTCAGTTGGAGATTCCAGTGTTTGACGGAAATAACCCCCGGTGGTGGATGAGGAAATGCGAACGTATGTTTGATTGGTATAATGTGCCAAGGGTAAGAAGGGTAGCATTGGCCTCTGCTTACTTCGATGTCCTGGTAGACGCTTGGTACTAGGGATGGACTAGGGTCAGGGACAACCCTGTGTGAGGGATTTGGTGAGAGAAGTATGTTGGACATTATTGAGGAATTCAACAAATTAAAACAAGTAGGGGAGGTGAATACCTACTTGAGGAGGTTTAAGAAGCTAAGGTCCTTGATGATCAACAACGATCCCCATTTATCTGAAGCTTACTTTGTGTCTAGCTTTTTGAGTGGGTTGAGTGATGATTTAAGGCCTATGGTGAAAATGATTCGTCTTAGGACAGTGGAGCAAGCGGCGGAGAGTGCAAGGTTACAAGAGATAGTGGTGGAACCATTAATGAGGAAGCAAAGACAACAACATAAAACCTTAACTACGGGGACCTCGAGTTTAGGGTTAAAGAACCACAACCGAGAATGGAATAGAGGAAACCAAGGGATAAAGAATCTAGTAGGTTTTAATGCTGGTGGGAAGTATAATGATACGAGAAGACAACCAGGCCAATATTATAAGTGTGGGGATAAGTATTACCCCGAGCACCAGTGTAGACGCCAACTGCTGCTGTTAGAAGGGGATATGGGAGGTGAGTTGGAAGAAGAAGGAGATGGAATTGAAGAAAGTGGAGAATCTGGGGAAGAAGATAATGGGGAGATTTAACTCCATGCATTGAAAGGAATGACTGATAACAAGATAATTAAAGTGGAGGGTAAGGTCAAGGAAAGTATTGACAGTGGAAGCACTCACAGCTTCCTAGATGAAGGCACTGCTAGGAAGCTGAAATGTCTACTCACGAGCACTCAACCCTTGAGTGTGACTGTTGCAAATGGGAGTAGGGTGCTGAGCAGCTCATCCTGTCTTGGTTTCTGCTGGGAAATGCAAGGAGAGAAGTTCGAGGCAATCCTTAGGTTGCTACATCTGGGAGGCTGTGATGTGGTTCTAGGAGTTGATTGGATGAAAGGGGTGAGTCCAATAAGCTTTGATTTCAATAGGATCAAAGTGTCCTTCGATAAAGAGGGGAGAAGAATGACTCTTACGAGAGTAAGGGGGACTGGGGCTTGTAAACTGATGACTGATAAGAGGTTACATAAGTTGTTTAGGAACAAATGGTGTTAATTAGCACAACTGTTTTCAATTGTGACAGTGGGTGAGGGCCTAGAGCAGGTGTTGCAAGGAGAATTGCATCTCACTGTCAACAACCAACAAAGGAAGATTGAACAGGTACAACCTCAGTCCCTTATTAATGAATTGCTGTTAAAATTTAAGGACCTCTTTATCGAGCCTACCACATTACCTCCTACTGGATCCTTGGATCACCTTATCAACCTTAAGCTTAACTCCAAACCCATAAATATTAGATCATACCGTTATTCCCCAATTCAAAAAACAGAAATTGAAAAGATGGTCAAGAACATGCTTAGCCAATCATTCATAAGACCTAGCCAAAGTCCTTTCGTCTCACTCGTCCTATTAGTCAAGAAGAAGGACGGAACATGGTGCTTTTGTGTTGATTACTGGCAGTTAAACACCTTAACTGTTAAGGACAAGTTTCCCATACCCCTAGTGGAAGACCTAATGGATGAATTACACAGTGCCAAATACTTTTCCAAACTTGACCTTCGATCGGGCTATCACCAGATCAAAATCAAGCCTGAGGACATCCATAAAACTGTATTTAGAACACACCATGGGCACTTTGAATTCTTGGTAATGCCTTTTGGGCTCAACAATGCCCCTGCAACCTTTCAATCTCTAATGAACCACATTTTTGAACCTTATTTAAGGAAATTTATACTTGTATTCTTTGATGATATACTTGCGTATGGTTCTACCTTGGACCAACACCTTACTCACCTAAAAACCACCTTTGGTCCTTAGTACTAATTAGCTTTTCATCAAAATGTCCAAATGTGCCTTTGTTCAAAGTCAAGTGGAGTACCTACGGCATTTGATCTTGGGAGAAGGAGTGAGCATTGACCCAAGAAAGGTGGAAGCTATGTTGGCATGGCCAAAACCTGCCACAATGAGAGCATTGAGGGGGTTCTTGGGCTTGACAGGCTATTATCGCCGGTTTGTGAAGGGCTATGGGGTTATTAGTAAGCCATTAACTGACCTCTTGAAGAAGGGAAATTTCAATTGAGGAGAGGAAACAGAGGAAGAATTTGAAAGATTGAAGAAGGCAGTAAGTCGAGTGCCTACCCTGGGATTACCCGATTTCAGCAAACCTTTTATGTTGGAGACTGATGCGTGTGGGACGGGGATAGGTGCAGAGTTGATGCAGGGTGGAAGGCCGATAGCATTCTTAAGCCAAGCCTTAAGCACGAGGCATCTTGGTCTTAGTATATACGAGAAGGAATTTTTGGCAGTCTTATTGGCATTGGATAAATGGAGACATTATCTAGAAGGGGGGAGATTTATAATCAAAACCGACCATGAGAGTTTGAAATTTCTGCTATAACAGAAATTATATACTCAATTACAAAAGAAGGGGATGACTAAGCTGATGGGTTTATACTATTCGATACAATACAAAAAGGGGAAGGAAAATGTGGCAGCAGATGCCATGTCGAGGTGCCATGAGGAGGGAAGTATTGTAGCAATCACTTTAGTAATTCCGGAATGGTATCATGAGGTGATAGAGAGTTATGAAGGGGATGAGCGGGTTAAGGTAATTCTGGAGAGACTGGCTGTGGACCTTAAAGGGGTAGATGGAAATACACTGGTGGAGGGAATGCTGAGGAACAACGTCAAGATTGTCATTGGAAACCATGAAGGGCTCAAAAGGAAAATTCTACAGACCCTGCATGAGTCTCCCTTAGGGGGACATTCTAGAGTTCAGAACACGTACAACTGGGTGAAGCAATTGTTCTATTGGCCAAGGCTCAAGACAGAGGTGTGAGAGTTTGTATTAATGTGTGACACCTGCAAGAGATGTAAACACGAAAACGTGGCCTATCCCGGTCTGTTGCAACCGCTACCCATCCCTGATCAAGCTTGGAAGAGTGTATCTATGGATTTCATTGAAGGATTACCTAAGTTAGAAGGTAAAGATAGTATTCTTGTGGTGGTTGATCGTCTAACTAAGTTTGCCCATTTTATTGGGCTGACTCATTCCTATACAGCCCAAGAACTCACTCGAGTATTCATGGACCAGGTGGTGGTAGTGCATGGGGTTCCAGAAGCCATAATTTCTAGCAGAGATAAGATATTCACGAGCCTCTTCTGGCAAGAGTTGATGAAGAACTTGGGTACTAAACTGAAAATGTCGACTGCTTACCATCCCCAATCAAATGGGCAGACCGAGAGGGTGAATTAGGTATTGGAGACATACCTAAGATGCATTTGTATTTTGCAACCAAGGAGTTGGCATAGGTGGATAGCCTTAGCCCAATGGTGGTATAACTCCAACCACCACTTTTCTTTGAAAATGTCCCCGTTTGAAGCATTGTTCGGGTACAAGCCTCCCCTCTTACCGGAAGTAGCAGGGAAGCCTACCACAACCTTGAGGAGTATTTATAGCAAAGGAGGGTCGTATTACAACAACTCAAGCAAGAGCTGGCATCAATCCAGAATAGGATGAAGCAAGGCGCCGATAGGAGGAGGAGTGACCAGGAATTTGAAGTGGGAGAAAAGGTATATCTAAAGTAGTGGGAGAAAAGGTATATGTAAAGTTAAGGTACCCTCATCTGAAATCATTTGCCCCAGGGTCAATGTCTAAGCTCAGCCCAAGGTATTTTGGGCCATATCCTATAACAGCTAGAGTGGGAAAGGTTGCCTATCACCTGCAATTGCCGGAAGGAACACACATTCATCTAGTGTACCATGTATCATTGTTAAAAGATTCAGCAGGGGCAGAACAGGTAAGTCCCGGAATGCCCTCTCTCCCTAAGGAAATGAACCAATACAATGAACTAGAGGCCATATTGGATAGAAGGGTGGTTTACTACTAAGGGGCTCCTCTTATACAAGTGTTGGTGAAATGGCAAAATGGAGCTATATACCTACCCAGCCTCCTCCAGCAATTTCCAAGGGTTGCCAGTCTTCTTAGCATCTCTTGAGGACAAGAAGTTGCTAAGGGGAGGCGAATTGTCACGGATCGAGTCTCATTGCAACGATTTTGTTTTTTATTTAGTGGCTGTGACTCATTATATTTCCTTTATATTTCCTTTGTATTTCCTTTACTATTGTAATTTCTTCTCTTTTACTGTTGTATGTGAGAATCTTTCTGTTAAGAGAGTTAGTAAGAGAGAGAGTGAGCATGTGCTGGGTAGAATAGGACAAAGGGGGCGGTTGCAACCATCTGGGAAGTGATCTGCTGCGGCAGCATCACCCTAAGACCCTGTAAATACTCCCTATGGCTTGGAGGGGAGGATTATCAAATGTCAAGAAGAATTTCTACTTCTCTCTTAATTTCTCTTTTCTCTTTTCCCTCTTTTCTACTTTCTTCCCCCTTAAACTTCTCTTTATTTCCTACCGTGGATTACTGATTCACATCGAATCAGGAAACCTGCCATTGTCTCTGCTTGGCAGTGACAATACATAAGGGCATTTAAGCACAAATGTGTAATAATAGTGTTTTTGTTTCAATCCATTGTATTGAGATAGAGACTTTCTCACATATTGCATGCGATGTGGGATATGTGCTGATGTAAGCTGCAATTTCAGCAAAATCAGGAAACAGTATTAGCTTAACTTTACTAGAGGAGGGCACAGCAATCCCATCCAAGTGATAATGATTTAGGAACAAAAACAAATCCACCTATTAGTTTTTGGGTGTTTTAAACACACCAAACCTGATACAAACGTAATTCAAGCAATATATAGAAGAGATCTGCTTGGCAGACCATAAAGGAAATAAGTGTAGTAGTAAAACTTTCTCATAGACCAAAATATACCATGCAGTTGGATGTTAAAGAAAATGAAATCTAGAAGGAAATAGAAATTGTAGTTCAGGACCTTCAGGTCTAACTTAGGCAAGTAATGACAGATAAAGATCTTCCATTTCATGGAGATAAAACACTCTCTTGCTCCTCAGAATTTACTTTAACAATTTGGAAATTCAGAGAACTGAATCTACTCACAACATTGAGAAATGTAAATTCGGAAAAATAAAGAAAAATAACAACAGTGGTTGTTTCCAGGTACCAGAATTCAAAAGTTTATTTCATAAGAAAGACTGGATGCCTTGTCAACCCAAATAACCCAAATTAAGGAAGTCACTTTCCCTCTTAAATAAAAATAAAAGAAGGAATATCATTATGAACTACAAAATCCATAGGCAAATAGAGCTGTGCAAGCAGAATAATATTACAGGTAAACCATAAAAGGAGAAAAAACAAATGGCAAAATAGAATCCAGTTTGCCTATGGTCATGAGGGGAGATAGTGTATATAGCAAATCCCAGAACTGGAGCACCTTAACCATTGTTTGGTAAGTTTTGACTTACCGTTTGTTAAAGTAAGAGAAGCTTGTATTCTTGTATTATAGAAGGTATACAATAGGTATATATAAATTATTTGACTAACTTAAAACATTGATAAACAAATATGAAAGATTCAGTGTTCTAAAAGGCGCTAGGCGCTAGTCGGGCGCCAGGCTGGGGCCTAGCGCCTAGGGGGCCTAGGCGGGGCATAGGAAAACTGCTATTTTTTTTTTTTTGTTTTTTAACTTTGTGATGTAATTTGATGTTATTTTCAATTAAATCAAAGTTGAAAAGCATCAATAATGCAACATAAACCAATAATACAACAATAATGGAATGACACGTGAAATATAGACTTAAGCATGAGAAAACAATTGTTGTAGATTAGTTCTAGGTTCAAACTTCAATAAGACAAAAACAACAATAATGCAACATAAACCATATTTGAAGAATCTAAGTATCTAACTATCTAATTGGAATTCTTCCTCTCCATATTCTTCCAATACATGATCTTCATCAGATTCAAAATCAAATTCATTGAGCTCTTGCTCATCATCTTCTTCTTCTTCTTCTGATTGAAAATCATCTTCATGAAGCTCTCTCATCCTAGAACTTCTTCGAGGTTGAAGCATCTCGTCTGCTCCGGATGCTTCACCAATCACTTCCCAAGTAAGCCCCGTACCAGGCTCAATTTCTTCATCATCTCATCCTTCAACAATCCATCCTTGTGCATTGCTGGCATCACTAGCAAGCAGCACATCAACATTTCTTTCCTTCTCCCTCTTTTGCTTGTTCATCAGTTTTGCATTAAATTGGACATAGACAAGATTGTTCAATCGATGCACATCCAGTCTATTTCTTTTCTTCGTATGTATCTACATAAATAAAATAAAAGTAATTTCAATTTAAATGATAGATAAGTTATTGATATTAAAGAAATATAGTTCATATTTTCATATGCACTAACCCCTTCAGAAGTGCTCCAATTTCTTTCACAACCAGATGAACTACTGGTTAACGAGAGCATTCTTGTTGCCATTTGTTGCAAGTTTGGAGTTTGATTTCCATAAGTCATCCACCATGTAACTACATAAGTTAACAAGTATAAAGTAAACAAATTTATACACTAATACATAGTAGGAACTAAGAAAAGGATTAAAGGAATTTTATACCTGGATTATAATTGTCATCATTTTTTGCACAACCTTGAGCTGCCCACACTTTTCCAAAAGCTCCCTCTTTACGAGTATACTTTGGCAACTCAACATTTATGACATGACCTTGCAATTCAAAATGATCATCACCATGATAAAACATCTCCACACAATTAAAAAACCCATCCATCACTTCATTATCAAGATATATAGTCTTATTCTTGAAAAGGTAGTAGGGATTCAAAAGGTAAGCTGCCAAATGCAATGGACTATCTAGCCTATCTTTCACCCTTGCTTCAATAATCTCTATAACAGGCTGATAGTTTTTCTCAAGATTATTTATGGCCTCCTTAATATCTTCCTTTGCTTGCTTAATCTCTCCATATAAAAAACCCATAGAAGGCTTTCTATTTGCATCAACAATTCGAAGCACCTTCACCACAGGTGCAAAAACCTTAAGGCATAAAGTTACACCATTCCAGAAAGCAATGCTCATCACAGTAGCATATGCTGCTTTTCCTTTAACATTCTTTGACCATTTACACTCCTCCCATTCAGAGCTGGTAAACATTAACCTCAATTGAGTCTTTTTCTCCATTAAACTCTGCAAAGTAAGAAAAGAAGAAGCAAATCTAGTGACTCCCGGTCTCACTATATCCCTCTTCTTCGTAAATGACCTCATTAAGGACAAGGTCTTATGGTGTGCATAAATGAAGATTGTCAAACTTTTTGCCTGATCAATGACTTTCTTATATCTTGGCATTTTTCCAATACTTTCAAGCATCAAATTGATGGTGTGAGTAGCACATGATGTCCAAAAGATATTTGGCCTCTTCAGCTTCAATAATTTTGCCGCTCCCATATTGTTGGCAGCATTGTCGGTTACTACTTGGACGACATTTTGTGCCCCAACTTGTTCAATGCACTTGTCCACATACTCAAATATGAGTTCACTTGTATGTGCTTCGTCTGATGCTTCTTTTGAAGAAAGAAAAGCAATACCCATGCTAGAATTAACACATAGGTTCATGATGCTTCTTCTTTTTCTGTCTGTCCAAGCGTCTGTCATAATAGAGCACCCATTTTGTGCCCACTCTTCTTCATGCTTCTTCAGTAAGTCTTTCATTCTGTCAACCTCTTCCTTTAATAACAGTTTCCTCAACTGGTATTGACTAGGAGGTTTGAACCTCGGCCCAAATTGACCAACCGCCTCAACAAACAATTTGAAGTTATCATGATCAATAGCATTGAAAAGTATACCAGCTTCGTACACCCATCTAGCACAATATCCTTGTACAGTCTGTGTTCTCTCTTTAAACAATGCATCACTAATATTTTGTTGCTTTTGCGTCATTCTCGAACTCAAACAAATTTCAGGACTAATGGAGCTTGCAAACTTATCTATAGGGCCAAGAGTACGAGGCACTTTTTTACTCTCTAACTCTTCCAATTCATCTTCATCATCCACCCCTTTCCCCTTGTTAGAAATATTAACCGAGGATCTCATCATATCTTCCTCCTGCTTCTTATTCTTCTTCTTACTCTTTGCTTCAGCAATAGCATTCTTGCATTTAGCTTTATCATCCGGAGAAGATTTTGGACATGCAGAAACATTTCTGGAAATGTGGCCGATGTGTTCTTTGACTCTATAAACTCCTCCAGACATAATTTTACCACACAACTTGCATTTAACTTTATCCATGTTCTTTGGATTAATTAACATTCCATCCGACATCATTTGATTTTCTTTTAAGAACTGAGGCGGCATCAGACGATGCTTCCGTACTCCCAATTCCATCTGACATGACTTCCTTTTTTCTTCTTTTTTTTCCTGAGTAAATTCACATTGAATAATTGAATTAAAATAGACAATTAGGCTAACTAGCTAACAAACAAAGCCAAAAACTAACAATAGCCCAAGCAGCAGCAACAACAAGCAGCAACAAAGGCAGCTTGCTGCATTTGTTGCTTGCTTGCAAGTTGCAAATATTAGTTTTTTAAATACATTAATAATAATAATTAATAAATATTTGAATAACAATTAACAAATAATCAAATATTAATATAAATACTAAATTAAATAACAAAAAAAAAAAAAACAAAAGGGCGAGAGGCAACAGCAAGCAGCGTTGCTGCTGCTTGCTTATTGCTGGCTACTACTTACCGAAGGAGGCGGAGGCCCAGAGGGTGAGTGAAGATTGAAGAAGATGAAGGCTGAAGCTGCTGCAAGAGCAAGAGAGCAGAGTCTGGCGGTGTGCGAGCAGCGAGCACGAGACGGTGGCGATGGCGAGTGAAGAAGGTGAAGCTGCAAGAGCAAGAGACAACTAGAGTGTGGCGTGGCGATGTGCGAGCACGAGACGGTGGTGACGGGCCGACGGCGACTCTGCAACTACAAGAGGAGATGGTGGCGGCGTGTGCGAGAACGAGAGAGGCGACGACGACGGCGATTCAGCAATAGACTGTCGGTGGCTGAGGCTGTGCGCGCGAGAGAGAAATATTAACCGAGGAGGGAAAGGGGTAACGGGTAAGGAACCAAAACCCTAATCAATTTATACCAGGCACTTCACGCGGCCCAGGCGGCCGATTTGGCCGCCTTGGCGTCCGCCTTGGTCAGACAGTTCACGCGGCTAGGCGCCCGCCTTGGCCGCCTAGGCGCCGCCCGGTACTGATTAGCCGGGCTGGCGCCTAAGGTGGCCGACTTGGCCTTATTCGCGGCGGCCAGCGGCCGCCTAGGCTGCGTTTTTGTTCACTGGAAAGATTACAAATAGAAATATATAAAAGATCTATAAAATATTCTAGCAATGTTCTCAAGATATTCCAATATCCCCCCAAACTCAAGAAACTGAGGGGGGATGTTAGAAATTTGGAATATCTTGAGAACATTGCTTGAATATTTTATAGATCTTTTATATATTCTTTATAATCTCTTCACAGTTGTTTATTACCTTTTTAGGTCAGTCAAAGAATTTATATATGTTGAGGAACAAATTTTGATGGAAAAGAAGAATTCCGAAATTAAAGGGAAGAATTTCGAAATTAAAGGGGATAAGAACATGTTATTTGAATGAAAGATAAAGAAGAAGAAGTATGAGATCAAAAGGAGATAAAAGCTACAGCTATTCCTTAAAGATGGGAGAAGAACTTTCAAAGTTTAATTCTATCTGATATCTTGTTGTATTGTGAATTTAAACTTGTATTTTTGGATTCCTAGATTTTAGGAGATAGATGATATAAGTTTTCCATATTTAAAAGCATCATATGCTCTAATGAAGATGTGAAAACAGTTTGTTCCGTTCACCCCTTGTTACTTAGAGTGTTTGTTCCTAAAACATCTAAGTTTGTTCATGGTATCAGAGTTACCGGTCCGGTGATGGCATACCTAGTTTTTCTCCACACAAACTGCTTCAAGATGGTTAGTTCCTTAGCAACCAGGGAAGCCTCAACTACTTGGCCTACATCCACTAGAATCTTACTTCCAACTGGTGCCCTTATTTCCTTCAACCACCACATCCTTCAAATCACCCAACATAAGTTAAATGGGACTAGCTTTCGGGAGTGGTCCCAATCGGTTTTGTTGGTTATGAAAGGGAAGGAAAATGAAAAGTGGGGTATCTAATCGAGGGAATCCCAAAACTAAATCCTGAAGCTTCAAACTATGAAGCATGGGATGCTGAGAATTCCATAGTTATGGCTTGGCTCGTCAATTCCAATGAGCTAAAGATAGGGAGGACCTCTCTGTTTTACAAAACAACCAAAGAAGTATGGGAGCTACTGTACTCCTACCCTTCCTAAGTTACATAATTCATTTTCCTCTTCTGTTGTCTCAAATTCTAGCATCCAATTATGGCACAAACGTTTAGGCCATCCAATTTTTAGATACTTAAAAATTTTGTGTCCCCGTTTGTTTGTCAATAAAAGGAATGAGCCTTTTAATTGCGAGCAATGCATTCTTGCCAAACAAACAAAAGCTTCACATCTTATTCACTCTTATCAACCAACTAAACCATTTTTTTTAATACATAGTGATGTATGGGGACCAACAAAAATTCCAAATCTAACTAAAACTCGCTAGTTTGTCACCTTTATAGATGATCATACCAAGGTGTGTTGGGTATTTTTGCTAAAGGAAAAATCTAAAGTATAAATTGTGTTTAGAAAATTCCATCAAATGATTCTCAATGTTTTTCAAATCTCAATTCATATCCTTTGATCGAATAATGGAAGGGAATATTTCTCAACCAAATTTGAAACCTATTTAAGTGAGAATAGAATTATTCACCAAAGTACCTGTTCCTATAATCCCCAACAAAATGGAGTGGCTGAGCGGAAGAATAGGTATTTGCTTGAAACAGCTAGAACCCTAATATTTACCTGCTTAGTTACTACTTCCTATTGGAGAGAAGCTATTCTCACTGCTGCCTATCTCATTAATAGACTCCCCAGTGTTATTAAAGGCGCACCTAGGCACACCTTGGGCGCTTGGAATGCTTCCAGGTGGGTGCACACTAGCAAGGTGCACCCAGGCCCAAGGTGCCTTGGGCTTAGGCGCGTCCAGACCTTTTTAATTGCTTTTTAGGCTTTTTATTTTACTGTTTATTACTTTATTTAATTTTTTTACTATTTAGAGTTTATATTTATTATTTCAACTACAAATTTGACAATGAGTAAAAAAACTATTACTTCAAATGTTCCAATTGAATTTGAACTTGATGAAGATGGAGAGGGAGATAATGTGGAAGAAGAGAATATTAGAAATGATGCTTTTAATGATGAAAATATGGAAATGTTTGATTTTGATGATGAGGATGATTTTTAAATTATTTAAAATGCATAATTAGTTCATTTTAATTAATATTTAAGACCTATAAATTGTTTAAGATTTAATTTAAGTTGACTTAAAGACTTTTAAATTGCATCTTTTGGCATTTTTTATTGTTTTTTTTATTAATATATGTTGAATTTTTTAATTTTCTTGATAACATGCTTGTGAATATGTGATTAGGTGTTAGAACCTATTTTATACCTTATTCTTCAACTAGAATATATATTTTTCATTTTTTTTAGTTAGCATGTGCCTAATGGCCTTGCACCTTGTGCCTTAGGCTCCAACACCCTTTTGCGCCTTAGTGTGCCTTGGGCCTTTAATAACCACTGAGACTCTCCACCAGGGTTCTCAAATTCAAAACCTCTTCGAGTACTCTTCTTGTTGCCTATCCTCTCCTTACCCAAATGCTTAATTCTTTATCTCCAAAGGTGTTTGGATGTACAACATTTGTGCATCACTATCATTCTAAATTGAAGCCTAAATCTTTGAAGTGTGTGTTTGTTGGCTACTCTCCCACACAACAAGGCTACAAGTGTTATTGTCCTAACACTAGGAAATTTTTTGTGTCTTGTGATGTCTCCTTTATTGATAATCACTGTTACTATTCTGTCATACCTCTGTATGGGGAGATTCCTAGTGTAGAGCAAGGTAGGGATGTTTTATCTCATTTTCTTGAGACAATTAATCCTATTACTCCTATTACTATTTATATAACTAATCAAGGGGGTGTCAAGCCCTCAGATTATGGGCTGGACAATTGAGGGAATTCCGATTTAATTCCAAGGAAGAAATGAATGTAGGAAAATAGATAGAATCAAGGAGGGAGAAAGAGAGAACAAGAGGGAATGAAAGAGAGAATGAGAGAGAGAAAAAATGAGAGAAACATTTGTATTATTCTCCAATGATACTTCCTCATACTGCTGTAGGTCTCTTATAGAGCCTCTAGCAACCATAGCAGTATTCTAACATAACAACCAAAACATAAGCTAATTCCCTAACCACTTAACCCCCCATCTAGTTAGAAACTAATGGCACATACAAGTAGATATTAACAACCATTTACTGATTCACCCCTAGGGTTGTGACAATCCCCACCCCTTCAAACAATTCTTGTCCCCAAGAATTGACAGCAAAGGCTATGGTTTAACCAATCCCTACCATCAATACTTGCTGCCTCCTTCTCTTCTTCTTACTGTTTTGCTCTTCCCCTTTGAGTAGTAGAAATGTAGCAGCGTTCACAGCCTCTGGCTGTTCCACCGCTGCCTTAACCGTTCCTTCAAATACTTCAGTTGGTATAGAATGTAGCTGTGATTCCTCCCCTATGATCACTTTGCACTCACCGGTTTCTTCATGGGAAACCTCCTTCACCTCTTCTTCCTTTTCCCCATCATAACCTTCCATATTCATCAGCTGCCTCCTACATTCATGGCTGAGGCTAAATTTGTCTCCACACCTAAAGCAAAGCCCTAGTTGTCTCTTCTGCTGTATCAGGTTACCCTTCGTGCCATTATTATAAGACTGTGCTTTGGCTGCCTTTGGATTAGGCCATGCAAGCAAAAGCCTAGAGTTACCACCTCCTTATTGCCCAGCCAATAAACTCGGCTCGTAGGGAACATTATGCTTCTTGAAAATGGCCTCTAAGGTCATTTCTTGCAGCCTAGCTTTTTCTGTAGCTTGGTGTCATCATTTTCACCATGGGCCGCAACTCCTCCTTCAATCCACTAATAAAACTGGATACCAAGTATTGCTCAGTAAGCCCTAGCTGCACCGTACTTAACATTGATCTCAGCTCCTCAAATCGGGCTTGGTACTCCGTTACAGTTCCTTCCTGCTTCAGCTTGCTGAATTCTTCTATAACATCTGCTATATTCTTCTCCCCAAAGTGCACACATAGCCTTTCCAAGAAATCTATATTCTTGGACCCACCCTTGGTACCATAAATCTGCCACTTCATTCAAATAGGCTGCCGCTAGGGTAATCTTCTGATCTTCGGGAATCTGGTAGAATTGAAAGGACCTTTCGCATATCCTTATCCACCACCGTGGTTTCTTCCCTTCAAACATGGGAATCTCTAACCTTGGCAAAGGTACATGGGCGTGCGTCAATTGTTGCAGATTTCTTCCTTGATTTTCTTGGACTGTATGTTGATCCACTTTTTCCAGAATTCCTGGAGTTCCCGACCGATTGCCCTGATGAGGCAAGATCGGTTTAGATGCCTGCTTTGGCGTGAATTCTGGCGACAACTGGAATTGGGGTAGAGAGGCTAACATGTTTAACATGTTGTTGATCCTCTGCCCTTGCTACTCTACCGTTTTTTAACACTTTTTGACTGCTTCTTGACACCTCTCGATAGCTTCTTGCTACTTCTCTGTTGCAGCTTGCATGGCTTCCTTCTAATCCGCTAATTCTTCCCGCGTTTGGCGCATGGCATCTTGGGTATGGGACATCCCAACTTCCATTGTCTCCAATCTAGTCGCCAATTGCTTTAATCTTGTACCGTCTGCCATCTGCCCAAAAGTCAATTCACCACTTCACGCCTTCCAATCCTAATTCCAATCAAATAACAGCCGAGAACCACCTCCTATTTAACTTACAGAATTTGATCCGCAAGTGAAATGATCCTCAAATCCGAACCGCTTATGGGAACCGCTTCTAGGCTCTGAATCTTTTAGCAAGATCGCTTCTTGAATCCATAAATCTGAACCGAAATGCCGAAATTCGACAGAAATTAGCAACGGTGGGAGAAGGCGAAAGCCCAGAATTGCTTCGCCACCCTCCTATAACCCAATTGATCTTGGGTCGATCTCGATCAGATGGCAAAAAAATCAACGAAACTCACAGCCGCGTATTACCTCTTGTTTTGTCTTCAAGATTAGACAATGCACTTCTCCGATCACACCCTCACGGCCTTCGTTAGCCAATTTCGACGCCCAATCACCGTCTAATGGCCATTTCGTGCTTCCGACCTTCAAGATCGTCCGACTTTGCTCGGGTCTCCTTACCCAATCACCGACCCTCCTAAAATTGGCAGAATCTTGAATCTATCGGCTTTGTAATTTCCGTAATCACCAGAATTTACTGCTTCTTGAGTCGCCACCTGTGACTCGTTCAATTTGGCACCCAAGAACGTCCTACGCTCTCTGCTGCTAGTTTAATTCCGAGCTATCGTCCGCAGAATTAGCTTCGCTGGCTTGCTTCTTGCAGCTCGGTCACTTCCGACACTGCTGGTTTTGTGTCGGATCAAACCCTCAATGCACTGCTTAAAGGTTTTGCCCAAATTGAAAAATTTGCAGCCAAGGATTGCATGGCTCTGATACCACTTGTCAAGCCCTCGGATTATGAGCTTGACAATTGAGGGAATTCCGATTGAATTCCAAGAAATAAATGAATGTAGGAAAATAGATAGAATGAGGGAGGGAGAAAGAGAGAATGAGAGAGAGAAAAAATGAGAGAAACTTTTGTATTATTCTCCAATGATACTTCTTCATACTGCTGTAGGTCTCTTATAGAGCCTCTAGTAACCATAACAATATTCTAACAATATAACAACTAACTAACATAACAGCCAAAATAGTAAGCTAATTCCCTAACCACTTAACCCCTCATCTAGTTAGAAACTAATGGCACATACAAGTAGATATTAATGGCCATTTACTGATTCACCCCTAGGGTTGTGACAGGGGGAGAACAACTAGTTTAAGAAGCTCCTAAACCACCATCTCTAGTGTACTCTCGAAGAAGGACTCATGAACCAAAGCAAAGCCACTCATTAACCCCAGAAGAAGGTTCGGTACCTGAAGAGGATGCAAGAGTTGAAATAGCAGTGCCTATTGAGGAGGATCAAAGGATAGAAAATACAGAGCCTGAAAATGCAGAGCCAGAACTCTATGATTTGGATATTCCAATAGCTTGGAGAAAAAGGGTGAGATCATGTACTAAATATCCAATTTCTAATCATTTGGCATTTACTGTTAGGGTTGATGAAGTGAACATTCCTAGAAATATCAATGAGGCTTTACAAGTACCACATTGGAAAAGGGGTGTGATGGAGGAAATGGATGCAGTAGAAAAGAATGGCACATGGGAAGTGGTGAGTTTACCTCAAGACAAGAAGGTGGTAGGAAGCAAATGGGTGTTTACAATAAAGCATAAATCTGATAGGAGTATTGAGAGGTATAAGGCCAGGTTAGTGGCCCAAGGCTTCACTCAAACACACGGTATAGATTATGAAGAGACTTTTGCACTAGTTGCAAAGCTCAATTCTATTCGTGTGTTATTATCTCTTGCAGCTAATTTAGATTGGGAATTACACCAATTAGACATAAAAAATGCATTTCTCAATGGGGACCTAGAAGAAGAGATATATATGAAAATTCCTCTTGGTTTTGAAGTGGAAAGAAAAGTTTGCAAGCTAAAAAAGTCTTTGTATGGACTGAAACAATTCACTAGGGCATGGTTTAAAAGGTTTAGCACATCTTTAAACCAACTAGGGTATCTACAGGGGCACTCTGATCACACTTTATTTACTAAACATGCTGCTAATGGTCTGAAAACTATCATAATAGTTTATATGGATGATATTATTATTACTGGTGACAATTTGCAGGAAATAAAGGCACTAAAAGGTCAGTTGCGACAGGTGTTTGAAGTCAAAGACCTAGGACAACTAAGGAGGGAATCTTTATTTCCCAAAGAAAGTATACATTGGATCTATTAAAGGAAACAGGTAAGCTTGGTTGTAAGCCAGCTAGCACACCATTAGAACCCAACTAGAAGGCTAAGGAGGATGGGACAGAAACAACTGTGGATAAGGGTAGATACCAGAGGTTAGTGGGAAGGCTAATCTACTTATCTCTTACACGACTTAATATTACATATACAGTAAGTGTAGTGAGTCAATTTATGCATTCACCCACTAGCAAACATCTTAATGCTACTTACCATATTCTAAGAGTTAAAGGAACTCCTGGAAAGAGGATGTTATTCAGGAAGAATGAAGACCGAAGAATACAAGGATTTGTGGATGCTAATTGGGTTGGATCCTTAGAAGATAGTAAATCCACTTCCGGATATTGTACTAAAGTATGGGGGAACCTTGTGACATGGAGAAGCAAGAAACAAAGTGTAGTGGCTTCAAGCAGTGTTGGGCAGAATACCGGGTTATAGCTCAAGGTATATGTGATTGATAAGTACCAAACACTATTCATATAAGACTATATTGTGACAGCAAATCTGCCACTACTATAGTGAACAATCCGGTCCAATATAACTGCATGAAACATGTGAGAATTGATAGACATTTTATTAAGTAAGAAATTAAAGATGGTGGGATCAATCTTATTTATATCCCTACAGGTTTACAATAAGCTGAAGAAATAGCTAAAGTAAAATCAATCTTTCACCCGTGAATAATACATCAGCTTTAGGGAGAAATTTATACAGCAAAAGTCCTAAAAAATCTCCTACAATCTCTCCTAAGATATCTCCTAAAATCTCTCCTACTTTGCAACAGTAGATAATATACATTTAAACTACAAATATACATGAGAAATATCTAAAAACATTCCTAGATTTTAGCTAGCATTATCTTCCAGAACTCCCTCTTAATCTAGGAGTTTAATTCATGCCATGTATGTCACGTTTCACGCCTCGGATTCTTCCAACACTCCCCCTCAAGTTGGTGAATAGATGTCAATGAGTCCCAACTTACTTCTAATCACTTCAAAACCCTGCTTTTGCATTGCTTTGGTCAAGATGTCTACTTCTTGATCTTTGGTAGGAACATAAGTCAAGTTTATGTCTCCATTTTCCAGCTCCCCTTTCAAAAACGCCTGTCAATTCGAACATGTTTCATCCGGTCATGTTGGACTGGATTATTTACTATACTTATAATTGATTTACTATCGTTATAAAGTACTTTAGGTCTAGTTATAGGAATAGATAAGTCTTCCATGAACTTTTCCACCCAAATTACCTCACAAATGCATTATGCAATGGTTCTATACTCGGCCTCAGCACTACTACGAGAGACAACTTCTTGTTTCTTACTTCTCCATGTGACCAAATTCCCCCAAAACTTAGTGCAATATCCTGATGTAGACTTGTTATCCTCAATGGATCCAGCCCAATCTGCATCTGTAGAGCTTCTTATTCCTCTATCCTTACTTTTCTTGAATAGCATTCCCTTCCTGGGAGTCCCTTTTAAATACCTCAGGATATGGTAGGCAGCTTCTCGATGTCTTTCGGTTTGGGAATGCATGAATTGGCTAATTAT
This sequence comes from Diospyros kaki, assembly GCA_036245055.1. Classification (NCBI taxonomy): domain Eukaryota; kingdom Viridiplantae; phylum Streptophyta; class Magnoliopsida; order Ericales; family Ebenaceae; genus Diospyros; species Diospyros kaki. Next base: position 15,116,634 of record BSEG01000008.1, read on the forward strand.
ACTCACTACATATGCAATATCTGGACGTATATGTGAAAGATAAATCAATTTTCCCACCAAACGTTAATACCTTCCAATCTCCACTAGTTGTTCCTCATTGTCCTCTTTTCTATTTTTCCAGTCGGGTTCTAATGGAGTGCTTGCAGGCTTACATCCAAGTTTTTCGGTCTCTTTTAGCAGATCAAAAGTTGATACCTTCCAATCTCCACTAGTTGTTCCTCATTGTCCTCTTTTCTGTTTTTCCAGTCAGGTTCTAATGGAGTGCTTGCAGGCTTACACCCAAGCAGATCAAAAGTGTATTTTCTTTGAGATATGAAAATACCCTCACTGCTTCTTGCTACTTCAATCCTCAAGAAATATCTCATCTCTCCCAAGTCTTTTACCTCAAATGCTACTTTCAGTTGCTGCTTCAATCTTTCTATCTCTTGATCATTGTCTCCGGTGATGATTATATCATCTACATAGATTAATAGGATTGTTCTCTTACCCTTGCTATCAACTTTTGTGAAGAGAGTGTGATATGCTTGCCCTTGTTTGTATCTTAGGTGATTTAATGTGTCACTAAACTTCTTGAACCATGCCCTAGGAGATTGCTTTAGGCCATACAAGGATTTTTTCAATCTACATACCTTTCCTCTTGTATCTCTTCTTTCAAAACTAGGGAAAATTCTCATGTAGACTTCTTCTTCCAACTCACCATTCAAGAAGGCATTTATGTCTAGTTGATGGAGTCTCTAGTCCAAATTGATTGCCAATGACAATAATACATGGATAGAGTTAAGTTTGGGTACAGGTGCAAATGTTTCCTCATAGTCAAGGCTTTGCGTTTGGGTAAAACCTTGAGCTACAAGCTTTGCTTTGTATCTATCTACTTTTCCATCTGAATTGTACTTTATGGTGAACACCTACTTGTTGCCAATTGTGTGTTTTCCATATGGAAAATCCATTATTTCACAAGTACCATCTTTTCCAGGGCTAGCATTTCTTCCATAATTGGTTTCCTCCATTTTTCCTCTTGTAGTACACTGTAGATATCTTTAGGAATTGCCTCATCATCAACATTTTCTGTGAATGCCTTGAATTTAGGAGACAACTTTGTATATCCCACAAATTCTTAAATAGGATACTTAGGACACTTGGTGCATGATCTGACTCCTTTCCTCCAAGCAATGGGAACATCTAGATCGTATTCCATGTCATGCTCATGTTGTACTTCATCTCTATTCTCCCTGTTACTAATATCGGCCTCCATTTCAGCCTCCTTTTCCTTTGCCTTTTTTGGACTTACCCTTGGTTCAGATGACATGGGCTGTTGCTGATGTTGAGGGTCACAAGGCCTTCTTGACATAGTTCTGAAAGGCGTGATGCGCAGCGAGGCGCAAAAGGTCCTGGAGCCTAAGGCGCGAGGCGCACGAGGCGAGGTACACCTTTTAGGAAAAAAACTCAAAATCTTGTAAAATCATAAACAGTCAAATTATCAATAATAACACATTCATATCATTCATGATTCATTATCTTCAAATTCTATAAACTAACAACATCAAAGTTAATTCATTTATCATGCAAATTCTAAACTAGAAACATCATCAAAGTTCAAACTTAAAGTCTCAAATTCAAACAAGTACCAATTATAATGCAAAGTTCTAAACAAACACATAAACACTACAAGTCCACAATCAATATAAAGAAGTTTTTTAATCAATTATCATCAAGGAGATCATCAACATCAAGGTCAATATCTTCATCATCCCCTTCAATCACCCTTTCATCTTCTTCTTCATCTCTCAATTCTTCTCCCTCTTCCAAGTCTTCATCATCTTTGGTCCTTGCCTCACTTTCCTCCTCTTCAATCTCCTGAGTTACTCGCCGCTTTGAAGTCGAAGCCGAAGTTGATCCTGATTGTGATCGAGTTTGTTTAGTTCTAAATTGATAACTAGGCTCTCCAACTCTTGCAGCCGCAACAACATTACTCCATGTCAACCCATCCCCAACGTCATTTGGAAAAACAGTTTCATCATCTTTATCATTCTCCTCAAGTTTTCCAGTCAACCATTCATTGCTTTCATCAATGTGGGTCAATATGATAGGGTCAATGGTATCACGCATTTGATACCGACACCTTAATGCTCTATTGTATTTCACAAACACCAAGTCGTTTAAACGAAGTTGATCAAGCCTGTTTCTCCGTTTAGTATGAAGCTGCAACAATTTATGCAAAAACATACTAAGAATAAGGTACATGAAACAAACCAACTACTAATAAAAATTGTAAGTGTGCACTTACATTTTCAAACACACTCCAATTACGTTCACACCCAGATGAACTACAAGTCAAGCTAAGAATTTTAATTGCAAATTTTTGCAACGTGGGTGTTGACATTCCATATGAAGCCCACCATTCAGCTGTCTAATAAAATTCATGGGTTAGTTATTATCTATTATCTAGAATGATTATATATATAATGTAATATATATATATGTGTGTACCTGGTGATTTCTCAGCTCCCTTTCTAATAGCCATATAGTTTCCAAAGAACCCATCTGCATTGTTATACATCGAAAACTCAGTATCAATTTGGTCTTGAACCTTTACATCTGGATTTAACTTTCTAATGCATTCATATAAGCTAGTAATGATCTCTGGATCTATATGTTCAGCCTTGTAGAAATATTCTGGGTTCAAGTACCAACCAGCTGCATGCAAGGGGCGATGAAGCTGAGCATCCCATCGATTATCAATGATCTGAAAAATGGGTGCATACTTCTTTTCATCCCCATTAAAAGAGTTAGCAATCGCTTCTTTGGCCCTATCCATGGCCTCATATATGTATCCCATAGCAGGCTTCTTCTCACCATCCACTAAGCGCAATACACGCACCAATGGACTAGTCACCTTTAAAGAAAATACAACATTGTTCCAAAATGAAGGCATCAAAATCACTTCTACAACCTTTTTAGCCCCCACTTGCTTGTCATCCACTCCTCGGAGGTAAACATCCTTCTAAGGTTGCTTTTCAGACTATGCATCCTGCCCAAAGTGATAAAGGCAATTGCAAACTGTGTTTTTGCAGGCCTCAACAACTCTTTCTTGTCAGTAAACCTTCTAAGCATGTTTACTAGACTCGAACGAGTATAGATATAGCTATTCACCATGACAGCTCTCTCAAATGTCTTCTTTATATTAGGCAACTTGAAAATATCTTCCAACACTAAATCCAAGCAGTGCGCTGCACATGGTGTCCAAAACAACGTAGGATATTTTGCCTCCAAAAATCTTCCTGTTATTATTTAGAGTGAAATTAACAAGATATTAGTAAATAATAAATATCTAATGAATATTCAAATTGTTCTATTTATAAACATAATACAAATTACAAAAATGAATTTCATACCTGCTAAAACATTGTTTGAAGCACTATCGGTGACCACTTGCACCACATTTCTTACTCCAATCTTTTCCACACATTTACTTAATAATTGAAACATCTTTTCCCTAGTCTTTAAATAGCTAGAACCATCAATAGACTCCAAAAACATACTTCCTTTAGGAGAATTGACTAAAAAGTTAATCAATGTCCTTTCCCTCTTGTCTTTCCAGCCATCTAACAAAATGGAACATTCATATTTGGCCCACTCCTCTTCATGATCTTTCATCATTTCACGAGTGGCTTCCACCTCTTGTTTGAGAAGGGGAACCTTGACTTCATGGTAACTAGACGGCTTCACAACCGGGCCATACTGACCAACTGCTTCTATAAATACTTTAAAACTGTCATATGTCACTGCATTAAATGGAATGCCTGCATCATACATCCATCGTGCAAAGCTTCTGCAAACTTGAGCTCTTAATTCTTTTTTTGCAAAATCATGATCACCCAACCTTGTTTGCTTTCCTTTACCCTTGCTTTTCAACACATTAACTTCTGGGTCTTTAAGAAAAACATTAAGTGGACCCTTTTGTGTTAGCCCTTTAACACTACCAGTACCTGTACCGCTTCCACTTCCAGTAGATACATTGGGTCTTTTTCTACTTTGAGGCAGAGGCTCATCATCATCATCATCATCATCATCATCATCATCATCATCATCATACCCTTCACCAAATTGAAGATCATCATCTAACGATGCTATATTTCGCTCATCCCTGCTATTTTTCTTCTTTTGTATGTACTCTCCAATTTCTTCTTTTACTGATGGAGGACATTTTGGACAAGCTTTAGTATTCTTAAAACCGCCCACAAGATGTTGTTTCGCCCGAAATATACCACCTTTTGTTACTTTACGACAAAATTTACATGTGGTGGTATTTCTATCATTAGGATCAGCTTCAAAATAATTCCACGCCGGGTCCGTTTTGGAAGTGGTTGACGACATTTATTGGGTTGTTGCAACACAGTTCCAAACTTCCAACTTCCACAAAATTCTCCTAATGATAGAAATAAATTATAAAGACTTAAAAGAGATCAGCAACCAGTTGCCAGCAAAAGAAATTAGGTAAGAATGCAAGAAATAAACAAATAAAAAACAAGTAAAAGAACTTACAAGATAGGAGAAGACTGTGGGCAGCCTTAACAGCTTCAACTTGAAGAGCAGATAAGAAGAGAGGCGAGGAAGAGAGGAGAAGACCGTGGGCAGAGGAGAATAGAGGAAGAGGGCGCAGCTGGCTGGAGAGGAAATTAACAAGCTAGGAGGTGGGTGTGGCTGGATAGGAGAAGAAGAGAGGAGGCAGGCGCGGCTGGAGAGGAAAGGAAGAGGAAGATCAAGGTGAACTGGAGAGGAGAGGAAGAGAGGAGGGGGTCGTCGTTGGAGAGGAAGAGAGGACGGGGTCGCGACTGGAGAGGAGAGGAAGAAGAAGATCGGGCTGAGTTGGAGAGGAAGAGAGGAGGGGGTCGCGGCTGGAGAGGAGAGGAAGAAGAAGATCGGGCGAGCTGGAGAGGAGAGGAAGAGAGGAGGAAGGTGCGGTTGGGGCTAGAGAGGAAGAGGAAGATTGGGCAAGCTGGAGAGGAAGAGAGGGGAAGGGGTTGCGGCTGGAGAGGAGAGGAAGAAGAAAATCGGGCGAGCTGGAGAGGACAGGAAGAGAGGAGGCAGGCACAGCTGGGGCTAGAGAGGAAGAGGAAGATCGGGCGAGCACGAGCAGCGAGCTGGAGAGGAAAGGCTGGAGCGGCTGGATGCTAGAGTTGGGAGTGAGGAGCGATTGGGCTGCAAGATTTGGTTAGAAGACCTAAGTTTCATGAGGCGTGCCTCACGCCCCTGCGCCTAGGCGTGCAAGGCGAGGGCCTCGCCAAAACCGCCTTGCCTCGGCCCAGGCGAGGCGCCAAACTGGCGCCTCGCGCCTAGGTGCGCCTTTGATAACTATGCTTCTTGAATACACCAGTAAGGGTGGTTCAGCTTGAATTTGATCTTTCTTCTGGGCTTGGTCTCTCTTATGTTCTCCCCCTTGATCAAATTCAGGCACATGATTAGGATTAGCAGTAGGAAGAGAAAGAGAAGGAGTTGTATCCAAAAATAGAGAATTCCAACTGGTGGCTATTTCTGGAACATGGGCTGGTTGAGAGTGAGGTTGAAAGAAAGGCTGGTTTTCAAGAAAAGAAACATCATAGGAAACAACAAATTTGTGAGTACTAGGATTGTAGCATTTGTATCCTTGTTGTGTTGGAGAGTAGCCCACAAAAATGCATTTGATGGCCTTAGGATCGAGTTTGGATGGATTGGATGGATATTGGTGACAGTACATCCAAACACACGAGGAGTGAGAGAGTTTAGAACTCTAGCATGATGAGGAAAAACATCAAGGAGGACAGCCAAAGGGGTCCTAAACTTTAGGGTTTTGGAAGGTAGGCGATTGATAAGATAGGCAGAGGTCAAAACGACTTTCCCCAATATGAATTTGGAACGGAAGTAGTAAACATCATTGCTCTAGCTGTTTCAAGTAGATGACGATTCTTCCTTTCGGCAATTCCATTTTGTTGAGAGTTATAAGGGCATGAGTTTTGGTGAATAATACTATGCTTAATTATGTGTTGAATTCATTAGAAAAATATTCCCTACCATTATCAGTTCTCAAAACATGAATTGAGAATTGAAACACATTCTGCACCATATGATGAAACCTTTTGAATGTAGAAAAGGCTTCAGATTTTTCTTTCATAAAAAAAACCCAGTAAACCCTTGTATGGTTATCAATAAAGGTGATAAACCATCGTGTATTGGTGAGGGTTGTGGTTTGAGAAGGCCCCCAAATATCACAATGAACTAAGTGAAAAGGTGTGGAGGAAGTATAAACATGATTAGGATGAGGTATCCTGGTCTGTTTTGCAAGAATACACTGTTCACAAGAATAATTGTGAATTTTATTGCTCGATAAAGAAGGATACAAGAGTTTAAGATATTCAAACTTGGGTGTCCTAACCGTTTATGCCATAACATAATGTCTGAATCTGAAACAAGAGCTAAAGAATATAAAAATCGAGTCCTAGAATCAGTAGAATGATCATGCCTTGGTGTTTGATAGAGCCCTCCTTTCATCTTAGCATTGGCAATCATCTTCCTTGAGGATAGATCCTGAAAAACACCCAAAAAATTGGAGAATATCACACTGCAGTCCCTATCAGTTGTAAATCTGCTCACTAATATTAAATTACACTGCAAGTTTGGGACATAAAGGACTAATTTAAGTATTAATCGTCCTACCACAGCTGTTCCTTTTCCCTTAGCAAAGGATATTGTACCATCAGCCATAGAGACACTTATAGGTTTATCACATGATTCAAAATTGGACAATAAATTTAAAGAACCTGTCATGTGATCTGAGGCATCAGTGTCTGTGATCCAACTGCTGGTAGGTATTCTTTGAGATATAAGAGAATGGGCAATATTACCTTTTGTGGCCAAAGAAACTGTAAGAGTAGGATTTTCTGCATTCTCTAATTTAGTCACCTTTGTTTGGCTGAGAAGTTGTTGTAATACTTCTAGTTGAGTTGTTGTGATGGTAAGAGGCGTTGGATTCCCTTTCTCGGCTTCCACCATATAGACTGATTGGCCTCCAGCTTGTCCTCCTCTTCTTTGATAGGGCCGGTTACAATGGTCACACCATTGTTTTTCTCTTGCAATCTCCCCTCTAGAAGATAAAGGAGTCTTTCCCTTAAAAGTATTTAAGGCTGATGCAGGGGAGTAGACTTCATTAGAAGAGTGTCCCGACTCCGAAAACATGACTTTCTTCCTACTTTATTCCCTCCTAACTTCAGCAAATACTTCCTTGATGGTTGGAAAAGGTTTCATCCCTAGTAGTTGACCCCTAACTTCATCTAACTCCGAGTTTAATCCATGAAGGAAATCAAACTCTCTCTCCTTCTCCATCATCTTACCATATTTTTTACCATCTGTTGTGCACTCCCATTTAATCTCATAGAAGAGATCCATCTCTTTCCACAAAGCTGTTATAATAGTAAAATATTTAGTGACCGAGTTTGTACCTTGTTTTGTGTTTCAAATGAGAGATCGAACTTGAAAACATTAAGCAATGTTTTCTAAGTCAGAGTATATTTCTTGGATAGCCTGCCATATCTCACAAGCCGTTTTGTAGAAGAGACATGTCCTACCGATTTTAGGCTCCATTAAATTAACTAACCAAGCCATAACAATGGCATTCTCGGCCTCCCATACGCTTGAAGCAGCAGATTCTGAACTTGGCCTTGCTAAATCTCCAGTTAGGTAGCCTTCCTTGCCTTTGCCTCCAACAACCAACAAGACTGATTGGAACCATTCTCGGAAATTAGTTCCATTCAGTTTGTGTTGTGTAATTTGGAGAGAAGGATTGTCGAAGGCTGTTGAGAGAGGTGGAACCAAAGGAAAAGTCCTCACTAGAGAAGGATTAGAGGTGGTCACCTCACTGTTGGAGTCATCTGCCATCTCGGAGTATTAACCCAACTTCTTGATATGGATTAATGGAAAAACTCAGGCGCCACGGGAGATGGCTCTAATACCATGAAGAAATAGTTAGGGTAAAATCAATCTTTTACCCGTGAATAATACATCAATTTTAGGGAGAAATTTATACAGCAAAAGTCCTAAAAATCTCTTACAATCTCTACTAAGATATCTCCTAAAATCTCTCATACTTTACACCAGTAGATAATATTCATTTAAACTACAAATATACATGAGAAATATCTAAAACATTTCTAGATTTTAGCTAGCATTATCTTCTAGAACTCCTTAATCTAGGAGTTTAATCCGTGCCATGTATGCCACGTTTCACACCTCGGATTCTTCCAACAGAAGCTGATATCCTCACTAAGGCAATGAACAAACAGGGGCTTGAGCCAATTAGAGGCAAGCTGGGAATGAAAGACATTTATTCATCAGCTTGAGGGGGAGTGTTGAGGAAGAAATTCTAATGGAAAAGAAGAATTCCGAAATTGAAGGGGATAAGAACAGGTTATTTGAATGAAGGATAAAGAAGAAGGATGAGATCAAAAGAGGATAAAAGCTACAGCTATTCCTTAAAGATAGGAGAAGAACTTTCAAAGTTTAATTCTATCTTATCTGTTGTTGTTGTACTGTGAATTTAAACTTGTATTTTTGAATTCCTAGATTTTAGGAGATAGATAATAGAAGTTTTATGTATTTAAATGCATCATATGATCTAATGAAGGTAAAAACAGTTTGTTCCATTCACCCCTTGTTACTTAAGAGTGTTTGTTCCTGAAACATCTAAGTTTGTTCAATATATACCCATTGTACGCATACAATGTTGTACAGGAAAACAATCTTGTCTTACTTTAGCATGGTATTAGAGCAATGGGTCTTCTTCCTTACGAGCAGCAGTCACAGTGGAAGCAACAAAACAGATCTGATACAGATGTCTGGAAAATCTGCCACCAAAATTTCAGAGGTGTTGGGATTTGCGACTGTGGCTGGGAATGAGGATCATAGAGCGGTGGCTCAACTCTTTCCTCTTGCATGGGAAGTATGTGCAAGCATAGAACTGCAACCTTTTCTTTGGCAAGAAAATTAGAAATGCAAAGGATTTTCGGTTGTGGAGAAACAAAAAGTCAGACATAAGGCAAAATGGAGACACAGTAGATCAATGGAACAAAATGGGGATTGAAACAAAATAAATTCAAACAAAACTGAGCAATTAGAGATTGAGTTCACATGTAATCAATCTCATGTTTGAGAAAACACAAGATTCAATGATCAATGAGGCTTTGATACTATCTAAAAGAAGAGAAGATTGTATTCTTGCATTATATTGTAGAAGGGATACAATGGGTATGGATTCAATGATCAATTGTGTTAAAATATCTTGAGAATGTTGCTAGAATATTTTATAGATCTTTTATATATTCTTTGTAATCTTTAGTTGTTTATTACCCTTTTAGGTTAGTCAATGAACTTATATACCCATTGTATCCCCTCTACAATATAATACAAGAATACAATCTTCTCTTACTTTTAACATCGTTCAATGCTTTTGGCAATAAAATATGTTGGGCTTCCACTGTTCTTGTTGGTCTAAGAAATCTGTAACATTTTATTTTTTCTTGCTAAAATCATGATTATTAAGAAACCTAGAATTACTGCACTGACAAAGAGTAGAAGCAGATAGTAGTGGGGAAGACAAATGATTTGTCACTCTGCACATTGGGATTCTGTCATTTGTATAATAAATTTGGATTGCCATTAAAGAGATGTGTTTCTTTAATGAGAGCCATCTTAACATGGGTTGAAAGATTGTACCTACCGTTGATGGACAGATACTGATGGAGGGAGAGTTTGAAAGCTGGGTAAGATAACTGGTAGCATTGTGGGCAAACAGAATTAAGTCTGGGTAAGATAACGGATAGCATTGTGGCCAAACAAAATTAAGTACTTACTCCCTGTATATGCTAAATTTAACCATTTTAGCTACTGCTAAAGTCATTGCAGCAGTAGTCTTAGAGTAGAGAACACATAGGGTAAGGCAAGGAATGGGATGGTGTGGGTTCAGGCCTGGTGGGTAGTGTCGTGAGTTTGATGAGGGATGGGATCCAACCGGTTGGAAAGAGGCAGCTTTGAGATTTTTCAGTGGGGTAAGACAATCAGAGAAGGGGCTGAGTTCTGGGTAAGAGGGACTGGGGCATCTCAGATTCGGTCTTTGTTGACTTTCTACATCCTATTGTTGGATGAGTGGCACTTTTCAGTGCCTTTGTGAAGTGTAGAAGAATTCTCAATATTGGCATACCACGAAACTTCAGTCCTAGGAGTAAGTATAAGTATCCTTTTGTTCAAGGCCGGCTTAAGGGGTTGGGGGGCCCTAGGCGAATACTAATTTAGGGGCCTTCTAACATTTATTGTTGCTGTAGAGCAGGGAAGGGAAGGGGTTGGCAGCCGCACTGGCGGCCAACGGTTGGCGTCGGCAAGGGCAACGGCGCAAGCTCTTTTTCTTTCTCTCCGTCTTTCTAGCGCTGGCAACTGTGTCCCGTCGATCGTCTCTCTCTCATGGGGTGGCCTCCCTCCTTCCTAGGCAGGGCAACAGGGCTGGTGGCCTCTACAAATTTTTTGGGGCCCCCTTTTTGGGGGCCAACTACTGGTTATAGGAAATGGCGAGATAGTGACTATGTCACAAGAAATGGCGAGATGGCGACGAAGAGGACTGCGGGTGGCCTCTGTCACGACCCGAAATCTGATAAGTCATGACCGGCACTAATCCCTAGGCCCAACAGCCCCACAATGGACTAGTAAGCCTCTTCTCTAGCTCAATTTGAATAAAACAATAATACCACTGACAAGATATAGAATATGGAGAAAAATACAAATTCACCTTCTAAATAACATTTCAATATTCCATATACAACAGCTGTACAAAAATTACACTACTGTCATAAATACATAACCGATCCCGTATTTCGGGCCCTTGGCACAATTATGTGCCAACAAAAATAAAAGACAAAACATCAGACTCTACAACACGTGTATGTCTCCACAAAACATCTTATATCACATCAGGGTTCAAAAGAGGGTTTGATATCATACCAGAAAATCTGCTGGACCAATAATCAAAAGGAGAATTCCCTGAAAATATTTTTAATAAAAAGAGGGTGAGTCTTGTGGACTCGCGAGTATAAGGTATGTCATGCCCACTAGGAGAGTATACAATAAAATGCTAAGATGATCATCATGAATGCAATAACATAATAACAATATAAACAACAGTAATATGTACCATAAGTTTAAATAATTTGAGGTTTCAAAGAAAAACATAGTGTAGGAAAAATAAGTGTTTAAAGACAACCCCCATAAGCTGTTCCCTAACCACCTAAGTCTCCTGTACTTTTATATGAGATGCATGCACTGATTTTGAGGACACACTAGTAGAAATTGGCCTAACGCCTATATACACATGCACACAAGTATATATATCAGCACCTACATCATCATCACACAATATCATCATAATGGTCCACGTGATAGCAGTGCTAAAACATACTATCCGTGTCTCTCATGGCCTTGGCATGCCAAGTCTCACAGTACCATGATCTTTTCTTGCTGTGAGTCACCAGACAATCTACTAGATAGTCCTTTAATAGTAATGCAAATGATACCTTAATTTATGCACAAGTCATAATCATTTGTCATTTCATGTGGTGTCTAAAATACACCTTTCATGCAATATTCCATATTCTCAAAACAAGAAATCAATTAGGGTATATTTCAGCTTATGTCTCTCCCAGTAGGATGAAAATATTTCATGCAAGTTCGAAGCATTTAAAAGTATTTTTCTACGATTCGCATATAAAAATCATGTACAAGTTATGTATATAAAATCAGTACAAGTTTATAATCTTTATGCATGAAACAATATATATGTGCATAATATAAAGTAAACATAACATATCATGTCTACTCGTCTGGGAAACGATGACTCAAGTCCGAGTCTGGGGAGAAGATCGAACAAAATCCTGAGAGTCTGAGCCTACAATAAATAGAATGGGGTGGTCACATTTAGGTAACAGGAGTAACGATGAAATGAAATTTTCGAAAACCCTAACCATTACCTAACACCCTGAATTGATTATTTTATACCTTGGCCCGCGCAATATTCAAATCTGGCGTCATGGAATTTGTCGAGCTAAGCCATCGACTACGTTATCATGCCTCGCCTTGCATGCTATGCGTAGGTGTATAGTGGAGCTACACACCCACTTATAGGCTGCAATTTCATAATATATATATATATTTACCCATAAATTAGTTTTCTTTTAATATAGATAATATATTTTTATTTAAATTCTTTCTTTATCAAAAATACATATATACTTATATTTATAACTAAATTGATAAATTTTCTTAAAAACTTAATAATTAATTAATAATTTAGTAAATTATTTAAAAGGAATAAATTGCAATTGCAATATTCTAGTCTCAGAATAAAAGGAATCCATCAGAAATCAGGATTCGAAATAAACCCACGTCATCATCATAGGCTAGCCTAGAACGCACTCGGGGTCAGTCTTACTCGACCTCGAGTTAGCTAATAGGGCTTCGTCTTTAAGATTCCGATCAACAAAATGACTCACCAATCATATCGCCAATTCTAGGAGACCTAAAGAGAACTCAAATTAGGCCAACCTCGATATCCTGAGTAGAACTAACCTAACCAAGTCATCCTAGGTCCACGGATAAGCGACAAGGGAGAACAAGCCGAGTGGGCTAGCCCAAGGGCTGCCACAATTGGGTCAGTCATACCCAACACATTGGGCCATCCTAAAACCCAATCGAGTCCCACCATCCTAGGCCAAAACCTAACCTGACATGCCCAACCCCAAAAAGCCCTCACTTCCCCTTTTTTTTTCTTATATTTTATTTCCTTTTTATTCTTTTTCCTTCCTTTTCTTTTCTTTTATTTCTTTCTTTTTCTTTTCTTTTCTTTTCTTTCTTTTTTTCTTTTCTTTCTTTTTTCTTCCCAGCAACCTGCCACCGCCAACCACCACCGCCGGCCGGCCAAAAACGGCCGATCTATATACTGATACGAAGCCCTCGCCACGTATAATAACATACCTTAAAATGAAACCCATCGGACAGTCAGATCTTAGTAGATTTGAAAATAAAATTTCGGCCAAAAATAGGGGCAAATCTGGCCATTGTCGTTCGTCGGCCGTCGGCCATTTTTTCAAAGATCAGAGGGTACCCCGAGGTGCGCAGCACCAATGAGAGCAACATATCCAAAAATGAGAGAGATCGAATAGCTAGATCTTCGTAGATCTAGAGTCAAACTCTCGGCCAAAAAGGAAAAGCACACTGCTAGCGTCGCCGGCCACCGTGGCCGGCGATTTCTGGCGATCCAAGACCGCCATCCACGTCTCTCAAACAAACCGACCATCATATCCAAATATCAAAGAAATCCAACGGTCAGATCTTCGTAGATCTGACCTTAAACATCCGGCCATAAAACCCACATTGCGACTATACATCTATCTCGCAAAAACAGCAACAAAATCGACAAGATCGAGTCGAAACACTTACCTCTTTGTAGATCGGGGGTGCTTTAACGGTAGAAATAGAGTTGGATCAAAGATCAAATGGCCAGATTGCTCAAAATCGCTGAAAATCCGAGAGGGAAATGAGAGAAAATAAAAGAGAGAGAGAGAGAGAGAGAGAGAGAGAGCGAGAGAGAGAGGGTAAATCTGTTGGGGGGGGGGCTGCCCGAGCGCCTCCCCCTTTTCTTTTATATTTTTCGTTTTTTTTATTATATATATAATTTAATTATTATTTATTATTTATTTATTTGTTATTATTATTATTATTATTATTATTATATATATATTTTTTAGATCTTTACAGCCTCCTTCTGGGCAGCAAGGCCGGCAGCCTCTGAAAATTTTTTGGGCCCCCCCTTTTTTGGGGCCCTAGGCATAGGCCTTAGAGGGTAAGATGATGCTATTACTTTTCGACGATGAAAATATCAAAAGAAGCATGTTGAAGTGGGTTATCCCTCGGTTATTTCAATGGTTTGAGTTTGTAAGAGAGTGGCTTTTTGAAGCTATGAGCTTTGAGCAGTTTGTCTGGTTGAGGTGTGAAGGGATTCCTTTGATTGCCTGGAATTCCAATTTCTTCAGTCTGAAGTGCCCAACATTGGGATGATTTCATCTTTGCAGATCAGGATATGTAGGGGAGGCTTTACCTGGCAAGGCTTTTGATTTCTACCTCTTACTGGTACAATATCATTAAGGTTTTGCACTTTAAGATTAATGGTTGTGTTTTTCAGATCAATGTTTCAGAAGAACCAGCATACCTTCTGTTAGAGGGCCGGAAGTTCTATGCTTTCCTAATATGGAGATTTCCAAATTAATGATTGGTTTCCTAAAAGTGTTTGTATCATATATTCTTTGTATTCTAGACTGATTTGATTGTATCAATAGCTGTATGATTTATTTCCTTTCTGTAAATATTTCCTAAGCTAGATTAGGCAACTATTAATTAAGAATCCTCACTAATTAGCTTTAGGATCTTGCCTATTTAGGATAGGCGTATGTGTATATATGTCTTGGCATTTCATTGAGATTAATAAGATTTGTTTTTCAGTCTTTTGGACATGGTATCAGAGCTGTTTCAGATTGCTCTTTGATTTCTAGCCTCAAGCGTTTGTTCTTTTTTTCCGTTTTCCTATTTCAGTCCACCCTCTGACCTTCACTGCCATTCTTTGCCCTTTCGCTTTGACTGTTTCTAGCTGTTATTGCCACATTTCCAGTTACCTTTCTTTTTCTTCCCCAACCTAGGAACCATGATCGACTCCATGGAATCCGGCAGCACGACTGAGGTTCCTTTCACGGGCAGTTCGGGCAGTGGTCTAATTTCAGGGGGGAGAGTTACAAAATATCCAAACAGCCTACAGGTTGAATGGAAAAAATTATCTTAAGTGGTCTCAATTGATTAGGACTTTCTTGAAAGGTAAGGGAAAGTTGAGCCACTTAGAGGGAATCGGTCCCAAGGAGACGGATCTTACACACGCTGCATGGGATTAAGAAGATTCACTGGTGATGTCTTGGCTTTGGAACTCTATGGTTCTAGAAATTAGTGACACTGTGATGTTCCTCACAACTGCTAGAGAAATTTGGGAAGCCATGAAGACCACATATTCAAAGGTGAATGATGCTACACAAATTTATGAGATTCGGACCAAGGTTGTAGCTACTAAGTAGGAAACTTGGTCTATAACCGAGTATGCTAATTTGCTGCAGACCTTGTGCCAAGAGCTGGATCACTATCAGTGCATCCAAATGAATGTAGTGAGGATGCTGCTGTTTTCAAGAAGTCAGTAGAGAAAGAGAGAACCTACGACTTTCTAGTAGGATTAAATGCAGAATATGATACAGTCAGAGTGCAAATTCTTAACAAAACGAAACTGCCTTCATTGAATGAGGCAATATCGATAGTACGAGTAGAAGAAGGAAGAAGAGGGGTTATCTTGGAGACTGGTCATATGGAAATTCAGCCCTACTTAGTCTGAAAGGGCGTGGTCAATAGAGGCTGCCAAAAGGAGATAAGAAGGCTATGGAGCCATTCAAGACCACAAACAAGGATGATTTGTGGTTTACCTATTGTCAAAAGCCTCGACATATGATTGAGAAGTGCTCGAAGTTACATGGGAAACCAACTAAAGGAGGTCCATCAAAGGGGCAGGCTTACGTTGCCAATTATCAACAGGTTACTGAAACAAAAAGCTCCGAACATACTTGGTTGATGGAGCTAAAGCAGGAAGAAATTGAGAGGCTGAGGAATCTGCTGGGATTGCTTGAAAAAGAATATGTAGTGGGTCTCTAGAAAGGTATAAAGCTCGGCTAGTAGCTAAGGGGTATACTCAAACATATGGGGTGGACTATCTTGAAACTTTTGCCTCGGTTGCAAAGATGAACACAGTGAGGGATTACTATCATTAGCAGCTAACTTTGACTGGCCTCTTCTACAATTTGATGTAAAAAATGTTTTTTTGTATGGGGACTTAGAAGAGGAGATTTATATGGAAGTGCTTCTTGGTTTTGGAGTTCAAACTCAAGGAGAAAATGTAGTGTGTCGTTTAAAAAAGGCTTTCTATGGACTGAAACAGTCACCAAGAGCCTGGTTTGGGCATTTTGCACTAGTTATGGTTGGTTTAGGGTACAAGCAGAGCCAAGCTAATCACACTCTCTTTATACATTATTCAAAAAAGGGGAAACTTACTGCCTTGCTAGTCTATGTTGACAATATTATTGTTATCGGGGATGATAAAGAAGGAATGAAGCTCTTGAAAGTGTGTTTGATTAAAGAATTTGAGATAAAAGAGTTGGGGAAATTAAAATATTTTCTAGGTATCGAAGTTGCTCAATCTAAGGAAGGAATATTTATTTCTCAATATAAATATGTGCTAGATCTTTTAACAAATGTTGGTATGCTTGATGGTAGGGCTGTTGATACACCTATTGAGCCAAATCATAGACTTGGTGCTGATTCAGAAAAAGGTACAATAGATAAGGAATCCTATCAAAGGTTGGTAGGAAGACTTATTTATTTATCTTACTCTCGACCAGATATTGCGTATGCGATAAGTGTGGCTAGCCAATTCATGCATTGTCATAATAAGAGTCATCTAAAAGTAGTGCATAGAATTCTTCACTATCTTAAAGGGAGTTCTGGTAAGGGCATTTTGTTTTAAAAGGGAGGAGAATTGACTCTGGAAGCATATACAGATGCATATTATGCTGGCTCTATTGTTGACAGGAGGTTTACTTCGGGTTATTGCACTTTTTTTTGTGGAAATCTTGTCACTTGGAGAAGTAGAAAACAAAATGTGGTGGCTAGGTCAAGTGCTGAAGCTGAATTTAGATCCATGGCTCTAGGTATTTGTGAGTTATTGTGGTTGAAAATTCTATTGGAAGATATAAAGGTGAGTTGGTTAGCTCCAATGAGGCTTTATTGTGACAATAAATCAGCCATCAACATTGCTCACAACCCAATCCAACATGATAGGACTAAGCATGTTGAGGTTGATAGACACTTTATTAAAGAAAAACTAAAGAGTGGCTTGATCTACACACCCTTTGTTCCTATAGAAGAATAGTTGGCAGATATCTTGACTAAAGGTCTCCTGGGTAATGTGTATCACAAGTTCTTGAGCAAGATGGGCATGCATGATATACACGCTCCATCTTGAGGGGGAGTGTTAGAAGGCAGGAAGTTCTATGCTTTCCTAATATGGAGATTTCCAAATTAATGATTGGTTTCCTAAAGTGTTTGTATCATATATTCTTTGTATTCTAGACTGATTTGATTGTATCAATAACTGTATGATTTATTTCCTTTCTATAAATATTTCCTAAGATAGCTTAGGCAACTATTAATTAAGAATCCTCCCTAATTAGCTTTAGGATCTTGCCTATTTAGGATAGGCGTATGTGTATATATGTCTTGGCATTTCATTGAGATTAATAAGATCTGTTTTTCAGTCTTCTTGACACCTTCCCATCAGTTTCCTTGCTTTTGATCTATCGGATGCAACACTGTTTCAACTAGATACATTTCTGACTCTTCATCTCCCTCAGGTTCTGATCATTCAAATTTGAATTATTTGCAGTCTCTAGAGTTTGAACAGTCATCTGATGAGGGTTTAATGTTTAATGACTCTTTGATAATTGGAGCTGATGTTAATGCACCCATAATCTCCAATTCTGGTGTGGGGGGCCAGCTATTGCAAAATGATAGTTATGGGGAAATGCCAAAATCTGTTGTTTCTTCAAGACCTAATAATTGGGAGGTCCTTGTGGTTCCAGTTGCAAATCAATTTGGTGCTTCAGTTTTCTGTCTCTAAGGTGGGGGCATATGGACAGGGTTTTGGTCTCTCTATTTCTGTCTCTTTAAATGATGTGCTTGTTTTCATTTCTCTTTCTAGTTTGAGGTTTCTGCTGCTCTATTTGGGGTTTCCTTGGGATGTGTTTGGTAGTAGCTGTTGGTGGACCTTTTAGTGTTTTTAGTCCAATGTTGAGGTTAGATTTGGTGTCTTGGGTTTGCTCTGGTCTGTGATGGTCTTCTCTTTTTAATTTAACTTAATAAAATTAAACCTTTTAAAAAAAAAAAAAAAAAAGATACTGCTGTTTATGATATCTTTATGATCAAATAGGTGACACAATTTTAAATCCAGGCTTCACCAGAATCCATGTTTCACCATAACTCTTGTTGGGCGTACATATTATAGTAATCTAAATTATTGTATGGGATTATCTGAATGCTTTCAGATTTATTAGAACTTTAAATCATGGCAATTTGGCAAAATGCATTTAATAACCTTTGTGATTAGTCCAAATGGGATGCATGGCTGTGTTTCTTCCTAGCGATATTTGGTTGTAGCACATTAATGATTAGTTACAAGTTAGGTGATTAAAATTACATGGACAAACTCTAATAGTTTCTTTTTCACTAGTTCATGTTTCATTATTGTGAAGGAGGAGCTTGGTTTGTTACTGTCATCTACTGACTTGAATTCAGGTGACTCAAAAGAGAGTTTCTATATTGGTCCTCTGGGAAGCATTTCAACTTATAGTGATCTTAATCAATGGCCTTCAGAAGGTATCTTATATTTTTGGTGTATTTTCTTCTTTACAAGGTCATGTGTGAACCATAAGGTCCATATCCTGTCATACAGCATTTGGATTTTCCTGCATTTCCTGATCTGCCATTTAGTGTGCATCCTTTACAATAAGGTCACGATTTCATGAGATAGAAGACTAATTTCCATGTTACCTGGCTTGGACATCCAGAAGCTCTGCCATCTTGGAGATCCATTATGGAAACTTACTATGAAGGAGTAATGTAAGTTTCCCTCCAACTACCAGAAATCATACTAGGTCTGTTCATTTAAAGTGTCCATCTACGTTCAGTTTACTTTCTTTGTGCTAAATCAGAGGTTTGTTTACATTAAGCTTATGAATTCTTAAGTATTTGCATGATTTTTTGTAAGCATTTCATCGTATTCTTTTCATCTTTTCTTCTTTTTCTCAAAGCAATTCCTGAAGCCTGAATGTGGTACTTCCTATTGCTTAAAATGGTTTAGATGATGGCTTCTATGTAACTAGCCAACCCCACATAGTAAAGACTTGGTATGCTGTTGTTGTTTGTTGTTGATGTTGGCTTTTATGTAAAGATACTGTTGCAGAAGCTGATGTGACACCCTTTATTGATGAGCTGGCTTATAATCAATCATGGTTTGTGGTGTGTCTCTTCATGAATGTGTTTTGTTTCTTTTTTTTACTTGTGTTGAAAACATAAAATTGTGGAAAAGAACAAGGTCATGAGACTTGTGTATGATTTGGGTTTTGTTGCTTCAGGGCTGCTGGAAAAAGATTAATGTCTCTAATCTCTCTGGCTTTAAACTTAGATGAAGACTTCTTCGAGAAAATAGGGGCTTTTAATCAACCAATGCCATTTCTTCGTCTTTTACACTATCCAGGTTTATTCACAACTTGGCATGATATTATATTCCTGTTTTTATTACACATTGTTTCTGTTGAATGCATTATCTTTCTGTCATTTGCACCCATATAATGATTTTCTAATCTACAAAAAAGTGTGTTTTACTACAGGAACATATCATTTTAAAATTGCTTCCCCCAGATACTTTTTTGAGGTAGAAAATGCAGAAACACAAAGGACTTGTGCATAAAATATGGAGATGTAACTGGAACCTAATAGATGAAGAAATGGAAATACTCTATTGTTTGTTAGTGGCTTTGCTACATATTTGAGTTTTTCTGGACCTGCCCTGCTATTATGCTCTAAGTGGGGGATTATATGTTTGATTGAATTTAGGCTGTTATTGGAGGAAGTCATGAGATAACAAACAGTATTGTGATCTCGATTCATATGTTAATAGCATTTCGATCTTCTATATCAGTGTTTGGATAAACCGCTCCACCTTTCCTTTTGAATCTTAGTTTCAAGCCATATTTCTCTAATAGCCAGTTCTGGAAAATACCTTTACATAAACATCTTGATTACCAATCTGGGGTGAATAAAGGACTCCTCTTTCCTTCTGTAGTCCCTTTAGATGTTTAAACCTATCATTTGATGTTAGAGCATAAGCAATTTTCCTATAGTCTAGAGGAGATCTATCCTGAAGTTTTTGCGTGGGGGTGAAGAAAGGATCTAGCAATATGATTTGCTTCTTTATGTGTGTGTATGTTGGGGGGGGGGGGGCTGGATTTGAAAATCAATCAAACATACGGATGGAGATCCCATCAGAACTTTATGGTGATTATGTAAGAATATGTTTTCATTACAATTAGTTATGTTTCCATGTTATAAAGGTAGTTTCACAATGTTAACTATGTGATAGAATACAATCATATCAGTTATTTTTATTCACCTCTATCTCATGAAACTTTTCCATAAGAAAATGGTGTTGGAACTTATCTCATTATTCCCTTACTAGAGGGTTGCATTAAGAAGGACATCTGCCATAAAAATTTTTCCATATTCTTTTGTATGGATTTGTATTGTCAATGTGGCTTTTAGATATTAATTGACATTATGAATGTCCATTTACCCTAACTTGATTGTGAGGTATGGAACTCACATCATCCAAATTATATATTACTTGTTTGCCACATCGACATGGCAAGTAATAAAATCTAGAAAATCATTTTTTCTCTGGCCACATATTTTTTTATCTAAAATTTTTAGCTTATAAAAAAATGATTAGTTTTTATCTAAAAAATATTTAGTTTCTTTTTTTTTTTTAAATAAAGGATATTATACTAACAAAATTTTGACAAAACAAATTTTATATGGAAATTATTTATATAAACAAAGTCTTAATTACAGTTGTATTAAAAAGTTCTGTACAAAATATTTACACAAGTAAATTTTCAGCAAAGTAAATTTAGAACAATCAATTTTTTTTCCTATAGCTTTATATACAAATTTTATTGACAAAGAAAATTGTATAACAAAATTGAGAGAAATTTTTGAATAAAATTTTTAGCTGTATAAAATTTGACTTACTAAAATTTGCTTGTATAAAATTTCTGCATAATTTTTTATTTAAAAACAAAAGAGTAAATATTTTTTAAGATAAAAGTAATAAAATATTTTTATAAATTAGATATTTTAAATAAAAATATGTGGCGAATTAAAAAAAATTGTTAGATTTTTGCCTCATGTTCCACTTGAATGACATGGCAAATCATTAATTATAACATGGATGATGTAGCTGATGTCACAGGTTCCTACGCCATTTGCTGATGGTTAATTTTAACAAAAGTTGACGACATTCTATAGTTGAAAAAAATAATGAAGTTTGGTGTGGCTATTTAAAAAATTGGAAAAACATTTTGAATTTGATTAAAATGTTGGTAATTTTTTTCCCATATTTTACCCTGATTAATTATATAAATTATTGGATTATTAATTATAGAATCTTGGGGTTTCTTCTCTTCCTCTGTTCTCCTCTTTCTCACAGGTTCTACATCAATTTGGTACCAGACATTATTTTTTTTTTTGCTATTATCTTTCTTTTCCTTCCCTTCTTTTTTTTTATATATTTTTTTTTTGACTGAGACCTTCCCTTCTTATTTGTTAATTCTCTTATTTTTGTTTATTCCTTTACTTCACAATTATCAGCTTTCTCTTTGTTCTGTTCCCTTTTTGTTCTATTTTTCTCCCTTCATCTTTCACCCTTATTTCCCTTATGTTGCAAATATATTGTGTGTAAATTTTTTTAAAGAAAAACATTGTTTAGTTTTAAGAAATGAAGAGGAAGGGTATTAATTTGCTTTTCATATTTGATTCTAGGGGAGTTGGGGCTTTCTGATGAAGAAATATATGGTGCGTCTGCTCATTCAGACTATGGAATGATAACTATTCTTGCAACAGACGGTATTGCTGGACTTCAGGCATGTTGGATGATATCAATTGTGATAGTTGGCTTTAAATTCTTCAATAATAATGTGCAGCATCATTTTCGTTAGCTTATATTCTTAACAGATTTGCAGGGATAAATCTAAACAACCACAGGTTTGGGAAGATGTGCATCATGTCAAAAGGTGAGTTGTAATTTTTACCTCATCAGTGAATAGATTTGTCAGTAGGGTTCATATCTATATAATATTTGAAGGAATGCAAGCATCCTGTTCATTTTGGATATCATGGTATACTAGTTGGAACTTGCAAGGTACATGAGATAATGAACTACAAAACAAAAGAGACATTCTAAGCACAGCTGTTAAGAGTTACCTTAGCAACTATGAAAGAGTGATTAGGTGAGCTGCAATTTGATTATATGCTGAAACCAACAAAAAGGCATCTAATTATTTAATGTGTTCATTTCATTCAATAAATGTATGTTTATGATACCCTGACAGTGAGTAGATTGTGTGTGTCCTTTTTTAAAGTATTCAAATAGACAGATTTAAAAAAAAATATTAAAATCTGCAGAATGTCTGTTGTATGTGAAATGTGGCTTTCTTGTTTACATTGTGATGGACATTTTAGAATTTTTCGTAATTATATTTTATCATTGACCAGGGTATTTATTTATATTCCTTGTGATTTTCAAGCTCATGTTTTTTAAGTTTGTGGGGCATATTAAATCCTGCAGGTCCTTTGTTGTCAACATTGGGGACTTGACAGAGAGGTGGACAAATTGTTTCTTCAGGTAATAAATCATTCTTTTCTGATTTAAACAGCTCATTTCAGTATTTTGTCTTCACGGTTAGGATGAAATAAATTTTTTTTTTTTGTAATTTTTTTGGTTATTCTTTTAAGTAGACTAATTCAAACCCCCCCTTGCTTCCCCTCATATTAAATGTCAACATTCTTTTATAGGTCCACGTTGCATAGGGTGATGCCAACTGGACAAGAACGTTATTCGGTACTAAATATTCTACTCTTTATTTTATTACGTATATATTTCCCTTTTAATCTGATCAAGCACTAAGAAGCACAAGAATTACTAAAAATGTGTCATATCATTTCAGAACACTACCATGCTGTGGATATCTCTGAACACATTCGAACACTCGTCCAGTTGTGTCGCATTCTCTTTTTCTTATTTACTAGCAGACATTTCCTTAACATTTTAGGATGCGCAAATTATGATACCCACTGATGAGGAAGAAACCTATTAACTGATAGGCCACCGGTACAACACACCTATCATAGGCGTAGCAAACAACTGAAGGCTTAAGGCTGTAAGGAAGGGGACTGCACATGCAGGTGTAACAACCAGCATGTGCGCATGGGAAAGGGGGGTAAAATTGTAATCCACTGCTGAAAGAATAATCAGCAGTGTGAAC
Organism: Diospyros kaki; assembly: GCA_036245055.1. NCBI lineage: Eukaryota > Viridiplantae > Streptophyta > Magnoliopsida > Ericales > Ebenaceae > Diospyros > Diospyros kaki. Next base: position 15,139,937 of record BSEG01000008.1, read on the forward strand.
GGGGAAATTCGGTTAGGAAAGCATGGGAAAGGGGTATAAGTAGTTTAGGAGATGGAGAATTGGATAGGAAACTTTTGGTAGTGAATTGGGAGAGTAAGGGCCTCTCGAATGCCCTATTTCGTTCTTATTTTTCTGTTGAAAGCGATTGGAGTATATTGATATTGGAATTCTATTGGAATCCTATCAATTTGGTATCAGAGACAGTCCGCACCTGATGGTGAACTTGACAGAGCGTGTTGGCGAGTTGGAATCGACGGTAGAAGGCGCCAAAAAGGTGGTCGACGACATTAGAGGGAATGTGCAGTCGGTGGAGCGTAACGTAGCGATGCTGCTTGAACAGTTCGCTTGCATGCGAACGAGATGGGATGAGCTGGAGCGGGAAAGGAAGAACAAGTTCAGAGAGCGGGAAGGGCCTTCGGAATTCACTTTGGATTCCGAAGTAACCCCTGGAGTGATGGGGGGTTGCAATCCAGGAGGGGGTAGTGGGGGCGAGTACCGGGCAGACTTGCGTGGAAGACGATTGGAGATGCCTCTCTTCGAAGGAGACAATCCAGATGAGTGGATCTTTCGAGTCGAGAGGTATTTTGCTGTCAACCAACTCACGGATGAAGAGAAGATTGACTCCGCAGCCCTGTGTTTTGAAGCCGCAGCACTGTCGTGGTTTCAATGGGAGACCAGGCGAAGAGGAATCCGGAGCTGGGAGGGCCTGAAACAAGGACTTCTGAGCCGGTTTCGCCCCACTCAGGAGGGTTCGTTAGAGGAGCTGTTCTTGGCTCTTCGGCAGGAGGGATCGGTGAAGGAGTATCGTTTGAAGTTTGAGACTGGCTGCGGCAGTACCTGATGTGCCGGAGGCGTTTTTGGAAGGCCAATTCCTCAACGGCCTCAACCCATAGATATGAGCCGAGATCAGAGTATTACAACCGCGGGGGCTTGATCGAATTATGCTGGTGGCACAAAGCATTGAGGACAAGAACTTCGCTCTTCAACATTACCATCGGGCAGCTGGGTCAACGAGGAGCAGTTATTCCACCACAACCACAATCGCGAGTCGACTGTCACCGGTACCCGCGAAAGGTGTGGGTTCCTCCCAAAGGTCCGTGAACCAGCCTGGTCCCCGGATTCAACCCGCAGGTAATGGTGGCAATTTTCCTTTCAAGAAACTTAGTGAGGCTGAGTGGAAGGCACGGCGAGAGAAGGGCCTTTGCTTTCGCTGCGATGAGAAGTACTCAATTGGCCATAGATGCAAGAACAAAGAGCTCCAAGTGCTGATGCTCTATGATGAAGAAGTAGGCGAGGCTGCGGCAGAAGAAGAAGAGGAGCAGGGAGGTGACGAAGGAGTGGAATATGGAAGAGAGGTGATTGAATTATCTATGAATTCAGTGGTTGGATTAACTACCCCTCAAACGATGAAGCTGAGGGGGCTTATAGAAGGGCAGCCAGTGGTAGTTCTGGTGGATGGAGGAGCGACCCATAACTTCATCTCCTCCGAGTTGGTGCAACGCTTGAGTTTACCGAGGACGGAAACGGCGGGATATGGGGTGATAATGGGAACTGGAATGGCTGTACAAGGTGCAGGAGTTTGCAAGGGGGGTCAAATTGTCTTTGGATAACTTGCAGATAGTGGAAGAATTCCTTCCCCTTGAGTTAGGAAGTTCGGATGTCATTCTTGGCATGAAATGTCTGGCTTCGGTGGGTAAGATGAGTGTGGATTGGAGGAATCTGACCATGAAGTTTTCAGTAGGAGGGATGACAGTGACTTTGCAGGGTGATCCTAGCTTAAGTAAAACATTAGTCTCCCTAAAAGCTATGATGAAGGCGTTGAAGGAGAGTGGAGAGGGAGTGTTGTTGGAAATTGGGGAGGTGGCTGCTGAATGCAATGAGCTGCAAGTGGGGCTGCCTGCAAGTTTGGAGGAATTATTGGCTGAGTTTGAAGGAGTTTTTTCCAGCCCAATGGGACTGCCACCCACTAGAAACAGAGATCATGCCATCAATCTCCTACCCGACATCCCCCCGGTTAGTGTTCGGCCTTACTGCTACCCGTATCTTCAAAAGAATGAGATAGAAAAGATGGTACGAGAGATGCTGGCGGCTGGTATTATCAAACCAAGTGTTAGCCCGTTTTCTAGCCTGGTGTTGCTCGTTAAGAAGAAGGATGGGAGATGGCGGTTTTGTGTAGACTACCGGGCTCTCAACAAGGTGACAATCCCCAACAAATTTCCTATTCCAGTCATTGATGAATTGCTGGATGAACTACATGGCGGGAAGGTTTTTTCGAAATTGGATCTCAAATCTGGTTACCACCAGATTCGAGTCAAGGCTGGTGACGAACCAAAGACCGCTTTTCAAACACATGAGGGCCATTATGAGTTCCTCATCATGCCCTTCGGATTGACAAATTCCCCGGCCACCTTCCAATCCTTGATGAATGATGTCTTCAGGGAGTATTTGCGTCGGTTTGTGTTGGTTTTTTTTGATGATATTTTAATCTATAGCCAAAATTTTGACCAACATTTGCAGCACTTATGTTGTGTGCTGAAAGTGCTGGCTGCAAATCAGCTATTTGCCAACAAAAAGAAGTGCTCCTTTGGGCAGTTGGAGGTTGAATACCTGGGCCATATCATCTCCTAACAAGGCGTGTCGGCTGATCGATGCAAGCTGCAAGCCATGATCAACTGGCCAGCACCAAGTTCTTTGAAGGAGTTGCGGGGATTCCTTGGTCTTACGGGGTACTATAGGAGGTTCGTAAAGGATTATGGTAAGATGGCATGGCCCCTCACCGAGAAACTAAAGAAGAACAACTTTCGTTGGGATGGAGAGGCTGAACGAGCATTCCAGCAGCTCAAAACAGCAATGGTGACGCTGCCAGTTCTTGCACTATCGGACTTCGATCAACCCTTCATTACTGAATCTGATGCTTCAGGGCATGGAGTAGGGGCAGTGTTGATGCAAAATCATAGACCAATTGCATATTACAGCCATGCACTTAAACCATCGGAGAGAAAAAAATCAGTTTGCGAAAGAGAGTTGATGGCTATGGTGTTTGCAATCCAAAAATGGAGACATTATCTTTGGGGAAGGAAGTTCATAGTGAGAACGGATCAAAAAAGCTTGAAGTTTTTGTTTGAACAGCGAATGGTGAGCTCGGAGTATCAAAGGTGGATGCTGAAACTAATGGGCTTCCATTTTGAGATACACTACCGGCCGGAATTGGAGAACAAGGCTGCAGATAGCCTTTCGAGAATCAGCCGCCCAGCAGCTCTTTTCGCTCTAACGATGCCAAGGGTGGTGCAACTTGATCAGCTGGTCCAAGAAGTGGAGAAGGATACTTATTTACAGGGTATCAGACAGAAATTAAAAGCGGATCCAGCTTACAACTCAGAATTTCAGCTGGTAGGCGACCAGCTCCTCTATAAGGGGCGGTTGTTCCTACCTAAGAAGTCTTCCCTAATTCCCTTGGTGCTCCAAGAGGGACATGATGGCAGTGTAGGAGGTCATTCCGGGTTCCTAAAGACCTATAAGCGGATCGCAACGTGTGTTTTTTGGGCAGGCATGAAGTGGGACATACGCCAATATGTGGAAAGGTGTGTCATTTGCCAGCAAAGTAAATATGAGTCCTTATCTCCCGGGGGTCTTCTGCAGTCTCTTCCGGTTCCTTGTCAGATTTGGGAGGATATAGCCATGGATTTTATTGAGGGGCTACCGAAATCGGGTCATATGAACTCTATATTGGTGGTTGTAGATAGACTCAGCAAATATGGCCATTTTATTGGTCTCAAACATCCTTTTACAGCTGGAGCAATAGATGGAATTTTCATAAAAGAAGTAGTACGGTTGCATGGTATGCCTAGGTCTATTGTTTCGAATCGGGATAAGGTTTTTATGAGTCGATTTTGGGAGGAGTTATTTTGACTTCAAGGCACTAAGCTTCAACGTAGTACAACCTACCACCCACAAACAGATGGGCAAACGAAAGTACTCAACCGGACCTTAGAAACTTATTTGTGCTGTTTTGCATCAGCAAGACCTTTAGGGTGGTATGTGTGGCTGCCGTGGGCGGAATTGTGGTACAACACCTCATACCACACTGCATCACGGATTACTCATTTCCAAGCTGTTTATGGGAGGGAGCCGCCAACATTGATCCGATTTGACAAGGGATCAACCCCAGTATCAGCAGTGGAACAACAGTTGTTGGAGAGAGATTTAGCATTGGCTGAGCTCAAGAACCAGCTGGAACGAGCTTAGGTGATTATGAAGAAGGGAGCTGACCGGAGGAGAAGGGATGTGCAATTTGCAGTCGGTGATTTTGTCTACTTGAAATTAAGGCCGTATAGAAGGAAGTCCCTAGCTGGCAGACCTAATGAGAGGCTGGCTCCGAGGTACTATGGACCATTTGAAATTGAGCAGAAGGTTGGGTCAATGGCTTATAGACTCAAACTCCCAGTCAACTGCTGGGTTCACCCGGTTTTCCATGTGTCTCAGTTGAAAGAAGCTAAGGGCAGTTCCGGCGCAATAGAGCAGATTCCCCTAGAGCTGCAGGCTGACTTAGAAATGAAGGTTGAACCAGAAGCAGTGTTGGGAGTGCGACCTGGGAAGGGTTCTAACTTGTGCGGGCTGGATGTCTTGATCCAGTGGAAGAGCTTACCACCGCTAGAGGCAACTTGGGAGCCCTACAACATGATTCAACAACAATTTCCAGCTTTTCACCTTAAGGACAAGGTGAAAGTCCAAGAGGGGAGTAATGATAGGCCACCGGTACAACACACCTATCATAGGCGTAACAAACAATTGAAGGCTTAAGGCTGTAAGGAAGGGGACCGCACATGCAGGTGTAACAACCAACATGTGCGCATGGGAAAGGGGGTAAAATTGTAATCCACTGCTGAAAGAATAATCAGCAGTGTGAACGGGGAAATTCGGTTAGGAAAGCATGGGAAAGGGGTATAAGTAGTTTAGGAGATGGAGAATTGGATAGGAAAACTTTTGGTAGTGAATTGGGAGAGTAAGGGCTTCTCGAATGCCCTGTTTCGTTCTTATTTTTCTGTTGAAAGCGATTGGAGTATATTGATATTGGAATTCTATTGGAATCCTATCATTAACTTGAGTAACTTCCTCAGTAAATGCGAAATAATAATGAAATAAATTAAAAGGCATAGAATAAAAATTAAATAAAACAAAATGGAAAGATAAAAAACAAAAAGAATTGAAGATGGCACCCTCCCTAACTATGATTTATTTATTTATTGTTGTGTGGGGAGACGGAACTTAACCTCTTTGATAGGATTTTAAGATAAAATCTATTCTAATTGGACAACCCTTAAAGCATGTATAAGTATATGGACAAAACCATAAATATGGACACCGTGATACCTCTACTTGAAGTAACATGACAGTCCAAAGCACATTTTAGTATGTACGTTGCTCACATTTCTGATACAAATGGGCCATCCATTTAGCTAATATTGGAATGAGATTGAGTTCAAGAGAAGAGCGATGATCAGAGTTCCATGAGGCATGGTCTATCGTCAGTTGTCAAGTTCAATTAATAGGTTGAGATATGTGGGCTGCTGTTTAGTATGGGTTGAGTATTTACAAGGCATCCGTGGTTTTTAGAGTCCTCAGAAAGGGGGTTGGGATGGATTACAAATTTACGATGACATTCCATGTTAATTATTGTTAAGAGTTTTTGTCAAGTTTGAAAAAAAAAATAACCCCTCACTTTTTTATTCACTAGAAAAGCTTGATTTATACAAGCTTCTTTACAAAAATAGGAAACAACTAACTTTAGGAAAGAATCCTAGGATCTATACAATTTAGGATACAATCAAGATAGGAAACATAATCTAATTTAGAAGATACAATTTTTCTTTTAGGAAATAATATATATAGTCAATCAGGAAACATATATAATCAATCACCAATCAATCATCAATTAATCAATCACCAATCAATGATTGAATCATTCCATATCAGTTGCTGACACTCCCCTTCAAGATTGAGTGTGCATATCTTGCATCCCAATCTTGCTTATCATCCTGTTAAACACTGGTGCAGGCAGGCCCTTAGTTAGCATGTCTGCTAACTGATCTTGTGATGAGACGTATGTTGTGCATATCAACCCACTATCCAATTTCTCCTTGATAAAGTGTCTATCTACTTCAATGTGCTTTGTCATGTCATGTTGAACAGGATTATGAGCGATACTGATTGCCGATTTGTTGTCACAGTAGAGCTTCATAGGCGTAGTCCACTCAATCTTGAGATCATTTAGAAGAATTTTTAGCCACAATAATTCACACATACCTAGAGCCATGGAACGAAATTCTGCCTCAGTACTTAACCTAGCCACCACATTTTGTTTTTTGCTCCTCCACGTTACCAAATTGCCTCCCAACATAGTACAATATCCGGAAGTAGATCTTCTATCTACAATAGAGCCTGCATAGTCTGCATCTGTGTAGGCCTCAAGGGTCATAGTTTCTTCTTTTTTGAACAAAATGCCTCTTCCAGGTGCTCCTTTTAGATAGTGGAGTATTCGATACACAGCTTTAAGATGGACTTCTCTTGGGTTATGCATGAATTGACTAACCATCCCCACAACATAGGCTATATCTGGCCGAGTATGGGCCAAATATATCAGCTTTTCAATCAGCCTTTGGTAAACTCCCTTGTCAACCTTATCTCCTTCTAGAGCTTCTCCCAACTTATGATTTGGGTCAATGGGTGTGTCACTTGCTTTGCAACCTAGCAATCCGGTCTCCTTTAAAAGATCTACCACATATTTTTGCTGAGATATGAATATGCCCTCTTTATGTGTTGTGTTTCCATATTGTACTTGTTGGTTTCACCATGTCAACTAAGTTATGGAACACAACTATATCAATTATCTTCATTCACCACCATCTCATGAAATTTCTCCATGTGAAGATGGTGTTCAAACTTCATTTTATCATTACTCCGCCAGGGGATATTATCCACTGCCAGTCCCAAGCCCGGATAAAGGAGAAGGGTTGCGTTAGGTAGCCGACAGCCAGCGTAAAACCTAGTCGGATCCAAATATGAATTCTAGACAAACTATCTGTTGGGATGTAACCCACATAGAAGTCTAGAATTCATATAGTCAACCCCACATAGTGGGATAACGGCTGGATATGTTGTTGTTTATGAATATGCCCTCTTTAGAATGAGCCACCTCTATTCCCAAGAAATATTTTAATCTCCCCAAATCTTTGATTTCAAACTCCTTTAACAAGCACTCCTTTAATTGAGTCATCCCTTCTTTGTCATTGCCGGTAACAACAATATCATCTATATACACAATTAACACAGTTACTCCCCTTGTGGCCGAATGTTGAATAAAAAGAGTATGGTCTCCTTGGCTTTGTCTATACCCCATGCCAAGCATAACACTCGTGAATCTCCCAAACTAAGCCCGTGGGGACTGTTTCAGTCCATACAGGGCTTTTTTTAGTTTGCATACAACCAGCCCTTGTGTGACTATTTCATAACCTGGTGGTATTTTCATATATACCTCCTCCTCTAGATTACCATGTAAAAATGCATTTTTCACGTCAAACTGATGCAATGGCCAACCTAGATTAGCAGCTAACGAAAGGAGGACTCTAACTGTATTTAGTTTAGCCACTGGTGCAAAAGTGTCCAAATAGTCTACCCCATACACTTGTGTATATCCCTTGGCAACCAATCTTGCTTTGTACCGATCTAGAGATCTATTAGACCTATATTTCACAGTATAGACCCATTTACAACCCACTGGATGTTTTCCTTTAGGCAATTTTACCACTTCCCAGGTCTGATTTTTTTCCAACGCTGTCATCTCAGCTTCCATGACATCCTTCCAATTCTTATTCCCTATAGCTTCAGAAAAACTTTTTGGAATAGGGATGGTATGTAGGCTGGTAAGAAAGGCTTTATGGGTAGGAGACAACTTAGAAAAGGAAAGAAATAGGTGTAATGGATGCTTGGTACAAGTTCTTTTCCTTTTTCTTAGAGCAATGGGCCAATCAAGGTCATAGGTATCTGGTTGGACAATAGTTTCAGTAGATTTTGTAGAGCTTATATGAGTCATATCAAGAGAATTGGTTGCGGGAATACCTGGTGATGACTCTGAAATGACAGGATTGTCAGTGTTATTCCTGCTTGTAGAGACCATAGGACTAGGACTTGTAGAGGATGCAGGGGCTTGTATAGGACTAGATTCGGTTTTATTCCTCCTTGATTATACCTGCATAGGCCGAGGAGTAGAAGGTGAAGCTTTCTCAGGTGTCATGTTTTTCGAGTCTTTCTGTTTAGGAGATGGGTTCAAGGATAGCAGATTAGAGTCAGGAAGAAAGAAGGAATCCCTATTAATCAAGGTCTGATTTTGTTCTAAAATAGTTGATGATCTGAAGTACGACTCATTTTCAGCAAAGGTAACATCAGCAGATACAAAATATTTCTTTGAGGGAGGATGATAGCATCGATAGCCTTTTTATGTAGATGAATATCCAATAAATACACATTTTAAGGCACGAGGATCTAGTTTACCTCTATTGGCTGTTGGAATATGAACATAGGCCGTGCACCCGAATATCTTGGGCTGCCAATTACTAGTCACATGGAAGTCAGGAAAATGACTCATCAATAGTTGAATAGGACTTTGAGATTCTAGGGTTTTAGATGGCAATCTGTTGATAAGAGTGGTGGCAGTTAGGGCTGCCTCTCCCCAATAATGCTGAGAGACATTATGGTGAAAAAGAAGTGCTCGAATAACAACTAGAAGATGACCATTTTTCCTTTTGGCCACTCCATTTTGTTGAGGGGTGTAAGGACAAGAAGACTTATGAATAATACCTTTTTGTTGAAAGAAAGCGGATAGAGTGTGATTGAAAAAATCTCTAGTATTATCAGATCTAAACCGCTTTACATTTACCCCAAACTGAGTCTTAACCATGTTGTAAAAATTGGGGAAAACATGGCTTACTTCTGACTTGGCTTTCAACAAATATACCCACACCACTCTAATACAATCATCAATAAATAAGACAAACCATCTTGTCCCAAAAATATTGGGAACACTTGATAGACCCCAAATGTCACTATGGATTAAAGAGAAGGGGAAATCAGTCCTTTTATTAGAAAGAGGGAAAGAAACTCTTTTATGTTTGGCAAGTTCACAATTAGCACAATGAATGTGACTAAAATCCAGACCTTTAGCTAAATTAGGAAACATTAATTTGAGAGTAAGAAAGGAGGGATGATCCATTCTATAATGTTGTAACCACATCTCATCCTCGTTGGATTGACCTAGGCATGACATAAGAGGAAGAGACTTCTTCTTGTCTGGCCCTACTAATTCCTCGAGGTAATATAACCCCTCTTTAGCCCTAGCAAGTCCAAACATCCTCTTCTTGCCCTGTTCATGTATCTCACAGACATTGGAATAAAAAGATACACTGCAATTAGTATCCTCAATAAGTTTTTGAACAGATATAAGATTAGCAAATAATTTGGGGACATGAAGGACATTCTTGAGGGTTAGGTGATCATTGAGAAGAATATCTCCTTGACCAACAACGGTAATGAGTGAGCCATCTGCCATTGTAATTTTTCTAGAGCTAGGACAAGGATGATAGGAAGTAAACAATTGTGGATGGGATGTCATGTGGTCGGGATGTCATGTGGTCTGAAGCACCCGAGTCTAGGATCCAACAATGTTGGTGTAAAGTTTCTGAAGCTTGTAGGGAAAAAGTGTAGGAAGCAATACCTGTGAGAGCAAGAGAGCTACCTTTTTTTGTCTTTTTGTCTAGAGATCCTAGAAAATTTTTTAGTCTTTCAATTTCTGCCTTGTTGAGTCAAGAGACTGTCCCCCATGCTCCAATCCTCTCGGTTCTAGTTGCTGACTGTTGGTTGTTGCTATATGCACTTGACTCCTTGCTGGTCCCCCTCTAGATGGCTTTCCATGGAGCTTCCAGCACTTCTCTATGGTGTGCCTAGGTTTCTTACAAAAGGTACACCATAAAGAATCCCTATCCACTGGTTTCTTTTCATCCCTAGGGCCTTTGTTTTGATTATGAGTTTTTAAAGACACTAGGGCAGAACTCTCACCAGAGATAGCTTCTAGCATCACACCCCTTCTCCCTTATTCTGCCCTTATTAAGGAGATTACCTCATTCAAGGAAGGTAAATTCTCTTTGCCAAGAATCTGCACTCTAATCGCATCAAATTCACTGTTGAGACCAGCCAAGAAGTCATATATCCACTCCTTTTCAACAAATCTCTTATGGAGTGCAACATCCTCACTACATTTCATCTTCAAACATTCGTAGTGATCTAGCTCTTGCCATAGAGTTTGCAACATATTTGCATACTCCGTGATGGTCTTTGAGCCTTGTTTCGTTGTTGCCACCCTTGCCCGTATTTCATAGATTTGGACTGCATCTTTAACCTTGGAATAAGTCAAGTTTATGGCCTCCCAAATATCCTTGGCTTTGGTCAAAAACATGATAGTGTCACTGATCTTTGGAACCATGGAATTCCAAAGCCAGGACATTACCAAGGAATCTTCCTCGTCCCATGCTGCGAACGCTGGATCACCTTCTTTTGGGCCCGTTCCTAACAAGTGGCTAAGCTTCTCCTTCCCTTTAAGAAAAGTCCGGATTAGCTGTGAACACTTTAGGTAGTTTTTTCCGTTCAAACGATAGGCTGCCTAGAGAGACTGCAATTCTCCTCCCAAGGTCCCATTTTGAGTTCTAGCAATTGGAACTTCTGAGGTATGGCAGGAATTGGCTGTATCTGATGTAGGTTTTTGGACGGAAGACATCTCTTGGCCAAGATTCAGATGACAAACGAAAGATGGGAAGACTGGTAAGGATAGGCTTTGTAGATCCCAGAGAGTTGTAGAACAAAAACAATCCCTAGGGCTCTGATACCATGTCAAGTTTGGAAAAAAAAATAACCTTACTGTCTCACTTTTTTATTCACTAGAAAAGCTTGATTTATACAAGGTTCTTTACAAAAATAGGAAACAACTAACTTTAGGATAGAATCCTAGGATCTATACAATTTAGGATACAACTAAGATAGGAAATATAATCTAATCTAGAAGATACAATTTTTCTTTTAGGAAATAATATATACAGTCAATCAGGAAACATATATAATCAATCACCAATCAATCAATCATCAATTAATCAATCACCAATCAATGATTGAATCATCAATCAATCAATCATCAATTAATCAATCACCAATCAATGATTGAATCATTCCATATCAGCTGCTGACAGTTTTAGCTAATTTTGGCATGAGATTGAGTTTTGGGTCCAACAGAGACCAGAACAAACTGTAATGGAAGAATGTGCATGGGAGAATAGCAATGATCAGAGTCCCATGAGGCATGGTCTATTGTTGTTTGTCAAGTTCAATTTATAGGTTGAGATGTGTGAGCTGCTGTTTGTTACAGGTATAGAGTATTTTACAAGGCATCCATGGTTTCTGGAGTCATCAGAAAGGGGGTTGGGGACCAAGATTTTTGGTGGGTAAAGTGAGCAATTTATAGTGTATGCACAGCTGTTAAACTTTTTCATCGTATACATGTATTATGGTGTAACCTTTATATTGAGATTTATTACATAATGAAACTAGATTTAAAACATGGTGAAACTGGCTCCTTTCATGGATGTGTTCACAATCACAGGACAAAAATCTATGTTCATTCTTTTGTTTATTATTTTTCCATGTATGCTCTTTGACTTCTAAGTGTAGCGCATGCCACATGGAATCAGTAGTATTTGATTATAGGCTGCAGGGTCATATATCTATATGCCTAATTTTTCTTGGCAGTAAATGTGAGCTTCTTTTTCTCTTTGAAATGTTGTTAGGATTTAGTTGATTCTAGTGTAAAATTTGAGTTCCATTGTCAAACATGTGAGAATTTTCCTTTTGCAATGTGAGCTTCCTTTCTTTCTTTCTTTCTATCTTTTTTTTTTTTTTTTAAGTATCTTGAGAATTTAGATGATTATAGTGCTCAATGTGGGTGCAGTTGTCAAACAACACATGATATACCCTTCCCTTTTTTATATCAGGTGGATGCTAGCAGTCTCGCACGAATAACCAAGGGGAAATAGAAACAATGGCATTGATGATTAATGGCTTATAACAATTGAAGAACTAAAACATAAAAAAAGCGTCCCCAGTATACAAGGCTTCTTACTTTGCTAGGATTGGAGCAGGGTCATATTTGTACACAGCCTTCCCTTTGTTCTTTCTTTCCAAGCACTGTGCTGTTTCCATGACTCAAATCTGTGACTTTAATGCAAAGAATAATTCATGGAGGCTTCTGCCGATGAAATGAATTCTTTGCTTGTGCAATGTGGGAAACTCTAGAATTCCTAGATGAACGTTCTGTTAGTGTTTGATATAGGCTGTCATCAAGAAATGCTTTAATCAACTGACTGACCATTATGTAATTTGCACTTCCTCAGATTGCTTTCTTCCTACATCCAAATCCGGACTGTGTGGTTGAATGCTTGAAGAGTTGCTGCAGTGATCTGAATCCTCCTAGGTAGGATATACCTCTAGGCCTAACTTATTGTCATTAAATGTTAGCTGCGAATTATGCTTAAATTTGATGAATTAGCATCTTTGCTAGCATCCTGTAGCAGCTGATCAGACAAGACTTACTGCTTAGTTCTCTAATGCTGCTTTTCACAAACAGATTATGGAAGTTATCAAATATTCTAGTAGAGGTGCTTCCTGTCTGAATTTGGGGAATTGGGTGGATATTGTGTCAAAATGATTTTTTGAGGAGTTATCTGAAACTGGAAAATTGGGCATTTGGATCATGGTTGTTAAACTCCCAATTTTACGGGTACGATTTTACGATTTTTTACACCGAAAACCCTTATGATTTTACGATTTTGAAGTTGAATTGCACTTGATTTTACGATTTTACATGTCGAAGATCCTCTTACGATTTTACAATTTTAACAACCTTGATTTGGATTAAGGAATCTAAGATTGGTTCTACAATGATTTTTTGGGGATGGTCGTCAGTATTTGTAATTGTAGGTTGAATTTAAACTACAAGTAAAAACACTGTGAGTTTATAAGTCTTGCTGATAGAATAGTCGTTCCAGGATATGAAAATCCTGGTGATGCAAGTTCTCCATCAGTTCGTTTAAGGATTTTCCATGGAGATATATATATATATATATATATATATCTCATTTGCTTTGTGGGTGCGAATCTAATTTGCAGCAACTGACATACCTTGTTCTTGAAAGTAGTGAGAAGATTTCTTCAATGGTTTTTGTATATAATTATGTTTTGTCATGGTTATTTGTATGTATTCAAAAATGGAGTTAAATTTATATGCTATGATTGATGGCCATCTTGCTGCAGATTTCCTCCCATCCGCAGTGGAGACTACCTGAAAGAGAGGCTCCGGCTTGCATACGGTTCATAGGTTTGAGTTCACTCATGCTGCCTCTAATCTGCCAGGATCTGTCTCTAGAATGTTCTTATGAAAATATATACAATAGAAGTTTCTAGATTGTTTGGGGTGCAGCTGTCTAAAAGTGGCCCAAGAGCCACATGAATTATGAAATTGCTTGCACGCCCAGTAGACAGCTCACTAAATCATCTGAGGGTGGGGTAACACTAGCAGGGTGGATGGGTGGCACAGTAGTTAGTGGCAAAGGGGGTTGGCTTGTTTGGGATTGGGGGTGGGTAGTTGAAGAATCATCACGGGTCTTCCTCTACTATTTTTAAGTTTTAAGAGCAGTAAAGGAGTTGATAATAATAATAACAATGCTATGTTTAAGACAAGAGATTAAGCCTCTTCTTCTGTTAAAATTTAAATTACAGCCAGCCCCCCATCCATCCTTTGACCCTCATCTCGCTCACCTCACGTCTCTTTAACATTTCTATTTCTATTTCTATTTTATATCTAAATATGGAATTTTTGTATCTACTTCTTATTGTACTTTATTATATATTATCTTATCTTTTATTTTTGTATATTCAATCTCTTTTTCTTTAATTAATGTGTCCTTTTGCATTATTTAATTTCTACAATTTTAGTAGTAATTTGCAATTTGAAATGATAGTCTCATGGGAAAAATATATTCGAGAATTCAAAATCATTTATATTTAAATCTTTATATAAGCTTGGATTTAAAAATATGAGGAAACAGACAAAATAATAGAGAGTTAATGAATAATTGGGCTGCAGCATTGAGAATATATACAGCTAAGAAACTATAATGTGACATTTTTGGGATATAGGTAGGTAAAACTATTTTAATAAATAATTTATTATATATTAATTAACGACTACCTAATAGATAAGATAGCAATTACTCAATCAGATTATGGGAAATTAAATGGATTAAGATCACCTAACCAATTAAATAAGATGCAGGGATCAACACTATTTCTGGAAAGTTTTTTTTTTTTTAATAAATTAAGGGCTTTTAATATACCAAAAATGTTAAAAGTGAAAAGTAAGAGTATTTGTGTTTTTTTAATTAATTTTTAGCTTTAAATAAATTTAAGTGATATTTTACGATTACAACTTAATTTTTATTTTTTTAAATAAAGTTTAAACAAATTAAGTATTAGTGTAATAAAATTATTTAGAAATTTTTTATTATTTAAAAGTTAATGAATTTTTTATTTTTAAATAATATATTAAGATATATTTTATTAAAATATTTTTTAAAAAAATATGGTTAGATACTGTGTGAACATGATTGCATAATATTGACTGACTGACATTATAATAACATATTTTGTCCATGACGAATGCATGCTATAGGGTCCGAAATGCACGGTCCCAATGCATGAATTGCACTTTTGACCCTTCTCTCGTCGTGGTCGTCGTCTACTCACATTTCACTTTCTTCTTTTTTTTCCCTTCTTTTTCACCCTTTTTCTTCTTTTTTGGAGCACTTTAAATTTCAAAAGCAAAGATGATAGACAGATTGACGCGGCAGATCAAATAAGGTTGTAACCAATGAATTTGTGAAATAAAAATGATGTGAATTATAGTGATTTTTGAAATGTTAGGGTAAATGTTATTAATAAGAATTTTGATTTTATTAAATTTCAAAATGTTAGGACAAATATTATTTATAAAAATTATAAACCTAGTGGATTTTGAAATATTAGGATAAACATTATTTAGAAAAATCCTAATATTAAAAGATATGGAAAATTTTCATGTTCTTCTATAAATAGATGAGCTTTCATTATAAAAAAAAAATGTGCATTTATGATATTAATTTCAATATGACATTCAAGTTTTCAGTGTCTAACTTAAGCATTGGAGTATGTGCGCAAAAATTTCTCTGAATCCTCTAATCGTTCTCTTTTTTGTAGAGTTTAAAAAACTTGACAATAACATTTCAAAAATTGACGGTGTTTACAGGAAATATTCAAAAAGCCTAAGGATACTAAAATGGTTCACATAAGATCTCAGAGTGTAAGTAATAGATTGGACGAAGAGGGTCTTGATGTTGATAGCCCTCCTAATACTAATTTCCAAGAGACTAATTGCTAACATTTCAAGAGCTTGAATCGTCGTGACCAAGATGACTTATGGGAGCCCAAAACTAATCTCTTGGAGATCGATAGGGGTGTGCAGCGGTTTGGTTAGATTGAACTAACCGAACCGAATCGACCGGTTCGGTTCGGTTAATTTATGTTCAATTATTGGTTCGGTTAAAACCGGTTCAAGTTTGGTTTATAAATTATCGGTTCGGTTTTACTGGTTCGATTTAATTGGTTAACCGAACCGACCGATAATCAAAACGACGTCGTTTGACCCAAAAAAATGAGTTTGCACAGAGAAGATGTCGCGTGGAGAACAGGGGGGGGACCGCACTCATCCATTCTGTCTGATTCATTATACGAGAGAGAGAGAGAGGGGGGGAAAGTGAAACCCTAGCGTCGTCGTCGCTTCCAACCATCGTCGTCGATTCCTTCCATAGCAACATCATCTTTTCATTGGCCATCAAACGTCGACAGAGTCACAGAGTTGAGGTGAGTTCCTATTCGTCGTCATATTGCTTTGTATATTCGATTCTTTGAGCGTTCGAGCCCTAATCCATCCTAACCAAAACTAAGAGAAAGAGAAGCCCTACCATTTGTCGATTCATCGTCGTCGGTTAGGTCGTTGACTCATAACCGAAACCCTAAACCTAAACCGTAGCCTTAATCGAAACCCTATTTTTTAATTTTCGTTCTACTCCTAGCCCTAATCGAAACCCTAAACCTAAACCTAAATCATAATCGATTAGACCCAGGTCCCAGACCACACCTAGTCACCGACGATCGACCCACACGGCCACACCTACGACCAATAGAGAGATTAGGTTAGTTTCGAATTTTCGTTAGGTTAGGGTTTTGGATTTTTTAATTTTTTTGGAGTTTTAGTTACTGGTTTGGCCGGGGGGGTGTGCAATCGGTTAATTTTTTAGGACTTTTAGTTACGGGTTTGGGGGTTTTTTGTTTGTTGTTGGTACCATTATTTTTCTCATTTCTTGTTTCTTCTTGTTGTCATTCTTCGTTATGTTATTGTCATTCTTTGTCATATTGGGATTCATTACATGTTCTTTATGAAACATCTCTGGTTGTATAAGGAAAGGAAATGAGGCTGTTGAACTTGTTGTTCCTGTTCTTTACTTATTTTCACAAATTTTCAGGCACGTATTTTTTATTCTAACATTATTTAGTTGTGTAATGTGGTAGAAATGAATTACATGTTGAATCAGTTGCTTTATAATAAAAGGAAAAAATTATAAACCAAACACATTTTCATTTTCAAATAATTAATAGAAGTGGACAGAACGGGATACCCTGTCCCATTTTGTCCCTTAATTTTTCATTTTAAATTACAGCCCCTTAGAAGTGAATTCCATTTTTTAGTATTCATTTTCATATAATTAGTAGAACTGTAGAAGTGGACAGAATTAGGAGGATGATAGAATTTTTATTGCAGCCCCTTAATTTTTCTTTTAAATTACAAGATTGTAAGTTAATCATAAGAAGACATTTTAACTCACTGTTTTAATACATATTAATTCTAATTGTATTAATTTTAGATGGCTAGAGAAGAAGACACCAGTCACACCACAAACATCCCTAGTAGTATGGATGATAGTTCAAGACCTACACCAATAGTACCAAGTCAAGGTAGTCAATCTCTAGCTGATAGAGGTGCAACATCACTAGGAAAGGCAAAAAGAAAAATAATAAGAGCTAGGTCAGATGTGTGAGATCATTTTACAAAGTTTACAAATGCAGAGGGTCAGATTAAAGGAAGATGCAACTATTGTTCTAGGGAGTTCCATTGTGATCTCAAAAAAAATGGGATGACGACTCTAAGGAATCATATAGGAACATGTAAAAAACACCCTCATGCTTTGGAAACCCACCAAATGCAATTAAACTTGTAACCAACTTCAACAACAACTGGGGCTGGGAGAGAGAGAGAGAGAGTATGGGATTGGTAAATTGGAAATTTGATCAAGTGCTTGCTAGAAAGGCTTTAGCTCGCATGGTGATGATAGATGAGATGCCTTTCAAATTTGTTGAGCGTGAGGGGTTTAGGCACTTCATTAATGTGATTTGTCCAAAATTTCGGATTCCTTCACGTTGGACAATTTCTCGTGATTGTTTTGAATTATTTAAGGAAGAGAGGTTGAAATTGATGAATGAGGTAAAAAATGCATGTCAAAGAGTTTGCTTAACCACTGATACATGGATCTCCATTCAAATGATTAATTATATGTGCTTGATAGCGCACTATATTGACAATAATTGGACATTGAAGAAAAAAAATTTAAATTTTTGTCCAATATATAGTCACAAGGGTGATGCTATTGCTATGGCAATTGAGAAGTGTCTAATGGGGTGGAAACTTGATAGAGTTTTGACTTTGACAATAGATAATGCTAGTTCAAATGATGTTGCTGTGGGTAACTTCAGGAAAAAAACGGCAAAATGGGATGCTAGCATTTTGAGTGGCAATTATTTACATATAAGGTGTGTGGCTCATATAATAAATTTGGTTGTGCAACATGGGTTGAAAGAACTAGATGAATCAATAACAAGAGTTAGGGATGCAGTCAGATATATTAGACAATCTCCAGCAAGATTAAGAAAATTCAAAGAATGTGTGGAAGTGAAAAAAATAGAATCTAAGGGCCTATTGTCGTTGGATGTTACAACTAGATGGAACTCCACATACCTGATGTTAGAGACTGCTCAAAAGTTTGAGAGGGCTTTTGAGAGATTTGATGAGGAAGAGCTATGTTTTATGCTTGATCTTGGTACAAGTAGTTGGAACAATAACCTGCAACAGGTTATTACTATTGATGGGAGGCCCAAGCCAGAGGATTGGACGAGGGTCAGAATGTTTGTTAGAGTGTTGCAACAATTTTATGAGCTTACTTTGCGGGTTTCAAGTACTTTATACGTCACCTCCAACACTTTTTTCCATGAGATTAGTACTGTTCATTGTCTCTTACATGAGTAGCAGGAGGGTGACGATCTTGAGTTGAGTGAGATGGCTGAAAAAATGAAAGAAAAGTTTGATAAATATTGGGGGGATCCGGAAAAAATAAATCACCTGCTTTACATTACTGTGGTGCTTGATCCTAGGCACAAGTTAGAGTTTATGGAGAATGCACTTCAACAGATGTATCCAGGTGAGAAAATGGTTGTTGCAGTTTTGTCTTTGAAAAATGCCGTATATGCTTTGTATGAAGAATATAAGAAAAAATTGGCACCTCAAGGTGAAGTAGGAGAGCGGTCTCAAGTGTCTACTCCACTTGTTGTGGAGAATGTTGAGAAAGGAAAATCTGGCAGACCAAACATTCTTAGTTCTCGTTTCAAGAAGTATAAGTATGCCAGTGGTAGTGGGTCTACAATTGTACCTTCAGAATGGGATAAGTATTTAAGTGAAGTGTGTGAGGAAGAAACTGATGATTTTGACATTTTGAATTGGTGGAAGTTAATTGTCATCGATTTCCTATTCTATCTTCCATGGCTCGGGATGTGTTGGCAATTCCTGTTTCTACTGTTGCATCCAAGTCTGCTTTTAGCATAGGGGGTCGAGTACTTGATCCATTTAGGAGTTCTCTTTCTCCTAAAGTGGTTGAAAGTCTGATTTGTACGCAAGATTGGCTTCGGTCATCTACCACCCTAATGAGTGTTGAAGAAGATTTGGATCATGTTGAACAACTTGAAGAAAGTAAACTCATTGTTACTCGTTTTTCTTTTTTTAAAATTTTAGTTCAATACTTGTTACTTTTAAATTATTTAATTAATTTTGTGTATTGTTTTAGAATTAGCAAAGGTTATTGTTGACAGCCCCACACCTATGGAAATTTAGATTTTGAAGACTCATGCATTTGTAAGTAAGAGAATTTGAACCTCTTAGTATTTCAATATCTATTGGTTATTTGTTTTGCTTTGGTTGACTATGTTTGAGGTTTTTTATTAAATTGCCAACATTCTATGCCATAACCTGTTCTGAAAATTTGTTTTTAATTTCTATCACTCTATGAGTATTTGGAATGTTTGCTGCTGTTTCTAATGTTTCTAAAATGTTTTATTGATTTGCAGCCTTGAGAACACTCTGAATTATCACTATTAGTAGGCATGTTTTAGTCATTATAAACTGTCTGTTTTTTGGGTAGTTTTTATTTTTGAAATTGACAGACATAGACTTGTTGAACATAGAAAGTATAAAAGCTCCATGACATTTTCAAAAACATATTAGAACTCCTGGTGTAACACCCGAGATTTTGGACTCAAATATGATGAAATATATGAGATTATTCGCTTCAGATACTTGAGGAAGTAGGACATTTCAAGGGATTGTGGAAGTCTCGAATAAAAGTTTAGTTTCTGAACCAAGGGTGAAATTTTGAGTTATGATAGTTAAGGGACCCAAACGTCATTTAGTTTCATGGTTTGGGAACCAAAAAGAAAAGTTTGGATAGTTTAAATTGTAGCCCTACCATGACATACGAATTTTTAGAATACTCTTCAGGATTATTTATATGGATATGAATAAATTACTTGATATGATTTAAATCTTCTAAGTTATAAGAGATAAGATGAGATTTAAATTCATATGTGAGAATGATTGGGAGAGAATTTATCCTAAAGAAATGTCTTTTATCAACAATTAAAAGTATGTTAACCTATGACATAAGCTATGACATCATGCTAAGTTATGACATAAGCCATGACATCATGCTAATATATGACATATGCCATGACATCATACTAACCTATGACTTAAGCAATGACATAATATCATTTAACTCTTATGTAATTCAACACCATTCTTCTAAGATATGATAAGATAATAAGAGGAAAGATAGGGATTGAATTGCTTTAAGTAATTAATAAGAAGAAAGATAGGAATTGAATTGCTTTAAGTAATTAACAAGAAGAAAGATAAGAATAGAACTTCTTTTCCTACACTATAAATAGGGCCATAGGGTTTGCTTACAAATAATTCCAAGTAGTTTCGAGGTGATTTCATTGAGAGGATCAAAGAGGATTCCGACCAAGTTTCAAGGTAAGTACAAAATGAAATGAACTATCTACATGTTTAACTCATGGAAATCATGTTTATGTGGTCCTCAAGTAAGTTACGGGACCGGAGTTTAGTAGCGCTACGCACATAGGTTCTTACCTTGATAAGTTGGTAGATCCTATCGTGTCTCCTCATGTTTAAGTTTCAAGTTCATGTTATGCCATGTTTCATAACACGTTTATAGTTCATCTGTGCTTACTGAGATTTATCTCACCCCTTACGTTGTCCCCTTTAGGTGGCCATGATTAAGAAGATTGGAGCATGAACGTGGATCGTGGTGATATCAAAAGGGATTTAAAAAGTTTAAATTCAGTATTTCTTTGTTTTAGAACAAAGTATTTATATGTTACACTCTAAACTATGTATAAATGATATAAAGTACTTTTTGGAGTTTTATGCAAGTTTTATGAAAGTTTGATTCTCGGTTAAGATTCGGGCGTCACACCTGGAGTGATTGAATGTTCATGGAAAGTTCGAAGGTTTACTCAAAAGTCTCATTTACTTGATAAATGCTACTTAATGTTAGTATATCTGTAAGTTCATGGTGATGGTAATTCCTGGTTCTAAAGTGAAGCCTTTTTGAGTAGGATACAGGTTTATATCTTCTATCCCTTGTTCATATGAAATGGAAAAGAAACATAGAGGATGCTATCCACATTTGTAGGTGTTTTGCTTTCTTAGTGAAATTTAAAAGTTTACTCTCCTTACAAAAGTAAAAGGTCCTGTAGTGTTGGCCTGTTGGGTTGAATAGATGGGTTTCAATCTTCTATTGCTCGCTTGTTTTGTGTATGTTTTCATATCATAAAATAAGAAAAAACAATGAAAAAGAAATACAAGGAAAAAAAACCTTATTTCTATTTATTTCTAATGTAGGTTCTCATAATATTGGTATTGCCATGGCCACTCAACATGGTTTGGTTGTACCGAGCATAAAGAAGGTTCAATCTCTATCCATCTTGGAGGTTAGTTCTTTTTACTACTGATCTGTGTATTTTCTATGTTGTTCTATTTTGTCATTGTTTAGAATTTTGGTTCATCTTATAATCCTTTTTCTCTATTCGGAAGAAGAAGGCAAAATGAAAGTGAAGATGAATTTTATTGAATCTGCGCTTTACATAGGGCATGAAGCATTCTCTTTTCCCCTAGGCATCTTTTTCAATTGCATGTTTTGCTTGAGCCTCTAGCATCTTTAATTGCTTTAGGGGTAAGAGAGAAAACTTAGGGTTGCATTTACAGCACAGTGCTCTTGCAAGTTGCAAGTTGCACATCATCTTGCAAGTTGCACATCATTTTGGGTGAAAACTTAGGCATCTTTTTCACATCCATCCTTCCTTTTTTTGTGTGGTTATTTTGTTGTAGGACTTGTTACTCTTTCTAGGATTGATTCCAGCTAAGAGTATACAAATGCTTGCATCACATTGGCCTTTTTAATGAGTTATTGTTGCTTTAATATGATACACATACCTGTAGCTAGTATGGACAATAGTGGAAAATCATATGGGCTAAGCATAATGAAATACAGACTGTTAACATTAAAAGTGTTGAAGCAGATTATAAGGTTTGATTCATTGTTCATTTTTCATCTCAGGTTGCTAATGGAGAGAGATTACCTTTGGCAGTGAAGGAATTGGGGATCTATGGCTGTGATCTTTACCCACAAGTGAGTTGGTCTTCCTTTGCCCTCTGTAGCAAGGTATTAGATAAATATAATACATTATGGTATTTTAATACTAGTGAGCACTAAGCATGTATGTTCAAGGAAGTGGAACTGCTACTATTTTATTTTATGGGCTGATAGAGATATATGTGTGTGTGCACGAGTGTGTAAATGCCATGCTTTCGTTTTCTAGTGGTATAACTTTAATACAATTCAACATTAAGATGCTAGAATTTGTGGCACATGCTTTAGGTGTGTTTTGATTGCTTACGAAACCTGCATATAGTGTCTAAATTGTTTAAACAGTAAACTGTTTATATAGTGGTCAGTTCGGTTTTAATCGGTTATATAGTGGTCGGTTATTGGTTCGGTTTTTTATTTTAGGCAAATGTCGGTTATCGGTTTGGTTTTTTATTTTAGGCAAATTTCGGTTATCGGTTCGGTTTTTTATTTTAGGCAAATGTCGGTTATCGGTTATCGGTTCGGTTTTTTATTTTAGGCAAATGTCGGTTATCAGTTCGGTTCGGTTTGGAATTTTAGGATTCAGTTATTTCTGTTTCGGTTAGTTCGGTTATATCATTGTTGGAGATTGGTTCAGTTCGGTTAGTGTTCCCGATTTGGTTCAGTTCAGTTTTTTATTTTCGGGCGGTTTGGTTCGGTTAGAACCAATTGCACACCCCTAGAGATCGACCAAGAAGTGAGAGCATTTGTAAGATTAATGCCCCAAAAGATTGGCTAAAAGACGAAAAACATTTGAAAGACGAGAATCAACAAATCAATCCTCCGAGGGGATAGATCTAAAGAACGAAAAAGGCTCGAACAACAAAAGATCAAGGGATTAACTCATTACAGATCAAAAATTAATTTCTAAAAAAACATTCTCGGAGCAGCGAACTAGACTTCCTTGAGATTGGAAATCATTTCCAAAAGACTAATTTTGCGACTCAAACGATGAAAGGCACACTTCTGGGAGACTTAACAACACCTTTAGGAGGTTAATATCACTACTTGGAAAGACGAAAAAAGAGATCTCCAAAGACTAGAAATCAACTTCGAAGATTGTTGTCATGACTTAGAATGATGAAAAACACACCTCTAGGAGATCAAAATGAATTTTTGAAAAGCCAAAAAATACTTTTCAAGAGGTGTAAGGAAACTTCCAAAGAAAAATCACCTATAAAGAAAAAGAACGATAGTAGAAAATGTAGAAGTTTTACCCCCTTTATATAGTAGAGACCACATATAAAGGTCTGAGCATTCAGTTAAAAATTTTTACATGCAAAAGTTCAGTGGGATGAACAGACAAACTATCTTAGAGGCAAGGGGCATAGCTCAAGGCAAGAAAAGCAAGAAGAGAATAGAAGTTCTTACTAAACCAATGGAATGTGGATTCGAGAAGCATTGTTTTGCCATTTGAATGCCTAAAGCCCTCAAAAAAAAAAAAAATCAAAACACTTAAATATGCTACAGGATAATGAATGCACAAAAAAAGTTAAAAGTCTTGGCAAACAAGCAAACCTAGCATTAGAAACACAGAAAACATGAGAATGATCTAGAGTCAGAAATGCAAAATTATGGAAATGATCTAGAATTAGAAATACAAAAGGCGTAAGAATGATCTAGGACAAAACTAATATTATAAACACAAAAGTGTGAGAATGATCTAGAATCAGAAAACAAAAAAAGTGTAAAAATGATCTAAGACAAAACTAGTATTAGAGATGCAAAATTTGTAAGAATGATCTAGAATAAAAAACGCCAAAAGCATAAAAATGATCTAGGACAAAACGAGTATCAGAAACACAGAAAATATGAGAATGATCTGGAGTAAAAAATGCAAAAAGAGTGAGAATGATCCAAATTCAAAAATGCACAAAGCGTAAGAATGATATAGAACAAAACTAGTATCAAAAACCTAGAAAGCATGAGAATGATTTGGAATAAAAAATACAAAAAGCGTGAGAATGATCCAAAATTAGAAACGTAAAAGGCATAAGAACAATGTAGGACAAAACTAGTATCAAAGATATAGAAAGCATGAGAATAATCCAGAATTAGAAATGAAAAAGTATAAGAATGATTTAGGACAAAACTAGTATCAAAAACACCTAAAACGTGAGAAAAATCTGGAGTCAGAAACGCAAAAAGTGTGAGAATGATCTAGAATTAGAAACACAAAAAGCATAACAATGATCTAGGACAAAACTAGTATCAGAAACGCAGAAAGTATGAGAATGATGTGGAGTCTGAAACATTTTGGGGACGTTTTGCAAATTACAAAAAATTGTTAGAAACACGATTTCGGCGACCAATTATCTTAGAGATGGAATTACTTCCATCTCTAAGCAATCATTATATAAGTCTTCTACAATCTTCTTATTCTCGTTCATGACGCGCTTAAATCTATTTACAGTTTAGCCTAAACTATTTGTGTTTCTAAATCTCGAAGATCACTGCCATCGTTCCCTCATCGTTACTTCTTCCTGCTCCATTGTCGTTCCCTCATCGAAGATTGTTGTTGCTTCTTATTGTTCCCTTGTCGTACCCTTACAGAAGATTGTCCATGTCACTCCATCGTCATTCCCTCATTGAAGATCACCATTTCCTCACCATCGAATCTCGAAGATCAAGCCTCAGCCTCACGGTCACCGGTCGTTCCCTCATCTCGCACTCGCCTCTTATTGCTTCAGTGCACTCGCCACTGATTGCTTGATTTGCTTCAGTGCTTCTTGGTTCTTGCTGCTCATATGCAGGTAATTTTTGTTTTAAAAAATCATCATCTCAATTGGGTTTTAAAGTGATCTATTATAGTTCTTTCAGTTTTCTTGAAGGTGATGAGTATTACCTTTTAGATTACAATGCAATCCCGATTTTTGAAGCATCTGATTTTAATTTGGTTATACTTTTTTTATTATAGTTGTATGTTTGTTTGTATTATATTTGAACTATTTTTTATATTAAAAATTATATTAAAGAAATGTATTTTTTTTAATTTACACTTTATCTCGCGTTTCCTTTTCTTACTTTTTTGAAAAAAATATCGTTTCTCCATTTTTGTTTCGTATCAACAAAGTTTCTCGTTTTAGTTTTCAAGCAACCTAGACCAGAAAAACAAAAAGTGTGAGAATAATCTAAAATAAAAAATGCAAAATGTATAAGATTGATCTAGGACAAAACTAGCATTAGAAATGCAAAAATTACGAGAATGATAGAGGGAAAACCTAGCATTAAAAATGCAAAATGCTTGAGACCAAATTAAAAAAGAAAAATAAAAAATGCAAAAGTGTGAAAACGATCTAGGATAACCTAGAATCAAAAGTGATGAATGCAAAAGCCAAAGACGTGAAAAACATGAAAATGATCAGGGATAACCCATAAACAAAAGCAATAAGTATAAGAATCCTTCGCTAAAACAAAGTCCTTCCAAAAGATTAGAGAGTAAACCCTAACTTGAGAAGGAAAGGACACAAGAGAGTAAAAGAGCCCTAAAAGCTTACTCACACAAGCTGGAAGAGTCTCCACATTGAAAATTGGGCAAGAGCTCCAAATTAGAACCACCGTATTAGCCTTATAGTCCTAAATGGTAAATTCTCAACAACTAATTGATGTACTTTTCATAGAAACACTCAAAATACAAAGGGATGTTGGAATCAATAAAACAGACTGTTCGACGAAAAAATTCTAGAAAAATCACAATGATCAAATGAAAGAGAAATAAGGGCAGACCATGACATAGTCTATTTTTCCCTCCGAGAAACTTGAATGAAAGAATGGGGATCAATTGATGTGTTATAGGAAAAAACTTATTAAAAGAACAAAAAGGTTCAAAAATCCAAAATAATTTTTTGAACTAAAAATGTGTAAAATTTCCTTTGATTTGGGGTAGAGGGGGAGGAGGTATTGAATAAAGTACAAATATGATAACTCTGACATTCGAAAATTCCTCCAAGAGTTCTACAAAAAAGGATAAACATTATCGATAAGAATAATAATTTTGGGGATGACCTCCCAGCATTCGATCATTTATGGTGTCGGTGGGTACAAGAGTTCGCTTATGGATGGGAAAGCGGGCAAGACGAAGAGGAATACCTAGTGAGTTATATGTATTGGCTTAACAAGTTGTTTCAAGAGACAATCCACGAGACCTTTTGGGGATTGTCAAAGAGACAAGTCTTGTTTGGCCGTGAGCAGATGAATGACATGTGGAGGCGGCTGATTGAAGTAATGATGAATGATGTGAGCCTTTGTTCCCATTATGATACTTTTACCAGGGCTGTGAGGCAACAAGTTGCCATTTGGGAGTCCTATCAGGGGCCGGTACAGGACGTGCCCAAGATTGGAGCACTACTAGGCACCCAGTCAGTCCAAGCCACCGTGAGGGGATTGTTATAGCCACCAGAGGGACCTGTTGAACCCAGCTCCAGCGTAACTAGCAATGAGGACTTAGCTTACCTGGCAAATGAAGCTACCTCCATTGCCAGGGATGGTTAGGGGAATTCTAGTTAGTATGATTATTAGGGGGCTGTAATGTAAATGTATGGTTGTAAATTATAAGTTTTGTAAGGATGAGAATTGTGTGAGAAACATCATGTTCATTTTTGAAGGTATTATGTAATGAGATGTATTTAGTAAACTTATAAGTCTTGGGGTCCTTAGGTGTAATATCCCTAAATATTAGGATAAACAATAATTATTAAGTTTTGGTATTGGAAGTACATTTTGAGTATTTGAGAGTTTGGGAGGGATTAAAAAAAATTATAATAAATAAATAAAATAAAATAAAATATATATAGTAATAATAATAATAATAATAATAAAAGAGTAAATCAAAATAAATTAAATTAAATTAATTACTTAATGTGTGTGTATATATATATGTGTGTATGCATGTGTGTGGCCTTGTCTTGGCTTTTTTTTTTTTGTGTGGCTTAAAAGCCACTTGAATTTGGTATAAATTGAGGGAGGCTTGGGCAGCAAGGAGGGGGCCTTTAAAGGCCTTAAATGAGGGCGTTCAGGAACCTTTGGGAGAGGAAGAAATTGGAGAAAGAAGAGGTGTGGCTAGTAGCTTAAGGAAGAAAGGAAAATAGGAGAAATTAACGAGATTTGGGGGGTTATTTGGTGTCCAAAATATTCAGGTAAGTAGGTAAAAATTAGTAAAAGTATTATATGTTTAAATTATGTACTTTTCATGGCTAGATTATATGGATTATGCCGTTAGATTTAATTAATTTGAGCCGTTAACTTGTTATTTTATATAGAATGTTTTGCTTCACATCGGGAGCGTAGAAAAGTCAAGAATCAACCGTTTGCAGGCAAGATCCTAACCCTCTCCTCCTATTCCTTATTTCCCGTAAAAGTCTCCGTGGTTTCTCGTATTTTATTCTCTCCCTCACTATGACTCGATTCCACGAATTAATAATAATAATCTGCGTGATAACCACCCTATGACTTATATTTTATTAATGAGTTTATTATTAATAGAATGAGCTAAGTAATAATGTCTTAGTGTCTTTCATTTCTACTGTCACGGAGCTTCGTATCGCTCCGCTTCCCTTGGGAATGATGCCGAACCTATCGGGGTTAGGTTCTTAGAAAGTTGATTATGGTCAAGATTATGGGGCTATGTTGGGAGTCAGTTATGTATGTCGAGATAACTTCCTATGTGTGAGAAGAGATGAGAATAAGAATGATATAATGGTGTTTATGTTTTCATGGAGAAAGTTGTGGAATGATAAGCCTAAAGTGACTAAGTTCAGTGTTATCTGTAAGTGTGTCTAAGGGTATGCTGTACAAAGTCATTGACTGTCGACCGTGGGTCGTGGTAGTTGATGGCTGGATGTATGGGCGCCAGTCATCGGTTGTTACGATAAGCGTTAGACGGGACAGAAGAGTTGGTACTACTAGATTCCCGCCTTGGCTTGTGCATATCATGATGTGTGTGCTAGATAGGGTTTGGGTTACATTCACTTAGGGACATGCTTTGTGTGTGATGGGAAGTGTGAGCATCTACATGATCCGGTTGGTTTAAGAGCTAACTTGGGTTCTTTAGGTGAGCTGGTGCATTTAGAGGCATATCGCATGTGTGAATTCTTATGTGGGCGTAGCATGGCCTGATGCTTGATTTATGGGGGCCTTGTCATCACGTTTATACTGCAAAAGCCGTTGCATTTCCTAATTGTTGCACTGCATGGTGAGAATGTGCGGTTTAAAGTAATGAGTATGGGTGGCGGTGTGGCCCACGGTAAGACCTTGGGAATGAGACCCACAGTGGCGTGGCTCATGGTAAGATCTTAGAAATTAACTCGGGGGAAGCCCGAAACGAGGCAGGAAAAGCCAAACGTTGAATGTCAAGAAAAGCCGATTGATCAACATATTTTGCACTATTATTTAGTGGTTCAAGTTTAGCATTTAATTATTCAATGAACATGATTGCTTCTCATTTTGGGCTTAATATTGTTAATATAGGTACACATTACATGCAAAGCGAACATGGAGCAAAAAGAGTGATTTTGGTGCATGATGGGAGTGAAATAAAGCTTGGAGGCATGGTCAGGTATCGAATTAAAAGAAAGCAAAAGAGTATCGAAAGCAAGAAGTGGAAGATGATAAAGCAAGAGACTAAAGAAAAAGGCTAGCAGACCTATAGCGGAATGCATACTGTTGTAGGACCACTATAAGGTTTAGTTTCTAGAGCTCATGATCCTACAGCGGAATGCATACTGCTATAGGACCGCTTTACGAATTACTATCTGGAGCTCACGGGTCTGCAGCAACAAGCATACTACGGTAAGACCGCAGTAAAGTTCTGAACTTCAAATCAAAGCTCGATTTCGGCCCATCTCAGTCCAAATCAATGAAAAATGAGAGTTTTCATTATGCACGACTTTAATAACCTAAAAACCCCTATATAAAGGATTATTCTTGAGGGTTTTGGGGGAGTTTTTGGGATGGAAGAGAGATGAAAGATTGAAGACTCTTGGGTTGTATTTTTCTTTTTTTTCTCAATCTCTACTATGGATTCCCACTCTTTTCTTTTTCTTTTAATTGCAAGAATGCATTGCTAAGTGTTTATAACTAGGGTGAATGATGAAACCTCGACTTCTAATGGTTTGATTTAAAGTTATTCGGTTTGCTATTTTCTTATCCATTCGGGTTGATTGTTTGTTATGTTCATAATGTTGTTTTGATGCTTGATCACCATTGGAACATATTTGTGATTTGTATTGCTTTCGAGAGATTCAATATGGATTAGACATGGTAGCAAACAACGTAGGGTCCTATAATAGGTAGAGATACCATTATGCCCTATGAAATCATTTTGTGATGATCTCCGTGATTGAATACATGTTTATATGTTCGAAGGTTGATTAGAGATAGTTAATCTCATATATATATATATATATAGAACTGAATGACCATCGAGAAAAGCTTTTGGTTGTAATTGGATTGTCGATTTTCAACCTAAAATAAGGAATAACAAGACCCGAGTAATGAATAATTGAATCATACAAGGCTAACGGTGGATTCACAAACCCTAGTGCCTTAACTTTGAGAGTTTTTGAATCAAAGAAATTGTTTTGTTTGCATCTTTTATTAGTAAATTAGTTTTCATTGCAATTGAAGTCATTGTTAATGTGTGTGTTCGGTTAAGGTTAGATCAGTTAGAGTAACCATCAAAAGTTAATCCTCGTGGGTACAATACTCTATTCATCACTGTATTACTTGTCACGATCCATCCACTTGCGGGATAAAATAGGCAGGACAAGTTTTTGGCATCGTTGCCGGGGACTAACTCTTTGGATTATTGCTTTGATTGATATTAGGTTTAACTGTTAAATTTTGTTTTCATTATTTTCTGGGCTAAGCTATTTCAATTTGTGTGTGTGCAGGGATTGAGAGAGTGCATGAGCCGTTCACAACGTTCGGATATTTGTAAGTTTGATCTTGAGATAGAAAGAACGTTCCATCAAAGGCGTCGTGAACAAAGAGCAAGGAGGGAAAAGCAACTAAGTAACATGGGTGACAACGCAAACCAACTTGTTCCAATGGCGCAGCCCGTTGAAGTCAATGAAAGAGACATTTTGATGGGGGACTTCATGATGCCTCCAGTGATTGAGAACCGATCAAGCATAATCTATCCTCCCTACGGGCATGAGAACTTTCAGTTGAGGCCAGACGTGATCAATCTCTTTGCCAACAACATACCATTTTATGGAATGAGCGAGGAAAATCCGCACTATCACTTGTCTCAATTTCTGGAATATTATGGGAATTTCAAGTATCAAGGAATTAATGAAGAGGTACTCAAGATGCGCCTTTTCCCTCACACTCTGAAGGATAGGGCTCGAAAGTGGTTAGACTCATTACCACCAGGTAGTATTACCACATGGACAGATTTAGTACAAAAGTTCACGCTCAAATATTTCCTACCAGCCAAGATTAACAAGCTTAAACATGAGATTTCAACTTTTCAGCAAGCTAAGTCTGAAAACTTTCATGAAGCATGGGAGAGGTTCAAGGAGTTATTAAGAAAGTGTCCGAGTCATGGCTTTCCACTACCAGCTCAAAATCATTTTTTCTATGCTGGACTCACTCCTCAAAGTCGCTCTACAGTTGATTCCACAGCAGGAGAATCTATCCGAAATAAATCAGGCGGGGAGCTTCATGACCTTTTTGAGACAATGAGTGAGCAGTTAGTCATGTGGCTAGATAGAAGCTCACATAAAAAAGTAGCTAGAGTGCATGAAGTGGATGTTAACACATTGATGTTGGCTAAGATTGATGCACTGTCAAAGCAAATGGAAGCTTTAAAGTACTATTCTAATGTTAATATGGTGCAAGGTTCACTCCCCATATGTGAAACTTATAGAGCAACTCATCCATCGTCTGAATGCCCGCTGCTCATAAATCCACCATTCACGGAGCAAGCTGCCTATGCTCAAATTTTCCAATGTCAGCAAAATTTCCCAAGGCAGCAAAATAACCCATTCTCACAAACATACAATATGGGTTGGAGGAATCATCCTAATTTCTCTTATGGTAATACTCAGATCATACAAAATTCACCAAGACAAGGGCAACCACAAGGGGGAAAATGAGGATGGGAAGAAGCGGTTTCGAAGCTTCAAGAACGAAGTAACCAGACTGACACAGCTATTAAGAATATTGAAAATCAAATCGGACAGCTAGCAAAAATCCTAACAGAGAGACAACCAGGCACTTGGCTTAGCAACACCGAGGTGAACCCAAATGAGCAAGTAAATGCAATCACAACAAGAAGCGGGGTACAGCTCCTGGAAATTCATGTTAAGAGGCCCGGAGTTGCGAAAGAGACTATAAAAGTTCAAGAGACGACAACTGAATCAAATGAGTCTAAAGCTCCAAATAATCAAGAAGAACTAGAAGTTTCAGCTAAATAAGGGCTCCAAAAGAAGGTGATGCCACCACCGGTAAGGCCATATGTCCCTTTGATTCCATTCCCTCAAAGGTTGCGCATGCACAAGATGGATAAGCAATTTCAGAAGTTTTTGGAGGTATTCAAGAAACTTCATATTAATATACCATTTGCGGATGCCTTAGCCTAAATGCCCAGCTATGCAAAGTTCATGAAGGAGATACTTTCGAATAAGAGAAGGTTGGATGAGCATGAGACCGTCATGTTGACGAAAGAGATTAGTGTTATATTGCAAAATAAGCTACCACCAAAATTGAAGGATCCAGGGAGTTTCACTGTCCCTTGTACTATTGGTAGTTTATATTTCAAACAAGCCTTATGTGATTTGGGTGCTAGTATTAATTTAATGTCTTATTCTTTTTTCAGGGAACTTACGTTAGGAGAAGCAAAGCCTACAAGGATGTCATTGCAAGTGACGGATAGATCGGTGAAACATCCACGCAGAATTGTCGAAGACATCTTGGTGAAAGTGGATAAATTTATATTCCCTGCTAATTTCGTCATCTTGGATATGGGAGAAGATAGGGATGTTCCACTCATATTGGGGCAACCTTTCTTAGCCATGGGACGAGCCCTCATTGATGTTTAGAAAGGATAATTAATGTTAAGGCTGAATGAGGAGCAAATCACTTTCAATGTGTTTAAGGCACTCAAACTACCTAGCTCATTAGATTCGTGCTTCCGGATAGATATTATGGACAGAGAAGTAGAGGAATTTTTCAAATTGGAGCATCCAGCAAATCCTTGGGAGGCATGCATCATGCACTCACAAGATGAAAATTCAATTTCAGCTACCATGGAAGAATGTGTGCAGTATTTGCAGGGCTCAGAACCCATGAGAAGATGAAGACAGTACATGGAATTGGGTATCAACCTTTCTCAGCCACTCCCTTCAATTCAACAAGCTCCAAAACTTGAGTTAAAGCAACTGCCCTCACATCTTCGTTATGCTTATTTGGGGGAATCCTCTACTCTTTCAGTTATCATTGCCAATTCTATCAATAAAGACGAGGAAGATAAATTACTTCGGGTGCTTCGAGAATACAAGTTGGCTCTTGGATGGACTATAGCAGATATCAACGGCATTAGTTCCTCCTTTTGCATGCACAAGATCCTTATGGAAGAAACTTATAAGCTGGTAGTGCAACATCAATGTCGACTAAACCCCTATCTTCAAGATGTGGTCAGAGCTGAGGTATTGAAATTACTTAATGCTGGGATTATTTATTCCATATCGGATAGTGCATGGGTTAGTCCTGTTCAGGTTATGCCGAAAAAGGGAGGAATCACAATGGAAAAGAATGAACATAATGAGCTTATTCCAGTTCGACCAACTACAGGGTGACGAGTTTGCATAGATTATCGCAAGTTAAATGACGCAACCCGAAAGGATCACTTTCCCCTACCATTCATTGATCAAATGTTGGAGCATCTAGCAGACCATTCCTACTATTATTTCCTTGATGGCTACTCAGGATACAATCAAATTCCAATAGCCCCGGAAGATCAAGAGAAAATAACATTCACTTGTCCATATGGCACATTTGCATACTGACGGATGCCTTTTGGCCTATGTAATGCACCTGCTACATTTCAACGCTGTATGATGTCAATCTTTTTAGATATGGTGGAAAGATTTATTGAGGTATTCATGGATGATTTCTCAGTTTTTGGTTCATCATTTGACGAGTGTTTAAAGAACTTAACTTTTGTTCTAAGGCACTGTGAAGAAACAAACCTCGTGCTGAACTGGGGGAAGTGTCACTTTATGGTCTAAGAAGGAATTGTGTTAGGTCACCGGATTTCAATTAGAGGCATAGAGGTTGACAAAGCAAAGATCCAAGTAATCGAGAAACTACCTCCAACGTC
The DNA here is from genome assembly GCA_036245055.1 of Diospyros kaki. Taxonomy (NCBI): domain Eukaryota; kingdom Viridiplantae; phylum Streptophyta; class Magnoliopsida; order Ericales; family Ebenaceae; genus Diospyros; species Diospyros kaki. Next base: position 15,173,537 of record BSEG01000008.1, read on the forward strand.
AGTCAAGGGCATCAGAAGTTTCTTAGGACACGCTGGTTTTTATAGAAGATTCATTAAGGATTTCTCTAAGATTACGAAGCCGTTGTGCAACTTGTTGGAGAAGGATGCCAAATTTGACTTCTTGGAAGAATGCCTAATGTCTTTCAACATGATCAAAGAGAAGTTGATTTCAGCACCTGTGGTTGTGGCACCAGATTGGGACTTTCCATTTGAACTCATGTGTGATGCTAGCGATTATGCAGTGGGGGCCGTTTTGGGACAACGGAGAGATAAGATCTTCCATGTTATTTACTATGCTAGTCGGACTCTCAATGATGCCCAGCTGAATTATGCTACTACAGAAAAAGAGTTACTAGCAGTGGTCTTTGCATTTGAGAAGTTTCGATCTTATCTCATTGGGTCAAAAGTAATTGTCTACACTGACCATGCAGCCTTGAGGTATTTGTTTGCATAGAAGGATGCGAAACCAAGGATGATCATATGGATACTATTGCTTCAAGAGTTTGATCTAGAGATAAGGGATAAGAAAGGATGTGAAAATCTGGTGGCCGACCATCTTTCTAGAATGGAAAATTTCAAGCAAACAGCAATGGAGGACCATAATGAAAAATTTCCAGATGAACAACTTCTTATGGTTGAAAGAAAGGCCAACGACATAGAGGCACCTTGGTTTGCTGATTATGTGAATTATCTTGCAAGCAATATTGTGCCACCATATTTTAACTACCATCAGCGCAAAAAGTTCTTTTCAGATCTCAAGTATTACTTTTGGGAGGATCCTATTCTTTACCAACGCAGTGCCGACCAAGTAATTCGGAGATGTGTCCTGGAAGAAGAAATGGAACTGATCCTGGAGCAGTGTCATGCTTCACAATATGGTGGACATTTTGGGGGCAACAAAGACAGCACCAAAGGTCCTTCAATCTGGATTTTATTGGCCTACTCTTTTTAGAGATGCTTAAACATTGGTAAAGAAGTGTGACCAGTGCCAACAGACAGGAAACATATCAAGGAAGCAAGAGATGCCTCTTTATGGAATTCTTGAAGTTGAGTTATTTGATGTTTGGGGCATTGATTTCATGGGCCCATTCCCACCATCATTTGCCAATCCTTATATTTTGGTAGCAGTAGATTACGTCTCCAAGTGGGTCGAGGTTGTTGCCTTACCCACTAATGATGGCTGAGCCGTGGTGAGTTTCCTCAAGAAAAATATTTTTACTCATTTTGGTACTCCTCGGGCCATAATAAGTGACGGAGGAAAGCATTTTTGCAACCGATACTTCGACACTCTTTTGGCCAAATATGGGGTGAAACACAAGGTTGCTACTCCCTATCATCCCCAAACAAGTGGGCAAGTGGAGATTTCAAATCGAGAGCTGAAGAGGATCTGGGAGCTCACAGTGAATGCATCTCATAAAGATTGGTCGAAAAAACTTGACGATGCACTATGGGCTTATCGCACTGCATTTAAGGTGCCTATTGGGATGTCACCATATCATCTTGTCTTTGGAAAAGCATGTCACTTACCAGTTGAGTTGGAGCATCGAGCCTATTGGGCAGTGCGAAAGCTAAATTTTGATTTAAAAAAGGCTGGTGAAAAGAGGTTATTGTAGCTAAATGAATTAGATGAACTTCGGTTGGAGGCCTATGAAAATGCCAAGTTATACAAGGAGCGAACCAAAAAATGGCATGATCATCACATTCATTGGAAGCTATTTGAGGTGGGGCAAAAAGTGTTGTTATTCAACTCACGCCTCAAGTTATTTCCAGGCAAGTTGCACTCAAGGTGGTCTAGGCCGTTCACTATTACCAAAGTTTATCCACATGGTGCTGTTGATGTCACTCACGACACCAAGGGTACTTTTAAGGTGAATGGACAAGGACTCAAGCCATATCTAAGGGAGGAATTTGCTAAGGAAAAGACATCCACCGATTGAGCAATTCGGAATGAGCAGCAGCACAGTCAAGTTAATGACTCTAAACAAGCGCTCTTTGGGAGGCAACCCAATTTCCTATCTTTTCATCTCTATTTGTTGTTGTTCCTTTCATTTTCTCTCTTTTGCATTTGTTTTAAAGTGTTGGGTACTAGGTTAAAGAATGCCTTGATTAGGAGAGTTCAACATTTAGAGCCTAGGCTTCATCAATGAAAATAAATAAATAAAATAAAAAAATTTGTTTATAAAAAAAATAAATTAATTAAGGGGGGGTAGCTCGCGCCATGGCGCGAGGCAGCAACCTTGCTGCTGCTCGCGAACGAGCCGCGACATGCATGTTGCGGCCAGGCCGCTGCCAGACCGCGCCACAGCATGCTTGCTATGGCTCGCGGGTAGGCCGCGACATGCATGCCGCGGCTGCACCGCGATAAGGGTCGGCCTATTAAGGCCGACCCCCTGCCTTTTGTTTCCCCCTCTACTCTCTCTCTCTCCCACTTCTCCCTCTCTAAGTTCCCTTGCCCCACCCTCACCTAACATCCCACTATTCTTCTAGCTTGCTCCGATCCCATTTTTCCCAAGTTCTCCCTTCTCTCCCTCCCACTTCAACATCAAAGGTATGTTTGAAATCTTTGTATGGATTGGTGCCCCATTTTGGAAATGTGTGGTGTGTTGCTTTGTGAATGGGAGTAATGATGTTGTGGTTGGTGATGTTGTGTTTGACTTGTTGCTAATTGTTATGCTTTTGTTTAGGGAAATTTAGTGGATCCTAAGCCCTATTTTCTTCTTTTCCTTTCAGCATGCACACCAAGTGTTCGATGAAATGCCTCAACCACACATTTTCACACACATTGCACCATGAATTGAGGGCATGGAATGAGTTAAGTTTAGGGGGATGTTGTGGCACCTTTGGCTTCTCAAAAATATTTATTTCTTCAAAAAAAAAAAACAAACAACAAACCAACAAAGAAATCATTACTTGTTTCTCTTATTCATTTTCGTTCTCATGGTTGGTTTTGTGCTTCCAGGAACGGGCCTAAGCAAAGATGGCACCCAAAACTCGCTACACTCCAGCTGCAAACAAGGGTAAAGCCATTGCAACGAGTTCCAACACTTCCAAATGGCCGCGAGCTAATCCTCCCTCATATCCAATCTACCTCACTACCAAAGCTGAAGAAAGGGCTCAAGTGATAGAGTCATGGCCTCTCCACAGAGAGCGGGAAGTTGACCTTGCTAGCATTGAGATCACCGGTGTTTCTAAAGTAATTCATGCCAAGTAGTGGAGCAAACTTTGTGCTAAGCCTCATAAGATCTATCCTTCCGTGGTTCGAGAATTCCTTGCCAATTTCAATGATAACATCCTTGGAGGTGATAATGAAGATCATGTTTTCCATACATATGTGCGAGGAGTGTGGGTACCATTCAGTCCTGACGTCATCTAGCACTTTTATCAAGTGCCATCAGGGACAGATCTCTCGGACATAGAAGACTGGAATCAAGTGGCTTGTTTTTGTTTCAATGAAAACATTCCACCGGTGTGGCCACGTCATAATGTGGTGCTCCATAACGAGCTCAACCTCAAGGCGAAGATGTTCCATTACATCCTATCCTCCAACATTGCTCCATCCTCACACATGACTAAGATATACCCTCCATGGATGCAGCTACTTTATGCCTTGGCTACTGGACATGATTTGAATTTTGGCGAGCATATCTTCCAACAAATCGTCGCCCTCGCCTTGACTAAGGGTAGTAAGAAGAGGATTTACTTTCCAGCGCTCAAGGCATTATGCAAGCAAGACAAAGTTCCTACATCCACATCTGAGCTCAACAGGACGAAACCCGTACTAATCAATCTCTACATTATCCGACAGTCCCAAACTCAGATTGCCCAGAGCCGACATGCAGCTCGAATTCAAGACGTAGTAGTAGAGGCCGAGGAAGAAGATGACGCCAAGGAGTACATGGAACCTGAAGCACCACCGGCAGTGAGACCACCGCCCCGGCGCCGACCTAGAGGAGTCAACTTCGGCCCCACATTGGAGGCCATGCAAGCACAAATTCAAGAAAATCGAGAGGAGCAAGATCGGCAATTTCACATGTTGCAAGCTAGCTTGGATGTTCTCAGAGCCGACCTTTGTACCCAGCATGAGGAGGTGAGATCCATGTTTGCCCAGCTACTCCGGTCCTAGCCGCTGCCACCTCCCGAAGACCATTGATTTATTCCAGCCATCACTAGACCGATTCTTTTGCCCAGGTACCTTCCTTCCTTTTTAATGCCTTTCGAGCTCTTGGGACAATGGCTCATTTTAAGTTTGGGGGGAGGGTTTTGATAATCCAATCATGCATGATGTGTTAGCCTACTTGGTTGTAGCCATTTACAAAAAAAAAAAAAAAAAATTGGTTGGATAGCTCTACCAGCAATGATGAACACTACATGGTATTTTTATGCTTCACAAAGTAGTTGATAGTGATGTCCCTCACATTGTTTGAATTACTCATATGTCCATGTGATGATTTATATTGAGCACGTGTGTCGGGTTGCACATTGCATAGGTTGAATACACTTACCTAAATGACTAGCGGACTCTCCACTTCGACTTAGTATTGTAACTCACAAAAAAAAAAAATGTTTGGGAAAGGTCAAGCTGTGGTAGTGTATATTGAGGAATGTGTTGATTCCGTGCATGTTTAAAATTTGTGTGGAGTGTGTAGACAAACTAACAGAAGCTAAGCAATGACCAAAGGCTAGAAATCTTTTTCCTCTATTGTTATGTCATGCACACTATATCAATCATCATATATATATATATCATGCACCTCTCTTCATAGCCTAGTTGAATCGGGTGATTAAGTCCGTAGGGGTGTCTCAACACCTGGTGCCCTAAGGTCATCTGACTTGGGAGTCATCGGCTGAAAGCTCGCTACAAGGTTCTTCTAGAAAGCTTAATGGGGAGAGCCTTTGCTAAAAAAAAAAAAAATGATTGTGCTGACACTTATATTGTGAGGGATGAAGAAAACTAGTGGGTTTAACTGCTTGGTAGAGGTTGGAATGTCAAAGCACTCAAAATTAAGGAGAATCTTCACAAACTGAGGTAGCATTATCTCTAGCTAGACCCAACTAGACTAAAAAAAATAAAAATAAAAATAAAAATAAAAAATAATTGAAAGTAATCATAAGATACCTAGGGATTGAATAAAGGTATTAAGTTTGGGGGTGGTGTGCAACTCATAAGAGGGAAAGGAAAACATGATCATTGAGGGGTTGGGTAGCAACAACCTAATGCATGATAAAGAATCCGACTATGCGCACACACACGTCAGGCATGAAATGAGTCCAAAAACTATGGTGGAGCATTACTTGATAACTCATTGTGAATTTTAAAATATACCAAAATCTGAGACTAATAGTAAGGTTATCCAATGTGTGCGTGAGTGATAATCTTGTTCGGGACGACCAAGAGGCTAAGTTTGGGGGTATTTGATCAACATATTTTGCACTATTATTTAGTGGTCCAAGCTTAGCATTTAATTATTCAATGAACATGATTGCTACTCATTTTGGGCTTAATATTGTTAATATAGGTACACATTACATGCAAAGCGAACATGCAGCAAAAAAAGTGATTTTAGTGCATGATGGGAGTGAAATAAAGCTTGGAGGCATGGTCGGATATCAAATTAAAAGAAAGCAAAAGAGTATCGAGAGTAAGAAGTGGAAGATGATAAAGTAAGAGGCTAAAGAAGAAGGCTAGCGGATCTGTAGCGGAATGCATACCGCTGTAGAATCGCTATAAAGTTTAGTTTCTAGAGCTCACGGTCCTACAGCGGAATACATACCGCTGTAGGACCGCTTTACGAATTGCTATCTGGAGCTCACGGGTCTGCAACAACAAGCATACCACGGTAGGATCGCGGTAGCATTCTGAACTTCAAATCAAAGCTCGATTTCGACCCATCTCTGTCCAAATCAATGAAAAATGAGAGTTTTCATTATGCACGACTTTAATAATCTAAAAATCCCTATATAAAGGATTATTCTTGAGGGTTTTTGGGGAGTTTTTGGGATGGAAGAGAAGCAAACAAAAGATTAGAGACTCTTGGGTTGTATTTTTCTTTTCTTTCTCAATCTCTACTATGGATTCCCACTCTTTTCTTTTTCTTTTGATTGCAAGAATGCATTGCTAAGTGTTTATAACTAGGGTGAATGATAAAACCTTGACTTCTAATGGTTTGATTTAAAGTTATTTGGTTTGCTATTTTCTTATCCATTTGGGTTGATTGTTTGTTATGTTCATAATGTTGTTTTGATGCTTGATCACCATTTGAACATATTTGTGATTTGTATTGCTTTCGAGAGATTCAATATGAATTAGACATGGTAGCAAACAACGTAGGGTCCTATAATAGGTAGAGATACCGTTATGCCCTATGAAATCATTTTGTGATGATCTCCGTGATTGAATGCATGTTTATATGTTTGAAAGTTGACTAGAGATAGTTAATCTCATATATATACATAGAACTGAATGACCATCGAGAGAGGCTTTTGGTTGTAATTGGATCGTCGATTTTCAACCTAAGATAAGGAATAGCAAGACCCGAGTAATGAATAATTGAATCATAAGAGGCCGACAATGGATTCACAAACCCTAGTGCCTTGACTTTTAAGAGTTTTTGAATCAAAAAAATTGTTTTGTTTGCATCTTTTATTAGTAAATTAGTTTTCATTGCAATTGAAGTCATTGTTAATGTGTGTGTTAGGTTAAGGTTAGATCAGTTAGAGTAACCGTCAAAAGTTAGTCTTCGTGGGTTCGACACTCTATTCATCACTGTATTACTTGTCATGATCCGTCCACTTGTGGGATAAAATAGGCAGGACATCGACCATGGTCAGGAAAAGGCGGGTCCTATTGAATGATGAAATGGTAGCTTATGTTAGATTGCAACAGGTTTGTTGTGGGACTTAGGTGCCAATGTGTGTTTGATGTGGGCCCCAAGGACCGTTTATGTAAAGTTTATTATATGTTTATGCATCTAAAAATAAGGCAGGTATTGGGCATGGCATGACATGATGTTGCATTGGCATGAATTGCATGGGGTGTTATGGGAAGGGTTTTGTTTGTACCCTACACCTTTTCTTTCTAGAGCTTGCTGAGTCTTGTGACTCACGTTTGCTTTCCATCATTTCAGGTAAGAATATCCTGAGATCGCAGGTGCGTCCGACAGAGTTGAGTTCCGATTGTTGAGTCAGGATAGCAAGTGTAGAGTACTCCCGAGACTAGGTCCTGGGTGTCGTTATGCTTGTCTAAGAGTAATGTTTTATTTGTTGAGATGAGTGTATTCTATGAAGTCAGATGGGCTCATGTTGTGAGTGATTATATAAGGATGATTACTTAATGTTTTATGATAAAGATTTATGGTTTCTAAAAGAGTTGGGTGTGAGTCTTAGTTTGTGTTATTGTTCGGTATCATTTAAGTAATGACCCTCTCATGGATCCTCTTTGTGCACGGGGAGGCTCCGAGAGGCAGGCCGTTACATTAGGAATCAAGTAGTTATTGCTATTAGTAAAGAGTATCCTAGTGACTTGATGTGATGAATAGTATGAACCTGAAAGTTACAGGTTTAACCTGCGATAGACATTTGGTTGCAAACTATTTTCGTTAAGACTAAGTAGGCCGGACACCTGACTTGTGGTGGGCTTGATGGGTCCCTAACCATTATTTATTAATTATGTGGATTAGGGATAACATGTACCTCGTTTAAGGGAAGTGATTAAGGGAACTTTTAAAGCTGCATTTAGGGCGTACGTTGTTCATGATAAAGGCGTGTATGGCTTGATTCCTCCCTCGGTTGTGAATGAGCGTGGGATACTCTTGACTTTCTTGAAGATTTACCAGGGAGGTTGTCTTAGTAAGGGATTGACCCTACAATTGAACCGGGCAGCCTTGAGGCATAAATGTCCTTTTTCCTGAGCTGATGATTTATCGGGCTAACTCCGAGATGTTTTCTAACAAATTGCATGTCGTACTCGTACGACCGTCATATGTTCATGGCCATGCCAATTGAGTTGACCGACGCCTTCATAGTACTTATGGATTGGTCAAGACTGGTGACAAAGATAAAGGTCTGAAGCTTCCTTGGTCTCGCTAGGCGTTGCCAACGCCCTACAAAAAGCTTGCGTCAATTTCATGAGAGATGAGGTCGTGGTAGAATGTGAGCTGGAGGTCTATGATTGGATCTTGCCAAGAGTGGTACAAAAAGGTCCCATATGGTGGACATGTACTATAGGAGTCCGATGGTAAATGGTAGATACGTAAGTACTGAGACGTGTGCATGGCATACTAAGACGGAAAACTGAAGGTTAGGTAATGCGGTAGCTTATGTGAAGTTGATAGTTAAACTGTCTGTACATATTCAGACGAGGGATATGTAATGTGATGTGGTGTGAAGGTAAATTGAGGTTCTAAAGGGTTTGAATTTTTTTGGAGGTTTAAGGCATCAACCCTAAGTTTAATCGAATATAAATCGAAACACTAATACGAAGTCCCAAGTTCAAGATGGAACTTAACAGATAGAGCACTGTACCGATTGTATTTATGATAAGTCTGGGGTCAAGCTTATCCCAAGAGAGATTTATGATGAAAATTCACTGAAGGACTATTACGGAATTGTGGACTTGGAGCTTACAGCGGTTATGATGTTTGGACATTTGGCATCACTACCTAGATAGGGTATAGGGGTTTAGTTCTTACAGATGGAGCGGAGTACAGGCAACGATGTCGCGGTTGGCGTGACGAAGAACTAAGGCTGAGAGATTTTGTAATAAATAGGGTGAAGTAAAGGTGGTAGTAGACGTTTTGGGCTTCCATGGAGCATTCGTGATAAAGTGAATTAGAAATAAGAAAACCCCTTAAAGATTGTTGTTGCGAGAGATACCCGGGTGTATGGCTAGGATTGAAGTTAGTTGTATGTCTAAGTAACTGTTAGGTTCTGCTGTAAGGATAGTGGTTGCTATGAGTACGCTCGGTACTAATCGCGGACCACATGCTCTGGGGTCGGTTATTAACCGATTGAGGGCATGAGACTCCTCTGGGTGCTGGTCAAGTGGTACATCGGCGGGAACATGAGATGTTTTGTTATGCCAGCCAGAAGAATGCTTAAGCCACATTAGTTCCTTTTCACTTGTGGGGAGACCTATGAGATGCCTTGGTGCTTGGAACAATTCCTGATGCGATGAGGTGCTTTTAGTTGAGCAAGCTACAGAACGGATAACATCAGTTCTAAAGATCGTGTTCCAGCTAACTTATAAGGCCTTTGAGGAGGTCAGGGTTAGTATTTAGCGATCAAGAGGAGATATGCTCAATTAGCTATTTGAAGTTAAGGGTAGCAATAGGACAAGATTGAGGATTAGTGGTCACCGAATAAGTCATAGTAGGAACCCACAATTAGGTATGTCAATTCCTTTAGGGGAGAGATCTAGTGACATTTTAGATCTCAAGATGTGTTGAGTGGAGAACGTTTATTCCTTGATAGTCCTGATTAAATGACTACCCATACTTATTAACGAAACCTCGAGCATACGTGGCAAATTGTGGGAGAAAGTACTGTCGAGAAAATGCTATGTACTTGGTTAAGAATCAATTAGAAAAAGTTAGACTAAAGGATATTGCTGTTGAACTTTTGATTGAATATGTAGTATCTTTTCCATGTTCCTATGCTTCGCAAGTACGTAGTAGGTTCCGATCACGTTACCGAGTATTAGCCTCTCGTTATGCAAAGGGATGGCTTCACTCCTGTCACTACCAGTTGTATTTGAGTTAGCTGCATTTGCATTGAGCTTTATGCTGCGAATTAGTTAATCATTGGGATTGAATACCTCTGAATTTTGAACTTGCCTTTAGGTTGATATGTGGTCGAGATAGTACCAAATGGAAGTGCGATGAGAACCGTGGGATAGCTTTGGGGAACAATTGGATTATGGTATTGTAACAGGAGAACCTTGTTGTTGTATGTAATATGATTGATGGTGTTCTTTAAGTTAGTTAAGGTACTAGTGGTCATAACGTGGCCTAATTGAGGTGATGGATTGGGGAGAAGTGCTAGTGTATCAAGTCTAGTAGGATACGTGGTAGACTCAGACTCGTGAAAATACTAGAAAATGATGATATGGAATGTTTTGAAGAAATGTTGGATGTTGTCATGGGAGCTACGAATGTATCTCGAGAGAATGGACTGAGCACGAATTTCGATGATGAAATTCTATTAAGGGGGAGACTGTAATATCCTGGTAAATCGGGAATAATTAATGATTATTTATTTAATCAAGAGTAGTTGATAGTTATTAATTTACGATTATTTGTGAGTTTAAAGAAAACATTAAATTATTTGGAGATGAATAATAATTTATATTGTTTTGAGGAAATAAGAAATTAAGGGTAATTAATTAATTTATTTGAGAACATTTATGGAAAAAAAGAAAGATTAAAATAAATTAAATTGGGTGATTTCTAGAAATTTTGGGGTGGACGTGAAATAAGTGGAAGTTAAGATTAGGGGTGTATGTGCTAAATTCGGAAGTTATGAGGGCAAGAGTGTTAATTTCTGGAAGTTTTGGGCACTGCTGCAATTTCGGAGAAAAGGCTGTGGGTCACTTTAAAATTAATGTAGGGCATATATATGTTGAAGGCATGTGGTGGCGCGAGCGGTCGCAGGCAAGGCGTTCGTGGGTGAGGCGTGGGGCATGTGTGCGCTTGAAGGATTTTGGCTGATTTTTCAGCCAAAACCTTGCACAAAACGGCATCGTTTTGGGCAAGGCGGTGGGCAGCCAGCAACTGCCACGCGGCGCACGCTGGGCCGCCCAATTCCTTGCTTTTTAAACCCTGATTTCAACAGTTTTGGGGAGCAAATATTAAACAATTCCAGAGAGCAAAATTAGGAGAAGAAGATGGCGCGTCAAGGCTAAGAATTGAGGGAATTTGGGGGCAAAATTCAGGATTAAATGTGGTTTAATTGCGATTTAATTAGCCAGGTGAGTAGAGAAATATGTGTTAATCATTCTATACGGTTGGAATTTAATTTTGGATCTGATTTTGTTAATTTTGGTAGTTTATGTTAATTTACAGCGTGTATTAATTTGGTGGCATGTGAGCGTGAAAATGTTGTAATCTGCTAAAACGAGGCAAGCTGCCTTCTACCTTTGCAATCTCCTTCCATTTTATGAACCCCACACCTTCCCTTAATTCGTTTCAATATCGCGTATTAATTATATAAATTGAGGATGTTATTGGCATGATTTAATTTAAATTAAATATGAGACTCATTAGGGTTTTATTTGTTGTGTGCGTGAGAGTGTATATTGCCTTGTCCATGTGAGGGTGTGTTGCTGTGAGTGTGCCGATTTATTTATACATAAACACAGTGTATGGGTGTGTGAATATCACTGTGTGTGAGTGCAAGGGATTTAAATAAAATAGAAAATGGCCACTAGCCGTGAGTGCATATTAGTGGTGATATGTACATATGTTATTAATAATAAATATATACTTCCCTATTTGTATATTCTAAAAAGGAAGTGATATTTGCATATTAGTAAGCATTAAGTTATTATTATTATTATATATTATTACTTCTAATGTATCAATATTGTTACCATTATTATTATTGGTATCAGGATTATGGTTATTATGAATGTATTGTTGTTATTATAATAATGCTATTATTGTATTACTATTATCGTTATTGTTATTAATCTGTGCAGTGGGGGAACAATTCAGGGCGAAATTAGCTAACAAAAGCCAAGCTCTAAACCCTCTCTGTAAACCCTACAATCTTCGTGTAAGTCCCTGTTGTTTCTTGTATTTTACCTCCTCCCTTACTCCAATGCGACTCCTAGCATTATTTATGGAGTTATTATTCATTTGGTATAATTTAAATTAAATCCGGGACTTCTAGAATTTTAGTTGTTGAAAGCCTATGGGGGTTTATACCGCTCCTATTCCTTTCGGAATGATGCTAAACCTAACTTGGGAACTAGGTTCTTAGAGGTATGGGTTTATTTATGGATTTTTCAGGTGTGGTTTGGTTAAGGCTATCGAGCAGTGGAGCAGGGGTCGGCTGTTTGGTGACGTTGGAGTAGACTATTGTACAGCCCTGAAGTGGACCATTAGGCGGACACTCCTAGTTATTGACCGTTGACCGGTGCCGGACACTACTGACTAACCCTGCCATTATGTGATTTATTGCATGATTCGATATGTTGTATTACCGTTCATAGTTTGATATGCACATGGGTACGGGATGCATGTTGGGGTATTCATTTATTGAGTATGCTTAGACACGGACATTCTAACATGGTTAGATTGCATCTGGCACGGGTATATGCATCGTGTGCAGTTTACTATGTGGGCGGAGCATGGCCTGATGTTTGGATGTATGGGTGCCAGTGTATCACGTTGATGCTCACTACACCATTGCATTTTTATGTGCATTACATGGTTACCGATAGTTCACAAGTCTCAGACGGGATGATCGTTTCGAGGGAGCCTATGGTTCGATTATTCTGCAGCTCGAGTGTCAGGAGGACCGACGCGAGCACACGGGTGATGGGAGCACCGACCTAGGACAGCGCGCACAGGTTTGTTGGAGATATATGTTGCCTTTCAGGGCAGTAGCAGGTTGGTATGGGACTTGGGTGCCGTGTGTCTTGTGTGGGCCACAAAGACTGATACATGCTTTTATTTACACTTTTATACTATGTTGGACGTTTCATGGCTTGTGTGTACTTAAGGGTTGGTGTTCTGAGGAGAGTTTATTGGATATGTACAGCCTACAACCTTTCTTTCTTTATGCTTGTTGAGTCTCTCGACTCACTTTGTTTTTTATCATTCCAGGTAGTGGCAGCGTGGGTCAAGGGCAAGGGAGTCAGCATCTAGCAGCAGAGTCGGTGTGGTCTACAGTCAGTTTCGTCAGTCCCTGTCATTTCCCCGTCAGCCTTAGTTAACTCTGATGTTTGAGTAGGATTTACTCTATTATTTTGACATGTGCCAAGTCATTTCTCGTGTCTCATGTATGTTAACACAGGTGTCTATATGTATTGGTTATCATGTGACCGTTGTGCTAGCAGAGTACCCGTAGTACATATATGTGAATAGCTTAGCTTCCGTTGTTTTCATTCTTGTGTATGCATGCCAGGGTATTTTATGTCCTGTGTTTCATTCCTTCTCCTCCCGTAAGCGCTCCCGTTCGGGTAGTCCGGGTAGTTGGAATATCCGGGCGGGGGTGCTTACACTTGGACTTGCTACATATAGGAGTTGGTTGATCAAACAGCCGACGAGAGCTGTGAATGTGAGAATTGAAGCATGCTACATTTTTATGAGAATGAGAGTTCACCTGTGGTTTAATGCTTTAATGTGGAGATTGATGTGATTTTAGTTGAAGCATCAAACAGTGTCATCTAGTCTAGCAAATAGGACGACCACATGTGGCAACTGCAGGCTACCAAGTGGCACCTGTAGGATGGTCACACACGGCAACCATTTGCTCCATCCATGAGACGCCCGATTACCTTTTTCTTGGAATAAGTGATTGTGTTACACAATCTAATCTTAGCTGCTCATCCAACCTTTATGATGCTCCATCCCAAGCGTCAAGAATTGTTATTTATCTCTCTCCTGGAGATATGGAGTGTCAGAAGAGTGAAAAGAAGAAAGAGGGAGAAAGGGAGAGGTTGTCATCTTCAGGCTAGGGTTTTTTGGGGTTCCTTCGTTTGCTTTGTAAATGCTCTATATAGTTGTCTTCTTTGTTCTCTAGTTCTATAGGATTAGGCTCTAATCTATATTTGTGATTATTGGGGCATTTTGATAGATAACCATTGATGTGCTGAGAGTGTTTGTGAGTGTTTGAGGGTGTAATCTTCGTTCTTCATTCATAGTGCAGTGAGCTCTTCTCACTAGAGTTCAATGTGGACGTATCACTATTTTAGGGTGAACCACGATAAAACCTTGGCCTCTCATTTATCCTTTTCAGTTTGCAATTTATATTTTCTACGTATATTTGTGTAAGCTTTTAGCCATGAAGGTATGTTCTCTGTGATTGAACTTGTTATGTTTTCCCTAGAGTCTTTACTTGTCTATTCGTAACAGATTTCTCAAACCGCTATCTGATTTGGTAGTCGAAGGGCCCAAGTGGGGAGTCACTCCCGGTGTGGCTTTCTGACTGTTGCAAGCAGGGTTCTAGATTGCTTATCCCTAGCTTTGGGAGACCATCCTATTGAAGATCCCCTCGGGGTCTTTCATTACTCGACACTCGAAGACCCTTCCAGGCTCGTACCCCATTGAGCCCTAACTCGACCCAATGCAGATCCATTGTGGACTCGCTATGATACGCGAGATCCTTAACAATGGTGAGTGATTCTGCTCTGACTCATCCCAAGACAAATAAATCTAATTGTTGTAATTTGCCAACAACAATTAGCACCATTTGTGGAAAAGCGCAACAAAAAGTCAAACATTGTTAATGGTAAGCACTAGAGGGAATTGATGGACTTCCTCTCAGGGCGTGAAAATTTTCCCTCATTCATAAGACTCACAAAATCCAATGGGAGCGCATCAGCCTCCACCTAATCTTCTATGACAAGGAAGTCTTCAGTCAATTCTATCTAGTCCCCGATAGTAAGTGGGGACCTAGCCACCTCTACCAGGTTTCCAACACTTGGTTAATCAACACTAATGCCACGATCAGCCTGACTCTTCATAGCAAGCTCCTTTTATCGTCCCATGGGTAGATTATGAAGCATTACGGCAGCAACATATTGAAGGAATTCAGGCTTTACAGGACATGGTAGGGATACTCAAAAGTATGGTCCCCGATATAACATTACTTGAAACGTTAAAGAGACTTATGCTAGAAACTACACCACTAAAGAGAACTCATCATAGGGATGAAAAGATCAGTTCTTATTGAGAAGCCACACCCAACACCCACTCTCGTTCCTCTTTTCGTGGAGGAAATCAGCCTAAACTCCCACCATGAGGAGCTAATGCCTCTCCGCTGCAAAATCGGGAGTAGGAACGAAATTATCAAATACATAAAGGGAGCCCAAGAAGGAGAAGACGCCATAAAACTATGACAAGTACGCCTACGAAAAGAAGGCAAAGCCTCATAAAGGAATCAACGCTAAGGAATAGAGGAGCTAATAATAACATCGCAACGTGTATGCAGGATAACATGAAGAGGGTAAGAAAAGAAGTACTCGAACAGAAGAAATTGGTTATGGCCACTAAGGAATAGCCAAGAAGGAAATCCCAATTCACTGAAAACATATTAAAGAAACCACTGCCACGAAAATTTAAGATGCCACAGATTACCCTTTATGCTAGCAAAGATGACCCTGATGATCATATTCAGGATTATGAATAATTGATGATACTTAATTGATGGGTTGGCGAAGTTATGTGTTAGGCATTTTCGTTGACTTTGACAGGGCATGCTTGAACCTGGTTTAATGGGTTACCTGAAGCATCCATTTCAATGGTTTCATCATTCGAGCAATTAAGAATAGAATTCATTAATGCCTTCGTAATTAATAGTCAAAAAAATGACACGACATATCTCCTCAGTATCCGACAAGGAGTTAAAGAAACCCTATGACAATATATAGATAGATTTCGAAATGTCGCTCTTGAAATTTATGATTTACCACTTGAAATAATAGTATCTGCTATGCTGCAAGGGGCACAACTAACATCCTTCCATGAGTCATTATCATTAGACCCCCCAAAGTCTTTGGCAAATTTATTTGTCAAAGCAAACAGATACATACTCCACACTAAAATATTGAGAATAGTGGAAGAAGGTGAAAACAGAGAACAAAAAGGAAAAGATTGAGAAGATGAAGAAAACTTCAACAGGCGACAAGAAAAGGTATAGAGGTTGGATCCACCTAGGCACCAATTCAATCATTACACCTGACTCACTGAGCCACAGTCTGCCGTATTGGCAACTGTGGAAAGGTTGAGCCATATTAGACTCCCGAAGCGAATTGATCATCCCATGGGAAAGAATTAGGGTGAATACTGTAGATATCATAGAACTCGTGGCCACTCCACTGAACAATATTAGGAACTAAAAAATCAAATTGAGATGCTAGTCTGGGAAGGACACTTACAATGACATGTACGAGAAGAATAAGGGCGTGACTGGGAGCCACAAAAAAGGGAATAAGAGTGAAGGAATCCTACTCAACACCAAGCAAACTATGTAAGGCTAATCCAAAGTTATATTGTTTCTTTTTCATGTGAATTTGTGAGCCCAAAGCTAGATTGTGGACATAAACACGTTTGGCTTAATCACATCAGAAATGATTGTACTCATTCGTGCAAATGCATTATTATTATTGTGTCCATTATTATCTGTCTATCTCATTTCTCAAGACAAAAGGAAAGATCAATCAAAAGTCCTATTGCCCTGCCTAACAACCCAGCCACGAGAAAGACAACAAGCTCGTTGCCCCGCACATGGCCCAACAACGAAGAGAAAATGAAGCCTATAGCCTCGCTTACAACCTAGCAACGCAGTAAACAAGATTGGCCCGTTGTCCTATCTAACAACCCGATAACACGATTTGCACAATCGTTTCGTGAGCACGATTAGCTAGCTACCTCACCTATAGCCTAGCAAAAACAGATGGTTGAACCGTGAGAAAAAAATATGGGTATTTTCTCTTATCGAGGATGTAGGGTTACGCCAATTCACATGAACAAAATATGGTTATTCACTATAATCGCGGACATAGGGTTACACCGAACCATGTGAACAAAATATGGTTGTTCTCTATAATCACAAACGTAGGATTACACCAAACTGCGAGAACAAAATATGATTATTTTTTACGAACGCAGAAGTAGGGTTACACCAAACTGCGAGAACAAAATGTAATTATTCCCTCTGATCACGGACGTAGGGTTACACCAAACCGTGAGAACAAAATATGGTTATTCTATGAGCGCGGACATAAGGTTGTGCCAAACTGCAAGAACAAAATATAGTTACTCTCTTTGATCGCAAATATAGGGTTACGCCAAACTACGAGAACAAAAAATGGAACTTCTCTCTGACTCCGAACGTAGGCGCTATGCTAAACCACAAAAAATGATTATCCAATTATCCTTCCTAACGGCCCAGGAACATGGTTCAAAGAATTGCTTTACTAGCATAGAAAGCCCATTGCCTCACTTATCGCCCAGTAACGGGATGAAAAATCACTACCTACTGTCCCACTTACAGTCGGACACAAGGTGAACAAAA
This sequence comes from Diospyros kaki, assembly GCA_036245055.1. Taxonomy (NCBI): domain Eukaryota; kingdom Viridiplantae; phylum Streptophyta; class Magnoliopsida; order Ericales; family Ebenaceae; genus Diospyros; species Diospyros kaki. Next base: position 15,190,775 of record BSEG01000008.1, read on the forward strand.
GATCCGTTGACCCGTCTATCGCCCGGTAATGGGGTGAAGAATCATTACCCGTTGTCTTGTTTATGTCCTGACATGGGGTGAACAAAAGATCCATTGCCCTACCCATCACTCGGCAATAGGGTGAAAAATCATTGCCCACTATCTCGCTTATGGGCCAAGCGAGGTGAATAAAAGGTATGTTGCCCCGCCTATGGCTTGGTAACAAGATGAAAAATCGAGACCCATTGTCCCACCTATTTATAGAGGTGCGAGAGAATAGAAAAGCATAGAAGAACGTGCATGGTTATGTCAAATCCATAAATACGGTACCAGAAGAGCCAAAAAAAAATTATGAAAAATGGACGAGACGCATTCACTAAATTTGCGGGGCATAATACTCTTCTACCCAAGGCACCCGGCTAGAAAAGCAAGGAGTAACTGATATGCCCACAAATATCAATAAAGAGACTATGTGTCGGATCTACGAATATGGATCAACTATACCCAAAAAAGCAATATGAAGAAAGGAAAAAATTAGAGCACAAATTGAGGCCAAGAGCCCCCTCCCCCCCACTCGGCTCAACCAAGTGGCTCTCAGTTTGTTTGCTCAAAGGGGTGGCCACATTAAGTGGCCACCATCGAGAGCCTTTCAGTAAAGAACCAAGAGGCTCTCAGTTCCTCTACTCAAGGGGTGGCCACCTAAGGTGGCCATCACCGATAGGCTCTCGTTTCCTTACTAAGAGTCTCTCAGTTCGTTTCCTCAAAGGGTGGCCACCACCAAGAGCCTCTCGATTCAAGGGATGTCCAAGGTGGCCACCACTGAAAGACACTCAGTTCTACCGAGATCCTCTCGGTTTAAGTCTTTTTCAAACTCCCGAGCAGAATATGCCGAGATTAATATGCCATCCTAGAAGCCCTAGATGGTTGCCATATGTCCCCTACTCCCTCCTCTATAAATAGGCAACTTGCCTCTTCATTTAGGGAGAGGGGTTTTTTTGGACAAGGACTCTATTTTGCTCTCAAGCATTTCAAGGGCCACTCGGTTATTCAGGCTAGTCGATTCTCAAGGGCCATTCGATTCTTCAGGGGCAATCAATTCTTAGTGGCTAGTCGATTATTCAAGCCTAGCCGGTTCTCAGGGGTTAGTCGATTATTAGTGGCCAACAGGTTATTCAGGGCCAATCGGTTCTTAAGAACCAATCGGTTTTTAGGGGCCAATCGGTTATTTTCAAATCTACTATTCATCAGCAGGTAATTATTCATCAGTATAAACATGAGGATCTAGACACACATTGATAATATCATACACATTAGATGCGACATGCATTGGACATATTTCTCAAAATGTTGTCTAACTTGGTCATCGGAGGGCCCATGTGGGGAAGTCACTCCTCCCATGTCTTTCTGATTGTTGTTGTGCTCACAAGCAGGGTTCCAAATTGCTTGTCCCTAGCTCTAGGAGACCATCCTATTGAAGATCCCCTCGGAGCCCCACATTATTTGTCACTCGAAGACCCTTCTAGGCTCGTACCCCAACGGGCCCTAACTTTGACCCGATACAGATCCGTTGTGGCCTCGTTGATGATACCCAGGATCCTTGACAATGGTGAATGATTATGCTCTAACTCATATCAAAATAAATAAATTTAATTATTGTATTTTGACAACAAGAGAAAGAGTTTACAATATTTCTATAATAAGGTTAGAGTTGGTGTTTATATAACCTTATATGTGAGTCACCATTACCATTGTATTTGTGAGGCGAGGTGAGTGGATAGATTTAAGGGAGGAAAACTATGATCATTATTATTGTTGTTGTTGTGATTATTTTTTATATAGCTAAAGCTGAAGTTTAAACTTCAAAATTCAAATAATTGAGACCTTCAAGTTCCTCATAGTCCAAATAATGAAATCTTACCCTTTTGGTAAGCAAAATTTATAAAATCTTAACTATAAATTATTATCATTCAAAGAATATAAAATTAATTACAATTATTAAATTGTTTACATTCCTATAAAATTTTAATTAAAAATAATTTTTATTTTAAATTATTTTAAAAATATTCTTAATTAATGATGCAAGAAATTTAAAAAACTAATGGCCTTTCAAATTCTATCTATTTTATAATTTTATTAATTTTTAAAACTCAAGTAAAAACCTTATTATCATATTTTATCTCTAAAAAAGTAATTTATAATTTTGAAAATTTATTTTCTAAATCAAAAAATAACATGTCTATTTTATATTACAAGTTAAATACCTTTTTAATAAAAAAAAAAAAAACATGACCATTTTTAAAATGATAACAATCTGATGTTTAAAATTTTAAAATTTGGATATAATTGTAAACATTATTTAATGAATATTAATATATAAAAAATAAAAAAATAACCATGGGTCAATAAAAGGAGAGAAAGATTAAAGAGAAATTAATAAAGAAACTCTTACATATGACGTCAAATTTAATGATCTTAAAAATGATATGATTAAAAATATTGATAATTCGAGAATTTGAAATTTATGTAGTTCATTTTAATTAGTGGAATTAAATTTTATGGTATGTGTGCGCACGGGCATCACTGCAGAGGGGGCAGTTATTTGTTAAAACAGAAAAAAATATTATTTTTGACTGAAAACTCCTTAAACCAACCATAATAGTGAATATTACATGTTCTTTCATGAGTCAGTCACGATGGTTTTATTATTATTGGATGTATCTAAATTTTTATAGAAATTTAGAAGAGTTAACTTTAAAAAAGATTTTAATTATGAAATTTATTTAAAGTTGTGTTGGGCAGAGGCATTTTAAATAATGTCATTTGAAAATTTGAATTTAAAAATAATTGCATTTGAAATTTAAGTCTTTAAATAACTATTGTATATGAAAATTTCAAATTCAAACATTCTAATATATACATATATATATGTACATACATCATATTATATATCTATATATGTATAATATATAATATATATATATAGATATGCAATTATATATACACACGTATGTATACCTATGTAAATAGTACATGGAAAATTTTATTTACAACCACGATTTTACTCTCTGTAGTCACTTTTCAATATATCTAAAATAGCCTTAAGAAAAAATTTAATTTTACCCTTCATCTTCAATACTCAACCACCCACGTTAAGCAACCACCTGACATCGTACTTTCTTCCACCGATAAACTCTGTAATTTCTTCTCACCCGTCGTCCGTCGCAATTACTTATTATTTCATACCCACCATCGAAAATTGAAAATCTATTTTCTCCTCAAGGTCACTCATTCCTTGAGGAGAAAACGCATGTATTTTTCGAATTCTAGAATTCAGGAAACACCATGCTTCCCAAACCCTAGGATTCTGGAAGTTGGGTTTTTAAATTTTTAATTGGTATTTTATTTCATTCATTTTTTTCTTATATCTCAAAAAAATTGATTTTACAATTTACCAATCATTTGATATTATTTAACAGTTCACTACTAATGAGATATGATAGATTTTTAATAAATTTTTTAAAATTATTATTTTAGTTAGAAAAAAATATATCTAAATGTTTTCTTCTATTATCTTTTTGATACTAGAGAAACACTGATTGGATGTACTAAAAAAGTTGAAAAAGAAAATAGAATTGTTATTGTAATAAAGAGTTCAGAATCTGCTAGTATTAGAAAAAAAACCTATAATTCGTCTTACTTGTAAACGAAATGGGAAGTATAAAAAGAAGAAATAAGAAAAATAAAATACAAATACACAGATTCAAAAAAATGTCATTATCCATTTGAATTATTTTTCACTACAAAGTGATAAATTTGTCCCTCTAACAATTATAAGCATGACATACAATATAGATTTAATAAATTTTTATCAATAAATATAAATATTAACTATAAAATTATAAATTACTTATAAATTATATGCAATTACATCTTAACTCAATAAGATCTCATGAACATATCTAATTAAAAGTTCGAGAATAATTTATTAAATAAATATTAAACTCTCGATTACTTTTAATCTGAATAATATTATTATTATTATTATCATAATATATATATTATATACATATTGTAGCATTACATTAACTTAACTGCAAATTAAAACAGTGGAGGGTCCGTGCTGTGTAATATATCATATTATATTATATAATATATAAAATAAAAATTAAAATATATAATATATACAACGAAAATTAAAATATATAATATATTATATTATATAATATATAAAACCGAAATTAAGAGCCTCCGAACTCTAGAGTTCGGAGGTAGCAATCTTAATAATAATAATAATATTATTATTATTATTATATACATATTATAGCATTATATTAACTTAACTACAAATTAAAATAGTGGAGGGTTCGTGCAAATTAAAATGTGTAATATATTATATTATATAAAATATAAAATAGAAATTGAGAGCCTCCGAACTCCAGATTTCGGAGGTTCCCAGCACCTCCGAACTCCAAAGTTCGGAGGAAGCCAACGCCTTCAAACTCCAGGGTTTAGAGGCATGGGCCGCCTCTGAACTCTAGAGTTCGGAGGCGGCCAGCGCCTCCGAAACTTGGAGTTTGGAGGCGCGGGTCGCTTCCGAAACCTAAGTTTCGGAAGCGGCCCAAACCTCTGAAATCTAGGTTTCGGAGGCGCTAGCCGCCTTCGAACCCAATTCAGAGGTGATGTTGCCTCCTGTTCGATGGCAATGACTGATCTAAACCCAAGGTTTAGAGGCTGCCGCCACGGCCACCACCTCTGAATCCAAGCGGCCACCACCTTCGCCCATCGAAACTCTCCCCTTCTAGCCTCCAAGTTCAAACATGTAAAAATTACTTGTGTTATCACCAAGCGCAGAGCAAAGAAACACGGCTATAGGGAAGGAGAGTGCGACTGTAGGGAAGGCAACGGCGACAAGTGGGGGTTGCAGAGAAGCAACAAATGCTGTAGAGAAGGGGATGACGACGACTAGCTGTAGAGAAGGGAACGACGTGATGTATGGGATATATGAGGGTAATTTTGGAATATAGGTGGCTGTAACAAGTAATAATAATGGATGTGAAGAGTAATTGTTAAATTTATTTTAATTATGACTGCAAAAAGTAAAAAGTTAGCTACGAATAGAATTTTTCATAGTACATGTATAATAATATGCATATCTACGTACATTAATGTACGTAAATACTATTATGTTACATATGCATAACATATATATATGTATATATTATTTATTGATACGTACTTATGTAAATATAGTTACATAATCTAAACAAAAGGGAATTTAGGGCTTTTATATATTCCTATAAATACAAATTTAATATATCTAATTATATTGACTCATGCACAACGTACCAACGTATCATTATCAATGAACCCTCTGAAATTTAATTATGCTAAATATACAAATTTTAGAAGTTTTGCAGTTATATAGTAAAATTTTAGAAACATGCTGCCCCCTGCCTGCATCACTTATATCTAACTTATAAATACCCTATTTACTGTTACACTAAGTTTTATTTTGTTTAAAAGGAACATATAAATTATGCTATAATTTCCAAATACACCAAATGAATATTCTTCATCTGAGATCTTTTATTTTTTGATAAGATCATATTCATTGGCCACTCTCTTCTAATATTTAACCAAATTTTCTACTGTAATTAAATAGTTTTTTACCTATATTATTTTATTTATATATCCAAAAGATAGTTAAGATTTTAATTTTAATTTATAAAAAGTTTTAAAAGCATTTTTTAGGATAGTATTAATGTCACGACCCGAATTCCAATAAATCATGACCGACACTAATCTCTAAGCCCAACGGCCCCACCATAAATTAGTAAGTCTCTTCTCTATCTCGATTTGCTAAAGGCATTAATACTAAGGACAAAATACAGAAACGTGGAGTAAAATACCATTTCAACTTTTCACAAAAAATATTTCAATATCTCATATATAGTAGATGTACAAAAATATAAATATCCATCACACTGCTATCATAAATACATATACAGTCACATATCTCGTGCCTTCGTGCCTTTGGCACAATTATGTATCACAAAATAAAAGACAAAAGAACAGACTCAACAGTACGTGTATGTCTCCACAAAACATCCTATATCACATTAGGAATCAAAAAAGGGTCTGACATCATACCAGAAGATCTGTTGGACCAATATTTAAAAGAAGAATCCCTTAAAAATATTTTAATAAAAAGGGATGAGTCTTGTGGACTCGCGAGTATAAGGTATGTCATACCCACTAGGAGAGTATGTAATAAAAATGCTAGGATGAACATCATGGATACAATAATATTACAATAATATGGACAACGAGAATATGTATCATAAGTTTAAATAATTTGAGATTCAAAGGAAAATATAGTGTAGAAAAAATAGGTGTATAGAGACAACCCCCATAAGTTGTTCACCTAACCATCTAAGTCCCCTATACTTTGATATGCTATGCATGCACTGAATCTGAGGACACACTAGTAAAAACTGGCCTAACGCCTATACACACAAGCATACAAGTACATTAACTGGCACACACATCATCATCACACTATAATACCATCATAGCCCATGTGATAGTAGTGCTGAAACATACTATCCGTGTCTCTCATGGCCTTGGTATGCCAAGTCTCACAGTACCATGATCTTTTTCTACTGTGAGTCACTAGGGAATCTACTAGATAATCATCTAATAATAATGCAAATGATACATTACTTAATGCACAAATCAAATCCATTTATCATTTCATGTAGTGCCTAAAATACACCATATCATTCAATATTTCACATTCTCAAGACAAGAAATCAGTTAGGGTATCTTTCTGCTTATGTCTCTCTTAGTAGGATGAAAATATTTCATGCAATTTAAAAATATTTAAAAATATTTTTTTGTGATTCGCATATAAAAATCATATACAAGTTATGCATGGAACAATATATATATATATATGTGTGCATAAAATAAGGTAAACATAAAATATCCTATCTGCTCGCTTGGGAAACGATAACTCAAGTCTGGGTCTGGGGAGAAGATCGAGCAAAATCTTGGGAATCCAAACCTATAATAAATAGAATAGGTGGTCACATTAGGGTAATAAAGTAACGACGTAATAAAATTACCAAAAATCCTAACCATTGCCTAACACCCTAAATTGGTTATTTTATACCTTGGCCCGCACAATATTCAAATTTAGCGCCATGAAATTCGTCGAACTTAGCCATCGACTAAGTCATCATGCCTCGCCTTGCATACTACGCATAAGTGTATAGTGGAACTACACACCCACTTATAAGTTGCAATAAATTAATATATATATATATTTCTATATTCACCTATAAACTAGTTTTCTTTTAATATAGATAATATATTTCTACTTAGATTTCTCTTTTTTTTTTTTCAAAAATACATATATATTATATTTATAACTCAATTGAAAAAATTTAAAAAAACATAATAATTAATTAATTAGTGATTTAATAAATGGCTTAAAAGAAATAATTTGCAATGTGCTAGCCTTAAAATAAAATGAATCCATCAGAAATTAGGATTCAAGATAAACCCAAGTCATCATCATAGGCTAGCCTAGAACGCACTCGATGTCAGTCTTGCTCGGTCTCGAGTTATCTAATTAGGGCTTCATCATTAGAACTCCGATCAACAATGTGACTCGCCAGTCACATTGTCAATTCCAAGAGATCTAAGGAGAACCCAAATTAGATTGACATTGATATCTTGAGTAGGACCAACCTAACCAAGTCATCCTAGGATCACAGACAAGCGCTAAGAAGGGAGAATAGGTCAAGTAGGCCAACCCAAGGGCTGCCACAACTGGGTCAAGCCATGCCCAACACATTGGGCCATCCTAAAACCCAATCAGGCCCCGCCATCCTAGGCTAAAACCTAACTCGACTTGCCCAACCCCAAAAGCCCTCTTTTCCTATTTATTTATTTATTTTTTCTTTTTCTTTTTCTCTTTTTTGTCTCTTTTTTTTTCTTTCTTTTAATTTCCTTTCTTCCCAACAAAAAATTGTCGCCAGCAGGCGAAACATGACCAACCAGCATATCGAATCAAACTTCTCGCTACGAACATCAACATATCTCAAAATGAGAGCCATCGGACGGTTAGATCTTAGCAAATCTAGATTTTAATTTTCAAACATCATAGAGAAATAATCTGGTCGTTGCCGACCGTCGACTACTAGCCATTTTCCCGACGATCAGAGGCTACCATAAAGTGCGCAACACCACGGGGACCAACATACCCAAAAATGAGAAAGATCAAACGGCTAGATTCTCGTAGATCTAAGATTTAATTTTCGGTCAAAAAGAGCAAAACCCACTGCCAATGCCTTGGCCAACATGACAGGCAATTTTCGGCTATTTGAGACCGCCATCCAACACCCTCAAGAAATCTGACCAACATATCCCAAAACCAATGAAATCCAACGGTCAGATCTTTATAGATCTAACCTTAAACAACTAGCCAAAACCCACATCGAGTCTATATACATACCTCTCACGAAACAATAGAAAACCAACGTAGATCAAAGCACAACACTTATCTCTTTGCAGACCGGGGGTGCTTAAACAGTGAAAACGAAGTCGGATCGAAGATCGGACGCCTCAATTGTTTGAAATCAACAAAATTCTGAAAAGAGCGAGAAAGAAAAGAGAAAGAGAGAGAGAGAGAGTAAGAGATAGATGATATTTCGGGGGGGTTGCCCGCGTGTCTCCCCTTTCTTTTTTATATTTTTTATTTTGTTTTCTATTTTATTTTATTTTATTTAATTTTTATTAGTATCATTTTTTTTTCAGGTCTATACAATTAATTTTTGAAGAGATGATTAGTGTTATTGATCTAATATTGCTTATCATGTTTTAGTGATTTTATCCATAACTTTTCATTTTTTGTTTTGTTTCATTTTGTTTTAAACTTTCTCATCATTTGTTGTCTTGTATAGATAATATATATATATATGCCTACACACATACGTTTCTACATATATTTACATATATAAATATGTACGTATGCAAGCATATATATATATATATATATTTAAAATTTTAGAAAACTTTGAATGTTAAAATTATTTTTAATTTAATTAAAATTAGACCTAAAATTAGGTTTTGTGATAATTTTACAATTATTGAGTGTCAAGAAAAATTTAAAAGAACTAAAATGATAATTTATGAAGAAATATGACCTAAGTGTAATTTATCAAATTCATAAGTAAGTTAATTTTGCTAAGTCCAAGGTCGGCCCTGAGATTTTAGGGGGTCTAAGCAAAATTTTTTATGGCCCCCCTACAACTATATTTCAAAATAAAATTAATACGAATAAAAAAAATTATTATATAAAACTCATAATATTTCACTTTAAATTTACTCTTTTAGCATTTTTAAATAAAAAATCAACAATTAAACTATTACAATTAATTTATTATAATATATGTTTTTCAATAGACACAATCATCAATTCATTAGTATAGATTCACTAATAACAGAAGGACCACAAATATTGAAATATATACATAAAATTAATTGATAATTTAAGGGATAATAAAAAAATCAAAAGATATACCTAATAAGTCACACAACGAGATAATGAGGACGAAAAGAGAATCGCTGAAAAGAATGCGTAGTTGTGAAATTGGTTGGATTGAGGACCTACACCTACGTATATTGATGACAGATGCTAGTGACAATAGATGGATAAAAAATTAAGGAAAATGATGGAGTCGTGGCCACTGTCAGGAGCATGAAAATAATTGTGATACAATCATATACAAAGGGAAGATTGAGATTAATTAAAAATACATAGAATAGTTGTGAGGGAATGGATGTCATTGCCAGACGCATGGGAATGAGATTGATTATTAATAAAGGAATGTGAGATATTGAAATTAATTAAAAATTGTAGTGATACTCATGGGATTAATTATTGATAAAAGGAAAATGGGAGATTGAGATTAATTAAAAATTTACAATGATTTGAAATAGGTATGGCCCTTAATGTCTCTTTAATTTTTAAATTTATTATTTTTAATTAATTTGAAAGTTAAAAATTAAAATAGGTATGAGTCCCCTAAGTGGCTTAAAATGGGCATAGGCCTTATGCGACTTCCTAGACAGTCTATGCTCAAGGTCGGCCTGGCTAAATCAAGGAGCTAAAGTTTGATCAAATTGAATTAAATTATATTAAGTCTAATACAAAGTCTTGTACATAGGATTCAGAAAAAATCTTAGAACCCAATTTTGTCAAAAATTATTTTGCAGATTAAAAATTATTTAAATTCAAAATTAATTGAAACACATAACGGATTGGTTAAACACAGTAGTTCAGTTTGAATTGAAATAAAATCTATATGGGTTAAGGTTAAAATTAACTGAAAGATGAGTGTTAAGGAAGGGTATAGCTAGGAACAGAACACAACTTTTGGTTTACATGATCGCTCATCGAATTGAATTATGGTTATTTGACTCAAACACCTTTTAAATTTTAAAATCGAACAATTTAATTATTACACTATTAATCCATTCAAACTTAACACAGTTTTTTTTTTATTTTCTTAGCTCTCTATCTCTTTGCAGTTTTCTTCTTCTTCCTCTTTATTAACCATTTATTTTTTTTCTCCTACAATTTAACCAAACTAAGACATGGTTGTAAAGTAATAAACCAAGTCATTTTTCTTCTCTCAAATTTCATTTAATTCTCTAAAGGTTACTGCAACTCTCTCTCTTTCTCCCCCTTTCTCTCTCATTTGGGTTCCAAATTTATTAGTAATGGCATTTGAATAAAAAGAAGAGAACAAATGAGAGTTGTAACAATAATAGTATTTTGCATCCAAACTTGTTAATAGAATTATTTTGGGTTTTAGAAATATTGAAGAATGTTTTTTTAGAATAACTAAAGTTTGATAAAACTCTAATCTCGTAAACACCAAATGATGGGTTTACTTATATAAAATACAAGCTTCTAGAAATCGGGCACACACGGCGCTTGTGCAACTCATATAATGACGTATATATTTTTTTGTGCTAAATTTGTTTGAAATCACTTGAAAATTAAGCAATTTAATTTTTACACTGATAATTCGTTTCACTAATAAACTTTTCAAAACTCAACCGTCAATCCTTCTCTCAGTGTGCAGTTTTCATCTTATTCCTTTCTCTTAATCATCCTATTTTTCTCCTACAACTTTACTACACTAAGACATGCATTTGCAGAGCAATAAGCCAAGTTTTTTCTTCTTTCAATTTTTCACTTAATTCTTAAAGGTTCTTACAACTCTGATATCACCAATCTCTCTCTCTCTCTCTCTCTCTCTCTCTCTCTCTCTCTCTCTCTCTCTCTTATTTGGGTTCCAACTTTATGAAGTATAACGTTTGAATAAGATTTCAAATGAAGATTTATTTGATGGCGAGTTGGAAGTTGCAGATTATTTAGTTTTGTAGGCAAAATTTAAATAAAGATAAGATTTAGTATAGTGATAAAAGAGATTTATTTTAGGTTGGAGGGTACGGGTTTGAAACTTATTGACACAATTATTTTTTGTTCTTAGAATTATTGAAAGGTATTTTAATAATAATTATCAAAATTTAACAAGGTTTCAAAAATAATAACAATGATCATAATTCGTGAACCCATGAAATATTTTGTAAATATCTATAAATAATTTTTATTTTTTTATTTCTTTTGTTTAATGTGATGCTTGAGACAAGTCATGAATATAAAATTTTGTATTTCTTTAGAACAAGAAAAATTGGGAACAAGATGTTAATAAGAGATAATCTAGAGAAATAGGTAAAAAAAGAAATTTTCATTTTCCATCCAAGATTTAATAGTTTGTCCATTTCCATACTTAGTAAGGTCCATCTTCTTGTGATGGAAATGAATAAGAACAAATAAGTTTTATGCCAATATTAGTCTCTTGTTAGTGGTAATAGTAAAAGGTGGAACTGAGAGTTTTTTGAAAAAAAGAAAAAAAAAAAGAAAAGAAAAACAACCTAGTCTCAATCAAAAAGGAAAAAAAAAAAAAGAGACTTATTTTAAGGTTTTTTGCCTTAGAGTTTGAGTTACCAAAGCAAAAAGAATGGCAAAACTATTAACATTATGAGACAAGGATTATAGTTAGTGCATTTGTCTTCATGCTTTTTACTTATTGGTATGCCCCACAAATAACAAACATAACTTGACTAAAGACTTCCTAGCAATCCTTTGAATGAAGCATGACATCACGACTTGTTGAGTAAGTGCATAATTGAATAAGGCAACAACCAAGGGGCTACCACTCGGTCATGACTAAGTGCCCACTTAGTCATAAAGATCAAAGAGCCATGAAGATGGCCAATTGGTGAGCAAAAAACAAAGGAAACCAAGTAAAAGAGAGAGCAAAAGCTATGGGAAAACCAAGGAAGAAAGCAAGGAAAGAGAAGCCAAAAGAAGAAGTGCAAATTGGCCGCGACCAAATGCCCACTCGGTTACCATGACCGAGTGCCCATTCGGTTATGCCTTACAAGGTGCAACTCGCCACTCAGTCATGTCTCCCAAAGAGGCAAAATACAAAAAGCAAATGAAAAAGAACCAAGTGGTGACCGAGTGGCCACATCTCAGTCCTAATTGACCTCATAGTCATAAAAGTTCTTCAAACCATCGGGAGCCTCCCTCAAAGCCAACGGACCCTCCCAGGGCATTCCTCGATTCAAATATCCCAAGAAAATAAGCAATCAATCATAAAAAGTTCTAATTCTAAAAGAACTTTTTCTAATTCTAAAATTAGGATAAACACCATTCATGAGAGATTTCATCCCCAAAAAAATGCATGATAAACGTCATCAATAAGAGATAGATGCTATCCATAATAATCCTAGTCATAGCTAGATCAAGAATAATCAAGATAGACGTTATCTACAAAGAATCTCAATCTTGATTAATTAGGATTACTCTATACTCCTCTATAAATAGGAAGTCCACCTCCTCATTCAAGTACGCTAACTCAAATACTTTAATTAATCTTATTTTTGCACTCAAGCATTCAAAGACTAATTTAAGCATCAAAGGGTTCGTGTAGGAACAACCTCTCGCGCCTCTCATCGTTTGTTCGTTTTAGCAAGTCTCTTGATCATCCAAGCCCTCTCAGTTATTTAAGGCCTCTCAGTTATTTGAGGTCTCTTATTCATCAACAAGCAACCGCTCACCAGAATCAGCAAGTTATCATCTCTCAATGCCTCTTGATCATTTTTTGTCTCCTGATCATTTTGACCTCCTAGTCATTTTGGCCTCAAGGTCTTCTAATCATCCATACACACGGATGTTAAGATCACATTTCCCATGTTACAAAGTCATTATTGTATTTTGAAAACAACAATTGGTACCTTCTATGGGAAGCGCAATGTAAAGTTAAACAAAGAATGCTATCGATGGAAAACACTAGAGGCAATCGACGAACTTTCTTTCAAGGTATTGAACTTTGCCCTCCCTTATGAGACTCTCAATACCCAATAGGAACACACTTGCCACCACCTGACTCCCAACCATAAGGAAGAATTCAGTCAGCTCCCCTGGATCCCCAGCAGTAGATGGGGACTCAACCATCTCCACCAAGTTTGTAACATCTGGTTAATCAGCATAAACGTCATGATCAGTGTAGCTACAACATGCTTTTTTTATCATCTCGTGGGCAAAATATGATGCGTTATGACAATAACATATTGAAGGAATGCAAGCCTTACAAGATATGGTAGGGATACTTCAAAGTATGGTGCATGTTGTGATGTTACCAACAACGTTAAGGAAATTTATACCAGAAACTACACCACCAAGGAAAACTCAGCAAAAGGAGAAGGAAATTAGTTCTTATCGAGAAACTATATTTGACTCTCACTCTCGGTCCTCTCCTCACCGAGGAAGTTAGTGTTGGTCCCTTGACATACACAATGGTCACTCAAGAGGGGGGGTGAATTGAGTGATTAAAACTTATTAAACCGAATTCTTCTCTTTTAAAAACTCTTGAGATTTTAATATATACAAAATACATTTGTTATAAATATATATGTTGTTTGAGAGTGATAGCAATATAAATATGCAAACAACAATAATAACACAAGAATATATAGTGGTTCGGTGTCTCCAACACCTACTCCACTCTCTTAAGGTCAACTCGACACTTGAGGTTTCATTAAAACCACACCTAGGTTTTTCACCAAGTTCACCTAGAAAACTTTTATACAATACCGAGGTTCACTACAAGAAAAATCATATTTAGCGACGGAATTTAGAGACGAAATTATTCCGTTGCTAATTTGTGAGGGATAGCGACAGAATTTCCGTCGCTAATTTTTTTTAATTTTTTTTTAATTTAGCAACGGAATTAGCGACGGAATACCCGTCACTAAATTTAGCGACGGAAATCCCGTCACTAAATTTTAATTTTTTATTTAATTTTTTTTTATTTTTTAGCCATGAGGTCAACCCCGTCGCTAAATTTTAATTTATTTTATTTTATTTTTTTTATTTTTTAGCGACGGGTTTGACTGCGTTGCTAAATTTTAATTTTTTTATTTCTAAATTTGAATTTTTTTATTTTTTATTTTTTAGAGAATTTAAATTTTTTTATTTAATTTTTTTTATTTTTTAGCGACTGGAGTAACCTCGTCGCTAAATTTTATTTTTTTGTTTATTTTTTTATTTTTTAGCTGACCCCGTCACTAAATTTTAATTTTTTTTTTACTTTTTAGCGATGGGAGTATCTCCGTCACTAAATTTTAATTTTTTATTTATTTATTTTTTAATTTTTTAGCGACAGGGTCAACCTCGTAGCTAAAAAATAAAAAAAATAAATAAAAAAATAAATTAAACTTTAGCGACGGGCTCAGCTCCATCATTAAAAAATAAAGAAAAATAAATAAAATTTAGCGACGGGGCCAACCCTGTCGCTAAAAAATAAAAAAAATAAGTGAAAATTAAAAATTTTACATTTAAGCATATCATAATAATTTTTACTAACATTAATATTAGTAAAAATTAAATTAATAATTTTTAAATATATTACAAATTAAAATTAAAATAAAAACATAATTTTTCCCTGTTAATATAATAAAATTAAAATTAATATTCATTTCCCTTTACTAACATTAAATAAGTTTAAGAAATTTTGGTGTATAAATATAATTCTAAAATATTTAGAAGAGAATACTATAAATATATTTTATATATAACAATAAATAAGAAGGCTTCCAGATCGACTGGCTCGCGCGTTAAACTTGGTCATGAGAGGTTGGGGGTTTGAATCCAATGGAAAGTTTGAGAATAATAGTTGGGGGAGTAAAATCCAGCGTTGTCACGTGGCGAGTAGAGGCGCAGCCACGTGGCGCACATGGAAGGTCGGGGCCTGGCGCACGTTAAATTTTGGGATTGAATTTAGCGATGGAATCACACCCGTCGCTAAAAAATAAAAAAAATTAAATAAAAAAAATTAAAATTTAGCAACAGGGTCATACCCGTCGCTAAAAAATAAAAAAATTAAAAAAATTAAAATTTAGCAACAGGATCAACCCTGTTGCTAAAAAATAAAATAAAATAAAATAATTCAAATTTAGCGACGGTGTAACACCCCAAATTTTTGAGCTTGTTATAACTTAGGATTTCGGGAATATAAAAAAATTTTCATATCACAATAGTTGTCATACATTACACAATATCTCAAAAACCCTAATTTTTACCTTCTCACCTTAACAAACCCAATAATCGAATAGTTAAGACAGGCGTTAAAATTTCAAATGCAGAAGCTAGATCGAACCTGATATGATTCACCACCATAATACTTTATTTATCATAAAATTGTTCAAGATGTCTACAAAAGATATTACAAGGACATCATCGCTAGCAAGTGATAACTAAACATCTTAAACATATCCAAAATTACATAGGTTCGCACATAAATAAAGATATTCTAAACATGCTATAGACAACAAATTAAACTTATTCTTCAACTATCTCATTTCCCTTAGAGCCGCTTGTCGAACCTGGAAGGTTTGAATATTCTAGAGACATAGTCCAATTAGAAGATGAATCTTCTAGTAAGAAACTCCAAAAAAATAGTTTATATCTGTAACGCCCCGTATTTTTGGTAAGGTTGCCTCATATTTTAAGTGAGTTTAAAATACCGAAAAATAGCTCGATAGCAAAATAAATCGTCGAATTGACTGCCGGGACTGCCCCGGAGAGGGAATGTCTGCAGAAAATGGTATAGTCTCGATGAGCGTTTCGAGAAAGGATTTATGAAATTAAAATAAATTAGAATTGAGATTGTTTTCGGTACAGCTAAAATACAACTGTAATTTGAGGTCGAAATACCGAATTGTTATAGGGGACTTCCGAGAAGTTAACAGAAAGCTGAGGGGGGCTTCGATTTTTCATAACGATCAACCCTTCAGTGGTTTCAGGATGAATTAAGGACCCGGTGAGGACCCAAAGGCGAAACCAATTTTATTGAGTAAACCCGAAGTTATTAATTTTGGTTTTAAAGTATCGTAATGCAAATTAATTGGCCATTAGAGGGTATATATGCAATTTAAGAATTCCTTAAGTGCTATTAATAGAATCCTCAAGTGTAATTAATGAGAAGCGGGGATTAAATGTGTAAAATGTATATTATATATATATGTATTATATGTTCGCGCGCAGCAGGCATGGGAGACAATTCAGAAGCATTTGGAATTTGTTGGAATTTGTTTTCCACTTGAAGACATTGGGCAGGGAATGTCGAGAGAGGGTTTGTTGGCCAAGAGGCTGGTGGCTTCGCCTATATGGAGAGAGAGAGAGAGAGAATGTGAGGATTAGGCGGTGAATTTTTAGAGTGCCGAGAGCAGAAGAAAACAAAGGAAAAAGGAGGAGAATTTGGCAGCTTTTGGAGTCTTCTTCTTCTTCTTCTTCTTTGCAAATCAGGCAAGCTCTTCCTCTTTTCTCCTCCTTGAATCTCTATCATCCAGCAATGAGGTTGTGAGCAATGCTTTAATTAGTTGTTTGATTATATATATATATACGCAAGTGCTATGAGTTTAGTTTCTGGAAAAAGAAGATGGAAGCATGAAGTATATATATATATAAATATGTATGTGCTGGTCCAACCGTGAGTGTGCAGCCTTCATCTTCTTCTTATTGTTTCTCCTTTAGTTTCGTTGCTTCGGTAATGGTTTGCGGATGGCCTGGATAATATCCTGTTGCTGGATAAATGTAGCATGGATATGTATATATGTATTGTAGCAGGTGGGCTATGCACCAGAGGAGCTTGTTGGAAGTGTATATGGGTGTATGTGGGTGCTGATATATATATATATATAACCTTGTGGGTGTGTGCAGTGAGCAAGAGGGAGACTGTAAGCCAAGGAGTTCACTATGTGTGTGCGCATTTGACTGTTAGGTGCAGGAGAAGGCCTGTGACCGAGAGGTTCTGTGTGTGTAAATCACCATGCGTGAATATATATATATATATATATATATAGGTGCAGTGGGTGTTTTGAGTGCTGTGAGCGTGTGCATCTTAGAGTGAGAGGTGTTAAGTGCAAGATGGAGCATGTAAAGTTATTAATAAACAAATGAATGCATGCATTCAAGAATAGCCTTTGGCCGTGAGTGGGAGGATGGAATTGATCACTTTGGGTGTGTTATAATATTATAATGATAAAACTAGAGTGAATATATATATATATATATATTATATTTAATATTAAATGTTGAGTGTTAGGTTGTAGAAGATGGCATTTGGCCGTGAGTGTAAGGATTGGGGGGATTTTAATAGTAATTATTATTATTATTATCATTATTATTATTATTATTTTACTTCTTTTAATCCTCAACAATTGCTGGTAAATTATACTTGTCCTTATATGGTTAAACCACGATTGGTCGGGATAAGTTTTGGTAAATAGTAACCAAGTCGTGAACAGTAATCGGGTCATGAATAGTAACTTGGTCATGAATAGTAAACTGGGTCTTGTTCTTGTTTTAATGGAGAGTTAGTTTCTTCTCCTATTTTTTTATGGAATGAAGCTAGGTTATCCTCGGGATAGTATCCACCCTAGGGCCGAGTTTGGTTTCAGGGTTAGCCAAGTCTCTAGGTGTTGTCATGTTCTCCCTCCGAGAGGGTGGTCTATTTTGGTGACGAGTATTAAGCTACTGGTTGTCGACCGCTGCGTCCGGGTAGATGATGGTTGGTGATATGGGCCCAACTATCGACTGCCATGACTAGCCACAGACGAGTCAGGACAGCTAATACTGTCAGTCACCCACCTTTTTGACATCTTGCATATTAGGGTATTGTGTGCCGGGATTTGGTTTGCATCCACTGGGGGACTCATGTGACTGAATGTTTGGCCACGTGCATACATTGCTGTTTATTTTATCCAATAGTTAGCTAGTCATGAGCATTGCATTGAGTGTATTTGCTTATGTGGGCGGGCGTGACTTGATGCTTGGTTTTATGGGGGCCTTGTATCAGGTTTCTGCCCATGTGCCATTGCATTTTATATGTGTGCATTTACTGGTTGTTTGATGCCGGCTTTTGATTGAGATTGAGACCACAGCTGTGATAGTGTCGGGTACACCGCGCTGGTTATATTTCTACGCACGCGAGTTCTTTTGGGTTAGCGTGTTGTGACTCAGTGAGGTCGCTCCCACTTGAGGTTTTCTTTACAGGTTGCAGGTTCAATCTGCACCGGCTCACTCCGGTATATATCATGGGTTTAGGCGCCATTGTTTTCTTTTGTGGGCTCCAGGACCCTGTATGTGCGCATTTCTTTTATGCACGAGATACCTGGCATTTGTTTGTTGACATGGACATGCTTTGCATGGATACTGCATGTTAGGTGCAGGGTACTCTGTAGTGCTTACTCTTGTTGTCCGGTTCTTTTGTATGAGCTTGCTGAGTCTTGTGACTCACTCCTTTGCTTCTCTTCATTCCAAGTAAGGGCAAGGGCAAGATTGGGGATAGTCCCAGTGAAGTCTAACTTCTCCGTAGATGGTGTACAGGGCAGGTCGAGTTAGCTTTATCTTATGGCTTTTGTACCTTGAAACTTTGGGGATTTCGACGTCTTCTGTGGTGGGTTGTGGTTTGTTTTGTGGTTTGGATTTGTCTTTGGCCAGGGATTGTAAATGTAGCTTTGTTGGGCCTGTGGTGTTTTGTTATGCATGCGATGTTTTGGATTTTGTTTTAGATTTTCAGATTCATGATCAGGTATATTTGAATGTAAGGTGCATGCATGACAGGTTTTGTATTCGTTATTTGGGACACCTGCTCGGGTTCTATTGTTGGTTTGGGGAACCTAGGTCGGGGTTCTACAATATTGATGCATGATCAGGTGTAAAATGTATGAGAAGACAACGAGAATTACTCCGAAATGCCTCGTGAACACGTTAGCCTCCTCTAACGAGAGCTTTCTCAGTGGCGCACGCATAGCGCCTCTCTGGAGGTCCCTAACCATGTCACTTCGGCCCCACCTCATAGCACTCATGCAAGCACCACATCCGTTGTTCCTTAGGCTCACGGTCTTCCCCATGAGAGCTTTCTCGATGGCGCACGCATAACGCCTCTCGGGGGATATCTGACTTTTGCCCTCAGCCAACAACAAATAGGTACAATAATATGGCCATACGAATTTTATAAATGCAACAGTTAAAAAGCCAACAACATATATTTTTCAAAAAAATATATTTCGTATATGCAACATGATTTCACGTAAGAGAATAACAAGAGTTTACGTATAAGAACTTCATGAAACACGTCTCATGCAATAGAAGTTTCTCGTAAGAAAATAAAAAATAGGATTTTGAGTATAGGAGTCTCACCTTGTTTGTTTATCTCTTGGACGGTATAATTTCATAGTAAACGGCCTAGGTTTCTACAGAAAACACGAGTTTTAGTAAACCTAACCTCAAATATTTTTATATAGGATTGAAGGGTTTTAAATTAGGGGCATAACTGGAAAATTTGAAGAAAAATGGACCCCTCACACGCCCTCACGCACCCCCAGAAGATGGCTCATGCGCCTTCACGCGCAGCTATTTTCGGCGCGTGTATCTCACGCGCTACTACCAGATTTCGAACAACATTGCGTCGTTTTCGTATTTCGACTATATCTCTTTCGTTTTAACTCCGATTCGACCCCCGTTTGAACTTACGTGACCCTCTCTTCCCCCTCTACAGGATTATCAAAAACAAAAACTTACCTCACTTTTTTTCTAACTGATTTTGGCGAATTCTGGCGAAGGCTCGTTCTCCTCGACTTCTCCTTCGATTTCTTCCCGTCTTCTTGCCGAACTTCCTCCTTTCTCTCTAGAGCAAGCTCCTCCTCTTAGAATGCCTCAACTCTCAAACTTGCTTGAAATGATTTGAGAACAACCCATGATGCCTATTTATAGATTTCTTCAACCAATCACATTATGCTACTTGTCACAATCTAAGCCATGGACTCCAAAGACTCAAAGATATATTTGAATGGATTTTCAAATCCAAAACTATAATGGATTTAACTTTTGAAATCTAAGCTAATTCCCCAACTTATTCCAAATGACATTTTAGCCCTTATTTCAAGTTCTCAACTTTAATATTTTACCACATGAGCTTATAATTTCATCCTTATTTCATTTGAATAATTCTCTATTTACACCCTCAATCATCAAATTTATTGAGATACTTAAAATCTCAAAATTAATAACTCAAAATTACTCAATATGTACGATTTCTGGGAAGCCCTTACCATCATTCGGTCTTTTTAGGTTACAACCTAGCTTAACTGAAAATCGTCTCTTATTTTATTTCTTTCAGTGCCAAAAATCTCGCCTCGAGACGTTCGCTAAAAATATACCTTTGTCCTTAGGTACCTAAACTCTAGAACACTTATTGCAGTCGATTCGGCGACTTACTGCCCTCTCAAACCCATTTTTTGGTATTTTAAACTCACTTAAAATACGTGACAATATTCCAAAAATATGGGGTATTATAGACGGGTCAACCCCATCGCTAATCAACGGTAGGTACAACCCCCGTCGCTGATTTCGTCACTAAAAAATACACGTCGCTAATCCCGTCGCTAAATTTCAGTGACGCTATTTTTAGCGACGAAAAGTTACCCGTCACTAAATCCGTCACTAAAAGATTTAGCGACAGATTTTAATGTTTTAGCGACGAAATTTTCAGTCACTAAAACGCTGATTTTTTGTAGTGGTTTTCCCCTTATCTCACCCCGGAAACTAATACAACAAATATAACTAGATTACTGGGCTCTAAGAGGCTACTCACAATCCACAATTAATACAAATAAACGATCCTATATCCAACAAACTTGGACTAATAAGGATATGAATACAATGAAAATATACAAGGCAAATGAATAAATGTAATGATATAATTTTTACCACACTTGGAGAGAATATCTTCTTCTCTTTTGCCTTAGGCTTCAATGGATATATCTTTGAGCTTGAGCCTTGAATTGCTTTATTTGAGTTGCTTGAGAGCTTTTGTGTGCTTTAGGAAGATAGATCTTGATTGTGCATTAGCCGTCTCCAAAAAACCCTTCTTGATATATCTAGTGGAGCTTCCAACGGATCTGTAACAGCTAGAAAAAATTTGATCGTTGGACTCGAAAGTCGACTTCTCTAAAAAAGGAGTTGACTCCTATTTGAAGTAGGAGTTGACTCTAGTTATATAAGAGTCGACTTCTCTATTACTAGAGTAGACTCTTTGAAAAACACCAATACTACTAGGTCAACTTTGCATCAACTACTCTCGACTGGGTCGCCTCTAGCTTTGCAAGATCGACTCCAGCTTAAGGGGATTTGACTCTAGATATACAAGAGTTGACTTCTGAGATCAAATTTTACAGAAAATAAATTTTATACATATAACAATTATTTGAAGATATAAGCCATATAGCATGTATACAATACGAGATATTTACATTTCTTTAGTTTAAGTAAATGTTCTTATTTTATTTTATTTATATTTTACCTTCCATTTACTTTAATGCATAAATGTAAATAACAAAATACCCCCCATTTAATTCAATAAAAATATCTAAAAAATCAAAATCCAAATCAACGAGAAAATAGAATTCTGGTTTTAGTACAAAATTGAAATTTAGCGATTTTATCATCCCCAAAATACATACCTTCTATTTCTTAAAAAATTCATTAAAAATTATTTTAACAACAATGAATATTAGCTATCAAAATACCGAGAGTTAGTTTTCAAAATGAAAAGATTTTCTTATATGTTCCCTTATAGCGCGTTAATCTTCCAGACTTAGAGAAATAACATTTCTTGGTTTATTTTGATACACAAAATAATATAATACTTAAGACATATCAAAAATACATTAGGGGTTTTAAATATACCAAAAATAATTTTACTAAAATTATATTTTGTTAATCATTAAAACACACAATCGGTTGATTGGAGCAATTTGGCTCAAAAGTTAGCCTAAAATCCCACCACAAGAAGCTAATGCCTGTCCACGACAAAATCGGGAGCAAGAGCAAAATTATCAAGGAGATAGAAGGAGAAGGGAAAGATGTCAAGAAATTGTGGCAAGTACGCCTACGGAAAGAAGGCAAAGCCCTACTAGGGGTTCAATTCCAAGAAATAGATGGGTTGACAATTACACTGCAATGAGTATGTAGGATGACATGAAAATAGTGGTAGAAAAAGTACTTGAACAGAAGAAATTGGTTCCGGCCATCGAGGAACAACCAAGAAAGAAGTCCCCATTCACGAAGAATGCACTAGGATAACCACTACCAAGAAAATTCAAGATGTCGCAAATGACTTTTTGCGCCAACAAAGACGATCTCGTCACATTCAGAATTACAAGTTCGTAATGACACTTTATGGTTGGGATAATGAAATTATGTGTTGAGTATTCTCATTGACTTTGATAGGACACGCCCAAATCTAGTTCAACAGGTTACCTAAAGCATCTATTTCTTCATTTGGGTAGTTAGAGGAATAATTCATCAAAGCATTCATCATTAATGGTCAAAAAAAGAAGAACGCAACGTATTATCTTAGTATTCGACAAGGAGGCAAATAGACCATTCACCAGTATGTGGATAGGTTCTGTAATGCCACAATCGAGATTCGTAACGTACCAATTGAAATGACAATATCCACTATGTTGTAAGGTACATGATTAACTTCCCTATAAGAATCACTATCTTTGGATAAGCCAAATCCCTTAACAAATTTGTTTGTCAGGGAAATAAATACATACTACATATGAAAGTAATGAAAACTGTGGGAATAGATGAAGACAGGGAGTGGAAAAGAAAAGAGTAAGACATTAAAGAAGACCTTAATCAGCAACGGGAGAGGGCTAGAAGACTGGATGACGTCAGGCCCCAATTTAATCACTAGATGCCCGATTCACCCAATCACAGTTATGTTGAGCCAAATTGCTCCCATCAACTTATTGTGTGTTTTGATGATTAACAAAATATAATTTTAGTAAAATTATTTTTGGTATACTTAAAACCTCTAATGTATTTTTGATATGTCTTAAGTATTATATTATTTTGTGTATCAAAATGAATCAAGTAATGATATTTTTCTAAGTCTAGAATATTAGCAAGCTATAAGAGAACATATTAGAAAATATTTTCATTTTGAAAAATTAACTCTCGGTATTTTCATATCTAATATTCAATAGTGTTAAAATGATTTTTAACGAATTTTTTAAGAAATAGAAGGTATCTATTTTGGGGGTGGTAAAATCGCTAAATTCTGATTTTGTACTAAAACTCAAAATCTACTTTCTTATCTATTTGGATTTTAATTTTTTAGATATTTTTATTGAATCCAAATGGGGGGTACTTTGTTATTTACATTTATGTATTAAAGTAAATGAAAGGTAAAATATAAATAAAAGTAGGCTAGATTTTATTTTATTTATATTTTACCTTTCATTTACTTAAATTAAAGAAATGGAAATAATTTGTAGTGTATTCATGCTATATGGATTATGCCTTCAAACAATTGTTATATGTTTAAAATCCATTTTCTATAAAATCTGGCCTAAAAGTCGACCCTTATATATCTAGAGTCGACTCCCCTTTAGCTGGAGTCGACTCTTGCAAAGTAAGAGGCGACTCAGTCGAGAGCAGTTGATGTAGAGTCGACCTAGCAGCATGGTGTTTTTCGAAGAGTCGACTCTAGTATTATAGAAGTCGACTCTTGTATAACTAGAGTCGACTCCTACTTCAAATAGGAGTCGACTCCTGTTTTAGAGAAGTCAACTCTCGGCTCCAACGGTCGAATTTTTCCTAACCGTTACAGATCCGTTGGAAGCTCTAGTATAAATATCAAGGTGAGATTTTTGGAGAAGGCTGATGCACAATCAAGATCTATCATCCTAAAGCACTTCCAAGCTCTCAAGCATTCATTTCAAAGCAATCCAAGGCTCAAACTCAAAGATATATCCATTGGAGCCCAGGGCAAAGGAGAAGAAGATATTCTCTCCAAGTTGGTAAAAATTGTATCATTGTATTTGCATATTTGCCTTGTATATTGTTCTTATATTGGTATTCATTTTAGTCCAAGTGTGT
Organism: Diospyros kaki; assembly: GCA_036245055.1. Lineage (NCBI taxonomy): Eukaryota > Viridiplantae > Streptophyta > Magnoliopsida > Ericales > Ebenaceae > Diospyros > Diospyros kaki. Next base: position 15,215,358 of record BSEG01000008.1, read on the forward strand.
TGGACATAGGATTGATTATTTGTATTTATTGTGGATTGTGGGTGGCCTCTTAGAGCCCAAATAATCTAGGTGTGTTTTGTTGTATTAGTTTCTGGGGTGAGCTAAGGGGAAAACCTCGGTGTTGTGTAAAAGTTCCCTAGGTGAGCTTGTTGAAAACCTAGATGTGGCTTTAGTGGAACCTCAAGTGTCGGGTTGACCTTGAGAGAGTGGAGTAGGTGTTGGAGACACCAAACCACTATATTTCTTGTGTCGATTATTGTGGTTGTTTGTGTATTTATATTGCTATCATTTTCAAACAACATATATATATTTATAACAAGAGTATTTTATTTATAAGAAAATCTCAAGAGTTTTAAAAGGGAAGAATTTGATTCAATTAATTTTAATCACTCAATTCACCCCCCTCTTGAGTGGCCATTGTGTTTGTCAAGGGACCAACAAGTTAGCCATACTGGTGGCCATAAAAAGGTCGGGACTTATCAAACTCTCGAAAATGGTTGATTAGCCTATAAGGAAAAATCAGGATCAATATTGTAGATACCATAAAACTCATGGCCATTCCACCGATCAATGCTGAGAGTTGAAAATCAAATCGAGTTGCTTATTCGAGAAGGACACTTACGAGTTACGAAGATATGTACAAGAAAAAAAAAAAGAAACAACAAGGAGCCACAAAGAAGGGAAGGGGAGCATAGGGAACAAGAGAAAGGAAAGGACTACAGACAAAATCCACCTCTCGATAATGAGCCAACTTATCAAGCTATACATGTCATATCGGGTGGCGAAACTTTGGCTGGTGACAGCTCTTCTTCTCGAAAGGTCTATTCCCGTTTGGCATACCAAGTCAGCTTGGTAATGGAGACTAAAGAGAATGAATAGTCCATTATGTTCACACCAGCTAACAGGGGAGACATAATCATCTCGCATGATGACCCCATGGTAATTTCATCCATTATTGCAAAACATCCCATTGGGAGAATTATAGTGAACAATGGCAATTCAGTGAACCTTATTTATTGGAACTGCTTCAAACATATGCGAATTGTGTATGATTAATTAAAAAAATGTCTCATCCTTTATGTTGTTTCACTGGGAAAACCGTCCTGGAGGCTAGTTCAATCCAATTGCTAATGACACTAGGCTCCGATCCTCAGAGCATAACACAACAATCCAATTTTATGGTGGTTAAAGCCACCTTGGCTGCATACAATGTAATTTTGGGTCGGCCTTTACTCAATGACATGAGGGTTTTTGTCTCCTCCTGATATCTATTGATGAAGTTTCTTGTGCCTCAGGGTGTGGGACAAGTCCGAGGGGATCAACAAAAGGCACGCACTTGTTATGTGTCATCCATAAAAAAGAATAAGAATGAAGAAACCCTACTTATTGCCAAGCAAATTGTGCATAACTAACCCCCTATAAATCTCAAGTTGTATTGGTTTCCTCATATGAATTGCATGCATAATAATTATTAATAATATGAGCCCAAGGTGGGACTAGACATAGACACAATTAACTAAACCACGTCAAAAAAGAAATGCTTGTACTCTCTTGTCTAATACATTATCATTATCTATCCATTATAATTTGTCTCTTTCAATTTTCAAAACGAAATGAAAAGATCAATCTAAAGTTATTTTCACACAAAAAGGCTCGTTGCTCTGCTTGTAGGTTGGCAACAAGGTAAAAATAAAAGGCCTATTATCCTGTTTATAGCCCTGTAACGAGGTGGAAAATATGAGGCTCGTTGTTCTACTAATAGCCTGGAAACAAAGTAAACACAAAAAGGCTCGTTGTCCTACTTACAACCCGGCAATGAAGTAAACATAAAAAAGTCTGTTGTCCCATTAACAGCCCAACAACAAGGTAAAAACAAAAAGCCCAGTGTTCTGCACATAGCCCGACAATAAGGAGAAGAAAATCCATTATCTTGTGCATAACCTGACAATGGTAGAAAAACAAAATTGTTGTCTCGCCCGTAGCCTAGCAATGAGTGAAAACAAGACTCGTTGTTCCTCGAGTAGCTTGATAACAATGAGGTATAATACCAGTTACCCCACAAGCGACTTACACTACCTCGCCTGGTGATCAAATGGCGTAATATCCTTTACCCCACAAGCGACTTACATCGCTTGGCTTGGTGACTGAATGGAATAATATTCGTTACCTCATAAGTGACATACACTGTTTTTCCTGGCGACCAAATGGCATAATATTCGTTATCTGGAAAGAATCTCAACAATAAAGAAACGTCATATCCGTCGTCACACAAGTAACCCGATAACAAGGAAATGGAACGTCAATCATTACGAACATCCATGATTTAGGAAAAGTTCCCAATATTTCAATATTGTCCCGGTGAAATATAGATGCATATATAGGCCAACACCAAGCAAAGTCACCAAGTCCGCGTTTAACACTCTTGAGCGATTTTGAAAAACATTCCCGTAAAGCATTGAGTCTTCAAACAAGCATTGCTAGAGTCAAGGAAAAGAAAAGCCCCCACCCTCTCGGGAGCTGGGAGCACATGAAGGAGTCATATTTACGCTCTCAAGGGATATAGAACTGAACATCGACACCTCTGTTGCGGAAGTAGAAGTTTCAGCATGGAGTACATCCCTCAAAACATCTTCCTGTTCCTCTCTAAACCATTTGCATTTATGGAAAATCGAAATACAAAAATGTTAGGGAAACAAATGGCTTAGAGACTTGAAATGATTTAAAATGACCTCGAGATCATAAAGTTATCTGCTTGGAGTAGGGCTTCAAAAGAAGGAAATAAAATAAAGGCACATACGAGATTTGTAGGGCAAAATACTCTTTTGCCCGAGACTCATGATCAAAAGAGTAGGGAGCAAATGATATGTCATAGAAACAACAAGCATAACCCAATTGAAGACTTCCCAGCAATCATTTAGATAAGCATGAAAGCACGACTTGTTGAGCAAGTGCATAATTAAACAAGGCAACGACCAAGGGACCACCACTCGATCATGACCAAGTGCCCACTCAATCATAAAGATCAAAGATCCACAAAGATAGTCCATTAGTGAGCAAAAAACAAAGGAAACCAAGCAAAAGAGAGAGAAAAAGCCAAGGAAGAAAGCAAGGGAAGAGAAACTAAAAGAAGAAGTGCAAATCAGCCATAACCGAGTATCTACTCGATCACCATGCCTGGGTGGCCACTCAGTCATGCCTCCCAAAAAGGCAAAATACAAAAAGCAACTGAAAAAGAACTAAACGGTGATTGAGTGGCCACTTTTTGGTCTTAACTGATTTCTCGATCAAAAAAGTTCCTCAAACCCCCGAGAGCCTTCCTTGAAGCCAACGAACCCTTCCAGGGCGTTCCTAGATCTGAATATCCCAAGAAAATAATCAATCGATCGTAAAAGGTTATAATTCTAAAAGGAATTTGAAACAATTGGGATAAACACCATTCATGAGATATTTCATCCTAAAAAAAAGGGCATGATAAACGTCATCCATAAGAGATAGACACTATCCATAACAATCTTAGTTCCAGTCAGACTAGGAATAATCAAGATAGGCATTATCTACAAAGAATCCCAATCCTAATTAATTATGATTACTCCATACTCCTTTATAAATAGGAGGCCCACTTCTTCATTCAGATACACTCACTTAGATACTCGAATCCTATTTTTTTGCTCAGGCATTCAAAGACTAACTTAAGTATTAAAGGATTTGTGCGGGAACAACCTCCCACGCCTCTCACTGTTTATTCATTTTGGTAGATCTCTCGATTATTTGAGGCCTCCTGTTCATCAGCAAGTAGCTGCTCACCAACATTAGCAAGTCAAAATCTCTCAAGGCCTCCTAATAAGTTTTGGCCTCCTAATCATTTTTGCCCTCTTAATCATCCTTGCACACGGACGTCAAGATCATCTTTCCCATGTTATAATTTTATTATTGTGTTTTGACAACAACACTTATATAATAAAATAAATAGATATTAGATGACTAAGAAGATTTATTTAATATTGATTAGAAGTTGTATGTTATTTAGTTATGTAGACAACATTTAAATAAAAATAAAATTTAATGTAATGGAAAAATAGGTGTATTATGTAGGTATGAGTTCAAAAATTTTTAATACAATTATTTTTGTTTTCTTACAATTATTAGAGAGTATTATAGGAATTATCAAAGTTTGGCAACACCTCAAAAATATAACGTGTGTTTGCTTATATAATAGAATAGATATTGGATAAATAAGATTTCAAATAAAAATTTATTTGATAGTGATTGAAGGTTACAAGATATTTAATTTTGGAAGCAAAATTTAAATAAATTGTGGTGATAAAATAGATTTATTTTAAGTTGGAGCTTATGAGTACGAAATTTGTTAATATAATTAATTTTTGTTTTATAATTATTGAAAGGTATTTTAAGAATTATCAAAATTTGACAAGACTTAAAAAATGATAACACCAAATCTGTTGTTTGCTTATATAATAAAATAGATAAATATTATATTAAAAAATTTAATGTTATAACTCTTTCATTCCTCTTAGGGTGCGTTTGATTGCAAGGGTGGAATTTGGATGGAAAGAAAATGAATTCCAAGGAATTAAATTACCTAGAAATAAATTCTAGGGAAAATATCAATTGAATACGTTTGATTAGTTTAATTTTCTACCTAGAAATTACCTAAAAATAAATCAAATATATTATACAAAATATTCAAAAAACCAATTATATTTACACAAATATACATACATACATCCAGTAAGCTGGTTGTAGATCTCATCACTGCCATACATACACATACCCAACAACACACAGCCAGCGAACAACTCTGAATTTTAGTTTAAACCTGACTTGTTTCACTTGTAACCAAATAACATAAGAAAAATAAGAATAAGAAGATCTCAAAATCTGTATGATAGACAGAAAAATGGACCTGGAAAATCGATGAACACATGAGAACTGAATGGGTTGCAGAGCTCTTCGATTCATTGAGAAGAAACGAGATTGCCAAGATAGGAATAAAAAAATCCAATTAGGGTTAGGGGTTTTTGGTTCAATTACATTTAAACCCCTCCCTCCCAAACCCATTTCTTTCTCCCAAACCCACTTCTTCTCTCTCCCCCCTCCTTCCCAAACCCATTTCTCTGGATCTCCCAAAATGGTTTTCTGGGCCAAATTCCTGCTCCTGCTCCTCCTCGTCTGGTTTGGAACGGTGACCTTGTCCAGCGCCGATGACTTCGACTACGGTGTTGCAGCCTTTGCCACTGTGGCGCGTTTCAACGTTGACTCTCTGCGTGCTTGCAGCGTATCGGCGTGCAATGGGCAGGTCAGCGACTGCATCGACGAGGAGGAGGAGTTGATGCTGGACTCGATGGCGGTGCTGCAACCAGAGGAGGGGGATGAACCCTTGCAACTGCCGCTGCAAATTGATGCTTCCCAGCCTGGAAAACAATTTCTCTTCTCCCCCCTAAGAATTCATTTTCCAGCAAAAGTGAGAATAGAGGGTCACGTGACCCTCAAGTGAGAATTTAATTTGCCTAGAAAATTAGGCAATCAAACACAAAAAAAACTAGAATTTAGATAGAAAATAGTCACTTTCTATGGAAAATGTGGCCAATCAAACAGGCCCTTAGTTTTATGCATTTTCTTTTATCTTATTTTCTTCGTTGAACATCTAAATAAGATAGAAATAACTTATCGTCTCTCGCTATTTTTTCTTAGGTAAATTGCACTCAAACCTCATGAGATTTGTTAAAAAGAAATAAACACTATGACATTTAAAAAATAATAAATCTAGCTACACTTTCCACTATTCTTACTTCACAAATGTTAAAATTTTTAATATGATAAAAATACATTCACATTTTTACTTTCGTTCCATCTTTTAAATTTATATACAAATTAGTTAAAATTTGATTGTCTGTCAGTCTCTTTCTTTGCATTTTGACAATAGTTTAGCCATCTTGAATTAGAAAAAGAGTAAAAGATCAACGAGCCATAACTTTTGCTAGCTTGCTAGACAAAGGAGAAGGGTCAAGAAAAATGTAAAAATATTTTTATCATATTAATAATTTTAATAATAATATAACAAAAAAAAAAATAGCTAGAGTTATAAAGTCTGGAATATAACTATCATTTCTTAAATGTCAAAGTGCTTTATTTTTTTGCAAGTCCGCGATGCTGAGTGTAAATTATCCTTTTTTATTTTTTTCATCCTTACTCTTTATACAAAAGTTAAAAATTCCTTAAAATGGTCTTAAGGATATGTTTGACTGGATAAAAAATAATGAAATTGGATCAAAAGGAATTTTCTTTATTTAGGAGAACAACTAACAATGGAAAGAAAAGAAATTAGATGAGAGTACACTCTCTGTTCATTTTTTCTATTTAACTCTATTTTTTTCCATAAAAAATGATATTACGTTCCATCTATTTACAATCCATTCCATTCTTTTTTATTTTTTGCCAAGTCTCTTCCAAACAGAGCCTTGATAGTATTGGTGTAGCCTCTTGGCTTGGCCTTTGGGCAACGAACCCCAAGCAGAGAAAGAGATGACAAATGCTCTCCTCCACCTCCCCATCATAGACCTCGCCTCTACTGATCGTCTCTCTACTGCTAATTCCATCCGTCAGGTTTCTTCTTCTTATTCTTCAAAAAATCGTTGGTTGACTCTGTGTTAAAATCAGTTTGTATTATTCTTGTTCTTCTGCTATATGTATAGCAATTGGGGCTCATGAATGGATGGGGCTTAGGATTCTCTTGGTTTCCTTAGCGCATGATTACCCAAAAAGTTTCCTTGAGAGCAAGTTTAATTTGTTGTTTGTAATGATGATATACGATTTTATCTCAGTGATATGCTAACGGTGGTGACCGGAGCCACTTAGGCTTTTCTTGGTATATATCTCCATGTATCAACCATTTATGTTTTTCTCTTCCAAATTTGGTGCGAATTCATATTTGTTACCCAAAAATCAAGTCATATACTTGTCTATTGAGGAATTAGGGCGTGTTTGTAAAAGTCCTCAATTATATTTCAGGTGTTTTTTTACAAATGCATTGTGATTCTTAAAAAGAAACGCGGCAATCTTTTCTTGTTTCAAGGCATATTATCATTTGAAAAGATACTTATATATAACTCATTCTGAAATGCTAATTTGTGATGCTAAAAGCTCTGTATGGTGTTCTTGTTTAACCAACAAGTCCCTCTGTAGAAGCATATACTGCATGTAGTTTTTGATTTTTAACGGTTATCTGTTAAGAAATGGGCCACAATGCATATCAAACTACCATGGTGATAGTAATTTAGTATTCTTGTGCTTTGGAATGATTTTATTGTCTTCTCAAATTTACTGGCATTTGGATGTCTCACAGGCATGCACTGAACATGGTTTCTTTTACCTCATAAATCATGGGGTTGAGGAAGAGTTGTTAAATAGAGTGTTTGATGAGAGCAAAAAGTTCTTCTCACTCCCCCTCGAAGAGAAGATGAGACTGGCTCGCAAGGAACATAGGGGTTATACACCACTCTATGCTGAGAAACTTGACCCTTCTTTAGGAAATAAAGGTTTTACTGCACTATGACCTTCAGTTCCTTCTTGTGCAAGAGATATTGTTAAGTGCTTGTTTGACCAATTTTGTGATGCTTCTAATTGATGAACAACATGCTATCCAGCCAGTTTGACTTTATAGGCTAGGTGGTAATCAACTTTGAGATTAAGGCCAGGGCTCAATTCTTTCCCGTTTATATGTAGTATTCACTAATTTGTGTGACAAAGGTCAAAAATCATGTAATTGGCAGTTGGTTCTCCTTTATAGAAATTGATACATGTCATGGATCGAGTCTTATTGCAGCGATTTTGTTTTTTATTTAGTGATTGTGACTCATTATATTTCCTTTGTATTTCCTTTACTATTGTAATTTCTGTAATTTCTTCTCTTTTACTGTTGTATGTGGGAATCTTTCTGTTAAGAGAATTAGTAAGAGAGAGAGTGAGCACGTGCTGGGTAGAATAGGACAAAGGGGTGGGTTGCAACCGTTTGGGAAGTGATCTGCTGTGGCAGCATCACCCTAAGACCCTGTAAATACTCCCTATGGCTTGGAGGGGAGGATTATCGAATGTCTAGAAGAATTTCTAATTCTCTCTCGATTTCTCTTTTCTCTCTTCCCTCTGTTTGCAATTTCTTTTAGGCATCCAGTTTGCAATTTCTTGCAGCATTTAGGAGGTCCAAAGCTTCATTTTACTGAATTTTTCAGGCCTGCCAAGATTCGATTTCTTCTAAAGCGGGGAAATTCCGGTTGTCTGGCTGCTGGTAAGTAGAAGGTTGGGGCAGGGAAGGGCTTCTGTTATGAAAGTCCAAGAGAAGAAAGCTAAGGCATGTCCATATTACCTATCAAAGAACTAGATGGAAAAGGAAGACGTGAAACATTCAGCCCTCAAAAAGTATGGTTATTTCTGCCCCAGGGGAGGGTTTTCAGAATTCGAACAATTTGAATCTCGAAAATCAGAGTCAGGGAGTTGTTGACTCTCACTTGGACAATGGCAGTTCTGAGGGGTTTTGGACTGTTCTTCAGAGATTGACGGTGAGGCCTGGGCAACTTGGTTAATTAATAGGGTGAGGCCTGGGCAACTTGGTTAATACGGTGAGCCTTGGGTCTGTCAGCTAAGGATGAGGCTGGTTTTTTAAAGGCTATTGTTGATTGTGAGTGGGCAGCTCAATAGGAGTGGGCTGTGATGAATTGAGTGGGGCTTGTGCTAGCTACTGAGTTTTCTTGTTCTTGTAGGGTATGTAGCCTCATGGTTTGGGTCTTTGTTTCTGTTGAGGAGGAATTCACGATGGAAAGAAGATAATCCAAAAAAAGAGGAAGAAGACCAGATTGAATAAAAGAAGATAAAGCCCTAGCCGTTCCTAAGAAATAGGAAAAGATGAAGCTTCAGCTATTCCTAAAAAGTAGGAGAAAAATTATCCCCTTATCTATTGTTGTATTTGTAATTTAAATTCCTAGATTTTAGGTAGATTTTCTGTATTTAAAGAAGCAGCATGTAACATAGTAAGATGTGAAGCTGATAATTCCGTTCAGCCTTTTATGCTTAGAGTTTTATTCTCAATTCCTCTAGGCTTGTTCATGGTAACAAAGCCTTGGGTTCTGTAAATTCCATACCGACGGCTTCAAGATGGCTACTTCTTCCCCAACCAGTGAAGCATCAACGATTTGCCCTACAAGCTTGAGATCCAAGCTTGAGATCCATATTCCCAATTGCTACTTCTAATTCCCTAGACAACCACAACCTTCAAATCACTCAACATAAACTCAATGGGACTAACTTTCGAGAGTGGTCCCAATCAGTCTTGTTGGTGATGAAAGGAAAAGGCAAGGTAAGGTATCTAAATGGAGGGATTCCAAAGCCAGCCCCTGAAGGAACAGATTATGATGCATGGGATGCTGAAAATTCCCTAGTTATGGCTTGGCTCATCAACTCCATGGAGCCAAAGATAGGGAGGACCTATCTGTTTTACAAGACAACCAAAGAAGTATGGGAGGCTGTCCAAAGTTTGTATTTAGATATGGAGAACACAACACAATGCTTTGAAGTTCGATCGGCCATACGAAATACTCGCCAATGTAATCATTCAATAACCGATTACTTTAATGTGTTATTTGAATTATGGCAGGAGATGAACTTGTTCTATGATATAAGTTGGGAGTGCACAAAAGATGGGGTAAAGTACTCTAAAATGATAGAGAAAGAAAGGGTATTTGACTTCTTACATGGCCTAAATTTTGACTTAGATGAAGTTAGAGGGAGGCTGTTAAGAACCAAACCCTTTCCATCTATCAGAGAAGCCTTTGCAGAAGTTAGAAGGGAAGAGAGCCGAAAGAAGGCAATGCTTAGTACATCACTTGAAGTTAATAATCAGAATGGATCAGCTTTTGCTGCTTCCAAAGAAAGGGTAGCCCCTACTCATGGAGACCCTTCTAAGGACAAACAATGGTGTGACCATTGCAACAAACCCTACCACACTAAAGAAACCTGCTAGATGATACATGGGAAGCTAGCAAACTGGAAAGGGAGAAATTAGAGGAGGCAACATACAGCTTATATAGTTGATGCTAAAGAAGGTAAAGGTACAAATTTTACCTTAACCCCAAAACAATTGGAAGTATTGCAACAGGTTTTAAACCAAACAAAGGTTACAAAACCATCAGATTTTGTTGAAGTTCCTAACCCAATAGTCTCCATTGCGAAACAAGGTAATTTCCATCAATGTTATCTCTCTAAAAAGCTGAATATGAATGATTGGATTGTGGATACCGGGCCTTCAAACCACATGATCGGTTCCTTGACTGTTTTTTTTTAATACAAGCAGTGTGACAAAGCTATAAAACTGACTACGGCTGATGGTAGCATCTCTTATGCTAAGGTAGAAGGCTCTATTTACCTATCTGATTTGTGGTTAAAATCTATCCTATACGTGCCTAATTTGAGATGCAATTTGTTGTCTATCAACAAGATTAGTAAATATCTCAATTGTAAAGCAACTTTCCTTCCAACTCCTTGTGTATTTCAGGACCTAATTTTCGGGAAGATGATTGACAATGCTAAAGAAAGAGAAGGCCTATATTATGTGGAAGGTTCTGTTGGTACTCCTAAGTTACGCAATTCATTTTTATCCTCTGCTGTCTCAGATTCCAACATACTTTTATGGCAAAAAAGATTAGGGCATCCAAGTTTTAGATATTTAAAGCTTTTGTATTCTCATTTATTTGTCAATAAAATGAGTGAATATTTCAATTGTGAGCAATGCATTCTTGCCAAGCAAACTAAAGCTTCCCATCCTAGTCATTTTTATCAACCGACCAAACCTTTCTATCTTGTTCATAGGGATGTATGGGGACTAACAAAGTCCCAAATCTAACTAACACTCACTGGTTTGTCACTTTTATAGATGATCATACCAGGGTGTGTTGGGTATTTCTGTTGAAAGAAAAATCTGAAGTATACAAGGTATTTAGAAAATTCCATCAAATGATTCTTAACATTTTTCAAACCTCAATCAATATCCTTCAATCGGATAATGGAAGAGAGTATTTTTCAACAGAATTTGAAACCTATTTGAGTGAAAATGGCATTGTTCATCAGAGTACATGACCTTATAATCCCCAACAAAATAGAGTGGTCGAAAGGAAGAATAGGCATTTGCTTGAAACAGCTAGAACCTTAATGTTTACTAGCTCGGTTCCTACTTCTTATTGGGGAGAAGCCATTCTTACTGCTGCCTATCTCATCAATAAACTCCCAACTAGGGTTCTAAAGCTCAAAACTCTCTTGAGCACTCTCATTGCTTCCTGTATTCTCCTTACCTAAATGCTTAATCCTCTCTCTCCAAAAGTATTTGGATGTACAACCTTTGTCTACCACTATTACTCCAAATTAAATCCCAAGTCTTTGAAGTGGGTATTGTTAGTTACTTTCCCACACACCACACAACAAGGCTATAAGTGTTATTGTCCTAACACTAAGAAATTCTTTGTGTTTAGTGATGTCTCCTTTTTTGAGAATCAATATTACTAGTCTACCATACCTTTGCAGAGGGAGATGCCTAGTGCAGAACAAGGTATGGATAGTAGGGATATTAATGTGTTTCATGAGATAGTTACATCCTTTACTCCTATTCCCAATTGTGTAACTAATCAAGGCGGAGAACAACAGCAACAAATTCAAGAAGAAATTCTTAAGTCTCAGCCACATTTTCAGGTGTACTCTTGAAGAAAGGCCTTTGAATCAAAGCACAACCATTCATTAACCCCGGAAAAAGGTCCGATACCTGAGGAGGATGAAAGAGCTGAAATAACAGTACCTATTGATGAAAATAACATAACAGATAGTGTAGAAAGTATAGAGCCAACTGTAGAGCCTGAATATGATTTAGACGTTCCAATTGCTTGGAGAAAAGGGGGTAAGATCATGCACTAAATATCTTATCTCTAATCATGTGGTATATTCTCGATTATCCTGAAATTTCAGGGCATTCATTACTAGAGTTGATGAAGTGCAAATTCCTAGGAATATCAATGAGGCTTTACAAACACCACATTGGAAAAGAGTTGTGATGGAGGAGATGGATGCACTAGAGAAAAATGGCACATGGGAAGTGGTGGGTTTGCCTCAAAATAAAAGTGTGGTAGGAAGTAAATGTGTGTTTACAGTAAAACACAAATCTAATGGGAGTATTGAGAGGTATAAGGCCAGATTAGTGGCCCAAGGATTCACCCAAACACACGGTATAGACTATGATGAGACTTTTGCACCAGTTGCAAAGCTCAATTATATACATATATTATTATCCCTTGCAGCCAATTTAGATTGAGAATTGCACCAATTAGATATCAAAAATGCATTCCTCAATGGTAACTTAGAAGAAGATATATATATATATATATATATATATGAAGATCCCTCCTGTTTTGAAGAAAAGGAAAAGTTTGCAGATTGAAGAAGTCACTGTATGGGCTGAAATAGTCCCCTAGGGCATCGTTTAAAAGGTTCAGCACAACCTTAAACCAGGTAAGGTATCAACAGGGGCATTTTGATCACACTTTGTTCACTAAACATGCTACTAATGGCTTGAAAACTATTTTAATAGTTTATGTGGATATTATTATCATAGGTGACAATCTGCAGGAAATAAAGGTTCTAAAAGGTCAATTACAACAAGCATTTGAGGTCAAAGACCTTAGACAATTGAGGTATTTCTTAGGGATGGAGGTAGCAAGGAGTAAGGAGGGCATTTGCATCTCTCAAAGGAAGTATGCATTGGATCTATTAAATGAGACAGGTAAGCTGGGTTGCAAACTAGCTAGCACTCCCTTGGAACCTAAGTGGAAAGCTAAGAAGGATGGGACAGAAATTGCAGTGGAGATAGGTAGATACTAAAGGTTAGTGGGAAAACTAATTTATTTGTTTCTTACACAACCCGATATTACATATGCGGTAAGTGTAGTGAGTCAATTTAGGCATTCACCCACTAATAAACACCTTAATGCTGCCTATCTTATCCTATGATATTTGAAAGGAACTCATGGTAAGGGAATCTTATTCAGAAAGAATGAAGACTGAGGGATTCAGTGTTTTGTAGTTGTTGATTGGGCAAACTCTTCAAAAGACAGTAAATCCATTTCGGGGTTTTGCACTAAGTTATGGGAATACTTGGTGACATGGAGGAGCAAGAAACAGAGTGTAGTGGCTAGAAGCAGTGCTAAGGCAGAATACTGAGCCATAGCTCAAGGCATATGTGAGTTAATATGGCTGGGAAAATTTATGGAAGACTTGAAGATACCAAATTCCACTTCTACAAGGCTATATTGTGACAGCAAATCTACCATAAGTATAGTAAATAATTTGTTTCAATATGACTGGATGAAACATGTGAGAATTGATAGACACTTCATCAAGCAAGAGATTGAAGATGGTGGTATCAATCTAGTATATTCCTACAGGTATACAAGAAGCTAAGATCCTCACTGAGGCAATGAACAAACAAGGGTTTGAGCTAATTAGAGACAAGCTAGGAATAAAATACATTTATTCACCAGCTTGAGGGGGAGTGTTGAGGAGGAATTCACGATGGAAAAAAGATAAAATCCGAAAAAAGAGGAAGAATACCACATTGAATAAAAGAAGATAAAGTCCCAGCCATTCCTAAGAAATAGGAAAAGATGAAGCTTCAGCTATTCCTAAGAAGTAGGAGAAAACTTAGGAGAAAATTTAGAAGAAAAATTCTCTCCTTATCTATTGTTGTATTTGTAATTTAAATTCCTAGATTTTAAGTAGATTTTCTATATTATAAAGTAGGTTTCGAAACACACCTTATTGTTGTATTCTGTTCACCCCTTTTTGCTTAGAGTTTTATTCTCAATTCCTCTAGGCTTGTTCAGGTTCTATGTGTGGTGCCTGGTCATTCTCTAAGTTTTTCTTCTTGATGGGATTGGAGGCCTTAGGTTATTATGGAAGCCAGAATCTTGGAAGAGTTATTTTCCACTCATTTGCAGCCTTGGGCAGATCAGTTTTCTTGGAGGGTTGGTATTATCCAGGGTGAGGTGGGATTGTTCAAAGAAAGATGGTCCCTGCTCATGATGTTTACAACTTCCAACGTGATATGTATGAGTCTTAAAGAAAGATGGTCCCTGCTCTTAAACTTGGTGCATGAAGATTGTCTGGAAGTTCTATCTGTCGGGTTTGGTCAGCCATGTTTTGATCAACCTATCATCTAGCTCTCTTTCTTTTTTATTGCAGTTTTATCATCTTTATGGAGGGTGTGTTGTTATATATGGATTTGAGCCTCATTTCTCTTTCTAGTTTGAGGTTTCTGCTGCTCTATTTGGGGTTTCCTTGGGATGTGTTTGGTAGTAGCTGTTGGTGGACCTTTTAGTGTTTTTAGTCCAATGTTGAGGTTAGATTTGGTGTCTTGGGTTTGCTCTGGTCTGTGATGGTCTTCTCTTTTTAATTTAATTTAATAAAATTAAACTTTTTTTTTTTAAAAAAAAAAGATACTGCTGTTTATGATATCTTTATGATCAAAAAGGTCACACAATTTTAAATCCAGGCTTCACCAGAATCCATGTTTCACCATAACTCTTGTTGGGCATACATATTATAGTAATCTAAATTATTGTATGGGATTATCTGATTGCTTTCAGATTTATTAGAACTTTAAATCATGGCAAATTGGCAAAATGCATTTAATAACCTTTGTGATTAGTCCAAATGGGATGCATAGCTGTGTTTCTTCCTAGCAATATTTGGTTGTAGCACATTAATGATTAGTTACAAGGTAGGTGATTAAAATTACAAGGACAAACTCTAATAGTTTCTTTTTCACTAGTTCATGTTTCATTATTGTGGAGGAGGAGCTTGGTTTGTTACTGTCATCTACTGACTTGAATTCAGGTGACTCAAAAGAGAGTTTCTATATTGGTCCTCTGGGAAGCATTTCAAGTTATAGTGATCTTAATCAATGGCCTTCAGAAGGTATCTTATATTTTTGGTGTATTTTCTTCTTTACAAGGTCATGTGTGAACCATAAGGTCCATATCCTGTCATACAGCATTTGGATTTTCCTGCATTTCCTGATCTGTCATTTAGTGTGCATCCTTTACAATAAGGTCATGATTTCATGAGATAGAAGAATAATTTCCATGTTACCTGGCCTGGACATCCAGAAGCTCTGCCATCTTGGAGATCCATTATGGAAACTTACTATGAAGGAGTAATGTAAGTTTCTCTCCAACTAACAGAAATCATACTAGGTCTGTTCATTTAAAGTTTCCATCTACGTTCAGTTTACTTTTTTCGTGCTAAATCAGAGGTTTGTTTACATTAAGCTTATGACTTCTTAAGTATTTGCATGATTTGTAAGCATTTCATTGTATTCTTTTCATCTTTTCTTCTTTTTCTCAAAGCAAATTCCTGAAGCCTGAATGTGGTACTTCCTATTGCTTAAAATGGTATAGATGATGGCTTCTATGTAACTAGCCAACCCCACATAGTAAAGACTTGGTATGCTGTTGTTGTTTGTTGTTGATGTTGGCTTTTATGTAAAGATACTGTTGCAGAAGCTGATGTGACACCCTTTATTGATGAGCTGGTTTATAATCAATCATGGTTTGTGGTGTGTCTCTGCATGAATGTGTTTTGTTTCTTTTTTTAACTTGTGTTGAAAACATAAAATTGTGGAAAAGAACAAGGTCATGAGACTTGTGTATGATTTGGGTTTTGTTGCTTCAGGGCTGCTGGAAAAAGATTAATGTCTCTAATCTCTCTGGCTTTAAACTTAGACGAAGACTTCTTCGAGAAAATAGGGGCTTTTAATCAACCAATGCCACTTCTTCGTCTTTTACACTATCCAGGTTTATTCACAACTTGGCATGATATTATATTCCTGTTTATAGTACACATTGTTTCTGTTGAATGCATTATCTTTCTCTCATTTGCACCCATATAATGATTTTCTAATCTACAAAAAAGTGTGTTTTACTACAGGAACATATCATTTTAAAATTGCTTCCACCAGAAATACTTTTTTGAGGTAGAAAATGCAGAAACACAAAGGACTTGTGCATAAAATATGGAGATGTAACTGGAACCTAATAGATGAGGAAATGGAAATACTCTATTGTTTGTTAGTGGCTTTGCTACATATTTGAGTTTTTCTTGACCTGCCCTGCTATTATGCTCTAAGTGGGGGATTATATGTTTGATTGAATTTGAGGCTGTTATTGGAGGAAGTCATGAGATAACAAACAGTATTGTGATCTCGATTCATATGTTAATAGCATTTCGATCTTCTATATCAGTGTTTGGATAAACCACTCCACCTTTCCTTTTGAATCTTAGTTTCAAGCCATATTTCTCTAATAGCCAGTTCTGGAAAATACCTTTACATAAACATCTTGATTACCAATCTGGAGTGAATAAAGGACTCCTCTTTCCTTCTGTAGTCCCTTTAGATGTTTAAACCTATCATTTGATGTTAGAGCATAAGCAATTTTCCTGTAGTCTAGAGGAGATCTATCCTGAAGTTTTTGCGTGGGGGTGAAGAAAGGATCTAGCAATATGATTTGCTTCTCTTTTTTTTTATAGTTCAAATGCCTTACAATTTTGGGGGATTTATGTGTGTGTTTTTTTTTGGGGGGGGCGGGGCGCTGGATTTGAAAATCTATCAAACATAGGGATGGAGATCCCATCAGAACTTTATGGTGATTATGTAAGAATATGTTTTCATTACAATTAGTCATGTTTCCATGTTATAAAAGTAGTTTCACAATATCAACTATGTGATAGAATACAATCATATCAGTTAGTTTTATTCACCTCCATCTCATGAAACTTTTCGATAAGAAAATGGTGTTGGAACTTATCTCATTATTCCCTTACTAGAGGGTTGCATCAAGAAGGACATTTGGCATAAAATTTTTGCCATGTTCTTTTGTATGGATTTGTATTGTCAATGTGACTTTTAGAAATCAATCGACATTATGAATGTCCTGTCATTTACCCTAACTTGGTTATGATGAGGTGTAGATGATGATTATGTTTCCATTACAATTAGGAATTAGAATGCCATTATGAATTTTATTTTTAATTCTTGTTGAACCATTCCTATTTAAATATAATAGGGATTAATCATAATAAATTGTGTAAATTATGAAAAAAATACCAACCTTTTCTCTTTGTTTCAAATTTAAAACGTGTTTTCAATTTCTTCAATAGCTACATTGAATTTTATTATTTGTTTCAATTATAAAATCCTGTCAATTTTCATTAAGTTAAACTGTAAGCAGAAGGTATGGAACTCACATCATCCAAATTATATATTACTTGTTTGCCACATCAACATGGCAAATAATAAAATCTAGAAAATCATTTTTATCTCTGGCCACATATTTTTTTATCTAAAATTTTTAGCTTATAAAAAAATGATTAGTTTTTATCTAAAAAATATTTAATTTCTTTTTTTTAAATCAAGGATATTATACTAACAAAATTTTAACAAAACAAATTTTATACGGAAAATATTTATATAAACAAAGTTTTAATTACAGTTGTATAAAAAGTTCTGTACAAAATATTTACACAAGTAAATTTTCAACAAAGTAAATTTAGAGCAATCAATTTTTTTTTCCTATAGTTTTATATACAAATTTTATTGACCAAGAAAATTGTATAACAAAATTGACAGAAATTTTTGAATAAAATTTTTAGTTGTATAAAATTTGACATACTAAAATTTGCTTGTATAAAATTTCTGCATATAAAATTTTTTATTTAAAAACAAAAGAGAGTAAATATTTTTTAAGATAAAAGTAATAAAATATTTTTATAAATTAGATTTTTTAAATAAAAATATGTGGCGAATTAAAAAAATTGTTAGATTTTTGCCTCATCTTCCACTTGAATGACATGCCAAATCATTAATTATAACATGGATGATGTAGCTGATGACACAGATTCCTACGTCATTTGCTAATGGTTAATTTTAACAAAAGTTGACGGCATTCTATAGTTGAAAAAAATAATGTAGTTTGGATTGGAAGAACATTTTGAATTTGATTAAAATGTTGGTAATTTTTTTCCCATATTTTACCCTGATTAATTATATAAATTATTGGATTATTAATTATAGAATCTTGGGGTTTCTTCTCTTCCTCTTTTCTCCTCTCTCTCTCACAGGTTCTACATCAATTTGGTACCAGACATCAATTTTTTTTTTTTGTGGCTATTATCTTTCTATTCCTTCCCTTCTTTTTTTTTTTATATATATATATTTTTTTTGGCTGAGACCTTCCCTTCTTATTTGTTAATTCTCTTATTTTTGTTTATTCCCTTACTTCACAATTATCAGCTTTCTCTTTGTTCTGTTCCCTTTTTGTTCTATTTTTCTCCCTTCATCTTTCACCCTTATTTCCCTTATGTTGCAAATATATTTTGTGTAAATTTTTTTAAAGAAAAACATTGTTTATTTTTAAGAAATGAATTGGAAGGGTATTAATTTGCTTTTCATATTTGATTCTAGGTGAGTTGGGGCTTTCTGATGAAGAAATGTACGGTGCGTCTGCTCATTCAGACTATGGAATGATAACTATTCTTGCAACAGACGGCATTGCTGGACTTCAGGCATGTTGGATGATATCAATTGTGATAGTTGGCTTTAAATTCTTCAATAATAATGTGCTCCATCATTTTTGTTAGCTTATATTCCTAACAGATTTGCAGGGAAAAATCTAAACAACCACAGGTTTGGGAAGATGTGCATCATGTCAAAAGGTGAGTTGTAATTTTTACCTCATCAGTGAATAGATTTGTCTGTAGGGTTCATATCTATATAATATTTGAAGGAATGCAAGCATCCTGTTCATTTTGGATATCATGTTATACTAGTTGGAACTTGCAAGGTACATGAGATAATGAACTACAAAACAAAAGAGACATTCTAAGCACAGCTGTTAAGAGTTACCTTAGCAACTATGAAAGAGCAATTAGGTGAGCTGCAATTTGATTATATGCTGAAACCAACAAAAAGGCATCTAATTATTTAATCTGTTCATTTCATTCAATAAATGTTTGTTTATGATACCCTGACAGAGTAGATTGTGTGTGTCCTTTTTTAAAGTATTCAAGTAGACAGATTTAAAAAAAATATTAAAATCCGCAGAATGTCTGTTGTATGTGAAATGTGGCTTTCTTGTTTACATTTTGATGGACATTTTAGAATTTTTCGTAATTATTGTTTATCATTGACCAGGGTGTTTATTTATATTCCTTGTGATTTTCAAGCTCATGTTTTTTAAGTTTGTGGGGCATATTAAATCCTGCAGGGCCTTTGTTGTCAACATTGGGGACTTGACAGAGAGGTGGACAAATTGTTTGTTCCGGTAATAAATAATTCTTTTCTGATTTAAACAGCTCATTTCAGTATTTTGTCTTCATGTTTAGGATGAAATAATTTTTTTTTTTTTGTAATTTTTTGGGTTATTCTTTTAAGTAGACTAATGCAAACCTCCCCTTGCTTCCCCTCATATTAAATGTTGACATTCTTTTATAGGTCCACATTGCATAGAGTGATGCCAACTGGACAAGAACGTTATTCGGTACTAAATATTCTACTCTTTATTTTATTACGTATATATTTCCCCTTTAATCTGATCAAGCACTAAGAAGCACAAGAATTACTAAAAATGTGTCATATCATTTCAGAACACTACCATGCTGTGGATATCTCTGAACACATGTCGAACACTCGTCCAGTTGTGTCTCGTTCTCTTTTTCTTATTTACTAGCAGACATTTCCTTAACATTTTAGGATGCGCAAATTATGATACCCACTGATGAGGAAGAAACTTATTAACTTGAGTAACTTCCTCAGTAAATGCGAAATAATAATAAAATAAATTAAAAGGCATAGAATAAAAATTAAATAAAACAAAATGGAAAGATAAAAAACAAAAAGAATTGAAGATGGCGCCCTCCCTAACTATGATTTATTTATTTATTTGTTGTGTGGGGAGACGGAACTAAACCTCTTTGATAAGATTTCAACATAAAATATATTCTAATAACTTAACCTCTTTGATAAGATTTTAATATAAAAACTATTCTAATTGGACAACCCTTGAAGCATGTGTAAGTATATGGACAAAACAATAAATATGGACACCGGGATACCTCTACTTGAAGTAACGTGACAGTCCAAAGCACATTTTAGTATGTACGTTGCTCACATTTCTGATACAAATGGGCATCCATTTAGCTAATATTGGAATGAGATTGAGTTTTGGGTCCAACAGAGACCAGATCAAACTATAATAGAAGCACGTGCACCGGAGAAGAGCGATGTGTCACAACCCAAGCGTGGCAAAGGCTTGCTTTCCAATCCGGTTAGGATCGGGATAGGTGCCGTGCTGCTCAAAGTTGAGCTGGCGTAGAAACAATATTGAGAAGAAAGAGAGAAAAGAGAGAGAGAGAAGTTCGATAGAGAGAAGTAGAATTCAGTGATTTCTCATTTCATACTCTCCATAGCCATGTAACGGACTATATATAGGCTGCCCAAGGGCAGATTCCCCCAGCCTGGCCGTTGCAACAAACAGCCAGCTGTCCACATGCATGGGAATATTCTAGTTGGCCAGTCACCTAATAAGGAAATACTGAAATAAAAATTACAGCAATACTAATAATGCAAAAGGAATTAAATTGGCAGTAAAGTATAGTCAAAGAACTGGCGACGCGTGACACGATGATCAGAGTTCCATGAGGCATGGTCTATCGTCAGTTGTCAAGTTCAATTAATAGGCTGAGATGTGTGGGTTGCTGTTTGGTATAGGTTGAGTATTTACAAGCATTATTGTTAGAATCTTACGATTCACGATTCAAATCATATGATTCGACTCGATTCATATAAAAATTGAGTCGAATCTATAGGATGAATCTAAAATCCTTTAGAATCATACGATTCACGATTCGAATCATACGATTCGACTCGATTTATATAGAAATCGAGCCGAATTTATAGGGTAAATCGAAAATCCTTTAGAATCAACTATGAATCGGACGAATTGACCGTGAATCGCATGAATAGCACAATTCGTCCGATTAATCCAATTCTTGCGACTTCGTCTGCATGTGCGCTTTAATCAAATATTCGTTCAATTTGGCTATCTTTGAAAACAAAGAAGATGATGATGCTCTTGAACTTGAAGATGAAGATGATTGATAATTAGTCAAGATTATGGACAATAGAGTTTATTAGTAACCTTATAGTTGTAGTTTTTTTTTTTTTTTCTAGTTTGTTATTTTAAAAGTGGTTTGGTTTGGTGCAATTTGAATTTAAAGGCAACATGAATATAATTTTGCCTTTTGGTATATTTTAAACTTAGCAAATATATTTATAACTTTATTTATCTATTTATATTTAAAAGAATTTATCATGGTGGACACATTATTTATTTTCTATGGATATATTTTATTTATAGTTAAAATTGAAAATGTGTACTGAATCTTACGATTTGATTCGATTCTCGATTCACGATTCATAAAATAAAAATTTCGATTTTCGATTTAACAACTATGTTTACAAGGCATCCGTGGTTTTTGGAGTCCCCAAAAAGAGGGTTGGGATGGATTACAAATTTACGATGACATTCCATGTTAATTATTGTTGAGAGTTTTAGCTAATATTGGCACGAGATTGAGTTTTGGGTCCAACAGAGACAGAACAAACTGTAATGGAAGAATGTGCATGGGAGAATAGCAATGATCAGAGTCCCATGAGGCATGGTCTATTGTTGTTTGTCAAAGTTCAATTTATAGGTTGAGATGTGTGAGCTGCTGTTTGTTACGGGTAGAGTATTTTACAAGGCATCCATGGTTTCTGGAGTCGTCAGAAAGGGGGTTGGGGACCAAGATTTTTGGTGGGTAAAGTGAGCAATTTATAGCGTATGCACAGCTGTTAAACTTTTTCATCATATACATGTATTATGGTGTAACCTTTATATTGAGATTTATTACGTAATGAAACTAGATTTAAAACATGGTGAAACTGGCTCCTTTCATGGATGTGTTCACAATCACAGGACAAAAATCTATGTTCATTCCTTTGTTTATTATTTTTCCATGTATGTTCTTTGACTTCTAAGTGCAGCGCATGCCACATGGAATCAGTAGTATTTGATTATAGGCTGCAGGGTCATATATCTGCATGCCTAATTTTTCTTGGCTGTAAATGTGAGCTTCTTTTTCTCTTTGAAATGTTGTTAGGATTTAGATGATTCTAGAGTAAAATTTGTGTTCCATTGTCAAACATGTGAGAATTTTCCTTTTGCAATGTGAGCTTCCTTCCTTTCTTTCTTTTTTTTTTTTTTTGAAGTATCTTCAGAATTTAGATGATTATAGTGCTCAATGTGGGTGCAGTTGTCAAACAACGCATGATATACCCTTCCCCTTTTTTATATCAGGTGGATACTAGCAGTCTCGCACGAATAACAAAAGGGGAAATACAAACAATGGCATTGATGATTAATGCCTTATAACAATTGAAGAACTAAAACATAAAAAAAGCGTCCCCAGTATACAAGGCTTCTTACTTCGCTAGGATTGGAGCAGGGTCATATTTGTACACAGCCTTCCCTTTGTTCTTTCTTTGCAAGCACTGTGCTGTTTCCATGACTCAAATCTGTGACTTTAATGCAAAGAATAATTCATGGAGGCTTCTGCCAATGAAATGAATTCTTTGCATGTGCAATGTGGGAAACTCTAGAATTCCTTGATGAACGTTCTGTTAGTGTTTGATATAGGCTGTCATCAAGAAATGCTTTAATCAACTGACTGACCATTATGTAATTTGCACTTCCTCAGATTGCTTTCTTCCTGGATCCAAATCCGGACTGTGTGGTTGAATGCTTGAAGAGTTGCTGCAGTGATTTGAATCCTCCTAGGTAGGGTATACCTCTAGGCCTAACTTGTGTCATTAAATGTTACCTGTGAATTATGCTTAAATTTGATGAATTAGCATCTTTGCTAGCATCCTGTAGCAGCTGATCAGACAAGACTTATTGCTTAGATCTCGAATGCTGCTTTTCACAAATAGATTATGGAAGTTATCAAATATTCTAGTAGAGGTGCTTCCTGTCTGAATTTGGGAAATTGGGTGGATATTGTGTCAAAATGATTTTTTGAGGAGTTATCTGAAACTGGAAAATTGGGCATTTGGATTAAGGAATCTAAGATTGGTTCTACAATGATTTTCTGGGTGGGGGGCGTGATGGTCGTCAGTATTTGTAATTGTAGGTTGAATTTAAACTACAAGTAAAAACACTGTGAGTTTACAAGTCTTGCTGATAGAATAGTCATTCCAGGATATGAAATCCTGGTGATGCAAGTTCTCCATCAGTTCGATTAAGGATTTTCCATGGAGATATATATATATATATATATAGATCTCATTTACTTTGTGGGTGTGAATCTAATTTTCAGCAACTGACATACCTTGCTCTTGAAAGTAGTGAGAAGATTTCTTCAATGATTTTTGTATATAATTGTGTTTTATCATGGTTATTTGTATGTATTCAAAAATAGAGTTAAATTTATAGACTATGATTGATGGCCATCTTGCTGCAGATTTCCTCCCATCCGCAGTGGAGACTACCTGAAAGAGAGGTTCCGGCTTACATACGGTTCATAGGTTTGAGTTCACTCCTGCTGCCTCTAATCTGCCAGGATCTGTCTCTAGAATGTTCTTATGAAAATATATACAATAGAAGTTTCTAGATTGTTTGGGGTGCAGCTGTCTAAAAGTGGCCCAAGAGCCACATGAATTATGAAATTGCTTGCACGCCCAGTAGACAGCTCACTAAATCATCTGAGGGTGGGGTAACACTAGCAGGGTGGATGGGTGGCACAGTAGTTAGTGGCAAAGGGGGTTGGCTTGTTTGGGATTGGGGGTGGGTAGTTGAAGAATCATCACGGGTCTTCCTCTACTATTTTTAAGTTTTAAGAGCAGTAAAGGAGTTGATAATAATAATAACAATGCTATGTTTAAGACAAGAGATTAAGCCTCTTCTTCTGTTAAAATTTAAATTACAGCCAGCCCCCCATCCATCCTTTGACCCTCATCTCGCTCACCTCACGTCTCTTTAACATTTCTATTTCTATTTCTATTTTATATCTAAATATGGAATTTTTGTATCTACTTCTTATTGTACTTTATTATATATTATCTTATCTTTTATTTTTGTATATTCAATCTCTTTTTCTTTAATTAATGTGTCCTTTTGCGTTATTTAATTTCTACAATTTTAGTGGTAATTTGCAATTCGAAATGATAGTCTCATGGGAAAAACATATTCGTGAATTCAAAATCATTTATATTTAAATCTTTATATAAACTTGGATTTAAAATTATGAGAAAATAGACAAAAAACATAAAAAAGAGTTGATGAATAATTGGGCTGCAGCATTGAGAATATATACAGCTAAGAAACTATAATGTGATATTTTTGGGATATAGGTAGGTAAAACTATTTTAATAAATAATTTATTATATGTTAATTAACAACTACTACTTAATTGATTAGATAGCAATTACTCAATGAGATTATGGGAAATTAAATGGATTAAGATTACCTAACAATTAAACAAGATGCAGGGATCAACACTATTTCTGGAATTTTTTTTTTTTTTTTATAAATTTAGGGCTTTTAATATACCAAAAATGTTAAGTGAGAGTATTTGTGTTTTTTAATTAATTTTTAGTTTTAAATGTATTTAAGTGATATTTTACGATTACAACTTAATTTTTATTTTTTTAAATAAAGTTTAAACAAATTAAGTTTTAGTGTTACCAAATTATTTAGAAATTTGTTATTATTTAAAAGTTAATGAATTTTTTATTTTTTAATTAATATATGAAGATATATTTTATTAATAAATTTTTTTAAAAAAATATAGATAGATACTGTGTGAACATGATTGCATAATATTGACTGACTGACTGATATATAATCCCTAATATATATTGTCCACGACAAATGCATGCTATAGGGTCCGAAAAGCCCGGCCCCAATGCATGAATTGTCACTTTTGACCCTCCTCTCATCGTGGTCTTCATCTACTCACATTTCACTTTCTTCTTTCTTTTTTCCTTCTTTTACACCCTTTTTCCTCTTTTCTGGAGCACTTTAAATTTCAAAAGCAAAGATGATAGACGGATTGACGTGGCAGATCAAATAAGGTTGTAACCAATGAATTTGTGAAATAAAAATGATGTGAATTATAGTGATTTTTGAAATGTTAGGGTAAATGTTATCAATAAGAATTTTAAATTTATTAAATTTCAGAATGTTAGGATAAATATTATTTATAAGAATTATAATCATAGTAGATTTTGAAATATTAGGATAAACATTATTTAGAAAAATCCTAATATTAAAGGATTTGAAAAATTTTCATGTTTCTCTATAAATAGATGAGCTTTCATTATAAAAAAAAATGTACATTTATGATATTAATTTTAATATGACATTCAAGTCTTCAGTGTTTGATTTAAGCATTGGAGTATGTGCGCAAAAATTTCTCTGCATCTTCTAATCGTTCTCTTTTTTATAGAGTTTAAGAAGCTTGACGATAACATTTGAAAAATTGACGGTGTTTGTGGGAAATATTTAAAAAGTCTAAGGATACTAAAATGGTTCGTATAAGATCTCAAGGTGCGAGTAATAGATAGGACAAAGAGGGTCTTGATGTTGATAGTCCTCCTAATACTAATTTCCAAGAGACTAACTGCTAAAATTTCAAGAGCCTGAATCATTTTGACCAAGATGACTTATGGGAGCCCAAAACTAATCTCTTGGACATTGATCGAGAAGTGAGAGAATTTGTAAGATTAATGCCCTAAAAGATTGGCTAGAAGACAAAAAACATTCGAAAGACGAGAATCAATGAATCAATCCTCCAAGGGGATAGATCTAAAGAATGAAAAAGGCTTGAAAAACGAAAGATCGAGGGATTAACTCAGCAGAGATAAAAAATTAATTTCCAAACAAACATTCTCGGAGCAGCGAATTAGACTTTTGTGAGATTGGAAATCACTTCCAAGAGATTGATTTTGCGACTCAAACGATGAAAGGCACACTTTTGGGAGACTTAACAACACCTTTAAGAGGTTAATATCACTACTTGGAAAGATAAAAAAGAGATCTCCGAAGACTAGAAATCAACTTTGAAGATTGCTATTATGACTCGGAATGATGAAAAACACACCTCTGGGAGATCGAAATGAACTTTTGAAAGGCCAAAACATACTTTTCGTGAGGAGTGAGGAAACTTCCAAAGAAAAATCACCCACTAAGAAAAAGAACGATAGTAGAAAATGTAGAAGTTTTACCCCCTTTAAAATAGTAGAGACCACATCTAAAGGTCTAAGCAGTCAATTAAAAATTTTTACATACAAAAGTTTAGTGAGATGAACAGACAAACTATTCTAGAGGCAAGGGGCATAACTCAAGGCAAGAAAAATAAGAAGAGAATAGAAGTTCTTACTAATCCAATGGAATGTGGATTCGAGAAGCATTGTTTTGCCATTCGAATGCCTAAAGCCCTAAAAAAAAATCAGAACACTTAAATATGCTACAAGATAATGAATGCACAAAAAAAGTCAAAAGCCTCGACAAACAAGCAAACCTAGCATCAGAAACACAGAAAACATGAGAATGATCTAGAGTCAGAAACACAAAAATATGGGAATGATCTAGAATTAGAAACACAAAAAGCGTAAGAATGATTTAGGAAAAAATTAATATTATAAACACAAAAGTGTGAGAATAATCTAGAATCAGAAAACAAAAAAAGTGTAAAAATGATCTAAAGACAAAACTAGTATTAGAGATGCAAAATTTGTAAGAATGATTTAGAATAAAAAATGCCAAAAGCGTAAAAATGATCTAGGATAAAACAAGTATCAAAAACACAGAAAGTATGAGAATGATCTGGAGTCAAAAATGAAAAAAAAAATGAGAATGATCCAAATTCAAAAATGCATAGAGCGTAAGAATGATATAGAACAAAACTAGTATCAAAAACCTAGAAAGCGTGAGAATGATTTGGAATAAAAAATACAAAAAGCGTGAGAATGATCCAAAATTAGAAATGTAAAAAACATAATAACAACATAGGACAAAACTAGTAACAAAGACACATAAAGTATGAGAATAATCTAGAATCAGAAATGAAAAAAGTATAAGAATGATCTAGGATAAAATTAGTATCAGAAACACATAAAACGTGAGAAAAATCTAGAGTCAGAAACGCAAAAAGTGTGAGAATGATCCAGAATTAGAAACACAAAAAGCATAACAATGATCTAGGACAAAACTAGTATTAGAAATGCAGAAAGTGTGAGAATGATGTGGAGTCAGAAACGTTTCAGGGACGTTTCGCAAATTACAAAAAATTGTCAAAAACACAATTTTGGCGACCAATTATCTTAGAGATTGAATTACTTCCATCTCTAAGCAACCATTATATAAGTCTTCTACAATATTCTTCTTCCCGTTCATGATGTGCTTAAATTTATTTACAGTTTAGCCCTAAACTATTTGCATTTATGAATCTCGAAGATCACTGCTATCATTCCCTCGTCGTTACTTCTTACTACTCCTTTGTTGTTCCCTCATCGAAGATCATCGTTGCTTCTTGTTGTTCCCTTGTCGTACCCTTATAGAAGATTGTCCATGCCGATTGTTCCCTCATTGAAGATCGCCATTCCCTCACCGTTGAATCTCGAAGATCAAGCCTTAGTCTCACAATCATCAGTCGTTCCCTCCTCTTGCACTCGCCTCTTATTACTTCAATGCACTCGCCGCCGATTACTTGATTTGCTTCAGTGCTTCTTCGTTCTTGCTGCTCATATGTAGGTAATTTTTGTCTTAAAAAATCATCATCTCAATTGGGTTTTAAAGTGATCTATTATAGTTCTTTTCAATTTTCTTGATGGTGATGAGTACGTATAACCTTTTAGATTACTATGCAATCCCAACTTTTGAAGCATCTGATTTTAATTTGGTTATACTTTTTCTATTATAGTTGTATGTTTGTTTGTATTATATTTGAACTATTTTTTATATTAAAAATTATATTAAAGAAACGTATTTTTTTAAATTTACACTTTATTCTACGTTTCCTTTTCTTACTTTTTTGAAAAAAAAAATATCGGTTCTTCATTTCTGTTTTGTATCAGCAAAGTTTCCCGTTTTCGTTTTCAAGCAACCTAGACCAGAAAAACAAAAAGTGTGAGAATAATCTAAAATAAAAAATGCAAAATGTATAAGATTGATCTAGGATAAAACTAGCATTAGAAATGCAAAAATTGCGAGAATGATAGAGGGAAAACCTAGCATTAAAAATACAAAATTCTTGAGACCAAATTAAAAAAAATACAAAAGCGTGAAAATGATCTAGGATAACCTAGAATCAAAAGTGATGAATGCAAAAGCCAAAGATGTGAAAAACATGAAAATGATAAGGAATAACCGATAAACAAAAGCAATAAAAGTATAAGAATCCTTCGCCAAAATGAAGTCCTTCTAAAAGATTAGAGAGCAAACCCTAACTTGAGAAGGAAAGGACACAAGAGAGTAAAAGAGCCCTAAAAGCTTACTCACACGAGCTGGAAGAGTCTCCACATTGAAAATTGGGCAATAGCTCCAAATTAGAACCACCGTATTAGCCTTATAGTCCTAAATGGTAAACTTCTCAACAACTAACTAAGGTACTTTTCATAGAAAAACTTAAAAGACAAAGGGATGTTGGAATCAATAAAGCAAACTATTCGACAAAAAAATCCCAAAAAAATCACAATTGTCAAATGAAAGAGAAATAAGTGCAGACCATAACATAGTCTACTTTTTCTTATGAGAAACTTGAATGAAAGAATAGGGATCAATTGATGTGTTATAGGCAAAAACTTATTAAAAGTTCAAATATCCAAAAAAAAAAATTGAACTAAAAATGTGTAAAATTCCCTTTGAGTTGGGGTAGGGGGGATGAGGTCTTGAATAAAGCACAAACATGATAACTCTGACATTCAAAAATCCCTCCAAAAGTTCTACGAAAATGATAAACATTATCAATAAGAATAATAATTCTAGTGGATAACGAAATATCAGAATAAATATTATCCATAAAAATTGTAATTCTACTGGATCTCAGAACGTCAAGATAAACATTATTCATAAAAATTCTAATTCCAGTAAATTTCAAAATATTAGGATAAATATTATTTGGAAGAATCCTAGTACTAAGGGATTTGAGAAAGTTTCATGCTCTTGTATAAATAAATAAGCCTTCATTCCAAAAGAAATACATCTTCGATAGTGGTTTTAATACGATATTCAAGATTTCAATGTCTAATTTAAGTGTCAAAGTGTTTGTGTAAGAACTTCACTACACCCTCTGATCGTTCTTTTCTTTACAGAGTTCAAATAGTTTGACGATGATATTTTTAATTAATAAATTTATTATTGTATTCAAGCAACAACAAAAAAATGAATATAAAGCAAAAGAATGCAATAGACTCAGATCATCTTTCTACAAAAATTCCTAATGATTGAATACTTCATGATCTTTTAGTTTTTTCCCAAAATAACACCAAAATTGGACAACTACTGGGTTGACAAGTTATATGGTGGGTTTGGGCACTATTTGAAGTCCCAAGTCCTATTTGCTGTCAAATGTAGAGAGAGGGGGGTTATATGATGGGTGAAGGCACTGTTCGAAATCCCAAGCCTTGTTTGCTCTCAAATGTAGTGAAAGAATGAGAGAGAGAGAGCTGCCTTCTCTTCTTCCCTAACTTGCTTCTCCATTTTTCTCATCTCTTTCATCAATCTTAGTTTTAGTTGTTGCCCTTTCTCTTGCTTTTCTCATCAAACCTAGAAAAGCCTTTCTCCAATTTTTGAATTTTAATCCCACATAATCGAAAGCCTAAGGGTCAAACTCTCTACAGAGGTGCTCCCACTTGAGTGGTTGAACTTGAATTGCAAAGATGGGTTGATTTGGTCTTGCTTGCAAAAAAAACTAGTAGGATTTGAAAATGGTTGTCCATAAAACATGTCATGTGATTAGTAGAGTAGAGCCTGATGTAGATAAATATAATAATTGATAATGGTCAATTAATATTCAAAAGCGATTAAGATAAGTCAATCTGATCAAGAATAAAATAAAATGAGATAAGTTCTCATCCTAAAATAAATTAAATTATCTCTAAATGAGATAATTTTAGAATTAGAATTCCAATTGATCTTTATCTCCCAAACCTTATCAGTTAAGGTTTTCTCCCCTATAAATAAAGGTCCCTACATGAGGTTTGGGACACATAAAAAATTACTAAGTATCGTATATTATGAGTATCATTAGAAAATAGTGGGTATTTGAGTTGTGACTTGAGTGCACTTTTCAGCTTGTAATTGTGCACCTAACCTGGAAGTTCGAGAAAACTCGTAGTACGACAAGTTTCAAAGATCCAAAACTTTCGCGGTTGATCAGGTATTTTTCTTTTTTTTTTGTGATATTTATGATTTATACATAGAATAACTAACAAATGGTATCAGAGCCTACGTTTTAGAAACACGTGTATTTTTCATTTAAATTTGTTTGATTTTTTTCTTTACGTAAATTATTTTATACGTGGAGAATAAAAGAGACTCATCATCGGATCAAGTTAATTGTTGGAAATTGGTGGCAAGTGCCAGTAGTGATGAACGACCTAACATCGGTTAAAGACGTGACGCACCGCATTCAACGGATGCATCATGAGGGTTTCTTCCTTTTTGACACGTAATCGCCAGTCATAACATTATGCTCTTGCTGCATGTCGCTGGTATTCTTCAGCGATAACCTTATACTGAGCCATGGCCGAGGTTGTGTCGTCGACGACCATGTGTTTCATGGCTGATAGGACAGATCTATCATTCATGGGTCTTTTTGGTCGTGATTTTGTGTTCTCCATTGTCAGCCTTGGGCTTTGTGTTGGGTCTTCCTCACCGGGGAGGTGGTGCCGCCAGTGGATATGCCATGATTGTCGATCTTTGGTCACTACTATGGCTAAGAGATAGATGCTTAACAAGGCTGGCGTGACCAGAGGCCTTAGGCTTCGCCTTGCCATGGATCATCTTCGCCATCGCTAGTAGCAAGTCGCCTATCCACATTTTCTTCTCCGGCCAAAGATTCAATGGCCTCCACCATAATTGCCTTGACTGATTGCAACTATCAGTCTTCTTACCATGGCACTGGCTATCCATCTTGGATCAACTGCCTATCTTTTTATTGAAGGCTTTGCTAGCAGTTGAAGGCTTCATATGCCACCGTTAAATGAAGCAAGCCAACAACCAAAGCCACTAGCGATGAAGGAAGGAGAAGAAGAAAAAGCGAAGGCGAAGACGTAAAGTTTGAATGAAAACCCTAGGTGATTTTGGGAAGAAGATGGGTTTTAACCCATTAAGTTATTGGGTTGACCCACTGGGTCAAATCCGTATCGGATTGCCTCAATCATTAAGAGATCCTTGAGGCGGATTTAGATCAGGGTCAATCCAACCCATTAACAGCAAATATGCGATCCAATTATCTGACCCATTAACGCATGCAAATTTGGATCCATTAATCAGATCTTGATTCGTGACCCAATAACTGATTTCCCATTAAAATATATATATTATTTTTATAATTATTTTTAAGATAGCATATCCAAAATTTTTGGAAAACTAATTTTTTAAAAATTAGTGATGTTATCTTTATCTCTACAACATGTTCCATGGTACATATGCATGAATTAAATACTCTAGGTAAATTTTATGTAAATTTTTTTTTTTTTGGAACCTGGAACTCATCTAGGGTTGTATGTACACTTTAATTCTAGTGCATAATTATGAAAAATTATTGTGTGTTTTAATTCTGCTTTAGTTGCAAGTATTTATGTTGAAATTGAACATACATATGAGATAAATATGTTGTGGCATATTTTATGTAGATTGTGCAAATTATAATTAATTATATATTAGTCGAACATGTGTATATGGATGATGACTGAAAACATCAACGACCTTTCGATTCCAATACACATGTGACATTATTATATTCTTGATTTGTTTTGTTGCAATTATAATGCTGAGAAATTATATGCTAGCTAATGGATTGTCATGTTCCTTAGTTAGTTACCATGTATACTGCAACCAAAAGTATAATTGCAAAACTGAATAAGGGTGACAAGTTGTCTAGAGGCGATTATGACATGTGGCATCGAACTGTGCAATTTAAATTGAAGGAAGTCGAAGTCACATAGACTTTAACAAATGTCATGGTTTAGTCTGATGGTGAAAATATAGCTTAACATTGGAGAGATTTAGAAGCATATAATGCCTGGAAAAGAAAAACACCCTAGCTCACATTACGTTACTAAGCTATATCTAAGATGACATCTTTTGTTGATTTGAATATCATGAAACTACTAGAGATATGTGGAATGCTATAAAAGAAAGATATGGCAATACCTCACTGTTAAGACTAAGGATTCTTATAATCAAATTTGACACTTATAATATGTGTCCAAATCATAACATGAGAGAACATCTTAGGGCAATGGCAAATATGATTAGAGAACTCCAATTAGCAAGGCACAATCTCATAGATGAGCAATAGTTTCAGGCTGTTATAAGATCTCTCCCTACTACTTGGGAACATATGAAAGTGAATATGACACATATTGATAACATAAAAACATTTGATGATATAGCGCGTCATTTGGAGTTGGAAGATGAGTGTCTGTAGGCTGTTGAAATTCCTAATAAGGCATATGTTGTCGAATCAGGCTCCAAGAAGTTCTTTCAGAAAATAAAGTGGAAATGAAAATGTTCTCAAGGTAAAAAGGCTCAAAAGTCAAACGAGGATAAATTAAGGCCAACTCGTGCCAAAGAGACAAGCAAGGTGGGAAGAAGGACATCTCAAAAGTAAAATGCTACAATTGTGGTTAAAATGGCCATTTCGCTCGGGATTGTCTTGAGTTGAAATTTCATTCCACTCATGTTATCTTTGTCTCTAGTTGTGTCATGATGGTTGACTCTTGTCCTTTGTGGATTGTAGACTCAGCAGCAACTAACCACATAGTTAGAGACAGTGGAGCTTTCGTAGAATATCGTCAAATACTTGAGAAGTCAAGATGGATATTTGTGGGGAATAAAGCAAGAGTCGAAGTCAAGGGCATAGGCACTTGTCAGCTCCAACTTCGTGATGGGCCTCTTCATGAGATGTCTTGTTTACTCTGGATTTTTGACAAAATTTAATTTTCGTTACAATCCTTCTTAGTTTAGGTCTTAGATTAAATTTATTTTTTAATACCCGAGAATTGTTTGAGGCTATAAATAGTATTTTATGAAGGGCATAAATGGAATTATCGAAAGAATGAGGCGTTAGGATACACTATTGCAGCTTTAAGCGACCGAATCGACCGAAGGGAGTACCCCGGACCCTAGATAGCCAAGGAAAATGAAATAGTATCAACAAGTGATTCGAGTTATGATTTTAGGTGATGAAAGAAATTAGATCGGGAACAGTTTTCGGTACAACTGTCGACTAGGCTGAGAAAATCGAATCGACATAGGGATCATTCGAAAAGTTAACGGAGCATGTTGGGGACCTATATTTTAGGTATAGAATAACCCTCTAGCGATTTCAGGTTGAAACGAAGAAATTTAGCGTCAAAACGAGTCGTTGGGCCAAAGTTCAAATGTTTATCTTTGTGAGACACTTAGAACACTCCTGTAATACCTGAGATTTCTAAGTTCAAATATTTGAGAAAATATAACGTTTCAAGGGATTAAGGAAGCCTTGAGGCAAAAGATTATTTTCTGAGCCAGGGGCAAAGTCGTAATTATTGAAGATCGGGTAGAAGTACAATTGACCAAAAGTCTTGGGAATTAGTGTAAAAGATATGAACTTCAAAATATCCTTAGATATCAAACTTCAATCAAATGTAGTTTTGGATCGTTTTTATGTCCAAGCCCAAGTCTTCTCCAAGTCTTTGCTTAGCCTCCAAGATTACTTAGTCTCCAAGGTTAGGACATATAGCAAGCTTTTATTGGCCACACATGGAAGTAATGATTACATAGCACACATGGCACAATTGGATGGAAACACATGGAAGTAATGATGATCTTGAGACACTTGGCACCATGGGATTGGGTCACATGTAGAAATAATTATGAGACTCAAATCTCAAGGCTAAGTGGCCAAATCTTGTGGTGACACATGGCAAAGGGATAGAAGAGTAATGATGGGTAATAATTAAGGGCTACACGTGGCGAAATAAGATTCGTTGAGCACTTCTATAAATAGGCTATGGGAGGAAGAATTTAGCCATGTTCAAAAGGGGGGAAGTGAGGTTATTGTGAGAGGCTTCTAAGTGAGAATTTTAATCCTAAAAGAGATAGGGAGGTTCTGAAAAAAACGGGAGTGAATTTGGTGGAAAAATGAAGGAGATATGAAGGTTTGACGGAAGATCGCACCTCATTGGAATTCGAGCCAAAACAGTTAGAAATAAGCAAGGTAAGTCTGGTTTTTTTGTCATAATCTTGTAGAGCATTGAAAAATGAAGCTATAGAATAAAACGGGGGTCGAATCGGAGTTAAAATGGCCGAGTTATGGTTGAAATACGAAGGAGACCAAAAGTTGTCCAAAAATAAAGGGCGGCGTGTGAGCGCCGGGTGGGGGTTGTGCGTGGCAGCACGTGAGGCCCCTTCCCAGGGCACGTGAGGGCGCATCCGGCCTCATTTTTTCTTGAAATTTTGTACCAATTACCCTTACTTCAATACCCACACTTTTATATAAAAATATTTGACATTTACCTTACGAAAACTCGTGTTTTAGCAGTAAACAGTCTCAGTTTGCGTGTAAACGGTACACCCAAAAGGTAAATAGCCAAGGTCAGTGGTTTCCGCATGCTTCTTACTTCTTATTGATTATCCTTGGTCTCATTTGTGTGGGGTTGGTGGCTTACATCTCATGTTTCCTTGTTTTCGAGCATTTCTTTCCTATTTTGCCTGCATCTCGGAGTTTGTGGTTGTGGTTGTGGTTAAACATGATTACTCTCGCACATAGCTTGTGGTTTGCACATCATATATTTCCCTTGGTTGTGCACTGTGCCTACTGGTGGGGCCATGCCTAGTTAATATTTCTTGGTTTAAGCACCGTGCCTACAGGTGGGGTCGTACCTAGTTGATATTCCTTAGTCTGTGCATATTCCTTCTACTTTGTCTTCAACATGTTTTTTGGTGATAGTGGCTATTGGTGGATCAGGAACTTGTATATGAGGGTTGGTCGTTTGTTGGAGAATCCTCACAATGATCCAAGAGGGGAAGGGGGAAATCCCGTGCCTACAGGTGGGGCTGAGGGGTTGGACTCCAATCACGTGTCTATAGGTGGGGCTGAGGCGTTTCACACAAGGGCTAGCAGGAATGGTGATGACTCAGGAAGGTTTTAAATTGACATGATTTTTGGAGATTTATACTTATTTCTTCATATTTCCTAGCTTAATTGCCTAATGCTCTTGCATGCATGGTTTTCTTTCTTGTACCACTCACTTAGATGTAACAATCTAACTCGGATGTTTCATACCCCTAGGATATTCAATGTCCCAAGTATATTAGACGTACCAGGTGATCTAGGTTCCAGTTCGAGCAAGGGTAAAGAGGTGGTGCTTGGCTAGCTTTGGGTCTTGCAGCTAGCTCTGGATTCTATTTCATTCTGTACCCTTGTAGTTCAAATTATGTATTGTAAACAGCAGTTAGAATACTCAAAGTTGTAAGAGGTGTGTGTGAGTGTCCTACAATTGTTGTACCTATAGTGACGTGTTGTGTTTTGTTTAGTGTATTGAAGGTCATATACATTACTTGTGCTTGTGAAGGAAATCTAGTGAAAACCCTCTTTATTAAGCTTTAGTTAAGCTTGCAAGTTCGATCTAGCACTTCCGTAAATTAAGGGTTTCCAATAACTCTCGAGGTTATTATTAGCATATAACGAATATTTTATTATTTTGTTGTGTATCTGAAAAGTGGGGCGTTACAACTCCAAAGGATATGTATTCATTGGAGAAAATGAAGATATGAGTATTACTGAGATTGAATCACGAGATGCTACATTTTTGGAAAATAATTTTCCCAAAAAGAGTGAAGTCGATAAGGATTCCCAACTATACGAGTTAGGAGATCTGAAACCAAGTGTACCTCCAATTGGATCTAATGAAGAGTTAATATGACATCTAAAACTCTTGATCCAAGTGGGTGTAACACACATAAGTCAATTCCTCAGAAGGAATTAGTAAGGAGTAGTCAAAAAAACATTCCTCGTCATCGTTTTTGAGATTGAAAGGGAAGCTTTTATGGTAGTTCCTCACAACCTTAACGAGCCTAATAACTTTGAATAGGCTATGAAATCCCCGAATAAAGAAAAATGGATGAATGTAATGGAAGATGAAATAGTGTCTATGAAATCAAACCATGTTTAGGATTTGGTTGATCTTCCGCCTAACTATAGAGCCATTGATAATAAATAGGTCTTAAGGATCAAATGGAAGGCGGATGGGACAATAAACAGATTTATAGTTCGTCTTGTTGCAAAAGGCTATAGATAATAAGAAGGTATAAACTATGAAGAAATATTCTCTCATGTTGTAAGGATGACGTTTATACGTTTGATTCTAGCCATCATCGCACATATGGACCTTAAATTACATTAAATGGATGTAAAGACTGCTTTCCTTTATGGAGAATTAGAGGAGGAAATTTACATGGAATAATCTGAAGATTTCGTCAAAAAAGTCCAAGAAGTAAAGGTTTGCAAATTAAAAAAAATCCATCCATGGATTTAAGCAGTCTTCTTGACAATGGTATATACGATTCCACTAAGCCATCATTGCTAATGGATTTGTAATGATTCAACAAGATCACCGTGTCTATATTAAAAGGTCAAAATATTTCTTTGTGATTTTAACATTATATGTAGATGATATCTTATTAGTTGGAAATAACAAAGAGTTTGTCTAAGCTATTAAAAGTTGGTTTGGTTCTAATTTTGAGATAAAGGATATGGACGAGGCTGCTTATATTCTTGGAGTTTAGATCTATAAGAATCGTTCAAGAAAACTCTTAGCGTTGTCTCAAGAATCTTACATTAAAAAAAAATTCTTGATTGCTTCAATATAAGTAGATGTAAACCCATGGACACTCCAATAACTAAGGGACAAACTCTAAGCCTAAAAATGTATCCCTCGACTCCAACAGAGAAAACTCAAATGAAAAGCACGTCATACTTAAGTACCATTGGAAGTTTGATGTGTGTCATGATGTGTACTAGACTGGATATTTGTTATGCAATCAGATTGGTAAGTAGATATCAATCAAATCTAGGACTTAAGCACTGTAATGCAATCAAAAGGATCCCTGCATACCTAAGAAGAGCTGCAAACTATTGCCTCTGTTACCAAGAAGGACATGTGCATTTAACTAGCTACAAAGATGCCGATTGAGGTAGAGACTTAGATG
Organism: Diospyros kaki; assembly: GCA_036245055.1. Classification (NCBI taxonomy): domain Eukaryota; kingdom Viridiplantae; phylum Streptophyta; class Magnoliopsida; order Ericales; family Ebenaceae; genus Diospyros; species Diospyros kaki. The sequence goes on from BSEG01000008.1 coordinate 15,252,980, forward strand.
AACACAAATCAACTTTAGGATATGTGTTTTTCCTCAATCGATATGCTATATTTTGGAGTAGTAAGAAACAAACATGCATAACTCTATCAATAATGGAAGTTGAATTTGTTGCATGTTTAGTTGTAGTACAAAAACTAATGTGGTTAAGGAGATTTATAATTGACCTTGGAGTCAATCCTAACATTGTAAGACTTGTTACACTCTACTGCGACAGTTAAGCTTCAATTGCATATTCTAAAGATCCGAAATATCACAAGAAGTCCAAACATATTGAAACAAAGTATAACTTTGTGAGAGATATTATAACACAAAAGGAAGTGGTGTTGCAATATATCTCTACACATAAGATGATTGTTGATCCTCTTACAAAGCCTATCACTAGAGATTCCTATAGAGATCACGCTAGACAAGAATCGATTTCCTCACACAAATGATCACCTCTATCACTTTAGTAGTGAATAGAGGTGAGATATAATATTTTTGGGAGCAAGTATACTAGAGTATACCACACACATAAATATTGGTATCGCCTTGGATAGTTACCGAGATGAGGATATTTTTGTAACAACTAAACATGAACAATCATGTAAGTCTGAAATGAGTTGGATCTAGCGCATAGTGGGAAGTACGATTGAAAAGAGATTTGTTTGGCGATGGGAGTGACATATGCCCCTTAATGGGAGAAAATCACCATAATGTGTAATTCACACTACGTGTACTTATGAGTACAACCAATAAGGGAAGTGAGTAAAAATTGTGACATCCTTCATTCTCACTATGTGAGCCCCTTAAGACATTTTTTGTGAATGTCTTATATTGTGATTTTTGAAATTCTTGACTATATTATGAAGTAATTGGTCAGTAAATGCTACTTTAGTATGTTTCCTATAGTTGTGAACAAATTCAACCCATGGAACATTTATGGGAGAGCAATTGATCCAAAATGGACTAATATGAGTATAAGAAGAAGATTTAACTATTTTTTATGAATATATGTATTCTCTGACTAGAAAATTGTGATATTTGAACAATTGTAAATACGTATATATGAAGTAATAATTTCTCATAGAGTAAATGAAATAATGTTAAGTCGAGACACAATGAGGTGTTTCATCAAATTGGAGTTGAAAGCTTTCTGATGAATATTTTATTCTTATTTTTCTCAATTATATCTCACATGTCACACTACTGAATGAAACTTTACTGTGATAAAAGAGATTATACTAATACTTTGGGTATTAGTTGACCCATCATGCTTGAATGAGAGATGTAGATAAATATAATAATTGATAATAATCAATAAATATTCAAAAACAATCAAGATGAGTCAATCTAAGTAAGAATAAAATAAGATGAGATAAGTTTTTATCTTAAAATAAATAAAATTATCTCTATGTGAGATAATTTCAGAATTAGAATTTCGATTGATTTTTATCTTTTAAATCTTATTAATTAAGATTTTATTCCCTATAAATAAATGTCTCTGCATGTTTGGGACACATAAAAAATTATTGAACATCTTATATTGTGAATATTATTAAAGAATAGTGGGTATTTGAGTTATGACTTGAGTATATTTTTCGTCCTAATTGTGTATTTGTTTTGAAAATTCAAAAAAACTTTTATAACTAGTCAGATATTTATCTTTGTAATATTTACTATATATATATATATATATATATGTGCGTGTGTGTGTAATAACTAACAACCTGATACATATTTGATTGCTTCTTCTTTGGAGGGGATCCGTCTTGGCATTGGGTTTGAGTTGGGTGCTACGCGTGAGTGAAAAGCAACGAGGAACGAGAAAGGGGGATCAGGGACGATGGTGAGGGCAGAACTGGCATTTTCCTTTTTCAGGCGCTGCAATGGCATTGTCCGTTAGATGAATTTATGTAGTCTCTCCTAGCGTTGGCAAGTTGGATTTGAATTTAATTTTTGTTAAAATTATAATTGATGATGGTTTTTGGGACCGACCACCACGTGCCACCTCTGCTACTGGACCTCGGGAATGGAACCTCTGACTTAGGGATGTCGGATCTCGGGTGTAGAACCTGCAAGACAATGGAGGGCCGGGGCTTGGATCCCCCGGGGTGGACTCCGAGGCTCAAATCAGTAGAGTAAATGCAAGTAGTAGTAAATGAGAGAGCTGGAGAGCTTAGGTATACCTGGCGAGAGTCCTTGTCTTTTATAGGCGAACCCGTTTTGGGATACCCGAGATAAGTGGGCACGACTCCCGAGAATCCCGATCAAGTTGGAACGGGTCTTGCGGTTCGGCCCGGATTTCTCGGACTCCGTTTTGGAGTGTTGACTGGCCACGTGTCGGTCTCTTAGGTGATCCACGTGAGAGGTGAGATTATCAGCGCGTAGGGTATTCTAGTAATTTAAGTTGGTGCCACATCACTTGCCCCCCACTCCTTGAGCTGAGAATCACACTAGGTCGAGGAGTAGCTTAATTTCTGAGTCTATTCGACTGTAGATTTTCCCGGAATGCATAGGAGTATTTTCAAGTATGAGACTGCCAAACTCCCCACTTTTTGAGATTAATTTTTCCCTTCCTTCCTTTTTTTTTCTCTTTTTTTTTAATTTATTCATTTTCTTTTTTTATTTATATTATTTCTGCTTTGCTTGTTTTTTGTCTTTTAATTAATTTTTTTTTTAAAAAAAATCTTTTCTTCTTCCTCAGCCAGGCGCCTGCCTGGCCGAGGTCGACTGGCCTGGCTGCCTCGGCCATGGCCGAGGTCGGCCTGGCCTGACTGGCCTGGCACGACCTCAGTCGCGGCCGAGGTCGGCCGCGTTCGGCCTCGCTCAGGCGAGGCCGAACTCCAGCTCGGCCTGGCCGAGCCCCTCAGCTCTGGCCGATTCGGCCAGAGCTGAGGTCGGCCATGGCCGACCTCCTTTTCCTCTTTCTGCAACTTCTTTCTGTTTTTTTTTTAATAATAATATATATATACATATATACTTATACATATATACATATATACTTATAAATGGGCTCCCATGGGTCAGCCATGGCCAACCCTTGGGCTTTTGCCACTTTATTTATTTATTTTATTTTTTAATATACATATATGATATATATATATAAATATATATATATATGTGGGTGAGCATTGGGTCGGCCATGGTCGACCCTCGGGCTTTCCCGCCTCCCCATTATTATTATTACTATCATATATTATCATATTTTGTTAATAATAACAAAATAGGCTTTAAAATAAGGCTTAATTTGACTGACCCATTTTTTTTTGCTTTTCTTTGTTGCAGGCGTGGCTTGAGATTTCCCAAGGTAGATTGCGCCTATTGAGCTTCATTTGACTTGTGCCTAGTTGTGGTTTTCCTTCCCTGACCTTCTATATTTCCTTAATTGGAGAACGGTCTAGGACTCTTGACCCTTGAATTGTTGCCACTCCCACGCGATTGAGGGTGTTGAGTTTCTTCCAGCCATTAATCCATCTTTGATTTGTGGACGGCTTAGGGCACTTGACCCTTGAATTTTCGCAACTACCACGCGAAAGAGGGTGTTGAGCTTTGAATTTTTCCTTAGCCCTTAGTCCATCTTCGGCTTGTGGACGGCTTAGGGCTCGTGACCCTTAGATTTTAGCCAACCCCTCACGCGAAGGAGGGTGTTAGCTAGAGTTTTTTCTGTGGCCCTTAGTCCTCTTTTGAGGACGGCCTAGGGCTCGTGACCCTTGGATTTTAGCCACTCCCACGCGAAGAAGGGTGTTGGCTAGAGTTTTTTCCGTGGCCCTTAGTCCTCTTTTGAGGACGGCCTAGGGCTCGTGACCCTTGGATTTTAGCCACTCCCACGCGAAGGAGGGTGTTAGTTAGAGTTTTTCCATGGCCCTTAGTCCATTTTTGAGGACGGCCTAGGGCTCGTGACCCTTGGATTTTAGCCACTCCCACGCGAAGTTGGGTGTTAGCTAGAGTTTTTCCGTGGCCCTTAGTCCATTTTTTAGGACGGCCTAGGGCTCGTGACCCTTGGATTTTAGCCACTCCCACGTGAATGAGGGTGTTAGCTAGAGTTTTTCCGTGGCCCTTAATCCATTTTTGAGGATGGCCTAGGGCTCGTGACCCTTGGATTTTAGCCACTCCCACGCGAAGGAGGGTGTTAGCTAGAGTTTTTTCGTGGCCCTTAGTCCTCTTTTGAGGACGGCCTAGGGCTCGTGACCCTTGGATTTTAGCCACTCCCACGCGAAGAAGGGTGTTGGCTAGAGTTTTTTCCGTGGCCATTAGTCCACCTTTAGGGACGGCCTAGGGCTCGTGACCCTTGGATTTTTCTCTGGCGAAGTGTTGGCCTTTGTGAGATTGCTGTTAGATGGAGAGAATCCGAAGTCTTGCCATTAGTCGTAAAAAAGAGTACATAGAGGTTCGAGGAATTCCCTTCCTCATTGAAGAAACTTCCTTAAGTTTTGGACATTCCAAGTATGCTTCAAGGACTTACCTTCCATGTCTTTTAGTCGATATGCCTTTCGGACTTAAGGATTCTAACACCCTAGCAATGTGCTGATTACACGCAGCTTTGCGAATTTGCAACAGGTCCCGGAGCTCATCCATCCCCAGCGGGCTGTTTTCCTTCTCTCCGGGACGGTGTCCAACTTCGCTCTCGGAAGCGATCCCGTGTAGGAGACCTTCTCCTATCATCCGACTTGGACTCAACTCTACCCGAACTCATGCCTTCTTGGCCAACGAAATCTCGGAGGTAACCCCGGTTGATAAGCTCTTGAATCTCTTCATTTAACTGGATGCAGTCATCTGTAACATGACCATGGTCGCGGTGAAATCGGCAATACTTCCTTTTGCTTCGAGTGTTGGGTGGAGACCTCAGCGGTGGAGGACGCCGCAAATAATCCTTATCCTCTAACGCCAGTAGAATCTCGGCTCGACTGGCATTGAGGGGAGTATAACTCATCGGGCTTCCACGTGCACCCCCAAAACCCAGGCGATCTGGAGCTCGGGAGAGGCGATAGTCCGTCTTCTGCTCTGCGACTGGTTTTTTCTTCTTATTTTCTCTTTCCTTCCTGTCAGGTTGTTCCGCCCGCTTCACTTTCATCACCTCTTCGGCGTTGATGTACTTGTTAGCCCGGGCTAAGGCCTCTGTGAAAGTACGAGGTGGAGTCTTGGCCAAGGACTGAGCAAATGGCCCAGCTCTCAATCCATTTTGAAGAGCCACCATCGCGATCCGCTGGTCGAACTCATCGATACTCAATGCCTCCTCATTGAACCTTGCCACAAAATCCCTTAGGGATTCACCCTGGTTTTGCTTGATGTTTACCAGAGCCATGGAAGACTTTCGGTGGCGCTTCAAGGGGGCGTAGTGGGCTAAGAAACAGGTCTTCAGCTCTTCCCAGCGGTTGATAGAACGATGGGGAAGGCAGGAGTACCAGGTCCGGGCATGTCCTCCCAAAGTAGCCGAAAATGCCCGGCACCACATCGCGTCCGACCCCGATTACACCAGCATGTGAGAAGAGAAAAGCTCGACGTGGTCATAGGGATCTGTGCTTCCATCATAGAGCTTGATTGAGGGGATACGAAACCTTTCTGGTGGAACATCTGCCATGATGACCCTACTCAAGGGTTGGTTAGAGCCGAGGTGGAGCAGCTCTTCTTTTCCCTTCTTGAGTTCTTGGACTTGTTTCTCTAGGAAACGCAATCGTCTCTCCTGCGAAGCCCCTCTTTCTCGTGAGGGAGCGGAAGTGGATCCTGCCGCCTCAGAGGAGTGGACTTCCTGGCCCGTCTGGCAGGATTGACGAGGCTCCCGAGCAGGAGGAGAAGACTGATGCTCTGCCCGATGAGAAGGCACATGAGAACGATGCTGCTCGGTCTGGTGTAGATAACCAGTCAACAGCTCAGTTAGCTGTTGGACCTGGTTTTCCAACCTGGTAAGTCGGTCCTCCGGCATTGGATTGGCTGGAGGTGGTGGATTCTCTCCTTGTTGTGGGGCTTCTAGATTGGCTCCGACCTGGCTGCGAGTCACGTCTCTTCGGGGAGCCATGTAGTCAGTTACGACAAGGAGCGAAAGTCGTTTGATACTCGTGGAAAGACCGAGGTCCGAAGTGAGGAGTTGAAGTCCGAAGCGCGAGGTAGGGAATGAAGAGGCTAGCGAGTCTGGACGTCGGCCCCACGGTGGGCGCCAAATGATGATGGTTTTTAGGACCGACCACCACGTGCCACCTCTGCGACTGGACCTCGGGAATGGAACCTCGGACTTAGGGATGTCGGATCTCGGGTGTAGAACCTGCAAGACAATGGAGGGCCGGGGCTTGGATCCCCCGGGGTGGACTCCGACGCTCAAATCAGTAGAATAAATGCAAGTAGTAGTAAATGAGAGAGCTGGAGAGCTTAGGTATACCTGGCGAGAGTCCTTGTCTTTTATAGGCGAACCCGTTTTGTGATACTCGAGATAAATGGGCACGACTCCCGAGAATTTCGGTCAAGTTGGAACGGGTCTTGCGGTTCGGCCCGGATTTCTCAGACTCCGTTTTGGAGTGTTGACTGGCCACGTGTCGGTCTCTTAGGTGATCCACGTGGGAGGTGAGACTATCAGCGCGTATGGGTATTCTAGTAATTTAAGTTGGTGTCACATCAATAATCAAATCAAATCAAATTTAAATTATTAAAACTAAAATTAAATCATTATTCATTGATTTTAAAAATTAAAAATCATAATCAAATCATTCGATTTCGATTCTTATCATGATTTTTTTAGTTTGATACATAATCCCCATTCAGGTTTTATTTTGTTTAAATATTTAAATAGTTATTTTTATTAATAATTATTTGATTGATAAAAATAAAATAATTCAAGATTAAGTTTTATTTTTATTTGTTAATTATTTTATAAATATTAAATATTTTATTTATTTATAATGTATTACTTAAAATATTTGTAAAAAAATACATTAGTCAATATATATATTATGTGTATATATAATATATTAAATAAATATATATTATATATATATATATATATTCGATTCGATTTGATTCGATTACCTCACGTTCCATTCAATTTTGATTTGATTCATATTTAGTAAAAATTATAACTAAATCATATTTATTGAAATAATATTTGATTTTTCTCAAAATCAAATCATTATCCAATTAAATAATTTTTAACCACATTCACTGATTTAATTTCAATTGGAATCCTTATAATTCCGATTGCAATTACCATCCCGGCTCCCAAGACGACGAGAAGGGTTAAAATAGTCTTTTTAAACAGAAGCCAAATGGTAGTCAAATTGGTTAAAAGCAAGGGTTAAACGGAGGGGTTTGATTTTTAAACAAGGGTTAAAACAGTATGTGACGCTAAACAAAAGACAAATTGGTCAGAGAAGGAAAGAAAGAAAGAAATAAAGAGAGATAAGGAAGGTCAAGGACGGCTGGAACTGAGAATAAGCTGACTTGGCATTGCCAGAAACAATGACTCGATCACCAGCCGTCAAACTTGTCGTCCACTATCACGTGGCTTCCTCCAAAAACGAAAACAGATTCAAGCGGACAAGATTGCCTGCATGCATCCCCTGCGTACGCTGCATCCGCTAAGGATCTCAACCGTCCAGATCAAGCCGTCCTCAGGGGCCAGCTGTCCTGTCGTCAGCCGCAATTCGATATTTGTGGGCCCGGATATTTCCCGGTACAGATTAAAAGTGCCCTTTGTTTTGGATAAGGTGAGGGGCGGGGGGGGGGGGGGGGGTGATGATATATGATAAGGTTTTATTATATTTCTCAAAGTTCTGTGATAAGATATGTTGTGCTCCGTCATACCCAAAAAGATACGTTGCCCTCCAACTCAACTCCAACTGCCCCCTTTCCCCTTTCTTTCCTTTCTTCTTCTTCGTAAGTAGTGTTTGATAGAGTGAGTAAAATAAATTTATATTAAAATATTTTTTATATTAAAATATAAAATAATTAAGAAATATTGTAAACTTTTTATTAAAATATTTGTTAATTTTGAAAGGTATGTGAATTATTTTTTTATTTATAAAGTTTAAAATAAATTTATTTAAAAAAAATAATAAATTTATCTGATTAATTCAACAAGTGACTTTTTTTAATAATTATCAAATAAATTTAATAAATATAATAAAAAATATTTGTATATAAAATATTTTTTATATCTCACTTTTTTAAGTAGATCTTGATTAATAAATATTATTTTTAAGATAAATTATTTTTGGATAATGTCAGTAAAGTTAAAAAGAGAAATTAAAAAAAAAAAAAAGGGACGGCCAACTTGTTATGCCGACTCGCAGCAAAGTGTCCAAGATTATGCCTGATGTATTATTTTACATTCACAGTGTTGGTGATCAAAGCCACGCCGGGGCATTCTTGACATTTTACTAAGCCCACACAATGAGTAGCCGCCTTTTTTTCTCAGGTGAGGTTGCTATAATTTGTTATTTTCGAATAATTCTTTTTATATTAGGTTAAGAAAGCACATACTTAATTGCATGTGGTTTTAAGTTTAGTTTTATAAAATACTAATAATATATAGTTTGAGTAATAATAAATACACGTTATATATATATATATGTAAATAGGTTAAGATGGGATATAGTACTTTTATAATCAAGTGAAATTAAATTATATATTTTTTTTAATTTAAGATGTCTGAATTTTGCCTAATTAATTCTCAAGAGTGAGTGACATTCTCTCCTGATGCACCTCTCAGATAAATTCAGATGCAGTTACAGTCTATATATATTTAGGATTGAACATTCAGTACAATCTATGCAGGATTTGGCTTATAATTTTACTATTGTATTTCAGCTGAATGCTGACTTTTGACAATAATTTTATTTTCTAAGTCATCGTACCAAACTGAACCCCGATACTCTATGTGAAACTTTAAATATTTTATTATTGCACCATAAACTAAAATTAAATTACACATTGATATATGTAAGCTTCGCTATAAATACAAGTAATATTTCTTATTTTAATAAATTGCACTCCGTACTGCTCAAAAGTTTTCTAATATTGCCTTTTCGTATTATATTTACATTACACACTTGCTTTTAAAAATTTATAAAATTACGTAAATTTATTTTAAAAAAATAAAATTAATGAGAGTTTATTATAATATTTAGAATGTGAAAAATACTCATAATTTAGTAAAACATCAAATGTGGCCTTATAATTAATAATATTTCCTTTTTCATGCCTTGCTTTCTTTTTGTTTGATGAGAATTAAAGTAATAGGAGAAAGCAAGATTAGGGGAAAAAGAGTTTTGAATGCAAAATTTGGATACTGCCTAAATTCTCATGATATTTCCAAAAATGGCATGCTTATTGCTTTTACTTGGGAGTTAGGACTTGTGTTGGGATGAACTAAACAATTATTTATTTATTTATTAACAAAAAGGAAAACTCACCCAACAATCATGTTCATTTATATACTTTCTAACATAATAATATATTTACTTAAATTACGTAATATTTAATAAATAAATAATTAATTGATTTTAGATTGAGGAAAAATTATTTATTAAAATAAAATTGAGATCATTTTTCGATATTGTTTTAATTGCAAATATGGGCGATTGTTTCGAGTAATCATTTGAGAATTGTTTGGTAATTAGAAATATTATTTTCATAATATGCAATTTGTACATTCAATTTTATTATATTTTTATATATTATGAATTTCTAAGTACTCAAATTAATGAAATATTATACAATACAGTCAATAACATTTTAGATCTAATAATAATAATAATAATAATAATAATAATAATAATAATAATAATAATCTAACTTCGCTGCCAATTTGCACGATGGCATCAGAACTCTGACACGTGCTCCCATCAAACACCATCCGTTACTGGCCAAGGAGCGATCAAAGTTGGAGTTGGATGGACCAAGCGGATGGTCCGTATCAAACAACCGCCTTCTTTATTGTGGACCGCGTTGTACCACATAACCCCCCGGTCTTCTATCTCTTAAACGCACGCAATTTATAATGTTGTGATCCATATGTTTCTCCCCTCTTCTCCCTAAACTTCCCATTTCTCTCTCTCTCAATCGCCGAAACTCAACGAAGAAAGAAAAACTCCAAATCGAAGCTCAGACAGAGAAACGCGAATCCCCAACACCACTAAACGCAGAGCCAATTCTCGAAACCCTAACCCTACAGTCTCCCTCGGATCATGTGAGAGCAAGCCGCCGGATTGGTAGTAAGAAGGAATCGGAGAAAAAAGAGAGATCATGACTCGGCGGTGCTCTCATTGCAGCCACAATGGCCACAATTCCCGGACTTGCCCTAACCGTGGCGTCAAGCTGTTCGGCGTCCGTCTGACCGATGGATCCATCCGGAAGAGCGCCAGTATGGGCAACTTAACCCACTACGCCGCCTCCGCCACTCCGCCCGGCGGCGGCGGCGCTGCGGCGGACGGTCACCACCATGACTCACCGGACCACACTGCCGATGGCTATGCGTCCGAGGATTTTGTTCCCGGCTCGTCCTTCAGTCGTGAGAGGAAGAAAGGTTGGTTTATTTCGATGTTGTTGATTTGCTTCTTTTATAGGTTATTTGTGGAGAATCGCATTCGAATAGAGCGGTGGCTTGTGGCTGGTTTTACCCGACTTTCGTATTGTAATTATTTTCCTCTCGGATCCAATTATTTTGGCAGAAAATGAAAATTTTGTTAGAAATCTAGAAGGATTATTTTGGATTTTGTTCTATTAGTTCAAACAATGAAGTCCTTAATGGAGATACGATAAGCTCTATTTAACTTTTCTTTTAACTTGAAAACTTGTAATAAATATAACATCAAGAACTTTCAATTGCCCCTTTTTCCTCTTCTTTCATTTTACTTGCATAATTTCTTAGAAAATCAACTAGAGAATTAGTTTTTGACCAACGTGGGTAATGATTTTTGGTGACTACGGTGTTGGTTGACTTATGGAAAGGGTGTATACAGCAGCTGTTCATTCATTTACTTGTTCATGGAAACTAATCGGTTAAAGCTATTTTGCATTTAGGACCAATTGATTAGCTTATGGTCTTTCTCTATTTTATCTCATCAAATGAATTTTGAACTCAACTGCTTTAATTTCTTAGGTTCAAGTGGATATGCGTGGATTGAATGCAAATAATTTGAAACTCTGTTAGTCAAGTTATTTCCAGAATGTTATTCTGGTGACAAAACACTATTTGTCACCAGAATGCTCAGTAGAGTAGTTTTAGTATTCATGCATAACAGTGAATTATATTTCCTGCTTTTTCCTAGAAAGAAGTTCACAAAGACAGGTTTTTACAGAATGTAGCGAGTTAGCAAAATTTTTTCCAAAGAAGGGGATTTGATGATATTGTGTTTGCAATCCATGACTTCATAGTGAAATTGTGGTTTGTATCCTTGAGTTTTTGAAGCATTTCCAATATAAAAACTAGAAGAAATTGGTTCAAAATCTTTTCTTAGAGCAACATTATAAGGGAGGTCTTTGGTCTGATTGATGACTTATACTTCGAGTAGGCCTCAGTCTCAGAGCTCTGCCCGTGCGGAGTTGGGAATTAGAAGCTTCAAATTACTCAACACTAATGGACCACAGTCAAATTTCATACCTAAGGAGTGCAATAGAAGATTATTCAGAAAATGCTTGAAACTTGCCAGTTTTGGCAAAGATTCAATTGTGGAATTGATATGGATCCTTTTTTCTCAAAATTTTCCTTCTTTGATGGGTTTCAGGAGAAATGAGAATAGTGATTGCCTTCTGTATCAAAATTTTCCTTCTTTAATGGGGTGATCTTCTGCCAGTAAAATTTTTGGTGGTAAAGAAACCTTTCTCCTTCCGGCTTCACGGTCTAAACCATGAGAAATTGGGGTTTGAAGCCACTGCTTCAGTGAAGTTGTAGCTTCAAATCAATAATCCAGGTTCTAAATCTAGATAAAAGTTTGGCCAGATTTTGGAATTTTATTCTGAACTCACTGAATTTGGTAAATAAATTTAAAACTATTGGTATTTTTAAGATTTAGTGTGTGCGTCCCCCACCCCACCTCTCCCCTCCCAAAAGAAGAAAGAAAAAGTTCTAGAACTTCCATATTTGTTGAATTAGAAAGCACAAAATGGAAACCTTTTGACTTTTTGAGGATTTGATGAGATAGCCTACTTTTGAATTTTCAAGTCATGAAAGTAATTTGCATAGTAGCTAGTACTGTAATCACATCAGTGAATATGAATTCCTGAGGGCTTTTGTGTGCTCTGAAGAGTTAGCATCTAGGGCAATGCATTCCATATTGGTCATTGGCGTTTAAAGCACAAAAATGGAGAGTTTGACTTCTTATGAATATGACAAGGTAGCCTACTTTTGAAATTTCAAGTTGTGAGCATTTGCACAATTGCTAATATTGCAATCACTTTTCTGAATTCATAGGATTGACGGTTAATCTATGAATTCTTGAGGACTCCAAAGATTTAACATCAAGGGCGGTGCATGCCATTTTCAAATTGAAATACAAAATCATTTCAATGCTCGTGATAGTTATTATTCATGTAAATAGTTGTTGCCTTTCTGTTTTTTCTACTAGACTGGATGATTTGCAACATTTTTCAGGACTGTCTGCTGTTTCTTGTCAATTGTACTGAATGCTGTCCAGTATCATGTCTCATCTCTAATGTTGTATTAGCTCGGCTTGTTTCCTAACAATAAACAACAACAACAACATATCCAGCCTTTATCCCACTATGTGGGGTCGGCTACATGAATTCTAGACTTCCATGTATTTCTATCGTTTGTCATATCTTCATTTAGATCCATATACTTCATATCGAACTTTAATGTCTCTCCCAAAGTCTTCTTGGGTCTACCTCTACCTCTTTTTGTGACTAATTGTTCCATTTCATCAACTCTCCTCACAGGAGCGTCTCTTAGTCTCCTTCTCACATGACCAAACCATCTTAGTCTAGTCTCTCTCATCTTCTCCTCGATTGGCACTACTCCTACCTTATTACGAATAACTTCATTTCTAATTTTATCCTTTCTTGTATGTCCGCACATCCATCTTAACATTCTCATCTCCGCTACACTCGTCTTTTGCTCATGCTGGTATTTGACTGCCCAACATTCTGAGCCATACAGCAAAACTGGTCTTATAGCTCTCCTATAAAATTTTCCTTTCAATTTTAATGGGATTTTACCATCACATAACACTCCCGATGCATTTCTCTATTTTAGCCAACCTGCCTTAATTCTATGTGCGACATCCTCGTGAATTTCTCCATCTTTTTGAATCACTGATCCCAAATATCGAAAATGGTCTTTTCTTTGTAAGATTTGGTCTTCTAATTTTATTATAACATCATCCACTCTTGCATTTTTACTAAATTTGCATTCCATATATTCTGTTTTTTTTCTACTTAATTTAAATCCCTTAGATTCTAAATTGTTTCTCCACAACTCAAGCTTAGTGTTCACTCCTTCTTTTGTTTCATCCACCAACACTATGTCGTCTGCAAATAGCATACACCATGGCACATCTGTCTGAATATCTTTAGTGAGTTCATCCATTACTAAGGCAAATAAGTATGGACTTAGTGCAGAACCTTGATGCAGTCCTATTGTAGTTGTAAATGGTTCAGTATCCCCTCCGCATGTTCTGACCCTTGTCTCTATACCATGATACATGTCCTTAAGGGCTTGTATATAGGCTATTTTGACTCCTTTCTTCTCTAAAACCCTCCATAATACTTCTCTAGGGACCCTATCATAGGCCTTTTCTAGATCTATAAACACCATATGTAGGTCCTTCTGATGATCTCGATACCTTTCCATTAGGCGCCTCAGTAAATATATAGCTTCCATTGTTGACCTGCCAGGCATGAAACCAAACTGATTTTCTGACACATTTGTTTCTTTTCTAAGTCTCTGCTCTAACAATAAGTAATTTAATTTGAAGGTGTTCCATGGACTGAAGAGGAACACCGAATGTTTCTTGTTGGTTTGCAAAAGCTTGGCAAAGGTGATTGGCGTGGAATATCTCGTAACTATGTAATATCCAGAACACCCACACAGGTAGCCAGCCATGCTCAGAAATATTTCATCAGGCAAAACAACATGTCAAGGAGAAAAAGACGTTCCAGCTTGTTTGACATTGTAGCTGATGAGGTCAGCACTTGTTTTTTTCCTTCTTTCTTTCTTTCTTTCTATCTTTTTCCTGTGGAAGCTAGTGTGCCTTTATGCAACCTTGCCCCCTGCTGATCCATGTGGCTACCTATATTAAATTCCACACAGTGATTTTAGTGACTATGGGATGGCATTAATATTATGGTCATGTTTAACAATAGTAACTTATTGCAAGGTCAGCAACATGATGGTCCCATCTCTTATATGTCGTTCGCCCTGTGGGCATATAATCAATCCTTTCAGATATTTTGGGCTGGAGATTCTTTGGCTGTTGAATCTTTAGTTACTCCAGTGTTCTGGACGCAGTACGATATTTGGTTTGCATATTCATTTTCTGTTCTGAACAATTATTTACTCTATTATTTCTTGGTGGTTTGCATATTTTCTCCGGACTTGCCAAAAAATTTCTGCTTTCTCTGGTTTTAAATAACATCAAACTTGGTATTCATATTCACCTTTCTCGAGTATTTGTCACTTACCTTTCTCTGCCATTCTGTCCTGCAGGCAGCAGACACTCCAGCAGCATCACATGATTTATTTGCCGTCAACCCTCCACAAGCCGAGACACAACCTAAGAATCCATTGCCTGGACCTCCTCCTCCAGCTTTGGATGAAGAATGTGAATCAATGGATTCTACCAACTCTAATGATGGCGAGCCTGTGCTGCAGAAGCCGGATAATTCACAGTGTTGTTATCCAGTTGTATTTCCGGCCTATATTTCTCCATTCTTACCATTTTCTGTTCCGATGTGGCCTGGGCACAGCATGGAGCCAGCTATAATGGAGACACACGAGGTGCTTAAGCCAACGGCAGTACATTCGAAGAATCCAATAAACGTGGATGAGCTCGTTGGAATGTCAAAACTCAGCTTGCAGGAACCCTTTGGAGATGCAGGGTCCTCCTCTCTCCCGCTTCGAACTCTTGATGGCTCGAGTCGGCAGTCGGCTTTCCATGCAGTTTCGCACTAGACTCTGTACCTCGAGATAATGGGTTAAGCTCAATGCCGGGCGGGGCGGCTCCGAAGATCCTGTCGATAGAAGACAAAAATGTGCAGTAACGTTTAAACTGAGTCCCTATTTGTCTTCGCTGGATAACGGTAATAAGTTTTATATCTAGGAATTGTTAACTTAAAGAGTCAGTTACTTATGTCAACAAATTGCTTTTAAGTTTTTTTTTTTTTTTGGAAAAAAGAATCAACGGTTCGTTTGTTCTTCCCAACTCTATTCGGTGTTACATTAACCTATAGATGTCATGCAGTGTAGTTTAGTAGCTTCTACTTAGTTGATCTCTAAAGTAAAAAGTGTCTCATCATAAATGCGTCAATGGCTTACATGTCGAAATTCTATGGAATTCTTCTCTGGTGCTGTAGCCTGTAGGTTTGAAAATATGTAGTAGATAAGTCCTTACCAGTTACCATTCTAATATAAGATATGATATGATTTTGTGTGTCACTAAAGATTCAGAGTCTTAACAAGTTGATTAGCTTGACATTGATTTATATCCGTTGTTTATTTGGAATGGATTTGCAGGGAGTTCAGTTACAGGTTTTAGTTAGTCATATTTTCTGAAACATCATATTCCCCTGTTTATAATGGAGGCTGGGACCATTGGACCATTCATTGTTCAAAATGCTTGAATTGAACCTTCAATTGCACTTATATTTTGCGATATTTGCACATTGTTTTGGTATTATATCATGTCTGGACTCTTGAAAGAAAAAGATATATCTTTTTATTATGTATACATAAAACTTTAGATATATATAAATAAATTAATTTGTTTTATACCCTTTTATGTTCTCTTTTTGGAAAATATAAGTGTTGATTTTATATTTCCTTTTTTTGGCAAAGTGCTAACCTTAAACAAGTGATGTCCTAACTGTATCCCAGGGGAAAATATTAAATTACTTAGTATAATAATTTAATTCAAATTAACGATATATCTTTAATTGCATTATTAAGATATATAGACAACTATTTTAATTGCATTTAACTTTTTGGATAAATTCCCCCAAACCTCTATGGATAAGAGTTACATTTGTAGACACCCCATATATATTTTTTATTTTATTTTTTTTTATTATTTTGTGAAGTTCCTATAATTTATGTTTTTTTTTTTTTAAAAAAAATACAAGCTTCTTCATTTTGGTAAGAGTTGAATTTAAGTTAGTTGTGTGTTGGTCTTGAATCTAAACTATAAAAACTGAAAGTAGATGGTGAAAGGCCCCAATAATATCAAAAGTAAGATCATAAGGGATGCATGCAATGATAGATTTTTGACTTTGACGGGGAGTTGTTTAAAACGAAACCCAAAAAAAATAAAATAAAATTATAATGACTTCTTTTCATGTTTGCTTGTAGAGAGAGAGAGACACCACCCGGACCTTTTAATTTAATATATATATATATATATAGTAATAACTTCTCTTTTGTTGTTGCAGCTCATTTTTTTGTCTAAATATATTTTTAACTATGGAAGACATCATTTAATTACAATTACAACAAATATAGTTTTTTTTTCCTAAACATATATAAACTAAAAATATAATGCATTTATATATATAAACTAAATGTATATAGACATAATATTTTTTTAAACTAAAAAATAAAAAAAAAACAATAAGTTTTCTATTGGTTGCCACCACCCATATAAAATTCATGGATGACAAACCTCATCACCAATGGGGTTTTAGAGTGCTGAAACTATATAACGATAGGTTCAACAATGAGAGAGAGAGAGAGAGAGAGAGAGAGAGAAGGAACACTTATATTTGTTGAGGATATATGTTGCAAAATCTTGGTAGAATATAGATAAATAGTTGAATTTGCTAGGGAAAAGATGACGGTGAACAAGAGGTGGGAGAGAGGAAGGATTTGGCCGCAATCAAACCCATAATTAATTTTAGAAAATTATTCATATGTATGAAAATTATAATACTATTTTGGTATGACATAAGGTGCATTTGCTCGAATAATTAACTTTGGTATTTGTTGTAAATGCTACAAAGTTGTAAAATAAATTGTTGAACTTAGAGCATAATTATATATTTAGGGGATGTTTGTTAAAATGAACAAGATAAAAGCTATCAAGATAAGGTTGGAATGCATTCTGGATCAAAATATAGAATAATCAAAATAAGGCTGGAAAGCATTTCGAGATTTCTATGAGAGTGTTTGTTAAATTTTTTGTAATCCACTGATAATTGTATTTTTCTTTTTATGTGTTTGTTAATATATATGATAAATACCAAGATAAGAGTTTTTTTACCAAAATATCTCTATTATTAAATTTATGATTAAAATACTATTTTATGATTAATATGAATTGTCAACAAAATAAAAATAAAAAATAAAAATAATATTTTATTTTCTAAATTCATGTTCAAAAATAAATTTAAAAAGAATTGAAAAGTATAAATAATTATTATTCGAATTACAATAATTCCACCTAGATAATTAAAAATGGCCAAAACATATTTTCATAATAGATAATAAAATATAACATTAAATAAAATAATTTAAAATTGGTAAAAGGAATTATATTAGTTAATAAAATATATATATATATATATAGAGCGAGAAATTTAAATTTTAAAAATCAATGAAAAGAATAATGTCATTTAAATTTTAAAAATTGTCAAAACATATAACAATTTAAAAATGTATTAAATAATATTAATTATAAGACTTAAATAAATAAGTTTTTTAAATAAATTTAAATCTTTAAAATGCATTAAATGACATTAATTATCCTACAATGGGCATATAAGCAATTGAGTCTTATCTTGAAAAAGCTAGATAAATTTATTCGAGGGGGGAGGTCGGATAAATTTATCTTGAAATATGGAGATAAGAGGTCACGTGAGGCTTTTCCGGAAATAGTCAGATAAACTTAACAAACACGTTGAAAAGATCAAATATGCGGAATGCTTCTCATATCTGACATTTTCTCCCTCTTATCTTAATTAACAAACACCCTTTTAATTGTTTACATTGTACCTTAATAGTCTATAATTATGCATTAAATAAATTAGGGATATAATAATAAATTGTTTGGTACTACAGAGATGATTTTGGGATATATGTCCAATTTTGATCCCATTACTTGTAAATAATTTTATTTTTCTAATTTATGTTAATTGCTGCAATTACTTGTGTATGTGCTTTAAACACAAAATAACATTTCATGCGATTCTCGTTTGTAGTTATAAGCCTGTAAAAATATTGTTCCCAATCTTAACAAGTGAGAGAAATTAGATAAAAATAATTATAACATATTGTGATGATGGTTTTTGGGACTGACCACCACGTGCCGTCTCTGCGACTGGACCTCGGGAATGGAACCTCGGACTTGGGGATGTCGGACCTCGGGTGTAGAACCTACAAGACAATGGAGGGCCGGGGCTTGGATCCCCCGGGGTGGACTCCGACGCTCAAATCAGTAGAATAAATGCAAGTAGTAGTAAATGAGAGAGCTGTAGAGCTTAGCTATACCTAGCGAGAGTCCTTGTCTTTTATAGGCGAACCCGTTTTGGGATACCCGAGATAAGTGGGCACGACTCCCGAGAATCTCGGTCAAGATGGAACGGGTCTTCCGGTTCGGCCCGAATTTCTCGAACTCCGTTTTGGAGTGTTGATTGGCCACGTGTCGGTCTCTCAGGTGATCCACGTGGCAGGTGAGACTACCAGCGCGTAGGGGTATTCTAGTAATTTAAGTTGGTGCCACATCACTTGCCCCTCACTCCTTGAGCCGAGCTAAGAATTATGCTGGGTCGAGGAGTAGGTTACTTGACTGTTGATTTTTTTCAAGACGCACGAGAGTGTTTTTAAAGTTGAGATTAATGTGAAAAAACCTCACTTATTGCCCTGAAA
Source organism: Diospyros kaki (assembly GCA_036245055.1). Lineage (NCBI taxonomy): Eukaryota > Viridiplantae > Streptophyta > Magnoliopsida > Ericales > Ebenaceae > Diospyros > Diospyros kaki. The sequence goes on from BSEG01000008.1 coordinate 15,271,980, forward strand.
TTATAGGTAGGGGTTTTGATTGGAGGGAAGAATTCGTTTTGGAGGGAAACATGGTCATTTTGAAAATTTTTCCCCCCTTGGGTCCTCTATATAAGTCCTAAGGCCCCACTCCACAATTATTATTTCACGACAAGCATTCATCTCCTTGAAGTTAGTCTTTCCCATCCTCCTTTGCCTTTATTTTTTCTTATTTGTTTTTTGTTTATTCCTTATGCGCGTTCTGCTTCCTCTTTGATTTTTTGGTGTTTTTTTTTTTTTTAAAAAAAATTCTTTCTTCTTCCTCGGCCAGGCGCCTGCTTGGCCGAGGTCGATTGGCCTGGCCGCCTCGGCCATGGCCGAGGTCGGCCGCGTTCGGCCTCGCCCAGGCGAGGCCGAACTCCAGCTCGGCCATGGTCGAGCAAGGCCTGCTCGGCCATGGCCGACCTCCCTTTCCTTTTTCTGCAACTTTTTTTCTTTTTTTTTTAATATATATATAAGTATATATATATATAAATATATATATATAGGGCGTCCTTGGGTCGGCCATGGCCGACCCTTGAGACTTTTGCCCCCTTTCTTCATCATTCATTTTTTTAATATATATATATAATTATATATATATATATATTTTATATTACCTTGGGTTAGCCATGGCCAACCCTTGGTCTTTTCCTTTGTTAATGATAACAAAATAATCTTTAAAACAATGTTCAACCTGACTAACCCGTTTTCTTGGCTCTTCTTTTTCGCAGGCGTGACTTGAGATTTTCCCAAGCTAAATCGTGCCTACCGAGCTTTTCGAGGCTCTAGCCCAGTCGTGGTTGTTCTTTCTTGACCTCGGCCTTTACTCTCCTGGTCAGTGACCTTTTCTTTAACTACTTCTGCTCGTTTTTTAGCATGTCTTCTTTTTCTTCTTCTTCTGATTCCGAAAACTCTAGTACCAGCTCTAGTAGTGAGGAATCACACATCGAGTTATCCAGCCCCTCCCATGGCCCCCTTCGTAGGCCCGGGAAACTTAGGAGGCCTGAAAGAATTTCACTCCATCCCATTTTAGAGTCTCATGTGAGTAGTGATCCCAACTTAGGAAGCTTACCTGAGGATCTAACCACGGACCATTCTACCATTACTGAGAGAGAGTTGTTTCCCATCCTCCGGAAATACCACCTCATTCATGATGAGTATTGGTATAGTGAACCCCGAGGTCTGAAAGCTCACCAGGCCCCCTATGGTTGCATCACCGTTTATGAGCAGGCCTTGGCTGCTGGCCTTAGATTCCCTCTCGCGACTCCTATAGTTGAGGTGTTCGCTATTGTGGGGTTATGCCCCTCTCAGCTGACTCCCAATGGTTGGAGGTGCCTATCTTCCTTCGTTCTTTGCTGTCGAGCTCGGGACATTGAGCCTACTGCTCGACTTTTCTTTAGGATGTTCAAGGTAATTTCCATTAGCAAAACTGAACCCCGATTCGCCTTTTCCCTCCTTAACCAACGTCAGTTCATAGTCGATAACCCTACATCGGTAAAACAATGGAAGAGTAGATTTTTCTTTGCTGGCTTGAAAGACCGGGGGGTCAGCTTCGGGGTGCCAGTTGAGTGGGCTTTCCAGCCCTCAAAGGTCTGTAGTCGCAAGATCACGCAAGACGAGCTTCATAATATTCAAATCTTGAGGGAGCTGAACCCTATCAGCGCTCGGGTCCTGATATGTGACCGCACTTTATTCCTGGGGGGTTTATCCACTCACACTTGCTCCGAGCCTGATGTCACTTTGGGTAGTCATTCTTCCACTATTTTCATACCTTTCTAACTTGCTTTTCTTGCCCTTAATATCTTGTTTTTTTTTTTTTTTTTTTGCATTTTGCAGCTGAGATGGTGAGCACAGCTTTTATCTGGGGGAGGAACAAAAGGAGACCCGCAGAGGACGAGGGCGCCCTAGCTCTTACAAGGGGAAAGACTGCCTTGAATGCTCCTCCAGCTGAGGAAGGAGAGTCTAGTCGTGTTAGGAGGAAGAGGACTTCCCATCCTCCGAGAGAGCTCAGGCCAGCCCCGGAGTCTCCCCTCCGTAGTCCAGACCATGTTCCTGATTGGGGAGTGAAGGCCAGCGATCTCAGCCGGAACACTCAGGTGGCCAGACGTATGATTCACCACTTCGCCACTCCCGCCGATCGTCAGGTGCTGGCTGAGCAGTCCTCGGAGGCCATAGAGGCCACATTGTGCCAGTATTTGGCCGGGGTAATCACCTATACTTTATCAACATCCTTTAGTCTCATCTATGTAGTCCTTACTCGTCTTGCCCATTACAGGTGGTCACCCTTGTTTCGGACTTTTCTGGACGTTTCTCTCAAGCTTCGAGGAAGACCTTGGAGCTAGACACCCAGCTGCAGGAGAGAGACGAGTTATTGGAGAGCCACAGGAAGAACTTGGATGATTTGTCCTCCCAGCGGCAGGCTTCAGACCTACGTATTCAGGAGCTAGAGGCGGAGTTATCTCGAACGAGCTCCAAGCTGTCCCGGGCGAACTTCGTCATTCGCCAGTATGAGCGCAAGTATGCCGAGCCTATCAAGGTTCCTGAGGTAGAGGAGTTCCTCCAGAAAAACCTGCAGGACGCTTGGACCAAGGGATTCCAAGCTCATGCGACTGAGGTGTTACGAGCCCATCCGGATTTGGACATGTCCAATGTTCGATCTGTTGCGGAGATTGTGGTCGGGATGGAGGACTCGGAGATGGCCGACGATGATGATACGCCTCCTGATGCTTGAGTCTTCTTTTTCTAGCTAAGGCCTTTTGTATTTCCTCTATTATCATGTATTGGACCATCTCGCTTCTATACGATGTCGTTTCGTTTTGACTATTCATCTTTTGCTTGCAAACATATGGGCTGGGACTAGTTGAACCTTGATCCCTTCCATAGTTGACGAGGGTGAATCTGACCCTTGGTTCTCCCTAAGTTAACGATCAAGAGGGTGCTGTGTTGCAATTTTTCTTTGGCCATTAGTCCACCCTTGGGGGACAGCCTAGGGCTCGTAACCCTTGTATTTTAGCCACTCCCATGCGAATGAGGGTGTTAGCTAGAGTTTCTTCGTGGCCATTAGTCCACCTTTGGGGGACAGCCTAGGGCTCGTGACCCTTGGATAAGTTTTTCCCGTGGTCATTAGTCCACTTATGAGAACGGCCTAGGGCTCGTGACCCTTGGATTTTAGCCACTCCCATGCGAATGAGGGTGTTGGCTAGAATTTTTTCCGTGGCCATTAGTCCTCTTTTGAGGACGGCCTAGGGCTCGTGACCCTTGGATTTTAGCCACTCCCACGCGAAGGAGGGTGTTGGCTAGATTTTTTTCCGTGGCCATTAGTCTACCTTTGGGGGATAGCCTAGGGCTCGTGACCCTTGGATAAGTTTTTTCCGTGGCCATTAGTCCACTTATGAGGACGGCCTAGGGCTCGTGACCCTTGGATAAGTTTTTTCCATGGTCATTTGATGATGGTTTTTGGGACCGACCACCACGTGCCACCTCTACGACTGGACCTCGAGAATGGTACCTCGAACTTGGCGACGTCGGACCTCGGATGTAGAACCTGCAAGACAATAGAGGGCCGGGGCTAGGATCCCCCGGGGTGGACTCCGACGCTCAAATTAGTAGAGTAAATGCAAGTAGTAGTAAATGAGAGAGCTGTAGAGCTTTTTATACCTGATGAGGACTAGCCCAGATCTTTTGAACTTCTCACAAGATTGTTGACTTGCCACGTGTCAGCCTCTCGGGCAATCCATGTGGCGAGCGAGGCCACTAGCGCGTAGGGGTATTCTTGTAATTTTTTGTAGTGCCACATCACTTGCCCCCCACTCCATGAGCTGAGTTGAGAATCATGCTAGGTTGAGGAGTAACTTAATTTCTGAGGTTATTTGACTGTAGATTTTTCCCAATGTGCATAAAAGTATTTTTAGCTCGACAAATGATGATGATAATCTGTGAGACTAGCCACCATGCGCCGCCTCGACAAATAGACCTCGGGAGTGGAAGCTTTGGACTTGGTATTCCCGGCCTCGGATCTGTAGCCTGCACTTCGGACTTGGTTATGCCTGGCGTTGTTTGTGGGGATGTAGCCTATAAGATAATGGAGCAACAGGGCTGGTCAAGTTGGGATTGTCTAGTCTGGCTGGGCAAACTGGGATTCCTTGGTCTGGCTGGTCAGGTTGGGATTTCTCCTAGTCAGGCTGGGATCCCTTGGTCTGATTGATCAGGTTGGGATTTCCCCTGGTCAGGTTAGGATTTCCCCTGGTTAGGCTAGGATCCCTTGGTCTAGTTGATGAGGTTGGGATATCCTCTGGTCAGGTTGAGATTTCCCTAGTCAGGCTGGGATCCCTTGATCTGGCTGATCAGGTTGGGATTTCCCTTGGTCAGGTTAGGATTTCCCTTGGAAGGTTGGGATTTCCCCTGGTCAGGCTGGGATCCCTTGATCTGGCTGATCAGGTTGGGATTTTCCCTGGTCAAGCTGGGATCCCTTGATCTGGCTGATTAGGCTGGGATTTCTCCTGGTCAGGTTAAGATCCTTTGGTCTGGCTGATCAGGTTGGGATTTCCCCTGGTCAGGTTAGGATTTCCCCTAGTTAGGCTAGGATCCCTTGGTCTAGTTGATTAGGTTGGGATATCCTCTGGTCAGGTTGAGATTTCCCCTGGTCAGGCTGGGATCCCTTGATCTGGCTGATCAGGTTGGGATTTCCCCTGGTCAGGTTGGGATTTCCCCTGGTCAGGCTAGGATTCCTTGATCTGGCTGATCAGGTTGGGATTTTCCCTGGTCAAGCTGGGATCCCTTGATCTGGCTGATCAGACTGGGATTTCTCCTAGTCAGGTTGAGATCCCTTGGTTTGGCTGATCAGGCTGGGATTTCCCCTAGTCAATCTAGGATCCCTTGGACTCTTGACCCTTGAATTTTTGTCACTCCCACGCAAAAGAGGGTGTTGGGCTCTAAATGTTTTTCGGCCATTAGTCCACATTCAGCTAATGGACGGCCTAGGGCATTTGACCCTTGGATTTTTGCCACTCCCACGTGAAGGAGGGTGTTGGGCTCTGAATATTTTTTGGCCATTAGTCCACCTTCGGCTTGTGGACGGCCTAGACCACTTGACCCTTGGATTGTTGTCACTCCCACGTAAAGGAGGGTGTTGAGTTTTTTCATGCCATTAGTCCATCTTCGACTTGTGGATGGCCTAGGACTCGTGACCCTTGAATTTTAGCCACTCCCTCACGGAGGGTGTTGTGCTAGAGTTTTTCCTTGGTCATTAGTCCACCTTTGGGGACGGCTTAGGGCACTTGACGTTTGGATTTTAGCCACTCCCACGCGGAGGAGGGTGTTAGGCTAGAGTTTTTCCTTGGCCATTAGTCCACCTTTGGGGGACAGCCTAGGGCTCGTGACCCTTGGATGAAATTCTCCATGGATTTTAGTCCACCTTTAGGGACGGCCTAGGGCTCGTGACCCTTGGATAAGTTTTTTCCATGGCCCTTAGTCCACATTTGGGGACGGTTTAGGGCTCGTGACCCTTGGATAAATTTCTCCATGGCTCTTAGTCCACCTTTGGGGACGGCCTAGGGTTCGTGACCCTTGGATAAGTTTTTTCCATGGCCCTTAGTCCACATTTGGGGACGGCCTAGGGCTTGTGACCCTTGGATAAGTTTTTTTCGTGGCCCCGTCTGTGGGAAACCCCATAATGGTCCCTACAACCTCGGATAAGGGAGGGGCCGATAGAGCCCCACCACACCTGCCGGGGGGGATGGTGTGGATGCACCGGGTATGTCCTTTGGGCAACCACTGAGGGGCTCATAAGTGCGGTGGGCCTACTGGTCGTCGAATGGCGATAGCTGAGAGCTAATCCGCAGCTGTGGGCTCCACGATGATGACACGATGTGTGTAACACCCTAAGAGCCCAGAGGAGGGTAGTATATATCGAGAATAAGTAAGGAAGGAAATAACACCAGCTGGATACCTTTTGGGCTGAATGTAGGCAGAGAACTCCCAAGTTAAGCGTGCTTGACCTGGGGTAATCCAGGGATGGTTGGGATCCCTTGGTTTGGCTGATCAAGCTGAGATATCCTCATGTCAAGCTGAGATTCCTTGACCCTTGGATTTCAGTCACTCCCACGCAAAAAAGGGTGCTGGGCTTCTTCCGTGGCCATTAGTCCACCTTTGGGGACGGCCTAGGGCTCGTGACCCTTGGATTTTAGCCACTCCCTCGCGGAGGAGGGTGGAGCTAACCCACAACTGTGGGCCCCACGATGATGACACGATGTGTGTAACACCCCAAGAGCCCAGAGGAGGGTAGTATATATCGAGAATAAGTAAGGAAGGAAACAATACCAGCTGGATACCTTTTGGGCTGAATGTAGGCAAAGAACTCCCAAGTTAAGCGTGCTTGACCTGGGGCAATCCAGGGATGGGTGACCCCCCTGGGAAGTTCGCGTAGGCCCATCAGGGTAAGTTGTTCCGGACCTTCCTATCGCTCGATTCGGGGTGTTACAAAAATGTGTGTCAACATTTGGCGTCGTCTGTGGGAAACCCCATAATGGTCCCTACAACCCCGGATAAGGGAGGGGCCGATAGAGCCCCACCACACCTGCCGGGGGGGATGGTGTGGATGCACCGGGTATGTCCCACATCGGTTGCCCAGAGGGCAACCACTGAGGGGCTCATAAGTGTGGTGGGCCTACTGGTCGTCGAATGGCGATAGCTGAGAGCTAACCCACAACTGTGGGCCCCACGATGATGACACGATGTGTGTAACACCCCAAGAGCCCAAAGGAGGGTAGTATATATCGAGAATAAGTAGGGAAGGAAACAACACCAGCTAGATACCTTTTGAGCTGAATGTAGGCAAAAAACTCCCAAGTTAAGCGTGCTTGACCTGGGGCAATCCAGGGATGGGTGACCCTCCTGGGAAGTTCGCGTAGGCCCATCAGGGTAAGTTGTCCCGGACCTTCCTATCGCTCGATTCGGGGTGTTACAAAAATGTGTGTCAACATATTGCATCGAAAAATCCAGTACTTGTTGGACAAATAAGGGATTCTAAAAACTCTTACTAGCAATGTGATTGAGTTAAACAAAAGTTCTCCAATATGTTAGATAACACTCCCAACTTAATTACCAAGTTTGGTATAAGAATGATCATTGCAAACCCTTTACAATGTTAAGCAATATGCATAATGATTTGATTTGAGAGTGTGAGGACTATGAAATAACAAAAGACATGTGGATTACCTTGAGATGGTGGTACTAGCACCACAAGGTTGTGAGGTTTTACCCTTAAATTTGACATGTACAGAATGCCCACAGGTGTAACCATGGCTGAGCATCTAAGAATGATATCTAATATAATTCGTGATCTAAAGGTTGCTGGAAATAGCCTTACTAATGAATAGTAGGTCCTACCTGTCATCCAATCTCTTCTTGACTCTTGGGATCAAATAAAGCTCATGTTGAAGCATTAAGAGAACATTAAAATGTTCAAAGACGCGTCTCAACATCTTGAGCTTGAAATTGAGTGCCTAGAAGTAAAATGCGGTCACATTTTTCTCAGTGTCAAAATCACATAAGGCATCTAGTCTAGGCCTAAGCGAAAATAGTTTGGGAAGAGCCTCAAAGATAAGAAAAATGATTTGGTCCTAAGACGGACAAGATGTAATGCCCTATTAGTGCATTAATGATACTTGGGCTATATTATCTTGCATATGTTTGTTATGTGAATGTAATTTGGGGATATTAGAGGGTTTGGAAAGGGGAAGAGGCTGGAGGAATTAAAAAAAAAAAAAAAAGAGGGCTGTAAGAGGAAACTTTCGACAACCTAAGGGAATTGTCGACAGTATGTTGGGAAGCTAACGACAGTTGCTGGAAAACTGTCGACAGTTTGCTAGATGGTCCAGCCTCCCGAGCCACCAATTGTGCAAACAACGGCCGAAATACAAGGTTAATACCCCTCAAATTCTGTTAAATTAAAAGCAAATGTGAGATTAAAATATACTAAAGTAGTCCAATGGTGGGGAATTAAATTAAAGAAAATATTAAGTGTGTGTGTGTGTATATATATATATATATAAAGAGAAAAGCTAGAAAAAGAAGCAATTTGAGGTGATAGAGGATCGGGAGAGTCTTTCCCAGCTACTAGGGTTCTTTTCTCCTCCATTTCTCTTCTTCTTGTGGTTGCTAGGCATCTCAAGGAAGGGATTAAAACAGCAAGAATTCACCTTCTAGTAATCTTTAGCTTAGAATTATGTTTTTCCTCTGTTTTATGGCCAAAAAGAGATGTAAATCTCCTAGTATGACATCCTATAAGTGGAGTTGAAGGTAAAGAAGGGTTAAGAATTGGTAAAGGTGGAAGCTAAGGCAAGTTCTTTTCCTTTCTAGTCATTGGAAGTCTTAAATTCCAACATTTGAGATGGTTTTTACAAAAAGTTGTTTTGAGTGCAAAATAGCTATATGATTGTAATATACTTCATTCCTCTTGTTTAATCTCCTTACAACTAATTCCAATAGGGCTTTTTCTCCTTACCTTCTATGGGAATGATGCATTTTTTTATCAAGATGAAGAGTTGGCAAGGTTTTGGTCCATTTTACCATGGTTTCAGGTGTAAAAAGTAGAGTTTCTGGGTGTTCTGTGAAGCTATCTGTTAATAGATTGGGGGCAACTGTCGACAGTTTTCTGTCTAAGAGACAAACTGTCGACGACAGTTTCCTATGTATCCCAAAAGCCTCATACAAGCTTAAATACCTCTTTTCTCCTTTCTAAGTCATGTTTTCCTATCCTTAAGTGTATCCCATGTATTACAACACATGGTTATATGATTATGCTTGGCATTATGCATGTTGTTTATGAGTGGTCCTATGCATGGGTTTCGTGGGACACAGTGTTTATGTTTATACATGGCATGGTTTTGGGATTTTATATAATACTTAATGCGCGTTGCAGATGGGATCCATTGGGAAATATCTTTTATGGCGGTAAGTCAAAAGCTCAAGTGAGCTGTAAAGCTGAATTCGTGTCAAGCTCGAGTGGTCTATAATGTCAGACTCGTGTGGGACTTAGATCCCTTAATATGATTATGTTTATGGCAGAGTTGTGGGAGCATGCACCTCATCCTTTATATATATTCATTTGTGGCTTGATTCTAGCGTCTCATGGGTGCATGTCGTTACATGATCACGGTACATATGACTTGGTTACTTTATTCCATAAGTACATGAGTAGGGTTACTCGTTGTTATCTATGATTCATTCCTTGGTACTCTTGTTACCTTTTATTTTATTATGTTTGCTGGGTTTTGTGACTCATTTGTGCTTACATCATTTCAAGTAGAGGCAAATCTAAAAAAGATGGGAAGCCTAGTAATGTGGGGTTTAATGTCTAGACGTGTACAAACTTATTCTAACTAGAAGGTCTTTGAGGAATTTTGGCATGGTGTCTGTTAGTGGATGTTTGTTTTATGAGTCATATATTATTATTATTATTATTATTATTATTTTGCAGTGTTATGGATCTATAATTCTGTTGTATATGATAGTGTTTGATGTTTAGTTTTGTATATATATCCTTGATGTCGGATTCAAGGTGATTGTGTGTTTTTTTCCTTTTATGACTTGACAAGTACCTTTCTTTCTAACACTTCTCCCTTGGTTCCCTTGGTTGGGGTTTCCAAGGACGAGGTCGTCATGATATATATTAGCATTAGAGAGGAAATTAGATCCATCTCTAACTCCTTCTCTATTCAAAGTAGAGACGAAAATAATCCGTTTTTAAATCAGAGACGAATAAATTCCGTCTTTGTTTCACTTTTTGGTGAAAAATTATCAAATTACTAAAAAACATCTTGGATAAAAATTATAAAAAAATATAAAACTAGAATAATTGCTTATATGCTAACCCAAAAATAATTACTCCTCACATCGAGGTTGATTGGGAAAGCAATTACTCCTCAATTGTGCTTTTCGTGTTGTTGTTTATTTTATTTTTTTATAGTTTATGTTCATGGTTTCTACTCCTGACACTGATGTAATTTTTCATATAAATTAAAACATTTGGTGTTGATTGTGTGTATTATGATTCTTCGTCTTCTTGGTTTATAATAAATATATATTTTTTTGTGTTAAATTGGTTTGTAAAGATGTTTTATTTTATCATTATAAGGAATCATTAATGAATTTACTAAATTTACAAATTTAAAAATTCAATAAATGTATTTATTATTGTTTGTTTATTTATATATATTTGTGTGTCCTGATTCAGTCAATTGAAAGATACTAACTTCGAGAACAATTTAATGTTCTCATTGCTTCCCATAGTCCCCACATTTTTTTTTTGTTTGGTTTGTAAAAATGTTTCATTTTATTTTATAAGAATTTATTAATGAATTAATTAAATTTACAAATGTACTTATTTCACTTAATGTATTTATTATTGTTTGTTTATTTATATTAGTTGATAACGATGCGAAATTGTAACATTTATAACGTTGCATCTAGAATTTTAGAAATTATAAACATATAATCCATTTTATGTTTTTCAAAAAATAAAAAATTTGAACTAAAAAAATCTTCCCATCCATAATCTCTCATCATTTGATACTCTAACTATTCGTGATTAATAATGTCTTTAACTTTCCTCTACAAAATCTTTGACAAATTATTAAGTTATCCATAGAATTAGAAAACTGGCTTGTTGTCATGCCCCAAATTTGGAGGTTGTGATAGGTACTACACCAATAATAATAATAATAATAATAATAATAATAATAATAACTCCCACAAGGGAGTAGTAAGTCATAACAAAAAGGTGCACTTAATGTAACGCCTTGCTTTTTCGAACGTTAAATAACTTAGGAATTTTGAGAATATTTTTTTTTCAATGTAAACCATTTCCTGACAATTCCGTTTTATCTTCCCAGTATACTAAACAAGAATCAATATGCTAAGACAGGTAATCATCATAAACACAGAAGCAATAATCGAAACCTGATATGGTACATTCACTTTATAACATAACATAAGAATCTGTTCCATTACATCATATCTTCAAAAGCCTTAAAACATAAATACATGGAGACACGTTTCTCTAGATCTTAACTAAACACCGCAGGTGCAATCTAATGATACCTCAATCATACATTGCCATTTCTCATCTCATTTGATACATATTCGGATCTTCTGAATCAACCTGCTGAATCATTGGACACGTCACCCCGTGCCGCCATACCTCAATCACGTTATTGCCTAAACTGCAAGTCTAAACAGGAACGTTGAATGTTCCAGGGACATAACTTATTAGAATATGAAAGTTCTAGTGAGGGTCCAAAAACATATATATGGATGCATGATGTAATAACATAAACAAACATTCGTCCTAGTGTAACTTCCCAAGCCTAGCCCTGACATGGAAACCTAGGCAGAATTTTGGCACCTCCGGCAAGATAATCCTAACGTTATTCCATCAATTGCCCTTGGAGAATTACGGCTACACTCTTCGGATGACATCTTATTCCCATGCACAAATATCAATATGACAATAATATCGTGCCATGCAAATATCACGACTCTTCATACAATATGAGAAAATGAATCATATCTTTCATAAGTATCATGCATATATAAGCAATCACATCTTTCATAAATATCATGCATAATAAACAATCATATTATATAGAATAGGACAACTCACATTTTCACGAGATTCAGAATACCTCGAAAGACACGCATTGTCTTGATATGCGTGTTTGGTCTCGATTTTTGTGCCAACTCTCGAAAGTTGCACCAATCACTTTTCCTTACCACATAAATCATAAAAAAAGCATATTTAATTACTAAATATCTCAATATTCCATTTTATCATATTTTCCTTTATTTCCTTCCATTTTGCCTTCTAAAAATCCGAATGAATACTTCTTAAACTATTTTCTCGAATCTCTTTCTACAAAAATTAATAATATCCAATGAACTTCAAAGGAAAATTACTGAACTTACCCGGATGTTGCGTTTTCATGCAAAACGAGGTTGTTTGGTGTGAATACCGAGACATCGAAAGACAAACACCAAAACTTTTTGCACAAACCCCCATAAAACATTTTTTTAGAATTTTAGGAATTTTTATCAAATTTTTAGGAGGCCCCACGTGCTCGCACGTGCTTGCACGCTCCAAGGGTGGCTAGGCGCGCGTGAAGACCAGCGCGTGATCGGCACGCGCCAGTCGTCTTCTCCGGTGACAGCTTGCCAGCGTTTCAGGCTGACTCCACCATCCTCTTGCCCAGTCGATGAAGATGGTATACTTTGATGCTCCAAAGGACAACCGAAAAGCAGATAATCAGGGCCTCGAATGCTCGGCTAGGTGGATCGCCTCCCGACTCCGGCGAGGCCTCGAAACCCCACCAATCCTTCACCAAAATGCATCAAAATGCACAGAAATGATCTACCACTTATGGGCAACAAAAGCCCCATAATTTTGACTCTCAATTTATTCAAAAATGCCTTCAATTTGAGCTTCGAAGCTTTGAAAATCTCAGCCACCATGGACGTCTATTTATAGGCAAATCCGATGCTTCAAAAGCCCTTGCTCGACTAACCCATGGCCCTTGGAGCATAACCCTACCCTTGATCAACCTCGAGGCACTCTTATCCGACCAAAAAAGTTAGTTGCAGGTGTCGACTAACTGGCCAACTTTCGGTCATTTTTTCTTCAATTTTCGACCACCCCCGCAGCTTTTGTCGGTCCAGCCTTTACACAAAGGCTTCCCCGATAAGTCCTCATGCGATCCTGGTGCTCCAGATGGCCGGTCGGTGACCATCAGTGGGCTGATCAAATCCTATGGCTAACTTTGCTGATTTTGCAGTTTGGCCCCTCCAAGTTTTGGTTTTCTCACTTTGACCCATTTTCACATAGCCCTCAACTTTTCATAATTTCATTTAAGTTCCTCAAGTTCTAAAACTTTCATTTGACCCCTGAAGATTCTGAAAAAACATCGTTTCGACCTTCCTTTGGCAATTTTAAAAAACTGCACTTAGGCCCTAATCTTCTTTTTGGCTGTAAACCCTTTCATTTCTTCCTGAAACTACTGAAGGGTTGTTTCTTATGAAAAATTGAAGCCCCTTCAAGCTTCCGTTGACTTATCGGATGTTGTCTATAACAATTCGATTTTACAGCCTAAATGGCAACTATATTTTAGCTGTACCGAAAATCGTTCTTGATCTCATTTTTTTTATGCCATAAATCATGTCTCGAAATACTCATTATAGTTATATCATTTTATTTTGGCATCTCGGCTCCAAGGCATTCCCTACAGTCAATTCGGTCAACTTTTCAAGCTTTTTAGATACCAATCTTCCCCGAAATTTTGTTTTTCTAATAAAACACTTATTTTCAAATAATCCTAATTTCTTGAGTATTACACTTAATATCCATCTAACAAAGCACAACAGGGGCGGATTTAGTAGTGAGCTGCCCTGGATTGAAGCCCAGGGCAGCCCATAAGAAAATTTATTTTTGTAATGTAAATTTGTTAATTTTTTAGTAGTAGCCCAGTCTTAATTTAGTCCAGCCCACCTCCAATTTTTCCCAGCCCAGCCCATCCCACCTGCCTGGATCCGCCCCCGAAGCACAAAAGATACTCTTCTGCACCTGAAAGATAAAACCCCGAACATCTTTTCGATTGGGATTGCTCTGTATACACAACTATCCCAAAAATATAATCACCACTAGACTCATCCTCAAATTTCACTTTTCTAGCTAACGTAGGATAATGTTAAAGGAAAGTGAGTTATAAGGATCAACAAGGATATCTGAAATAAATGAGGAGAATGTCGTAAGCCATTTTACATCATATGCACATGCTAAAAAATACACATATGACCCTAAAGGTTCACACATTACCAATATGCTCAAATTATATATACAACCCTTAGGGCTCACAAATATCACAAATGACACCCAAGGCCTCAAAATACATATCAAATACATATCTACAAATAAACACTCACTTGTGGTATGAGATCCACTTACTGAGGTTCTTAGTCGCAGCTCCCCCATGTCAAGTGTTCATCCATCAAACATTTGGACATCCTTTTCCCCTCTCACAGTCATAACTACCACACAAAATAATAAGTGCATTAAATATATTTATCATGCATACAAACTCAATTTGTAATTATGTATAATTACATGCATGATCACATGTTACTCAATACCATGCTTATGGATGCAACCTTTCAACATGTGCAACCCAATAACATTTGACTATGCAAGATCGGTCGATAGACATAGATTTAACAGGCGACCGTCAATACGTGGTTCCTGGAACAATCGACAACCTTACCACAATGATCGACAATTAAAGCCCATACATCCAACGGTCGACAGCCATGGCATGATCGATTAATTGCTAGTACCCGGCAACATGAGCAACAAACACAAGAGACCTAAAATACACACAACCAATGTAGGTTTCGAGATGGCAATTGGCAACATCAATCGACAAATACCCAAGCAACATTTGACAGTTCCTATGTCTACACCCTAACGGTAGACACCTTACAATGGATCAGTTGACAGCCACCTCTCACAGACACTAAATGGTCGATAACTTGGATGAAACAGTTGACTCTTCCTATAACTTGCGACTCGAACGGCATGCACGAAAGACCCACAACAGATACAAAATGCTTTCCTACCCACATGTCCTTAACCCCAAAATAGGTTTGGCATCATTCCTTAAGAATATTGGGTGAATGGAGTCCCCATTAGCTTTTAAACAAGATTTAATAAGTATTCAAAGATTTAACTAATTATAGCACAATTGTTAGAACGGGAGATGCTATGGCACACACCAAGAGGGGGGTGAATTGGTTATTTTAAAAATACTTTATAGAACTTTGAAATCCTTTTGATTGAAAATAAAAACTCAATGCAAGTGAGGATAATGAAATGCTAGTAGTAATAAAGAAATAAAAAAACCATAAGCAAGAGAGAACACAAAGATTTATAGTGGTTCGGCTTAACCCAAGTCTAATCCACTACCTTAGCTCCTCACTAAGGATTTTTCGAACCATTAACTATCAACCCCTTACTCAACCTGAGTAGGTCCTCTAGTCCGAGACTAGGAAAATACAAAACCTTCCACTCAAATAGGCTCTCTAGCTACACAAGCTAGGAAGAATAAGAAATATAGAATATGAGAGAATCTAATAGATGAATCTCTTAGTTACAATGTCTCTCAAGAATAAACAAGGCTTAAATGAATGTATCAACAATAATAGAACAAAGCCTTGAAAAGAAAAGTATAACAATGAAAGCACAGAACACTGTAAGCTTCGAATAAAATGATTTATAATATTTAGATCATCTCGTTTCCATCCATCAGCTCGCTCTTGATCACCCTTGATGCGTATATATAAGCATCCCAAGAGATAGAAGAGAAATGTAGCCGTTTGTGACCGTTAGAGTTTGAAAAACTAGCCGTTATAACTTTCTGCAAAAAGAAATAGTCGACAGAAGAAAATGCATAGTTGACTATTTTTACAAGTAAAATAAGACATAATCGACAGACAAGAAAGCATAGTTGACTATTGCTCAACCAAGAATTCTCATAGCCTACAGATTCTTTTACATAGTCGACAGATTGAAAAATACAAAGAAAATTTTGAATATCATGTACAAAAATAGTCGACAGAAGAAATAGTACAGTCGACTATCCTTACACAATAGTCGAAAGAATGAAATATAGTTGACGGAGGCTTACACATAGTCGACAGAACAATGAAGCATAGTCGACTATCCTAGGGCATAGTCGACAGCACAGAACCACATAGTTGACTATCCATTATGAAAAATTTAAAACTCAACTGATAACATGAAGAAGCACACTTGATTGATACATAATATCAAAAGATATTTACATTTGTTTAATTTATATTTTACTTTCCATTTACTTTAATACATAAATGTAAATAACAAAGTACCCCCCATTTGGATTCAATAAAAATATCTAAGAAATAAAAATCCATAAGAATAAGAAAGTAGAATTTGGGTTTTAGTAGGAACTTAGGATTTTGCGATTTTACCACCTCCAAGATATACACTTTCTATTTCTTGAAAAATTCATTAAAAATCATTTTATCACTAATGAATGTTAGCTATTGAATTACCAGGAGTTAGTTTTCTGAAAAAAAAACATTTTCATATATGTCTCCTTATAAGGTGCTAGTCTTCCAGATTTAGAAAAATATTAAAACGTTATCAAAACGAGTTTCAAGACATGATGCATGAACTAAAGGATTTTTTATACGTTTAAGTTTCAAGCCAAAACCTTTTATGAACGCTTCAAAAGCTTATTCTGAAGTATGAGATTAACATAAATGATTTTTCATACTTAAGATTGGATTTTCATCAAACATATTTATGTTTAAGTCGGTCTTTCGCCTTAGAACAATTTTAGCTCTATGTTGACCAACGACTTCAAAGCTAATTTAAAAATCATTTTAGGAGATTCTTTTAAGACTAAATACTTGACTTTGCAAATCTCCAACTAATATAGAAAATCATAAATCTTTTTGGTTTTCATTTTAACAAAGCACTTGAAATTGATTTTTGTTGAAAACCACCACCTTGATTCATGACTTAGAGATTTAATAAAATATTATTTTTCATCATCAAAACTAAGTATACAAAAGTGAAACAACAACAATAAGATAGGCATGACCAGATTCCAAAGGCAATGGTTTCAAGTTCAGATCTTGGACATGAAGGAAATAGAATTGCTAAACGAAAAGGAAAATGTAGGAACTTGCAAAAGAAAAGAAAGAGAAATAAAGGAACTTGCCTTAGATAATTTTCTCCTATGATGATTGAAGAGCTGAAAAGCCAACCAAGCTATTCCGGACTTGCTAATTCAAGAAGAAAAGGATAAAAAGACTCAAAGGAAGGCTCTCATGGAAGCTTCTCGTTGCCACTCTTCTTCATCGCCTCCTGACGTGCTTTTCTTCTTCTTATTTTCGAAATAACAACCTACCTTCCCCACTTATCACTTAATCCAAACCCCTTTATATAATTTATCATAATATAAATATAAAATACAATATGCATGAATATATATATATATATATAGCTTGCAAATGGAGTCTTAGAGGCTAAGCTTCCCAGATTTCATATTCCTTATGCCATTATGCCCTTTTCCATTCCCTTTCCACTTGTCTCCACCTCAAATTTTCCAACGACCTTTGTATACTTTTGGGGCAACTTACCCATGTGTGTGTGTATGTATATATATATATATATACCAACTCCCTTTGACTTGCATTCCTTTTGTTAACAACAAACACATTATATATGTATACTTGACAACCACCACTCCACTACCCACCTTAATTTGACTTCCACCATCTCACTTCCTTATTTGACTTCCACCTCACAATCTCTCACCTTGACTCCTTGACTTCTTGACTTCTGCTTCTCTTCCTTGCCTTCAACTTTTCAACACTAATAATAACCTTCCCTTGCTTGACTTTTCAACCCTCAACTCTAGCTCCTTTTACTTTGACTTGCACCTTTACATTAATATACTATATGCATATGTATACCAATATCTAAATTTGAGGACACTTAAATACTTACTGTTACACCCCACTTTCCTGGGCATGTTATAACTTAGGAAATTTTGGGTTATTTTTTTTTTAAACAATCTCAACATAGCACAAACTCCCAAAATTTTCATCTACCCAGCTAGCATGAGATTCAAACATCATATAAGCTAGGCTAGGTACTTAATCGATAGCAGAAGACAAAAATCAAACCTAAACTTTAACATTATCCATAAATAAGGTTATACATCATCATCCTTAAAAAATGTTCAGAATTCAAAGTAGCAGAACTTAGATACATAGGCTGCATAAACATATAGCCAATACAACATGCACTTGCTAAGTGCCATTACACGCTTCTTCCATGCTCGCTTGTACTACATCTTAATCTATAACATTTGAATATTGTAGGGACAAAGTCCAATTAGATACTGAACCATCTAAGTAAACGTATAAGATTCATATTTCGTGCATGTATGCTGTAACACTCCACTTTTCCCAAAGCGCGTGTTAACTCGAGATTTCAGGGATATATTTTTTTTTTTCAACATACACTCAACCTAAATCAATATTAAAATTATGCACATTAATAGGCTACTAACATTAATATTAAAATTAATATTCATTAAATAAGTTTGAAAAATTTTGGAGTGTGAATATAATTCTGGAAAGTTTGGAAGAAAATACTATAAATATAATGTATGCACATTAATAGTTAACAAGGATTCTAGAACGGCTGGCTCGCACACTCGAATATAGGTGCTTAGTCCTTGGACGTTGAGGGTTCGATTCTAAGGTGTAGCACTTGGGATTATTGCTGGGATTATTATCACTGCGTTACCACGTGACGAGTGTGTGTGAGGGCTGGCGCGAGTGCAAAGAGGCTGGTATTTTGTGGGCATGCGCTAAATTTAGCGACGAGGGTTATACCCGTTACTAAATCAACGACGGGTATAAACTCTGTCGCTAAATCAGTCACTAAATTTCAGCACACATTTTTTAGAGACGGAAAGGTACCTGTCACTAAATTCGTCGTTATAAAATATGGCGATGGATTTTGATATTTTAGTGACAGAATTTTTCATTGCTAAAACATTAATTTTTTGTAGTGAATTTTGGAGGCATAAGTGAAATAGTGGAAACTAGAGCAAAAATCGTCTTAAGTATAAAATAAGTGCAATATTAACTGAAGAAGGCGGCTAGAGCAAGCTGTTGTGCATGCGCATGTGCAGGTGAGGGGTGCGAGTTCGAATTGTGGCAGAAGCAAGGGAAAAGTTGGAATTTTTTTTATCAGGCCCAGGTGCCAAACGACGTCGTTTCAAGGCGCCATGCCGAGCCACGTGGTCTGCCAAAACCCACTTCTTTTCCCCCATTTTGATGTAATTGCACCATGTGAATGGAATGATGTTGTATCAATTAATGGGCTTCCAATTGATGAGCTTTGGGGTAAGTGATTTAAGTGCAGTTAAGGCCAAGATTCGCAGGGAATTTGAGTATAAATATGAGAGTTGGCCGAAATTGGAGGCAAAGGCAGAGAGGCTTTGGAAGGAGTTGGTCGTGAGCCTGAGAAAAGAATTTTAGTAGTAAGGTAACTGTAATACCTAAGAAATTCTAAAGGACTCAAAAGTAAATTATCTTGGGGCAAAAATAGAATTTGCAGATAAATTGAGAGTATAGGGTAATTTATTACCGCTGTGAATGACCGAATCAACTGCATGAGTGCCCTGGGGCTGAGATGCCGAAAAAACATGATATGTCATTGACGAGTATTTCAAGGCATGATTTATGTCATCGAAAGAAATCGAATCGGAAATGATTTTCGGTACAGTTAAAATACAGTTGTGATTCAGGCTAAAAAATCAAATAATTGTAGGAGATTTTCTAGAAGTCAATGAAATCTTGAGGAGGTTCATATTTGATATGTAGAACAACCCTTCAGTAGTTTCAGGAAGAAACAAAAGGGTTTACAGCCAAACCAAAGATTCGGGCCTAAGTGTAATTTTTTGTAATTGCCGGAGGGAGGTCGAAATGATATTTTTTTGGAATCTTCAGGAATAAAATGGAATTTTTATGACTTGAGGGGTCTCAATGGTAATTATGGAAAGTTTATGGGCTTTGTGAAAAAGTGCAAAGTGTGAAAATCAAAACATGTGGTGCAAAAGTGTAATTTTCCAAACTTGAAGATGGAAGTAACCTGCCATCGCCGACCAGCCTTTTTTGGTCGCCGACCAGCCACTTCTGACCGTGGGGATTTCAAGGAAATGGGTCGGGCCTAGGCCAACAATTAGGCACGGAGTGGCCAGATTTTGAAGATATCTGACCAAGCCTCTTGGTCAGAATGTCGGGGCTATTTTCTGGTCAGTTTTTGATCCTGTCAGATCGATCTGAGTCAGGTAGAAGCTCTAAGGCATTTGGGTTAGTCAGGCACGAGCATTTGGACGCTCGAAATCTCCTATAAATAGAGGTATCCAGAGATGGCCGAAAGGAGAAGAAAATTAAACTCTCAGATCTGAGAGTTCAGGAATAAATTAAGGGCATCGGATAAGGGGCTTTTGTTCCCCATGTCTAGAGGAGCATTTCTGGAAACTTTGAGCCGTTTTCGTTGAAAGATGAAGGAGTTATGAAGGTTCGATGGAAAATTAGGTTTCGCAAGAAAATTGAGTTGAGTAGTCAAAAAATGGCTCCAATCATCCGATTTGAAGCTATAATCCTGTAGAGGATGAAGAGAGGAAGGTGTAGGTTTAAACGGGAGGCAAAATAGATCTCAAAAGAATGAGATATGGCAAAAAAACCAGAGCAAGATAGCTGCTAGCGAACTGATTGAGAAAGAAAACTGACGTGTGCAGTGCACGCGCTGACCAGACCCCGCAAGTGGGGCGCGTGAGCCATCTTGTAAGGCCCGTGATGGCTTGGAAAAATGTGAAAAAATTCCTAATTTCTTATAAAATTGAGATCTAGAAGGTTGTGCAAAAAGTTTTGGTATTTGCCCCTCCAGTTTCTTGGTTTTCACAATGACCAGCCTCGTTTTGCATGCAAATGAAGCTTCGAGGTAAGTTCTAAAATTTTCTTTTGAAGTTCTTATAATATTATGAATTGTTGTGGAAAAAGATTGGAGAAAATAGTCAAGAAGGTATTTATTTGAAATTTTAGAGAGGAAAATAAGAGAAAAATGGAGGAAAATGTAAAGAAATTGAAGTATTGAGATATTCTGTGAATAAATATGTTTTATAAGATTGTTGTGCTTAAGGATTAGTGATTTGTGCAATTTTTGAGGTTTAGCACAAAAATCGAGGTCGGGTATGCAAATCGAGGCGATACGTTTTTTTTTTAGGTATTCCAAACTTTGTGCTAACGGTGAGTGGTTTTGTTCCAAAAACTTATTTATGATGTGATTGCTTATATTATGCATCCTATTCATGAAAGTTATGATCTATTGCATAGAAAGTTGTGATTTTCACATGGCACGATATTATTGCCATATTGATACTCGTGCATGGGATTGAGATGTCACCCTAATAGTGTAGCTGTAATTCTCCAAGGGCAATTGATGGAACAATATTAGGATTATCCTGCAAAAAGGTTGGGATTCTGCCTAGGGTTCCGTGTCGAGCTAGTGGGCTAGGGAAGTTACACTAGGGCATATGATTGTTCATGTTATTGCATCATGCATTCATGTGTCTATTTTTAGACCCTCACTAGAAAATTCATCTTTTAATTGGGTTATGCCCTTGGAATATTCAAACGTTCTAATTGAGACTTACAACTTAGGCAAGGAAGTAAATGAGATGAGACAGCACGGGATGACGTGTCCGATGGATTTGACAAATTGTTCTGGTATTTTGTTGTTCATGAATATCCGGATATGTTTCAGATGAGTTAAGAAATGGCAATGTATATTTGAGGTATCATTTGATTGCACCTGAGGTGTTTAGTTGTTATCTTGGGAAACGAGTCTATATGTATTTAAGTATTGAGGATATGATGTTAAGTTATAGTACGAATTCTTATATTGTGATTAAAGTGAATGTACCATATCAGATTTCGATTATTGTTTCCACATTTATAATGATATGTTGGGGGTTTCTCTTTGAAATACAGTACTTGAGATATTAAGAAATGTATTTTGTAAAGAGATGTGTATTTATATGTTGGGTCCCAACATAGTGACACACTCGAGAAAAGCGAGGTGTTATGTTGGGGGGTTTCTCTTTGAAATACGGTACTTGAGGTTTAAGAAATGTATTTTGAAAAGAGAATATGTATTTATATGTTGAGACCCAACATAGTAACACGCTCAGGAAAAGCAGGGTGTTACAGTAACTCTCATTAGTCAATTTAATGATTTGCTTATCAATCAATTAATTTAATTAATTTAGTGATTTAGTTAATTTAGTGAATTATGTTAGCTAATTCAGGGAATTAGTTAATTAATGAATTGGTCAATTCGGCAGCAAAGCAGTTTAGCTTAGCAAATTTAGTTTTTGGGTTGCTAAATTAGTTGCTTGACTTTACAAATATTTTGTTAAGGGAATTTTGGGTACGTTGCCAGTACCTCTAACAAATCACCATGTGACACATATTTTGAGGTGAGGGTTTAAAATGTTTTGTGTGTAAATTACTTTTGTCATGACTTGTATAAAATGTTAAGGGAGTGACTAGGCATGGGGTGGTGGGTTTCTAACCATGGGAGTCTTGAGATAGGGTCTTAGAAGAAACCACTAAGGGCCACTAAGAGCCTAAGATAGGTTAGGTGGGTGGGCTTGCATGCACACAACACTTCATATTTATCTATGATGTCATGCTTAATAATTTATTGCATTGCATATTATCTTTACTGAGACTCACCCCTTCATTCCCAATAACCACACAGATGGCTCGAGGTACGGTAAGGGAAAGGCGATGTGTGTTGACGACTAGCTAGATGATATGAATGGCAGTCCATGATAGGGATGCGGGTCAAGTGATTTGTAATTTTTGTGCTTGACAGTTGTGTATTAGCCGGGTGATGTCAGTGTGTTTTTATGTTATTAACAACTTAATCTCGTCGGTTGAGTTTTTTTTTTTATAAAAATCAAAGTTTGTGTGCATAAGCCAGGAATATATTTAAACGGCAGCTCATTAATTTGCTCATAAGGCCTGGTTGGATGCAAGACTCGAGTGGGCCCCCTATTGCTTGTGAATTTTAGATCTCGAGTCCTTGTTAACCGGAGGCGGTAAAGCCTGGACCCCACCCAGGGCACCCACATTATTCTAGTCCCCTAATGTTAGGGCATAGCTGTTGGGATTGAAAGGTGTTATGGCACACACCAAGAGGGGGGTGAATTGGATAGATTAAAAATTAACTTGAAAATTTAAAATCTTTTTCAAAACAAATAAGAATATAATGCAAGTTAGGATTGGATAGGTGCTTATAAAGAGAATTTAAGAACACAAGCACATAAGAACACGAAGATATATAGTGGTTCGGCTTAACCCAAACTTAATCCACTACCTTAGCTCTTCACTTAGAATTTTCCAAACAATCCACTAAAGCCCCCTACTTAAATCAAGTAGGTCCTCTAGTCTGCGATTAGAAAAATTATAAAACCTCCCACTCAAATGAGCCCTCTAGCTACACAAGCTAGGAAATATAAGAAATATAATAAAGAGAGGATCTAAGAGATAAATCTCTTAGTTACAAGATCTCTCAAAATACGAAACAAGACTTGAATAAATTAATACAAATAAAGATTAAAGCCTTGAAGAGAGAAAAATGAAGCACAGTCGATGCAAAGACAAATGAGAATAACAGTAAGCTCAAATTATTTCATTCCCATCTATTAACCTCTTTTTGATCTTTTTGATTTGTATTTATAGGCTTCCCAAAAGCTTTGCTCGAAACTAGCCGTTTGTGACCGTTTGGATTTGTAAAACTATTCATTATGGCTTTCTGCGAAAAAAGTTAGTCAACAGAAGATAATAGATAGTTGATAGATTAATAAATAAAACAAGGCATAGTCGACAGAAGAAATTGGATAGTCGACAGAACAAAAATATGAAGAAAACTTTTTTTAAAATACACACTGATAGTCAACAAATCAAATTATTTTGTTGACAAAACCATGAGGATAGTTGACAGATCAAAAAACATAGTCGACAGATACAAGGCATAGTAGATAGATGCAAACTATATAGTCGACAGATGCAAGGTATAGTCGATAGATGCAAAACACATAGTCGACTATACTCTTAGAAAAACTTAACACTTAGTCGACAGATGCTACAAAAATGCTTTTAACTTCATTTTTCAATATTTTAGGATTTAATGCATTATTTTTTCAATCTCCTAAATCATAAACAACACATATATATTGAAAAATACTTTGACCACAAACATTTGAGATTGCTTAAAGCATCATTTAATTTGGAGCATTAATATAATAAACACAATGGTTTTTCATCATCAAAACTATATCAAAGGCAAAACATCAATAACCGACCTTCGGAGTAGGCCTTTGGTGTAACTTCAGGTTATGGTGGCACCCGTGTGTGTGGGGCCAATGCGTCACACCTCATCTCCTTTTTTTGATAGTTTATACTTCCTACTCTATTCACAAGCAAGACAAACTCTAGGTTTTCTTCGTGTACTCCCAAATTCAAAACTCTTTATCATAATAACTATTCCATTTTCTTTTCCATCTGTCTTAGCCCATTCAATAAGTGCTTCTCTATTACTGAAAACTTCATTACAAATAAAACCTTGGCTAGTATCAAATGACAAAGTATTCTCATTCTCTAAATTTTGATGATTATTCCCCTATTATCAAAATAGAAATAAAACATATAAATTAAAAAATTAAAAACAACAAGATTAATTAAAAAATAAACCCTAAACAAAAACAAAGAAGTATGGCAACATTGGGTTAGGCCCTTGGGTTCCTGACTCACTGCGGTCGGAGATCCCTGCAATCCCCGACCGCAAGTGGTCAAGGAACCTTGAGTTCCTCCACATTGGGGAACTTGGGTTCTAAGCCAACGTGCACGGTCAGGGAACCTGCCCATCCTTGTTCCGTCGAGCATTTTCTCGCGAGCTAACCCATTTCATTTACGAACCTAAAATTACAAATGAAATGGCGTACCAAAACATCTACGAGTTGTTGTTGTTCATTTTTATCTTCTTCATAAAACTCCTCCCATCTCATCAACGTTTTTATATGATCATCCATTGTATAGAGAAAAATAGAAGAGAATGAGAAGGAAAGAAGAAATGGCTGCAAGTGATCAAAGAAAGTCGCTACAAGTGATCAGAGAAATGGCTTTCAAGAGTAATTAAGGAAGGAAGAAAAAATGGCTACTAGAAAGGTAATAAAGAGTTTTTAATAAAGGGTAGTGAGGAATATTAAGTGTGGGCTGTGGAAAACAATAACGTGGACTCAATGGGCAAGGTAGAACTATTGGCCCTCACATAAGGATCAATGTTATGATCCAAAAGGAAAAAGTTATGGCTTGTTTGAAAATGTCGTGCTTTTCAGAATTTTTGTTTTATTTTAAAATTTTGAAATGAAAACGGTAAAAATGTTGTTGGTTTTTACATTCTATTTTTGAAATTTTGGCAAAACCTTTTAAAATGAAATGAGAAAAATAAAATGAGTTTAAAACCCATTTCGTTTCCATGTTAGTATTTCTTATCCAAAAGTTATTATCATCCTCTCTCTTTCTCCTCATCCAACCGAGAAGGCCTTCCTTTTAATTGCTAAGCAGAACTAACATCACAAAGTTTCTAGCAATCCTACATCAGAGCCATATTAGTGACCTAGCTCTTATTTTTGGCGATGTTTTTAACTCGACAAACTTTGTAGCTCTGGCACGATTGTAGTCTTCCCACACCAAGTATGACCACCCTATGGATCCAACTTACATTGCACTTAATGTCAGCGATATTTTCGACAACGAGTGGCTCTTTAAACTAATTTACCATAATTGACTATTTTCGCGACAAACTCACTAGGTCTGGCGAGTTTTAGATTTTTTGTAGCAGATTTAGTGACACTACAACCATGGTTGACCAACTGCACCTGAATCATGGGTTTTCAGTTAAGAGTGGCTCTAGTGACTTGATTGATAGATCCAACTATTTTTGTAGTGAACTCACCAGATCCAACGAGTTTCAAGCTCTTTATAATAGTAGATTTGGCAACATTGCAACCATGCCCAATGATTGCACCTAACCAATGAGTTTTCCAATGACAAACGAGTCCAACAACTAGATTTGCATGTTTTCTAGTTGTTTTCAAGGCGACCCACACCAAGTTTGGTGAGTTTTATCACCTCCACACTAGATTTGGCGAGTTGTAGGCAACAAATGGTAATTTGACGACTAGATTTTCTTATTATTTAATTAAATTATTCATATCAAATTTAAAACCAATAATTGTAATGTTTGAATGATTGTAAGGTTATCAATAATTTTTTTTTCACCCACAACATGACTTTAATGTTTTTTACTTTTTACTTTCATTTTCTTAGTCGTTTACTAATAATTTTTTTGGCTCATAACATGAATTTAAGGTGGTGTTCTATTCATATTACAATTTTCAGTTTTTAATTTTAAATTTATTTTCAATTTTGAGTTTTGAGAATCTATTTTGAGATTTTTAAAAACAGGTTGCTCTTGTTATTCTGAAAAACTGTTTCTTAAAATAGAAAACTAAAAAATGAGTTTATTTTAAAATTTTGTAAAATGTTATTTTATGATATTTTATTTAAGAAATTTGATTATTAAATAATAAAATTAACTATTTTTAATATAACATTTTATATTAAATATTATTATACATAATATGTGTAATATACTTATTAATATACTATACCCAATATATATTTTTAATATATATATACTACATTTTTAAAATTTTAAATAAATATGTAATTTTATTTTCAAAATTTAAGATTAAATTTTTCTTTTTTTTCTTCTTTTCTTTTTCTTTTTCTATTCTCTCCAGCACGTCTGCTTCTTATTTTCAAAGTTTCACACGATCAGAGTCTACCATTAGAAAGGTCAAGTCAAGAGGGTTAACATATACAAAAATGGGTTAGATTTAACGGTTAGATTTTGATAAATTTGATTTTTAATTTTTGGTCAAACCTCAAAAACTTAGTCGGGCATGGTGGCCGATGGTTTCATGGTTGTTGTTTGGATGTTGATTGGCCAGCTAATAGTCATTTGGATGTTGTTTGGCCAGCGAGTGGTCATCAAGCCATCATCGCCTACTTGCTTTGCTATGGCCGTCGTTTGTCAAGCCTTATCAAGCCATACCATCGACATCGTCAAAACCATCATCGTCAGTTCGCCAACTTTATGTAGCCGCTTATGATGGAGGATGAAGGAGAAAAGAGGAGGAGTCAACGACGATGGTGTAGGCAAGGTTGACTGTAGTGGGAAGAGAGGAATAAGGAGAGAGAGAGAGAGAGAGAGAGAGGGGGGGGAGAGAATATGGGTTTTGTGAGAATGGGTTTAGGGGTGGGGGGAGGTGTTATCCGTGTTTTTTATTTTTAGTTAATTTTGGTTGAGAAGCACTTTGAGTTTTCTTTATAAATTCTTTTCTTATTTTTGAAAATATATTTTTAAAAATAGGAAAGAAAACTCAAAATGAGATAAAAACAATAAAAAGAACAGGATCTAATGTTTTCAATTTTCATTTTCATTTTTTTGATAAATCACATCAAATTGTTTTCAATTTTCATTTTTTTTGACATATTTTTGCAATATAATCACACGCTTCACAAATTAAGAATCAAACCTCCATTTGATATATATTATATATACATCAACAATTCAACAAAATGAAAACAAGACGACTTTCCATGAAAGCCTTTGTGACATCAGCCAGCACTGAAACTATGATTTAATTTGTTCAAACATGCAGAGTAACCATAGCAAATCGTCACAGAAGACTCAACTGGAGGAGCCCATTTTGCTTAACTGCACGAACAACGTAGCCAAAGCCGCCGACTTGTAGATGGTCGGCAATGGAATCCCATATTTCCCTCTCCCAAACAAGCCTTTCAAGAACGCCCAGAGAAGCAGCACCACACAGACGCTGCAAACAATCTCCCCCATCCCGAACCCTTCTTCGCCGCCAGCAGGGCGGAACCCTAGCACTACAGCGGCCAGAGCCACCAGGTTCACCAGCAACACGGTTGTGCTGGGAATGAATATCGGGGAGTCATTGAATGTGAACCTCCCGGCATTGGCATCCTTGTCGTCGTCGGTACCTGGCTGCTCTTTCTGTGTGACTTCGAAGACAGTGTCCGAGATTCCAAGGAGCTTGAGGCCGACGCTCAAGGCTCCGAAGAACCAGGCGTTCATGGCAGCGATCTTGAACATTCTCTGGTTGTTCCACCAGGCGCGGATTGACAGGCCAGTTCGCAAGTACTTAGATAGAGTGTAGAAGTTGTAGATGAGGAAGAGGAAGCAGGTTATCAAGAAGCCTGGATCTCCCACCTGCATGGCCAGGCCAACTAAATATAATTAATTAACAATGCTATGCAATGGCCAGACCAATTAAATATCATTTTTAAATAGTGTATATTCATTATAATTTATTTTTAAGATTAAAACTCTTTGCAAAAATGTTAGTTAAGCAGGAAGCTTTTTACACTTTGGGTGACACTTAATTTTGATGGGATGGGTAGGATTATTTAGTGTAGAGGTGAATGCATAACATATTAATGTTGAATGTAATAAGAAATTAATATAGCAATTCAGTGTCAGAATAACATTTTTTTTTAATTTTTTGTTAGTTGGTGTTAAGTTAAGACAAATCCATTTATTACAATAAGATTAACCAATAAAAAATATTAAGATCTAAAAATAAGATATAATAAATATAGAGGATGTGCATTTAATAATCACTGGCAATAGTTAGCATTAGTTTTACAAGAATACAACTCTGGACATTTTTTACTCATCTTTAATGCTTTATTATAGAGTATATATTCTTAGTATATATTTGATGGGGAAATATCCAAAGAAATGAAATAATTAATCTCATCTTATCATTCGTCTTTTTGGGCAAGGAATAGAGAGATGACATGTAATGAGGAGATGGCACATATTCTTTTTTCTAATTTAAATTAAAAAGATAAACTTATAAAATCCAAATCCAAAATCTTAATCTTGAAAATTTTGGCTTCTATTGACGAGACTTGAGACATTCAAGCTCGAAAATCTTGAAAATAACTATTTCTACCTAGTTCAATGAGTTTGATAAATCTATCTAGTCCAATTAAGTTTTCGCCAACTCTTAGCTCATTTGGTCTGGTGTATTTTTCTCCAATTCTAGATAACCAAACATTAGAGCATCGGAGATAACTTTGAATACCTTAAGTCACTTCATCTCGAAAAAAATTCAAGCTTGGTTGATATCTTTATCTAGTTCGAAAAATTTGTCTCCACCTTAAGGTGATCGAGTTTTGGGAATTTCAAATATAACGTCGAACATCCTAACTCATTTCATCTACATAAAGGATAAAACTCTCTCTGTAAGTCAAAAATCTCATAGTGTTTATACATATTTATTATACAAATTTGAGCATCAGAGATTATATTAGGAGAACTAAATTTTTCTTTCTTTTTTATAGGTGCTCACATGCAGAGATATGACAATCAATCTTAAACATTATCATAGATATGATGTTACTATTGATCATTTTATTTAAACTCTTAGATTATGTAATATAAAATCATCAAAAATATAACTTGGACGTATATATAATGTTAGAGTACTTGTAAAAGTAAATTATTTATTTTAGAGAGAGGAAATTAGAGTAAATATTATTTGAATGTTGGAGCTCTATATGATCCGAAGTGACATGGATACTTTGAGGTGTACCATTGTCTCTTTGCTTGTTTTTCTTTTCTCATTAATCAATTGAACCCAAGCTGTTGATTCACACAACTGGGTACCCAAAAAAAAATGTATGATAATTAGTTACAAAAGTGTTGGGCTACTGCTCCAACTTTTAAGGAAAAGTAAATAAATAAGTAATCACATGCTAGAATAGACCATTTAATGGGATTGATCATTCATGGCGATGCTTAATGTCTCTTGCGGTTGTCCCAATGATTAGCAAAAAGTGGTGAATGACCTAATTAAGTTCTCAAATTGTTGGGAAAATAATCTCGCACAAAGCCAAAACACTTTCTGTTAGTCTAAAAATCGAATCACAAGTGATAGCAACAAACACAAGAACAGAAAAGTAAACTTCCCTGAAAACACCAATGAAGGTTACAACTTATTCAAGGCTCAGATCAGTATTTCATCACCTACAACGAACCGACGAGAAGCTCTCCCAATCCGAAGTCCAATCGGCCCAGCTCGGTACCAGCACACAGAAATGGTTCACATAGAGACCCAACGATTTCAACTAGGTTTCTCTTCTTTTTCACCCTCTCGTCCCATCGAACCCACATAAGTTTTATAGCCATCAAGAGATAAACCGAAACCAACAAAAAATCCGTCAAATGAGGATAAAGGAACCAGGCTTTCGGAAGAGATAGGAATGACGAGATAGGAGGAGAGGATAAGCTAGGGTTTTGGACGGAGTCGCAAACGGCTAGAGAAGAAGTAGGTCAAAAAACATGAAACAAGTATTATATACCTGGGAAAGGGCCAGCCGAGCTGGGCTTTAGTTTGGGCCTGAGCTACTGGGCCAAAATTGGCCCTACCTCATCAAAGGCCCTTTGGGCTTGCTTCTTTATTTGGTGACTTGCACTTTGGGTTGTATCCACACACTATCAATCCTGGGCCTTAGCCTATGATAATGTGGCCCACCTGATCATCATAGCCTTGGGATGTTTGGTATCACAAACAACAAATCTCCACCTTGATACCAAACATCCAGCAAATCGGAACCCACCGAGAATGCACAAAAAACACGCATAATGCACTAAGCAAGAAATAAATAAATAGCACACAGTAATATAATAGCACTCAGCATAAAAATAACACACAGCAACAACACATAGCATATCAGCACTCACACAGAACTGATTATGTCATTTTACCAATATTTAAGAGTGATAAACAGCTCCTAAATTTTGCTAATGTGAGAACCTTAGTACCCATATCTGAGGGGTTATAACCAGTCATAATTTTCTCCAAATTAATAGTATTTTGAGACACTATGTCACGTATAAAATGGAGTCTGATATCTATGTGTTTAGTGCATTCATGAAACATGAGATTTTTGCATAAATGAATAGCTGACTGGTTATTTGAATAAACTACTACATTACTCTTTAAAACACCCAGTTCTGTGAGTAAACCTTTAAGCCATAAGGATTCTTTAATTGCTTCAGTTGCAGCTATATATTCTGATTCAATGGTGGATAGTGCAACAATATGCTGAATTTGGGATTTCCAACTAACACAAGATTTACTTAATGTAAACACATAAGAGGAAGTTGATTTCCTATTATCTCTATCACCAGCATAATCAGAATCTGTGAATCCTTCTAATTTAACTTCTTCATTTGTGCTTTTATACACTAAACCTATATCACAAGATCCCTTCAGATATCTTAATAACCACTTTAATGCTTCCTAATGCTTAAGACCTGGGTTTGACATAAACCTGCTAAGTGTGCTAACCACATGAGCTAGGTCAGGTCTAGTACACACCATTAAGTACATAATTGACCCTATGACATTAGAGTATGACACTTTACTCATATACTCTTTTTCCTCTTCATTAGCAGGTGATTAATCTCTAAATAAAATAAAGTGGCTTGCTAAGGGTAAGGAGACTGGTTTACACTCATGCATGCCAAATTTCTTTAAAATTTTTTGGATATAAAATGATTGATGCAAAAACAAAATGGAAATAGACTTGTTTCTTTTAATTTCCATGCCTAAAATTTTCTTAGCATGCCCTAGGTCTTTCATTTCAAATTCTTTGTTTAAAGTTGTTTTGATCTCATCAATCATTTTTATATCTGGACCTATTAAAAGCATATCATCAACATATAGCAGCAAGAACACACAGTAATTGTCATGATGCTGAAGATAAAGACAGTAATCAAAAGCACTTCTTTTAAAACCAATGGAATGTACAAAATTATCGAAACGTTTGTACCATTGCCTGGGAGACTGTTTCAATCCATATAAAGATTTTTTCAGGTAACACACATAATTAGGATTATTTTTATCTTCAAACCCCTTAGGTTGAGTCATGTATATGTTTTCTTCTAGATCACCATGCAAAAAGGCTGTTTTGACATCCAATTGTTCAAGTTCCCAATTAAAGTAAGTAACCAATGCTAACATAACCCTTATTGTGGTATACTTAACAACCGGAGAAAAAATTTCATGGTAATCTACTCCTTCTTTCTGTGTGAAACCCTTGGCTACTAACCTAGCCTTAAACTTTACTGGTTCAGCCCCACTTGCCCCATCTTTTACTTTGAAGACCCATTTGCAACCCACTAAGGATTTTTCTTTAGGCCTAGGGACTAATTCCCACGTTTGATTTTTATGAAGTGAATTCATTTCTTCTTTCATTGCACCAATCCATTCTTTAGCATTTTCACTTTTAATAGCTTCTTCATAAGTATTTGGCTCTTTATCTACTAGATCTTGGTAGCTAGCATACCCAATGCTAAAATCAATTTCCAATCTTTTAGGGAGTATTTGTGGCCTTCTTTCCCTATCTCTTGCTAATTGATAGTCATTTAGGGAATCTGAACTTTCTGTTTCTTCTTCTAGATTACTCTCATTTTCATTAACTTGATTTTGTGCATTACTCCCCACCTCATTTGGGGTATTATGGATAAAAGTACTAACTTTCTCCACCTTACTTCTAGTGTTTTCTAGCTTGTTTTCATTCTCTAAGTTTGAGTCTTCCTTAAGGCATGGCATTTTCAATTCATTAAAGGTGACATCCCTACTGATTATGATCTTTACACCCTTTTGGCTTCTATCCCATAACCTATATCCTTTTACTCCTTCGGGATACCCTAGAAAGACACACTTTCTAACTCTAGGTTCTAATTTGCCCTCATTTTGATGTATAAAGGCAGCACAACCAAAAGTTTTTAAAACAAAATAATCTGCACATTTTCCATACCATTTCTCATAGGGGGTATCACCACTTAAAGCCACTGAAGGTGTCAAATTAGTTAAATAACAAGCAGTCACTATAGCTTCTCCCCAAAATGATTTTAGCACACCTGACCCTAGCATCATGCACCTAACTTTATCTAATAAAGTCCCATTCATTCTTTCGGCCACGCCATTTTGTTGTGGAGTGTAGGGAACAGTCCTATGTCTGGTTATGCCACTTTCAGCACATAAGTTTTCAAAATCAGAATTACAGAATTCTAGGCCATTATCAGTTCTTAAATATTTCAACTTTCTCCCTGTTTGATTTTCAAATTGTATCTTCTATTTTTTAAATTTTGAAAATGTATCTGATTTTTCTTTTAAGAGATATACCCATACACGCCTAGAGTAGTCATCTGTTATAGATAGGAAATATCTATTTCCTCCAAAAGTAGGATTAGATCCTGGTCCCCACAAATCTGCATGAACATACTCTAGGATTCTAAACGTTTTATGATTGCTAGAGGAGAAGGAGAGTCTATGGTGTTTACCTAGGACACAAAAGTCACAAAATGGCAGGTCTGACACTTAATCCTTGCAAAAAACACCCTTACCACTCAGATAATTGAGACCCTTTAAACTAATGTGTGCTAACCTATTGTGCCATTTTTGTGTGTGATCCGTGTTAAGAGAGGAAACAGTGGAAGTTATGTTACTTAACACTTGTACATTGGTTAAATAAATTTCATTTTTCCTTACAGCTTTAAAAGCCCTGAGTGCACCCTTAAACATTTGGATCATCCCATTTTTAATCTCACCTGTGAACTCTATTTTTTCTAGTTCCCCAACAGAAATTAAATTTCTACTCATTTGAGGGATATATCTTACTCTAGTTAAAACTAGCACATAGCCATTTTCAAATTTAACAGTTATATCTCCTACACCAGCTACTTTGTATGCCACATTATCACAAGTAACGACATGCCCATTATCAGAATCATGTAAATGTGCAAACCAGTGTTTTCGAGATGTAACATGAAATGAAGCACCAGAGTCTAAAATCCATTCATGCAAACAGGTGTTCACAAATAAATTAATTTCAGGTGAATCAAAGTTTACTAACATAAAAACCTCACCAGATTCACATTCTAAAGACACTACATTAGCCTCATTATTTTCCTTCTCCTTTTGTTTATTCTTTTCTATATAACAATCTTTTATATAGTGCCCAGACTTTCCACAGCCATAACATTTTCTCCCTTTTACTTTTCCTTGGGACTTAGTCCTACTTCTACCCTTTTGCTTGCCATTCTTCTCAGAATTCCTAAACTGTGATCTACCCCTACCTCTTACCATATGAACTTCACCATTTCTTTTCTCATTTTTTAGTTCCATTTCTCTACTTCTAAGAGAATCAATAACAATTTCAGGTGACAATGTATCTCTACCATATTTTATTGCACTTTTAACTTCTCTATAGGTTTCAAGTATGGAATTCAATAAAATAACGGCTTTGTACTCTTCAGACACTATTTCACCACAATTTGTTATATCTTGAACCAATTTATTGAAAACATCTAGATTTTCATATCTAAGTCCTTAGAGGATTCAATTTTGAAACAAAAAAATCGTTCAAGTAAGTAGAGTTTGTTAGGAGTAGACTTCACAAGGTATAGAGACTCAAGCTTTTCCCACAATTCTTTAGTTGTGTTTAATTTCCCTACCTTTCTCAAAACAGAATCCGAGAGATGTAAAATTATGGGAGTGTATGCTAATTCATCCATTTCCTTTTGTTCTTCAGTTATATCAGAAATTTCAGTTTCTTTTCATTCTTTAGATGTACTAGGTTTAGCAAAACCGATTATAGCTTTTGAAACTTTCTGTTGTACTAAAATTCCTCTCATTTTTTGTTGTCATATTGAAAAATCACCTTTACAATTAAAAACACCTAGTTCAAAATGTTGTGTTGCCATTAGATGCACAAAGAAAACAAAAAATGCAACAGATAGATTTTTCAGAATGCAATCAGCAACTAAACAGTCAAGAAATAGCAATTACACAATTCCAAAATCAGCAAGTTCACAAAGAAATCAGCAAAGTAGATAATCCTAATATATCTAGCAGCATGTAATGGTTACCACCACAGGGTAACCCCCAAACCTAATGACCACCCCCCCATGATGGCCTGCTACTTGCTGAAACGAAAATTAGGGTTAGAAGGGTCTTACCAAAACTGATTAGATTAACAGTCAGTAAATTAAGAGAGACAAACCACTAAGGTTGGGCTGATAGTCGAAAAGTCTCGCACGGCCGTTGGTGCTGCCACGCACCGTCACTGGAGCTGCACGCGCCGTCGGCCGCTGGTTGGCCCGAGCTACACAAGCCGGTCACCGAGACTCACCTCAACGTCGGGAAGCCGACGAAGGGTCTCACGTGCCTTAGAACAGCCGGAGTGGAGAGATCGAGTAGGATTTTCGAATTAGGTTAGGGTTTCGCGAACCTTCCCCAGACTCGAACGCAACCAAGAGATCGATGATCTCTTAGTCTCCAAACTCAGCTCTGATACCAGTTTGTTGGGAAAATAATCCCGCACAAAGCCAAAACACTTTCTGTTAGTCTGAAAATCGAATCACAAGTGATAGCAACAAACACAAGAATAGAAAAATAAACTTCCCTGAAAACACCAATGAAGGTTACAGCTTATTCAAGGCTCAGATCAGTATATCATCACCTACAGCGAACCGACGAGAAGCTCTCCCAATCTGAAGTCCAATCGGCCCAGCTCGGTACCAGCACACAGCAAAGAAGATCACACAGAAATGGTTCACACAGAGACCCAACGATTTCAACTAGGTTTCTCTTCTTTTTCACCCTCTCGTCCCATCGAACCCACATAGGTTTTAAATCCATCAAGAGATAAACCGAAACCAGCAAAAAATCCGTCAAAGGAGGATAAAGGAACCAGGCTTTCGGAAGAGATAAGAATGGCGAGATAGGAGGAGAGGATAAGCTAGGGTTTTGGACGGAGTCGCAAACGGCCAGAGAAGAAGTAGGTCAAAAAACATGAAATAAGTATTATATACTTGGGAGAGGGCTGGCCGAGCTGGGCTTTAGTTTGGGCCTGAGCTGATGGGCCAAAATTGGCCCTACCTCCTCAAAGGCCCTTTGGGCTTGCTTCTCTATTTGGTGACCTGCACTTTGGGTTGTATCCACACACTATCAATCTTGGGTCTTAGCCTATGATAATGTGGCCCACCTGATCATCATAGCCTTGGGATGTTTGGTATCACAAACAACACAAATTCAAATTCATTTCTTATGCGGTGAAGACCCTCACAAGAGAGGGCATGTCAAGAGGGAGGACGTTAACATAATTTTTAAAACTTTAAAAATACTGTAAAAATTTTGAGAATATCTTAATATTATTACTTTAAAAAGTAATAATATGGCAAAGAAGAAGTTGTCACCTCGCTGCCCCATTTGGTGCCACACTCGTACCCACAGCCAGCAACAGTGCGAGCTGCCTCTATGGAACCCGACAAATCATCGTGTGAAGTGCCAGTCCTCAAGCTTAACATTGTCTCAGCAACTGATGTGATGAGCTCTACTGAGCTTCCATAAATGCTCTTCAACGCATCAATGTTCTTCAACTTTGCTATCCACAAGAGCATGAATATAAATTATTACAAAAGCATTGTAGGTGTTAAAAGTTATATTACTAGCTTGAGCATAAATTTTAAATGAAGCAGATGATTTCTCACCATTGATTTGATTGTCATTTGGTGAGGAGCCATAGATAACTTTTTTTCTGTGAAAACAGTTTGTTCCTTGATAGCAGGGTCCTTGAATACCCGCAAATCCATGCGCCAAGTACTGATGATGCAACACATCCCAAAGAAAGCTTGCTTAGGCTTAGTTGTTTTTTCAATAAGCAGAAGTATCATAGAATATTTTAATTTTAAAAACTAACTAAAATACTTTTTAGTTGCTTTAAATGGGATTTCACTAGACGAAAATGAAATTTATATGAAAAAGATAGGTTCTTCAAATTTTTCATTCATTTTAGTTTGTAAAATAGGGGATGCAAATTAAAACTTCTAAAAAGATAACACATATCGTTCATTTTTTTTATTTTGTATAAATATAATGAATATCTCTCATATTTCAAATATTAGATTAATTAGCCACTTGTAACATTTAAAAATTTTATCAAATTGTTCAATGTCGTTAGATTTACGTCACACACAAATACTCATAATAATTTATATACTTATATGGATTTCTTAACATCAATATAATAAATAGGGAAGTCAAGTTATTTTTAAATTGTGGAGGTACATACTACAATTTAGCAAAATTTTAGGGATGGCAAAGTGTAATTTACTCTAAAAATTACTTTCATATATTTTAAAAACAAAATACATACCTGCATGAAAACCTCAAATTGATTTCCAAATGGGTCATCCTTCAATCCACTGTAGAAGCATTGTGGAGATTGAACAAATCCACAATCCTTTTCATTCTTGATGCCCATCAACAAACACATTGTATGAAGAATAATTTTGGAATTATTTACATGCACGTTACAGTCTAGATTTAGCATAATTGGAGCATTTGTTATTACTCCTGAAACTCTTGTCTATTAATATCACAGTATCAACGGCAATATTAAATCAATAATTATGTAATAAAATAAAGAGAACGTTCTTATAGATTATTTATTTTTTGATAGAATAATTCTATATAATGAAAAATCAAATCAAAATTCTTACAAGCACATTCATGGCGCCAGCTTTGAAATTATGTGGGTGATTGGGGCGTTTTTCTCTAGAAATGTAGATAAGATGTGGCACTGATTCATCACCTGAATCTTTATTCTCCCATAAAACCTAATTGATTAAAGGAAGGTGATTTCAGTCAATTGTACAAATTTACTGTTAATTATTAATTTTTTTTGCACACAAGATGAACTGATATTTGGTAAATTGCAATGACAAGGCTACTGCTTCTAGTTCCGAAAATAACATCTTCACTACATACAAATATAATCTTTCTTTAATTTTTGCAAAACAAAAGGTCTCCTAACAAACCAAACTAACAGACTGGTAATTAATTACTAAAATACCTTAACTATGGCAGGGTGATTCCCACGTTGTATGTTTGAGAAATCCTTAAACTCGCCAACGAGCTCACAAGGAAGAGGCCTTCTGGATGCATCTTCAATTATCTGGCAAAGATGTTCGTACCCGTACTACAAGAGAGAGAGGGGGGGGGGGGGGGGCTTTAGTTTGATTATTATGATACTTAAAATGATATCATAATAAATTTGTTAGGTTGTGTTTTCGAATAAGACAAGACAGTGACGATTTTTTGGGCAGGTCTAATTTTCACAAGTCTTGATCCATGATTGAAGTAACCACCAAATCTATATATCATTTATTGGCAGCCCAAATAAAAGTCAGATCATAAGCCAATTAACTATTTTTTTTGGAAGAGAAATGAAGCTAAGCCCATTTACTCAAGAAAAAGGGAAGCCCAACCCATTTATTTGTGTAGCCCATTTGTTGTGTTACTCTAACTGTCCATATGAAAGGTCTTTGGACTCATTCATTCTCTCTATCCCTCTTTCTAGTCGGCAATCGAAATGCCCTCCCTTCATCTCTTCCTTGCTTTGCCAATTTGTCTCCTTGTAATTCAGTTGTTTGCGATGATTCCATTGTGTGCGTTGATGCCATCTTATTTGCTACTGTGTACGGCTCATTTGTGTACTGTGCTGAGAATATTAGATTTCCCTTTAACGTTGTGCCCGATCTATTACCTATTTAAACTCTTTGATGGTTCTCTTTACAAAGACTTTTATCCCTTGCTATTCAACCCAAAATCTATGTGTGATTCTTGTTCCTTTGTGGACTCTACTTCGTGTAGAGCATTTTATTAGCGAGAGATGTTTCGATCGAAAAAGAGAGGCAATTGGGCGATTTGAAATTGGATTTTGTTAGGGTTCGGTAGCCTTATTCTCAGTGTTACTTAAGTGGTGATTTGTTTTTTAGATTTGAGTTTTGAATGTCTTCGTCGTGATTACAAAGAAGTTTTCCGTATACTTTGTGTATATTTTCAGATTTTTTATTATCGATAATTTTGCACTAACCTATTATTTTGTACATCTTCAGCTCACAAAACTGATATAAATTAATTAACCCACCTGGATCTTCTCTCTCTCTTGCTGGAACTCCGGCGAAGCATCCTGAGAAGACGAGGACTGACGGGAAAAGTACCGGAAGGGAGCCCGGCGCTGGATGCCGTACTTCTTGCAGAAAGGAACCCAGAGCCTGGCAAACTTTGCGGCTTGAACCAGCGAGTAGAAGGTGAGAGGAGAGCCGCCGTCGTCGGAGACGTAGCAGGCAAGCTATCGGGCGGGTAGTCGACGGCCAACAAAGAGAGCACGGTGTTCACAGTGAGGATTGGCGGCTCCAAGACTGGATCAGCCGTTGTCACAAACATGTCCACCGGAAGGAGCTCCACTTTCCTATCCAATCAACCATCCAAAACCACAACCAAACACACAGTTAGAGAAAAGTCTTCTGCGGGTAAGATTCCTCACTTGGTATAAACTCGAACTCAAGAATTGGGCACGTGCACGTATACCTTTGCAAGAGGCGGTGAGGGTAAGTTTTGAACTCGACTTGGTTCCACTTGGTGATGACAACAATAACCCACATGAAAGTGAACCATGACTCGCAGAGAAAGGCCAGGAGCCAGGCAAATCCATGGATTCTGTGAGACAGGAGTCGATGGAGGAGGAGAGAGAGGAGGAGGAAGAGGATGGCAAGTTCAATGGCCCGAGAAATGTGGTTTCTGCGGGTGAATCTTTGATAGAGAGGGAGAGAGCTAGCGGGGCTGGCCATTGTTAGAGGAATCTAAGGAGTGTGGTTTCTGCATGTGAATCTCAGAATTATTGTTTATAAATAGTACATCTTCACTGTGTGCTACAGTTTAATAATCACGGTGTCCAAAATGTGCAACTAATTATTTGAAACTTAAGATTTGATATGATTTCTATTTGTGCTCGAGTGGAAATTGTATTGAGACAGTTTTGTAAGCATACAAAATTATTATTAATAAATCATTCATTTGTCATAGTTTCTCTTAATTATTATTATTAATATTGCCTTAGGTAGTGTGTTAAAAGGGGCACGCTGCTACTTGTAGGAGATTTGGATGCTTGGAATATTTGTGACCATTCATTGAAGGTAAGGCAGACAATTCTGCTCTAAGTACGCTGGGTGTGTGGGTGGTGAAGATAAGAGCAGATAGATCCGTGGCTGTGCGGGAGCGAGGAGACAGAGACTGATCAATACCCGAATAAGAGTCATTATACAAAAGCAAGGTTTGGACATACCCTGAATAAGAGACAAAAGCACTGAAAAGAACTCACACTACAAAATAGGAAAGAGCCGGCCTTGGGCAGGACTACCAGGGGTATAGTCCAGAGGCTCGATTTTTTTTTAAGTCCATGTATATATATGTATAAAAAATTTAAAAAAAAATTAACAAAAAAAATTATCGCTTGTACTCAAATATGTAGTTTCCGTATTTTAATACAATGTTTACAATGCAAGGTCCTATTTTTCTTTCGTTTGGGATTTTGTCTCATTAAGTTTTTCTCAAATAAGATTTTAATGAGGTACCAAAATATTCTTTCTTATTTTTTGTAAATTCTTATAATTTTAATAAAATTAATTAGTTGATAACTTTTATTTTTTTATTTAATTTGTATAAAAGGCACACTTGAGAAAATTTACCCTGAGCCTTAAAAAACCCAAGACTAACTCTAATAGGAAATATAGAGACTCAAAAGGTACATAGGAACCCCAAATAAGTAACAAATTATCCAAGACAATCAAGAGGAGGTGCCATAAGAGGACGAAGGACAACCCCTGTAAAGATCGAGGGAATTAGAGAGTAGAAAGACACACCATAAGAGGGGGAAGGACAACCCTTATTAAGATCGAGGGAATTAGACAGTAGATAGACACGTCAAAATAATATTTTAAATCATATGAGCCAACTAATTTGTCGAACGCTTCTAATTATAAAAACACTGATTATTGCACTCATACCAGATATAATAGACCATCTGTAAAAGAACAAGCGAATTGCCCACCTACAACAGACGCTTGTCACTCCACCTGCTAGAAACCTGACACAATTTAGCTTGGTGGGTGATATGGGCAAATTTTAGATTTTCAATATATGTATATACTTGCATACTTTGTCTACTTAATAATTTTTCAAATTATATCTATGTACCCTTGATAGGGGTGTTTGTCTTGTTGGAATCAGTCCAAATTGGTCAGATACATATATATATATATATGTATATTTCTTGTTTTTAGATTTTAAAAATAAAATTTTAAAAATGCATACAAACTTACATATATCATCACAAAATCTTTTTTAAAAGAAAAAATATAAACAAGAATCAATAATCAACATAATGGAACATTTTAAAAGTAACATCTAACTCCATAAAATAAAATAAACAATCACCAAATTCAACATTTAATTTATATCAAATTTCTTAAAACAAAATAATAACAAATTATAACAAACAAAACAATGAAGTTATCAGATCCTAATTGACATTCTTCTCAGTTTTTGTTGTCATTTTATAAATGAATATTTTTTAATTGTTTAAAGTACAAAATGATGAAGTTATTTGATGATATGATGTTTGAAGGAGAATGAACCATCTATTTTAAATGAGCCTGAAGTGGATAACAGGTTTGATAAGGTTGATGGATACTTGTGTTTAAGTTTGGGATCGACTAGGCATATCATTGATTTGCACAATACTCTAATTGTAAGAACTATTTCCTAATTATGCAACATTGAATCTATTTTGCAGGTTCAGAGGGTCCTCCTAGAGAAAATGGATCACCCGTGACAACTAAGAAACCTAGAAACAAAAAAAAGCAGAACTTGATATTAATTTTACAAAAGCCTTAGACAATGAAATGCCAGATGTCTTTGTCCTCCCAAGAATCCCAGTTCACTACTGCCAGCAAATAGACCATCTTGTAACATGACACTTCCAGAAGATTATCGTTATCAACCAGATGAGCTTTGTCAAATTATTTCTTGTGCTTAATCTCATGGTAACGTGGCTTTGACTATGAATGGAGATATGATTTGCCCTTTTTGGCATTTGATAACCTCTTTATGATATTATTTTCTTTCTTTCTTTTTTATGGTTGAAGTGCCTTGGGAAGAGAGCAAGAAAGTGATCAAATAAGTAATCTAAGCTCCAATAATGCTAGTATTCCTTGATATTGAACAGTTCCACATGAAGTGAATAACTCTTTCTCAACCCCCCTTCCACCCCAAATGAAGGAAGATATGACTGTAAGAAACTAAATGCTTAAACTTAAAGCAGAAAGTTTGAGGTTTGTATTCTATAATTTGTATAGCTAAATTTTCACATATGTTTGTATCTTTATATTCTGAGTTTGTGGCAATTTGTGTGCTTACAACCTCAAACTGTGGGAAAGAGTCAATGTTGTAATCTTGCAAAAGTTGAAAGTTTGTAATCTAACTGTTGAGGCTGAGGTAATTGGCATCATCACATAAATAATTGTATCTAAATGAGGTGTTGTACAGAGAGTTTTGTGTGAGTTTTTTTGAGGGTGTAATCTCCATTTCTCCTATAGTGCAGTATAATATGTACAGAGCTTACAGAGCAAAACGAAAGAAGCCACAAGACACCCTCGAGGAGACTCCCGAACCACTCACATTCCCTTGTCCTTGTTCTTTCTTTCTCGGCCTTACCTATCTTCTTCTCTGGCTTTTGTTGATTTTGACGCTTCAAATCCCGATGGTGAGCTATATAACAAATTTGAACAGCTGGTATAAGGCTTTAGAAAGGTAAAATGGAAGGCTATGATTTGATAGTGCAACACGATATATCTTTACACGGAAGAGAATAATCAGGCACCATCTGAATGCCAGGATGGTTGCCACGTGGCCCTCCATCAGGCACCCCAAGGTTGCCAATCATGGCCCTTCAACTCTTTAGCTTAATATGGTACCGTTTGATGCTTCACTAATAACACAAGGAATTTAGGCATTCAGACTGGCAGTCTCATGGATTTTTACATATGCATCCAAATGAGGATTTACATTATGAAGTTCCAATTGTTCATCATAATATATGGCATGTCGCTTGTGTATCTTGAAATACTTTGCTTTCTTTTTTTTTTTTTTGGGGGGGGGGTGGCTTTATAAGATGATGGGGGCATATAAAAAATTATATAGAGGAAAAAAAAAGAATTTGATAGAAAATCTTTAAACATGAGATCGAATATAATAACTTTAGAGATGATATGACAATAGATAAGAATGGTTGGAGAGGTAGAATAACCCTGTGACAGTCATTCATTGTGAAAGTAAATATATAACATATTAATATTGATTATTTTATGAATTGCCAAGACTCTATTTGTAAATAGTATTTTTTGATTGATTAATTAATTAAATACATGAATATATGATTCAGAAAATCATCTGCTAGGTTTTTTTTTTTTGTGAAACATTTATTAGCTTAATTAATTATTTATTCCCTTCCACCAATTTAATTGCAGGTGTGAATTAGCTCCAAAGAAAAATTTGGTGGCCTCCTATTTTGTGTTGCATTGACTTAAGTTTGTGATGATGATTTCATGCACCAATGTCATAGCTAGCTTAAATTTGACTTGAGTTTGCATGCAAATATGCCTTCGCCTACTCATGCTATAGGTGAATATCAATGTCTCGTGACCTTTAGTCATTGTTATTTTATATATACTTGGACTTTATTTTATGAAATCTTATTTTAAATTAACTTAAATAATTCCTACTTGGCTTAAATTGTTTCGACTTTCACCATGCCCATATTTTTCACAAACCATGACATCGATTTATTTTTTTCATAACCCTCTAATTACTTTTTTTTAACAAAACTATGTTACAACTTCTCCTTAATTAACACCTTAACTTCTCCTTACAATTTTGCATTTATAATCAGGCAATTGAAACAAAAATGATATCTTCACACAAAACAAACCTAATCACCTAGGCATCTTATATATACAATAACCACTACAAAAAATCCTGTATTTGTGACGAAAAATTCACCAATTCCGTGGCTGAATTTAGCCCTGGCCACAAAATGGCCAGCCCCTGCACGGGCACCAACCCTCTCTTTGCTCGCCACATGGCCGCATTAGTATTATTTCTCAGCAATAATCCTTCAACTACCCGCCCCTTGAATCAAACCCCCAATCTCCTAGAAGGAAGTAACGCGCGTGAACCAACTGATCTGGAAGCCTCACTGATTATTAATTTGCATAAA
Source organism: Diospyros kaki (assembly GCA_036245055.1). Lineage (NCBI taxonomy): Eukaryota > Viridiplantae > Streptophyta > Magnoliopsida > Ericales > Ebenaceae > Diospyros > Diospyros kaki. The sequence goes on from BSEG01000008.1 coordinate 15,316,017, forward strand.
ATATATTTATAGTATTTTTTTTCAAACTTTCCAACATTACATTTACATTCCAAAATTTTCTAAACTTATTTAATGAATATTAATTTTAATATTTATTAATTTTATTTCATTACTAATTCAAATAGAAGTTTATAAATTATTATATTAGCAACAAAAAATTTTGTTTTTATTTTGAAGTTAATTGGAATTTTTATAAATTTTACATTTAACTATGAAAACTATGTGGGGAAGCTCATAGTTTAAATTTTTTTAAACTAATTAATTGAATTAAATTAATTAATTAAAAAAATAAATTATTTGAATTAAATTAAATTAAATGAGTTAATTGATAAATTTAAAATAAAAAGAAGAGATAGATTAAAAAGATGAGTATCCACTAAAGGACAACATATTATTCAATTATGTACTTTTACGCTTTTTTTGTAAAGTCATTTAAATTTTTTCTATTTAATTACACTTCTTTATTTGTATTTTTAAGTTATTTAATTTTTATATCTTTATTTTTTAATCAATTTAACCCATTTAATTTGATTTAATCAAAGATAAATGTAAAAAAAATTAAAAATTAAAGATAAATACAAGTACATAGATGTAATTAAAATAATAAAAAAATTAAGTTGTCACAAATAAAAATAAAGTATATTTGATTAAATTGAGTCAAAAATATAAATTTACTTGCTAAAATGTGAAACTAAAGTATGAATTTCACATTAAATATAAATTATAGATTTTTTTTAATTCAAATATAAATTACGCTAAAATTTTAATTTTAAATTTTATTTTATTTTTCCTTTGAGTTATGAGTTGGCCCGTCGTTAAAATTTAAAATTTATATTTTATTTTTTTCTGTTTAGTAATGGGTCAACTCGTCACTAAAATTTAAATTTAAATTTTTTTTTTAGTGACGGGTTACCCTGTCACTAAAATTTAAAATTTAAAATTTATTTTTTTCTTTTTACTTGTTACTAAAATTTAAAATTTATTATTATTTTTTTAATTGATGAGTTAGTTCTGTCACTAAAATTCAAAATTTAATTTTTTTTTTTTAGCAACGGTTTACCCATCACTAAAATTGAAAATTTAAATTTTTTTTTCTTTTAGCGAAGGGGTAGCTCGTCGCTAAAATTTAAAATTAATTTTTTTTTCTTTTTAGTGACGAGTTCGTCCCATCGCTAAAATTTAAAATTTTATTTTATTTTTTTCTTTTTAGGGACGGGTTTACCTGTAGCTAAAATTTAAAATTTAAATTTTATTTTTTTCTTTTTAGCGAAGGGTTTGCTGGTCGCTAAAATTTAAAATTTAAATTTTCTTTTTCTTTTTAGCGATGGGTTTGCTCGTCGCTAAAATTCAAAACTAATTTTTTTTTTAGCAACGGGTTTATCCCGTCACTAAAATTTAAAATTTAAATTTTAAATTTAATTTTTTTTTCCTTTTAGTGATGGGTTCATCCCATTGCTAAAATTTAAATTTTTTTTTCTTTTTTAGTGACCGGGCTTCCGTCACTAAATCTGTCGCTAATTTTAGGGACGGGTCTCTCGTCACTAATCCATCACTAATTAGTGATAGAATAATTTCGTCACTAAATTCAGTCACTGAAATTTATTTTTCTTGTAGTGAACATCACTAATTCTTCCCTTATTTAAACCAAAAAATAGAAAAGCAAAACCTATAAATTGTGGATCCCATAATTTGTGGGATTATTTGTCTCCCACTTCCAATACTTCCCCTCAAACTAAAGAATAGATGTTAGTCATTCCTAACTTACTAATACAGATATTGAAATTTGATTTCTAAAGAACTTTACTTAGAACATTAGCTTCCTGAGACTTAGTAGGAATGTAGGATAAGGTAATAGTCTTATTCTTAATCTTGGTCTTGATGAAATTTCTATCAATTCACACATGTTTCATCTGATCATGTTGAACTGGATTATGAATTACACTGATAGTTGATTTGTTATCACTAAACAACTTCATAGGCCCTGTTACTGGCATGTTTAAATCTGTCATCAACCTCGGTATCCAAATAAGTTCACATGTTCCTTGAGCCATGGCTTTATACTCTACTTCTGAACTGCTTCGAGTAACCACAAACTATTTTTTGTTCCTCCACGTCATTAGATTACCCTAAACTTTTGTGCAATACTCAGTTGTTAACTTGCTATCATCAACTCCTGCCTAGTCTGCATTTGAAAAACTAATAACATCCCTGGCTCTAGTCTTTTTAAACAATATCCCTTTGCTAATATTTTCCTTTAAATACCTCAGAATCAAGTTTGATGCCTCCATGTGCCTTTTTGTGGGAGCATGCATGAACTAACTTACCACACTCACACTAAAGGAAATATTTGATCTTATGAGTGATAGGTAGATGAGATTTCCTACCAAATGCTAATAGCTCTCTCTATTTACTGGAGGATCGCTATCTGACACCTTGTGCTTCCAGTTACGTTCCAAGGGCGTACTAGAAGGTTTACACCCAAGTTTTCCTATCTCCTTAAGTAAGTCAAGTGTGTACTTTTTTGTGAAATGAAGATTTCTTTGTGACTTCTTGCAACCTTCATTTCAAGGAAGTATTTGAGTTTCCCAAGATCTTTTACCATACATTCAGATTGAAGTCTCTTTTTGAGATTTCCAATTTCCATTTCATCATCACATGTGATCACCATATCATCAACATATACAATGAGTATTGCTTGTTTTCTTGACTTATTCTTCTTCACAAACGAAGTGTGATCAGCTTACCATTGGTTGTATCCAAGATCCTTCATAATAGTGCTGAATCGTGTAAACCAGGTTCGAGGTGATTGTTTCAAACCATAAAGAGCCTTTTTTTAGCTTGCATACCTTGTGTGGATCTCCCTTAATTTGCTTCAAATCCAAGAGACACTCTCATATATACCTCCTTCTTTAATATGCCATTGAGAAAAACATTCTTAATATCTACCTGGTGTAGTCTTCAATTTAAATTAACAGCAATAGTCAATAGAATTCCAATTGAGTTAAGCCTGAAAACTGGTGCAAAGGTTTCTTCATAATCAATTACATAGCTTTGAGTAAAACCTTATGCTACTAGTCTTGCCTTATACCATTCTATAATTCCATCTAGTTTATACTTCACTGAGAAGATCCAGTTACTGCCAATTTTTTTCTTCCTTTCTGGTAACTTCACCATCTCCCAAGTTTCATTATCATTCAACGCCTTCATCTCTTCTATCACAATTTTCTTCCAATTTGGATCTTGAAGTGCCTCATAAACATTTTTAGGAACATAAATCTCATCCATCTTTGCAACAAAGCTTTTGAAAGTTCTTAAAAACTTAGTATATGCAACGTAATCTGATATAGAATACTTGAAATTTCTCATACAGGACCTTACCCCATTCTTTATGAAAATTGGAAGATCAATGTTATTGATAGGTTCTTCTTCCTCACAACATGGCTCATTTTTTTCATCATTTTCTTAATTATTCGTAGTAATGGGTGTGACGCCCCTCTCCCACTTACGAGTGTCACTCGTGAACAATCATCTGAACTGCTCACATGCCCGGTCATTTGTGAAGGGCGGACTATGTTTCGACACGAAATGCCCTAGGTGGGACTAGGCTTTGTCCTTCACTTCCTTCAATCCCAGGATCGAGTAACAGATTTGGACTTTAACCAAACCACACTTGGTTTGTTAATTTCCATTAAACTTACCCAATCTTCATTTTATTATTTTAATCCTTTTTCTTTCCAAGAAGTCCATCGGGCTCCATATATTTAAAATTCCAAACCATCCATTGGTTTTCCCAAAATTCGAGGAAAAATTCGTAATTTTCATTTTCCAAAAATTCAGCATTTATCTCCAAAAATGCCTAAAAAATCCCTTTATTTTTAAAATTCTTCTGGGGCCCAAAATCAATCAAGAAATGCTCCAAAATCCCTAACTTTTTTAATTTTTTTTAAAAAAATTGGCCAGCGGGGCCAGCTGGCGCCCTCGAGGCTCGCATGGGGCCCTGTGGTACGCTGGCCGCGAGTCTACTGCCACTATGGCCCTGCTATTGCTGTCTTCCACCATTTTACCCTTTTTTTTTCTCTCTTTTGGGCTTTCTAACCCAAAATTTCAATACCCATTTTAACATCCCAAAAAAGCTTCATTTCACAAAAAAAATACTCATTACAACCACTCATGGGCTTATTACAACATGAACCCAAAATAATAAAAATAGGCTTCCATAAGCCATACAATGATCTTGAATCTTCATTCCCATGCATCCACATGCTATCCCATCTTTGCCTTGACTTTCCCATGCCTTGACAACCTATATGTGAGGGTAAAACCTCATGAGCTATTAAGCTCAGTAAGGGTGCAATGACAATAAGCATGAACATGAATATAAAATGTAATGCCAATGCATGCAATGAAAAATGGTTAGGGCTCCCACATCCTCACAACCATCTTGGTTTGAGATTTTAATCTACCCTACCCCACACAACTTCATGGCCATAGGTCCTTGAACACAAACAACATGCCAACGCACACATAAAAATTCATGAACCATACTTACAACCTTGCTAGCCACCATCCCATTGGTCTATCGCTTATCTCTTTCCATTCTTTGAAGCCTTAAGAACTTTCTAGCTTCATTTCCAACTCTTCTCCTTAAAAGATCCTTGAAACAAGATTTAAAGAAACTAAAGAGAAATAAAAAGAACTTACACTACCATAAGGAAGAATTCTTACCTTTCTAACTATTCTTCTTTCCCTTTCATTTTTCTTCTATTTTCCTCTCCTTGGAAAGCTTCTCCCAATCTCTTCCTCTTTTCCCCTTTCATTTTCCATTCTTTTCTCTCTACAAATGGCCAAAGAAAGACAAGTTTTCCTTACTTGCCAATTTATACTAATTTTTTCCACTTTCAAAAATGGATCCTAACCCTTAGACCTTTGTGAATTTAAGAGAATAAATCCTAACGCTTCACCAAAAGCACAATCCATGTGCTTTAATAAAAATAAATCTTGGTCATTCACTTTTCTTTTAAATAATAAATCTTACCCATTGAAAGCAATATAATCCACGACCTTTAGTCTTCTTAAATATCCATCATTAGATTTATTTCACTTTCCAAGACAAGATCTTAGCCACATAAGAAAGCACAATCCATGTGCTCTTCTCATTTTAAATCCAAGCCTTTGGTTTCATTAAGACAAGATTTCTACCCTTGGATCAAGTCTTCAAATCCCAAAAATAGAATTTCTTTTCTATTTAATTAAATACCCATATTTTTTAAGGCATTAATGGTGACTAATTACCATTTTCTTTTGAAATTTCTTTAATTCACCGTAATCATACCTCTCATTAAATGCTTACAAAACCAATTTCTCTTTTCTTTTGGAATTATTTAATTCCACATTTCTCTTGAAGGAGAACATGCCATGTGTCACTCTAAGACACAAGCCTTAGCCTCCAATCTTAAATCTCCACCCTTCATGTGGTTTCACCACATTAATCCACCAATTTAGGGAAAATCAATTATTTTCTCTCCTATTTGAATATTCTCTATTTTTTCCATTTTTCAAATTTTAATTCCTTTATGGAATTTCACTCCAAATTACTAAAAATGCCCTTTGTGAATTATTAATCCTATTTATCTCAACATAAATACAAAAATGAGAAATTAATTCACTTCCATACTTAATTTCACTTTAGAATTATTTTTAATTAACCAAATTACCCTTTATTGAACTTCACTATCCAAATTACCAAAATGCCCCTCTCATAAGGCACTATTATTCTCAAAGATCCATTATATTCTTAAGGGCATTTTTGGAAGTTTCTCACTTCTTTTCTCATTCTCTTAATACCAGCAACACGGGGTGTTACAATGGGATCTATCATTAGTTCATACTCGTGTTTGCATTTGAGTTTGTGATCTGCTGGAGTAAACCAAAATTAGTTTTGGGTTTATAGTGTTGGATTCTCCCTCTTGACCTACATCATCATCGCTTTTGGACTCAAAATCGAATTGGGAAGGAAAAAATGAGGAGATGAAAGAGAAGGGCTTGAAGAAATTGTGTTCCCAATGTTTGTCTCCTTGAGTATTATTCTCCCCCTAGAGATAAACTTAGGCGTAGAAGGTATGTATTTGTGAGGTGGATAAAATACATGTTTGTTTGGTTAGAGTACAACGATCACACTAAAATGATGAAGAATCTTTATTAGTGAACAAATGAGAATACAGACGCTTTAGATAAGAGAAATTGAGGTGACCTAATTTATGATGTCACAACAGAACATTGGAATTAAAAAACAGGGAAAAAAAGTAGTAGCTAACGTTGGACTTGAATGAGAACCAACACTTAACAAGTAATAGAGACCATTTCGCTCCTCAATATTCCTAATCGTCTTCTCCAATAATAAATCCTAAAATTTACAGCGCGAGAAAAACGTTACTAAACAGTTCAATCTTTGGTTTATTTACTCACTAAAAATAAGTTACATTGTAGATTTGGAATATGAAGAACTGAATTCAACTTCAACCCATTAAGTTCCATATCTTCATTCCCTGTTGTTGTGCACATGGACCCATTTACAATAGTAATACCAATATTTTCCTTACATGATTAATAGTTACTGAATCTTGTATTAGAGATTGTCATATGGTCAAAAGCATCTGTGTCCACTATCCAAGTATCATGTGAGCCTTTACATGACAATAAGGAAAAATTACCTTCATTGGATGTAAGCGCTACAGAGCTAGTAGAGATTGATGGGACAATTTTGGAGATAGCTGTAACTAATAAGGAAGTCATTAGTTTTCGGAGAATTTCCATCTGCTTTGCTATGAATGGTTGAGAAACCGTACCAGTTGTTATCTTAGCCAAATAGGCATTTTTCTCCTATGGCTTTGTGGCTTCCAATCTGGGGGCTAGCCATGAATATCTCAGCACATGTCTTTAGTATAATTGGTCTTTTTACAATGCTCACACCACAATTGCTTGTCCTTTCGAAAATGACCTTTTGGATTATATCATTCATTTCGGTTTGTTGTTAAAGCAAATCCCTAGACTGCTATCTTAGTGAATGAGTTTTGTACTGGAGAAGACATCACTTTCCTCCTTGTTTCTTAACGTTGAACTTCAGCAAATACCTCATTCAATTTAAGCAGAGTCTTTGTGCCAAGTATACGTTTTCGAACGTCATCAATGTCTTGATTCAGGCCTTGTAAGAAATCAAACATTCTATTTCTTTCTACCATCTTATTGTATATGACTTCATCATTTGAACCTTTCCATCAACATTGTGAAAAAAATTGATTTGATGCCACAGTTCTGAGAATGTATTAAAGTACTTAGTGACAGATAATGTATCTTGTCAAGTGTTTCAAATCTTAAAGCGAACTTCAAAACGTTAAGATATATCCTCAAGGTTTGAGTACATCTCTTTCACTGCATCCTACACTTTTTTTGTTGTATGGTAGAACAAGTACAAGCCCCCAATCTTTTGCTCCATCAAGTTTATCAACCATGCCATCACAATTGAATTTTCTGCTTTCCATACACTATAGGTGATTGAATCTAAAAAAAGTGTTGTTGTTGCTCATGTTAGATATCCCATCTTTCCTATTCCCTTAATAACAAACAATACTAATTGATACAACTCTTTAAAATTGCTCTCATTCAATTTATGAGAGGTGATTTGTATTGAGGGATTTTCAGAATAGCCGGGTACTAAGGATGATTGGGGGTTGGGACAGTTGGGATACTGGTCAATTCCACTATGAATGAAGTGGAGTTGGTCATTTTATCGGTAATGGTGGCTACTAGTATTCACGTCGATGACGATAGTCAGTTGGTCTGAAATCACGTTGGAGACTGTGAAGTTCAAATCTGAGGTCGACGGTCTGATAGACTATCACGAAAAATGAAGAAGATGGTTGAGATAAAATAAGCAGTGAGTAGTAGCAGAAGCTCGCTGAAGCACTGACGAAAATGGACAACGACAGGTGGAGGCGGTGGATGGCAATGGTAGACAGCAGATGGCAATGAAATCACTGGGATCTGGATGGATTGAGAGAGACGAGTCTAACGGTGCTGATGGTATTGCGATTGGGGCACCAGAGAGAGATTAGAACAAAAATAGTCTTGGCACACAGATCTGAAGGGTAGTGCATGGTGGCTGGGCTCTAGGAGTTGGTCGATCTGAGGCCGGCGACGGTGATGGACAGAGTGGCCACTAAAGGCAAAGGTTAACTAACAGACGTAGGGCCGCGGAAGATCAACAAACTCACTAGCTCAAGCTAGATTTGAGACGCTAACAACTAGATTTGGTGGCATCGATCAACGAAAGTGATTGTGGTGGCAAGATTTAAGAGGCCGACAACAAGATCTGGTGGACTACAAGGACGAAAGCCAGAGATGCACACAGCTTCCAGAGACAGGGGATGCCAAAATGACAAATAGGAGACCCTTCGTCTTCTTTGCTCCTAATGCTTTGATGACAACGACAAACTCATTTGCTAGAACAGTGGCAGATCGACGATGGATCCGAATGGCTTTGATACCATATAATCAAACAGTTGACACAAAAATGATATCTTCACACACAACAAACCTAATCACCTACACATCTTATATACACAATAACATCACTAACTATCCCTTTATTCAAACAAAAAAATAGAAAAGTAAAACCCATAAATTGTGGATCCCATAATTTACGGGATCATTTGTCTTCCATTAGACCCCATAATTTGTGGGATCATTTGTCTTCCACTTCCTACAACATTAAATGCATTTTTTTTTTTTTTTGTAAGTAAGAATTATAGTAACAAAAAAATGAAAAACCTACAACCTCAGGTTGGGCATAACTTGCATCAAACAACCAAAAGGAAAACACAGCCTCAATAAAGGAGGGAAATCAAAATCAACAAGGACAACAGATTTAAATGCAGAGAACAAAAACAAACTCAAGCCGGATCTGTAATCATAGGCCAACTAACACTAATAACCTGATTTGCCTTATCACACGCATTCTTCTTCTTTCTCTCTCACTTTTTCTGAGATTTGGACTTGACCGGAACATGGTTAGAACCCGAGTTCTCAGACCGAGAAGACTAAACATCACCCTCTTCATCACAGACCCACATAGATGACTCATCACCAACCATATTTGTCTCCACAACAATACCCATATCCATCGAACAATACAATTCCCCAGGAGACGGGCATCCATATCTTCCTGGAATAAGAATTTTTTATTTGAATTGTTAGTTTTTTATTTTTTTAATTAAATACATAAAAAATCAAGAATTGACATATAGAATGAAAAATAGAGAGTTTAACACATGTATCATATTAGTACCAGTGTCATGTCGTGTTGACACCGACATAATGCTTGAAAATTCAAAATGCATAAATGTTTATCAAGCTTAAATATTGTACATACTAATGTCACGTCATATATATTTTTACATAGTATTAAACATTAGGGAAATATATAAGTAATAAAAATCATATCACAAATATCTTATTGTGTCTCATAATATTAGTTTTAGAACAAGAAAAATTATATAATTAATTCTTTTAATTCACGTTTATAACAATCCTTAACTTCCATATAGTGCATACACATCCACTGATTTCAACAAAAATTTGTGGTGATTTGGGAGGAAGCTAAACTCATACTTTTCTTAAAGTTTCTCTTCATGCCTCTACTCCTTTGACAATTATGCATTTAATATATTTTTTTTAAAAATCATTATTTTCTTTTTAAATTAAAGTAAATTAAATAAATCATTTATGTAATCACCTGTTAATGGGTCTAGGAGTTATTAATATTTTATTTATGAGAATTGAGAAATTTGTCCTATTAAATTAAAATTGAGTAATATTTTATGTGCCAAATATATGTAAATAAATATGTGTTTAAATTATATGGAAGTAGGCTTGGGCCAAGTGTTTAGGGCCAAGTGTTTAAGGCCAATGGAAGTGATGGGTTTAGAAAAACCCATGGGCCTAAAATGGAAGTGGGTCATTTTATTTAATTGAGCCTAAGCCCATGTGTATTGTGATATATTTATTTGAATTGAAATGGAATGGGTTGTGTCTAAGTGAAAGAGTGCCCATTGGGCCTAAGAATGTGTTGGGCTTGGGCCCATGTGCATAATGCTTGTTTTTAAATAAATGGAGTTATATATATATATATTTTTTGTATATTATGTGGATTAAAAGAAAAGAGAAAAAAAAAGATAAATGAAGCTAAATGTCCATAAGGGGCATGAGATATTTGTGTATGTGTGTGGGTGAGGTAAGGGCAGTTTAGTAATTTTCCAAGGGGAAAGTGGTTGGCAGACCATTCTCTTCCCCTCTCCTCTTTATACTTGTCTAATTCTTCCCCTTCCTTATTCTCAATCTCTCCCTCTCTCGTGACCTTGCTCCTCTTCTCCTTCTTCTTTTCCATTTTCTTCTTCTTCTCCTTCCATTATGCTTAAATGAATTAAAGCTTCAAAGGTGGAGGGATTTGCAACTTGGAGGAGGAGGCTTCTTCTCTTCGGTCTAAGTTTCAAAAGGCAAGTTCTCTTGCACTCATCTCTTTTTAATGCATGGTTGTGCAAGCTTTCGTTTCCATTATAGCAAGGAAATGCTTCATGGTTTCTCTTCCTCAATTTCCAAAAGTATGTCGGTATCGGTTGTATATTTTCGTCATTTTTTTTCCTTCGATCCGTATGTCATGTTAAGCCTTTGTTGGGTCTTGTTGATGGTTTCGTTGGGGTTTGTCCACCCCAGTCTTCCTTCAAGGAATGACTTTGGTGGGTTAGGAAGTTAGAATGGAAGTTTTGGAATATTTGGTGGCCATTTTGTGGGTTTTCAGTGGGTTTTTGGCCTTTTTCCGTCATTCTCGGCCAAGTCGACTCGTCCAGGAGGTCAAGTCGACTCGGATTTCTGCTGAGTCGACTCGGCTGCAACTTGACTACTCTACGCATGTCTTGCTGTTTTGGCCATAACGTTTGATATAGAACAAAGATTTGTGATCCGTTTGAAGCGTCATAAACTAGATTTCAAGTGCTTCAATTTGATATATAATATCATACATTTTGGTTATGATTTTATTGGGTTAAGGCTCTTCTTAATCCAAAGTAAGTAAGATGGCTGAAGTAAAATGTTTTTAAATGCTTCCTTTGATATCCCTCAATCCCCTATAATGATAAAATATGGTTGAAGACACCTATATGTATATTCGTGGGGTTCATGAGATAAAAATGTAATTGAGTTGCATGAGAAAATATGATGATAATCATTTCGGTAGTTAATAAGAAGTGATCTTGGGTGGCATGTCCATGGTAACTCATGCTTGATGCATGACTATCATTATATGAATAATTGCCCTTAATCAATATGAGATGTGTGGAAGAGCCAAGATCTTTAATGGGAAATCAAGTGAGGGTGTATGAACGCCATTAGTTATAGCATTGTTAGTAGTTGTGTTTCTATATTGCCTCACTTTGTGATGTTGGTTCATGGGTTGTATTCTTTGGGGGGTCATGCTCTGTATGTGATGGGAGCATGAGCATTGGCATGACACAGTTGGCCTGTGAGTGCTGGCTTGTGTATGTTAGGCGAGCATATGCATTAGGGCATTCGTATGTGTGTGCATTCTTATGTGGGCGTAACATGGCCTGATGCTTGGCTTATGAGGGCCTGGTCATCATGTTAATGCTGCAAGAGCCATTACATTCCTTATATGCTGCATTGCATGGTTCCGTTGCACGCGGTGGTGATGGTAGGGGAAATCGGCTTATGCTTGTGGTGCGTAAGATTGTAAGTGGAGGCCAACAACAGCCAGATCCTATGATGCGTAAGATTGTGGGTGGAGGCCCACAGCAGCTTGTGACCTTGATGAGATTGAGAGTGATATGGCACATGATGGTGATGGATGTGAGATGAGAGCCTTGGGCTCACGTTCTTATTTTGGGTAGGCTGCCCTTGGCTACAATAGGTCTGTATATAGGGTCTTGGGCGCCATTATATGCATCTTCTTATGGGGGCCTAAGGACTATATGTGTGCAATATATGTGCATTAGCTGCACTCTCACCCTGCAATTAAAACACAATAAAAATACATTAAAACTTTTATATTTTTTTCTTTATTTTGGCGAGAGGTTTATACTCGTCAGTGTACAAGTGCAGTTGTAGTCCAAATTTAAATTTATATTGTCTGGATGAGTCCAGGTCGTCCACTGAGAGATTTATTTATGACAAAAGAAAAAGAATGTCACAAACACACACACACATTTGGATGAATTGGAAATAGGATTTTTTATGGATTTTTAAATAACAGATGCTAGGAAATAAAATAAGGCGGAAATTGAAATAAACATTGAATGTAAAAATATAGAATTGGATAAGACTTGAGTTAAGACAATTTCAGTACCAACCCGTTGATTCTCAATTTTTAGCAAAAAAGATTAATAACATTAATTTAATTTCAGATATGAGGGTTTGTTATTAAATGCAATTAGAGATGATGATAGTTCTAGTTTAAGCAATCCCCACACATGATATGTGAGATTTTAGTTTAAGCAACTACTATAATCCAATTACAATTAATACACAAAACAACTAAATTAATCATCCGAATTTGGGTATGATAGCGTTTCTAGTTCTAGTAACTCTCATACGTGGCATGAAAGCTCTAAGTTAGACTTACGCTCCAATCCAAATCTAGTGATTTCTCAATTAATAATACACACTCATATTGAAATTTAAATTAATATTACTCATTTAAAGCGCAGCTTTCGTTGGGAATCATTGGCGTTGGACACTGTCCTTACCTTAACCCAAGATTGAGTTTAGCTACTCATCTTAATTTATAAATTAATTGACAAGAATTTAAATAGCGTAATTTAAATAACAAAATTTAAATGACAAGAATTAAAATAGCAGAAATTAACCAGCCATTTAGGCGATGAATAATAAAAAGACAAGAATCAAAATTACAGAAATTTAAAGGCAGAAATTAACCGGCCATTTAGGCGATGGATAATAAAGCAACAATAAAGGACATAAGAATTCAAAAGAAGAAAGAAAGAAAATAAGATCGAAAGAGAAAATAATAAAGAAAAGAAAAGAGAACAAGAACAATTCTCAAAAAGAATTTCTAAGAAAATAACTAAACTTTGATTCAAAAATAATAATCACCCTTACAAATGCAATCAAGTGAGCTATTTATAACCCACAAGATGTAATACAAATCACACAATTTTCATTATTCAACTAGACATAATTATATCTAATGTGCACTCACACACTTAAAGTTAAATAGATTTTAGCTATAATACACACTTAAAGTTAAAAGGATTTTAGCTAAAATACACACCTAATAAAGTACTCATAAAGTTAAATGGATTTTAGCTATAATACACACCTAATAAAGTACTCATAAAATAAATAAATAATAATAATAATAATAAATTTCTACAATTGGGTTTTTGGTCTTCATTAGAAAAAAAAATAATGCTTGGGCCTTCTCCAAATGATGTCTTCCATGGGTTGCTCAAGTTGGGCCTTAATTCTTCATGAGCTTTAATTCTTCATGGGCTTTAATTCTTCATGAGTTTTAATTCTTCATAGATTTTAATTCTTCATGAGTTTTAATTCTTCATGAGCTTCAATTCTTCATAGGCTTTAATTCAATTTGAGTCTCCAAACCCATCTTCTTCATGCCTACAAATAAGCAATTGAGTGTTATTAATAAATCATATATTATATATGTTTATATGATATATTATATGGTATATTATATACTTATATATTATATAGATACTCCATGTATGCACTCCATTGAGTAAATGTATTATGTTATAATATATATTATATTTACATGTTTATTATAATATATTATATATCGATATATATTACACATAACTATTCAATTAAACCAATTTAAAATCAAAACAGGGGTTATAATTATAACAAAATTTTACAAAATTAACCACTAATCATACCCCCCCAACTTAAAAATTGCTAGTCTCTTAGCAATCAGACTATACACTTGCCAATCTTTATTCACAATAATTGTATGAATGTAAAAATTTTAAATTTTAAATTGAAATGCATAAAATTAAATAAGTAATCTAGCATTCTAAATCAGATTTTTAGTTAAAGATCATACAATTTCAGGAATGGCAATTAGGATAACCAACACACAGACTTACTCTCTCGAAGTTTTGACTCTAAACCTTACTGTGAATTTTCCTTCCAATAAAAAGGATTCCACAGGTGTACACACAAGGGGGTGCACCGTTATAAGAGTAAATGCAGAATAAGTTCAAAATTCGGTGTCATCCCAAATACAAGGAACGTATTTTCAAGAAAGAATAGGGAAATTAACATAGCTTCATGACTAGAATAATGCCCTAGATGAATAGCTTCTGAATTTAAACATAATTCCCTACTCCAAACTCGAATTCTGAGATCACATGATTTATAGCATCAAGAGGGACCAGACCGGGTTATAATGGGGCTATGAGGTTAATACTGGTTATCAAATAAAAGAGTAAAGTGTGCAAATGATGTGTTGGAATTTTTTAAACATTAATATCAAACTGGACATTTTTTTTTTAGTATTTATTTTGAAACACTTGTGCTAAATAGCTAAGAAAATTTCTTCTTTTTTTTTCACTTTTCTTTTTCTTTTTTTTAAAATATGAAAATAGCTAGACATACTAATTCCCAAAAACATATCGGATTGGACAAAATTCATATGGTTATGGGTTAAACGAGGATAACGAAAGAAGTTGTACTACAATTGGCTCAATAGGCTTGCAAGGGAGGTTAATGTAAAGAAAGAAAAAGGTTAATAGGCCCAAAATGAAAAAAAAAAAAAAAATTGATCCCCCTATCATGCTTCTACAAAACGATATTACTTAGTCATCTAATTCGGAGTGTGAAACCAGTCAAATTCATGTGCTATCATATTAGACATTCAAAGCGAATTGATGTTTTGAAGCCATTGAAAAAATGAGATAAACAATAAAATATATTTAGAGTAAGTGTTATTTCACTCAGAATCAACGGTTATTAGGCTCAAACACTCACTTGGGTAATAGTCTCCACTTCTGTTGAGGGATCATACAATGTACTAATTAGCTAATTACTGTTACCTTTGACTTTATGACCGATAACCAATTTTTAAATTTTGAATACCCGATGAATGCAAATTACTTGTTCTAATGCATATACGTTTTCAAATAAAAAATCAATGCATTCATGTTTCATATTGCAAACATAACCAGCTATCAGTGCATAACTCTAAAGCTTTAGGAATAATGTTATTTGAAACACACAAAATTTTTTTTTTTAATAAGAGCAGATAAAGATAATCAATTCACACAAGACTACAAGCAAGCAATAGCAAACTCACAGTTAAACATGAACCAGATAATTCATAACTAGACCTTACACCCCCCCTCCCCAACTTGAATTGCAGTAATAAAATAGGGTTGTTAGGAATACCTGTAACTCCACAAATCCATAGATTTACTGTAAACTGCTAAAACTCAAACAAACAAATGAGCATAGCATATATATATTTATATTTTCATACCAAAATAAAAATTGCATGCAAGTCATAAGATAAACAAAATACGTCTCAAGAGTACAAAGAGTACTCCTTACTTAGCCATCTTATCATAGACTTGCTTAACAATATTTCATAGTTTTTTTTTTTTTTTTAGGAACACAACCAAGAAAAATCCTGTAAGTTGTACAATCATTAGATGCATCTCAAGAGTACAAAAAGTACTCATTACTCAGGCATCTTAACAAAGAGCACTCCTTACAGTGATAATTCTAAATTAATCGGACCTTTTTGGCTCTTGTTTTTGATTACCTTAAAGCAATCTATCCGAGGCTCATAAGGATCGTGCTATGGAACATAAGCGTGTAATTTCTCTAGTAGCTCCTCAATGGTAGATGCAAAAATGAGAATCTTTCTTACTGAAAGAAAAATGAACTTTTGATCCACAGCCTGATCATGAAAAGAGAGCAACCCATCGAAAAAATGGTTAACATTTAAAAGTCCAATGGGTTTGGTATGGAGATTGCTCTTGGCCTAGGAGATTATATAGAAGATTTCTTCAAATGTACCAAAACCTCCTGATAACAATGAAGGCGTCTGATTGATAAATCTTACAAGCCATGTGCTTAGACATAGAATTCGTTTCTATAAGTTGACCGCGTGTAATCCCGAAAATATGTGGATCAGCCAAAAGAATTAGCATTACACCTACCACATATGATTTTCCAAGATGTGCAGCTTGTGAAACACAACCATTCAATCCACGACTTCTCCTTCCATATACCAAATTAATTTTTTGCTGTCCCAATTTTAGGCCAAGTTCTCTTGCTGCAAGTGTATAACAAACATCGCTCCCAAGTTGAGAGCCACATAGCACACATATGGTCTTGATTCGACGAACTAATTGACCTTCCATTTATGTTTGTTCCTTCTGTATGCCCTGAAAAGAGGTTTGGTAATCAAAAACAACTATACAAGAATTCAACAAGAAATAAATACAAACAAAAATCATGCATATATACAAGTAGTTGTGATTGTGGCTCACATCTTCCTCTGATTTTACGTCCAGAAATGGCTTAAACACTTTCTGTGAAGTAGGGATAGGCTTCCCATCCAATTTCTTATAGATTGACAAACATGATCGTTTTTAGTCAGATTCCCAAGACTATACTGTTAGTGGTCACTTATGAACTGGGTCCATAAAGTAAGAAGTTCTCTTTGCACTATTCTACTCGGATGCGTCTCAAGAGTCAATCGGATATCATCCAATGACTCCTTACTCAGTCCATCCTTTATGAAACTAATTTTATCTTCTCGATTTATGGACGTAAACCCCACAGATTTGCATCGTGTGTTACAGGTCCAACGAGCACACTTGTGACAACCATTCACTCTTTTCGCTCTTCGTTTCTTCGCAAAACTACTCTTTCCCAAACCTGGAAAGTGCTTAAAACTAGGTGAAGTTTCGCCAGCTAATCGAACTTTTGCTTCGATCAACCAGTGAATATCTTCAAGGATGCTATTATACATCAATATCCTAAGTCTTTCACACCTACCAGCATAAATTTTTTTCAAATAATTCATTGGGAGAGATGGATAGTACTTGCGATTGAGAGTTGAGAATCTATTTTTTTTTTAATTAAAAGACAACTATAAAAATAGAAACTATAAATCTTACAAAATGAACGAGAGTACCTGATCGGAGAACAACATGAAAGAGAGAAGACTGAGCTTGTTTGCAGAAGTGTGGCTTGCCTCTTACAGATATGAAGTCTTTTATAGAGCAACGGATGTCACTATTCCACACTCGACTCGACGCATGCCATAATTGCGCTGACATGCTTGGCGTCGTCTAGCGTCTCATTTTTCAACATTTGGCAGTGTGCCTCTTTCTTTATAAGACAGTGTGATTGCACTGCCCGAGAAAAGTGGCTACCACCATCATCAATTCTGTCTCCCTGTTTTTTTTCAAATTTTTTTTAAAAACAAAATTTGTTTTTTTATTTTTTTTTTAAATTTTTTTTAGGGGTTCAATAAAATTATGTATACCACACAAGTTAATATTATCGAGACAAACAAAATTAATTGTACAATGGATCAATTTCAAACACTAATAAATCAACTCCTAAGTACACCTTACCCCCCAACTTGAATTGCACATTATCCTCAATTAGCAATAAAAGGATAGAAGATAGGCATACCTGGTGGTCTTCAATACATGAAATCGTATGCAAAAATTTTGTTTAGACTACACACAAAGAAACACTATTTGAGTTAAGGTTAATTAAGTAATGTAGAAAAGGAACAATATATATATTTATATATATATATATATTTTTTTATATAAGTTTTTTTTTTAAAAAAAAATGTCCTAAATCAAGAGACATCCATTTAACCTAAATGGAAAGGTGGTCTTTTAACGTCAAATTCCTAGACAACACGAAACTTCCTTTACTCATCAGATGATGGTGAATCACCCAAATCCACAACTCCTTCATTCTCTTTAACACTACCCTGGTATGGTTTCAACCTATGACTATTGATTGTAAGAAGTTGTCTTGACTCTAGATTTTCTATCTCAAATGTCCCATATTTTGAGATGGTCTTGATTACAAAGGGGCCGACTCATCTAGACTTCAATTTTCCTGAGAATAGATGCAATTAAGAATCATACAAGAGTACCTGTTGCCCTACCTGAAAGCTTTTTCGAATGATGTGTCGATCATGCAACTATTTCATGCGAACCTTGGCCAATCTTGCATTTTCAAATGCCTCGTTCTGAATTTCCTCGAGCTCATTCAATTGGAGCTTCCTAGATAGGCCTTCTTCAGTTAGACTCTTGTTGATCTTTTAAATTGCCCAATATGCTTTATGCTCAATTTCCACTGGCAGATGACAAGATTTATCATATACTAGCCTATAAGGAGACATTCTTAAAATTGTTTTGTAAGCTGTCATGTACGCCCAAAGAGCATCTACTAGTCTTAAGGACCAATCCTTACGATTAGTAGCAACAGTCTTTTCTAATATGCCCTTAATCTCCCTATTGGCTAACTTAGCTTGGCCATTAGTTTGGAGATGGTATGGTGTTGCAACCTTGTGCAGTATACTATATTTCTTCATTAGTCCTGCCACAACTTTATTATAAAAATGGGAACCCCCATCATTGATGATTGCTCGTGGTATCCCAAATCGACTGAATATGTTTTCTTTCAAAAATTTCACTACAGTCTTATGGTCATTTGTTTTGGCTGGGATTGCTTTAACCCATTTGGACACATAGTCTATAGCAAGTAAGATGTATTCATGACCAAATGAATTGACAAATGGGCCCATAAAATCCATACCCCAACAGTTAAAAGCTTATAACACTTAGATCGGATGTAATGGCATCATGTTTCTCCTCGATAGACTTCCTAACTTTTGATATCGATCGCAACTTGAACAGAACTTATACACATTCTTGAACAGTGTCGGCCAATAAAATCCACTCTGAAAAATTTTTGCAGCTGTTTTCTTGTCAGAAAAATGGCCTCCACATGCAAGAGTATGACAAAAATTAATGACACTTTGTTGCTCATGATCGGGTATGTATCTACGAATGATTTGGTCAGGACAATACTTGAAGAGGTAGGGCTCATCCCAAAAGAAGGTTCTGACTTTTCTGAAGAATTTATGCCTATCTAGCTTACTCCAATGGTCTGGAATCAAACCAGTTGCTAGGTAGCTCGCAATGTCGACATACCAAGGGACAACAGATGATGCATGAATAACATTCACTTCAAACAGTTGCTCATCAAGGAAATTGTCATGGATTGGTTCATTAAATTGTGTGAAATCTTGACCTAGAATCCTTGACAAATGATCAGCCACCACATTCTCTACTCCTTTCTTGTCTCTGATTTCAATGTTGAACTTTTGCAAGAGTAAGATCCATTGGAGGAGATGGGGTTTTGCATCTTGCTTTGTGAACAAATACTTCAGAGCAGCGTGATCAGTAAAAATGATCACTAGTGACCCTACGAGATAAGATCGGAACTTGTCCAGGGCAAAAACAACTGCTAATAACTCTTTCTCTGTAGTGGTATAATTCTTTTGTGCCTCATTAAGAGTTTTGCTAGCATAGTATATCACATCAGGTTTCTTATCCTTCCTCTGCCCTAACACAGCTCCTACCGCATAATCACTAGCATCACACATAAGTTCAAATGGGAGAGACCAATCAGGGGACAGAATGATAGGTGCTAAAATGAGTGATTTCTTCAACTTCTCAAAAGCAACTTGACACTCACCATTCCACTCAAAAGGTATGTCAAAAGCTAGGAGACAGCATAAAGGTCTGGCTATGGCATTGAATAAAGCGATAAATCGCCTATAAAAACCAGGATGGCCAACAAAAGACCTAACCTCTCTCACGTTCCTTGGGGCGGGTAATTTTTGAATTGACTCAACCTTGCACTGATCAACCTCAATACCCCTGGAAGAAACAATATGTCCCAAGACACTTCCTTGAGTAACCATGAAATGACACTTCTCCCAATTTAGCACTAAATTCGTTTCTTTGCACAGGACCATAATTTTCTCCAAATTTTCTAGACAATTCTCAAAATTGTCTCCATACACTGAGAAGTTATCCATAAAGACTTCTATCACATTCTCAACCAATTCAATGAAAATACTCATCATGCATCTTTGAAAGGTTACAGGGGTGTAACGCCCCACTCCCACTTACGGGTGTTACTCGTGAACAATTACCCAAATTGTCCACCTGCCCAGCTTCAGGTGAAGGGTGAACCATGTTTCAAGATGAAATGCCCTAGGTGGGAACTAGGCTCGTCCTTCCCTTCCCTCATCCCCAGGATTCATTAGCGGAAATGGGCTTTAACCACACCATGTTGGCTAAAAAGGAAATCTCATTCAGACGCCTAAACGCCATTTTCTCAATTATTTTAAATTCTTCTCCGACAAGAATTTTTATCGGGCTCCATAAAATCACCACTTAAAATCAATTCATTGATTGATTACCAAATTTGGAGGAAGAACTCATCATTCATAATTTTCCAAATTTTCGGCATCATTCTCCAAAATGTCCGAAAAATTCCAATATTTGAAAGTTCCTCCGGGGCCTCAAAAACCCATTTAGAATCACCCCGTAATTTCCCAAAATTCCAATTTTTTTTAAAAAAAATTAGCCAACGGGGCCCACACGGGGCCTTGCGGTGCGTTTGCAGCACGGCCCGCGCGCCCGTGCAGGGCCAGACACCCGCAGGGCCGCGCGCCCGCGCGTCTGGCAGCCACCTACTGCCTTCTGCAGCTGCCTCCAGCTGCCTTCCACACTTCCTTTCTTTTTTTTTTTTCTTGGGCATTTAAACCCCAAATTTTCTAGAAAATACATCCAATAAATATATCCCATTTTTCTTTTATTTCTCCAACAAAATCCTTTTATTTGCATCTTTGATGCTTCTCACAACACACCCCACAATGAGACTTACACCACAATTTAGGCTTCACATGCCATAAGCCAACATCTCATCTTAAAATAAAATCAAATACTCTCAAGAGGTGAAATACACCTATGATCTTAGGCTTTAACAAGCCATTAACAATCAAATACATTATATTACATAAATCAAATGTCACACAATAGGCTACCCTAAGCCTAACAACACACTTGAATCTTCATTTCCATGCCTCCACATGCCATTCCACTTTGTATTGATTTTTTCCATGCTTCCACAACCTACATGTGAGGGTAAAAACCTCATGAGCTATTAAGCTCAATAAGGGTGCAATGTCAAATAAATATGAACATAACAAGATTATATGATGCCAAATGCATACAAATGTGGCTAGGTTTCTTTGCCCTCACAACCCTCCAAGGTTGAGGCATCAACCCACCATTTCAACCATGTTCCCAAACTAACCTATGGCCATAAGTCTCATGAACATAAAAGAACATACTAAATGCAACATATACATTTATAACACATTGCAAGGCCACCCTCCTATGGGGCCATCCCTTACCTCATTCTTTTCTTTGAAGCTTAAAATCCTTATCTCAAGAGAGCTTCCATCTTTTTTTCCTCCCATCTAAGATGGCATTCAAATAACGAAATCACTCACTTTGAATTTAAAAACACTAATTAAAGAGAAGAAGAATACACTTGCCTTGATTTCTTCTCTTCTTCTTCACTTTTTTTCCATGAGAGACTTTCTTATCTCCCTTTCTTTCTTTCCTTCTTCATTTCTTTCTCCAAATAGCCAAAGGGAACCAAGACTTCCCTTGTTGCCATTTTATACTAGTTCCCCATATTTCAAGAATGCATCCTAGCCACTCACTAAAGGCACAATCCATGTGCTTAAGGGAAAACTAATCTCAACCATCCATTAAAAGAACCAAGTCTCCTCTCTAGGAGAAAACACACTTTTAAATAGGTTGGCAATCCATGCCATTTACACTCTTTAGATCCCCACCATTAGATTTATTCTCTTTCTCAAGAATACACCTCACCCATTAGATCTCTTGCATTTTTCATTCATTTCTCATTTACTTAATGAGGCTATTATATATCAATTTTAAGACTTAATGTAACGACCCGCTCCCACTTACGGGCGTTACCGGTAAATAATCGACCTGATTACTCATCCGTCAAACCACGATTGAAGGGTTGGACTATGTTTCAACAAGAAACGCCCTAGGTGGGAACTAGGCTTCATCTTTCCCTTCGCTCCACTCGGGAATCGGCCCCAACTCAATCAAGAAAACACAGCGGACCGAGACCCAAAACCCGAGTGAGCTTCACCTCTCTTCAGCTGGCCCCATAGCAAGCCAGAGGTGACCCAGGCATAAAGCTAGCATACAAACACTTCGCTGAGTATTGGAGATTTATGAGAACATACCTCACTGATCTTACTTGGTCTGAGCTTGACTTCAACAACTAAAGCCACATATACATCACGCAAACTCACAATTATCTATCACATTATGATGATTACAACAGTTAGATACATCCACGCTCAACAACACATACATTTACTCACAAGGAAATACATACGCAATGCCACCTGGCTACATACAAGAGATAAAAAAAATACACAATTCGGGCAACATCGCTAGTTGCCACAACAGTCTCCCGGCGCCGTTCCTGCTTGCATCTGGACTTGCAACATCTACACATGAGGTAAAATCTCATGAGTCATAAAGACTCAGTAAGGGTGCAATGCATGTAAATATGAATATAATGATGATCATGTATGCTCAATGCATGCAAATGAGGCTAGGCCCACTTATCCTCACAACCCACTAAGGTTTGAGGCATCAACCTATCAGCCCCCACCACACTAGTCCTCCATATGGCCATAGGTCCACTAGGTCTTGCATCACACAAGTTAACCACTGGATCTTGCATCACACAAGATAACCACTACATGCAAATGCAACATAAAATCATTATCAAACACATTTACCAACTTGCAAGGTCGCCTCCACATGGGGCCGTCCCTTACCTGGCTCGAAGCTTCATCTCTGCATCGGCACGAATTCCAGCCTGAATCTCAAGTTCCTCTAGGATCACTGACTTCCCAATCGAACCTAGAGACAAACAAGCAAAACCCCACCATGTCAAGCATTAACCAACGCCTTCGTTTTTTGTTACACCGCAAAATCACGCATAAACACTATCTCCAAACAACACTATCCACGGCATACACCAGCCGTCAATAAATTCTAACCAACCCCAACCCAGGGTTTAATCCAACCAATTCTTCACATCATAATATTCCACAACATCTCACATAAGCAAATAATTCAAAAAGAAATGATTATTTACCTCATCCAATGTGGAAGGAAAAATCGATCAATCGCCCACGCTGACGGTGCCTTATTGACTGTCATTTCAAGCCTGAAATCCTATTCTTGAGCTTCTGGTATGCTCCACGAGCCTCGAAATAATTTCCAGAACTTTTCTGGAATTTTCTGGGATTTTTCTCCAATTTTTCCCATTTTTCCAGATTTTCTTATTTTTATTTTCTTTTTCTTTTTATTTCTTTTTTTTTTCTTCTCTGTTTTCTTCTCTCCCGCGCGCCACTGTTCATCGTCTTCTTCACCATCTTCTTCCCGCGCGCGCACGGCACCTGCACGCTGGCCACCGACGCCAATCGCTTGCTCCATCGGCTACCTCGCCTTCCCGTCGACCCCTATCACCTGACGGCGCCACCACCGAATGCATCGTACCGCCCCAGACCGCCGCGAGCCCGCTGCCAGCGTCGATCTCCCTTGCGCGTTGCTGCCATGGCTGATCATCGAAGCTCATGGCAGCATTGTCGTGGCTGCTTGCTTGCTCACCAGCCACCTCCAATAGCCGCACAACCACCGGCTACCCGCGTACCTCAGCCGCTGCTGGTCTGGTCGCGTCAGCCTTGGCCGCCATCGCTGCAACCAGCGGCCATTGACGGCCGCTAAAGCTTCCGCTGACGCCGACCCTCGCCTCAGCTGGTGCTCACATGGCCACCACCGGTCGCTTTTGCCTCAGCCTCCATCGAAGCCCATCTCGCTGCAGCTGCCTCGCCGTCGCTGCTCCATTGTCGGCCATGGCAGCTGCTGCCATGGCCGAGCGACCCCCTCTCCCATTTCGATCTCACTCCCTCTCTCTCATGCTTTCACTCTCTTGGCAAAGCTCTCTCCTGAGCTCATCCTCACGCTCTCGCGATCTCTCTTCCCCGCTCTCTGTTCGGCCATTTTAAATGGCAGAGGCATTCACGAAGCTTCAAGGAAGCTTCCTCGCCTATATATACATTTATACATATTACACATTAGCCCCTCAATTTCCTCATAATCTCGCTTGAGGGTTTTTGATAATTGCACTTGGAGATCTATTAATTACACTTAAGCCCTTCAAAGTTTAAGTTAATTACCATCAAGCCTCACAACTCTTAATTTTCTCAAAATTAATAATCGACTTTTTAATCGAAATTATCGATTTTGTCCTGCGCCTACACGAGACATTTATTCGACCCAAAAACACTGAAGGGTTGTCTTAATTAGAAAACCGAACCACCCCTAGGGTCCCCTTAACTTCCATGAGGCCCCATCCGACTATTCGATATTGGCACCCACTCGTGTTTATACAGAATTTATTCCGAATATTATTCCCGGTCAGACTGCTTCCAGCGTCATTATTCTCATCTCGAGATGCTCACCAATCTATTGCCCTCTTCCTTGGACCTCCAAGTCCCGAGGCACTCCCTGCCGCCAATTTGGCCGATTTCATGAATTAATTACCCGAAATTGACTCTTGGGCTTCCCGGACCACCCGAGGTCCTGCCAAAATTATCAAAATTTATTTAATTTTAATACAATGTAATACCGGGTATTACATTCCACCCCCTTAAAGAATTTCGTCCTCGAAATTCACTTTACCATATTTTCCTGCCCAAGACGATCACATTCTCAGGCTACTCTCCGAATCCCCTGCTCGAGAATCCCGTAGCCGAATCATTTCTCTATCTTAACCTCGAGTTATTCCCATCTCAAGGCTTCACTTAGGCATTTGGTCCTCTGCCTCTCGAGGACATTCACCAATTGAATACCACCTTGGCCTCTAGCCAAATCGCACCACTGGTCGCTGGTCATGCTTACTGCAACGATACCCATCTCCTGATGGATTTTCCCTTCCTCGAAGCATCGCTTTGCGGTTTACTTCCCATTTTCCCATCAGTCAACACCACATACGCTAACATTGCATCATTGATCAGTCTACCATGATTTTACGCCGATCACACATGGCAACGTTTCTCACTGCCAAACACACATGGCCACGATTTTACGCTGGTCCAACCAGCAACGTCTTAGCACTGATCATTCACCGCAATGTCCCATTCTAGTGTCCATTAGACTCTCAGACACCCATTCCACCATGGCATACCGCCATTAATCACATGTCTGCATAGCTTGAGTTGATCCTCATGGTAACCTCTCATTACCGATCAACTTACCATGCTAGTACTACCTGGGAAGCACCCATTTGGCCCACCTTGCCAACTTCGACCATTTCATACACGGTCTTCTACCTTGACCAGTCGACTCTCATTTATCGATACGATTACGCAAAATCGACATACCTAACACATGCCAGGCTAATCACACATTTCAACCCTATGCACTGCCCGAGTTCACATCGAGATTGGCGACGCATGCACCATTTCAATTTCACCTCGAGCTTAAGCATGCTTGGGCCATAACCTTCTCCCAACCAGGAGTTTTTCGCATTAAGCACACAACGATACTTACTAGCCAATATCACAAGCTAGTAGGGTCTCATACCCATACCAGGGAACTCTTCACTGAGTAACCCCTCTTTATTTCTTCACCCCATTTCAACTTTTACAATCATGTTCCCATGCTAGGCCTTACCTTGGCTATTTACCCTACCACGAGTCCAGGATCCTACCATTGCGCTTAGGATCGTGGAACCTTTAATCAGCCCTCGTCATCACCCACGGTGCGTGGCATAAGTGATTGGCTTAATACCATCTGCACAATTACTTATGCATCGCACCTGTAAGATGACTCGTGCCTTTGGTCCACACCACAACAAGCCATCATGGTTTCACCCCACTCTTGTAGCGGTCTTCTGGCCAAATTTTCTCTCCCAGCTTCACTTTCATTGGGACCTTTTAAATCTCACAATTTCTCAACAAAGCCTCTTACTCTTGAGGTACAAACTTTCAGCCATTCTACATCAGGTTCATTCTCAACTCGCAATAGACACTTGATTTAAACCATCCATAATGGTTCCTCTTGTCCTCCTTGGCAAGGACAACATTATGACAGCAACGAATTTCTCCCCCACGATCGTTGCATTTCAAAATTCACCGATACCAGCCTTCATGGCCTTTCATACTCGACTTCAAGGTCTTACCATGCACAATGGCTACCTTTGACCTTCTTGACAACTTCTTTTCCGTAACCACAATGATGACACCACCATGCCATCTCAAAAGACTTGCTGCTCTTTGAATCTCACTGGTCACCATAACCAGCACGACCCCACTCTTAGGTTGCCTTCCTCACATCACCTTTTATACATATAGCATCTAGCTAAATCCTTGAGAGACTCTAGCTTCTCCCGGATTTCTTATACACTTTGTTACAGCTAACTCACACATCTTAGTTAGCAACCACATGGCTCTAACACCTCAACAGCTTCACTAGCCGATTTCTTTTCACAACCATTAACCTTAGACACGAGGTTAATTTTTATCAATTGCCCACACACCAAGGCATCCCTTTAACTGCATCACTCACAGCCATTAGGTGATTTCATCACCTCAACACCATTACTGGAGACCAATCTCGTCTCATAAGCTCTTTCTTTGAGCTCTCTTTACCCATTGGCGACATCTTAAATTTGCCACAACATCCATCTAACCAACTCGCTTAGCTTTAGCCGGATCGCTCGGCTCATAACCAACACAACCTTCCTCTAGGCACTGCACTTGCAATCATCAATCACCGCTTCGATTTAAACTCAACTCACTGGAAATCACCCCTGCCACTCATGTGGAATTCATACTTCCACTGGATGCCGTAGGACTCACCTTCCTACTCAGGCACTTACCATTACGATGGCTTTTCCCCGGGTGATCTTTCCTGATAGAGTTGTAGCGCCTTAGGAAATTCATCTCACACTGTTGCCTCATGTGCAACTTTTCTTGGGAGAACATCTCCAGTTCTACCCAGACAACATTTCAACACTACAATTTACATCCCTCGCTACAGAGTAACACTCCTTCAAGCGGCACAATACCGCCCTGACCAACCATCTTTTATCACCTTGGATCTCTCTCTCACAATTTGCCTAGTCTAACCACCAAACCCGCTGAACCTTTACATTAAAGGCATGCACGGTACCAACAAGACTTTACCTCACTGCCCTCGAGCCTCACGCTCCATTATTGCCATCAGGTGCTACCACCTGGCAATTTCTCGTGTGTCATCAACTGGAAACCCTTCCAGTGCCACATGAGGACACTTCCTCATTTCGCATCGACACAATCAAGACTAACACTAGACTGTGCAATTGCGCACCTTCACAAATTTCAAACCGTGCCTTAGCCCCACGTTCAGCCTACCACAACTCACATCACTGGATTAGAGATTGCTTTATTTGAAACCTCCACATGCTTCAATTTCCCCATCTGATCGTTGGCTTCCATTTCGTAAATCTCGCCCTCCACAGCACTTACGTATCATTCTCGAGCCATTTACCAACTCTACCAATCAATCCCCTCTTCATGCGTTACTGCATGATCACACTGGGTCCATCATCCCAATTTACCAGATCACTTCGATCAAATTTAACCACAACTATTTTAGCATCCTTTAGCAAGGAGCATCGCCACACCTCTTGTTATCACACCACAAGATATCACTCACTCGATTCACAAACTTTCTTGCTGCCTTGACACCAACAGTACTACCACCATACTTCAACCCTTACGGAATTTTAGGTCTGGCTCAGGCATAACCTACAGCATACCCCAGGTCTTCGGTGTCTAATCGTCTCCACCACAGACAGGTTACTCCACGTGGAGGGCTGCAGTCCCTCATGTGGACTAACCGTCTGCATCCAGTGGTCCATAGCATTAGACCCGTCATTGGTAAGCGTCAACTGTAGCATTATTCCCACGCTAGACCCGTTTCTTTTCCTCGGGTTTCTTTCTCAAACATCTCACCGATCTTCAGTCCCTGACCATCTGCATAGTCACTGTGTTGCCCTGTGCTTTAGGCGCGCCAACACCTGGTCACCATCATCGTGTCACTCCCATACACTGGCCCAACACTGGTTCCCCATCGTGTTGCCCTGTGCTTCAGAGGGTTAACACCCAATCATTTTTTACTGTGTTGTCCCTTACACTGGCCCAACAACAGTTTCCTACAGCATGGCTCAGGTCCCACTCTGATCTGTTTTGCACCCCGTATCGTGACTTTCACCTTCCAGTCACACCTCTGCTATCAAACTCAGCATGACCACCTTGCCACGCTCGCATCCACTTTTCTTACCACGTGTCCTACTCGACAACAAATCTATCGGATCACTACCGCGTTCCACGATTTCTCCTTAGGACTACTCTACATGTCCTATCCTTTACAGGAGACTTTCGGTCTCACCTGACCAAATTTCCTAAGGTGTTGCTCCACATCTTCGGCATCTGACCGTCACCTGCAGTTCACTAACTTACTCAGGCCCATGGGCCACTTGCCCTCAATCACGAGCCAACTCGTTAGTCCTCTGCCACACGATTCATTGCATCCGATTCATTACGTCGAGCTTTGCACCCTTAACATCAAGGCTACTTAAAGCCTTCCCAAGCTACGCTGGTTCCACCACCATTTTACCCTAGCCTTCATACTTAGTTATCCTTGCCTCGATAACCCCAAGCTCAAACCATAAACCCTACTCCTCATGACTTCACATCTCTTACCGCTTCAAGATTCTCAAACCATTTCACCTCTTGAGGCCTCACGATCTTATCCCACAAGATCATACCTCACGGCTCTCACTCAACATTTGAAAGTTCCAACTTTTCACGACAATGGATCCCCATCCATTATGATTCATTCGCCACTCAGCTCATCCCAGAGCTTGATTATCATAGATCTCGCAATCCACAATCGACATGCTGAGCCCATCTCAGGCTCTGGCACCCATAACCATAAAGTACTTACCATCACCCTCCAGGTAAATTGAGACCTCTCGTCTCACCTTGCACACTCATAAATGCATTTCGTCACTACGCCTAGCCTGGCCTTTCTGCACGCCTTGCTCGGGCTTCCATGACTAGGGACTATAAAATTCGGGGCTTCCACATTGCCCACCATGCCCCTGCCCACTTGGCATCCAAAGTTGGTATTTCTTAAGCGCGCATAGCCCACGGATGTCCTGTTGCCACAATTCACAATCCTCAGCCCACACACCGCTCATACCCTTCATTGGGTGACCTCCGCGTCTCCCATCAAGGGTCTCGTGACCTTAGGCGTCATCTCGACCCCAAACATCATAATGAGGGTCTATTCACCTCTCATCAATCACATGAACGGTCACTTGGCCTTTCCCCACACAGGACTTCCAATCCCATGGCTCCCACGCGCATATCTACGCATGCCCAACTCCTTTACCCCAAAGCTGGAACCCCCTGGATTCCAGCTCGACTTACTTGGGATTTTCATCTCATACAAACACCCGCTAGGGTTCACTTGCCACACACCTATCCTTTCTTAGGATATATCCCATTTCATCATGAAATCAACTAGGGTCCACTCATACCCTAGGCACGTGTCCCATCCAGGATCGCCATAGCGATTCAATCACATGGCACCATATGCATATCTCATGCATCACTCACGCCCTGACTCCTCTCAGTGCCTTTCTGCAAGCTACCGACGTCATGCCTACCCTGGCCATGACATGTATACGCTTCACATGCTCACTCCACCTAGAGCATCTTTGCAAGCAACTTTAGCTTGCTCCCTTCCCGGAGCTCATCACACAACCTGTTGATTACTTCTTTCTTTGGGGTTCGAGCTAATTTCAACCTTAGCTCACCCTAGTTTAAGCACACAACCTTACTGTGCCACTTCCAAGGGACGACTCTATACCCTCGAACATGCTTGACCATATCTCCAACATAGGGAACTCTGCTAACCTCTTCCCGGATTAGTTATACTTCGGCTTCATGTCCCCACACAAGCCTCAACACTTCAATCTCAAGGAGTTACCATTGTTTAAACACTTCATATCCTCGAAACGCCACATTCGAGTTTTCTTGACACCA
Source organism: Diospyros kaki (assembly GCA_036245055.1). Classification (NCBI taxonomy): domain Eukaryota; kingdom Viridiplantae; phylum Streptophyta; class Magnoliopsida; order Ericales; family Ebenaceae; genus Diospyros; species Diospyros kaki. The sequence goes on from BSEG01000008.1 coordinate 15,346,411, forward strand.
ACACCCACACTCGGGTTTTCGGTTCCTCATTGCTCAACTCGTATACCTCTCACAGGTATATCTTCTCAATCCAGGGTATTTCCTCATCCCAAGAACAGGAATATCCAAACATGCCATTGCAGGCCTCAATGACTTGACCCAATCCCTTAGGGTCCTCAGTCCACCTGTCCAACATTCAAGACTATCGGACCAACCTTACATTGAAATCTCAAAATTTCAAATCAATTGTTCTCGACCCCAACTCAGCAGTTAGGACATTCCAACTTACATCCAAATCATTCAAGAAATCCTCGATTCCAAACTCTGGCAATTGCTCACATCAATAGCTTAACCGACCATACATAACGCCCAAGCACGCTAGCCTTCCCCTCTCATATAGCTAGCCATGCTCTGATACCAAACTGTAACGACCCGCTCCCACTTACGGGCGTTACCGGTAAATAATCGACCTGATTACTCACCCGTCAAACCACGACTGAAGGGTTGGACTATGTTTCAACAAGAAACGCCCTAGGTGGGAACTAGGCTTCATCTTTCCCTTCGCTCCACTCGGGAATCGGCCCCAACTCAATCAAGAAAACACAGCGGACCGAGACCCAAAACCCGAGTGAGCTTCACCTCTCTTCAGCTGGCCCCATAGCAAGCCAGAGGTGACCCAGGCATAAAGCTAGCATACAAACACTTCGCTGAGTATTGGAGATTTATGAGAACATACCTCACTGATCTTACTTGGTCTGAGCTTGACTTCAACAACTAAAGCCACATATACATCACGCAAACTCACAATTATCTATCACATTATGATGATTACAACAGTTAGATACATCCACGCTCAACAACACATACATTTACTCACAAGGAAATACATACGCAATGCCACCTGGCTACATACAAGAGATAAAAAAAATACACAATTCGGGCAACATCGCTAGTTGCCACAATAGTCTCCCGGCGCCGTTCCTGCTTGCATCTGGACTTGCAACATCTACACATGAGGTAAAACCTCATGAGTCATAAAGACTCAGTAAGGGTGCAATGCATGTAAATATGAATATAATGATGATCATGTATGCTCAATGCATGCAAATGAGGCTAGGCCCACTTATCCTCACAACCCATTAAGGTTTGAGGCATCAACCTATCAGCCCCCACCACACTAGTCCTCCATATGGCCATAGGTCCACTAGGTCTTGCATCACACAAGTTAACCACTGGATCTTGCATCACACAAGATAACCACTACATGCAAATGCAACATAAAATCATTATCAAACACATTTACCAACTTGCAAGGCCGCCTCCACATGGGGCCGTCCCTTACCTGGCTCGAAGCTTCATCTCTGCCTCGGCACGAATTCCAGCCTGAATCTCAAGTTCCTCTAGGATCACTGACTTCCCAATCGAACCTAGAGACAAACAAGCAAAACCCCACCATGTCAAGCATTAACCAATGCCTTCGTTTTTGGTTACACCGCAAAATCACGCATAAACACTATCTCCAAACAACACTATCCACGGCATACACCAGCCGTCAATAAATTCTAACCAACCCCAACCCAGGGTTTAATCCAACCAATTCTTCACATCATAATATTCCACAACATCTCACATAAGCAAATAATTCAAAAAGAAATGATTATTTACCTCATCCAATGTGGAAGGAAAAATCGATCAATCGTCCACGCTGACGGTGCCTTATTGACTGTCATTTCAAGCCTGAAATCCTATTCTTGAGCTTCTGGTATGCTCCACGAGCCTCGAAATAATTTCCAGAACTTTTCTGGAATTTTCTGGGATTTTTCTCTAATTTTTCCCATTTTTCCAGATTTTCTTATTTTTATTTTCTTTTTCTTTTTATTTCTTTTTTTTTTCTTCTCTGTTTTCTTCTCTCCCGCGCGCCACTGTTCATCGTCTTCTTCACCATCTTCTTCCCGCGCGCGCACGGCACCTGCACGCTGGCCACCGACGCCAATCGCTTGCTCCATCGGCTACCTCGCCTTCCCGTCGACCCCTATCACCTGACGGCGCCACCACCGAATGCATCGTACCGCCCCAGACCGCCGCGAGCCCGCTGCCAGCGTCGATCTCCCTTGCGCGTTGCTGCCATGGCTGATCATCGAAGCTCATGGCAGCATTGTCGTGGCTGCTTGCTTGCTCACCAGCCACCTCCAATAGCCGCACAACCACCGGCTACCCGCGTACCTCAGCCGCTGCTGGTCTGGTCGCGTCAGCCTTGGCCGCCATCGCTGCAACCAGCGGCCATTGACGGCCGCTAAAGCTTCCGCTGACGCCGACCCTCGCCTCAGCTGGTGCTCACATGGCCACCACCGGTCGCTTTTGCCTCAGCCTCCATCGAAGCCCATCTCGCTGCAGCTGCCTCGCCGTCGCTGCTCCATTGTCGGCCATGGCAGCTGCTGCCATGGCCGAGCGACCCCCTCTCCCATTTCGATCTCACTCCCTCTCTCTCATGCTTTCACTCTCTTGGCAAAGCTCTCTCCTGAGCTCATCCTCACGCTCTCGCGATCTCTCTTCCCCGCTCTCTGTTCGGCCATTTTAAATGGCAGAGGCATTCACGAAGCTTCAAGGAAGCTTCCTCGCCTATATATACATTTATACATATTACACATTAGCCCCTCAATTTCCTCATAATCTCGCTTGAGGGTTTTTGATAATTGCACTTGGAGATCTATTAATTACACTTAAGCCCTTCAAAGTTTAAGTTAATTACCATCAAGCCTCACAACTCTTAATTTTCTCAAAATTAATAATCGACTTTTTAATCGAAATTATCGATTTTGTCCTGCGCCTACACGAGACATTTATTCGACCCAAAAACACTGAAGGGTTGTCTTAATTAGAAAACCGAACCACCCCTAGGGTCCCCTCAACTTCCATGAGGCCCCATCCGACTATTCGATATTGGCACCCACTCGTGCTTATACAGAATTTATTCCGAATATTATTCCCGGTCAGACTGCTTCCAGCGTCATTATTCTCATCTCGAGATGCTCACCAATCTATTGCCCTCTTCCTTGGACCTCCAAGTCCCGAGGCACTCCCTGCCGCCAATTCGGCCGATTTCATGAATTAATTACCCGAAATTGACTCTTGGGCTTCCCGAACCACCCGAGGTCCTGCCAAAATTATCAAAATTTATTTAATTTTAATACCATGTAATACCGGGTATTACACTTAATCAAAGCCATTGGATATATTTCACCCTTTTCAAGACTTGATCCTAACCCTTGGATCACTTGGAGATTTCTATTTATTTCTCATTTAAATAAATCCTCCCATTTACACTCATGAATGAGTGACTAATTTCCATTTCTTTTCTATTTAAATTAATGGGACTAATTTCACATCCATCACACTTGAGAGACATAAATAATTTATTTCCCATTTAAATTAATGGGACTAATTTTCTACATCACATTTGAGAGACATAAATACTTTCTTATGTATTTAAATAACTCTTATATTTTTCAAAGCATTAATGGTGACCATTTACCATTTTCTTTTGAATTTTCTTTAATCCATATAATCATGCCTCTCATTAAATGCTTGAAAGACCAATTATCCTTTCTTTTTGCATTTATTTAAATCTCTCCATTTATCTTGGACCATATAATGCCATGTGTCACTCTAAGACACCATACTTGCCTTCCAAGATTCCATCTCAACCATCCATGTGGCATCCCCACATTTATTCACCAAATTTAGGAAAAATTAATTATTTTCTCACATAATTTAATATCCACTAATTTACCTATTTTCCATAATTAAATTCTTTTATGGAATTAAATTCCAAAATTCTCATATACCCTTTGTGAATTTATTAATCCCATACATCTCCACATATACACCAAATTGGGATTTTATTCACTTACACACCAAATTCCACATAGGAATTATTTCTAATTTATCAAAATACCCTTTTTATTGGATTTCACTATCTAAATTACCAAAATACCCCTCTCATAGTGCACCCTCAATCTCAAGGATCCAACACCTTCTTAAGGGCATTTTTGAAATTTTCTCACTTTTTTTCTCATTCTTTTAACACCGGTAACACTGGGTGTTACAAGGGGCATTGCACAGACCAAATGGCATTCGTCTGTAAGCAAATGTCCTGAATGGACATGTGAACGTGGTTTTCTCCTGATCCTCTAAGGCAATTTCAATCTGATTGTACCCAGAATACCCATCTAAGAAGCAATAGAAGGCATGTCCCGCTATTCTTTCTAACACCTGATCCAAAAATGGGAGTGAAAAATGATCTTTCCTAGTCACAGAGTTGAGCTTCCTGTAATCTATGCACATCCATCATCCAGTCTGGATGCGTGTATGAATGAGCTCATTGTTCTCATTTGCTATTACAGTGACTCTTGACTTCTTAGGTACAACTTGAGTTGAACTAACCCATTTGGAATCAGATATAGGGTAGATGATGCCAGCATCTAAGAGCTTCAACACCTCCCCCCTAACCACTTTCTTCATGTTTGGGTTTAACCTTCTCTGCATTTGTCTCACCGGCTTTGCATATTCTTCCAAGAAAATTCTGTGGGTGCAAATTAAGGGACTAATGCCATGTAGGTTTTCTATAGTCCAACCTAGAACTTTCTTGTGTGCCTTTAACAAATTCAGCAATTGTTCCTCCTGTTGAGGATTCAAACTTGATGAGATCACCACCGACGAAGATTCTCCTTCACCTAAGAATGCATACTTAAGGTTGTTTGGCAATGGTTTTCTTTCAGGTGCGGGTGAGCAGCTTAAGACAGATTCAGTTTTCTCTTGAGAGCAATATTACTGCTCCATAAATTCCTCCAACTTAAAACTTTTCTAAGCAAATTCATAGTTAATGTACTCCTCACTCAATATCTGTATCAGATCAGCTTCTTTAGTCTCATTCTCCATATCAGGTTGTTTGGAAACCCTAAAAATGTTTGTTTCCAAAGTCATATTTCCAAATGACAATTTGAAAATTCCATTCCTACAGTTGATGATGACATTTGATGTGGCAAGGAATGGTCGACCTAAGATGACTGGCATAGGAGGCTGAGGCCCCTGATGCGGTTGCGTGCTAAAAAGATGAAGTCCACCAGAAAGTAGAACTTATCGATTTGTACCAGAACATCTTCCACAATTCCTCGTGAAATTTTGACTGATCGATCAACCAGCTGAAGGTTCACTCTAGTGGGTTTGAGCTCACCTAATCCCAACTGTTAATACACACTGTATGGAAACAAATTGACATTAGCTCCTAAATCTAAGAGTGTCTGATCAATCTTTTGACTTCCTATGATGCATGAAATGGTTGGACAGCCTGGGTCTTTGTATTTGAGAGGAGTTTTCAACTGGAGAATGGCGCTGACTTGTTCGGTCAAGAATGCCCTTTCATGCACATTTGTTTTTCTTTTGACAGTGCATAGATCTTTTAAAAATTTTGTATATGAAGGTGTTTGTTTAATTGCATCCAACAGCAGGATGTTGATTCTCACTTGCTTAAACACTTCATATATATCTACATTTTGTTGTTCTTTTTTCAAATGATTCAACTTTTGTGGAAAATGTGATTTGGGCTTGTATTGAATTTCTTTCCCATGTTCTTTTTGTTTTTCATTTTTTTCATTTTTCTCATTTTTTTCGTTTTTCTCATTTTTCTCCACGGTGGATTCACGATCTTTTGGTTCTTCCTCTTCAGCAACAGGTTGGTTTATCCTAGGATCAGTTGGTTTTTCTATCATTCTTCCACTTCTTAGGACAGTCACTGCTTGCACTTGTTCATGAGTGTTGGTTTCACTATTTAAAGCTTCTACCTGGTTAGTTTGCCTAATTGGGTTAGGATTAGTTTGGGATGGAAACCTTCTAGGTTCTCTCACACTCAATATTTGTGCTAACTTGGTCAACTGGCTCCTAATGTCTTCTACAACTCTATTTATTTGGTCTTGATTTTTGACAAGCTGAGCAACCTGATTGTTGATGCCTGTTTGACTTTGGATGAACTGATGTAAGGCATCTTCCAAAGATCTCCTATGAGGAGGTTGGTAAGTATTGGATGAAGAACCTTAATTTTGTTGGAAGGTGTGTTGTTGTGCAGGGAATGGAGGTTGAGAATGATTTCTAACATCATTTCTCCAAGAAAAATTGGGGTAATTTCTATTATTGGGATGATATGAATTGTAGTTTTGATTATTCCCATAATAGGTTCCACTCTGATTTTGATTTTGTCTCCCCTCAAAGTTGTGTGAATGATTGTTATTAGTCTGCCCATACAATACCTCCTTGAAAGCACGTAGGGTAGGACATTCTTCAGTTGAATGATCTGTTGCATCACACAACACACTTTACTTCCACTTAATTAACGAATTGCACATTTTTGGATTTCATGTTTTCAACTTTCTTTGTTAAAGCAGTTAGTCTTGCATTTAAATCATCACTCTCACTCAGTTGGTATCTTTCTCTAAGTTGTGGATTTTCTCTTGAATCAAGAGCAGATGTTGGACCAACTTCCCAATTCCTTGTATTCTCAGCCAATGTGTCAAAGAAGTGAAAAGGTTCTTCTGGAGTCTTCTCATAGAATTCTCCATTGCACATTGTAGAAACTAGCATTTTCAATTGGGGAGTGAGTGAATCATAAAAGAAACTGACCACTCTTCATTGCTCAAAAGCATGGTGCAAACAAGTGTGAAGAAGGTCTTTAAACCTTTCCCACGCTTGAGCAAAATTCTCATTTAGTTTATAGGCAAAGTTCATGATTTGTTTTTGAAGAGTAGCAGTTTTGTTGGCAGGGAAGTATTTTTTTAATAAAGTTGCTTGCATTTCTCTCCAAGCTCCTATAGATCTAGGTGAGAGAGTGCCTAACCACATTTTTACCTTATCTTTCAGTGATAATGGAAAGAGTTTTAATCTTATGACATACTCATTTGCTGTATGGTCCATGCAAGTGCTACATACTTCCTCAAATTCTTTTATATGAGCATATGGATTTTCAAAATCCATGCCATGAAAAGTTGGCAACAATTGGATTATGCCAGGTTTGAAGTTGAATCTATGATAGTTGATGGGAAGGATGATGCATGAGAGGATTGTCTGCCTAGGAGGATGAAGGTAATCCCTAAGAGATCTAATCATTTCCTGATTAATGGGATCAAGGTTACCGTGGTCACTACCATGTGCAGACATATTAGGTGCAAGTGGCAAGTTCTCGTTGTGTTGAGACATGAGTGACTGATATTCTACAATCCTACCTGACCTAAGTATCATACACCATGCACAAACAAAAAATCAAGTAAAAGAGAAACAGAGTTACCAAATTTATCAGGAGATGCTTATTCTTTTTCTTTTTTTTTCTCTTTTTGTTTTTGCCTCAATCTCCCTGGTAACGGCACCAAAATTTGGCTGCACTCTCACCCTGCAATTAAAACACAATAAAAACATATTAAAAATTTTATATTTTTTTTCTTTATTTTGCTGAAAGGTTTATACTCGTCAGTGTATGAGTGCAGTTGTAGTCCAAATTTAAATTTATATTGTCTAGATGAATCCAGGTCATCTACTGAGAGATTTATTTATGGCAAAAGAAAAAGAATGTCACAAACATACACATATATTTAGATGAATTGGAAATAGGATTTTTTATAGATTTTTAAATAATAGATGCTAGAAAATAAAACAAGGCGAAAATTAAAATAAACACTGAATGTAAAAATATAGAATTAGATAAGACTTGAGTTAAGACAATTTCAACACCAACCCGTTGATTCCCAATTTTTAGTAGAAAAGATTAGTAACATTAATTTAATTTCAGATATGATGGTTTGTTATTAAATGCAATTAGAGATGATGATAGTTCTAGTTTAAGCAATCCCCATACATGATATGTGAGATTCTAGTTTAAGCAACTACCATAAATCCAACTACAATTAATACACAAAATAATTAAATTAATCATCTGGGTTTGGGTATGATAGTGTTTCTAGTTCTAGTAACTCTCATACGTGGCATGAAAGCTCTAAGTTAGGCTTACACTCCAATCCAAACCTAGTAATTTCTCAATTAATAATACACACTCATATTGAAATTTAAATTAATATTATTTATTTAAAGCGCAGCTTTCGTTGGGAATCATTGGCGTTGGACACTGTCCTTACCTTAACCCAAGATTGAGTTTAGCTACTCATCTTCATTTATAAATTAATTGACAAGAATTTAAATAGCGTAATTTAAATAACAAAATTTAAATGACAAGAATTAAAATAGCAGAAATTAACCAGCCATTTAGGCGATGAATAATAAAAAGACAAGAATTAAAATTGCAGAAATTTAAAGAAAGAAATTAACCGACCATTTAGGCGGTGGATAATAAAATAACAATAAAGGACATAAGAATTCAAGAAAAGAAAGAAAGAAAGTAAGATCATAAGAGAAAATAATAAAGAAAAGAAAAGAGAACAAGAACAATTCTCAAAGAGAATTTATAAGAAAACAACTAAACTTTGATTCAAGAATAATAATCACCCTTACAAATGCAATCAAGTGAGCTATTTATAGCCCACAAGATACAACACAAACAACACAATTTTAATTATTCAACTAGACATAATTATATCTAATGGGCACTCACACACTTAAAGTTAAATAGATTTTAGCTATAATGCACACCTAAAGTTAAATGAATTTTACCTAAAATACACACCTAATAAAGCACTCATAAAATTAAATGGATTTTAGCTAAAATATACACCTAATAAAGTACTCATAAAACAAATAAAAATAATAATAATAATAATAATAATAAATTTCTACAATTGGGTTTTTGGTCTTCATTAGGAAAAAAATAATGCTTGGGCCTGCTCCAAATGATGTCTTCTATGGGTTGCTCAAGTTGGACTTTAATTCTTCATGAGCTTTAATTCTTCATGGGTTTTAATTCTTCATAAGCTTCAATTCTTCATAGGCTTTAATTCAATTTGAGTCTCCAAACCCACATTCTTCATGCTTACAAACAAGCAATTGAGTGTTATTAATACATCATATATTATATATATTTATATGATATATTATATACTTATATATTATATGGATACTCCATGCATGCACTCCATTGAGTATATATATTATGTTATAATATATATATTATATTTACATGTTTATTATAATATATTATATATTATATATATAGATATATATATATATATATTACACATAACTATTCAATTAAACCAATTTAAAATCAAAATGGGAGTTATAATTATAACAAAATTTACAAAATTAACCACTAATCATGCATCCTTTTAGATATGAGCCCTAAAGACCAATTCTAGTGACAAAGGGATTCGATCTTGTAATTCTTTAAATATTATTTAAATGGCAAGTTTATATTTTTATTTAAATTACAATATGGTTTAAATTATAAAATATATATCCATTAGTATAATAAGGAGTGGATACCATTCTTAAGTGTTAAGAATACGAGTTACAGATAATCCATAATTTGTTATACTATAAACATATTCCTAGCCGTAGAATTCCTAATATGGATAATAGCAACTCGTAAAGGCCAACACATCGTCTTCTTCCTTATTCAGTATGAGATACTTAAAGATAAGGTTGGTGAGTTTCGTGCCATTCTGTATGAGGTATAGAAAGAAGATGAGTAGGTGCTCGTTACAAGAACAAGTTCACTGAACGGGACTATTAACATTAAATCACATGGGTTATTTCTCACGGGTCAATGATTTAATGTTAGTTGCGATTTGTAACTAGTCCTTAGACCTGAGATGACATGAATATCTGTGTATTGGTGGATTAGGATATCAACGATATTATGTGGTTGTTCTAATCAAGAATAATCATACATATCTATATGTCTGATTCAGTGATACATGAAGCATGTGTGCATCAAACATGGAATCTATCACCTCGAGATTTATGAGGAAGATATCCTATACGATCCAATAATCACTTGACGATAAATCCTTAGCCGAGGTAATATGACGATGGAATTTGTTCTATAAAGGTTGTGTCATAATTAGTCAAGATTGATTTTGGATTTGATCATACGACGAGATTAAGAGATTAGACCTGCTGACCATGATGTCATATCTTGTCGGGATATAGGATGATAGAAGGACCGTATTGTATAGTAACGTAGTAAAAGGTTCACAATGCCCGCTTCACAATAAATTGGGTAATCATGACATATTGCTAGCTGTCACTCGTGATTTACGAGAATTAATTGTTGATTATTCTTGTTGCCAATTTATTTGTGAACCCAGAAAGTCCCACCCAAAAGAAATCACTTTCAAAGAGAAAATAAATAAATTAGTAATTTTATAATTACTAATAATAGTGCATTTATTTATTAGATAAATAAGAATAATTAAATAATTATATTATGAATATAATTATTTGATTATTAATTGGGTTGGGCCTTTTGCTAGCATATTAGACTTAACCCAATGGCACTATTGGATTCAAATAAATTCCATTGGATTGAGCTTGGCCTAATTGCATTAAATGGAATGGGCTTGAGAAGCACAACCCATTTAATAGAGAAGGGTTTTTTAATTGGAACTATAAATAGCTCCAAGCCCTTAATTTCTCTCATAAGATGCACTTGAATCATTTTGAGAGTTGAGAAAATTTTGGAAGAATTGTTCTTGAATCCAAGAGGTAAGTTAGAAATTTTTGTGAAAAATTTCTTCTACTTATCTTTCTCTTTGATATTCTTGAATAGAAGTGATTTTGGGTGGACTGACTTGGTATCTTACACTTGGAGGATTATACGGTGGGAAATCTAACGGTGAAATAAGATTTCATGCAAGAGGTAATTTTTTCGTTTATGCCTTCATTTTATTAAATCATAATTTCTAAAAAACGGGATACTTGCAAACTAAATTTAATTTTCGCTGCGCATATGATAAAATCTATGTAATCCTAATACATCCATGCATTGATGTTATGGCTGGGTAACGTGAGTAATAATTACATGGCATGGATTGTGTGTCATATATGCTTTTGGGGCTGGTGTGTCCATATGTGGCATGATATGAATGATGTTCAGGGAAGTCTGGTCATATCCAGTTTTTGTTGTTTGATTCACTTGCTGAGCCTTATGGCTCACATTGAAAAAATATGTTTGATAAACAAAAATAAGAATTGGTAATTCTGTGAGGTTGTTGTTAAGTGTAGAAGGCATAAACCCAATCAATGTTATATGTCGGGTAGTGATTTCTTTTTGGCCCCAAGTTGTTCATGTCTTCATATATGGACCTATTGATACTTTCATTTGTTATATGCTTGTTGAGTCTTGTGGCTCACCCTTGCTTCTTTGTCATTCTAGGTAAGTAGAAGATAATTAGTTGGAGTGAGTTTTGGATAGATGTGTACAGAGATGTCTCAGTCTCGAAAATCCATGGGTGTAGTTTAAAGGCATGATTGGAAGGTTTCGTTTTGTATTTAAAGCCTTGATGCCCTTTAATTTTTTTTTTTTAAATGTATGGGTTGTAAACCCGAGTTTATGATGTAATATATAATGTTTATTTTGGCTCCTATTGATAGTGAACAAATATGAAAATGAAAAGAATTTTTGGCAAAATGTTAAGAGATGTTTGTATCTGTATCCATCTTGTATGGACCTTCTCACGAATTTTCTATACTAGCGAATAATCCAAGAACGGGCCCTGACAATTTAATATATAGAAATTAACCCCTTTTTTAATCCTTCCAGACATTTTGACTATTTCTTATCATTTTTTCACGTGAAGATCTCTAGATCTCATGTAAGTTTCCTTAAACTTAATGAAAAGTAATATTATGACAAATATTAATAAAAAATTTTATACACGCTAAAATTTAGAAAAAAAATTATACTTTATGAAAAACTTCAAATTACTTTTCGAGTGAGTATTCTTCAATCTTTCATAGAATAATGGGGGAGATTGAACAAATCTTCAAACCCTCTCATTCTTGATGCCCATAAAAAAACACGCGGCATGAAAAACAATTTAGGGATTACTATCACACATGTCATAATTTAGATTCAACATGACTAAAGTACTTGTCATGATCTCAGAGACGGATTATTCTACTTTGCCGATGGACTTACAGACAGGCTTACTGAATGAGGTCAAAAAGACCCAAATGCCTTCGCCTTTCTCCTTTTTCCCTTCTCTTATGGCCGCGCAACCACCGACCGCTGACATTGCTACCTTCGCCTCACCGTCTTGCTGCCATTGCATCACCTCATCAACCATCACTGGATGCAGCAATGGTTGGCGAGGTGATGGTAATGAGGCGGTGAGGCGAGGCGACATCGTCAGCGGTCGTGCGGTCATGGGAGAAAGGAGAAAGGAGAGAGGTGAAGGTTGGACAGTGGCATTTGATTGAGGTTGGTTGAGTATGTTTTAAACTCAAAATAAATATACTTTTGAATATTTTACTCTTAGTAATGAAATGGTTTTGATAAATGTCTATATGAATGATTTTGAGAAATGACTATATGAAAATCAATTTCTACCATGTGGATGTGGATTATATATAAGAAAATGAATTTTTAGTATATAAGTTTTGAAGTAAGATATGAAATCTTATAGAAGAAATATTGAGTATGGTTGAGAGTGATTTGAAAAACTTGCTTGATTAAGAATAATTTGTTTCAAATTACACTTTTGATAATCTCAACTTGCATTAAAGATAATCAAAATGAGTTTTTAAAGAATCAAATAAGAATGTATTGAAAATTCAAGTTTTTCTAAAAAATAGTCGACTATCAGGTTCATTCTGTTGACTATGCTTTGAAATAGTCGACTATTTTGATTGTTCTGTTGACTATTCAAGCATCTGTCGACTATTTTAGCATCTGTCGACTATCGAGTAAAAATAGTCGACTATGTCTTCTGATTTGTCGACTATTTTTGTTCATGAAATTCAAAATTTTCTTCATATCTCAGCATCTGTCGACTATTGGAATGTGTCTGTCGACTATTGAAATTTTGTGTTATAAAATAGTCGACTATTTCTTGCTTTAGTTATAAAATAGTTGACTATTCGTTTTGTCTGTCGACTATTTCTTGCTTTAGCATGTAAAAATAGTCAACTAATCTTTTTCTTTGTCGACTATTATGCTTCACAGATTTTATAACGGCTAGTTTTTCAACTCCAACGGTCACAAAAACAGCTAGTTTCTTCTTCAATCTTTATGGATGCTTATATATACAACTCATGGATGATCAAGGAGTGGCTAATGGACGGAAACGAGATGATCTAAATATTACAAAACATTTTGCTCGTGCTTACAGTGTACTCTGTGCTTTCATTGTTATATTTTTCTATGCAAGGCTTTGTTCTATCATTGTAAATCTATTCTTAAGCCTAGTTTTCATTGTGAGAGAACTTGTAACTAAGAGTGTTAACTCTTAGCTTCTCTCTTTCATTTGTATCGTTGTTATTTTCCTAGCTTGTGTAGCTAGAGAGCCCATTTGAGTGGGAGGTTGTAATTCCTAATCTCGGACTAGAAGACCTACTTGGTTTAAGTAGGGGGTTTTAGTGGATGGTTTGAAAAATCCTTAATGAGGAGTTAAGGTAGTGGATTAGGCTTGGGTTAAGCCGAACCGCAATAAATCTTTGTCTTGTGCACTCTGTTTTCATTTATTCTGTTAGCATCTTTATTCTTACTCATTTCACTTAATCATTCATAAGATTTCAGATTTATTTTTCACCAAACGAGAGTGTTTCCTTTTCTCAAAAGAAATTTTTTTAAATAACCAATTCACCCCCCTCTTGGTGTGTGCCATAGAACCTACTGTTCTAACAGCATCCCTTGTAAATTTGTATTTTGGGCGAAGGTATTTTGATCTTTTCGACCCTATTCTGTAAGCCTCTCGATGAGACTTTCTGACCCTGTAATAGAACTCCTCGAAGACTTTGCGTGTTAGTTTCATAACACAAACAGTAATATCAAATAAAAAATTAAGCATGTTATGATGTTTGTTTTTAAAATTTTAATTAAAGTAGAAAATAGAAAATATTATTTTATTAGCATTTGTTTTTTGTTTCGGTAAAAGATGTGTACCCTTTTTGACAAAGAATTATAACTATTAAATAAAAATAAAAATATAGTATATATGGACCTACAAAAGTTCTGTTACCATAAATATATGAAAAAAAAAAACTAACATAAATAAATTTATCAAATGACTTTGTGTTTTTGTTTTTCATGAATATATCATTTTCAATAGCTGTCTATAAACAAATGGGTTTAAAGTATAAATAAATAATAAATTTAACAAAATTAAAATTCTTACAAGCGTATTCATGGCCACAGCTTTGAAATTACGTAGATGATTAGAACATTTTTCTCTAGAAATGTAAACAAGATGTGGCACTGATTCATATTCTAAATGATTTTCCTTGTTCTCTCGTATAATCTAATTAATTAAATTAAAACAAGGTAATAGGCCAAGAAATTAGATTTGAATGGTTAATTAGATGTGACATTGGTTAACATTAATGATATAAATATTGCTAAACCCTAATTCTTAAATTCTAAATGATGTGTTACATGTTAATTAGTTTAATAAATAATAAAAATAAAAATAAAAAATATTAATTACTAAATATAAATTTACTAAAATTTTCTGAATTCCAACCTCAAACTTTCTCCTAATGGAAATGGTATTTGGTGTCGGCTTTGCTCTTTTTTATTAATAAGATTTTCAACTTTTATTTAAAAAAAAAGACAAAATCACACACATCAAGGTTGCATAAAATGGAGACAGAACGGGAGAGATATTGTGTGAGCAGCATTTGTATTTTTTTTAATTGTAGCGTATGAGATGAGAAGAGAAAAAAGCAAGCAACGACATGAATAGAAGTATACAAAAGTTCAGTTTATTAGAAATAATCAAATTGAATTGATTGAAATTATTAAATCAATTGATTTGATTCAGTCATTACATTTGGATATTTTGATTGTTTTGGTTTGATTTGGTTTTTATATTGAAAAAAATCAAAATAATCATATTGACCAAAATTTTTAATTTTTTAGATTTTTTCAGTTTTTTTGGTATTTTTGGACTTTTTTTGATTTGTTCGATTTTTTTATTTTTTATCTTTTTGGTCAATTAGTTTTTTTATATTTGTTTTGGTTTTTTATGTTTTTAGTTTATTCCATTTTTTGTTTTTATTTGGTCAATTTAGTTCAATTTTTTACATAATTTTGATTTTTTTTATTTTAGCATTTATCAAACCAAACCCATATGATTTCGATTTACGAAGCAGATCAGAAGACAGATAAATTAAATTATTTAATTTTCTTGATTCCTTAACTTTTGAACAGTGAAAAAAAAAGGTATTTAACTTTTAAGATAGCCCAAATCATCACATAAACAACTTGGAGGAATCCAAGAAAAACACAAGTTAAGAGTTCAAGAAATTAAATTATATATCTTATTGATAATCATCACCAATACCCTCGTCGAGTCCACCGGCAAATCCTCCAATATTAATAAATAATTCAAATACTGAAATAGCTGAGAAAAGTAAGACTTTTAGCAATTTCATCATAGATGTAGATGAATTATGTAAAATTATAATTTTGGTGGCAAATTTTTTAGCAAATAAATTAAGTTAGAAACTCCTGAGCAATTATGCTTACCCTTCCTCTCTCAAGCAAGCAATGTCCCAATCGGTCCAATTCGTATTTATGGTCAGGTCTGGCTCTGAGATTTGAGTAGCCCTAAGCAAATTTTTATATGAAATTTTTAAAATTTAAGTATATTATATATTTTATTATATATATATATATAAGTGGGGCTCTAAATTTTTATATAGGGCTTCCTCGGCTCTTCTTTTCATTATAGTCTCCCTGCATTCTCGAGATGAGTCCAGGCCATCTCTTTCCATTATAGCATAATTAATGGATCACTATAGTATGAGATGTGTCCAACCTGAGAGAGACTGTCTTATAATTAAGACTGTATAAGACAGGAAGTCCTGCCTTCTTTCTATTATTTTATTCAATCTTCTCGTTTTTCTTTCTATTATTTTATATAATTTTCCTATTTTCTTTTCATTATTTATGAGATGAGCCCATCACGTCTAGACCCAAAATCGACCCTAATAAGGGGCTCTAGACGACTACCTTGAAAATATAGCCCCAAAGTTGGCCCTCTCTACGACCCCAAGCAATGCCACCAATTTTTGTCTTGTCTTCTAGTCATCTTGCATTGTTTGAATTTGTTTTTCTTCATTTGTGGGTGAGCTGTTTAAGTTGTGATTATTAAAAAATACTACTAATAATTATCAAAAAGAAATTATCAAAAATACTTTTTTTTGCTAATACTTTTATTATTTTGAATTTTAAACTTTTTTAAAAATTATATTTTACGTTAATAAACCAAATATTCTAAAACATTTTCAGAAGCTAATTAACTTTTAAAAAGACATTCATATACATAAATTTAAACTTCACAGTAAATCATACCAAACAAATACTGCCACTGAATACTATTTAATCCATAAATCATACCATAAATGGCCGTCACATAAGGATCAGAGTAACCATAGCAATGTTATAACCCAAAAGGAAAAAGTTATGGCTTGTTTGAAAACGTCGTGGTTTTCAGGACTTTTGTTTTATTTTAAAATTTTGAAATGAAAACAGTAGAAGTGCTGTTGGTTTTTACATTCTATTTTTGAAAATTTGACAACTTTTTGAAATGAAATGAAAAAAATAGAATGAGTTTAAAACTCATTCCCTTTCCATGTTATCATCTTTTACCCAAAAGTTATTATCATCCTCTCTCTTTATCCCCCACCGAACCAAGAAAGTCTTATTTCTTGTAATTGTTGAGCAGAGTTAACATCACAAAGTGTCTAGCAACCATGCATTAGAGCCACACCGGCGACAAAGCTCTTGTTTTCGACGATGTTTTTAGCGCAACAAACTTAGCAACTTGGGCACAGTTGCAGTTTTTCCAAATCAAGTACGACCACCCTATGGATCCAGCAACGAGCGGCTGTTGAAACTTTACCATAATTGACTATTTTCATGACATACTCATTAGGTCTGACGAGTTTTAGACTCATCGCAGTAGATTTAATTAGTGGCACTGCAATTATGGTTGACCACTACACCTAACTTGTGGGTTTTTTAGCTAATAGTGGCTCTAATGACTAGATTAATAGATCCAATTATTTTTATAGAGAACTCACCAAATCCAACGAGTTTCAAACTCTTTGTAGTAGTAGAGATTTGGCTACACTACAACCATACCCGGTTATTGCACCTAACCAATGAATTTTCCAATGACAAGCGAGTCCAATAACCAGATTTGAATGTTTTCTAATCATTTTCAGGGTGACCCACATGAAGTTTGGTGAGTTTTATCACCTCCACACTAGATTCGGCGACTTATAGGCGACAAATGGTATTCGACGACTAGATTTTTTTATTGTTTAATTAAATTATTCATATTAAATTTAAAATCAATAATTGTAATGTTTGAATGATGGTAGGGTTATCAACAATTTTTTTTTCACCCACAACACGACTTTAATGTTTTTTAGTTTTCACTTTAATTTTCTTAGTAGTTTACCAATAATTTTTTTGACCCATAGCATGAATTTATTATTTTCAATTTTCATTTTTTTGACATATTTTTGTAATATAACCACATGCTTCATAAATATATATATATATATATATATATATCAACAATTCAACAAAATGAAAACGAAGACGACTTTCCATGAAAGCCTTTGTAACGCCAGCCAGCACTGAAAAGTGAAACTATCAATTAATTTGTTCAAGCATACCGAGTAACCATAGCAAATCATACAGAAGACTCAACTGGAGGAGTCCGTTTTGCTTAACTGCACAAATAATATTGCCAAAGCCGCTGACTTGTAGATGGTCGGCAATGGAATCCCGTATTTTCCTCTCGCAAACAAGCCTTTCATGAACGCCCAGAGAAGCAGCACCACACAGACGCTGCAAACAATCTCCCCAGTCCCGAACCTGTCTCCGCCACGAGTAGGGCGGAACCCTAGCACTGCAGCGGCTAGAGCGGCCAGGTTCACCAGCAACACGGTGGTGCCGGGAATGAAAATTGGGGAGTCATTGAATGTGAACCTCCCGGCGTCGGCATCCTTGTCGTCGCCAGTACCTGGTTGTTCCTTCTGGGTGACTTCGAAGACAGTGTCCGAGATTCCGAGGAGCTTGAGGCCGACGCTCAAGGCTCCGAAGAGCCAGGCGTTAATGGCGGCGATCTTCCACATTCTCTGGTTGTTCCACCAGGCGCGGATTGACAGGCCAGTTCGCAAGTACTCAGATAGAGTGTAGAAGTTGTAGATGAGGAAGAGGAAGCCGGTTATCAAGAAGCCTGGTTCTCCCACCTGCATGGCCAGGCCAACTAAATATAATTAATTAACAATGCTATGCAATGGCCAGACCAACTAAATATCATTTTTAAATAGTGTATATTCATTATAATTTATTTTTAAGATTAAAACTTTTTGCAAAAATGTTAGTTAAGCAGGAAGCTTTTTACACTTTGGGTGACCTTAATTTTGATGGGATGGGTAGGATTATTCAGTGTAGAGGTGAATGCATAACATATTAATGTTGAGTGTAATAAGAAATTAATATAGCAATTCACTGTCAGAATAACATTTTTTTTAATTTTTTGTTAGTTGGTGTTAAGTTAAGACAAATCCATTTATTACAATAAGATTAACCAATAAAAAATATTAAGATCTAAAAGTAAGATATAATAAATATAAAGGTTGTGCATTTAATAATCACTGGCAATAGTTAGCATTAGTTTTACAAGAAGATAACTCTGGACATATTTTATTCATCTTTAATGCTTTATTATAGAGTATTCTTAGTATATATTTGATGGGGAAATATCCAAAGAAATGAAATAATTAATCTCATCTTATCATTCATCTTTTGGGCAAGTAATAGAGAGATAACATATAATAAGGAGATGACACATATTTTTTTTTCTAATTTAAATTAAAAAGATAAACTTACAAAATTCAAAACCCAAATCCTAATCTTGAAAATTTTGGCTCCTATTGACAGACTTGAGACATTCGAGTTTGAAAATCTTGAAAATAACTATTTCTATCTGGTTCAATGAATTTGATAAATCTATTTAATTCGATTAAGTTTTCACCAACTCTAAACTGATCTGGTCTCATGTATTTTTCTCCAATTCTAGATAACCTAACATTAGAGCATCAGAGATAACTTTGAATATCTTATCTCACTTCATCTCTAAAAAATTCAAGCTTGGTATTATCTTTATCTAGTTCGAGAGACTAGCCTCCACCTTAAGGTGATCGAGTTTTGGGAATTTTTTACATAACATCGAACATCCTAACTCATTGCATCTATATAAAGGATGAAACTCTCTTTGTAAGTCAAAACTCTCCTGGCGTCAATATATATTTATCATATAAACTTGAGCGTTAGAGATTATATTAAAAGAATTAAATTTTTCTCTTTTTTCTATAAGTACTCACATACAGAAATATGACAATCTTAAACACTATCATCGATATTACTATCGATCATTTTAATTAAACTCTTAGATTATGTAATATAAAATCATCAAAAATATAACTTGGACGTATATATAATGTTAGAGTACTTGTAAAAGTAAATTATTTATTTTAGAGAGAGGAAATTGAAGTAAATATTATTTGAATGTTGGAGCTATATATGATCCAAAGTGACTTGGATACTTTGAGATGTACCATTGTCTCGTTGCTTGTTTTTCTTTTCTCATTAATCAATTGAACCCAAGCTGTTGATTCACACAAGATTACTATCATATATTCAAATTTTCTATATACATAATAACACATAATTACTCTTCTAATAATGTAGTATCATAATATATTTTCCAGTCTCTAGACACGTACCTTGGGTAAAAAATGAGTGTCGGCGATGATACAATAGGCTGGCAGAGCAGCGTAACAGAGTTCGGGAATGGATCGTAGGCCCCACAAAAGGAGGTAAAAGTAAGCCAGACCTTGTCGAAACTGGAGCCTCCCTCTTAGCGTAAGGATGAGTGGATTTTTCGGGCCGAACAGAATTTCAAGGAGCCCAGTAGACCACCTCTTATGTTGGATCATGATTGCAGGCCCACTAGTGGGTGCACAGCCCAAGAAGGCAGGTGGGTCAGCCGTGCAGTAGGCTGATTTCCAACCCTTCCCGTGGATGCAAATCCCAGTTTGCGCGTCTTCCGCTGTAGATCCGTACATCCATCCAACCTGTTAAAATGGCACAAATATCAATCTTGTGCAATTACATTTATGTCATATGCAAATCTCCACTTAACGCCTGTTTAGGGGGAAGACATTATTATGTTTTGTGGTTATCTCTGGTCAGCAACAAGGGGCGAGCGGCAGGAGTTTTCAAGTTTAAATTCATTTTTTACATAATTATTGTGAATCATACTTAGATTTACTTTTTCTATTCAAAATTATAAGATCGAATGGCGAATACCTCACAAGAGAAGACATTCCACAGAGAGAGGACATTAACATAATTTTTCAAACTTCAAAAATACTGTAAAAATTTTGAGAATCTCTCATATATTTTACTTTAAAAAGTAGTAATATGGCAAAGAAGAAGTTGTCACCTCGCTGCCCCATTTGGTGCCAGACTCGTACCCACAGCCAGCAACAGTGCGAGCTGCCTCTATGGAACCCGACAAATCATTGTGTGAAGTGCCAGTGCTCAAGCTTAACAGTGTCTCAACAACTGATGTGGTGAGCTCTACTGAGCTTCCATAAATGCTCTTCAACGCATCAATGTTCTTCAACTTTGCTATCCACAAGAGCATGAATATAAATTATGACAAAAGCATTGTAGGTGTTAAAAGTTATATTACTTGAGCATAAATTTTAAATGAAGTAGATGATTTCTCACCATTGATTTGATTGTCATTCGGTGAGGAGCCATAGATAACTTTTTTTCTGTGAAAACAATTTGTTCCTTGATAGGAGGGTCCTTGAATACCCACAAATCCATGCGCCAAGTACTAATGATGCAACACATCCCAAAGAAAGCTTGCTTAGGCTTAGTTGTTTTTTCAATAAGCAAAATTATCATAGAATATTTTAATTTTAAAAACTAACTAAAATACTTTTTAATTGCTTTAAATGGGATTTTGCTAGACGAAAAATGAAATTTATATGAAAAAGATAGGTTCTTCAAATTTTTTCATGCATTTTAGTTTGTAAAAATAATGGATGCAAATTAAAACTTTTAAAAAGATAACACATATAGTTCACTTTTTAGATTTTGTATAAATATAATGAATATCTCTCATATTTCAAATATTAGATTAATTAGCCGCTTATAGCATTTAAAAGTTGTATCAAATTGTTCAATGCCATTAGATTTACATCACACACAAATATGCCTAATAATTTATGTCTTATATGGATTTCTTAATATCAATAAATAAATAGAGAAGTCAAGTTATTTTTAAATTGAGGAGCGTACATACTACAATTTAGCAAAACTTTAGGGATGTCAAACTGTAATTTACTCTAAAAAATTACTTTCATATATTTGAAAAACAAAATACATACCTGCATGAAAACCTCAAATTGATTTCCAAATGGGTCATCCTTCAACCCACCGTAGAAGCATTGTGGAGATTGAACAAATCCACAATCCTTTTCATTCTCGATGCCCATCAACAAACACATTACATGAAGAATAATTTTGGAATTGTTTACATACACGTCACAGTCTAGATTTAGCATAATTGGAGCATTTGTTATTACTCCTGAAACTCTTGTCTGTTAATAACACAGTATCAACGGCAATATTAAATCAATAATTATGTAATAAAATAAAGAGAACGTTCTTATAGATTATTTATTTTTTGATAGAACAATTCTATATAACAAAAAATTAAATCAAAATTCTTACAAGCACATTCATGGCGCCAGCTTTGAAATTATGTGGGTGATTGGGGCGTTTTTCTCTAGAAATGTAGATAAGATGTGGCACTGATTCATCATCTGAATCTTTATTCTCCCATATAACCTAATTGATTAAAGGAAGGTGATTTCAGTCAATTGTACAAATTTACTGTTAATTATTAATTTTTTTTACACACAAGATGAACTGATATTTGGTAAATTGCAATAACAAGGCTACTGCTTCCAGTTGCGAAAATAACATCTTCACTACATACAAATATAATCTTTCTTTAATTTTTGCAAAACAAAAAGGTCTCCTAACAAACCAAACTAACAGACTGGTGATTAATTACTAAAATACCTTAACTATGGCAGGGTGATTCCCACGTTGTATGTTTGAGAAATCCTTAAACTCGCCAACGAGCTCACAAGGAAGAGGCCTTCTGGATGCATCTTCAATTATCTGGCAAAGATGTTCATACTCGTACTGCAAGGGAGAGAGAGAGAGGCTTTAGTTTGATTATTATGATGCTTAAAATGATATCATAATAAACTTGTTAAGTTGTGTTTCAGAATAAGACAAGACAGTTAAGACAAGACAATGATGATTTTTTGGACAGGTCTAATTTTCACAAGCCTTGATCCGTGATTGAAGTAACCACCAAGTCCACATATTATTTATTGGCAGCCCAAATAAAAGTCAGATCATAAGCTAATTAACTGTTTTCTTTGGAAGAGAAATGAAGCTAAGCCCATTTACTAAAAAAAAAAAAGCCCAACCCATTTGTTTGTGTAGCCCATTTGTTGTGTTGCTCTAACTATCCATATGAAAGGTCTTTGGACTCATTCATTCTCTCTATCCCTCTCTCTAGTCGGCAGTCAAAATGCCTCCCTTCCTCTCTTCCTTGCTTGGCCAATTTGTCTCCTTGTGATCCAGCTACTTGGGATGATTCCATTGTATGCGTTGATGCCATCTTATTTGCTACTTTGTACAGCTCCTTTGCGTACTGTGTTGAGAATATTGGATTTCGCTTTGACGTTGTGCTCGATCCATTACCTATTTAAACTCTTTGATGGTTCTCTTTACAAAGACTTTTTGCCCTTGCTATTCAACCCAAAATCTGGCAAAGATATTCATACTCGTACTGAGAGAGAGAGAGAGAGAAGCTTTAGTTTGATTATTATGATGCTTAAAATGATATCATAAATAATTTGTTAGGTTGTGTTTCCGAATAAGACAATACGATGACGATTTTTTGGACAGGTATAATTCTCACAAGCCTCGACTCGTGATTGAAGTCTCCACCAAGTCCACATACCATTTATTGGCAGCCCAAATAGAAATCAGACTATATGCCAATTAATTGTTTTCTTTGGAGGAGAAATAAGCCTAAATCCATTTACTCAAGAAAAAGAAAAACCCAGCCCATTTGCTTGTGTAGCCCATTTGTTATGTTGCTCCAACTGTCCATAAGAAAGGTCTTTGGACTCATTCATTCTCTCTATCCCTACCTCTAGTTGGGAGTCGAAATCCTCTCCCTTCCTCGATCTCTTCCTTGCTTGACTAATGTCTCTCCTTATGATCCAGTTGCTTGCAACAATTCCATTGTGTGCGTCGATGCCATCTTGTTTATTGCTGTGTACGGCTCCTTTGCGTAGTGTGCTGAGAATATTGGATTTCTCTTTGCCGTGATGGTTGATCCATTACCTATTTAAACTCTTTGATGGTTGTCTCTTTACAAAGACTTTTGACCGTTACTATTCAACCCAAAATTTATGTGTTCTTGCTCCTTTGTGGACTCTACTTCATGTAGAGCATTTTATTGGCCAGAGATGTTGTTTCACTCAAAAAAGGGAGAGGGGCAATTGGATAATTTGAGATTGGATTTTGTTAGGATTTGGTGGTCTTATTCTTGACGTTGACTAAGTGTTATTTGTTTTTTAGATCTGAACTTTAAATGTCCTCATCGTGACTGACAGGAAGTTTTTATCTATAATCTTGCACTAACTTATTATTTTGTACATGTTCAGCTCACAAAACTGATATAAATTAATTAACCCACCTGGATCTTCTTTCTCTCTTTCTGGAACTCCGGCGAAGCATCCTGAGAAGATGAGGACTGACCGGAAAAGAACCGGAAGGGAGCCCGGAGCTGGATGCCGTACTTCTTGCAGAAAGGAACCCAGAGCCTGGCAAACTTTGCGGCTTCAACCAGCGAGTAGAAGGTGAGAGGAGAGCCGCCGTCGTCGGAGACGTAGCAGGCAAGCTTATCGGGCGGGTAGTCGACGGCCAACAAAGAGAGCACGGTGTTCACAGTGAGGATTGGCGGCTCCAAGACTGGATCAGCCGTTGTCACAAACATGTCCACCGGAAGGAGCTCCACTTTCCTATCCAATCAACCATCCAAAACCACAACCAAACACACAGTTAGAGAAAAGTCTTCTGTGGAAAAGATTCCTCACTTGGTATAAACTCAAACTCAAGAATTGGGCACGTGCACGTATACCTTTGCAAGAGGCGGTGAGGGTAAGTTTTGAACTCGACTTGGCTCCACTTGGTGCTGACAACAATAACCCACATGAAAGTGAACCATGACTCGCAGAGAAAGGCCAGGAGCCAGGCAAATCCATGGATTTTGTGAGACAGGAGTCGATGGAGGAGGAGAGAGAGGAGGAGGAAGAGGATGGCAAGTTCAATGGCCCGAGAAATGTGGTTTCTGCGGGTGAATCTTTGATAGAGAGGGAGAGAGCTAGCGGCGCTGGCCATTGTTAGAGGAAGCTAAGGAGTGTGGTTTCTGCATGTGAATCTTAGAATTATTGTTTATAAATAGTACATCTTCACTGTGTGCTACAGTTTAATAATCACGGTGTTCAAAATGTGCAACTAATTATTTGAAACATAAGATTTGATATGATTTGTATTTGTGTTCGAGTGGAAATTGTATTGAGACAGTTTTGTAAGCATACAAAATTATCATTAATTAATTATTCATTTGTCATAGTTTCTCTTAATTATTATTAATTAATATTGCCGTGGGTGGTGTGTTAAAAGGAGATTCGGATATTTGTGACCATTCATTGAAGGTGAGGCAGACAATTCTGCTCTACGTACGGCTGGGTGGTGAAGATAAGGGCAGATATATCCGTGGCTGTGCGGGAGCGAGGAGAAAGAGATTGATCAATACCCGAACAAGAGTCATTATACACAAGCAAGGTTTGGACATACTCTGAAGAAGAAATAAAAGTACTGAAAAGAACCCAAACTACAAAATAGGAAACAGAGTCGGTCTTGGGCCAGGCCTACAGTTTGAAGCCCACAACTAAGGGAGCTTAATTTTTTTTTTTTAAGTCTATATATATATGTATAAAAATTAAAAAAAATTAACAAAAGAAGTTGTTGTTTGTACCCAAATATGTAGTTTTTATTTTTTAATATAATATTTACAATACAGAGTACTCTTTTTCTTTTATTTGTGGTTTTATCCCATTGAATTTTTCTCAAATAAGGTTTTAATGAGGTCGCAAAATATTCTTTCTTATCTTTTATAAATTTATATAATTTTAATAAAATTAATTAGTTGATAATTTTTATTTTTTATTTAATTTGTATAAAAATCACACTTAAAAAAATTTGTCTTGGACCTTAGAAAACACAGGACTAATTCTGATAGAAAATATAGAGACTCAAAAGGTATGTAGGAACTCCAAAAAAATAACAAATTATCTAAGACAATTAAAAGGAGGTGCCATAAGAGGACGAAGGACAACCCTTGTAAAGATCAAGGGAATTAGAGAGTAGAAAGACACGTCATAAGAGAACGAAGGACAACCCCTATAAAGATCGAGGGAAATAGAGCGTAGAAAAACACGTCAAAATAATATTTTAGATTATATGAGCCAACTAATTTGCCAAATGCTTCTAATTACAGAAACACTAATTGTTGCACTCATACTAGATATAATAGACCATCCGTAAAAGAACGACTGAATTGCCCACCTACAAGAGACGCTTGCCACTCCACCTGCTAGAAACCCGACACAATTTAGGTTGATGGGTGATATGGGCTAATTTTAGATTTTCAATATATGTATCTACTTGCACACTTTGTCTACTTAATTATTTTTCAAATTATATCAATGTACCCTTGATAGGGGTGTTTGTCTTGTTGGAATCAGTCCAAATTGGTCTGATATATATATATATATATATGTATATTTCTTGTTTTTAGTTTTTAAAAATAAAATTTTAAAAATGCATACAAACTTACATATATCATCACAAAAACTTTTTTAAAAGAAAAAATATAAACAAGAATC
This sequence comes from Diospyros kaki, assembly GCA_036245055.1. NCBI lineage: Eukaryota > Viridiplantae > Streptophyta > Magnoliopsida > Ericales > Ebenaceae > Diospyros > Diospyros kaki. Next base: position 15,372,688 of record BSEG01000008.1, read on the forward strand.
AATAATCAACATATTGGAACATTTTAAAATTAACATCTGACTCCATAAAATAAAATAAATAATCACCAAATTCGACATTTAATTTATATCAAATTTCATAAAACAAAATAATAACAAATTATAACAAACAAAACAATGAAGTTATCAGATCCTAATTGACATTCTTCTCAGTTTTTGTTGTCATTTTATAAATGAATATTTTTTAATTATTTAAAGTACAAAATGATGAAGTTATTTGATGATATGATGTTTGAAGGAAAATGAACAATCTATTTTAAATGAGCCTGAAGTGGATACCAGGTTTGATAAGGTTGATGGATACTTGTGTTTAAGTTTGGGATCGACTAGGCATATCATTGATTTGCACAATACTCTAATTGTAAGAACTATTTTCTAGTTATGCAACATTGAATCTATTTTGCAGCTTCAGAGGGTCCTCCTAGAGAAAATGGATCACCTGTGACAACTAAGAAATCTAGAAACAAAAAACTAGAACTTGATGATATTAATTTTACAAAAGCCTTAGACAATGAAATGCCGGATGTCTTTGTCCTCTTAAGAATCCCAGTTCACTACTTTTGCCAGCAAATAGACCACCTTGTAACATGGAAAAAGTCTAGAGAGCCCGACGGGCTTACCGACCACCTTACCGAAAGGGGGCAAAAAGATAATTTTGCCCCGCCCACTTTGTAAATTTGTAAAGTGGGGCACTGCTGCTCCCTCCCTGCTCAGTCGTCTCCCTTCCATGGCTGTCATCGCGCCTCGTCGCCTCCTCCCATCGCCTCGCTGCCCTTGCCTCGTCTCATCTCCACCGCCTCGCCACTCTTAGCCGATCGTCGCTGCATCTTCAAGATGCAGCGACGATCAATTAGGCGTGGTGAGGCGAGGGCAGTGAGACGACAGGGGCGAGATGTGACGGTGAGGCGAGAGCAGCAATGAGGCGGTGGCCATGGAAGGAAGACGAGCGAGCAGGGAGAGAGGAACATTGGGCGAGGGTAAAAATGTCTTTTTGCCCCCTTTCTGTAAGGGGCTTGGTAAACCCGTCAGGCCTTGTAGAACAACTCTATAACATGACACTCCCAGGAGATTGTCATTATCAACCAGAGAAGCTTTGTCAAATTATTTCTTTTGCCTAAGCTCATGGTAATGTGGCTTTGATTATGAATGGAGATATGATTTGCCATTTTTGGCATTTGATAACCTCTTTATGATATTATTATTTTTTTTTTTTTATGGTTGAAGTGCCTTGGGAAGAGAGCAAGAAATTGATCAAGTAAGTAATCTAAGCTCCAATAATGCTAGTATTCCTTGATATTGAACAATTCCACATGAAGTGAATAACTCTTTCTCAACCCCCCTTCCACCCCAAATGAAGGAGATGTGACTGTAAGAAACTAAATGCTTAAACTTAAAGCTGAAGGTTTGAATTCTATAATTCGTATAGCTAAATTTTCACATGCTTATATCTTTATATTCTGATTTTGTGGCAATTTGTGTGCTTACAACTTCAAACTGTGGGAACGAGTTAATGTTGTAATCTTGCAAAGTTGGAAGTTTGTAATCCAACTATTGAGGCTAAGGTAATTGGGAGCATCACATAAATAACTGTATCTAAACAAGGTGTTGTACAAAGAGTTTTGTGTGAACTTTTTTGAATGTGTAATTTCTATTTCTCATTTAGTGCAGTATAACATGTACAAAGTTTACAAAGCAAAACAAAGGAAGCCACAAGGCACTCTCGAGGAGACTCTCGAACCACTCACCTTACCTTCTTCTTTCTTCTCTCTTTTGCTCGGCCTTACCTATCTTCTTTTTTGGCTTTTGTTGATTTTGACGCTCCAAATCCCGATGGTGAGCTATATAGTAGATTTGAACGGTTGGGATAGGGCTTCAGAAAGGTAAGATGAAAGGCTACGATTTGATTGTGCAACACGATATATCTTCGCACGAAAGAAAATAATCAAGCACCATCTGGATGCCATGATGGTTGTCACATGCCCCTCTATCAGGTGCCATGAGGCAGCCCAAGGTTGTCGATCATAGCCCTCCAACTCCTTATCTTAATATGGCATCGTTTGATGCTTCAATAATAACACGAGAAATTTAGGCATTCAAACTTGTAGTCTCATGGAATTTTACATATGTATCCAAATAAGAATTTACATTATAAAGTTCCAATTACTCATCATAATATACGGCGTGTTGCTTGTGTACCTAGAAATACTTTTCTTTTTTTTTTCTTTTTTTTTTTTGGGGGGGGGGGGCATGGGGGTGTGGCTTTATAAGATGATGGGGGCATATCATATCAAAAATTATATAGAGGAAAAACAAAAAGAATTTGATAAAAAAATCTTTTAACATGAGATGAGATGGAATATAATAACTTTAGAGATGATATGACAATGGATAAGAATGGTTGGAGAGGTAGAATAACCCTGTGGGAGTCATTCATTGTGAAAGTATTTAAATATATAACATATTAATATTGATTATTTTATGAAGTGTCAAGACTCTATTTGTAAATAGTATTTTTTGATTGATTAACTAATTAAATACATGAATATATGATTAAGAAAATCATCTGGTAGGATTTTTTTTTTTTTTTTGTGAAACATTTATTAGCTTAATTAATTATTTATTCCCTTCCACCAATTTAATTTCAGGTGTGAATTAGCTCCGAAGAAAAATTTGGGGGCCTCCTATTTTGTGTTGCATTGACTTAAGTTTGAGATGATGATTTCATCCACCAATGTCATAGCTAGCCTAAATTTGACTTGAGTTTGCATGCAAATATGCCTTCGCCTACTCATGCTATAGGTGAATATCAATGTCTCGTGACCTTTATTCATTGCTATTCTATATATACTTGGACTTTATTTTATGAAGTCTCATTCTAAATTAACTTAAATAATTCCTAGTGGGCTTAAATTGTTTCTACTTTCACCATGCCCATCTTCTTCACAAACCAAGACATGGATTTATTTTTTTCATAACCCTCTAATTACTTTTTTTTAACAAAACTATGTTACAACTTCTCCTTAACACCTTAACTCTTATTTACAATTTTGCATTTATAATCAGACAATTGAAACAAAAATGATATCTTCACACATAACAAACCTAATCACCTACACATCTTATATACACAATAACATCACTAACTCTTCCCTTATTTAAACCAAAAAATAGAAAAGCAAAACCCATAAATTGTGGATCCCATAATTTGTGCGATCATTTGTCTCTCACTTCCAATACTCCCCCTTAAACTGGAGAATAGATGTCAGTCATTCCCAACTTACTAATATAGATATTGAAACTTGATTTCTAAATAACTTTTGTTAGAACATTAGCTTCTTAGGACTTGGTAAGAAAGTAGGGCAAGGCAATAGTTCTATTCTTAATCTTGGTCTTGATGAAATTTCTATCAATTTACACATGTTTTATCCGATCATGTTGAACTGGATTATGGACTATACTGATAATTGATTTGTTGTCACTAAACAACTTCATAGACCTTGTTACTAGCATGTTTAAATTTATTATCAACCTCTGTATCCAAATAAGTTCATATGTTCCTTGAGTCATGGCTCTATACTCTACTTCTGCACTGCTTCGAGTAACCACAGACTATTTTTTGTTTCTCCACGTCACTAAATTACCCTAAACTTTTGTGCAATACTCAATTATTAACTTGCTATCATCAACAACTCCTACCTAGTCTACATTTGAAAAACTAATAACATCCCTGGCTCTAGTTTTTTTAAACAATAACCCTTTGCTAATATTTCTCTTTAAATACCTCATAATCAAGTTTGCTGCCTCATGTGCCTTTTTGTTGGAGCATGTATGAACTGACTTACCACGCTCACACTAAAGGCAATATCTGATCTTGTGAGTGATAGGTAGATGAGTTTTCCTGCAAACTGCTAATAGCTCTCTTTATTTACTAGAGGATCGATATCTGACACCTTGTGCTTCTAGTTACGTTCCAAGGGCGTACTAGAAGGTTTACGCCCAAGTTTTCCTGTCTCCTTAAGTAAGTCAAGTGTGTATTTTTTTTGTGAAATGAAGATTCCTTTGTGAGTTCTTGCAACCTCCATTACAAGAAAGTATTTGAGTTCCCCAAGATCTTTTACCATACATTCATATTGAAGTCTCTTCTTGAGATTTCCAATTTCCATTTCATCATCACCTGTGATCACCATATCATTAACATATACAATGAGTATTGCTTGTTTTCTTGACTTATTCTTCTTCACAAACGAAGTGTGATCAGCTTGCCATTGGTTGTATCCAAGATCCTTCATAACAGTGTTGAACCTTGTAAACCAAGCTCAAGTGATTGTTTCAAACCATAAAGAGCCTTTTTTTGGCTTACATACCTTGTTTGGATCTCCCTTAATTTGCTTCAAATCCAAGAGACACTCTCATATATACCTCATTCTCTAATATGCCATTGAGAAAAATATTCTTAATGTTTAGCTGGTGTAATCTCTGATTTAAATTAACAGCAATAGTCAATAGAATTCTAATTGAGTTAAGCCTAGAAACTGGTGCAAAGGTTTCTTCTTAATCAATTACATAGGTTTGAGTAAAAATTTGTGCTACTAGTCTTGGCTTATACCGTTTTATAGTTCCATCTAATTTATACTTCACTGAGAAGATCCATTTACTGTCAATTGTTTATTTCCCTTCGGTAACTTCACCATTTCCCAAGTTTAATTATCATTCAACGCCTTCATCTCTTCTATCATAATTTTCTTCCAATTTGGATCTTGAAGTGTCTCATGAACATTTCTATGAACATAAATCTCATCAATCTTTGCAACAAAGGTTTTAAAAGTTTCTGATAACTTAGTATATGTAACGTAATCTAATATAGGATACTTGGAATTTCTCATACAAGACCTTACCCCCTTCTTTATGGAAATTGGAAGATCAATGTTATTAATAGGTTTTTCTTGCTCACAACATGGCTTGTTTTCTTCATTATCTTTTTAATTATCCATGGTAATGGGATCTGTCATTAGTTCATACTCGAGTTTGCATTGGAGTTTGTGATCCGCTGGAGTAAACCAGAATTAGTTTTGGGTCTACAGTGTTAGATTCTCCCTCTTGACCTACATCACCACCGTTTTTGGACTCAAAATAGAATTGAGAAGAAAAAAATGAGGATATGAAAGGGAAAGGCTCGAAGAAATTGTGTTCCCAATGTTTGTCAACTTGAGTATTATTCTCCTCCTAGAAAGAAATTTGGGGGTAGAGGGTTTGTATTTGTGAGGTAGATAAAATGCACAGGTTTGTTTCGCAAAAGTACAACGATCACATTGAAATGATGAAGGATCTTTATTAACGAACAAATAAGAGTACATACGCTTTAGATAAGAGAAACTGAGGTGACTTAATCTATGATGCCACAACAGAACATTGAAATTAGAAAACAGGAAAAAAAAATAGTAGGTAACGTTGGACTTGAAGAAGAACCAACACTTAACAAGTAATAGAGACCATTTCACTCCTCAATATTCCTAATCGTTTTCTCCAATAATAAATCCTAAAATTTATAGTAAGGGAAAAACATTACTGAACAATTCAATCTTTGGTTCATTTACTCACTGAAAGTAAGTTACATTGTAGATTTGCAACATGAAGAACTGAATTCAACTTCAACCCATTAAGTTTCATATCTTCTTTCCTTGTTGTTGTGCACATGGATCCATCTACTATAGTAATACCAATATTTTCCTTACATGGTTGATAGTTACTGAATCATGTATTGGACCTTGTCATATGGTCAAAAGCATCTGTGTCCACTATCCAAGTATCACGTGAGTCTTTACATGACAATAAGGAAAAATTACCTTCATTGGATGTAAGCGCTGCAGAGCTAGTAGAGATTGATGGGACAGTTTTGGAGACAGTTGTAACTGATGAGGAACTCATTAGTTTTTAGAGAATTTTCATCTACTCCGCTACTAGTTGTTATCTTAGCCACATAAGCATTTTTCTCCTATGGCTTTGTGGCTTCCAATCTAGGGGCTTGCCATGAATATCTCAGCACATGTCTTTGGTATAGTTTGTCTTCTTACAATGCTCACACCACAATTGCTTGTCCTTTCCAGAATGACCTTTTGGATTGTATCATTCATTTCAATTTGTTGTTAAAGCAAATCCCTAGACTGCTATCTTGGTGGATGAGTTCTGTACTGGAGAAGACATCACTTTCCTCGTTTCTTAACTTTAAACTTCAGCAAAAACCTCATTCAGTTTAGGTAAAGGCATTGTGCCAAGTATACATCTTCGAACGTCAAGGTCTTGATTCAGGCCTGAAATCAAGTATTCAATTTCTTTCTACCATCTTATTGTATAGGACTCCCATCATCCAGACACTTTCAATCAACATTGTGAAACAAATTGATTTGCTACCATAGTTCTGAAAATGTATTAAAGTTCTCAGTGACAGACCTTATCGAGTGTTTCAAATCTTAAAGCGAACTTCAAAATGTTAAGATATATCCTCAAGGTCTGAGTACATCTCTTTCACTGCATCTTACACTTCTTTTGTTGTATGGTAGATTAAGTAGAAGCGCCCAATCTTTTGCTCCATCGAGTTTATCAACCATGCCATCACAATTGAGTTCTCTACTTTCCATACACTATAGGTGATTGAATCTGATGGAGGTGTTGTTGTTGCTCCTATTAGATATCCCATCTTTCCTATTCCCTTGATAACAAACAATACTGATTGATACAACTCTTTAAAATTGCTCCCATTCAATTTGTGAGAGGTGATTTGTATTGAGAGATTTTCAGAATAACCGGGTACTAAGGATGATTGGGGGTTGGGAGAACTGGGATATTGGTTAATTCCACTATGAATGAAGTGGAGTTGGTCATTTTATCGGTAATGGTGGCTATTGGTATTCACGTCGGCAACGATGGTTAGTTGGTTTGAAATCATGTTGGAGACTATGAAGTTCAGATCTGAGGTCGATAATCTGATAAACTATCATGAAAAATGAAGAAGATGGTCGAGATGGAATAAGCAGTGAGCTTCTTGAAGCACTGACAAAGGTGGACAACGACAGGTGGAGGCGATGGATGACAACGGTAGACAACAGATGGCAACGAAACCATTGAGATCTGGATGGATTGAGAGAGACGAGTCCAACGGTGGTGACAGTGTTGCGATTGGAGCACTAGAAAGAAATATTAGAACAAAAAACAGTCTTGTTGTATAGATCTGCAGAGCAACGTGTGGTGGTTATAACGATGGATGGGCTCCAGGGGTTAGTTTATCTGAGGCTGGCGACAACGATAAACAGAGTGGCCACTGAAGGCAAAGGCAGAATCATACGTGTAGGGCCGCGGAAGATCAACAGACTCACTAGCGTAGGTTAGATCTAAGATGCCGACGACTAGATTTGGTGGCATCGGTTGATGAAAGTGGTTGTGATGACGAGATCTAAGAGGCCGATGACAAGATCTGGTGGACTACAGACGACGGAAGCTGGAGATGCACATAGCTTCCAGACACGGTGGATGCCAAAATGACAAATAGGAGACCCTTCGGCTTCTCTGCTCCTAATGCTTTGATGACAGCAACAGACTCGTTTGCTAAAATAATGGCAGATCGACGATGGCTCCAAATGGCTCTGATACCATATAATCAAACAGTTGAAACAAAAATGATAGCTTCACACACAACAGCATCACTAACTATCCCCTTATTCAAACCAAAAAATAGAAAAGCAAAACCCATAAATTGTGGATCCCATAATTTGTGGGATCATTTGTCCTCCATTAGATCCCATAATTTGTGGGATCATTTGTCTCCCACTTCCTATAACATTAAATGCATTTTTTTCTACAAGTAAGAATTATATTAATTAACAGAAAAATGAAAAACCTACAACCTTAAGCATGGTATACCCGCATCAAACAACCAAAAGGAAAACACACCCTCAATAAAAGAGGGAAACCAAAATCAACAAGGACAAAAGATTTAAACGCATAGAGAACAAAAACAGACTCAAACCGGATCTGTAATCATAGGCCAACTAACACTAATAACCTGATTTGCCTTATCATGTGCATTTTTCTTCTTTCTCTCTTGTTTCTTTTGAGATTTGGACTTCACCGGAACATAGTTAGAACCCGAGTCCTCTGACTGAGAAGACTAAACATCACCCTCTTCATCACGGACCCACATAGATGACTCTTCACCAACCATATCCGTCTCAACCACAAAACCCATATCCATCGAACAATACAATTCCCCAGGAGATGGGGTATCCATATCTTCTTGGAATAGGAATTTTTTATTTGAATTGTTAATTTTTTTTAATTAAATACATAAAAAATCAAGAATTAACATATAGATTGAAAAATAGAAAGTTTGACACATGTATCATATTAGTACCGGTGTCATGTCGTGTTGACACCGACATAATGCTTGAAAATTCAAAATGCATAAGTGTTGATCAAGCTTAAATATTGTACATATTAATGTCACATAATATATTTTTTTTATATAATATTAAACATAAGGAAAATATATAAGTAATGAAAATGATATCACAAATATCTTATTGTGTCTCATAATATTAGTTTTGGAACAAGAAAAATTATATAATTAATTCTTTTAATTCACATTTATAACAATTCTTAACTTCCATTTACTGCATACACATCCACTGATTTCTTTAACAAAAATTTGTGGTGATTTGGAAGGAAGCTAAACTCATATTCATCTTAAAGTTTCTCTTCATGCCTCTACTCCTCTTGACAATTATGCATTTAATACATTTTTTAAAGAAATTATTATTTTCTTTTTAAATTAAAATAAATTAAATAAATCATTTAATACGTAGAAATTGACCCCTTTTTTTAATCCTTCCAGACATTTTGACTATTTGTTATCGATTTTTCACGTGAAGATCTCTAGATCTCATGTAAGTTTCCTTAAACTTAATGAAAAGTAATATCATAATAAATATTAATAAGATTTTTGTATATACCCTAAAATGTAAAAAAAAAAAAAAAAATTATACACTTTACAAAAAATTTCAAATTACTTTTAGAGTGAGTATTTTTTAATTTTTTTTTATTAGCACACCATCACGAGCACCCCCTGCTGCTCTGCCCTACGATTCTAGCAAGATATGTAAATAAGGAAACCCAATAGCCAATTTTTTATCCCTAGTCTTTTTCTGCAAATGTGAGGACGGTCTGGTATTTTTCAATTTTTAAGATAATCTCTGACTATTGAGTTTTCTCCCCTGATCATGATTCAAACACAGAACCTGAGAGTCCAAAATGTAACACCCCAATAATTTTTCTTTTAACAGGTGATCTATGCCTCGGGGTGAGTAGTTTTCAATCTTCCATGGGAGAATTGAACCCTCTCACTCTTGAGCCCAGTAAAAAAACACTTGGCATGAAAATTAATTTAGGGATTACTATAGCACATGTCATAATTTAGATTCAACATGACTGAAGTACTTGTCATGATCTCAGAGACTTTGCATGTTAGTTTCATAACACAAACAATAATGTCAAATAAAAAAATTAAGAATGTTATGATGTTTTTTTTAAATTGTAATTAAAGTAGAAAATAGAAAATATTATTTTATTAGCATTTGTTTTTTGTTTCGATGAAATATGTGTTCCCCTTTTGGCAAAGGATTATAACTATTAAATAAAAATAAAAATATAGTATATATGGACCTACAAAAGTTCTGTCACCATATGAAAAAAAAAAACTAACATAAATAAATTTATCAAATGACTTTGTGTTTTTGTTTTTCATGAATATATCATTTTCAATAGCTGTCTATAAACAAATGGGTTTAAAGTATAAATAAATAATAAATTTAATAAAATTAAAATTCTTACAAGCATATTCATGACACTAGTTTTGAAATTACGTAGATAATTAGGACATTTTTCTCTAGAAATGTAAACAAGATGTGGCACTTATTCATATTCTAAATGATCTTCCTTGTTCTCTCCTATAATATAATTAATTAAATTAAAATAAGGTAATAGGCCAAGTAATTAGATTTGAATGGTTAATTAGATGTGGCATTGGTGAACATTAATGATATAAATATTGCTAAACCTTAATTCTTAAATTCTAAAATATGTGTTACATGTTAATTAGTTTAATAAATAATAAAAATTAAAATAAAAATATTAATTACTAAATATAAATTTACTAAAATTTTCTGAATTCCAACATCAAACTTTCTGCTAATAGAAATGGTATTTGGTGTCGGCTTTGCTCTTTTTTATTAATAAGATTTTTCAACTTTTATTAAAAAAGAATAATATCACACGTATCAAGGTTGAATAAAATAGAGAGATATTGTGTGAGCAACATTTGTATTTTTTTTTAATTGTAGCGTGTGAGATGAGAAGAGAGAAAAGCAAGCGACAAGATGAATAGAAGTATACAAAAGTTTAGTTTATCAGAAATAATGAAATTGAATTGATTGAAAATACTAAATCAACTTGGTTTTAGTTAAGGGTCGATTTGATTTGGTTTGATTCAGTTATTAAATTTGGATATTTTGATTTTTTTTGGGTTTGATTTGATTTTTATATTGAAAAGAATCAAAATAATCGTACCGAGTGAAATTTTTAATTTTTTGAATTTTTTCAATTTTTTTGGTATTTTTGGATTTTTTTTGGTTTGTTCGATTTTTTTATTTTTTTTATCTTTTTGGTCAATTAGTTTTTTTATATTTGTTTTGGTTTTTTATGTTTTTAGTTTATTCCATTTTTTTGATTTATTTGGTCAATTTAGTTCAATTTTTTTACATAATTTTGATTTCTTTTATTTTAGCATTTATCAAACCAACCCCATATGATTTCGATTTACGAAGCAGACAAATTAAATTATTTATTTTTCTTGATTCCTCAACTTTTAAACAGTGAAAAAAAAAAGTATTTAACTTTTAAGGTAGCCCAAATCATCACATAAACAACTTGGAGGAATCCAAGAAAAACACATGTTAGAGTTCAAGAAATTAAATTATATATCTTATTGACCAATACACTCATCGAGTCCACCAGCAAATCCTCCAATATTAATAAATAATTCAAATACTGTAAGGCTTTTAAAAATTTCATCATAGATGTAGATGAATTATGTAAAATTATTATTTTGGTGGCAAATTTTTAGCAAATAAATTAAATTAGAAACTACTGAGCAATTATGCTAACCTCTCAGGCAAGCAGTGTCCCCACCGGTCCAATTCCTATTTACAACCAGGTCTGGCCCGACCCTGAGATTTGAGAGGCTAGACCCCTGAGATTTGAGGAGCCCAAAGGAAAATTTTCTATGAGGTCCTAAAATTTAAGTATATAATATATTTCATTATATAATATTATATATATATAAGTCAAGCCCTAAAATTTTATATGAGATTTCCTTGACTGCTTCTTCTCATTATAGCCTTTCTGTCTTCTTGAGATGGGTTCAGGTCACTTCTTTTCAATATAGCATAATTAATGGGTTACTATGGTATTAGATGGATCCAGGTCGAGAGACTGTCTTATAATTGAGAGTGTATAAGGCATGAAACCTTATCTTCTTTCTATTATTTTATACAGTCTTCCTATCTTCTTTACATTATTTATAAGATGGACCCATCCCGTCTAAGTCCAAAATCGACCCTGGTGGGGGTCCTAGACGACTGCCTTGAAAATATGGATAATCCTATTTGTACAGAAGCTAATTTGCAGGTGGATTTACAGGTAAGATAAAACGACTATTTTGTCCCCCTCTCTCTTATCTAAATGACCACTTTACCCATTTTTATCCTCTCTCCCTCCTCACCTGGCCGACTCCTCGCCTGGCTGTCTCTCGTCTAGATGACAGTCGCCTCGCGTCGAGCAACGAGTGCGAGGCAGCGGCGGGCGACGAGGTAGAGACAACGGCTAAAGGGGAAAGAGGAGAAAGAAAGAGAGAGAAAAGAGAAGATAAGTCACGAATTTCTAGCGATAAATCCTCAATTTATCACGAGAAATTCATTCTGTAAATCCACTTATAAAACTATTTCTGTACAAATAGCATTATCCTGAAAATATACCCTTAGAGCCAACCCTATTTACAACCCCAAGTAATATCACCAATATTTTTCTTGTCTTCTAGTCATCTTGCATTGTTTCAGTTTGTTTTCCCTCATTTGTGGGTGTGCTGTTTTAGTTGTGATTATTAAAAAAATACTACTAATAATCAAATTATCAAAAAGGAATTAACAAAAGTACTTTTATTGCTAATACTGTTTGTATATTAAAATGCTTTCAATATTTTTAATTTTAATGCTAATACTTTTATTATTTTGAATTTTAAACTTTTTTAAAAATAATATTTTACATTAATAAACCAGATATTCTAAAACATTTTCATATGCTAATTAACTTTTAAAAAGACATTCATATCCATAAGTTTAAACTTCACAGTAAATCATACCAAATAAATACTGCCACTGAATACTATTTAATCCATAGGTCATACCATAAATGGCCGTCACATAAAGATCAGAGTGGGGCTGGCCCAACCCTTAAGCTATTTATGCGGCCGCATAAGGCCCCAAATATTAGAAGATTCATCATTTTAAAAATTTATAATATATATTATTTTTTTAATAATAATTTTTTTTATTTTCCTTTCTTCATTTTTTAATTTTTAACCATTGCTGGCTCAATGTGCATTATTTATTTTTTTATAAAAAAAATTAATACTCTTGAGAAGGATTCAACAAATTTTTTTGTCTAAGACCCCAATTTTGTTGAGCGAGCTCTGGATCAGAGTAACCATAGCAATGTTATGACCCAAAAGGAAAAAGTTATGGCTTGTTTGAAAATGTTGTGGTTTTTAGAATTTTTGTTTTATTTTAAAATTTTGAAATGAAAACAGTAGAAATGTTGTTGGTTTTTACATTCTATTTTTGAAATTTTGACAACTTTTGAATGAAATGAAAAAAATAGAATGAGTTTAAAACCCATTCACTTTCCATGTTATCATTTTTCACCCAAAAGTTATTATCATTCTCTCTCTTTCTCCCCACCCAACCAAGAAGACCTTATTTCTTGTAATTGTTGAGCAGAGTTATAACATCTCAAAGTTTCTAGCAACCCTGCATCAGAGCCATACTAGTGACTTAGCTTTTGTTTTCGACGATGTTTTTAGCACGACAAACTTAGCAGCTTTGACACGGTTGTAGTTTTTCCAAACCAAGTACAACCACTCTATTCATCCAACTTACAGTTGCACTTAGTGTCATTGGTATTTCTGGCAACAAGCGGCTCTTGAAACGTTATCATAATTGACTATTTTCACGACAAACTCACTAGGTCTAATGAGTTTTAGACTCATTGCAGTAGATTTAATTAGTGACATTGCTGTCATGGTTCACCGCTACACCTAACTCATTGGTTTTTTAACTAAGAGTGGCTCCAATGACTAGATTAATAGATCCAATTATTTTCATGGTGAACTCACCAAATCCAACGAGTTTCAAGCTCTTTATATATAGTAGTATATTCGGCAACATTGCAACCATACCCGATTACTGCACCTAACTAGTGAATTTTCCAATAACAAGCGAGTCTAATAACCAGATTTGAATGTTTTCTAGTCATTTTCAAGGCCGCCCACATGAAGTTTGGCGAGTTGTAATGTTTGAATGATTGTAGGGTTATCAATATTTTTTTTTTTTCACCCACAACATGACTTTAATGTTTTTTTAGTTTTCACTTTCATTTTCTTAGTAGTTTACCAATAATTTTTTTGACCCATAGCATGAATTTATTATTTTCAATTTTCATTTTCATTTTTTTGACATAGATCACATCAAAATGATTTCAACTTTCATTTTTTTGGACATATTTTTGAAATATAACCACATGCTTCACAAATATGTATATATATATATATATATATATCAACAATTCAACAAAATGAAAACAAGACGACTTTCCATGAAAGCCTTTGTGACGCCGGCCAGCACTGAAAAGTGAAACTATCAATTAATTTGTTCAAACATACCGAGTAACCATAGCAAATCATCACAGAAGACTCAACTGGAGGAGTCCATTTTGCTTAACTGCGCAAACAATGTTGCCAAAGCCGCTGACTTGTAGATGGTCGGCAATGGAATCCCGTATTTCCCTCTCGCAAACAAGCCTTTCAAGAACGCCCAGAGAAGCAGCACCACACAGACGCTGCAAACAATCTCCCCAGTCCTGAACCTGTCTCCGTCGCGAGCAGGGCGGAACCCTAGCACTGCAGCGGCCAGAGCGGCCAGGTTCACTAGCAACACGGTGGTGCCGGGAATGAATATTGGGGAGTCATTGAATGTGAACCTCCCGGCGTTGGCATTCTTGTCGTCGCCAGTACCTAGTTGTTCCTTCTGGGTGACTTGGAAGACAGTGTCCGAGATTCCGAGGAGCTTGAGGCCAACGCTCAAGGCTCCGAAGAACCAGGCGTTCATGGCGGCAATCCTCGACATTCTCTGATTGTTCCACCAGGTGCGGATTGACAGGCCAATTCGCAAGTCCTCAGATAGAGTATAGAAGTTGTAAATGAAGAAGAGGAAGCTGGTTATCAAGAAGCCTGGATCTCCCACCTGCATGGCCAGGCCAACTAAATATAGTTAATTAACAATGCTATGCCATGGCCAGACCAACTAATATCATTTTTAAATAGTGAATATTAAAACTTTTTGCAGAAATGTTAGTTAAGCAGGAAGCTTTTTACACTTTGGGTGACACTTAATTTTGATGGGATGGGTAGGATTATTTAGTGTAGAGGTGAATGCATAATATATCAATGTTGAGTGTAATGAGAAATTAATATAGCAATTCAGTGTCCAAATAACATTTTTGTACTTTATGTTAGTTGGTGTTAAGTTAAGACAAATCTATTTATTACAATAATATTAACCAATAAAAAATATTAAGTTCTAAAAATAACAGGTAATAAATATAAACGATGTGTATTTAATAATCGTTGCCAATAGTTAGCATTAGTTTTACAACAATGCAATTTTTTGACACATTTTGTAGACTATATTCTTAGAATATATTTGATGGGGAAATACCCAAATAAATAAAATAATTAATCTCGTTTCAAACATATTCTCTTATCCAACTCAAATTAAAAGGATAATTTTACAAAATCTAACTCTCGAATCTTAATCTCGAAAAACAAGTATTTTTATCTACATCGACGAGTTTGCGAAGTCTATCAAACTTGATTAAGTCTTCGTTAACTCTATCTGATCCAATGTATTTTTCTCTAATTTCAAATAATCAAATATGAGAGTATTAGAGATAATTTCAAATATTTTATCTCACTTTATCTTCAAAAAATTCAAACTTGGTGTTACCTTTATCTAATCCAAGAGATTTGCCTACAACTTTAAGCTGATCAGGCTTTGGGAATTTCAAACATAACGTCAAACATATACACTATCTTATTTTTTGTTTATCTAAAGATTGAAACCCCAAGGATTAATAAAAAATCTCATAGTGTCAATATATATTTATTGTTCATTTATTATACTAACTTAAATGTTAAATATTATATTAAAAGAATTAGCTCCACCTTTCCTTTACAAATGAGCAGAGATGGTAATTGTTCTTGAACACTACTATCGATATCATTATTGATATATTCTTTTTAATTGTTAGATTATGTAATATAAAATCATAAAAAAATATGACTTGGACATAAGTATAATGTTAGAGTACGTGTAAAAGTAAATTATTTATTTTAGAGAGAGGAAATTGAAGTAAATTTTATTTGAATGTTGCAGCTGTATATGATCCAAAATGACTTGGATACTCTGCGATGACTCTAGACGAGGAATGGGACAAAATCCTTCTACATCTGATGGTCCTTCTCTCATTAATCAAAAAATGTACGGTTATTAATTACTAAAAAGTTGGGGTTCTATTCCAACTTTTAAAGAAAGTAAATAAATAAGTTATCACATGTTAGAATAGACCACCATTTAATGAGTATTAAATTATATATATATATATATATACTCAGTGCCTTTTAAAATGGATTACTATTTCTAAATGCTTGATAGTAAGTTATTTTTGATCAATTTAAAACTAAAGGTAGATTACTATCATATATTCAAAATTTATATATATATATATAATAACATATAATTACTCTAATAATGCAGTATCATAATATATTTTTGTGATGTCTTTTCTTGTAAGGATTCTTATCGCTCGGTCTCACGATTTTTAATAAGAAAGATAAATTTGAATTTGATCCACAAAAATTATGTAGAAAGTGAATTCAAATTTGAGAACTCAAATCATTTACTACTCCTTACTGACCACTAGAGTAATTCAACGAGACATAATATATTTTTTAGTTTTTAGACACGTACCTTGGGCAAGAATTGAGTGTCGGCGATGATACAATAGGCCGGGAGAGCAGCGTAACAAAGCTCAGGAATGGATCGTAGGCCCCACAAAAGGACGTTAAAGTAAGCCAGGGCTTGTTGAAACTGGAGCCTCCCTCTCAACGTAAAGATGAGTGGACTTCTCAAGTCGAACAGGATCTCAAGTAGCCCAATGGCCCACCTCTTATGTTGGATCATGGTTGCAGGCCCACCGGAAGGCAGGTGGGTCAGGCGTGCAGTAGGCTGATTTCCAACCCTTCCCGTGGATGCAAATCCCAGTTTGAATGTGTTCTGCTGTCGACCTGTACATCCATCCAACCTGTTAAAAAGGCGCAAATATCATATTTTTGTCTGAATTTTAGATTCTTTTTGAAAAAATTAATATTATCAATTCACTTCCTAGTTGTATCAATCTTGTGCAATTACATTTATGGGATTCCGTTAGTTGCCCGACGCAGGCAAAATGAAAGACGAGCCCTCACCTCCACTCTCACCCCCTGCACGCATTTTGCGTGTTGCCCGATAGGACTCTACATTTATGTCATTTGAAAATCTCTAAAATCTTTTACATATGTTACAGCAATTACTTAACGTCTTCATGTCTGTTTCAAAGAGATAATGTTAACATAATTACTCTAAATAATACTACCAAATGACCTAACAATGAGTGAGAGTCAGGGCGAATCCATGTATGAGCTGTCCTGGACAGCTTACAATTAAAAATAATTTTTAATATAAAAATTAATTTTTTAATATAAAAAATAATAAATTTTACTAACAATTCAGTCAAAAAAAATTCAGTCCAACCCAAAATTTTTTATGCATAATTTTATATCTTAAAAAAAAAAAAAGTTAATCTCTCTCATTTCTGGACCGTCCCTCCCCTGGTGAGAGTTAGAATGGTAGCAATAAGGCAAAGAAGAAGTCATCACCTCACTGCCCCATTTGGTACCACACTAGTAGCCACAACCAGCAACAGCGTGAGCCGCCTCGATAGAACCCAACGAATCGTCACGTGAAGTGCTAGTCGTCGAGCCTGACAGTATCTCGGCAACTGG
Organism: Diospyros kaki; assembly: GCA_036245055.1. NCBI lineage: Eukaryota > Viridiplantae > Streptophyta > Magnoliopsida > Ericales > Ebenaceae > Diospyros > Diospyros kaki. Next base: position 15,390,185 of record BSEG01000008.1, read on the forward strand.
TGTGGTGAGCTCCATTGAGCTTCCATAAATGCTCTTCAATGCCTCAATGTTCTTCAACTTCGCTATCCACAAGAGCATGAATAAATTATTACAAAAGTATTGTAGGTGTTAAAAGTTATATTATTTCTATTACATAATATTGAAGTAGATGATTTCTCACCAGGAACGGATTTACAATTGGGGGGGGGGGGGGACAGATGAGACAAAATTGAGAATATGTATATTATATTTATTTTCAATCTCTATTTCCCCCGCCTCACCGAATCTTAAGAAACTATCACTCAATCAAATTAAATATTATATTTACTTTAAATATCTCTCACTAAACTCTCCCATCTCCCACTCTAATAAAATTAAAAATTATAAAAATTATATTTATTATAAATTTTTTCAACACTAATCTCTCTCCTCCCTCACCTCCTCTACAATTCAACCATTCGACCAAAAATTTGAAAGACTAAAATGTAAACTCTATTTTTCTAATTTCTTCTTTTTATTTTCTCTTAAGAATACATCTATAAATAATTAATTTTATAAAATCTAACCATTTGATCTTAAATCTGATCATATATTCATCGTGAAAGTGGTCCCGATCTATAAGAGGATAAGTCTTTTAGAATTTTCAGCAATTAGTTTTATTTTTTCAGTACATATCCATGATATATGTGTATATACGCATGATTTGAGTTTAGCAGAAAGTTTAAACTTAGGATTATAGAGATTTAGGTGTATCGGGTGGTTGATTTTGATCGTCGAATTCAAAATATGAAGACTGGACAAGAACATCTATGATTTTGTGAAGACTTAAATCTAAGTACAATATTTTTGCTTTTGAAACTAAATAATTTTTTTAAAAAATATGTGTTTAAGTTTATGTAGAAATATTATAATGATGTTTGATATAATATTTTGATGTCATATTATAATACTTTTTTATTAATATAAATAATTATTATATAACTTTAAATTTTATATTTTTTGTTATGGTTGTTTGTCCCCTATATCCTAGCTCCACCCTTGTTTCTCACCATTAATTCGATTGTCATTTGGTGATGAGCCATAAATAATTTTTCTCCTGTGAAAGCAGCTTGTTCCTTGGTAGAAGGGTCCTTGAATCCCCACAATTTCATACCCCAAGTACTAACGGTGCAACATATCCCAAAAAAAGCAGTTTAGGCTTAGTTGGAAATGATTTCTAGGAAATAAATTTGAGATGGGATTTTTCATTCATTTTAGTTTGTAAAACAATGGAAGCAAATTAAAACTTTTAAAAAGATAACACATATGGTTCACTTTCCAGATTTTGTATAAATATAATGAATATCTCTCATATTTCAAATATTAGATTAATTAACCAATTGTAACATTTAGAAGTTATACCAAATTGTTCAATGTCATTAGATTTACATTACAACAAATACTCTAGATAATTTATGTATTTATATGGATTTCTTAACGTCTAGGGTTGCAAATGAGCTGAGTCGTTCGGGCTCAACACGATATTCGATTTGATAACATCTCATTCGAGTTTGTTTATTAAGTTAAACGAGTAGAGTTTAAACTTAATTTTAAATATCAATTTGTAAATGAACTAAGTTTGAGGTCAGTAAAATTCGACTCGTTAGCTAGTGAGTTGGCTTAATTAAAAATTCGTGAGCAGACCCGATTAGAAGTTCGTGATTAGCTAGTAAAAACATGCTCATTTATAAATATTATATAAATACATTAATAAATTTATTTATAATTTATAAATATATTATTTAACGTAACTACATATACATATAATTATTATATCTATATATAATATATATCATATGTACATGAAGGTGATTGATTTAATGGGCAGAAACCCATTTCTTTTTCCCTCTTCTCTTCATTTCCCTTCATCACCCACCTGTTCCTCTTCTTCTTCTTCTTCTTTCTCCAATAGGTATAGCATAGTAGCAGAGACAACATTCTTCTTTTCTTTTTGGCCTAGGGACCACCAACGGCGATAGCTTCTCCTTTTCTTCATTGGTTGAAGTGATCGACAAGCTATTGTCTATTTTCTTTGATCAATTGGCGTGCGACCTCTTTACCGATTTAGCTCCTTCTTCGACTGTCGGATGCTTCCAACATCGACCTATTCGTCACCTGTAACTCCAAGCCCCTTGTAGAGCTTTTTGATGAGTCGAACCTAAGCCGAGCTCGAGTTGGGCTTTTAGGCTTGAGCCCATACAATTACTTATTGAGCTAAGCCTAAGCTCACCAAAGCGAGGCCCGACTCAATTGCAACCCCATTAACATCCATATAATAAATAGGGAAGTCACATGATTTTTAAAATATAGATAGTTCATATTATAATTTAACAAAATTTTAGGGATGTCAAAGTGTAATTTAGTATAAAAAAATTGTTTTCATATATATATTTGAAAAAAAAAATACATACCTGAAAGAAAGCCTCAAATCAATTTCCAAATGGGTCCTCTTTCAATCCACCATAGAAGTATTGTGGAGATTGAACAAATCCACAATCTTTTTCATTCTTGATGCCCATCAACAAACACGTGGCATGAAGAATAATTTTGGAATTGTTTATATAAGCGTCAAAGTCTAGATTTAACATAATTGAAGCATTTGTCATTACTCCTAAGACTCTTATCTGTTAATGTCATAGTACAAATGATGATATTAGATAAATAATTAAGTAATAAAATAAAAGAACGTTCTTATAAATTATTTCTTTTTGGATAAAACAATATTATATAACAAAAAATCAAATCAAAATTCTTACAAGCACATTCATGGCGCTAGCTTTGAAATTATGTGGGTGATTGAGGCGTTTCTCTCTAGAAATATAGATAAGATATGGCACTGATTCATCATTTGAACCATTGTTTTCCCATATAACCTAATTGATTAAAAAAGAAAAGGTGATTCCAATAATTGCACAAATTTACTGTTTATTATTATTATTATTATTATTATTATTATTATTATTATTATTTTTACACACAAGTTGAGCTGATATGGGGCTGGCCTTGGCAAGTAGTGTAACGACCCGTTAGTGGATCTAGGAGTTTATTGGTGTTTTGATGTGAACATTTAATTTTTTCTTTTATTAATTAGTGGTGGGAAATATTATTTTGTGTGGGGAAAAGTCCAATTGAATTGGGCTATTGATTTTTGGCTAAGCCATGTGCTAGTGGTGGGTTTATTTTTATAGGAATTAAATTGGGTTGGGGCAAGTGGCAAGTAAGTCCATTGGGTCATATTTTAGTTGGGCCTAAATGAATTGAAGTATTGAGTTGGGCTTAGACCAATGTATATAAATGTTAGGTTGAATTAAATAAAGAGGAAAAAATGAAAACAGGTAAGAAATGCCCATTAAAGGCATGAGTAAGTTGGGTATGAGTGTTATGTGTGAGGGGCAAAATTGAAAATTTGGGAGAAAATGTGGGTGGAGAATGCACGTGGAGCCCATTCTCCCCCGGCTTCTCATTTCTTTCAACATTTTTCTTCTCTCTCTTCATTTCTTGCTCCTTCTCGACAACTTCCTTCATTTTCTTCTTTCATTTGGTGTGTTGGAATCAAGCTCTCAAGTAGGAAGATTTCAAGCTCTTAGAGTGCTTCTTCTTCTCTTGGGCTTTTTCATCAAAATGCAAGCTTCCTTCCCCCTTTCTCCTATCTTTTAATGCAAGGTATATCATCTCTTCAATGGTGGTTTTTGAAAACTTGTAGTTAAATGCATTAGTTTCGTGTTTTTCTCAAATCTCGTGGATTTCCTTCAAATGTATCATTAAGTTTTGTTTTGAGTTCTATGGAGCTTGTTTTCACCATCTTTTATTCAAGGAATGACAACTTGGGGGTTAGGGTTTTGTTTGTGGTCGTTTGGGAGTTTGTCATTCATAGGTTTTCGGTTTCGTGTGAGTTTAGTCGATTTTTTGAGCTTTATATTTCGAAACATGCACTTTATATTTCGAAATATGGCCAACATAAACTTATATTTTGAAACATACACTATATTTTGAAACATGGCCAAAACAAAAACTTATATTTCAAAACATGCACTATATATTTCAAAACATGGCCAAAATAGAAACTTATATTTTGAAACATGCATTTTATATTTTGAAACATGGTAAAATATAAACTTATATTTCGAAACATGCACTCTATATTTTGAAATATAGCCAAACAAAAACTTATATTTCGAAACATGCACTCTATATTTTGAAACGTGTTCAAATACAAACTCATTGCGCACCTTGTACTGTTTTGACCATAACTTTTGATGTAGAAGTCCAAATTGAGATCCGTTTGAAGTATCATAATCTAGACTTTGAGGGCTTAGATTTGATATATAATATCATATACTTTGGTTATGGTTTGAGTTAGTTAAGACTTTTCTCAATCCAAATTAAGCATAATAATCATGTTTTAGGAAGGTGTTAAGGAGTGTTCTTGGTTGGCATGTCCATGGAATCTCATGTGTGATGCATTACTACCATTATCTTTACGCCTCTTATTATTTTTTTGGTGGGGCGGCTATGTTTTGCAAGTGTGAGATGAGATATTCCATTGAACGCTTGATGCGGGTGAGGTGGGCATAAACTCGATAAGTGACACTCTCATCACTGTAGGTGGCTGATGAATTTTGATATATCTATATGTAGTCACATGGATGTGGAGGCCTAGAAGGCCAGTGTGGCACATGTATTTCTATCATTATATAAATAATGCATGAGCACAGATTGGTGACTTCTTATGCTATGTGTCATGCATGGAAAAAGGGTATTATACCATTATATAAATTGTGCGAATATTACTCTACGAGTTAAATGTGTGCCCTGTTGTTAAGCAAAGAAATATCAATTATTGAGGTATTATTGATTAAGAAGGCATGATCAAAAGCTTTGTCTTTAAATGTCAGGTAGTAGTCTTCCATTGATTCTTATATTATGCATGCCTACATAGATCTATCTTATCATTATTCCTCTCATTATATATATATATATATATATATATGTTTGCTAAGCCTTGTGGCTCACTCGCTTGTTTTTATCATTCCAGGTAAGGGCAAAACTGTGGTAGAAGAGGAGTCTAGTAGAGCTCGAAGTTAAATTTAAACATGTACAAAGATCTCAATGTTAAAGTAAGGTGAGCCACAAGGCTCAACAAGTATAAATGAAATAAATAAGGGGTAATAGGAAATCGAAGCAAGGTAAAATTACATTACCCATTTACATAAGAAGTGACCATGCCATAATGCACAACACTATATGCTCATGTTATGCTTTACAACATCACGCAACCATGTACATCATACACGTAAATCCATATTATGCCTTACAACAATATGCCCCCATGCTATGCTTCATATCATCTTTGCAACACATGTATGCACTAAAATATATGCATACGGCCCTTAGGGCTCACTCATTAACAATATGCTCAAACCATATATAAACAACCTTTAAGGCTTACAATTATCAATATAAACAAATCATGAATACGGACCCCTCTGCCTAGCAACACACGCTTAACCCACCCAGACGTCACTAATATGGTCTACTAACAATGTCTTCTCCCAACTCAGAGGTCGGGGCCTATATAGTGCACACCTACCCTGCTAGGTTATTACCTAAAGCAGTCTAATAGTAGTACCCCTACACATTGCCCACCAATCATATGGATATCCTTTTTCCCCTCAACGCAATCATAGCCACAACGCAAAAGAATAAGTGTGTTAACTATTTATCATACATACAAACTCAATCTATAAATATGTATAATTTCATGCGTGATCACATGCTACTCACACCACTATGATTATGCAAATGCTTATGGATATTCATATGCCATTTTCATCTTTATACTCATGATTGGAGATTCAAGACAAGATCAACCACGACAATTAATACAAACCCTGAATATCCACATCATATGGTTCTCAGGGCTCATTTATAGTCCAACCCAAGGCCTTTACATTCATTCTTTGCCATAGCACATATAATCATAAAAGCATAGTCTTAATATATTTTCCATGCATATGTTCACACACTCGGGATCATACCCATGAGTACACTTCTACCCTCAAGAATATTTAACCTTGATGAGGAACCAAAAGATGAACACTCAAGCATTGGCAAGATTTTGAAGCATCGAGCAAACGAAAACGATCTGCAGAACACCTCAATGGTCGACAGCTAGGGCCTAAGACTCAAGAATGGTCGACAGTCTTGTCATAACGATCAATAGCCAATGCCCATACATTCGACGGTCGACAGCTATGGCACGATCGACTGACAACTAAAGCCCAATTCCCATAAACAGACAATAGCTTTAATATACTAGGCGACTGGAAGTGTTTTTCCACCTCAAAACCCCATGCATAAAGGACCTCAAAACACTCACATAGCATTCCCAATACTCATAGATTCTTAATCCCAAAGGTAGATACAACATCATTCCCAAAAAAATATAGGGTGATACAAAACCCTATTTAGCTTTCAAAAGATTCATTTAATCATTCAAGAAAAATGACTAGATCAACAAGATTATACATGGTAAAATAGGCAAGAATCATCATCTCAACAATAGGAAGAATAGCCAACACAAAAAGGGACAAATTCTAGAAAATTCTAGATTTTTAACAGATTTTTAAGAGCCTGATTTAAGCTCAATATTTGGTTAAATACCACAAATGATATACTGTTAGGAACCTTAGTTTCTAGAACAACAAATGGATTTGTAATCGAAAATAACCATAAAAATTTATTCTACAAAAATTGAAGCAAGGCATAACTCGCAACAATAAAATATCTAGATTTTTGGTAAAGATTAGCAAAGCCATTATGGACTCAAAACAAAACCAAATAATGAAAATAATATACCAAAACGAAGCTTAGAAAGTCTTGTTCACATAACAATAAACAAATCTCGATTCGGACATAAGCAAAAAAAGTTATAGGCTAAGGTATATAGTAAGGTCAAATTACACGAAAACAGAGAAGTTCTAAATTCAAGCAAGTATTTCACAAGACAATTACAAGCTCAAAACTTAGCCAAATAACTCAAGTAATATGTCTAAACAAATCCTATGATGTCTTTGTTTATAGAGAAGCAAAAGGATTTCAAATTGGATTTAACAACAGAAAGTTATATCCCAAAATGTACAGTATGCGTAATCTGGCCGAAAATTAATAGCTCTAAGTACAAACATTTCAAAATTTGAAAATAAGGGTTTCAAATATACAAGATGCAAGGCGCAAATTTCTAAAAGAGGAAAGGGGTTTAAGAACTTGCATTTGAAGGGAAAAATGAGTGAGAACTTGGATACAAAACAAAAAGGAAAAGAACTTGCCTTATATCTTCTTAACTCTTGCTAACGCAAAGCTATGGAAATAAGAAACGAAGCCGCACATCTTATTGCTACTCCAAGAAGAGAGGAAGAAATAAATGCAAGGGAGGGGACGAACTACTGCTCATGCTGCTGCTCTTACTATCTCTCATTACCCATTTTACATATAATAGATTAATATATATATATATATATGTATATACATGCTTGATTAGTGGTTAATTTTATAAAATTTTTGTTATAATTATAACACTCGTTTTGATTTTAAATTGGTTTAATTGAATAGTTATGTGTAATATATATCTATATATATAATATATAATATATTATAATAAACATATAAATATAATACATATATATACTCAATGGAATGCATGCATAGATTATCTATATAATATATAAGCATATAATATATCAATAAATATATATATAATATATAATAGATGATTTATTAATAATACTTAATTGCTTATTTGTAGGTATGAAGAAGGTAGGCTTGGAGACTCAAATTGGATTAAAGCCAATTAAAGCCTATGAAGAATCAAAACTCATGAAGAATTAAAACCCATGAAGAATTAAATCCCAACTTGAGCAACCCATGGAAGATATCATTTGGAAAAGGCCCAAGGATTATTTTTAATCCTAATAAAGATAAAAAACCCAATTATAGAGATTTATTTATTTTTATTTTTAAATATTTATTTTATGAGTGATTTATTAGGTGTGTTTTTTAGCTAAAATCCATTTAACTATTAGGTGTGTATTATAACTAAAATTCATTTAATTTTATGAGTGCTTTATTAGGTATGTATTTTAGCTAAAATTCATTTAACTATTAGGTGTGTATTATAGCTAAAATCCATTTAACTTTAAGTGTGTGAGTGCCCATTAGATATAATTATGTCTAGTTGAATAATTGAATTTGTGTGGTTTATATTGCATCTTATGGGCTATAAATAGCTCACTTGATTACATTTGTAAGGGTAATTATTATTCTTGAATCAAAACTTAGTTGTTTTCTTATATTTTCTCTTTGAGAATTATTCTTCTTCTCTTTTCTTTTCTCTATTGTTTTCTCATGTGATCTTACTTTCTTTCTTTTTTCTCTTTAATTCTTATGTCATTTATTGTTACTTAATTATCCACAACCTAAATGACCGGTTAATTTATGTCTTTAAATTTCTGCAATTTTAATTCTTGTCTTTTTATTATTCACCGCCTAAATGGCCGGTTAGTTTATGCTATTTTAATTCCTGTCATTTAAATTCTGTTATTTAAATTATGCTATTTAAATTCCTGTTAATTAATTTACAAATAAAGATGAGTAGCTAAACCCAATCTTGAGTTAAGATAAGGACAGTGTCAAACGCCAATGATTCCCAAATAAAGCTACGCTTTAAATGAGTTATATTGATTTAAATTTCAATATGAGTGTATATTTTTAAATTAAGAAATCACTAGCTTTGGATTGGAGTATAAGCCCAACTTAGAACTTTCATGCCACGTATGAGAGTTACTAGAATTGGAAACGCTATCATATCCCAACCTAATCAAAATTCCATAGGTCATGAGTCGGTCCAACCAACACCCATCCCTAAGAGTGATGACCCAATTGAGAGACTCGATGACCCAATGATGGTGTACTCTGTCATAAAACAAAAATTGGACAAAAAATAAACAAGTTTAGAAGAAAAAACCAAGGAGGAAGAAGAGGATAAAATCTGAGAGCCAAAATGTGAAGATGTCATAGGTCTATCCATATTTAAACCTAAATTTCTACCTTTTAGGCTAGTCTATGTTATTGGGGATAAAATTAAACCGAACATGTGTGAGGTGTTTGTGCGAATTAATGTGTCGTGCTCTGATGTAATAAAACCAACACCTCCGGATGATACATTTTCAAAATATGTATGTGCATTCATGAGAAAAATCAATTTACATAATTTTGAAAATAACTTTAAAAGTGGTGTAATGAATGAGAGTTATTATACGATTAGGTGGACAACCACTCATTTGATCCTTAACTGAAAAAAAATAAAAAATTCTAAAAATAATAAAACATTTTTTTAAAAAAATAAATAAATATATATTTAAAGAAAAAAATAGATATAATAAAATTAAAAAAATTATTATTATTATTATCATTATTTTATTTTATTTTTTTATTTTTTTTTAGAGAGAAAAGAGGAGACAGAATTAATGCTGGTGGTAGTCACTTTTCTCAGGCAGTGCAATCACATTGCCCTATAAAGAAAGAAGCACACTGCCAAATGTTGAAAAATGAGACGCTAGACGATACCAATTGTATCAACGCAATTATGGCATGTCTCGAGCCGAGTGTGAAATAGTGACACCCATTTCTCTATAGGAGATTCCATATCTATAAGAGGCAAGCCATACTTCTGCAAACAAGCTCAATCTTCTCTCTTTCATGTTGTTCTCCGATCAGGTACTCTCGTTCATTTTGTAAGATTTATAGTTTATACTTTTCTCTTATTATAGTTGTTTCTTTTAATTAAAAAAAAAATAGATCTTCAACTCTCAAAAATTCCCAAGTACTATCCATCTCTCCCAATGAATGATTTGAAAAAAATTTATGCTGGTAGGTGTGAAAGACTTAAAATATTGATGCGTAATAACATCCCTGAATATATTCGTTGGCTGATCGAAGCAAAAGTTCGATTAGCTGGTGAAACTTCACCTAATTTTAAGCACTTTCCAGATTTGAGGAAGAGTAGTTTTGCAAAGAAACGAAGAGCAAAAAGAGTGAAGGGTTGTCATAAATGTGTTCGTTGGACATGTAACACACGATGCAAATCTGTGGGGTTTACGTCCATAAATCGAGAAGATAAAATTAGTTTAATAAAGGATGGACTGAGTAAGGAGTCTTTGGATGGTATCTGATTGACTCTTGAGACGCATCTAATTATTGTACAACTTGCAGGATTTTTCTTGGTTGTGTTCTTAAAAAAAAAAAAAACTGTGGAATGTTATTAGATAAGTCTATGATAAGATGGCTGAGTAAGGAGTACTTTATGTACTCTTGAGATGCATTTTGTTTATCTTATGATTTACATGAAATTTTTATTTTAGTGTGAAAATATAAATATATATATGGTATGCTCATTTGTTTGTTTGAGTTTTAGCAGTTCACAATAAATCTATGGATTTGTGGAGTTACAGGTATTCCTAACAACCCTATTTTATTACTGCAATTCAGGTTGGGGGGTGTAAGGTCTAGTTATGAATTATCTGGTTCGTGATTAACTGTGAATTTGCTATTGTTTGCTTGTAGTCTTGTGTGAATTGATTATCTTTATCTGCTTTTCTAAAAAAAAATTGTGTGTTTTAAATAACGATATTCCTAAAGTTTTGGAGTTATGCACTAATAGTTGGTTAAGTTTGTAATACGAAACATGAATGCATTAATTTCTTATTTGAAAACGTATATGTATTAGAACAAGTAATTTGCATTCATCGGGTATTCAAAATTTAAAATTGGTTATCGGTTATAAAGTCAAATGTAACAATAATTAGCTGATTAATACATTGTATGATCCCTCAATAGAAGTGAAGACTATTACCTAAGTGAGTGTTTGAGCCTAATAACCGTTAATTCTGAGTGAAATAACACTTACTCTAAATATGCTTTATTGTTTATCTCATCTTTTCAATGGCTTCAAAACATCAATTTGTTTTGAATGTCTAGTATGATAGCTGATGAATTTGACTGGTTTCAAATTCTGAATTAGATGACTGAGTAGCATTGTTTTGTAGAATCATGATAGGGGATCAATTTCTTTCATTTTGAACCTATTAACCTTTTTCTTTCTTTACATTAACCTCTCTTGTTAGCCCATTAAGCCAATTGTAGTACAATTTCTTTCGTTACCCTCGTTTAACCCATAACCATATGAATTTTGTCCAACCTGGTGTGTTTTTAGAAATTAGTCTATCTAGCTATTTTCATATTTAAAAAAAAGAAAAAAAAAGAAAAGAAAAAAAATTTAAAAGAAAAAAAAAAGAATTATCTTAGCTATTTTGCATAAGTGTTTCAAAATAAATGCTAAAAAATATATATATGTCCAGTTTGATATTAGTGTTAAAAAAAAAAGTCCCAACACACCATTTGCACACTTTACCCTTTTATTTGACAACCAGTATTAACCTCATAGCCCCATTATAACCAAGTCTGGTCCCTCTTGATACTATAAATGATGTGATCTCAAAATTCGAGTTTGGAGTAGGGAATCATGTTTAAATTCAGAAGTTACTCATCTAGAGCATTATTCCAGTCATGAAATTATGTCATTTTCTCTATTCTTTCATGAAAATACGTTCCTTGTATTTAGGATGACACCGAGTTTTGAACTTATTCTACATTTACTCTTATAATGATGCACCCCTTTGTGTGTACACTTGAGAAATCCTTTTTATTTGAGGAAAAATCTATAGTAAGTTTTAAAGTCAAAATTTCAAGAGAGTAAGTCTGTGTGTTAGTTATCCTAATTGCCATTCCTGAGATTATATGACCTTTAACTAAAAATTTGATTTAGAATGCTAAATTACTTATTCGATTTTATGCATTTTAGTTTCGAATTTGAAATTTTTACATTCATACAATTATTGTGAATAAAGCTTGGCAAGTGTATAGTTTGATTGCTAATAGACTAGCAATGTTTAAGTTGGGGGGTATGATTAGTGGTTAATTTTGTAAAATTTTTGTTATAATTATAACCCCCGTTTTGATTTTAAATTGGTTTAATTGAATAGTTATGTGTAATATATATCTATATATATAATATATAATATATTATAATAAACATGTAAATATAATACATATATATACTCAATGGAATGCATGCATGAATTATCTATATAGTATATAAGTATATAATATATCATATAAATATATATAATATATAATAGATGATTTATTAATAACACTTAATTCCTTATTTGTAGGTATGAAGAATGTGAGCTTGGAGACTCAAATTGGATTAAAGCCCATGAAGAATTAAAGCCCATGAAAAATCAAAATCCATGAAGAATCAAACCTCATGAAGAATTAAAGCTCATGAAAAATTAAAACTCATAAAGAATTAAATCTCAACTTGAGCAACCCATGGAAGATATCATTTGGAAAAGACCCAAGGATTATTTTTAATCCTAATAAAGATCAAAAACCTAATTGTAGAGATTTATTTATTTTTATTTTTAAATATTTATTTTATGAGTGATTTATTAGGTGCGTTTTTTTATCTAAAATCCATTTAACTATTAGGTGTGTATTATAGCTAAAATCCATTTAACTTTATAAGTGCTCTATTATGTATGTATTTTAGCTAAAATCCATTTAACTTTAAGTGTGTGAGTGCCTATTAGATATAATTATTTCTAGTTGAATAATTGAATTTGAGTGGTTTGTATTGCATCTTGTGGACTATAAATAACTCACTTGATTGCATTTGTAAGGATGATTATTATTTTTGAATCAAAACTTAGTTGTTTTCTTATATTTTCTTTTTGAGAATTGTTCTTGTTCTCTTTTCTTTTCTCTATTGTTTTCTCATGTGATCTTACTTTATTTTTTTTCTTCTCTTGAATTCTTATGTCATTTATTGTTACTTAATTATCCACCGCCTAAATGACCGGTTAATTTATACCTTTAAATTTATGTAATTTTAATTCTTGTCTTTTATTATTCACCGCCTAGGTTAGTTTATGCTATTTTAATTCCTGTCATTTAAATTCTGTCATTTAAATTATGCTATTTAAATTCCTGTTAATTAATTTACAAATAAAGATAAGTAGCTAAACCCAATCTTTGGTTAAGGCAAGGACAGTGTCCAACGCCAATGATTCTCAAATAAAGCTACGCTTTAAATGAGTTATATTAATTTAAATTTCAATATGAGTGTATATTTTTAAATTAAGAAATCACTAAGTTTGCATTGGAGCATAAGCCTAACTTAGAGCTTTCATGTCACGTATGAGAGTTACTAGAATTGGAAACGCTATCATACCTAAATTCGGATGATTAATTTAGTTGTTTTGTGTATTAATTATTATTGAATTTATGGTAGTTGCTTAAATTAGAATCTCATATATCATGTATGGGGATTGTTTAAATTAGAACTATTATCATCTCTAAATTGCATTTAATAACAAACCCTCATATCTGAAATTAAATTAATGTTACTAATCTTTTCTACTAAAAATTGGGAATCAATGGGTTGGTGCTGAAATTGCCTTAACTCAAGACTTATCTAATTCTATATTTTTACATTCAGTGTTTATTTTAACTTTTGTCTCACTTTATTTCCTAGCATCTGTTATTTGAAAATCCATAAAAAAATCATATTTCCAATTCATCCAAATGTGTGTGTGTTTGTGACATTCTTTTTCTTTTGCCATAAATAAATCTCTCAGTGGATGACCTGGACTCATCCAGAAAATATAAATTTAAATTTAGACTACAATTGCACTCGTACACTAACGAGTATAAACGTTTCACCAAAATAAAGAAAAAAATATAAAAATTTTAATGTGTTTTTATTGTGTTTTAATTGCAGAGTGAGAGTGCAGCCAATGCTAAATTGGTAGAACATGATTGGAAGATAATAGAAAAAGATGAAAATGAGAGGATAAGAGAAGAAAACGAAGAGACGTTGAGGGAGATGCATGCCCAGCATGTTTTCTGAAATTAAATGAGAGAGAGAGAGAGAGAGAGAGAGCTCCTAGTGCATTCCACGCACACTAAAATGGGAGGAAAAGGTAAAGCCATGGACATGAAATTTAATCTAAAACTAAAATGAAATGAAGGCTTAAGTTCGCTACCCATAAGTCCCACGTTCAGGGATTCCATTTTTTTGTAGTGGCTTACTCCTGGATAGTCCCGCTAGCATAGGATATCCAAAAGGATGTTATCACAATGATGATATAGAACAATAACATACAATACCATATTACTATCTTTAGATAGATTCAGCGGAAGCCAACATAAAAGTTTAAAACATCTTGACACCATGGCTTACACAAGTGAAATACAAAGGCACTAACAAAATTTACAACATAAAATTTCCTCACAACATGCCCTCATCACAATACTAACATGGACTGTCTAGTCTGAAATATCCCTGTACACCTCTAACCTTAGGTTCTAGCCCTATTCGACTCGCCCTCAACCACTATTTTTCCTTTACTTGGAATGACATGAGAGTACAACAAGGTAAGCCATAAAGCTCAGCAAGTATATATATAAAGTATGGAGATATAGAATCAAAGGCATGTATAACCAAGATAGAGTAAACAACCACTCTATGAAAAGATATCAATATACACAACTTATAAGTTTTTCATTTACAACCATTTCCCATATCATGATTATTATACATACCATATATTCATTTCCATGCTCATGCACATGCATCAATAGTAAGAAATTTTTCACGTATTCCTCATGGCTCCCACAACCATCATATGCATACATGAATATATACATCATGGAAATATATCAACAAGCAATAATAATTTGAACCTCGCCTACTAAGTTGATGGTCACCTCACTTGCGTCAGGCACCCATATGATATCCTTTCATCACCCATGGACATAGCTGTCGTGTAAAATAATAGGTGCGCAAATATATAACCACACATAGGCATCTCAATACAAATGCATAACATCATGCAAGTCTTGCCCATTTCATATCCATGGACACATTTCTCAATTTCACCTTTATTTTTAGATTAAGCAATCAATAAATGAATGTTGTAATTAACATGCAAATTACAACCCATATCCCATTATAAATTATTTTTCTACAATTCTGGATCAAAAATACAATTCGAAATACTGAAAGTTGACTTCTGAAAATGGGAGAGTCGACTCTTGAAATATGGAAAGTCGACCCTTGAAGTAGTGAAAGTCGACCCTTGAAAATAGAAAATTTTTTATTCAAACATGTACTTCAAAAGGCTCTTACAAACTCAAGAATTGTCCAAATGATTCAAATATTATATCAAATCAAAGCCTTGAATCTCTAGTTTCTGAAACAATAATCAGATTCCAAATCAGAAATAATTACAATAAGTTATTGCTCAAAAACTGAAGCAAGGTAAAATTGCTATAGTAAAATTATAGCATTCTGGGTAAAATTCAACAAGGCTGTTATAGATTCAAATCATGACCAAAAATTTCAAATTCTATATTTAAATGAATATTATGATGTCTAGTTTATATAAAAATAAACGGATTGTAAATCAAATATAACCATAGAAAGTTATACCGCAAAAACCCAAACAATGTCCAATTACATGGAGCAGTAAGTTTTGAATTTTTTTAGTAGAAATTACCAAGACACTGGGGGCACAAATCAAAGCCAAAAAATTCAAGCCCTAAATCAAATCAAAGATCATCAAGTATAGTTTATAACGCAACAAACGGATCTTGAATAACATATTTTTACTAAAAATTATGTCCAAAACAATAGAACATACGCAAGATGCCACTAGTTGAAAACGGACATAATGCAAAACAACCCAACAAATAATTATTTTTCTCTAATCTAACAAAAAATATGTCATTCTTTAAAGGATTTTGGGATAAATCAAGCCCCAAATGAAAATCCAACAAGGCCCATTAATTTTGAAGAATTTTTACAAAATATTTGTAAATAAAAAGAAAGACTTATTTTTAAACAAAAATGGTGTTTTTAGCCATGAAGAACCAATATCTACTCAAAATGAAGGGAATTAAACAAGAAACTTGTACATCAAAATAAGGAGAGAAAATCTTGCATAATAAGAGAGATGTAAGGAAAACTTGTCTTAATATTGATGGAAGATCAAAGAGAATAGGTTCTTCTTCAATTTCCAAGATCCAACCCTTGATACTTCAAATCAAGAAATGAAGAAGAAAATCTTTGAGAGAAAATGAAGAAGAAAACAGAGAAGAGGTTCTTGGGCAAAAAGATGAAGGAGAAAAGGAAAGTCAACTCCTTTGACAAAATGACCATTTTGCCCTTTACACAAGCACACAAGCCTCAGTCATTTTATGCCCATTTTAAACATTTGTCACTCATTTAATTTTTTTTAAAATTTAAATCATTCTTTTGTAAATAGGCTCAAGGTCAAACCTATTCATCATTCACATATAATTTAAGCCCAACTTATTTAATTAGGCTTAACATCTCATAAAACCCAAAAAACTTATTTTCAACTTAGCCCAACACTTAAGACCCAAAATATATATTTTTCACTTGATTCAACCTGTTTCATTTAAAATCAACTATGGACTTAATCTATACATAGTTAGACCCAATCCATTAAAAAGGGTTTCATTTAAATTCTAACTACCATTTGCCATGGACTTTCTTACATTGGCCCAAATCTAACTTTATGAAACCCTTAATCCATTTTATTTAATTTCAAAATAATGTCATTATATATATAAATCAAAATAAAATAAATATTAATAATGGCATAGACCCAATAATGGATCGTTACATTTTTTTTAATATATAATATAATATAATATCAACCTTCTAAATACATAATATAACTCATTTTCTCTTCTTGTATAATATATACATATATACACCCTATTATAGATATATATATATGTGTGTGTATCACAGCAACCTTTACGAAAATGTCTCCAATTTCCCAATACTTCTTACTAAATAGTCCTTTTATGATTAAATAATTAATTAATTATTTTTTATAATAATATATATACTAATTAAATAAATCATATATCACATAAATATATATCTTCACTTGGAAGCCCTATCTTCCAATTTCTATTTCTCAATTTAATTTTGACTATTCAAAATGCCAACTTAAAATCCTTAGCTTGACTTTTCTACATTTTAATACCTCATTTATTTTTACTTTTCAATATAGCAAAAATTTCATTTATTTGACTTTTTAAACATAACACATTTAATCACTAATTACTTTAAAATAGCAAAAGGCCTAGGAAATTCAGCCCAACAAAAAATAGTCGACAAACCTAATGTAACACCACCTAAAATTACCAGAATATCCCTACGCACTAATAGTCTCGCTCGCGACGTGGATGGCCAGAGAGACTGACACGTGACAAGTCAACAATCCGAAGCGGAGCCCGAAAAATCTAGGTCGAACCCAAGACCCGTTCCAACTTGATCGGGGTCCTCCGGAGTCGTGCTTGCCCATCTTGGGTTTTATCCCCAGTAACCCAGAATGAGTCCACATATAAAAAACAATGGTCCTCACCAGGTATGAGAAAAGCTCTCCAGCTCCTACATTTATTACTACTTGCATTTACTCTACTAATTTGAACGTCAGATTCCATCCTATGAGACTCTAGCCCCTTCACTCCAATGTCTTACAGGTTCTATCACCGAGGTCCAACCCCACCAAGTTCGATGTTCTATTCCTGAGGTCCATTCGCAGAGGTGGCATGTAGTGGTCGGTCCCAAAAACCATCATCATTTGGCGCCCACCATGGGGCTAACGTCCATACTCGTCAGCCTCTTCTTTCCCTGCCTCGCACTTTGGACTTCCACTCCTCACCTCGAACCTCGGTCTTTCCACAAGTGTCAAACGACTTTTGCTTCTTGCCATAACTAACTACATGGCTCCCCGAAGAGATGTGACTTGTAGCTAAGCTAGTGCTAATCTAGAGGTCCTGGTAGAGGGGGAGAATCCACCACATCCGACCAATCCAATGCCAGAGGACCGACTTACCAGGCTAGAAAATCAAGTCCAATAGTTAACTGAGTTGTTGATTGGTTATCTACACCAGAATGAACAACATCGTCCGCACGTGCCCTCTCAGCGGGAGGAGCACCATTCATCTCTTTCTGCTTAGGAGCCTCATCAATCCCACCATTCAGGTCATGAAGTCCATCCCTCTGAGGCAGAAGGATCTACTTCTTCCTCCTCACGAGACGGAGGGACTTTGTAGGAGAGGTAGTTGCATTTTCTAGAGAGGCAAGTCCAGGAACTCAAGGAGGGAAAAGAAGAGCTACCCCACCTCGGCTCTAACCAACCCCTGAGTAAGAGCATCATGGCAGAGGTTCCTCTAGAGAGTTTTCGTATCCCATCCATCAAGCTCTATGAAGAAAGCACATACCCCTATGATCATGTAGAGCTTTTCTCCTCTCACATGCTGGTGCAATCGGGGTCAGACATGATGTGGTACTGGGCCTTTTTGGCTACTTTGGGAGGTCATGCCCGGACTTGGTACTCCTGCCTTCCTCATCGTTCCATCAACAGTTGGGGAGAACTGAAAACCTGTTTCCTAGCCCATTACGCTCCCTTGAAGCTTTACCGAAAGTCTTCTATGGCTTTGGTGAATGTCAAGCAAAACCAAGGTGAATCCCTAAGGGATTTCGTGGCTAGGTTCAATGAGGAGGTGTTGAGCATCGATGAGTTTGATCAACGGATTGCAATGGTGGCTCTTCAGAATGGCTTGAGGGCTAGGCCATTTGCTCAATCCTTGGCCAAGACTCCACCTCATACTTTCACAGAAGCCTTTGTCCGGGCTAATAAGTACATTAACACTGAAGAGGTGATGAAGGTGAAGCGAGCTGAACAACCTGACAAGAAGGAAAGAGAAAAAAAAAAAAAACAAAGGAAGAAGCAAAAAGAAAAGCAAAGGAGGGAGGGAAAAACTAATCTCAAAATCTTGGGAGCTTGTCTTGAAGTGATAATGAAGGGGTGGGGCCTGGGGCTTATATAAAGGGATCCAAACTCTCCAACCAAACACCTCTTATAATTGCAAGGTAATAATGCCTCCCTCCAACCAAACACCCCTTGTAAATTCAAGGTAATAAATGACGTTGTTAAACGCTAATCTTGTGCTTAAAAATACTCTTCTGCGTCTTGGAGAGAATCTACAGTCAAATAACCTCAAAAATTAAGCTACTCCTAGACCCAACATGATTTTCAGCTCGGGTCAAAGAGTGAAGGGGGGGAAGTGATGTGGCACCACCTAAAATTACTAGAATACCCCTACGCGTTAATAGTCTCGCTCGCCACATGGATGCCCTGAGAGACTGACACGTGACAAGTCAATAATCTGGAGTGGAGCTTGAAAAATTCGGGCTGGACTGCAAGACCTGTTCCAACTTGACCAGGGTCCTCGAGAGTTGTTCCCGCCCATCTCGAGTTTTATCTCGAGTACCCCATAATGAGTCACATATAAAAAACAAAGGTTCTCACCAGGTATGAGAAAAGCTCTCAAACTCTTACATTTATTACTACCTGCATTTACTCTACTAATTTGAGGGTCAGAATCCACCCTAGGGGACGCTAGCCCCGTTACTCCATTGTTTTGCAAGTTCTATCACCGAGGTCCGACCCCGCCAAGTTCGAGGTTCTATTCCCGATATCCATTCGCAGAGGTGGTACGTGATGGTTGGTCCTAAAAACCATCATCAAGACCAAAGGAAACGGGCGATCATTCGCAACCGGTCAACAACCTGCTGTGCTTTCTTACTGCTGCCTTCCAATTTAAAGTCCCCAACTTTCTTTAGTTGATTACCAACTCAATCATCATCCCCACTCCCTTTTTGTCTTAACTCCTCAAATATAATATATATGATCACTCATTGATATACATGCATCAATTAATTTTATACTAAACCAAATCTCAGACTACAAAATTGTACCTCGATTTTTCTCGAAAATTCTAGAAACTTCCAACCACTTCTCTATTTAGAAGTACAAAAATATTAATTTCTTTCATTAAGTTTCTCAATCCATAAATATCCAATAATTAAATCATTTCAGTTACAAAAATAAATTATTCCTAATTTTCTCAAAATACTGAGATGTTACAATCGCCACCTCCTCTCACTGTCATCGTTGCCCCCATTACGATTCCGTTCATTATATATATAACATATATTATATATAGTTAAATATATATGTATATATGTTAACATATTATATATAAATGTATATTGAATTAATATACCTAATATTTTTATTAAAAATCAATATTTTTATGAATTTTATTTGCATTATTCAACAACATATCTATTTTCATTTTTTTGTCAAGTTCTAATAATTTATCAACTCTTTCAAACTAAATACGTAACTATTAACTGATAAGTTAAAAACACATTTATCTAAATACATTATCAGGTTAAATGCTTTCCAGTTTTTAACATTTACACAACTTAAAAGCTTAGCAGCTTAAAAGGTGTTGAAAAAAATAATAAGCTAAACAGCCTCTTAGTGCAGTCATGAGTGAAATGTCTCAGCTTGCCACAATTGTAGCAAGTGTTCCTTGGTTTCCTTTGACCTCTACCACCCTTTTGCCTGCGGCATTTAATCATTTTTTGATCCGATTTTTTACCTTTTCTTTAAGGGCTTTTCTTCCCAAATTGTTTTCACTTAGGCCAAAATGCCTTATGCAATATTAACTCTATGAGAAAAGCACGATTGCCTTTCGCTTCTAAGTTCTCAACTTCAAACTCAAGGCATTGAGACGCATCGTCAAACATTTTCATGTTCTTGTCATGCATTAACATGAGTTTCATTTGATCCAAAGAGTCAAGAAAAGATCGAAAGATAGCTGGGACTTGTAGATCATCAGTGAGGTTGTTTCTAGCAACTTTTAGATCACAAATCATAATTGACATCGTTCTTAGATACTACACATGGTCACACTTGGGGGTATCTTATATGTGTCAAATTTGAGGGTCAAATCTAGCAACCTTGTAACGCTAGTACCACCTTATTTTTAAAGCAATGCATATGTCTTTTGTTGTTTTATATTCTTCAAACTCTCCAATCAGATCATTATGCATGTTGCTTAACATTGTACAGCACGTGTAACAATCATTCTTATACTAAGCTTAGTAAGTTGAAAGTTATGTCCAATAGGTTGGAGATTTCCATAACACCCTATTCTTCTAATACGTTTTTATCCAATTTCTCACCTTTGTTAAGATTAACAATAATATTTTTTTGAGGTCATGACTATAAATGAGAGTGGCATAAAAACTATTTTGTGATTAAAGCACATACACAAGTAATTGTAGCAATTAACATAAATTAGAAAAACAAAATTCATTATAAGTCATAGGATCAAAATTGGTATATATCCCAAAATCATTTTTACGCTACCAAATAATTTAATATTATTTATTTAATGTGCAATTATACACAGTATGAAGGCCTAATTTAAACAATTCAATGTATAATTATGCTCAAGGATTAAAGTCTAAAGCGATACATACACCATAATATGTCTTTCTAAGTTGAATAATTTTATTTCAAAATTTTGTAGCATATACAATAAATAGCTAGATTAATCACCATCAAGCGCTTGAACTAAAGGGTTGTGCTCACCAACAGTGAGTTGTTGTTGCCTCTTATTCATCATCGTTGCCTATTGTTGCCTTTTTTGGATATGCAAGTCATGACCACTAGGACTTGTACCTATGTAAACAATATCATACATGCACAACAAAAAAATATATTGTTTATATACCTTAATAATTTCAAGATTAGGCTTGTACTATGAGTTTCTAAGCATTCAAAAATAGTAAATCTTCAATGCTCATGGTGTATGGTTATTATTGAAACAACCACTAACATACATGGTGTAAACCCTACAAAGCCTTGCTTTTGGAGAGAGAGAAACTTGTCTTTTCAATTGTATCTAAACTTGTGTGAGAAGATACCTATTTATAGATAATTGACCTCTTTATTTATCTCAAATAGAGTTGTAATTAAGTTGAGCACTGAGTTTTTCTTTGCTCAAGCTCAATTTGTTAGGAAAAAGTCAAGCTCGATAAGAATTCACTAAGCTCAAACTTAGCTTACCAACAACTCATTTATTATGTTAAATGAGCTCGAGCCGAGCCAACTGGTTTAGCATAATAAACGAGCTTCTAGCTAAATAGAGAATTAGTAAAGGAACTGTTACCCACTTATAAGAAAAAAAAGAAGCAATGTAGTGAAGGTAGCAAAGAAAGTGGCAAAGTTGGTGATAATGGCGAGAATGAGAAGTTGACAACAAGGGAGATGGATGACGAATATGGCAAAAATGGATGAGAATGATGGTGTCTACAACAAGAATGGTTAGAAGGAGGTGTCGATGGCGAGGGAGACAAATGGTGGAGGGGACACGAATAGTCGAGAAGGAATGCGTTTATGGTAAGAATGGCGAGAATGAGGCATTGATGGCAAGGGAGACAAATGACGAATGTTGCAACAGTAGAGTCGATGGAAAGGAAGGTTGATGGTGGAGGCGGCTAGGATTCGACCTATGATTAAATTATGCTTCATAAATTCACAAATAGAGAAAAAAGTAAGAGATTTGGGATTAAACCTAAACTAAGTGAAGAGATAGATTTTTATTGTCTCTACATCCATCTCTAAGATAGAATTTTTGCTTAGAGACGGAACGTTCCATCTCTAAATTTGTTTTTAAATCATCTTTAATTTAAAAATAATATTTTAAATAAAGACATATTTTTTTGTCTCTATTCAAAAAATAATATTAAAATAATAATAAAAAATATTTTTGATCTCGAACTTGTTTGTGAGTTGAGCATTGCCTTGCTCAAACTCAGTTTGTTTATAAAACAAGTTGAACATCTAGTCGATCATAAGTGGTTTGGCTTATTTATGACCCTAATCTCAAATTAATGGGGGAGACAAACTTTATTTTTGATAGAATGAGATAAATCACTTCTCTTAATTATTCTTGATGAATGAGAAGACAAATAATTTTCTTGACAGAATGAGATAACAGGTATTTCTCAATTATTCTAGATAAGAGAGAAGACTAAATGATTTATCTATTATCTAGTTATGTCATATAAATATAAGATATGTCATATAAATATAAGATAATCATCACCTATAGATAAGTTTATGTGAGTGTAATTGTTTCTAAAAAAATTTAAATGAGTTTAGCTAGTTAGTCATTGCCATTCAAAGAGAGAGGGCGAAAGGGAGTAGAGAAGTTTACTTTAGTGTAATAATGGTATTGTTACGTTTTTTCTCAAAAAATAAAAAATATTATTTGTATCTATTCCAAATTTTAAGGGTTGCTAAACGTATTTTTTTTATTTTAAAAATAAACTATCTAAACTTGAAATAAGAAAAATAAATCACAATAAAGATGGGTAAGAAAGACCGAATCCTGAATGGAGAGGGAGTGTGTATACCAAACCCTATTTGTGTCATTATATCACCGTGCATAGGGTGTGCATTGTAGTGGCGTTAATTTGGGGAGGCATATGATCTCAAATGCACTCACCCGGACATGACAGTGGCTGTTCGTTGCCCAATTGCATTGCTTTCAACCATTGTTTTAAAAATGGGATCGGACCAGCTGATAGTATTGATTTAATCGGGAATCGATGGTTTATTCGGTCTGGTGTAACATAAAAAATTAAATCTCCTTCAACTCAGTCAAAATCGATTAAAATTCGATCAGACTAGTGAATCAGGAACTGGATTGACCCCGATTTTTTTACCTTCTCACTTATTTTTAAATTTTTAATTCTTAATTATTTTTTTAATAACATATATAATAATTATATATAAAATATTAGTTAATAATAATATTTCTCATAATAATATATAGAATATTAATATTTTAAATATATATTTAATATATAATATTTAATTATAAAATATATATATGACATCATTTAATTAGATTATTTCAATCTAATCGATCAGATCATATGATCCATGATTTAATTAATAAGTCAATTCGCTCTCCGGTTCGACTTTTAAAACATTGCTTTTAACAATAATATCCTACGTCGGGGCTGTGGGTGAATTGTCATAGGTAGCCGGCTACCCGAAGCCAACGCCTTTTCCAAGCTCTCTGCACCACTCCGCCACGTCCTTATCATATCTCTCTGTCTCTCTCTCTCTGTCTCTCTCTTTCTCTGCATCCCGACCTGGTTGTTACCGCCACATAGATGCTTTTAATTGATCTACCTGCTTTTTGCTTCTTCTTCTTCTTCTTCTTCTTCTCATAGTCTACGTTTTGCACACGAAAGTACTCATGTGAATTGGGTTTTTGTTTGTCTTGATTTGAAGATTGTAAGAAGCAATGGAGGGCGCGGATCACTTGGCTCACGAGCGAAAGAAGGCTCAGTTCGATGTTGATTCCATGAAGATCGTCTGGGCTGGTTCTCCCAGAACTTTTGAAATCACCGATCGTATTTCCAAGCTCGTCGCTGCCGATCCTGTGATTCTCTCTCTCTCTCCCCAATTCTTTTTTGATTTTTTATTTCATTAGCTTCCGTTAATTCGATTTTCTTTTCCCGTTTGTTGGACTTCTTGCGTTTCAATGTCTTGACAGCGAAATAATTCTACTTATTTTCCATCACTCGAATTTCTGATTTTTGAAGTTTAGTTTGTTTATGATTTTGATGGTTAATTGCGCAATTTTCTTGCATTAGATGGTAGCTTGGTGCGTATACATTTAATGGCCATTTAGTGGCAATCAACATTCGCTGCACAAGTTTTCTATTAACCCGATCTCTGAATTTTAGCAAGGCATCGGGGAAAACATATTAATTTGGTTGGTTATACCTAGAGATTTCTTGACTTTTGAATGGGGTTTAGTTTTGAAACTTTCAAATCCTTGACTGTGCTTTTTTTTTTTAAAAAAAAAAATTTATTTTACATGAGGGTTTCAACTGTTGAAGAACCCAATTTTTCATCTCGACATTTAGTTGTGCCTAATTCTTTTCATGTAAGGACTTTTCATGCGGTTGGCTGAGAAGTAGGTTCTGCCCCAACTCCTTGCTTTAAGCTCCTAGACCCTAGAGCTTTAGACCTCATATGTGTCCAACATTTTTTTAATTATTCTAAAAAAATAGGATGAAGAAAAAAGGGGAAAAAATGTTTAATTTTTATGGTATTTTATAGAAGATACAAAATGATGCACAGGTTGAGAGGGGGAGGTAGGTAGGTGGACATCTATCTTACATGGTTCCAAGAATGAGGATCCAATATGTCATGTTTTAAATCTTCTTAAACTCTTAATTTTAGGATATGGGATAAATATGTAGAAGTTGGACAAGATTATTTGGATACATTGTGAATGGTTAAGTGCCTATTGCATAATGTGTAAAAGTATATGATATCGTTGTCTAGAAATACATTTCAAATTAGACAGAACTTAGGAAAAATGAGACTTTTATGCCTCTTATTTATGTTAGAAATTTGAAGATTTCCTTTGGCATAAAATATTGCCTTTTTTGTCAAATATTATTAAAAGAGGATTCAAGTATCATGGCACACAAGATTCTATCCTGTATCTGTAATAAAATGGAGGAGTTTCAGATATCTTATGTGGTCCAAGAGTCCATAATATTAATTTTAGTTGAGGGTCCGTGTGTTTGAAGTGGGATTAGAGTTGATCTAAGACCATTATCATGTGGGTTTGATGATATATTTGAGGCTGACTATGGCCCAATTATGGCAAAGTGAGATTTGCTTCCTGTCTAGGAGGGAAGTTTGTTGAGACCCAATCCTATATCAACAGCATACCAGAAGTGTTTCTGGGTGTTACTTGATCCAGTGAGTCTACAAAGTTAATCCAACTACTAATTTTGAGTGAGGGCATTTGTGTTACAACATGACACATCTCATACCCTGTTCCTTATCTTATTCAATGGACTTAGGTAAGTGTAGAAGAAAACTGAATAATCAATTGATTAAATCATAGAGTACAAGGGTTGGTCCTCTTATAGAGAAGAAGAGGATCCACTACTATAGAAACCTACCATTTACAGAAAGTTACTGCGTAGGAAAGAATACTACAGGATACACATACACAATATTAGGAAACTTCTTATCCTAGCTTAGCTATCAATCTAATGAGATAGGAAAGAATCAATCTAATGAGATTAATGAGATCAACACATATCTCGTGCTTCAATAGTAAGTTAGGGTAATAGAAGAGCCATGCAACATCGCTAGAAAGGTGGATCAACATATGCTTTCTATCTTGTTGTGGGTTTCTGTCCTTGCACAACCATGTGCAACTAATTTATGCAGCGGTCATCTGTTTAATTTTTTTTGCAATTTGAATGGTTTGAAGTATTTAACTTTAGTCTTGCATTTTGTTTCGGGATCTAGGCTTTTCGGAAGGATAACAGAGCAATGCTCGACAGAAAGACATTGTTTAAAAACACTCTTAGAAAAGCAGTATATGCATGGAAAAGAATTGTTGAGCTCCATCTTTCTGGTATATCTTCATTTTTGTTTCACCTACTGTTATCTTAAATTTTCTTGGCTGACTTGAGTTTAGGGACTTTTCAATTTTGTCTTTGTCTTTGTCTTGTAATCTTACAAATGCAAGTTTGATTGTGTGCAGAAGAAGAGGCATCAGCATTAAGGTTTTATGTGGATGAACCTGCATTCACTGATCTTCACTGGGTACATTCCATCCCCATTTCTTGTTTCACTTTCATTACTTGTGTGCCAGTTTCTTAAGTGTAATTGCAGTCAATCTTGTAGGGATAAATAGAGGGATTTAAGTGCAATCAGATCCGCCTGCTAAATTTTTATTTACAACTTCAAATTGCAAATTCTTCTTAGTACTTCCAAATACATGTTTCACCACTCCTGTGTAGGGAATGTTTGTACCTGCTATAAAAGGGCAAGGCACTGAGGAGCAGCAGAAGAAATGGTTGCCATTAGCTTACAAGATGCAAATTATTGGCTGCTATGCACAAACTGAACTTGGTCATGGCTCTAATGTACAAGGTCTTGAAACCACTGCAACGTTTGATCCCCAAACCAATGAGTTTATCATTCATAGTCCTACTTTGACTTCAAGCAAAGTGAGTATATGGTTTACAAGAGTCTTCACCTTCTGTTTTTTTTTCTTTCTGTTGTTCCTGTCTTTGCATTTGTTTGTCCTTTTTATTTTTTTTATTTATTTTTGTCTTCACTTGATTGCTGGATGCTAATGGTATAGAACAGCTCATCTGATTCCATATGGAACCTATAGTATACTTTTGTAGTATATGACATAGTGAAAATAAGTGGCTTTTCCACATCTCTTTCAGATAAGCCTCGTAAAGCAGGTTCTTATCTTTCTTTACTTTTTAACAGTGGTGGCCTGGTGGACTGGGTAAGGTGTCTACGCATGCTCTTGTTTATGCTCGTCTTATAACAGACGGTCAGGACCATGGAGTGCATGGTAACTTTTTCCTCTTGTCATTAGTCATAGACTCATAGAGAGCAAACTTGTCTACTTAAATTTTACAAACCATTATACATTTGATAAAGAACTGTTAACATGCTGTTCAAATTTTTGTTTTCCTTTCAGGTTTTATTGTCCAACTTCGGAACTTGGAAAATCATTCCCCTCTCCCAGGTGTAACTGTTGGGGATATTGGAATGAAATTTGGAAATGGAGCATACAACACCATGGACAATGGGGTCTTACGATTTGACCATGTCCGTATCCCAAGAGACCAAATGTTGATGAGGTGTGTACTTTTCTGCATGTAGGGCCTCTATTGAATTCACTTCACATGCTAATTCTAGGTCACTGAGGTTTGAAGTCTAAACTATTTAATCTAAAGCAATCATGATCTCATATTTTTATTGAATAAGCCACAAGCTTGTTAATTTAGTATGTCTAAAATATCATTTTCATCCACTTGTATGGGATATTATACTTGAAAACATCTTGTATCTTTTCTCCTTCTTACATTAGATCATGTTGCAAAGGTCAATGAATTGAAGAGTCCAAGGAACAGCTATCCATGTTACATGTACTTCTCGAAGTTAGCAATTTACCTGTTATAGATACTGGACCTTTATTTGGATAAAATATTGGATGTGTCTGAACATAATAAATATGTTAAATGGGAGAGTTCACTATGAAACTATGCATAAAAGGACTGATTAATATTTGTAGACATTATAGTTAAATAAATTAAAATAGTATTTTAAAAATAAAAACTTTTGCAGCATATTCTTGGACATTAGATTTTTATGAATCTAACACTAAAGACACATGCTTGATGCCAGCCATACTCAAATCTATATGACATAGACAAAGATAAGAAATCGCATTCAAGATAATCTGTAGGGTGTGTTGGTGGATAGCCTGTAATTAATTTGTAAACATGAAGTGAAGGGATATGACTAATAGATTGTTGGCCATGTGGTGGATAAACCAAAAAGTACTTTTGTATAGATAAAAGCACTTTTGCATATTTTTGTTGTGTTTGACCATGAGAAAAAAAGTACTTTTGTATGACAACATTTTTTTTTTTTTTTTTTGTGGAGAAGTAGAAATTTGAAGCTTCTAATGTGAAGCAAAAGCAGAAATAGTGGCAGAAAATATATATATATATATATATTAGAAAAAAGTGATTCTCACAAAGAACATGAACTGAATGGATTTCTCTAAGGAAACAAAATATTTCCATTCTGAAGTGTATTGCTTGCAAATATCAAGATTTGGTGAGATATTAAGTGTAGCTATGGTGAGAATGGCATGTGTAGACATGCTGATGGTACTATGGTTCTCTTTCTAGTTTGGATAGTAACGCCATTGAATCCTTTTTGAATTTGGTATGATTGATGTATTTATTAGAGAATGTATGACATTGTGATCAATTTTTGAAACAAGATCTCTCTCTCTTTCTTCCATAATTTAAACAGCATATTGAGTAGTTTATTCTAAAATGTCTTATTTCATAAGTGTGCCATAGTTACTGGTGAATAAATTGAGAAATACAGGCTTCCTACTGCTTGGAAGTTCCGCTACAATGGTTTTCAGTTAAGTAATGAATTAGAAGCTGTTTTTGCACAACCTTTTGATAAGGGAAAGGGAGTAGCCAGGAGTGATGCTTCTCCACTCTATTTGGAGTTTGTAAAAGAGATCCAAATTTGGACGAAGAGAGGAAAAGAAGTAAATGAAACTTATATGCATACAAGTAATCTTGTTTTTTCATGATCCACCTCATTGTCATGACCCCAAGGATTCCCAAGGATAGATTAGTAATAGGTATTATATGTATTTCTGTTTTGGTTGTACTCTCATCCTGTAGCTGTTAGTACCTTCATTTGTTAAGCCTATAAATAGGCTAGTGTAGTTAGAGAATGTATGTTGTTGAATGATATTTGAATTTCAGACTTTCCCTCTCATCAATTTTCTCTCAATTTCCTCTTTGATTTCTCTATTCTTCCCTCTCAATTCTCTGTTCTCTCTCTTGATCACCTCTGTTACCTCTTAATTCTGTCTGTTCTCTCTTACTGCTCTAATTGTCCCTATCTTGCTGTTCCATGTTCCACGATTTCTCCCAAATTCCTTTCTAAACCCTAGGTTAACCCTAGGTACATTACACTCATGTATTTCAAAGAATTTAACATGATGAAGCTTGTTAATAATGGCAGCTATATGAAATTATGCTTGGTCCATGCACAAAGGTGGACATCAGTATATTCATCCTTATCTTTTGACGACATACAATACCATGTTATTACCTAGCTTAGTCGTATAGGGCATAGATACCTTAATCAGTTTTACTTCTATACATAGATGCATCTTAAATATGGCAGCTATATGGAATTATGCTCGGTCCATGCACAAAGGTGGACATCAGTATATTCATCCTTATCTTTTGACGACGTACAATACCATGTTATTACATACTTTACTTGTACTCAGCATGAATACCTTAATCAGTTTTACTTGTTACATAGATGCATTTTGAATATAGAGGACAGGTTTTTGAAGCTTATTTTAAATGCCTCAGGGTTTCACAGGTTACACGGGAAGGGAAATATGTGCAGTCCAATGTTCCCCGGCAGCTAGTTTATGGTACTATGGTATATGTCCGGCAAACAATAGTAGCAGATGCTTCCTGTGCTTTGTCCCGGGCAGTTTGCATTGCCACTAGATATAGTGCTGTCCGTAGACAGTTTGGATCACAGGATGGTGGACCCGAGACCCAGGTATTGAAATTTTTTTGCATATGAAAGCCATATAAGGAATTTGACATTACTTGAAAAATAAAGTAATTTGACTTGACCTTTTCTGCCTCCACAGAACAAACGTACTTTAGAATTAGATTGAGTGTTATCTTTGATTGGAATCTCTACTGAGAAATTTTTAATTTATCCCTTGCTAATTTTGTGAACAATAATCAGTCTGATGTCAATTGTTATATGAAGTTTAAAAAGGAAAAATGATTCTGAGGATGGGTTTTGATTCTAATTTTCATTAAGAAGAATGGGGATTCCTAATGACCCATCTCAGAACATTTAGGAATTCGGCATCTGTATTAAGTTAGACCATATTTTATTTGAGTAGTTGGATAAGAATCAGTGATCAATTCAATTCAATTAAGTAGTTTCCTAACCACTCGGAATCTGCTACATGAATCCTCTTTTGTATTTTGCTCTTGAAGAACCATAATTTCAAAACTGCCCCAAATTATCTTTATTGTCACAACCTGAATCAATTTTGTAATCATTTGCCTTGTTTATTGTCTGGATGGTATTCCTTATAGGGAAATCATTAAATGGGATTCTTGGACTTATCAAATAACATACTTTTGATGCCTGTAATTAAAAACACATGAGCATACTTAATGAAATTTGTTATCCATATTCTAAATTATAGTTAAACTGATAGATATGTTATACTTGTGTACAAAAACAAGCCTCCTTGGTGTTCAAAAAAATGCATCGATCATACTTTCAAGTCAACCATCCATGGGGACAACTATACCTGCAACACAAAGTAGGACCTTGGTTCCTGTAAACCACGCAGCTCTTATCTTGCCCATACAGCTATTCCATGAAAGCAACAGTAGTTTGACTGTGTGAGTACTGATTCTGAAAGACTCCAAATTCTAAAGATAATATCCCATTCACTAATTACTTAAATCATAGACGAATAGGATATTGGTAGTCTTTTCACTCATGTTGGGGCTTTATTTAAATTGGTTGCCCCTAGTACACAAGGCCTCCTGCTTTGCGGGGGTTGTATTCATATGCAATGTTTCATCTTTTCCATACTTTTTTGCAAGGAGGTTATTTCCATAACTCAAACTCATGACCTTCCAGTTCCAGTCACAGAAGAGCAATCTTATTGTTGAATTGTTAACCACCATCTGATCTAAAAGCTTAAGCTATTAGATAGAGAGTTAATTTTATCGTTTATACTATTATTTCTACTCTCAACACTTACTGAAGTAAGCTAAAAATCTTGGAAAGCTTACTTGAGTTTTATTGAATCTGAGTAGGGGGTATTTATACAAGGAAAAATATCTCTGCTATCTCTTAGAAAACAGGAATAAATTTGAATTTAGACTTTAGAAGATAAATAACAGCGACTGATATTTAAAATTCAGAATTATCTTCTTCTTCCAGCTGCATCATCCCTTTAAATTTGGTAGCTTATCTTATCTTCTAGGCTGCCTCGTCCTTCCAATCTTGAAGACTTATCTTATCTCCAACAATCCTATCTCCCTTTAAAACTCGAGCATATTATCTCATCATCCAACACTTACTATTGCTATTAAGGCTCGTTGTCTGGGACTTTATTTAGGCATTAGGTTAATTTAATTTCCTAATGTGTGGACCTGGATACAAGTACCTAAGCATTTACAATTACTTTATGGGAGGATCACTTCTGCTATCTTGGAATAATTGATTTATTAAAGGAATTGGCTTTGATGTATACTAAATATTTAACTTTATACACATTAAATAGGAGCTATTTTACTATGGTCTTTTGTTGCTCATGCTTCATTGTAGCTTCTTGAGAACAAAGCTAATGCATTTTCTTTTTCATTGGCAAATTTTAGAAATTAATAGTTGATTGTTGCATCTGCTCTAAAAACTCACGAATGCTTTTCCTGACTGGTGGGTGGTTCTCTAGGTCATTGATTACAAAACCCAGCAAAGTAGGCTATTTCCTTTGCTGGCTTCGGCTTATGCTTTCAGATTTGTTGGTGAGTGGTTGAAATGGTTGTACATGGATGTGACCCGAAGATTGCAGGCAAATGATTTCTCAACATTGCCTGAGGCTCATGCTTGCACTGCTGGGTTGAAGTCTTTGACTACTACTGCTACAGCTGTAAGTAATTAAAACTGATTCTTATCATCAAACTTGTGGCCAAATGATTTTTCAGAAGTTCATGTGATTGTGAGCAATTCATGATCAAACAACTCGTGTTATAATTTTAATATGGAAATGGTAATTTATCACGAACCTAGGGTTCGTGATAAGATAGAAGAGGAATTGGGGAAGAAACTGAGAAGAAATGAAGAGGGAGAATGCAGAGAATTTGGGAGAGAAGGAATGGAATAGTGCTGAACGAGAGAGAGAGAGAGAGAGAGAGAGAGAGGGGAAAGTGAGAGAAAATAGAGATTCAATATCAATATCAATTTCAGCAGCACCCGGCACCGGTCAACGGCCAGTGATTAGGAGTGTTCACCCGACGGTCCATATCAGGGCCGTACAATAGTCTATCCCAACGTCACCAACCAGTCAACCCCTACCCCACTGCTCGATAGCTCTAACCGAACCATAAATAAATCCGAGGAAACCATAAATAAACCTGCACATCTAGGAACCTAGTCCCCAAGCTGGTTTAATATCATTCCCAAAAGATTTTATTAGCTCCTTGCTGAGATCTCTGGATACTATCCAGAGCTAGTTCTTAAATGGAAATACATGTTCTTTAAGCTTCAACACTCTGGTAGCTGCACTCTTGATTCTCCAATATAAGATAGAATTCCTTGGACAGGATTTGCCACCTCGATGGTGGTAGTTGTCCATATGCTTGCTTACTTTCAAAAAAGGAGGGGGGGGGGAATTAGGATTACATGAAGACTTGGATTTGTAACATTGCTACATAGTTACTCCTGGAGAGGAAGTTCTACTGCCATGGTTATTGGACCGTTGAGATTATTTATTCAAGGTTATTTCAGTGTTTGTTGGAATTGAAAACTTTGACTAACCCTTATGCTCTTTTAATTGACCATTTACACGAGAGATGTATTTGTAGCCAGGTTGAATAAAGTGCATTTTCTTGTTTGGGTAATGAATAATAGGTCAGGTTTGAGGCATACTGTATCTTTAGGCAGCAGCTTTTTACTTTGGGATGCAAAGTTAGGTCTCATTTATCATTCCACATGGATTGATTTCTTGGAACTTCCTTAAGAGCCAAAGCAATTTGGCACACAATAATAGACCGATGTTAGAGATATTTGGGAGATTGGAAGAGACAATGTCCTTGCATGGGGAGAGGACTCAATTAGATAAGCTTAACTGTCATTTAGATCTATCTCCTGTCTTACACCTCCTAGTACTATCAATTGAAGGGAACCAATATATGGCAATGTCCTTTTTATGCTAGAATTTTACTTGTGTCAATACATGCTAATGACATCAATGCTTGACTTCTCAGAGCTGAACACAACACATTGTGAAATGTGCCCATGCTTCCTAGTTCATGAGTCACTATATGGTTCTTATAGGAAGTGAGTAGGGATGATTTTAAACTATACTGGTGAATCTGAATGTAGCTAGCTCCCTATTAATACGTGAGATTAAAGATTAGGACGATCAGCTTGTCCTGAATTTGATGTTAATTATAAGCTGGACAAGGGAGGTTGTTGATCTTGCAATGTTTGCTCCTCGCTATTCTAGAAGTAGGTTTCTGGTGTTTAGTAGGGAAATTGACCAGTGGTTGAGATATTGTGGGTGGGAAACAGCAGAAGTTATGAAGAGCTGGAAGGCATGGCTTAAAACACAAAAACGCTGATGTTTAATATGTTTCCCCTTTTATTTGGTTTTTTATTTTGTTTGGGGGGGGGGGGATTGGGAATTTAGTACATGTCTCTCTTTCAATGGGGTTGATTAGTTGAGTCTCCAAGTGATGGTAGGTTTTTCTTTCTCTGTCAAACTCGGGGAATTTTAAGCACAAAATACATAGTGGTTGCTGATTAGATTTGGATTTTATGGAAAATTCACTTCCCTATGGTTCTTGCAAAACTTGTTTGCAAATAAGTAATACACTTCAAATGTTTGGGATAAATTTTCTCACATTCAAACTCAGCAGGTGCTTACACTGCTGCTGACTCATTTTAGGTGGTGTGGATGTGTAAAGAGGCTTTCCTTATTGGGGGAGAGCATGAGCATGATGCATCCCTTTCTACCATGTTTGGCTGTTTCCTATTCTAGTAACTACTTCAGCTTCTGCAGCAGATCTGCACATTCTGTCCTCAGCTTGATATTGCCTGTCCTCTATCAACTTGTCTAACAGTTATTAAAATGCCT
This sequence comes from Diospyros kaki, assembly GCA_036245055.1. Classification (NCBI taxonomy): domain Eukaryota; kingdom Viridiplantae; phylum Streptophyta; class Magnoliopsida; order Ericales; family Ebenaceae; genus Diospyros; species Diospyros kaki. Next base: position 15,424,832 of record BSEG01000008.1, read on the forward strand.
GCTTACTAGCTGCTTTTGCAAGTTCAAACAAAACAATATCCAAATACATATTAAGAATTTCTAATCACATGGTCGAACACAACAATTTCCAATCACATATTATCATTTCCATCTGCTAAGAATCAACTTGTTTATTTCATTTATCATATTTGTGTACAAGAATATACATTACAAATGAAGAAGTATCAATGCCTATATGTTGATTTCTTGCAGATGTTGTGTTGTAGCCCACAATACTATAATAAAACATGCTTTTATATGAAAACTTCATGTTACATTTGCATCATTCCATTAGCTGGATGATTCTTAATAGATTAGCACTATTGTCTGTTGCAGGATGGTATTGAAGAGTGCCGGAAGTTATGTGGTGGCCACGGCTACCTTTGTAGCAGTGGACTTCCTGAATTATTTGCCGTTTATGTCCCTGCCTGTACATATGAAGGAGACAACATTGTGCTGCTTCTACAGGTACATGCTATTATGAGTTAATTTTTCATCCTTAATGCCTTTTTATTTATTTATTTTTCTCTCTCATGTGGATATTCCAAGAGAATGCTGAGTCAACTTAACATGCTGCATAGTAGTCTTATTTGGATGTCAACAAAATTTGCATTCCTGTATTTGAAATGCTAGCATTCTCCAATTGAGAAATGGATTAGTAGGTAAGGGTTTATTGTATTTCTATGAGGAGAAAACTTCCAGAATAATCATACTTGTCTCTTGTATTCGTTTTGACCTTTGCTTATATAATATAAATCTCGCCAATTGTCATTCTTGACCTTTGTTTGGGATCTGGGATTTTGATTCCCCATTTTCATTTCTTTTTGGTTAATAGCCTGATTTATCCTGAACTTTTTGCCAATTTCAATTTAATCATGTTTTGAGAATTGTTTCAATTGATGCCTAATACTTTAAGATTGACTGCAATTGTATCCTAATTTGCTCTGGCATGTGCCTTTGTTGATGCGGCGAGATGAGCTGGCACACTAATGTGTCAAATTGTTGACTCATCAATGAAATGGCGCCATTTTAAACCCACAATCGAGATTTAGGGTTTCTCCTCAACAGAAGCAAAGCAACAGAAGAAGCTGCTGCTGCACGGCGACCACTGATTTTTCGAATCAACTGCTTGCTGATCCACTGCCTTCAACATCATTCCATTACCGCCTGTGCTGTTAATGCCTTGGTTAACAATTGATTTGTTTGCCCAATTACGATTTCCAATTTCCACTTGAACTCTGGGCTGATGAATCTCATGAACCTCCATCTCCATAGGCTTCAAAGGCCTCCCGAAATTATCAATTAAAATTCCAGTTTGTGCTGGACTCAACTTCTCAGTCGTTGGTTCCCTGAACCGAGCTTGATCCAGTGAACTGGCCGAATACCGGGTACTTTGATTTAGCTCCCTGGAAGCCCCATCCTCAAACATAGGATTGTCAATACTTACCAACGCTGAGTCTTGAGCAATAATCATATGGGAATGCTAATGTTGCATCTGCCCAGAATTGTCATTGCCAAGATCTGCCAATCCCGTTTCTAGATTCCGTTGTTCCGCTTCATCATCCATATAATGTCGACTCTGAACATTCTGATTTGTGTCGCGGTCACCATCTTGCACTGACCCCTCAAAAACCTGATGACCCCGTTGAGACCCGTGGACTTTCACAGCATCACCCACCTTGCCTGATTGCTTCAAACTCATTCCTGCTTGCGTGGGAACCTTCCCAGATTTCTTTAACTCTCTTTCAGACTGCATCAAATCCATATCCGAGCCTATTTCCAGTGAAAGCTCATCAGAACCCACTTCGATTAGTTCATCCCATGACTTAACTGCACCAGAAATCTTCGATCTAGACCTCGATTGGCATTTAAAAACGCCGACCGAGCTTCCCCATGACTGTAATCTTCCCCTTTGAGTTGATTTCACTGGCGAAGGAGGCTGAGATCGCATGGAATCACCGGAAAATCAAAGCTGCCGCCCAATTGCCTTTTTGCACCTTGAATGTCTATTTCTTTTTTACCGATTAAAAAAAAAAAAGTCAAGTCAACCTGATTGTGGGTTTAAAACGGCTTCGGGTTGAAGATTAGGAGTGATTTAACCGAAGCTAACCCAAGAGATCTCCTTACCGAACACAAAGCAACTTCACAGAAATAGAAATTAGGAAAGAAAACAAACCAAACAGAGACAAGATATACCCTGGTTCGGAATGCCTTTTGGCAAACCTACATCCAGCAATCAACACCCACTCGAATAGCCTTTATTAGGATGACAATGACCAGTACAACAAACTTCTAAACAATCATCTATCTCTCCGAGTACAAGCACACATTCTCCCAAAGGAATACACAAGACTACACTGCCTTTCTCTCCCTCAAGAACGGAAGCTCCTCACTCGAACATAGACAAACCAGAAGCTCTCTATCATCTATCCGACTGCCTACCTCGCCCTTCTATAAATAGAGAATGGCGAGATTCCCAAGGTAACTAACTACTATGGGAAATTACAATTAGGCCCTCAAAATACAAAGTAATTACACTTATATTTAAAAAGCCCTAATTTGATCTAAATCTTCCAGCCGATAGAGATTAACATCACTGATCTTCTACCGCATCAAAGACTCTAGGCAAACTCAACAATTCTCCACCATTTGCCTTGAGATCTTTACTTGATAGCCTGAAAAACCTGTTCTTATCTGGATGAAGATAAAACACTGATCATATTAAATACAAACAACATTAAGAATGGATAAACAATGCTGTAATTTAGACTTAGGGACAACTTTGGTAAACATATCAGCTGCATTTTCTTCTCCTGCAACTTTTATTAGAGTTATCTCTTATTTTTCAAGAATTTCCCTAATGAAATGATACCTAACATCTATGTGTTTGGTTCTTTCATGGTGTGAGGGGTTTTTAGCCAAATGAATGGAACTTTGGCTATCACACATTAGCCTAACCTTAACATCTATTCCTAGAAGCTCACTGATGATTCCTTTAAGCTAAAGACCTTCTTTTATTGCTTCTGTTACAGCAATATACTCTGCCTTGGTTGTGGACAAAGCTACTACTGATTGCAGATTTATTTTCCAACTTATGGTAGATCCCCATAGTTGAAATACATAACCTGTAGAAGACCTTCTCTTATCAATATCTGTAGCGAAATCTGCATCTGTAAACCCTAGGATGTAAGGTTTTGATTCTGATTTTCCTCCTCCATAAACCAAAGACATACCTAAAGTCCCTTTAACATATTTAAAAATCCATTTTACAGCATCCCAGTGGGCTTTACCCGGATTGGCCATAAACCTACTTGATACACTCATAGAATGGGCCAAATCTGGTCTTGTACAGACCATGCTATACATTAAGCTCCCAACTGCATTAGAGTAAGGAATCTTACTCATTTCTTTAATGCCTTTTCCATCTTTTGGAGACTGTTCATGAGACAATTTAAAGTGTTGGGCAAAAGGAATTGATACACCCTTTGCATCACTCATGTTGTATTTCTTAACCAACTTGCTAAGGTAGGACTGTTGAGACAAGATTAGCTGCCTATGCTGTCTATTCCTTTTAATTTCCATGCCTAATATTTTTCTAGCTTCTCCTAATTCTTTCATTTCAAAGACTGATTTTAAACTCAGTTTTAGATTCATGATTTCTTTAGTTGATTGACTTGCAATCAACATATCATCTACATATAAGAGAAGATATATGGATACATTATTGGGCATATGTTTAAAATAGACACAGCTATCATATGAGCTCCTTTTAAACCCTTGGGACAACATAAAGGAGTCAAACTTCTTATACCATTGCCTAGGGGATTGTTTCAAACCATAAAGAGATTTCTTAAGAAGACAAACTAGTTCTTTCTTACCTCTTACTTCAAATCCCTTAGGCTGCTCCATAAGAATATTTTCCTCTAAATCTCCATGTAGAAAAGCTATAGTAACATCCATTTGTTCTAAAATTAAGTTTTGATGAGCTGAAATTGCAAGTAGAATTCTTATTGAGGTATGTCTCACAATAGGTGAAAATACCTCATTGAAATCTATACCAGCTACTTGAGTAAAGCCTCTAGCCACTAACCTAGCTTTATACCTAGGTTTATCTTCTTTTCCAGCTCCTTCCTTAATTTTATATATCCATTTACAGCTAACTACCCGCTTTCCTAAGGGTTTTTCTACAACGACCCAAGTTTTATTTTGTTTAAGGGAGTCCATCTCAGATTTCATGGCTTCCTGCCACTTCTGAGAATCTCTGGACTTTACAGCTGCTTCATATGTAATAGGTTCTTCCCCTACTTCTATAGCTGCACTTAACAAAGCATAGGAAACTAAATCAGAATAGCCATACCTTACTGGTGGTCTGGAAATCCTCCTCTGCCTGTCTCTAGCCACATTATATCTCTCTGGATCAAGAGAATTTTCTGAGCAAGAAGATTCTTCATAATCCTCTTGCTGATCAGCAGAGGATTCCTCATAATCATCCTGCTGGCTTGGAGACAGTTCTCCATACCCTTCATTTTCTTCTTAAAAACTTAACTCTTGATTTTGAGAGTTATTTGGGCCTCTATCCATTGGTTCTTCAGATAGATCTATATCTACTGATTTTTCTTTTCCAGCTTCCTTTAATTCTCCCTTTCCCTCAAAGTCTTTTATGTTAGATTCTTCATTGAAGGTAACATCTCTGCTTACAAAGGTCCTAGGCATATTTAGATCTAAACTCCACATTTTGTAGCCCTTAACTCCTTCAGGGTATCCTATAAACAAACACCTAATAGCTCTAGGGTCCAGCTTGCCTTGTTTGGAATGAGCATAAGCTATACACCCAAAAACCCTAATATGATCTATATTAGGCTTGTGACCAGTCCACATTTCATAAGGAGTTTTGAATCCTATGGCTGCAGATGGTGACCTATTAATAACATAAGCTGCCGAGACTAAGGCCTCTCCCCAAAATGATTTGGACAGCCTAGCATGAATAATCATGCACCTTACTCTCTCTAAGAGAGTTCTATTCATTCTCTCAACCAAACCATTTTGTTTGGGATTTCCTGGAACTAATAGATGTCTTAGAATACCTTCTTGTTTACATAGGTGGTCAAATTCCTTGTTGCAAAATTTCAAACCATTGTCAGTCCTAATGATTTTAATTTTGCTTCCTTTATGATTTTCTATCATGGTTTTCCAAGTTTTAAAAGCTTCAAAAGTTTTATCCTTTGATTTTAAAACATAAACCCAAACTATTCTAGAATAATCATCAATTATGGATAGGAAATACTTAGCTCCACCATGAGATAAGGTTTGGAAAGGGCCCCACAAATCAGAATGGATATATTCTAAGGGGGCCTTAGTGGAGTGAGTAGCCTTTTTAGGAAATTTTGCCTTTATTAATTTTCCAAAAATGCATGTTTCACATTTGTCTATAGCTGTAAATTTCTCAGTACTTAAAATCCCTTGCTTAGCCAATTCTTTAAGCCCTTGCTCACTGATGTGAGCCATCCTATAGTGCCACAGTCTAGACTGCCCATAGGCTTTTCCCTCTCCTAATGCTGCCTCTCCCCCTACAGTGGAGGCCTGCAACATATATATGCCATTTTGAAGGATAGCCTTCATGCATATGAGAGATCCTTTCACTATCTTAAGGACTCCACCAACTCCTCTATAGGAGTATCCGTTTTTGTCTAATTCTCCAAGGGATATCAGATTTCTCTTCAAATCTGGTACATATCTTACAGCAGCCAATGTCCTGATTATTCCATCATGCATTTTGATTTTAACATCCCCAATCCCTTTGATTTTACATTCTTGGTTATTTCCGAAAAGGACTTTTCCCCTATCTATGTCCCTAAAGCTTAGGAACCAATCCTTATGAGGAGTCATATGGAAGGAACAACCAGAATCTAATACCCAAGCCTGTTTGTCCTCAATTTTTGACACAACTAGAACATCAGCACTATCATAATCAAATTCACAGATTGAGGATGATATTTCAGGATTCCCTTTATTCTGAAATTCCTTCATTTTCTTTGGGCAATTTCTCTTAATATGACCTTCTTCATGACATAAGAAACACCTTACTGTTTTCTTACCATTTTTAGACTTTGATCTAGACCTTCCTTTGGTCTTTTGATCCCTCTTTTCTGTTCTTGACCTAGCTGTAAGGGCATCTCCTATAGAATTCTTGACTTCTAACTTTTGTTGAAGTTCCTTGGAGTTTAAAGCTCCAATAACATCATCTAGAGATAGGTTTTCTCTACCGTGTTTTAATATATCAACAAAAATCTCATAAGATCTTGGTAAAGAGTGCAATAAGACAAGAGCCTTATCCTCATCATCATATTTTATATCAATATTTTCAAGATCTAAACATAACTTTGTGAAGTCATCTATATGTTCTTGCAATTTTTGCCCCTCTCCCATCTTAAATGAGAAAAACCTAGTTTTTAAGAACAGCTGGGTGGAAAGATTTTTGGTCAAATAGAAGGTTTCTAGCCTATTCCATAAGGATAGGGCAGTGGTCATCTTTGAGACCTCTCGAAGAACCTTATCACCAAGACTGAGAATTAAAGTATTTTATGCCTTTTCATCCATTTCTTCCCTTTGTTTACTATATTCTTGTTTCTGTTCAAGGGTACTAGTTTCAAGTAATTTTTTCTCTTCTTCTAATGCTCCTTTCAGTCCTAAGTTTCCTAGAAGCACCTTCATTTTAATTCTCCAAAGGCCGAAATCATTTTAGCCAGTGAATTTTTCTATATCATATCTTGTTGCAGCCATAATTAGAACTAGAGTCTAATAAAAACAAGAAAGATATCAAGAAAAGTATCAAGAAGACTTATCTTGGACGAAGGATGGCTCTGATACCAGATTGTTGAAGATTAGGACTGATTTAACCGAAGTTAACCAAAGAGATCTCCTTACCGAACACAAAGCAACTTCACAGAAACAGAAATTAGGAAAGAAAACAAACCAAACAGAGACAAGATATACCCTGGTTCGGAATGCCTTTTGGCAAACCTACATCCAGCAATCAACACCCACTCGAACAGCCTTTATTAGGATGACAATGACCAGTACAACAAGCTTCTAAACAATCATCTATTTCTCCGAGTACAAGCATACATTCTCCCAAAGGAATACACAAGACTACACTGCCTTTCTCTCCCTCAAGAACGGAAGCTCCTCACTCGAACATAGACAAACCAGAAGCTCTCTATCATCTATCCGACTATAAATAGAGAATGGCAAGATTCCCAAGGTAACTAACTACTATGGGAAATTACAATTAGGCCCTCAAAATACAAAGTAATTACACTTATATTTAAAAAGCCTTAATTTGATCTAAATCTTCCAGCTGATAGAGATTAACATCACTGATCTTCTACCGCATCAAAGACTCTAGGCAAACTCAACACTTCGTTTCATTGATAAGTTAGCAATTTGACACATCAGCGTGTCAGGTCATCTTGCCATGTTAGCAGGGGCACATGTCAGAGCAAATTAGGATACAATTGCAATCAATCTTAAAGTATAAGGCATAAATTGAAGCAATTCTCAAAATAAGATTAAATTGAAAATTGGTTAAAAGTTCAGAATAAATCAGGCTATTAACCCTTTCTTTTTCTTGAGAGAGATGTCACAAGTTACTAAGAAAAGGTGAAAATGCAGGATAATTGTTTGAAGTTGCACTCTGGCTGATATATGTTATATCTCCATTATATGTAGAAAAATCATAATGTCTTGGAAATTCTCATGAGTCCATGCTACTGTTTATATTTAAAAAAATGGACTTTTTTCTTTCAATGAATACATCATAATGCCTTGCAGCATTGGTTAGGTTGCTCCTTTATAGATAGAATTATGGAAACAGCCTCTTTGCAAAGCAAGGGCAAAGATGCACACAAGAATGACGCTCCCCGGACACTCACAAAACAGGGAGCTTCTTGTACTAGGGATGCCCCTTCTTTGCATTGATTCCTGCTCCTCTGTAGTTGGCACTATAGCTACCATCCATTTGCTGTGTTACTAAGCTGGGTGTTATTATAACCCAAATTCCCTTGTTGACTTGATCTACCGTGCCATTTCAATGGTGTGGTGAAATCTTATCATTCAAATCTTCAACAAGTCTAGCTTCATATGGAACTCATTTCATTGTAGAGTCGCAGTTCTACATGTACATATTATGGTCATTGATGTGGTTGTCACTAATGAAGTGGGCGTGGTTAGAAATAACCATATTCAAATGAGAATACACCACTTAACCATTGTTTTGCACACATCTTCTAAGCATCACCAGTCGGAAAACTTGGGTATCGAATGTATTGTCAGACCACAGTTGGTTATTCCATTACATACTGGGGGACTACAGGTTTCTCTTCAAGCAGCTCCAACTTATGCCAATGCTGGCTTCTCCAGCTCATGTTGCTTTTCTGTATAGGTTGCAAGGTTTCTCATGAAGACTGTTTCTCAGCTGGGATCTGGAAAACAACCAGCAGGTGCAACAGCTTATATGCGGCAAATTGAGCATCTAATGCAATGCCGTTGCAATGTTCAAAGAGGTACTAGTTCTTTTTCCAGCATGCTGATTGTTCAAGCCTTCTTCAAGCTTTCTGTGTGAGCTTTGGAAATACAGTGGAAATGTGTATGCTAAGAATGGATATACAAATAACCATTAATTGTTACCTGAAGAAGTTATAGAACTGCAACCATTTCAAACTTTCAACTCCATATTTGATGGATCATTCTTCCCAGAGATTAATCCCGTATCTGCAGTTGCATATTTTCACTTGGTAATCTGTGTTTCCTTAATAACATGTAGCCGAGGATTGGTTAAAGCCCAGTGCAATATTGGAGGTATTTGAGGCCAGGGCTGCTAGAATGTCCGTTGCCTGTGCTCAGCATTTAAGCAAGTTTTCAAGTCCAGAAGAAGGTATTTCTTATTTGATAAATTTAAATATCTTGTGCTCTCTCCTGTTTTCTTCTTTTGCTGTGTCAATTTTCATTGAATTAAGGATATTTTCCAGGAGTGATGGAATAAGTTAAGCTGTTTGTTTAATCAGTTTTTAGCCAATAGTTAGATGTTTCTCTCATTAGTTATCCTCTTTGTATAAAGAAACCTGGTTCCTCCAATTTAGTATAATATCAAAACACCCCAAGCTGAGTAGAGAAATCAAATCTTTATAAGCTTCTCAGGATCTTCCTCACCATCCAATGTGTGTCTAGTGAATGTCTGTCCCCTTTTCTACCTTGTAAGCCTTTTAGTGTCCCACTTGTTTCACAGAAAAGGGACTTCAACTCCTGTCTTGCAGTTGGGTCTAACAATACATCCACCTCAAGGGCATCCATGCGTGCATGGACTATGCAGGCATGGTTGGTCACTTACGATTCCATGGTACCATCTGTAATGCCTCAGTACCTCGACCCAGTAAGATACTGTCTGCTTTAAAACGCCTCATACTAGATAGTGAAGACAGGTTTTGTAAACTTCTCAGGATCTTCCTCACCGCCCCAGTGTGGGACAGGTGAATGCTCCCTTTGTCACTCTGGAAACCTGCCATTTTTACTGAAACAGAACTTCACCTATCCTGTCATAGCTGGGTCTTACACTTTGGGTCAACGTTATCTAGTATTTTAAACAGGGTGCTCATATGATGAAGAATTACATAACCTGCATGGTAACTTTTGGGTGTTCCCTCTTTTTACAAGCATTTTTTCTGACGTAAAATTTTCAAAGGATAGGTTCTCCTTGAATTCCAAGTGAAAATGTCTCCCTAAAATAGTGGTGGATTGCGGCAATTAAAATGCTTTGACATTTCCTAATTCATATATATATTTATATGTGTATTCAGGCTTTGCAGAACTCTCAGCTGATTTAGTGGAGGCAGCAGTTGCTCATTGCCAATTAATTGTAGTTTCCAAGTGAGCTCCTTTTACTTTCCTCCCAATGAACTTCCATCAATAGATATGAATGCTCGAGGGAAAATTTTTATCTGGTTGTCTTATCTACCCTTTGTTTTCCGCTTGGAAATAAGAAACTTTCTTCTCGTTCAGGTTCATTGACAAAGTGCAACAGGACATTCCTGGAAAGGGGATTAAACAACAGTTGGAGGTCCTTTGCAGCATTTATGCTCTCTTCCTCCTCCACAAGCATCAAGGCGATTTTCTCTCCACGAGCTGCATCACCTCCAAGCAGGCTTCCCTTGCAAATGATCAACTTAGATCTTTGTATTCCCAGGTTTGTCCGAGTTATTCACAAAAAGTATATTTTTTCCTCAAAAAGGAAAAAGCGTGAGAATTTTTCTTACTGGCCCCAAACTCATGTTTGTCGACAGGTTCGCCCAAATGCAATTGCTCTGGTTGACGCGTTTAATCACACTGACCACTTCCTGGGCTCAACTCTGGGTTGCTATGATGGAAATGTATATCCAAAACTTTACGAGGCAGCGTGGAAGGATCCTCTAAATGATTCGGTTGTGCCTGATGGCTACCACGAATACATCCGGCCACTGCTGAAGCAACAGCTCCGCGCAGCCAGACTCTGAAGGAACTTCTACTTGTACTGCATTTCGGGTCCCCAATCCGTATGCTGTGTGTGATGGTAACAGATGAAATTTTATTAGAGAGAGGGGTAATACTGTCAGCAAAAACAGTAATTATCTTGGGAACATATAATTTAAATAAGCCCAGCCAAAGGCAGAAGAATGGGATATTTTTATTTTTATGTTGGTTGATGGATGGATGGATGTATGGATAGATAGATCAGTTCAGTTTATGCACTTCCTTGTGAATGATGGCTTTCATTTGCTTTATGTTTGGACATAACCCGAAAATGGGACTGGATTTAGCTGACTAACCGTATCGTATTATTTAGTTTAAGAGTACAACATAACATGTTAGAAATAATGAAACCAAATGATTCATACAATAAATTGGATTTATCTGGTTTACACAGCGCAAGTAGAACCGAGTGATTGAGTTATTAGTATTAAATAAAATTACAGTGAAAATTGTTTATTTTTACAGCCTAAATGCCTCACATGCACACAAATGTTTTTTTAATGTTTGAGAGTTTTCACTTATTTCTTGCAACAGTTTCTGTATTCGTTTTTTGTATCATCATATTTTTTTGTATATACTAGCAATATATATATATATATAATGTATCCACTTCCACTTCTATCATGAAAGGAGGAAACGAGATTCAACTGTAATTGATAGTTGTTCCCTCTGCAACTGCACATAGTGGTTGCAAATTTGATTGTGGATCTAGATCTGGATTTGAGTTTGGATCTAAATCTTGTTATGGGTGGATCGACTCAAGTACACAACCTAAATTTACTACATCTCGACTCAAGTACACTACCTAAATTTACTACATCTTTCACTCACATAATGAGTTCACATACCTATATATCATCATTTCTTTATAAGTTCCATATATAGGCCATGTGATCAACATATTCTTTTCTTTGAGAGCTTGTTGCTATACAACTATTAGATATATATAACAATTCCATTATTCAAGTAGAATCTATATGCTATATCCTAAAACTATCAAATCACATTTAGATCTCAATTTGATTCATCACTTGTTCAATAAAAATTTGTATTCACCATTATAATTCAACGAATGATTATAATTGGCCAATCTATGAATACATCCAAATGTGACACTCAAATAGATCTTTACTTCTTCTTGAAATCTTTTTATCATAATTCAATTGTTTTTCTAGATATGCTACATCTGACTGGATCATACATGGTCTTTGGTAGTATTCCAAAATAGATGTATCAAATCATAACTTTAAGAAACAATTAAAGGTCAAAGGACATTTTATGAGATTCTTGTGACCTCAAGAGTCTCACACAAGTAAAAGAAGAGATCCATATCTTTTGTTACTTTATTTTGGTCAAACTTTGCACACATGGTATGAAACATATGCTATGATATTATTCTGTTTTTTCAATGGAGCGTATGTTTTTATTTATATAAATACCATATAGGTGATAATTCAAATACACTCAGTATCTAACTTGAGTTCACAACTCTACTTTTCAAATATTTGTTAAACAGCGCCATGTGGATGGACATTGATAACAGTGAACAACCTCGACCATCTGGAACATAGTTTACCTGGGAAGAACTTGAGGCGTTAATTCCTGTCCATCTAGAATGTAGTTTACTCGAGAAGAACTTGAAGCATTAATTAAACAATAAAAGCTTCTGTCGCACCTCAAATTTCTTTCTTTGTATATGTTGATCATGCCATTTTTTGGTCTTTTCTTTATAAAGCTTGGCATTCTTGTATGCTTCCAGCCTAAATTCATCCATTTCGTTTAACTGTAGTAGCCTTTTCTCTCCAGCCTTCTTAAGATCAAAATTCAACTTTTTGATTGCCCAGTAGGCCAAATACTCCAACTCAACAGGTAGATGGCATGCTTTTCCAAACACAAGGCGATACGGTGACATATCAATTGGAGTCTTGAAAGTTGTGCGATAAGCCCATAGTACATCATCCAACTTCTTGGACCAATCTTTTCAGGATGCACTCACAATGAGCTCAAGGATCTTCTTTAATTCTCGATTGGAGATTTCCACCTGACCGTTTGTTTGGGGTGATATGGAGTGGCAACCTTATGCCTTACTCCATATTTTTTCAAAAGAGAGTTAGAATATATGTTGCAAAAATGTTTTCCCCCATCACTGATAATGGCCCTAAGAGTTCCAAAATGAGTAAAGATATTCTTCTTAAGAAAGCTCAACACTGCCCGACCATCATTAGTCGGTAATGCTACCGCTTCGACCCATTTGGAGACATAATCCATTGCCACTAAGATGTATGAATTGGGAAACGACGGCGAAAACGGCCCCATGAAGTCAATGCCCCAAACATCAAACAACTCAACCTCAAGAATGCCATGTAGGGGCATCTCTTGCTTCCTGGATATATTCCCCATCCTTTGGCATCGATCACACTTTTTCACCATGGTATGAGTGTCTTTGAATAATGTTGGCCAATAAAACCAAAATTGTAATACCTTAGTCGCAGTCTTCGTTGCTCTAAAGTGTCCACCATATGATGAAGCATGACATTGCTCCAAGATCAGTTCCATTTCGTCTTCTGAAACACACCTTCGAGTTACTTGATCAGTGCCTCTTCGATAAAGAATAGGATCCTCCCAAAAATAATACTTGAGCTTTAAAAAGAACTTTTTCCGTTACTAATAATTGAAATCTGGAGGTGCAATATTACTAGCAAGATAATTTACATAATCTGCATACCAAGGGGCCTATGTTTCTCTAGTTGCTCGTTCCACCCTGAAAAGTTGTTCATATGAAAATTTCTAATTAATGTCCTCTGTTTCGGACTAACCAAGCTGCTCCACTTTAAAGAGGTGGTTAGCTACCACATTCTCACAACCCTTCTTATCTCGAATTTCCAAATCAAACTCTTGGAGAAGTAGTATCCATCGAATTAGCCTCGGTTTTGCATCATTTTTTGAAAATAGATACTTCAAGGCCACATGATCCATATAGACAACCACTTTTGATCCAATGAGGTATGATTAGAATTTTTCAAATGTAAATACCACTTCTAGGAGTTCTTTTTCTGTAGTAGCATAGTACATTTGAGCATCATTGAGAGTCCGACTTGCATAGTAAATCACATGGAAGATCTTATCCCTTTGTTATCCCAAAGTTGCTCCAACTGCATAGTCACTAGCATTACATGAGCTCAAATGGTAAATCCCAATCTGCTGCCACAATCATCGGTGCTAAGGTTAACTTCTCCTTAAGAGTGTTAAATGACTTGAGACATTTTTCAAAAAAGTCAAACCTTTGCAACTGCACAAGGTTTTGTAATCTTGGAAAAATCTTTGATCAGCCGTCTATAAAACCCAGCATGTTCCAAGAAACTTCGGATACCCTTGACTGATGTTGGTGAAGTGAGCCTCTCAATCACTTGAATCTTGCTTTGTCAACCTCAATACCCCTTGCGAAAATCTAGTGTTCTAACACAATTTCTTCTTGGACTATGAAGTGACACTTCTCCCAATTCAGCACCAAATTTGTTTCTTTGCATCACTTCAAGACAAGAGCCAAGTTTTTTAGACATTCATCATATGACGAACTAAAAATTGAGAAGTCATCCATGAATACTTCAATGAATCACTCCACCATATCTGAGAAAATTGCTATCATACAATGTTGAAATGTGGCAGGGGCATTGCACAAACCAAAAGGCATCCGTCGATAAGCAAACCTTCCATACGGACAAGTGAATGTCGTTTTCTCCTGATCTTTTGGGGCTATTGGAATCTGATTGTAACCTGAATAACCATCCAAGAAACAATAATGAGAATGGTCTGCTAATCGCTCCACCTTTTGATCAATAAATGATAGAGAAAAATGATCTTTTCGAGTTACGTCATTCAACTTGCGATAATCTATGCAAACCCGCCATCTTGTAGTTGGTGGGACTGGAATGAGCTCGTTGTGTTCTTTCTTTTCCACTATGATACCTCTATTTTTCGCCATAACCTAAACAAGACTAACCCATACACTATCTAATATGGAATAAATAATCCCAGCATCAAACAATTTCAATACCTTAGCTTTGACCACTTCTTGAAGATGAGGGTCTAATCGGCGCTGATGTTGCACTACTGACTTATAGGTTTCTTCCATGAGAATCTTGTGCATGCAAAGGGAAGGGCTAATACCTTTGATATCTGCTATAGTTCATCCAATAGCTAATTTGTACTCCTGAAGCACCTAAAGTAATTTATCTTCCTCGTCCTTACTAATATAATTTACAATGATAACTAGAAGGGTAGAAGATTCACCAAGATAAGCATACCAAAGATGAGGTGGAAATTGCTTCAACTTAAGTTTAAGAGCTTGTTGAATGAAGGGTAGCAGTCATGGATGACCCGTGCCTAGCGATACGTGATGCTTCCCTATTCTGATCGGTTCTAACCCCTACAAGTACCTAGCGCATTCTTCAATAGCAACTGAAGTTGAACCTTCATCTTATGAATGCATAATGCATGCTTCCCAAGGATCTGACAGCTAGTCTAATGTGAAAGTGTTTGCTGCCTCTCTATCTACAATCTCAATCTAGAAACAAGAATCTGACGGATTAGGAAATTGGAGTACTTTGAACACATTAAATGTAATTTGCTCCTCATTTAACCTTAGCATGAGTTGTCCTTTCTGCACATCAATCAATGCTTGCCCAGTAGCTAGGAAAGGCCGACCTAAAATCAGAAGAACATCCATATCCTCTCCCATATCCAAAATGATGAAATCAGTTGGGGAGATAAACTTGTCCATTTTCACCAAAATGTCTTCGATAAACCCACGTGGATGTTTCACAGACCGATCTACGAGTTGTAATGATATTCTTGTAGGCTTTGCTTTGCCTAACCCGAGCTTTTGAAAAATAGAGTAAGGCATCAAATTGATACTCACACCCAAGTCACATAGAGAATGTTCAAAATATAAACTACCAATGGTACAAGGAACAGTAAAACTCCATGGATCTTTGAGTTTTAGTGGTAGTTTGTTTTGTAATATGGCGCTGCTTTAGTCCGTTAGCATAACATTTTCATGCTCCTCGAGTTTCCTCTTATTTGACAAGATTTCCTTCATAAATTTTGAATAACTAGGCATTTGAGCTAGAGAATCAACCAAAGGTATATTTATATGGAGCTTCTTAAATACCTCTAAAAACTTCTCAAATTGCTTGTTCATCTTGTGTTTTCACAACCTCTAAGGGAATGGAATTGGGGGAACATACGGCTTAACCAGGGGTGGGATTACCTTCTCTTGCTCAGCAGCCACTTCGGGCTCATCAAGTGTATCTTTTGTCTCTTTCGTTGTGTCATTTTCTTTTGTTACACCAGGTCTTTTAACATGAATTTTCAGTAACTACACCCCACTCCTTATTGTTATTGCATTCACTTGCTCCTTTAAGTTAACTTCCGTATTACTTGGCCATGCATCTGGTTGCCTTTCAGTGAGAAGTTTTGCCAGCTGTCTAATTTGATTTTCTACATTCTTAATGGCTGCATCGGTCCGTTCTTGAAGCTTTAAGACCGCCTTTTCCCAACCTCCTTTTTCTTCTTGTGGTCTTCCCTGTTTTGGTGGATTTTGTACATTTTGATTGTTGCCATACGAGAAGTTAGGATGGTTTCTCCAGTCGAGATTGTATATCTAAGAGAATGAATTGTTGTGTTGCTGCTGGAAATTTTGTTGGTGTTGAAAATTGTGTATAGGTAACCTGCTCTATAAAGGAAGGATCCATGATGACCAATAGACATTCTGAAGATTGATGATTCACCCCACACATTACACAGACAGAAAGAGACCCTTGCACCATATTAGCAGATGAAGAGTATTTGAATCATTTCTATTTGTTTTAACAAAGCATCAATCTTAGATAGCATCAAAGTACTCACATCCACTTCATGAACTCCATCTGCACTTTTATGTAAACTCTTGTCGGCCACATTACGAACTACTTACTCATTGTTTTGAAAAGATCATGAAGTTCCCTAGCTAATTTATTTCGAATGGAACCACCTGCTGTAGAGTCCACCATTGAACGACTATAAGGAGTTAACCCAGCATAAAAATAATGATTTTGGGCTAGTAATGAAAAACCATGGCTTGGACATTTCCTCAACAACTCTTTGAACCATTCCCATGCCTCATGAAAATTTTCTGATTCGGCTTGTTGGAAGGTTGAAATTTCATGCTTGAGCTTGTTGATCTTAGTCGGTGGAAAATATTTTAGCGTAAACTTCTGAACCAAATCTGCCCATGTAGTAATGCTGCAAGCTGGTAATGAATCCAACCACTCTTGAGCTTTGTCTTTCAAAGTAGGAAAAAGTCGCATCTGAAGTGCTTCTTCATTGATACCTTGATACTTGAAATTTTCACAATACTCCAGAAAACGAGAGAGATGATAATGCGAATTTTCATCACTTCTCCCATAGAAGGGTATGGTGTTGGAGAACAAGTTGATCACATCTGGTCTCAGCTAGAAGTTATCATGACCATACGGAGGATAAATTATGTTGGACCGGTTCTTCTTAACAACTAGAGGCATCATGAAATCCCTTATCAAGATATCTCTCTCATTGACTTCCATTGCATGCTCAACTCAGACAAGCTAATTTGTGTTATCACCCATAGTGTTATGTTGTTATTCCCTCGTTACCCTTTGTTCATGACGTCTTTGATGAAAGGTTCGTTCAATCTTCGAATCAAACTCAACAAGATCGAGACGTTTTGAACAACGCATGCATTATCTCAATCCTAACATAACAAAAATTGAAATAGTTTAGCGTCAAGAATTATAGGAAACTACACAGATGTTAAAGCTAATCTTAGCTAAAGCAATAATCAAAAGAGCCAATCCCTAGCAACGACGCCAAAAGACTTGTCCGCCTATTTTATCCCGCGAGTGGACAGATCGTGACAAGTAATACAGTGATGAATAGAATATCATTCCCATGAGGATTGACTAATAAAATATCATTCCTACTTTAACCACTTTCAACTTCAATGAAACACACACAGTTAATAATATTATTAACAGTTAACATTTAAATAACTAGAACTAAAACACTAATTGGAAAAACACAAAAACAACTCTTTTAGTTTTGGAACTCAAAAATTGAAGTTGCTAGGGTTCATGAATCCACCGTTGTTCTTCATATGATTTAATATTTCATTATTCGGATTTGTTAACTCTTGCGTTGGGTTGAAAATCAATGATCCTATGACAACCAAAATCCTTTCTCAAAGGTCATTCGATTTTATGCCTATATATGAGATTAATTATCTCTAATCAACCTGCGAATATATAAGCATGCATCCATCCTTATTGATCATCTCATACGATTTCACAAGGCATAACAGTATCTCGACATATTATCGGACCTTATGTTGTTTATTTCCATGTGCTAATTCATATTGAATCTCTCGAAAATAATATAAATCACAAACACACTTTATTGGTGGCTAAGTATCAAAACAGAATAAGAGTATGATAAACAATCAACCCAAACAACAAAAATATAACAAAAATCAAATAACTTTGAATTAAACCAACAACGAACGAGGTTTCATCTTTCACCCTAACTATAAAACACCTAGCCCAACATGCTTTCAATCAACGTAGGAACCACAAAAACGGAAGTCATGATGTAGGATAGAAGAAAGAATAGAAAAATAAAACCAAAACTTGAGTTCCCCAAAAATCTTCTTCTTCCTCTGTCATGCTTCACTTCATCTCTAGCAAAAAAAAATTCCTTTAATCCTCCAAGAATCAGTCTTTAAATAGTCATTTTTGGGTTTTCAGAGTCATGCCCCTTGAAGGAGTCCATCTCCATTTGATTTGGAAGGAAAAGGGCTCAAAACAACATTTTCGTGAAGCTTTAAGCCCTACTGTGGTCCTACCGTGGAATGTATTCTGTGACAGGACCGTGAGCTGCAGAATACTCCTTTAACCACAACCCTACCACGGTATGCATGCAACAATAAGACCGTGAGCCACAGAGAATTTTTTTAACCACGACCCTACCATGGTATGCATGTTGTGATAAGACTGTGAGTCGCTTCTTCTTGACTTCTCAACTCTTCAACTTTACGTTCGACTCTTTCTGGCTTCATCATCATCAACCTTGACTATGCGTTCCATGCCTTCAATCTTGAGTTTAGCTCCAAATATGCGCTAACATCATCATTTTTGCTCCAAGTGCCTTCAAATGAGTTTATCACCTATAAAACCACATATAAAACCAAATTAAGTAGAAATCATGCCCATTAAATGAATAAATGCTAAGTTTATAGGCCAAAATTAGTGTATAAAAGACACTTATCAGATAATATGGACTCTTTCAAAATATTTCAAATTACATGACTAAATTTTGTTATCCTAACATCCCCCACAAACGCTATTGGGTGGGACATACAATAAGTTTGGACTATAATAGCTTAAAGCGACCCAATCTAAGAGCCTTGGTGAAGATATCAGCGGTTTGATCAATTGAAGATATATACCTGAATGTGTTTGGAGCATTGATAAATAACTAGATTTTAGGTCAAATATCTTGCACAAATGTTGTCACAAAATAACACCAGGGCAGAAGAAAGAGAAATACCAAGTTCCTGAACCATTTGCTGGATCAAAACAAGCTTGGTTGCAACAAAAGCAAGAGCAGAATACTCTACCTCAGTGCTAGAATGGGAAACAACATATTGTTTTTGGGATAACCAACTGATGTGGTTACCACCATAAAATATGGCATATCCATGAGTGGAGCAACGATCATTGGGATTACCAACCCAATCAACATCAGAGAAGGCAATAAGAACTAGGTAAAGTGCTCGATGAACCAACAAACCATGTGACATAGTACCACGAAGATAACGAAATATCCTCTTCACTACTTTCCAATGATGAAGCATGGAGCGATGCAAGAACTGACAAACCCGATTTACTGTAAAAGATATATCGGGCCGAGTAATGGTAGCATATTGTAGTGCACCAACATCACTACGAAATAATGTCGAATTAGACATGGGTTCACCTTGGTCCCAATGTTGAGATGCAATCTCAGTAGGAAAAGGAACAGGTTTAACATTATGCATTTTTAATTTCTTCAAAAGATCTTGAATGTACTTGTGCTGATAGAGATGCAAGCTAGTAGAAGTACGAGAAACTTCAAGCCCCAGAAATAAGAAGAAAATCTGATATCCTTGATGGAGAAGAAACGATCAAGAGTGCATACAAACTTATCAATAAAGGCAAGGTCATTCTTAGTCACAATAATGTTATCAACATAAACAAGTACATAAGTAGATGAAACACCATGTAGATGGACAAATAAAGAGGAGTTAGTGTGACATAATGAGAAGCCGAGCTGAAGGAAAGTATCTTTGAGCTTGTCAAACCAAGCTCTGGGTACCTGCTTGAGACCATAAAGAGCCTTTTGAAGCTTACATACATAATCAGGATGGGAGGAGTGCACATACCTAAGGGGTTGCTTTATGAACATTGTTTCTTTAAGCTCACCATTTAGGAAGGCATTATTGACATCCATTTGACGCAGAGTCCAACCATGAATGACAATCAGAGATAATAAGAGTCGAATAGTGGTTGGCTTAATAACTAGACTAAATGTTTGAAAAACATCAATGTTGAGCTGTTGACTGAAGCCTTGGGAGACCAGACAAGCCATGTATCGAGCCACCAAGCCATCTACATGATACTTAACATGAAACAACCACTTGTTACCTACTATGTTAGTGTTTGGAGGTTTAGGGACAAGGCTCCAAGTTTGATTACATTGAAGGGTTGAGTATTCATCATGCATTGTTACATGCTATGACGGATCTTTGAGAGCCTGGGAAACGATTTGAGGAACAGTAAGAGACGTTGTGGTGGTGGCATGAAGGACTCGAGGCTTGAGATGACACGTGCAAGCATGAGTGACCATCGGATGGACTGATTGCGATGTAGCATGAAAATGGGATGGGGCTAGAGGATCAATGGGCAGAGAGGATGGGGTGGTAGTTGAGCTGGTCAGTGGGCTGAGAGGGCTGAGAATTGTTAGGTGAATAAGTGGACTAATCAAGGCTGGGTACTGCTAGATATGAAACTAGAGGAGGTTATGTGGGTAAGTGCTGAGGAGTGTTGGAAAGCGTAGGAGATTGATCATCAATAGAAAGATATGGTGGAGTAATAGAGTCCAGAGGTCTAGGTGTAGTTGCCTAATTGAGAAGATCGAGGAAGACAGAGGGTAGTGAAGCCGTGGGGATAGACGATAGTGGTTGAGTAAAAGAGCTATAAGGGAATTGGGATTCATCGAATATTACATGATGGACAATGTAAACATGAGATGACGACAGTTGTAGACACAAATAACCTTTGTGTTTGGAGCTGTAGCCAATAAAAATGCAAGAAGTGATTGGAATGTTAGTTTAGTGGAACTATATGTTTGGGTATATGGATAGCATAAACAATCAAATGTTTTTAGGAAAGAGTAATCAGATGGTGTATTAAAAAGAACTTGGTGCAGTGAAGAGTGATTGAGGATGGGTGTAATAGTATAATTTATGAGATAAGTGACAGCATAGAAAACGTGCTCCCAAAGGGTAAATAGTAAATTTGCATGCGCAAGTAGAGATAAACCTTTATCGACTATATCCCGATTTCATCATTCCATAACCCCATTTTGCTCTTGTGTATGAGGGCAAGACAACCGATGACCTCTGCCAAGTTCTTGAAGAAATTGAGACACATTGCGATATTCACCACCCCAATCAATTTGGACAAATTTAATTGATAATTGAAACTGAGTTCGAATCATGCATGAAAGGATTGAAAAATGTCAAAAACTTGGGATTTGTGTTGCATAAAATAAATCCAGATATGTTTATAGTGATCATCAAGAAATCAAACATAATAGTAATTGCCATTAAGAGAACGAATGAAGGAAGGTCCCCAGACATCAGAATAAATAAGATGAAATGGAACACTAGATCGTTCATGCGAAAAGGTAAATGACTATGGTGTGTTTTGCAAAGTTGACAAGAGCCACACACTTTGGAAAACTTATTAGACGAAACAAGTAATGAAAAACTAGAAATGAGTTTCCTAGTAATGCACTCATTATGATGGCCTAACCAAGCATGCCATCCATGAAGATCAGTTTTGATGCCCAAAAATACGCTTGGAGATGGAGGAGCGGTGACAAATGGAACTTTGTAAAGGCCATATTCAAGATGTCCTCATAGAAATGGAAGACCTTGAGAATTTTTCACAACACACAAGTTAGCGAAGAACTCAATGGAAGTGTCATTATCTTTTGTTAATTGTGAAACGCTCATGAGATTTTTTGATATGTGGGGAACACATAACATATTGGATAAAAAAAATGGTGTATTATAAGTTGGTAAAGTTGATGATCCAACATGTGTGATAGGTATTTTCATATCATTACCAACAATAACTTTCTCGAGGTCAGTGTACTCACTATGGACAAAGAGATTGTTGAGATCCGCTGTTAGATGATTATAAGCACCGAAGTCAAAATACCATGAGGAGTTGGCATGAGAATCGGGTCTGGCTAACATTGCTGAAATTTGTGGTGCATTCTTCGCAACATAGGCATGGTCAAGCCTATTATAGCATTGAATAGCAAAGTGGCCAAACTTAGTACATATTTGGCAGTGAATTCGATGTCTCGTGTCCTCGTGTTTCCTTGCTGTCAACCCGGAGAACCCATATTCAGGTTAACATAACACTATTGTTGTTGTTGGGCTCCTTGGCCACGACCTCGGTAACTGCACCCACGTTTACCTTTATAATTGCCGTTTGAATGGTGTTGTTGTGCAATATTTGCATTGCTATTATGTGCTGCATTTGACAATGAATTTTCATGATTAGTGTTGACCATGTTGACCTATAGTAGAGTATTCTGAGACAATTCCAAGTGATAGCATACCTAATAAATTTTCAACTGAAATAGGATCATTACGAGTGAGAATTGAAGTATAGAATGTTGAGTATTCGTCTTTGAGGTCTATCAAAATATACCCAACCATATTGTTAGAAGAGATGGATTGAAGATTGGCAGTAAGCACATCAGCAAGGCGTTGCTTTTGTTCCATCAACAATTTTAACAATTGTAAGACTTGGGAAGATTTTAACAAGCCATCAATGATCTTTATGGTCCCACCATTTTGGAGGATTTATATAGAGAGCTTACGAAGTTATCTCAGACTGGCTCTGTGAAGGATTATCATCTTCAATTTGACCAACTACTAGCTTGAGCTGGAAATTTAATCGAGTAGCAACATATTAGTTGCTTCATCAGCAAGCTCAAGGAATTGATTCAACACCATCGATCAAACAACTCACTGCCAAAGAAATTCAAGATTGCCGACGGTGTAACCTTTCATATAATTGTAAAAAGTTTACACTCTGAGTCACCGTTGCAAAAAGATTATTTCTCATTGATTGCAAGTATGATAACAAATATGTGGAGGAAGAGGAAGATAAAGAACTGGAATCAGAACAAGTGGTTGATCACTCCACGTCATTACCAGCACAATAATGCCTCAATTCATTTGGGTACCAGCTAAGATTGAGGGACGACCACTAATGGTACCACTTGACACTAGAAGTTCACACAACTTCCTTAATCGACCGTAGGCTTCAAGATTTGAGTTAAAAATAGAAGATGGGACATGGTTGAATGTCACAATGGTTAATGGCAACAGATTTCCATATTGGGTCGTCTACCAAACACTTCCATCATAATCCATGGAAACCTTTTCTTGTTGGAGTTCTTCGTAATAGAGTTGGAATGTAGTAAATTCGAGTTGTTTACCCAGGTCGATCTGCCCATAATGGGTTCTAGATCCAGCTCCAAGTCTAGATTCAAATCCGAATCCAAATCTATAATCGGATTTGCAACACTGTGTGCGGTTGCAGAGGGAACAACTACCGATTGCAATTGAATGTCGTTTCCTCTCATGGTGGAAGTGGGTAGTTTAGAATGGACTCTTGTGCATGCCAATATATAAATTGGTTGTATAAATTGGAGAAGATAATGTAAAAATTGAAAAAAAGAATGAGTCAGTAAAAACTCTCAAAACTATTAGAAGAATTCTCTATGCGCGTGTGAAGCTTTTAAGCAGTGGAAACAAATGATTTCCATTGTGATTTTGTTTCATACCAGTAACTCAATCAATTGATCCTACTTCTGCTGTATAAACCAAGTAAGTTCAGTTTATTATATAAATCACTCATTTTCATTATTTCTAACATTGGTATCAGAGCTTGTATAGCTGTTTTCTAGTCAAGAAACTAGTGCATATGTTTATATTGAATGAAGCACATACATAATACATACATATTCACAGTGATTTTTTTTGTGTATATACACTAAATAGATGTATTAATATATACACAAAAATTGTGTATTTTTGTACAAAATTTTTGGCTATATGTATGTACATACAAAATCAGAGAGAAGAAATACTAGAGATTCGACGAAGAGAGAGTCAACGATGGCCGTTTCCAAGGCTGGAGAAAGTCGACATCGGCCATCTTCTTCATGAGGATGACCATCATCGCGTTTATCTTCTCTGCGACACGCCACTTCTCCGGTGACTACAATGACCACCAACAACTTGTCCATTTTCATTTTCTCCGTGTGGCTTCGTGGCTGCAAATGGTGGAGACAACGACAAAGATGATCAGATGTGTTGCTGGTGGCGATAGTGTAGTGAGCAAGAAATTAAACTTGCACAAAAAGTGGGTTTCTTTATTTTGAGTTTTATATCGTTCATGAGTACACCTTCTACGTTTGAACTTGAAATGAAAAGTGTTCTTGATTGTCTAAAAGTAGTTTTTTACTTTCTCTACCCATATTTGTCGTCAAACGTAAAAGTGAAAGAGTAAGTTGAAATGAAATGCAAAGTAAATTGCAATTGAAATGAAATGTAGGATGTTGAAAGCAAATTGAAATTGAAATGGCAGCGAGTTTCTCGATTTTTGTGAAAGTGACCTTTTTCAATTTAATGTCATGTTTGGCAGCCTATTAAACCAAAATTGAAATGAAATTGAAATTGTAATGCAAACACCTTGCCTTGAAATTCCAAAAGTGGGTTTGTGATTTAAGGCTTTGTTTGGCTATTTTTCAATTCAAAAATATTTTTGGCCTTAAGGTTTGTTTGGCCCAGATATTAAATAAAAAATTTTGAATTATTTTTTATGATAATTTTTAATTCAAAAAATTTATTGTTATAAATATTGTTATTAATTAAAATAGTAATTTTTGTATTGTGGCATATTTTGAGGTTATTAGTTAATCCTAAGTGGATGTGTCCATAATATACATTTTGTTCTGTACAAAATTGTTTAAAGAATTTATCTGTCAAATTCTTACCCTACCATTTTTTCTTTAATCAATTTTTAGAAAAATGACACTAGTGCGAACCCCAAGAATCATTTGAACTGCTGCTCAAAGAGCCCAAGTTATGGAAATGAAAAGGCAACTAGATGATTATCGGATGATAGAAGAGAAAAATACACTTGAGCACATCATCTGTAAGATCCCATTTTCCTGTAAGCTTGCCACGTAATTTAAGTGAGATTAGAATATCGAAAATTGGCCGGATAGCAAAATAAATTGCCGAATCGACTGAAAGGAATGTTCCGGAGTGTAATTGGCTATGAAAAATGTTATAGTCTCGATAAGCGTTCCGAGATAAGATTATGGAAGTAAAAGAAATCGAAATTGAGATGATTTTCGGTACAGCTAAAATACAGTTATAATTGAGGCTGAAATATCGAATTGTCATAGGGGCCGTCTAGGAAGTCAACGGAACCCTAGAGGGGCTCCGATTTTTCGTAAGGATCAACTCTTTAGTGGTTGCATCAAGGGTCTGGTGAGGACTCGGGGGCAAAATCATCCTTATCGAGTATATTCAAAGTTATTAATTTTGGATTTGAAGCAAATTAATTGGACGTTAAAGGATGTAATTACAATTTAAGAAATTCTAAAGTGTAATTTAGATGAATAATGGAGATTAGATATATATTATATTAGTATAAAAAATATAATATATATGTATATAGGTATTATATGAGCATGCGTATAGGCGTGGGGGGTAAAAATCTGCAGCATGTTGGAGTGCTCTACAATTGAGATTTTGGGCAGAGAAAATGCATAGGGTTTGAGAGATTTTCGAGAAGGAGAGTGGCACCCAAGTTTTCTTAGGCTATATATATTGAGAGAGAGAGTTTGAGGAAGGGAAGCAATGGCCGAATCGGCCATGGTGTAGCAGCTTCTCGTTGCTGTTGCAGTGGCTGAAATCAGAGAGTGGGAGAAGAGAGCAATGCAGTGAGCTTATGAGAGCTTAGCCGAATGAAGAGAGAAGCTCAAGAGAGCTGGATCGTGATGGCTGGCCGAAGTGCGGCAAGTGGCTTCCATAACCGCAAGTCCAAGGTTCCAGCAAGCTCGGCCATGGCAATCGAGCAAAATAGCCAGCAAGTCCGAGCTCCAGCAAGCTCGGCAATCAGGGTCGGTGCGTGGAAGGTCGCAACGGGCTGGCCAACGAGCAATCGGATGGTCGCGACAAGGCGATCAGAAGCTTCGAGGTCAGTCATAGTCGACGCGAAGCGACTGCGCGCAGGCGGGCTTGCGAGGGGCGTTGATGGGCGCTCGGTGCGGTGGTCTTGGCGAAGTAGGCGGCGACCATGGGGTGGTGCGAGGGGTGCTCGGAAGCAACTGAAGGATCGAGCAGGGCCGTGGGCAGCCAGTCGACGCAAGGCAGGGGCCGGCTATAGCGCACGAAGCAGGCTGCAACAGGCGATGATGGCAGTGCGACGGGTTCAGTGGAAGCCTAGAGGCTTCCAACGTGGAGGAAGGCAGCGCATGGAGCTGGTGCGCAGGTCTCGGGTGAAGAAGAAGCAGTTGCAGGCGGTGCGTACCAGGGAAGAAGAAGATGAACAGTAGAAGGGAGAAGAAAAGAAAAGAAAAAAAAAAGAAAAAGAAAAGAAAAGGAAGAAAATAAGAAAAAATAAGGAAAGAAAAAAGAAAATAAATTCTAGAAAAATTCTAAAAAAATAGGAAATGAGGGTGTATTAATATTTCGGAGTCTGAGGTAAGAAAAATGGGTCAGACACGAATTTCGAGGCAGTAAACAAAAAATTGAGGTAGTGCTCCAAAATCGATGCAGTGTGCGAGAATCAAGGTAGTGAGTGAGAATCGAGGATCTACATGACAATCGAGGTCGATCGCGTATTTCGAGGTCATGGCACGCATATCGAGAAAGTCGAGGAGCTAAGTTAAGGTAAGTAAAGTTTCCTAGAAAATTCTAATAAATTAGGAAAATTAGTTTATGAATTGTTATAGATAAATATTCGAGGAAATAATTGAGTAATGTTTAGGTTGGATTATTGGGGAATTATTTATTTAGGAATTATTTAATGAGAAATTATTTAGTGAGAAAAATGTTTAAGGAATTATTGAGGAAAATAGGAAGAAATAAAGGAAAGTCATGAGGAAATTATGAGGAATAAATTATTGATATTTTTAAATGAATATGATGGCCAGGGCATGTTGATGTTTCGAAGTGAGTACGTTAGAAGTGTGGCACAAGAATCGAGATGTTAAGAGATGCATATGAGATAAGTAGTACTACCCAAATGAATTTGGATTTATGGAAAATGCTTTATTTGTAAATAGTATTTCTCAACTGAATTTAGTTTTATGAAAAGACTTGGTTTGTAAATTGTTTTTCCAAAACCCAATTTTATGTAAACAGTTTTATCATGTTGTCATGACTTGATATGAATATGTCATGTAAATTGCATTTACACATATTGATGATGAAATGTGCATGTTTTCACGATGAAATTATTGATCATGCATCCGCATAAGGGTTTGAGAGTACGGGCCGAGGCTGCTGCTTTTCCAAGGGTGTACCCATACACCTCGGCCTGGGAAGGAGACTGTAAAAATGGAGAATAGGATAAGGAACGGTCGGCTCAAACCAAAATGAAAAGAAAAGACATTTTGCATTCATGCACGAAAATAATTTTTATACTCTTAGATGGTTCATCATCTAATTGGGCTTTGCCCCTGGAATATTCAAACGTTCCAGATGGAGATTATAGCAGGAACGAGGATGAATGAGGCATGAAATGGCACTTTCCAAGTGCATGATGAAATGAATGATGAGATGAATGTATGTAACGTAGTCCATGTGTTTAAATTTTGCTACTTTGAAATCTGAACGTTTTGAAAGTCCATGGTGTAAGATATGAGTTATGAATGATGATGTATAACCTTATGGTTAATGATGATGTACAACCCCACTTAGGGTTAATGTCAGTTGAGGATGCATGTTATGTGTTAATGCTAGTTGAAGACGTGTGTTATGTATTAAAGTCATGTTGAGAACTTATGTTATGTCTTAAGTCATTGATGAATAGCCTTGTATTGAGGATTAAGTTCGAGAGACGGTGATGTAAAGAATTGATTTATGATTTAATGTTAAGGTAAGATGTCAGGTTCGATTCTAGCTTTCGCGTTCGATGTATAATGATTCTCTCTCTTTCGAGATAAAGTAATGTAGGGAAATTTTGGGACGGATGCGAGGAAAGATGCGATTTAGTATGAGTTTGAAAGAAAAAATTTCATCATCCCAGAATTGTCCCAAAAGTTAAGGCGCCCAGAAAAGCGGGTCGTTATATTATCACTGTGTGACATGATGCAAGAATTTATATTTGCTGGCTATAGGGGATTATGGACTGATGAAGTACATCATCAATATTTACTTGCTACATTATTGCCACATGATAAGGAATTAATGGCTAGCATTTTGGATTTTGGTTATCCAAATTTCTGTTGGGTATTGTGTTTCTTCTAAAATGTATGTAGAAGAAAAGAAATTATAATGGCTCTATACCTAAGTAGCCTACCAATAGATATTATTAGTTATATTGCTCATATGACACCTATATTCATTTCCAGTTATGTCATTCATGCAATTCCTCGTATGACTAGATTTATTGAGTAATGTGTTGCTCAATCCATGTATCTAGTTTATTTTACTTTTGTAGTAAATTTCTAAACTGTGTTTATTTTTTCATTTTATGAAATGAATTATGGTTGATTATTTAATCTTTGTGATTAAATATGTTATAAAAATTCCTTATTACGTGGGATTATTATTATTATTATTATTATTATTATTATTATTATTATTTGGACAATTGGAATATGGGCGATAATTAGGAACATAGTGAACTTTTGACTCCGTACCCAGCTGAATATTTATTATTAATTTTATTTAGTAAATATGTGTCAGGTATATCATTAATGAAATGAATCTTGTGTAGATTATCCTTGAGAATGACTTCTTCTAAAAACATAATTATTGATTTGATAAGAGATGAGAAATTGAATAGGGATAATTATGAAATCTAGAATATGAAAATCCAATATGTCATTGAGGAACAAGAGTTAATGGAAGCTCTAGATTATGCTATGGTGGAACCACTGCACAACACATGAGGGATAGAGAGGCTTACAATTCTTGAAAGAAAAAAAACTTTACTACTTGCATTACGTTACACAGTAACATGGAGAATGACATTATACATGAATTCAGAAAGTACGAGCTAGCACATGAAATGTGGAATGCTCTTAAAAAGTAATTTGGGGAGACTTTAGTTGCAAAGATAAAACAACTGACTATCAAGTTTGATACACATAAAAGCGCCCAAATCACAACATAAGGTAGCATCTTTGAGAGATGACCAATATGGTCAATGAACTCGAGGATGCTAGTGTGAACCTCATTGATGAACAATAAATGCAAGCTATTATCAAATCCCTACCCCACAATTGGGAACAAATGAAGATTTATGTTATGCACAATGTGAACATAAAGACCATGGTCAATGTTTCACGTCATTTGGAATTGGAGGATGACCATATTAAGACCTCTAGACCTAATACTAACATCTATATGGTGGCATCTAACTCTAAAGACACTCTCAAGTTTAAGTAAAAATTTTCTCGCAAAGCAAAGAAAGGGAATTATGTCCCAAAGAAAGATAAAGGTGCTCGTTATAAGAAAAATGAGACTCACCATGGAAAGAGTAAGGGACCAACTCGTAATCCCTCAAAAAAGAAGAACATGGAAAATGTGAAGTGTTAAAACTGTGGCAATAGGGGGCACTTTGCACGTGACTGATATGAACCAAGAAAAGTACAAGCCTTAAATGCATTTTCAAATGTTATTTATGTTGAGTTCTGTATTCTTAACTGAATCTAATCATTCATGGATTGTTGATTCAGGAGTCATAGACCATGTAGCAAGACACAGAAGTTCCTTCATGGAATATCGTCGAATACCATATGGAACTAAGTGGATCTATGTGGGAAACAATATAAGGGTTGAAGTTAAAGGCGTTGTCACCTGCAAGTTGTGTATGTGTGGTGGTCAAACCTTGTATCTATGTGATGTATTGTTTGCTCTAGATATTCGACGAAATGTAGGCTCTATACTCATTCTTCTTAGTTGTAGATTTGTTATGTATTTCCATGAAATGACAGTTGAATTATTTTTAAATTCAATATATTATGGATATGATAATTTGTAAAATGGTTTAATAGTACTTGATGTAGATTATATTTCATGTAGTAAATTACAAAGTACTAGTTTTTCCTTCACTACTTCTAGAAATTCACATGAAGAAGTGAATATATGGCATGCGAGATTTGGCCATATATGACAACATAAATTGGATAGATTAGCAAAAGAATATTTAATGGGCTAAGTTGCAGAAGTGAATCTACTAATTTATAAAAGTTGTTTGGTAGGAAAAATGGCAAGAAAACTATTTGGAAAAACGATTAGAGCTGAAACTCCATTACAATTAATTCACTCCGACATATGTGGCCCAATGAATGCTAGGGCCAGACATGAAGGTGTAATATCCTAGTATTTTGAGAATAATAACAATTATTATTATTATTTTTGTTTGTATTTAAAATATTTTTACTTCCATTGGAGATTATAATTGAGAAAACTAATGGGCTAAGTTGAAAAAAAAAAGGCTAAATAAATGAGTTTAGAGTTAATGGATTAAGTTAAAAAAAAAAAAAGGCTAAGTAAATGGGCTTATCGTTAGTGGGCTAAATTGAGAAATGAAATGTTAAGTAAATGGGCTTAGAGTTAGTAGGTTAAGAAAGTGGGCTTAAATTTATGGACTAAATGAAAGAATAGCCCATTCAAAATAACATTTAGTTAAAAATAATTAAAGTAAAAAAAATAATTAAAGATAGTGGGTGAAATAATGGAGAAATGTGGAGACAAAGTAGAGTGTGGACAAATAATCAAAGATAATGGGTGAATTAATGGAGAAATGTGGGAGACAAAATATGGTGTGGACAAATAATCAAAGATAATGGGTGAATTAATGGAGAAATGTAAGAGACAAAATATGGTGTGGACAAATAATCAAAGATAATTGATGAATTAATGGAGAAATGTGAGAGGCAAAGCAGCGTGTGGCCAAATAATCAAAGATAATGGGTGAATTAATGAAGAAATGTGGAAGATAAAGTGGAGTATAGACAAATAATTAAATATTATGAGTGAGATTTAGTGAAAAATTAAATAAAAAAATGATAAAATAATAAAAGATAGTGGATCACTACAATTAAAATAAACTTAATTCAACCTCTATAAATAGAGAAAACTTGAAAGGTTGGAAGACTTGAATTAAAAAGAGAAAGGTTGTAAAAAAAAAGGATTTGAGAGTAAGAGAGAGATTTGAAAAAAAAGAAAAAAAGAATAAGATTGTGAAAA
Organism: Diospyros kaki; assembly: GCA_036245055.1. NCBI lineage: Eukaryota > Viridiplantae > Streptophyta > Magnoliopsida > Ericales > Ebenaceae > Diospyros > Diospyros kaki. Next base: position 15,456,252 of record BSEG01000008.1, read on the forward strand.
AAATTGAGTTTGTGAAAGAGATTTGGGAGGAAGGAGTAATGAAGAGGAATTTGGGCACATCAAAGACAAGCTTGAAGAAAGTGTTACAAGGTAAGTGTAAAATATCTCAAATAGATGAAAGTTGATAATATTTTCTTTCATCTTATTATGTTTAATTTTTTGAAAAATTTCAAAAAATTGAAAAAAAAGAAAAAAAGAATAAGATTGTGAAAAAAATTGAGTTTGTGAAAGAGATTTGGGAGGAAGGAGTAATGAAGAGGAATTTGGGCACATCAAAGACAAGCTTGAAGAAAGTGTTACAAGGTAAGTGTAAAATATCTCAAATAGATGAAAGTTGATAATATTTTCTTTCATCTTATTATGTTTAATTTTTTGAAAAATTTCAAAAAAAAAATCAGGTGTTTTATTTTATGAAATATTATGGAAGAAATTTATGGAAAATATGTAAAGAAATATTTACTTGATAATTTTTGGGATAAAGGAAATTCTTGGAAAATAGAAGAAAAATAGGGAAAAAATTATGAAAAATTCTCATAAAATTTTAGAAAATTAGAAATGTTGTTTTATGAATTTTCGTGGAGAAAAATTAAAAAAAAATGCTTGGGCAAGTATTTATTTTGGAATTATTGAGGAAATAATGGGGAGAAATTTAAGCGATTGAGGAAAATTTGAGGAAAATAAGTTTTAATACCCCTTGAATAAATATGATGTCCAGGGATCATTGAGACTAAAGTTTGAGTATAACTAGAAGTCTAGTGCGAAAGTCGAGGCGAGCACGTTTTGAGATTAAAGCACATTTCTCGAGACTCAAGCCGATTTTCAAAGGTAAGCTAGTATTTCTCAAACCTAATTTGTCTATGAAAGGTAATTTCTAAAATGTGCCATATGATTTGATAGAATGTTAAATGCGATGTATGTTTCAAAGTATGTTTCGACATGTTGACATGATATGATGTGTGCATATGTCACGTAGATGGATTTACATAATATGATGATGATATGCATATGTTCACATGTAATCCATCGTTACTCATGCATCGCATATGTTTGAGAGTACGGGTGGGCATCGCTGCTTTACCAATGGTGCACCCATACACCTCGGCCTGGAAAGAGCTGGTCGTAAAAATGGTAAGTGGCATATGAAGTATGGATACCCGTCAGCTCAAACAGGCCAAATAATAGGACATTATGCATTTACATTCATTCATGAATATTATACTCTTACTTAGATGGCCGATCATCTAATTGGGCGATGTCCCTGGAATATTTAATATTCCAGATGGAAGTCATAGCAGAAACGAAGGAAATGAAGGCATGTGATGGCACTTGTTGAAGTGTGTAAATGTATTGGTTATGCATATAACCTGTCATGTTATGTCTTGCTATGTTATCCATGATGTTGATTATGATATTTCTACATGTAATATTAAGGGATGATCATGATTATATTTAAACACTAGTACGTTTGAGAATGATGTTATGATTTTATTATGAATATGAATCTACGATTCTGATATTAAAAGCTTGTTAAGTATTAGGTTACGATCTATCATGTTTCTGCTATTAGCTATGGTTACCCCAATAAGGAGAATGAGAGAAAGAAAAAGAAATATATGAGGTAGAATTGATAAAATAATTATTAATTAATAAACGTCAGGGTAACAAACGTTTCGAGAAGAACGAGGCGTTACCGAAGGTGTTTATTTCATCACTTTATTGATAACTATACTCATTTTGGCTTTGTTTATTTGATTTCTTATAATAAGTTAAAAGTTTTAGAGTGTTTCAAATGATTTTTGACCTTAATTGAGAATCAATTAGACAGAAAAGTTAAATCATTAAGAACCAATAGAGGTTGCAAGTGTTAGTGTTGTGTGCTCTAATGCTAGATTTGGATGACATCTAAAGGGCTTGTTTGTAATGCATTAATTATATTTTTGTATAAATTTATAAAAGGCAAGATTTTCTTCATTCATATTTTTTCCAATCAATTGTATGAATGAGTTCTTGGATCTTCTATGTGAGAATTTTATTCTCAAAGTGTTGAGACTATATGAAGGGATTCTCTGATAACAAAATATCTTAAATTATTCCTAGTCCTTAGATTCTTTAGATGGGGCTTTGATTAATCGAGTATGGATTAACACAAGGGTTACTACCTTGTTCGGTATAGGGATACTGACGGGAAGATAGTGTGTCACGCGTCATATAACATGAGATGTCGCTAGTAAACCTATGGATAGTTATTGGAGAACGATCAATCGAATGTAACGTTAATAACTGACCATATGGCCTGGTGAATAATGGTTGTGTCATCAGCTTACGATGGTGTGATGATCCTTAAACTTAAACCGACACGATTGTCTTGTGTATTGGTGTGCGAGATTTGCTAATGAGCTGAACCATCCAAATGGAAGGTGAGAACGTTCATCTATGTGGTTTCATATTGCTAGTATATGGAGACAGGTGTTGAGAATAGGATTCATCGCCCTCGTCGATATTTGATGGGGTGAACTACCTATGTAATCTATTATTAATGTGACAGGACAGTCCCTGATCAGGGAAGTTTGAAAGTCAGAAAAGGTATTTCATGAGGTGTCATCTAGTCACATTAATGAGGTCTGACACATAGTTACTGAATTTGTGAGTTTGTCACTCCATGGTTCACGCTCAGTCAGGACGTTAGGTGATGGAAAGATTATAGCACACGGTAATCGTCAACTATAATAGGTTCACTTGAAGTAAGACTTCATTACTTCCTATATTGTCCTGAACCACTACTAAGCGCTATTCAGGAACTCTTAGAACGTCATCGGGATTTGGAGAAGTTCTGGTGATGGGTCAAGAGGTTGATCGATACCAAAAAGGGTTTCGATATTATCTGATTGCTAACGGGTAGTGAATCTAAAAATTCACACCATATAGTGTTGCGTTTGGTATAGACATTGTGAACCCAAAATTGTCTTTGGAAATAGTTGGTCAAAAGTTGACTCTTGATCCCCTTGCCGTGCATAGTATATAGTAATAATGTATAGTAAATTACATGATTGGTTAATTATTAAAGGGGGGCTACACAAATTTTAGAGGAGATTTCAATTGGGGAAGAGGAAGGAAGAAAATGGGAGGGGGCAATTATTTAATGGCAGAGGTAGGGCCTCTTCCTTCTCTCTCTCTCCCTCACGATTTTGTTTCTTTTTCTTCTTTCTCTGAAATTCTTCTGCTGCCATAAATATTTTACATGCAATTGTTACGCGTAAAATTTTGAGACGCGAACACTGATGATACACATATCCTTTCTTTTTAACACGAAAAGAGGTGAACAGAATGGTACCTTACTGCATACTAGGTGTGGACCGACTATGATCACCACATATTGAGTTGAATTTAATCTCAATGCAGAAACCTATGTACTCTATTCTTACATCGAACAGTAGGTATGAGATTTGTTTATATATTCAATTGTTGAATATGCATGTTGCTTAAATACGCAATCTATGTATGGTGTGTATATTATATTTCACTGTGTGTATCTAATATAAGGTAAAAAATTTATTTTTTCCCGTAACACAGTACTAGTGGTTCCCTTTAGTGGTATCAGAGTCTCAACTTGGTATTTTATACATATACTCAAATATATGTGTCAAATATTGCATTTAATCAGCGTGCCAATTCCAACAGCCAAACAACTTGTTCTAATTGTTTCATTTTTATAGTTGTGTGGTAATTTGCATTGGACATTAATATAGGGATTTAGATCTGCTTGTTTGGATGTCGGATTGTATTATTTGACAAAATTACTTTGAAGTAGCGAAAGTGGATATATGTACAAGATAAGCATGGATTTAGTTTGAATGAATGAATGTTATAGGGTTTCATTTGATTTAATTCAAATTTGTAATAATTAATTCTTTTAGCTATGTACTGAGACATAAGTCTCAAGTAGTTTTTTTTATTCTTTATTTTACAAAAGTTATAAATGAAGACGTCGTTAAGAAGTTAATCACAACAAAAGCGATGAAGTAGCAGTCTATCAAGAAGTTGATGTTTGGCATAATTTAAATTATGGAGGCTCGAGTTTATTCTATGAGCAAACCCATGGTCATCTTAGTTAATTTATTGTTTATTTTATCATGCAATGGTTGTGTGATAGAATGAATGATGAGATTTGATGAGACCTTGAATAAGAAGCAAAATGTATATATATATATATATATATTTCCATAAAATTAATATTATATGTAAACGATAAATCTGATTTATCGTGATTTTTCACTATTGTATGGTTTCATTAGTCTGATTGGGTGTGTCCAAGTAACTAAAATGTGAAGGTGCATTTCATAAAAAATTGTTTGATTTCTTCTATTAACCATGAGATGGGACAGTGTTCAACGGGTTTCACTTAACCAAGTAACTAAAATATGAAAGAGGATAATGTTCAACTCATTGCACTTATCCAAACAATGAGTGGAATCTAACTAGTCTATCAGGTCAAAAAATTGTAAATGTGAGGTTTATGATTGGTTAGAAGTCAAAGGTCGAACTCCACATATGATGTGGTGGCAAGTATTGCCTACTCAATTATAAAAGTATTTCAAAAAACTATAATGTGAAGAGTATTCTTATGAAAGAGAATTCGACCACCCGCTATTCGATTTTGTATAAGATCACGTTTTCTATCTGGGAAGTGCATGATTCGAAAAATTAGTGGGAGTGCCCATTTTTTAAAAAGTCTTTAATTAAATGGAATTTTACAAAAATATAAGTTAATATATATTTATTTTCTGCAGACAAAATAGCAGATTCAAATCCGTTAACTTATATTCTAGAAACTAATAGCCTCACTGGCCCTAATTTTTCTAACTGGTTTCGAAGTCTTAAAATTGTGTTCAATATGAAAAAAATAGATAACACTTTATCTTTTATACCACCTACTAGTATTTCATTAATTGTGACTGAGGAGAAGATTATGTTACAACCCGTTATCGAGTCTAAAATATTTTGTCGTTAATTATGTGTGAAAAAATGCTACTATTTGAGTAAGGTGTTAGTAATATTTTATGTGGTAAAAAAAAATATAATAATAATAAAATAATAAAAAAAGGGAAATCAAAATTTTAAAAGGGAGATTATGTGTGTGTGTGTGTGTGTGTGATAAATTGTGTCAAGTCGATTAAAAAAAAGGAAAAGAATAAAAAAAAGTAAAAAGACATAAAAGGGCATAGTTTAAATGTGTGTATGTGTGTAAGTGGGAGGGGCGAATTTGGAAATGACCAAGTGGGGAAGTCAGGTTGAAGACATTCTTCAAATCCCTCATCATTTCTCTCCCTCTTTGCCTTCTTGTCCCCTTTTCTTTCTCTCCACCAATTATCTTCTTTTTATTCTTCTTCTACTACTTCTTCTTCTTCTCTAGTTTGGAGCTTCAAGGAGTGAAATTACAACAATTAGCAGGTTGTTTCTTCTCCAAATTTAATCATCAATCAAGGCAAGTTTTATTCTTTTGGTGACTTCCATTTTGAAGTTATTAAATTTTCGGCCAAATTGCGTATGTTATACGTTTTGGGCTATAACTCGTTGTGTTTCTATCCAAATCGAGATCCATTCATTACATTGTAAACTAGACTTCTTAATCTTCGTTTTGATATATTACTTGGATTATTTGGACAAGTATTGAAACTGTAAGTACCATGTGAAATACCTATTAGAATTTGAAATTTGTTTTTTCCGAGTAATCTATCATTACTTTGGTTTTTGGCCTATAACTTTCTGTATTCAAATCCAAATTGAAACCCATTCGTTTTTATGTAAACTAGACTTTATGGGTTTCATTTTCATATATTTAATAAATTATTTTGTTAAGATTTGAGTTTATAATCGCCTTATCAATCTATGTTTAAAATATAAAACTTATTGTTTATGTGTAATCTGACCATACTTTGATTTTTAGGGTATAACTTTTTGTGGTTATATCTGATTTGACATCCATTTTTTGTTCCATAAACTAGACATCCTAAGCTTCGTTTCAATATATTACTTACATGATTTAGTTACATTTTGAGCTCGTAACAATCTTATTAATCTTTGCTAAAAATCTAAAAATTTTACTATCTAAGTAATCTGCCTTGCTTCGGTTTTTGGATAATAACTTCTTGTGGTTATTTCTGATTTTGAATCCATTTTTCGTTTCAAAAACTAGGGATCCAAGGCTTCAATTTGAGTATATTATTCATAACATTTGGCTAAGATATGAGACCGAAATAGGCATTTGAAGTTACTATTCGAAATATGAAAATTTTCTAAAATTTTGTCTAATTAATCTTTTTTGTGTTGACTATTTTTTCTATCATTGAGATGATATTTAACCTTATTGATTTTCTTAAATACTTGATGCATTTTATTCAAAAATCTTAATAAGGTTTCGATTTACCATATATTTCTTATGCATTTCTTGATTAGGGTCTAGTGTTATGTAAGATCTTGTGCTATCTTGTGCATACTTTTGGTTTCTCCTTGGTTGTTGACTAATTATTTTTGTCCAGCTTTTGTATGGCCCTAATTGTCATTAATAGCTAGGGTGTAGTCTATGTATTAATCTTAATAATGGTTGGATATTTTGAGAAGTAAAAGCATAGTTATGGGAGAAAAAATTGATAAAATATTTATAATTATTCAGGAATGTACATTTATGCATGGAAATTGATACATCATTTATGCATTGGGGTAAAACATAGTATTGTTATGAATTGATAAATGATGAGAAGAAATTATTATGTATGGAAATTATCATATGTGACCATGTGTTGAAAATGTTTAAGAGCATAATTATGGATGCATGCGTTTAATCATAATCATAGTGGTGTAACATGTGGACCATGAATGAAATTATACATATTTACAGATTGAGTTATATACATGATAAATATTTAGCGCATTTACTATTTTGCGTTGCGGCTATGACCATGTTAAGGGGAAAAATGATATCCATATGATTGGTGGGCGATGTGTGGGGGCACTGTTATCGGACTGTTTCATGTAATTACTTAGCAGGGTAGGCATATACCACACAAGCACCGACCCCTGCGCTGGGCGGGGACATTGCTAGCGGACCATGCCGGTGACGTTCAAGTGGACTAAGCATGTGTTGCCATTGCCATGCAGAAGGGCCCGTATTCATGATTTGTGTATATTGATAATTGTGAGTCTTAAGGGTTGTATATATATGGTTTGGGCATATTAGTAATGAGTGAACCCTAAGGGTCGTATGCATATATTTTAACACTTGCATGTGTTGCAAAGATGACATGAGTCATAATATAAGAGCCTATTGTTGTGAGACATAGTATGGATTTATGGAATTGTTATGTGAAAAAAAAAACATTTGCATAAGGGCATGTTATGTTGTAAAGTATAACATGGGTATGATAGCATGTGATATGAGACATGGTACGAGAGCATAATGAAAGGGTCATTGCATGATGTGATATAAATCGATATGGATTTACGATGGGATATAATATGTCATGAATTATTCAAAATAGTGACCAAAGCATATTATTTCTCTTCTAGTGACTTTTCACATTTCTATTTGTGATATTGTAAAGATTAAACCTTTCCCTAGTAAAAGACATTGATTGCATCTGAACCTATTGAAAAGTCAATAGTTGCAAAGATTTGTAATTGAGCTTATTTCAAAAACTATCCAAATAATTTGGTTTGATTAAATTCTTAATGAAGAGATAAGGTAATGAAGTACGCATACGCAAACCACTATATATATCTCTGTGTGTTATAATTTTTTAATTTTTACTTATTGCATTATTTTTTTTAAAGATAAAAAAAAATTAATTCACTACTCTTAAACTGACAAACTCTATAATCTCTAAAACCAAACACCCAACTTTTGAGTTTACCTACTCTTAACTTTAGAAAATATACCTTTGAAACCACAAAGGATATATGCGGCTGACCTGACTACACTCGACTCAACTGGATCCATCATTTATAGACAAAGATAACATCTCACGTGATCATCACGTAATCCCACTCCCACTCCCTCCCACATCCATATCATTTTCCTTAACTTTATTAAAATTGACATTGGTGTAATCATCAAATTCTTATTCTAAAAATATTATTTTAATTTATTTTTTAATAGATTACCGGATAAAAAATTAACAAAAAATAATAATAAGGTATAGTAATACATTATTTTTAAATTTAAAATACTCTTATTAATTAATAATGCATGTGCCTAGTTGTCGTATACGTTACTTAGAACTAATAGGAGTATTTAAAATTTAAAATCAAAATAAAACAAATCCACCTTATTTAAGGATATATCTATTATTTGTTGTCCCGTAACTTAACTTATAGACAAATAATAAGAAAAATTATGCTCTCAGAACACAAGTTAAATGGTTGAATTATGATAAACTAAAATTCGCACAAGTAAGTCGTGAATTCGATTTCTTGTTTTGTACAGTAAAACAAAATTTTCAATTGCGATTTATCTTTTCTGCTGAAATCGAAAATACGAGCAACGAGAGACCCTACAAGAACAATAATCCTAATAAAAAAAATATAATATACAAATAAATAAAAAGAATTACTGTTGCTCTTAAGCTTAAATAAATGTGTCTTATTTTTAAATAAGATGTATTATTTTTAATTTTAAAATAATTTTATTAATAAATGATACTTTGTTCTCCAGATTAATTTAACAACTATATTTTGGAAAGAGCAAAATAAGTTTTTATATTTTTAAATTTGAGATTAATTTAGTTAATTATTTTAAAAAGTTCCAAATAATCTATTATATTTTCAGATTTGGAATTAACTTGGCTAATATATTTTAAAATAGTTATTATGCCAGATTTTTTTTTACTATCATCCAATGACAGTTTAAGTATATTAATAATGCTAACTTTATCTCTAATCAAAATAGCTACATAATCACAAATTTAAATTTGAAGAATTTAACACAGTTATAATTTTATATATTTTTTAAAAAATACAATTTTTAATTTAACTCAAATTCTTAAAAAAATTATTTAATATTCTTTATAAAATAATAATAAATTTACCCTCAAAACAAAAGTAAAGTGGTTTGTGGTAACTAAAACAGGGGAGCAGGAGGCTCTCTCACGGAGCTCCAGACCAACCGCACGTGGCCTTTCTTTCGCTCCAAAAGTCCAAAGTACCTACCGACCTACGAAAATTCCGATTTCACTTTCTCTCCCACCGCCGCCTGAATTATGCTACAGTGCAATGGACCCAATCTTATCTTACCATAGGGCCCCACTTCAGCTCATTAGCATCCTTCACTCTTTAAGACGAGGTGAAGGAAAGCAAAAAGAAAAAGGATCGTTTTCCGAGAAAGAGGAGAACATTGAGATTAACATTGTTGGTCTCGCATCGCGTCCAAAACCATGAGTGCGAGAAAAAGTGAAACTTCGAGCGTGGATGAAACGCGTAAATACTGCTGCACGAGTGTTAGGGAACAGTATGCGAGCAGCCAGGAATAATGTTTTCCTCTGTCTTGCTGTGTTGAAAATCAATCTGGGCAGAGGAAGAAAACAACACGCGAATCAAGCTCCACCCTCCCCTCCTCTCCCCCCCTCTCTCTCTCCCTCTATATATATATAAATATATATAACACGATCACAGTCGGCTACCCATATATTTAATTATATCTCACATCGGTCTCTTTGGTCGGTGCCTAAACAAACGAAGCTTCCCGACCTGAATTTGTGGGGGGGGGGGCCTCCCAAAGCACGATACTTTAATTTTCCTTCTCTTTTAAGCCATTGTCTCCCCCCTCTTTTCACTCTTCATATAATAAAGCTCCATATCCCTCTCTCAAAACTTCTTTCATAGTTTCTCTTTCAGGTCCGCAAAAACCTCTCTCTCTCTCTCTCTCTCTCTCTCTCTCTCTCTCTCTCTCTCTCTCTCTCTACATACATAATATATATATTTATAATTGTTTCAATCGTATCTTGCTGGAATAGAACAGAGGTATATAATACAGGGTTGCTGATATTTGAGCAACTCCTTTAATGGAGGGAGGTAATTTATGGGTGGGTTGGAGGAAAAATAGTTCGTTTCGTTATCTGGATAATGTGGACGAGGAGGAAGAGCTGAAGATGGTGTCAAACATGCCGTCAATCCCGCAAACGCCCAAGGAGCCCATGGAGTTCTTGTCCAGATCCTGGAGTCTCTCCGCTTCCGAGATCACCAGAGCTCTGGCATTCAAGCAGAGGCCTATCCTTGTTGATAAGAATCCAAATGCAACAATCCCCAAGAAAGTTGCTTCTCCCGTACGCGTGAGTTATCGCTTTGAATTTTGATCGAATTTAATTACCTAGTTCGTCTCGTGATAGAAATACGACTTCTATAACCAAGTGAATTTAATTTCTCTGCTGTTTGGTGTTTTTCTAGCAACAATTATGATTCAGAATAAGAAATGTCAAGAATAGATAATTTCAGAAGGTTGCTTGTTACCTTCTCTGATTTTGTCCGTGCTTTGTTGCAGTCCGGGAAGATCACAGGGTCGTTCAGCTCTCGGAGAACGAGGTCGATCAGCCGCTGGTTCCAGAACAAGGAATTCAAAAATGGCGCGCCGAAGAAGAAAGACAAAGCGCGAGCGGAAAATGCGCGGATGCACGCCGCCCTCTCCGTCGCGGGACTAGCGGCGGCGTTGGCTGCTGTGACTGCGGCGGAGAACTCGAAAGACTCGGGGTCGAAATTGGGGGCGGCTATGGCGTCGGCGACGGAGCTCCTCGCATCTCATTGCATCGAGAAGGCTGAATCGGCGGGGGTTGATCATGATCGTGTGGCTGCTGTTGTGAGATCGGCGGTTGATATTCGGAGCCCTAGTGAGATAGTGACTTTCACGGCGGCGGCTGCAACTGGTATTCTTCTGATTCGATCAGTTCTTTCCCATTTCATCTTCCTGCATCTGATCTGATTGATTGATTCAATCAGAAATTATTTTATCTTCTTCAATAATCACTATTTTATTTCTTATAATCTTTGTTTATTTATTTTTATTAGATTAGACATTCGTTTATCAGATTTAGGCTCATATTATTAGAATACACACACGAATCAGAACTAATTTATAGAAAGCAGAACTAATAACCCCCCAACTCACTCTTCTTGATTGCTTTTAAAGACTAGTTCAAAGATACAGATAGTCAACAAGATCTTTGCAGCTCAAGTAAATATAGCTACCTTTCTGTACTGCATTTTACATGTTCTTTTGGCCAGTCGCACACTGATGGTGTCAAAATTCCTCCTCCTCCTCTTGAATAAGCTTTGCGAGGAGAAGCAGCTCTGAAAGCCAGATTTTCCAGAGAAGGAAAGAAGAATGCCTCCTCCATAAGTCCATGTGACAAAGGTGCAACAACAGAAGCTCAGAGGGCTGCTTCTTTTAATGGTGAAATGGAGGTGCAGGATCCTCATCCTCCCTGCTCTGGTGATTTGTTGCACCACACACGAAAAGGTCACTCTCTCTCTTTTACGGCTTTATTTTGCTCATCATTCATCAATTTCATTCAGAAAATGGAAAATACTTAGTACATGACGCTGTGATTATTCCCTTCGAAGTGCCATCCAATTTCTGCAAACACAAACGATGTTGAGTTTCTGAAAGTGGAAATCGAACACAAAATTTGAAAACTAACAGCGAAATCAAATGGGGCCTTGCCTAAAAGTTTTAAGATGAGATTTGATCCCTCAATTAAATTCTTGGGGTTTCACCTAATAGATATATTTGATGATTCTAAGACAAGGATTTGGCCGCGAACATTTCATTTAATTCTGTGTTTTCTGATGGATGCATACTCTACTCAAGAAGATGTATCATTTTGCTTGCACAGGAATATTACGGTGGAAGAATGTGTCCGTGTATATCAACAAGAAATCTGAGGTAAAACAAACCAGATCGCCTGTTTTATTGCAACACAATACTGACAAAATGGGTTGTGTGTTTTCTGAGTCAAAAATTCACTGGGCATGGCAGGTCATAATAAAGATGAAAAGCAAGCATATAGGAGGAGCCCTTACCAAGAAGAATAAAGGTAAGCACGCACTTACCTTTCAGGAAGCCTTGCCATCAAAAATCAAAATTTTGATTTGATGAGGTTCTGCTGTAGACGACGACGTTGACATTGTCTGATGCATGCCATGACTGTCACCAGGTGTTGTTTATGGCGTATGCGATGACGTTTCTGCGTGGACGTCCAGGAAAGAGTTTGAGTTGGAAAACGTGGAAATGTTTTTTGGAGTCAAAACAGCACAGGGAGTTGTAGAGTTCAAGTGCAAGAACAAGATCCACAAACAGGAGTGGGTGGAAGCGTTGCAACATCTGCTTCGTCAAACCACCAGCAATGTGGAGGAGGAAGCTGAGCGCGAGCGCGAGCGCAGTTTCAAGCATTTAGATTTAGACGTACAAAAGGGTATCTAATTTTAGGTTGTACATACTACATACAGATGCCTTGTTAGTCCGTGGTGCATTGTCGGATGGGGATAGAGTGAGTTCCCATTGCCAGCGGCCAGGGAGGGTCAGTTTATTTCCTGGGAAAAATTTGTTTTTACTTGCACACTACCCCTTTTACGACACTCCTATTTTCTGCTCCATCCAGCAGCTCCAGCACCACTTCCCTGGAATGGAAACATTCACCTTTCTAATTTTTACTGTTCTGGGAATGGATGAAAATCTTGAAGTAGGAATGTTTTTATCAAGTTTAAGGAGAATACCCACATGGAAATGTTAGGCTCATTTGATTAGCATTTTTTTTTTTAATTTTTAGTTTCCCTTTTTGACTATTTTGACAATGAAAATAGAAAATGACGTTTGATTGTTCATTTTTATTCTTAAAATAATAATAAAAATATATATTTTTACATTTTTCATTTTACCTCCTCCCTTACCTCTCACCGTCGGTAACCCCATGTCATTTTGGAATGGCCATTAATGACCCTATTTCAAGAGTCGTCTCTCAGCCGGTAACACGCTTTTGACTCCCAGGGATGATTTGAGTCCTAGGTCGTAGCAGTGCAGGCTTTAGGGTCTCCTCTGGTTGCCTACAATGATATGGGTGGGCATACAAGAGTGAAAATAAATAGAGTTTAAACATGATTAGTTTTTTTATTTTTATTTTTAAATGAAAATAAAAATGAATAGAAAAAAATTAAAAAACAAAAGACTGAAAATTCTGTCAAACGCTAAACCCTTGTCCTTCCAAACTGGGGATTAAAACTCTTGACGATCATATCAAGAATTGATCTTTTTCTCCCCATAATCAGATATGATTCAGGAGTCCCAAGGTGGAAATTAAGTAATTAACAACAGGAATTTCGAAATGGTGATCTGTGCAGTTGTGCAACACAGCCAAATATAAGGAATTTGTATTGAACAATTCAAAAGAATATCCAAAATATACATAACAGATTTCACCTTTCAACTGCATTTTCTCCTCTAGTGGCCCTCAGAATACAACAGTCTTGTTTTCCTCATAAGGCAGCACCCGCAATTCGCAGTAAGATTTTATTGCCTTAGTAAGGCACTGTTTCTCAAGGTTGTGTGATTTTTGTATGAAGCTTCGCAAATTATCTCTATGTGAAACTCTCTCAACCTAGATCCAACAAAATAACACCACCCCTATTCAGAAACTATAGCTCCCAAAATAAGAACTTTTTAATTTCTCATACCTGCTATTAATCACAATTAACCAAGGATCATACATTTCCCGATACTTAAGAGAATGGGCAAATACATATGGCAGAGAGAGAGAGAGAGAGAGAGAGAGAGAGAGGCATAAAAAAAAAGGAGAGAAAAAAAAAAAAAGGGCATGCATAAACACAAATTGCAGGATGAGAATTGGGAATAATTTAATAAGCCACGGACACACCTTAAGTTCAGATTAAAATGGAACAGCTCTGTTGCATCTCAGCATTTTTTAAGAAAAAAATAACTAAATGTTTCTAGAATTTGGATGCCCAAGAATTCTTAAGACACAGACAAGAATTTCACGAATTAACTTATACTGGGACCAGTGATTACATGATACAGTTTTCTTATAATGTTCTAGATATATACTATAGGAAATTAAACATTACCCAGTCATATATATACCAAAACCTTTTCACCAGTAACTTCATTATCACATTGTTAAACATACACCATAAAGGATTTTAGAAATCTACATTTGGCGGGAAAACCTGTGAGTTGAGTGGATGAAAGGAAGGAAGTTTGCAGGAAAAGAGGATAGCAAAATCCAAAGAAAACTTGGTGGAAAATCCTTAGACAGGACATAGATATAATGGTCACTATAGCTATGGACAAAGATGGATGGAGGTCTAGAAGTCATGTATCTACACCACCTAATGGGATTAAGGCTTGTGATTGTTGTACATCAGGTGGCAAAAATTGGTGGCACCAGGCAATTACAACAAAGAAACAGAGTTACGAGATGATTGGGCGATTGTGGTATCAAGTTTGGAGCCTAAATTTGTCGGCCAAACCACACAGGATTCTGAGCTAAGCCATGAAGGTCTTACTTTTGATAAATACTGGATGATTAAGAAATCAGGAAAATAATATAGAATTATAGTTAAGCGCACTAATGAAATGCAAGGCTTTTTATCATACACGTATAGCAGAAGCCTTATAACACTTCTGTGAACTTTGGCCAATGAGAACCATTTCCCTTGAGTCTCCCCAGACCCTTAGCATGTAAGCCACTTGTCCATATTCTTATACAAACATCTACATTTAAGGAAAACACAGGCTGGCCCCGTTTCTGCTTCATGTCCTAGTCAAGGGATAAAATTAAACAGTAGTAAAGAAGAGAATATTTAATTTGATATTCCCATCATAATTTGAGACACCATTAACTTTTCAACCGATATTATTTAGCTTAACAAAATGATAAAAGATTAGAGGGAAATAAATTTCACTTAAGTAGTGAATTAGAGAAATCACCATTTGTTCAATAATAGGCCCTGCATCAAGTTCTTCTGTGACGAAGTGACTTGTTGCACCAATTAATTTCACTCCGGCATCAAAGGCCTGGGAATATGAAATAGTAAAACATATGAAGAATCAGGGAGACGGTTAATATAGGAGCATTGCATTGTCCATAAAAGAAACACAAAACATAACCTGTTTAGAAGGATTCCCACCCTTGAATGATGGCAAAAGGCCATGGTGAATGTTAATTATATCCTTTCCATAACTATGCAAAAAATCTCCAGATAGTATCTGTGTAAATAAAAACTAAGGTTTTCAACCCATTATTGAAACTGATTATTTAATCCATGGAAACCAAGAGCATCCCATTTTCTACTGTCACAATTCTGAAATTTAACTGCCAAAGGCATGTGCAAACAGTTTGTATTTACTTGATAAAGTATATTAGGTATAACATAGAAATTGCATGTCCCAAGATTAGATTTACCTGCATGTATCTAGCAAGTACTAGAAAGTCAGTATTTTGAACCAGTTCCAAGATTTCTAGATCTCTATTATTCCCATTAGTTGTATGTAAATGATGATATGGGATTCCATGCCTTTCAAGAAAACGAATCACATGGGTGTTTGGACCTCTATCATGGTTGCTGTAAAGGACATGCACTCAAATAGTCAGGTTAATAAAAAAGGTTGGATACAAAAACTTACTAAAAGATTATTCTATCTTCACCTTATTATGCAAGTTATATCCACCGGAAGTAGTCCATCCTGCCATTCATGCAACAAATCAACCAGACAATGGTCCTGCACCAATATTATGGCAGCTTCAATGAGCAAAAAACGTTGTACTACAAGGTTTTGCATGCTTCAGTTTGCAAATTCTAATCTTCTACCCATCATTTTAGAAAGCAGAGGGCAATTAAAGAAGACTAAAGCAACACCTGTTTTGAAGCGAGAACTGCAATCTTGTATTTGGGATCCAAAGCAGGCACACGAACGACAGATGTTATTGCGTTGAACATCTTTGACAACTGCAGGAAGTCTTCTTCCATCTTTACCCGTGTCCATTTAGCAGGATCAAATACAAATTCACTGTCAAGTTGTAGCAGAATATACTACAGTTAGATTTTGTTGCACCACCATCTAATAAAACTTTTTCATATGAAGATAGTGTTTGAACTTTGTTTCAT
Source organism: Diospyros kaki (assembly GCA_036245055.1). NCBI lineage: Eukaryota > Viridiplantae > Streptophyta > Magnoliopsida > Ericales > Ebenaceae > Diospyros > Diospyros kaki. The sequence goes on from BSEG01000008.1 coordinate 15,472,413, forward strand.
CATTCCCTCACTAAAGGATTGTGTCAGGAAGGGCATCCAACATAAAATTTTGCCACATTTTTCTTTTGCATGGATTTGTATTGTCAATGTGACTTTTAGAAGTCAATTGACATTATGAATACTCTGCCACCGACCCCAACTTGGCTAGGGTAAGGTGTAGTTGATGGTGCACTATTTGATTTTTTTGGAACAGTTTAATTAGCAGTCACCACAGATTTCAAATGCAATGTCATATCAGCTGCAGAACAAGAAACTTCTCACTGCTAGTGTTTAAGCCAATTTTTTATTCTTTTCTTAATGGAGAGTTGAATATCAGATAATACAACTTAACCACATCTATAAATGTTTTGTCTAAATAAGACTTTCTTAAGGAAGAAGCATTTTCTTACTTTCTACATATCCAGTGGAAAATGTTGACATCGTGTCTTGCGTTTGCAAAAGAACTAGGCATTAGAAGAAAGATGATGGTGCCTGACAAAATACTCAAGTTTGAACTTCTAAATGATAAGGCAAAATTCACACGTAAAAGACACCTACCACTAGAATGACTGAATGCTTTCACTAGAAAGCCTATTCTTTTGACAGATCATAATAAGATTTGAATTGCTGCCACTTCTTCATCCAAAGTTAACATTATTTTTCATGAGGGCCTAAATGTAACATTTGAGCTTTCATGGTTTCTCCTAAACTTCAATAACAAACAGGTAAAATTTTTCTACCAACATCCAAATTACACTTTTCTACCTTTTCTGGTCAAACACATTATCATATCAATTCCCACAAGAAAAAATAAGAAACAACGACTACTAACCAGGGGCGGAGCCATGAGAGGCCCAATGGGGGCAACTGCCCCCACTGGGCCAGATTTTTTCTTTTAATTTTATTTTTTACAATAATATACTATTAGAAATAAAAAAAATTATATTATATTTTACTAATAGAAATAAAAAAAACTAAGTATTGAAGAAAGCAAGTATATAATGGCCCAGTAGTAACCATTACAACATTTTTTATAATTTGCTCATAATTTTAATTTTTTACAATGATGACGCAAATGAAGCTAAGTATTGAAGAAAATTATGAAATAAAGAAAACAAGTATGGAGGAAATTTATATTGAAGAAAATGAACAAATTAACAAAGCAAGTATTGAGAAAATTGATGTTGCACAACTTCCTATGGATCTCGGGTTAAGAACTACAATAATGAATTATAATGTTAATTTTTGAGATCAAATTAGAAAAGTCTACTTGCAAAGAGATTGTGTCAACTTTGAAAACAAGACGATTCATTCCAACTTGGTTCAATGAATTTGGTAATTGGTAAGAATATAGTATAAGCAAAGATGTCGCATTTTACTTATACTGTTATCTTTTTAAAACAAATAATGGAAAACAATGAGATGATGATTCTTTTGTGAAAGAAGGGTTCAGTAATTAAAAAAAAAAAAAGATAGATTTTAAGGTCATGTTGAAGATACCAATAGTGCGCACAATTAAACTCGAAACAACTGTGAAACCTTAATGAATCAAGAGCAAAATATTGAGATAATTTTCTTCAGACAGATAGAACAAATACTGTGTGATTATTGAATTCGTCTAAAAGCATCAATTGATTGTGTTTGATTTCTTCTACAGTAAAAACTAGCCTTTCGTGGCCATGACGAGTCTAAAAATTCAAATAATCAAGGTAACTTTCTTGAATAATTGCAATTTCTAGTATGAAAAGTCGTAAGGAACAATTCTAATTTTTTTTTCATTTTAATATTATCCTTATTATCTTATTTTTAAAATTATATTTTTTGTATTTAAGTTCGCCCCATTGAATCAAAATCATGGCTCCGCCCCTGCTACTCACATAAAGTCCCGTACTCAATTCTAAGTGATCCATCCCTTGTATTCGTGGTCATTCTCCTATAAAATCAAATACATAATGCCTCCCAAAGAATAACAAGAAAGTTATGCTAGAACTCAAAAGCCAGATAATAACCAGCTGGAAAATCTAACAGTGAATTAGGATCGCTTATTTAAAGATAAGAGCAATTTCATTCAGAATGGCCAGGTTTATTATAATTCTAAATTAGATTCATTATCGATCGTATATTTTGAACGAAAACGCTTATAAGCATCCTCCAAAAAGAAACTTATTAACTGCAGGAGTCTCATGTCATGCATTTTCCAAGGATATCATCTTCCTAAAGACAGAAATGAAGCAACTGAAAATATGTAGTTAGGCAGGGAATGAAAATGAAGACCTTCTGGAATAGAAGACTTGCTTATTTTGAGGAACAAAGATGTCGGCGTTCAGGATGTTTCCCCCTCTCGAAGCGATACATTCCGATAGCTTCGCGACAATGCCGACCACATCCTAGTCAAGAGAACATAGGTCTCAGAAACGCAGGAGAGCGAAAGAATGCCACTCAGAAAACGTAATTATTGGAGAGAGTTGAAGCAGAAAGGTACTGGACAATGGAATTGGTGAATCCCGTGGATGAGAGAAGGGGGGGCGGAGGAATCGAGGGAGTCGACGGCGATTTTCAGCGAATTGAATGGCCTTCTTGCAAAACCAAAAGCTTGAGGAACGCTCGCATTCACTCGTCGGAAGAAGCTCATGCCTCTCTCTCTCTCTCTCTTTCTGGATTACGTTTCCAGCAGGCGAAGGCGAGGGCAAGGGAGAGAGGGAGAGGTCTAGGGCTGGATCCGTCCAGCCAGAGCTTTACGACGCCGTTTCGGAGATTATCCGGTAGCAACACGTGGAAAGCGCTGATTCACGGTGAGGATGAACTGGATAAGATGGGGTGGTAAGAAGCCGAGGCGCAACAGCAAGCGAGAACTAAGCCCACCTGTCAATGGTGGGGAAATTTAGTTTATCAAAGAACAGTATATTAATTTTTTTTTAAATTATATATATTTTCAATGTAAAATTACGTTATTGTGCCTTAAGATTCCGCAAAATAATTTTCATTAGTTTAGATACCATTTTTGCAGTCTGCTAGACTTTTGAGTAAAAAAATATGATTTTATATAACAATAGATAATATCTATTTTTAATTCAGAAATTTTTTTAAAAAGATTCTTGACGTGAATATTAATATTTTTAATTTAGATCAAATTATAATATCTATTTTTATATAAAAATAAAAATTATATTTTTCAAATCAATAAAAATTTTAGGGAGAAAAAAAAAAAAAAAAAAGAAGAGATCATCTTCTTTATTCTTTATTCTCCATCTTCTTGGCCACCTTCCTTATCGTCATCTTCTACACCATTATGATGAGGTTTCATTGAAATCTCATTCTTTAACAATGGCTTATTTCATCGCTCTCATACCTTCATAGAGGTTATTAAAAAAGGGAGAGAAAAGAAAAGAGAATTAGATACTAGAAAATATGAAATTGAGAATATTTTTATGATTTTGAAAATTTTAAGGGCAATAAAATAAATGTAAAAGAAAAGGGCATTAAAATGAAGAGAATTAGACACTAGAAAATGAAGTAATTTTAAGGGCAATAAAATAAAATAAATGTTTCGAAATTTCTTTTTCTATGCAAATCAATCAGATTTAGAATGATATCTAAGCAAAATAATCAAAATATGTGTTCTACTCATAACCACAATCATTCTACATAACTTAATAAGCAATTTGTTATAAAAATAAAAATAATAAAAAATAAAACAAATTATAATCGATCCCTTTAAATTGATTGAGAATATTTGTTGGAGAAAAAGAAACTTAGTAAATGCAGTTTCAATGAAGTCCTAGTTGCGATTGATAAAGAAATTTGAATCACCTAACAAGTAAATAGGAAGAATGATTAACTTTGAGAGGTTTCAACAATAGAAAAAGTCATAGCGTGAATATTGGAAGAAAAAATATGAAGAAATATAATATAAAAAATATAAGAGTATTTTCGTAAATGAGATTAAGAATAATATAAGTTCTTCATTTTAAAATCTCATTAAGAGTATTTTAAATATCTTACATAAAAGTGGCTATAGAGTATAATTAATTTATTAACTTGAGATAAAAACGTTTTTTCCTTATAAAAGGGTAAAAATAAGTTTATACATTTAATTTAGAATAATTATGAATTCCACTCATAAAAGGTTGAAAAATTATTTTTTATTTTTCAAATGTTTAGAATGTCTTTTATCTTTTCATCAAATCTTAAAAAGAGTGTTGGCTGTAATTTATCTTAATTTTTTTTAACTATTCTAGCAAGGTAAACTCAACTCAGACCCATGTGATTTCAATTTTTCTAACACTTCATTTGAGTTGTTTAATCCATACCTATGATTTAAATTTAATATTTAAGACTTATTAAAAATAATATCATTTTAATGAGTTTGATACCGATGTTGAACACCAAACTAACTTTAGGGTTGATTTCCAAGACTTGACTTGGTTTCTCATCTGCTACGACTGTGGGTCGGCATTTCATATCTAAGAACAAGCAGATGGGATGGGATGGGATGGGATGTTCCAAGTTCTAAAGTTAAAGAGAGTCTAAAACCAACAAAATTAAAGCAAACTTTTCATCAATCAAAAATAATTGCTGGCATTAGTTAAGTCATATCGTAGTACAAGTCCTTGCCGGTAACTGAAAGATGTATGGTAGTAGGCTTGGGGGCTGTAACTGTGAGCATTCACTTCAGTGAAGAAGCCAAAGCACCACAAATTGGCAGGCTGTTGCTGCTTTTAGCGATCAATCATGCCGCCACCTCCCAATTGCTTCTCCAACTCGGATTCTATCCCCTTGTTTGATGCAGAAATTGAATTCTGATGAAGTATTAGAATTCGATACCGGGGCTTGGAATACAAGTACCACCGTCGACCCCATGTTGAAAACAGCCACCTGAAGAAGAAGAAGAAGAAGAAGAAGAATTAATGGGGAGATGCATACCACGAAACTATCACAGATTTGTAAAACCACATTACAGAAACATTGTGCACAAACTTTAGATGTCGACACTGAGTAGCATCCTTACAGGTGCTCAGATACAAAATAATAATACCTATTATTTGTTTGTTATTGATTTGGCCATTACTTGTGAAGCAAGATCGATATAGAGGAAGCACTACCGCTTCTGCTTCACAAGGAAGATGAAGTCCCAAAGCTTGAAACAGTAAAAGCAGAAAATTTTATTGGCTCTCTAACCTCATTGCCTTTCTTAAGCATCACACCATTGCCTTCAGGTTCATAGACCCGTTCTTCAGGAGGTTCTGAGTGCAGCGACTTCTTTCCTGGTCGATTTGTCCTCAGTCCAGGTTCAATGAAAAGCTGTTGCGTGGAGGTCCCCAAACAAGTTAATTACCACAGCAAGTCAACATGGATGACCAAAGTATGGAAAATACAATCATCTAAAATTCCAGTGGAGCCAGTAAGGAACATGCGTAGACAATATGTACTCCTCCATATGGGAATGCATCTCAGCAATGCAGTAATATCAACTCAACTATTTAAGTAAAAATGCAGATACCCATAAGATACGTGTGCCAACAAAGTCCACTAGCTAGTGTCTAGGTCTGTTAGACGGACGTTTCAAAATTGACGAAATTGCCAATGTCATACACTTACCCTTCAATTATGAGATACGCACCTGGCATGGTTAGATGGAAACGAGCTTCAAAAAAGCTAAAATAAAAGGATAATAAAAAAGTACGAATATATTTATAGAACTCTCATTCTATATGTAGAAAACACATCCTAGTTTAGGAACACAATTTTTACATTAATAAATGAAAAATGTCTAAATGTTTGAAGTTAGTTGTATTCTCATTTCTCAGGCTCTTAGACCTAAGAATTAGATCAGACTGATGCTGGCATTAGAGGTGTCAAAAGGGAAGGGCCAACCGCGGGCCGCCCAGCCCAGCTCGAGACGGGCTGGGCTTTGGCCCGGCTAGTTACTATTCAAAAGGGCCCGACTGGGCCAAAGAAATTAGGCTCGTGGCCCATTGGGCCCAACCCGTTGGGCCCTTATGGGCCAGTCAGTTAGGCCCTTATTCATTTTATTTTTTTTTAATTATGTTATTCTTTAGTACTTATTGATATCGGATACTAAAAAATTTACATTTCGCAATATATATAAATAATAACCATCAATTTATTTAAAATTTTTAAGTTAAATTTTTTATATATTTAAATTATAAATAAACATTCTCCTTTTTATATGTACATTATTTTTCATATCAATTCACAAGAAAATTTATAAGGCATATAAAATTTTGAAATATAAAATGATGAAATAATATTTAAAACTTAAGAATTAAGATAGAAAATATTTTAAAAAGAAAAAAATTAATTTTTATATATGTATTATTTTGATATTTATATATGTATATATTATATGTATTATTTTTAAAAAAATTATTTAAAAAAAAAAAGAAAAAAAGGGTCAGGCCCACCGGGCCCGGCCCGCTAGGCCTTGTGGGCTAAGGGCCCAGCCCGGCCCTCTAGCCCACGGGCTAGCCCGACTCGGCCCCCCTACAGGGCCAGGTCAGGCCCTATCCACAGTAAAAGGGCCCGGGCCCGGCCCAACCCTTTTAGTAAAAGGGTTGACCCGGCTCGTTTAAAAAGCCCGTGGGCCGACTCGGGCTGGGCCGACCCCTTTGACACCTCTAGCTGGCATGAATAACAGCTGTACTTGAGTCCATGTAACATAGATTCAAAGAAGCAGGTCCCTAGGAAAGGTTAGACTTGGGTACAAACCCTAGTCTTTTAACATTATTTTACATGGTAACTACTTATAGATTCTAATTTGTTAATCATTCCTGACAACTAATTATTTACTAATATGCCAAACAGTTATGTCACACACGGTGACAATGGTGCGACATCAGTCGATGCGAATCTGTTTTTGGGGTCTTTCCTATGTTGTTAAATTTTTATTTACTTTATGCAATTGTACTCGTTGGATTATGATAGCTGTAAGAAGATGAAGGGGGGTTGACTGGATGAAGGGGGTAAGCCTTATCAGTTTTGACTTCAATAGGATGGAGGTGTCATTCGACAAAGGAGGGAGGAAAATGACATTGACAGGGGAGAGGGAATCGGGAGCCTGCAAGATGATCTCGGGAAGGAAGTTGTACCAAAATGCTTAAGAACAAATGGTGTCAATTGTCCCAATTGTTCTCACTGGTGGCTATGGGGGAAGGCTCGCTGGTGGCAAAGGAGGAAGAGCCTGAAACAAGGCTGAGTGGGGAAGCACAAGTGACAGTAACATCTCAGCCCTGAAAGCTTGACCAGGTACATACTAAGCACCTAATTGATGAACTGTTGGATAGTTACAAGGACTTATTTGCTGAACCCACAACCTTACCTCCAACCTGAACCTTGGATCATTCCATAAACCTAAAGCCAAATACAAAGCCCATCAATATCGGGTCCTATAGGTACTCCCCAACCCAAAAAACCGAAATTGAAAAGATGGTTAAGGATATGTTAAACCAATCCTTCATAAGACATAGCTAAAGCCCATTAGCCTCGCTAGTCCTCCTAGTTAAAAAGAACGATGGATCTTGGCGTTTTTGTGTTGACTACTGCAAATTGAATTCCTTAACCATTAGAGATAAATTCCTTATACCCTTAGTTGAGGACTTGATGGATGAATTACATGATGCCCATTTCTTTTCAAAACCTAACCTTAGGTCCGGCTACCATCAAATCAAAATGAAGCTCGAAGATGTCTCTAAAACCGCTTTTAGGACACACCACGGTCATTTTGAATTTTTGGTGATGCCATTCAGGCTCACCAATGCCCCAATGACATTTCAGTCCCTCATGAATCAAATTTTTGAACCTTACCTAAGGAAATTTGTCCTAGTATTCTTTGATGACATACTAGTATATAGTTCTACCTTGGACCATCATATATCTCACCTCAAAACCACCCTGGAGGTCCTTAGAGCTAACCAACTTTTCATTAAAAGATCAAAGTGTGCATTTGGGCATAATCAAGTGGAGTACTTGGGGCATTTAATTTCTTAGGCAGGGGTTAGCACTGACCCTAAAAAAGTGGAGCCATGTTGGCCTAGCCCAAACCCACAACTGTGAGGGCCTTGAGAGGATTCCTGAGGCTAATAGGTTATTATCGGCGGTTTTTCAAAAGATATGGAACTATAAGCAAACCTCTAACCGAACTTTTGAAGAAGGGGGGCTTCAATTAGGGGTAGGAGGCTGAGACAACCTTTGAAAAGCTGAAAAGGGCAATGAGTGAGGTTCCAGTTTTGGGATTACCCGATTTTGGCCAACCATTTATAGTAGAAACAGATGTTTGTGACAATGGAATTGGAGCAGTACTGTCCCAGAAGGAAATACCTTTAGCCTTCTTAAGTCGAGCTCTAAGTGGTAGACATGGGGGCCTAAGTATAAATGAGAAGGAATTCTTGGTTGTACTAATGGCAGTGGATAGGTGGTGTCATTACTTGGAGAGGGGTAAATTTATAATCCAGACAAATCATGAGAGCCTGAAATTCTTACTACAACAAAAATTGCAAACTCAACTACAAAAGAAAGAGATGACTAAGTTAATGGGGTTAGATTATTCAACACAATATCGGAAGGGCAAAGAGAATGTGACAGCAGACGCCCTCTCAAAATGTTATGAAGACAGAAACTTGGTAGTCGTTACTATGGTAGTGCCGGATTGGTGTAAGGAGGTAGTGGATAGCTATAAAGGGGATGAGCAGGTGGCGGTGAGGCCACAAGGGACCGGGGGTTACACTTTGAGAGAAAGGTTGCTGCGACTACAAGGCAGACTGGTCATAGGTTGTAAGGGGGACCTAAGGAAAAAAATACTACAATTGCTGCATGAGTCTCCCTTAGGGGGACATTCGGGAGTTCAAAACACCTATTTAAGGATTAAACAGCTATTCCACTGACCAAAATTGAAGGCTGACGTGAAGGAGTTTGTATTATCTTATGATACTTGCAAGAAGTGCAAGTATGAAAATGTTGCTTACCCCGAGTTGCTTTAGCCCTTACCAGTACCCGACCAAGCTTGGACTAGTGTGTCCATGGATTTCATTGAGGGACTACCCAAGTCAGAAGGGAAGGACAATGTGCTGGTGGTGGTCGATAGGTTCACTAAATTTGCGCACTTCATAGGATTGGCTCACCCCTATATAGCCCAAGAAGTGGCCAGAGCTTTCATGGACAGAATAGTGGCCTTGCATAGGGTGCCAAATGTAATCATATCAGACAGGGACAAAATATTTACCAACGTCATGTGGCAAGAACTGATGAGGTCAATTGGGATAAAACTCAATATGTCGACTGCCTACCACCCTCAAACGGATGGACAAACGGAGAGGGTAAACCAGAGTCTAGAAACCTATCTTAGGTGCATTTGTATCCTACACCCTAACTAGTGGCACAGATGGCTTGCTTTGGCCCAGTGGTGGTACAACTCTACCCACCACACCACCCTTAAAATGTCTCCCTTTGAAGCTAATTACGGTTACAAACCCCCAATATTACCAGCCATAGGAGGGTAGACTACAGTGGCGTCAGTGGAAGAATATTTGCAGCAAAGGAGGGTGGTACTTCAACAGCTCAAGCAGGAATTAGCATCGGTCCAAAACAGAATAAAACAATATGCAGACCGAAGCAGGAGCGACAGAGAATTGGAGGTTGGTGAGAAGGTTTATTTATGATTGAAGCATACCTATTTGAAGTCCCTTACAGTGACAATGGCGCGACATCAGTCGATGAGAATCTGTTTTAGTGGTCTTTCCGATGTTATATTTTTATTTACTTTATGCAATTGTACTCGTTGGATTATGATAGCTGTAAGAATATAGGATATTTTAGAGGCATGGTCCACGTGTAAAGGGGCCTGGGAAAAGACAAAAGAGTTAGTTATTAGAGGTAGGATCTGTTGTGGCAGCACCCCATGCTAGAGGCTTATATACCCTCTAAACCCAGCTTGTGGAGGCAAGGAAAAATCAGAAGAATCCTATTCTCTTTCTCGGCTACTCCTCTCTGTTCTCTCTCCCTCTCAAATCTCTCTCTCTCAATTGCTTTGTCTTCTCCTAAGATCCCTACAGACCCTCTAATTCATACCGAATTAGTAGGCTGTATACTTTGTCACTTCCGGGTTTGTGACAAGTTACCCTTATAAGATCCATAAGGATGGATAACCATAATCCTATCATGCCACAAAAAAGATCAGTTACATATACTGGTGCACTATGCCACTGAAAATGTAATTCAGGTTATGAGAACTTGATAATCTCCCAAAGTTACCTCATGCAACAAATATATGAACAAGGAACAAAAGTGAATAAAAAATAAAGGGCATAATGAGAAGGACTAAGGAGCACTCAACCTCAATGGACCCAACATTTGTTGCACCTATTGCTGCCATCGCCATAAAACCTTCTTTCCAGCGGCCTTCAAGGACAACCTGGAGCAAGAAGAACAGCAATTTGTAAGACCCTTTGTTATTTGTAGGAATCTAGCAAACATACTACGAAACACAGCCCAAAATGCTGGCTGTCCCCAAGGAACATTGAGTTATGAAATCACAAGGAAACTAAGCACTAACATGAATTTGGGAATTCAAAAGAAAAATTTACATATCTCTATTCATTATCATATTGTTTCAATAGCAGTGAAGCAGGTCATCAATATTAAATTGCCTCCAGAAAAATTTTGATCCTATTAAAGGTTAAAAAAAAAAAAAAATCATTTACAACTAGAAGATCATTGTAACATTTAGAATCAAGGAGCAAGTCAAAAAGTTCAAGATCTAAGAGAGCTACCAAGATGAACGTAATAATAGAAGTGTCTTGTGTCATACTGGTTCACATCAGACTAGCATCACCATGCAGTTGTAGCTTCAAGATGCTATGTGATCAAATTGCTTCTAGACTCCATAAAGGAGTTTGCAGAGTCCACTAAAAGGCACCATCAATGATATGTCATGACTGAAAATGACAAAGAAATTAGGAGGATATTACATAATAATTGCACTGGCCTCCCTTGAAATTTGGCAAAGTTACACACAATACCCTTTGTGTTCTTTGAAATACAAACACCTCCCTCAACTTTTCAAAGTATATAACACTTTGCCCCCTACTGTTAGTTAACTGCGGTTAATATTTTTTTTTCAAAATGCCAAAAGTACCCTCATTTCTCTCTCCCCGCTATCTTTCTCTCTCCTCCCTCTCTTAGCACCATGGTCATCGCCAATGATCCCCCCCCCCCTCCCCTTCTTCTTTGAGCTGGTTATGAGTCCTTGCCCAAATCCAACCCAGCCATCATAGGGTTCCAATGGGGGTTCCTCCTCTCTTCCTCATCTTCATAGACAACCATGGTGTCTCCCAAAGCTTGAATAGTGCCCTAAAATAGAGCTGCTTCAGGCGCTGGCTCAGCTTTTGATTTTGAGACCTCATCTTCAAGGAGAAGATTAATCTCATTGGTCACAATGAGGTAAAGTTTTGGAGACCGTTCGTTTCCACTCTTTTGATTCTCTCGCACACTCTTTCATTTCATCTGGATTTGTTAATGTCTGTCTCATATTTTGCTCTCTTTTTAGTATGTTTCAATGACCTTTCATTTTCCCCTCTTCTGATTCTCCAATCATCTCTTTCTCCCCTCCCTCACTCTTTCTCATGTTCAGTTCGATTAACCCCATTGCCTTCACTGAACCTTGCCAGATGGTGGTAGCAAACTGACAATGGTTGCTGCCCGCCACTTTTAAATTTATGTATTTATCCAAAATTATTATATTTGTGTATGTATTAGAAAATATATTTTCAATATATTCTGTAATTAGAAAATATAATTTATATATTTAATGTCATATATATTTTCTTTAGAGAATATCAATATATATTTAGTTTATATTTATATTTTTACATATTTATAGTTTATATTTATATAATAAAAATATATTTTTTGTAATTTAATAATAAATTCTCAGTAAATATATTTGTGTTTTTCGAAAATATATAGTTTAGTTTATTTTATTTTAGGGGAGAGAGAAGAGTGTATAGAAATTAGGGGCAAAACAGTCAATTTACATGAATTGTTTACAGTAGGGGAGGTCCTCGTAATTTCCAAAAATACAACGACACTCTGCATTTTCACCAAACCTCAAGGGAGGCCAGAGTAATCATCCCAATAGCATATACACAGGAGCAGGGCACAAGAGCATGACATCTCCCTTACCCTTTTCCTTAAAAACAGGAATTAATTTCTCATTCCAAAACTTTCTAATCTCTATATGACCAAAGTTACCAAACAAGGCATATTGAAGACAATGCGTCAAAACTAGACCTTATTCATAGTTTTCCATTTTGATATGACTGCAAACATATTGCTGACGTTGATTGTTTATGGATGGAAAACTATCATTAACTTCTCCCTAGTTAGAAAGGCTTATATAGACTGTTGGCAATGAGTTGTGCGTAAGTATCTTCTCATGACTAAATCACTATTTCATTTTTAATTTTTGGGGTCCGAGGCAAGGGAGTGGCCAATGACTCTTAAAATAACTAGAGCTGAGAAATACAAAGAGCACATATTTCAGAACATAAATTTGATCAGGTCTGTGAAGGACACTCATAACACTGAGCATGAAAAGAAGAATAGGCAAAAATCCAAAATTTCACATTCAGACTTTTTAACTTCCCATAATAAAATTCTGGAATAATTTTATTAATCTTGTAAAACAGTCAGCTAAGAGTATAATTCTAATGATGTTGAATTAAATTTTCAAATTTTTCTAGTTATTGTGAACTTTGGTGCGGATAGTTTGTAGCTATTGTCAATGGTTCCTACTGCATAATATTTAGGGTCAATATGTCATGTATTTTCAAGTCTGCAGAGAATTTAAAGTAATTGTTCCTGAAGTTCCAGTTTCAGAACTTTAATCTCACTGGAATTGAAAGCAGCCTAGCAGCAAAAAAAATGGAAATTTAATACCTTGAGGATTTGGGTTTTGTGAATTGAATTCGCAAGAAGCTTTAGCATGATGGTTGAAGCAAGATGGCTTTAGAATTTTCCAAGTAAATTAACAATTGAAACCTCCTTCTCCTTCCTTGCTTTTTATTAGTATTCACAGGTTATTACTAGTTATGGCCACATAGAAGTCCTTGTTTTTCCTCCATAAAAGCCCTAGCCAATCAAGCCCCAATAGAACCTAATTCTTTCCCTACGTTTTGCCATTTTTTCCCCTGGAATGACAAATAGTGGCATTCTAGAACTTCCAGGAATTAATCCTCTGCACTTGTAATTATCAAGTTCTTTCAAAAGCCAATTCTCCCAGCTAGGCACTCAGGAAATTTCCTCCACAAATCCAAGCCTCAATCCTGTAAACACAGGATGACTTATGGTTTACATGTATTTTCCTAAATTGGTGAAATATCAATGCCATACACTTTTGGCCCATGGGAAAGATACAAAATATGCATCTGCATCCAACATAATTAGATAGATACGGGCTCAATAAATATGAAGTAAAATCGTCATTATTGAAATCATGCATAAAACACTATGCACTAAAGGTTAGTATGTTTTATGAATGCTTTTATTAATTTATGAATACTATTTAACATTAAACAAATTAAAAAGTATTTAAAGGTTTGTGATTTATCCAAATTCTTGTCTCCTTGGATATGAAATTAGGCAAGTCTAACTCTAGGATAAGGAATTGCAGCCAAGTCCATGTAACAAGCTTATACCACAAATCAATTTCAGACAGGATCAATTTGCGTTCACAATCTGTCCTAAAGATTCGATTTTGTCCTTTTATCACATTGCCACATCCAAACTAGCAAAAAGACCATCCAGAGAACCAAAATTCAGCTCACAATTCAATTTTCTTTAAACTCAACTCATCTTATGCTTCCCCATTTTTGTCTTCCCAACATTTTGCAGACACAACAGCAGAGCATCTATAACAAAGAGCAGTCCTGTCACAGGACAGGCAAAAAACCTTGCGCTATCCCCCCCCCCCCAAAGCAACAAAGGGGAGGCGCTAGCCTGACTCCCTTATGCGACAAGCTGAAAGGCTAAACCATCACAAAAAGACATCCCGGAGGCATGTCCATTACCTACACCCACAACCAATATGTTAGCAAACCAACAGGAATAATGGAGATCACCCTCAGCATTTAGCTGCCCCTAACCACCATGACTTATAATACGTGACATTCTCCCCTTGCCCAAATCAACAATGCCCTCGTTGCGCGGCAAACACCTTGCCTACTCCACCCCAACAGAATGCATGGGGAGTCAAGTGCTGGATCTACTAGAGATGAACACTCACATGCTTGTCAATGCCTGAAATCAAGATAGGTAGATGCTGCAAACTGAGGACCATTTAGCGTGCAAAGCCCACAAGCTAGCTACTGAATTGGCTCTAATACCATTTTTTACGAGTCAAGTGGAATCCCATGCACAATCCCACTCTTGAGCAGCAAAGGGTAGGGGGCAACCTCACTCTCCTAGGTGGCAAGCTAAAACGCTACGAATAAGGCATCTTGAAGGCATGTACCTACAGTCACAACCAATATATTAGCAAACCGATAGGAACAATAGAGACCACCCTCATCATTCAGTTAGCCTTAAGCATGAGGGAGTCAGTCTATGACATTCTTCCCCACACAAATTCGCAACACCCCTGTTGCCCACAAAAAACCTTGTCAACAAAGTGCTCAGCCTGTAGGAGTGCTTTTAGCCCTATGTGCCTGATCCACCAGATGCACACCTACATGTTTGTCAACACCTGAAATGGAGAAAGCTCAATGCCACGGACCAAAGACCACTTAGTGAACAATCCCAACATGCTGGCTCTAATATGTCATGACCCCAAGGGTATAGTAGTAAACATACTAGTAGTTGTAGTATAATGCATTGACCGTATTGTATTGTACCTTAGGCTGCCGATTCATGTTGTACCTTTCAATTAACTACTAACTGAAAGATGGAACAGCCTATAAATAGGCTAAAGTAGTTAGAGAATGTCATTGTGGAAAGATAATCTGGATTTCAGTCATCTCTCTTTACATTTCTCTCTCTCGATCTCCTCTGTTCTCTCTCTCTTTTTCTGTTCTGTTTCTCCCTCCATTTCTGCTCTCTCTCCCCCAGTTTATTCCAAATTCCTTTCTAAACCCTAGGACAACCCTACGTGCATGAAATAATACCACTTTGTTAGGACTTAGGAGAGAACACAATGTAGCGATAACACAATACAATAATGTTCGAAATAAATTAATCCCTCCACACCTGTGGGAACCTAATAGGAATTAAACCAAGCAAAAATATGGAGCAATATAAATTGAAATGACTACAGCAAATCAAGCACAATACCAACAAATATACATGAAAAAACCTCTTCAATGTGAAGTAAAAACCACGAGATTGAAATTCACTCAAATCTTCCACTATCAATGAATATGGCAATACACAAAAGTTCTTCCCTAACAATCAATAACTAGAGGCGCACATCAATTCCACACATAAATCATCAAGAGAAACCACTCTTGGCAGACAACAAGAGAGAGAGAAAAGAAGACCAACATAGAGGAAAGAAATTTTCAGGAACCTAGTCTAAGAACCTCCAATTTAGACTTCCACCATCTAAATCAAGGAGCTCCGAGTCGTGAATCTGCTGTCAAAATTTCAGGTTGATAGGAGAACAAATTGCCATCTGATAATTAGCTTGATAAAAGCTGCACCGTGAAGTCAAAGACCCAAAAATCTCTCTACCCTCTTCAACCGCAAACCTTCACCAAAATTCCAACACACCCCGCCCCCCCTCTTTTTTTCTTTCTACTAAATCATATCCCTGTCTCATTATATATCTAGGGCTTTCCACAAAATAAAACCAACAAAAGTCTAGCAAAATTATGTAAGTACCATCCATATGGACTCAGCGCACATGGGCCTTGGACTTCCCTTCCCTCCACAAAAGAGGAAAACCCAACCCAACAAATCTCTCCCTCCCGATTGTGTGGAGAGATTCATTATCCGCGCAACTTAACAAGTTTTAATTTTCTGTTTTGGTAATGCCTTTGTCAACATATTAGAACCCATGGTTGTCAAAATCTCGATTCAATTCATACGATTTTGCAATTTTACGTGTCAAAAACCTCTAAACAACTCAACACCCATATAAAATCTAAATTGAAGTAGAATTGGAGTGAATCCCAATTTAACTCGGTAAAATAGGTAGAATTCGGAGTTGGACAACGATTTTACCGATTTTAGCTTTCATGCACAAAAAGGTTAGAGACGAAATTCTTTTCCATCTCTATCTAACCAGCGTAGTATTAATTCTGATTCGAGGGATGCCATCTGCCTCTGCGAACCCTTATCTCTCTTAAAAACCTTCGTCACAACCTTCCGTCGTGCCACCTGTCGCATGGTTGCTCGATGCTCAATGTCGACGTCGATTCACAATTTCAATTGCTCGATGCTATTATTCACAAACACAAACTACCAGCTGAGCAACTGTCTATTCACAAATATGAATTGACGTTTTCGTGCCCTCCTGCTCGGTGTCGCTGTCGATTTAGCTTAAAGGGGTATACAGCTTGCTTTGTTTCTTCTTTTGCAATTTCTTAGTTTGATTCAATGATTCTTGTCCACCACAGCTTCATCTGTTTCTTCTTCGTCTTCCTTTATTATTTTGATTATTATTGGTTTCCTTAATTTGAAAGTGAATTATTGTTAGTTCCTTAAAGTATTGAATGTTTGTTGGAGGTTTTATTATAATTATTGCTTTTAATGTAGAAGTTTACCAATGTGTGTTAGTTTTTATTTATATTAGGTTATAACTCATATGAGTTACGAGAATTTACATTATATGAACTAATATTCAAAATTTTCATTATGGATGAATGAATGATGATAAATGGACTTTATATTTAGAAATTTCATATTATTTAGTATTTTTGAAATTGATAGATGAAGTTATTTTGAAATATGTAACATGTATTTCATTCATAATAAGGAATAAGGTTGAAATAATCATGTTATTAGTAATATTAATTCATTTTTTATAAAATTATGTCATTATAAACTTCTATTTATATAGAGTAATGAGTATTTTTAATTGTCTCTAAAAGCTTACGATTTGACGATCCAAGTTTATGATTCGATTTTATGGACCCTCTTTCAATCTCACTTAAAATCTCGATTTTAACAACCTTGTTAGAACCATTATGATTAGTGTGAGTCTTCTCAAATTCCAACACTAAATTTAAGACATCTCTTATCCAATTTGTTAAATATTTTATTCATGTGATAGGTATATACGCAACTCTATTAGGTACAACTTACGAAAGCACTATGTACAAGGCTAAGCATATACAATACTGTAAAGCTAACACTTCCCCTCAAGCAAGTGCATACACATCATATGTGCCTAGTTTGATACAAATCCTAGATGTTAAAGGAGGACTTGAGGCGCACCTAGGCGCAATGCGCACACAGGCACAACTCTGCGTACCTCATCACCACTAAGGCATTGTGCCATGCTTGAGGTACTACCTAGGTGCAAAAGGTGCTCACCTCATGCAAGGTGAAAGGCTCAAGGAGGATGCGGCACCCTCCTTGCATATATAAGTGTGTTAAACTTCTATTTCTTGTCCATTTGTCATCTTAAATCTTATTTCTTGTTTATTTGATTGCACATTCTAATTAGCGAAGGGCAAACCTAGTTGTGTAAGCTAAAAGTCTGTTGGATCTCCCACTTGCTAGGATCCTTTGGTAGTGATGTTCAATCACTAGAGAAACTACTCATATATGCGTTCTGCTTCATTTTTGTTTCTTCTAATTTCTTTTGAAATTTAGAAGAAACAAATTCTATGTTGTAATTGTTTTTCGCAGTGTGTTCTACTCTAATTTTTTTCTTCTTTCTTCTAATTTATGTTGCAACTTGGAAGAAACTAATTGCCATGAAACAAATGTTTTCATTGTGTGATCTACTGATTTTTTCTCTTTCTTCTAATTTTTTTTGTAATTTAAAAGAAACTAATTGTTATTCTGTAACATTTTGTATTTTGTTCTACAGTATTTTTTTTTCTTTCTTCTAATTAAACTAATTGTTTTCCTATATTTTTTTTTTTGGCACTATGTTCTACTATAATTTTTTCTTTCCTCTAATCTCTTTTGCAATTAGAAAAAACTAATTATTTTTCTCGCGATAATACTAGTTGTTATTATAGGGTTGGTTAGTTATCATTTATGATTTTATGAGTTTGCATCTATCCCCTTATACGCATTGAAAAGAATAGTATATAAGTATTTAATAAGCATTTTGAATAAATGTGCGCCTCATGTGTCTGAGGCTTGTGATTTGCCTTGCACCTCATGTCTAGGCCCCAAGCAATAATTTGTGCCTCAATGAACCTTGCGCCTCATGTGTCTGAGGCTTGTGATTTGCCTTGCACCTCATGTCTAGGCCCCAAGCAATAATTTGTGCCTCAATGAACCTTGCGCCTCATGTGTCTGAGGCTTGTGATTTGCCTTGCACCTCATGTCTAGGCCCCAAGCAATAACTTGTGCCTCAATGAACCTTGCGCCTTTGACAATTATGGTACAAATGTTGTCAAGTCGAGGGGCCCGTAATACCTTTATAAGAAGATCAGCAAGCTGGTCATTAGAGCCAACAAATGAGGTACTAATTTATCGAGAAATCAACTTTTTGTCTCGCAAAGTAATAGTCTATCTCTATATGTTTAGATCACTCATGAAAACCTAGATTAAAGACAATATGAAGGGTTGCCTAATTATTACAAATAAGCTACATAGGCCCTGAATCGTCAAATTTTAACTCCTTGAGAAGTTGCTTAAGCTAGACCACTCACATGTGGCTAAAGCCATGGCCCAATACTCTGTTTCTACACTAAATCTAGCCACAACATTTTGTTTTTTACTCTTCCAAGACACTAAATTACCTCCAACACATAATAGCACAAGGTAGAGCATCTATCTGTAACACAACCAGTCCAATCTGCATCAGTATATCCAACAACCTATTTGTGTCCTTTGTTCTCAAACAAGCAGCCTCTACTAGGATGTCAAGAACTTGGACCTAACTAGGGTTTCTTCGAGAATAGAATTGAAAGAGAGAGAGAGACAGAGACAGAGAGGGAGAAACAGAGAGCTATGATGCATGGAAACTTCTCAGGGGCACCGTTTTGGCGTTTTCGGAACGTTAACATTTCCATTTCCGAAATGCCAAGACACGTTTTGTTAAAAAGTTGTCTCGAGCATAGGATAAGAAGATCAGTGAAAGCAGTGCATTTGAGGGCCAATGAAGAATTAAATAGGAGTTTATATCCCAATCTATAATTAGTGATAGTTGAGGGGGTTAAACTGTAAATATGTTTATGTATTCATTGGGATATCTGCCTATTCTATAAATAGAGAGCATAGGGTGTGTGCGCAATAATAATTCATTCTCATTCTCTATGTTCGAGTGCAGTGTGTGAGAGGAAAGACTTGTGTCTAAAAAAGTTCTTTGTAATCTCCAAGAAGATTGTACTCGAGTGGGATAGAGAGGGAAAAGAGTAATCAATCATCTTCTCATTTCTATTTTTATTGTGTGCAATTTCATTCCGAGAGAAAGGTTGGAAAGGTAGCTTTATAATCTTGTGGAAAGAGGGATTGTTGTACTCGGGCATAGAAAGAGAAGGGCTGCCATTGTACTAATCAGTTTAATCAATAAAGAAAGACTACTCTGTGGGGGTTTGGACGCTGGATGTAGAATTGCAACTGGTGCAATCCGAACCAGGATATATCGCTTGTCTCTTCTTGTGGTTTGATTGTTTCATTTCTATTTTCATTCCTTTAAATTCTGTTCTTTAAATTTCAGTCTTATTTCTGTTGTTTGGTTTTGTTTTCGAGTGAAGAGTGGCTGAATTCTTGTCTAAGAAAATTGATCCAGTGACCCTAGGATTAACACGTTTCTGGGTTGCTTTTGCAATTTTACAAAGTTTTTGTGGCCATTTTGTAATATAAGGAAAATATTAAAAACACGTTTTCAATTTAGAAACTCATTTCCATCCACGAATAGAGATGAAATTTTTTTCGTCTCTAACTCAATTTTTAATTTGTTCTAGAATTTGTTTCCAAAATTTGTTCAAATGCATTATGGAATTTATGTTTATTTTTATATTGAATAACTATTTTTTATAATTTTCTATATTAAAAATTATATTTACAAAAATGCCCCTATATTTTTTTTATGTACGCATTTTTGCTACTTACTTTTTTGAAAAATGGCGTTTTCTCATTTCCATTTCGTATCGTATCCATTTCCCATTTTCGTTTTCGTGCAACCTAGACAGAGAGAAAGTAGGGAGAGAATTGAAGAGAAAAGAGAGAACTTGAATCTGTTATTTCTGAACAGTCTCAACACAGCTTCTCGAGTAGCTTATATAGCTACTCTTACAAGTGAGAATAGTTTTCTCAGTTACTAATTGTGACTGAGAATATTACAGTTATCAGTTCTTATAACAGAAAATTAACAATTCCTTCTGAATGATAATCTGCTACATCCAAGATCTTAGACATCTGCCTACTTCTAGGTCTTGACGTTCCCTCCCCCTTAAAAGATTTTGTGTTCCAAAGAAATCATAGTAACTGGCCACTAATTCTTCATCCAATCCCTGCAACATCCTTCTCTTCTTTTACTATCCCTTCATCCAATCCTTCCAAATATAATAATTGTCTCTTGCATTGGTGTCTTGGACTGAATTTTCCACATCTGTACCACAAGCCTGTTCCTTTGCTCCATAGAAAGAGAATTAACTGAATTAGGGTTAGTATAAACCCTAGGATTCAGATTTCCTTGATTCAGTCCTGATGTTGGAGTCCAAGAATTTCCTTCCAGCTGCTAGCCAGTCAAAGGATGATTTTCCAGTAGGATCTTGTGTTTTTTGAAAATTGCCTCCAATGTCAGCTCTTACAACCTCACCTTCTCTGCAGCCTGCTTAACAATGGCAGGTTGCATCATCTTTACAGTTGGCCTCAATTCATCCTTTAGGCCACTAATAAAACTAGAAAAAAAGTAATGCTCAATTAAAGCAAGTTGTGCATTCATCATTAAGGATCTCAACTCTTCAAAATGGTTCTAGTATTCTATCACAAATCCTTCCTGCTGCAGCTTATTAAACTCCTCAATTACATCTATCATAGATTTCTCACCAAATCGATAACAAAATTCTTCCTCAAATTCCATCCAATTGGTCTCAATCCTCATTTTGATCCAACCTTGAAACAATGCATCAGCCATATCATTGAGATAAGCTGCTGCTACAAGATTTATTTTCTAGCTTTCAGCCACATTGTAGTATTGAAAGAATCTTTCACAACTCCTAATCTACCATCGTGGTTTAACACCTTCAAACATAGGAATTTCCAGCCTAGGCATTGGTGTGTGCAAGATCCACTTACCTAGACTACCTGATCTAGATCAAGTCGTTCCTCATCTTCCTCTGAGGTAGAAGCATGAGGAATTATGACTGCTCTTGTCAAGATTGGCTTTGAAGTGAATCTTGGAGGGTCCACCGGCAGGCTGCCCTGAGGCATTTTAGAGAACATTCTCAAAAGCCCATCCAACCTTTAGCCAAGGTTAGCAGATTCTGCCTTAATTTCTCTTTCGAATGTCTGCACACTTCTTTCTAATGTTTGCACAATTTCTCTGATGGAAACATTCTCCTCTTGCCAACGTGAATCTATTGCAACCCTAATTCCATGGTATCCAGCTTCACCTCCAACTGCTTCATGCGAGTGACTTCTGCCATCTCTTTCGCTCGCTTTCTGAATTTGATTCTGGATCACCTGCTACGAATCGTCTAAGATTAAACAGCCGAGAATCAACTGCTCTGATACCACTTTGTTAGGAACTTGGACCTGACTAGGGGGGTTTCTTCAAGTATAGAATTGAAAAAGAGAGAGAAATGAGGGAGAAACAGAGATAAAGTAGAAAAGAGAGAACTTGAATCTATTATTTCTAAATAGTCTCAACACAACTTCTTGAGTAGCTTATGTCAAGACCCTAGGGTTCATAATGGGCTGAAATTGATAGTCAGAAAGATCCGATTGAATTAAGGTCAAGAACAGAATGCATAGAGGGAAAATTGAAGAAGAAAGGGGGAGAAATTAGAGAGAATTGAGGGAGAGCAGAAGAGAGAAATGAGAGAGAGATTTGAGAGAATTCTTAGAGAGAGAATGAGAGTTTCATTAACAATTCAAGCATATCCCATTCCTACAGTTGAGGCAATATATATATAGCCTCACTTAGCTACCAAACAAAGCTCTCTAACCACCTAAGCTACAAGACAAAAAAAGAAAATAACAGAATAACAACACCCATGTACTGTAACCGAATTACAAAAATACCCCCTAACTGTAATTGTAACTCAATTACAACTTTACCCCTATAATACCCAATGTCATGACAATTTCCCCTCCTTGAAATGTTTCTTGTCATCAAGAAACTTATTACCACCTAGCCGTTGCTTCTTTATCCAATGTCCATCTTCACCCAGTGGTTACTTCTTCCCTTTTCCTTCTTATCTTGTTTTTCCCTTTTCTTTTGCCTTCTCTTTTCTTTCTCCTCATCAGCAACAGCATTATGTCTTGCTACCACACCAATTTCAACCATCCGCCTCTTCCTTAGTGTCGTTAAAAATGGTTCCAAATGTGCCGTCAGTCCTACAACCCCATCCCTTGCTTTGTCTTGTGTGCCCATGCCAATGACATATATTGTGACATTTGTATTAGATTAGATTAAATGTAATCAAGTTTTTCTCTGTATTGTTGCATGATTTGTTTCTGTTTAGTGTTAGAATTAATCCCTCTTCTAGAAGGTTTATTTCTAGAAGGGGCAGCTGACCAATTAGATTAGTTCGGTCAGTTGGGCATGCGGTTTATATCTTGTAACCCACGCCCCTATTCCTTATAAATAGGGGTCATGGGATAGGAGAATAGTTCAGAGATTTTAGCGCACCTATTCTCGGAAAAGGTTAGTTTCCAGTTGTTGTCTTGTGTTTGGGATTGAGTGCGAGAGGTAGAGAGTGGCTAGTTTATAGCTTGTATTCTCTAGGATCCTAATAGCTTTCAGTGTATACGGGCGAGGGGGATTCAGTTCTCGTTGTAATCATCTCATGGCTGTTTCAAGATAGTGGATCAGATTGGAGCCTAGCAGTCTGGATGTAGGTCTTGTTTTCAAGACCAAACCAAGATAATTCTTGCGTGTTCTTAGTGTGTATGTCTATATGTGTTATTTCTTTATGTGTTTTCATTATCAGTGTGTTCTTGAGTTGGTAGTAAGCTAGTTGAGTTGAGAGAATCTGTGGAGTGTTGTGAGTTACTCTAACAACATACATGTGAGATGTTCCAAGCAAGGTGTCTAGTGCAATCCCTTGTTCCTTCTCCTCAAGTACTTGGTAAAGAGGCTTTTTTGGCTCCTTCTTCTGCTACTTCCAGAAATCAATTGAATCAAGTGTCTCAGCACTAATAAGAGCGCTTGAGAGACTGCCATTCTCAAATTCCTATTCCTCACCCTCTTCTTCCATGCACTCCTCAGCCCTCTCCACCTTCTCATTGCCTATTTTACCCCAAGCCAAACAATCCTTAGCTTTTGGTAGGTCCAAAATAGGAGGAAGGATTTGAGCCCCAATATCTATGTAGATTGAGGGTCCTTCAGTTAGATTTTCTTGATCCAATGCTATTCCATTTTCCACAAACTTCTAATCCGAAACACCCCCAAATCCTTCAGCCCATGCACTAGCCAATGAGGGTAATGAGTTGGCATCTTCCTTGTCAATTTCGCCTAAACCGATATACTTCTTCTGCTCAACATTGGAGGTGAGCAATGAATCTGCTTCTCGCCTCCTCAATTTCTCCTTCAGCGGCTCAATTTTAAGGAATTCATCTTTGTTAAAACTCCCGCGATAATCATTGAAGTATTCAGCAGGCAAGTTGTAATGATACTTCTTTATTAGTATCATCGCAAACTCCTGCAGCTTCTCATGGAACATATGGCCAAATTCCTCGCACTCTTCATCAATCCCACTTCTTTTTTCCTTGTCCCCGTGGCTGATCTCCTTCTCAAAATCCTTTCCCCATGTTTGATGCTTCTGGTCAACTGAAAATGCAGCCTTCTTTGGCAGCCATAGAGGCTCCATTCCAACTGAAAATGAAGCATTCTGCTTCATGTATGTACTGTCGCCCCTAGCTTCACGAGTAGGATACCCCATTGAAAATGAAACCTTCTTTGGCTGCCATTGAGACT
This sequence comes from Diospyros kaki, assembly GCA_036245055.1. Lineage (NCBI taxonomy): Eukaryota > Viridiplantae > Streptophyta > Magnoliopsida > Ericales > Ebenaceae > Diospyros > Diospyros kaki. The sequence goes on from BSEG01000008.1 coordinate 15,496,672, forward strand.
TGATTCCAACTGAAAATGAAGAATTCTTGCAATTGAGACTCTAATGGTCTCATATATGCACTGCTACCCATGGCCGAATTTTCACCAACATCATACTGTGACGGCCAAGGAATGGGAGTTTTATACATGCTTCTGATTTGCCTGTTATAGCCGTTCCTATACTCGCCTCAATTGCAACTCAAGAGTTGGGGCACCTGCTCTTCTTTGCCTTTCCACTTTGACCAGAGTTAGCCAAAAATTTACAGCCAAAATGTACCTCTTGTTTCCTCTGCTCACAGCCTCCAACACTAACAATCAAGGAGCTGGATAAGCTAGAAGAATCCACTTCTCACACGAAATCTGTTGAATCTGCTGCGCCACTCTGATCTACAACTAAATTGTCCATTCGAGCTGACTAACGCAATGGATAAACAACCTCCTGACTTGCTCGCGATCACTCGAAACTCCTACACCAGTCGCGACTTCCTGGCTTGCCTACTGCCAAGCCTCCTATTCTCGCCTCAAACGCCTTCCGACTTGGAAATTAGCAGCCTAAGGTGTTGGAACTCACAAGCAAAGAAGTCGAAGGAAACCATCTCTCCGAACGGAATCCGCGTACAATTTCGAGTCGAAATTGCTTTGCTCTCCTTCGATCGGAAATTAGCAACCTAAGAATCGTTGCACTCGCACCAATCAAGACTTACACGGCTGCGACCCACACCCCAATCACCGTCCAATGGTCAGAGGACCCTGGCTCAGCTTCGGAATTCAAGTGAGACTACCTGGATTGAACATTGTAACAATTGTCGGCAATCGATCCGCTGGGAATCAACTTCCTGGGATTCCCACGGTCCTTCAAAGTCGCCTTCAGCAACCTAACTACCACAGTTTCCTAACTTGCCTCCGACTCTGATTCTGGGATTGGCGAATTGTAAGTGTTGTCCCTCTTCAAGCTGAACTTGCTACCACAGTTTCCTCCACGGGCCGCGGAATCAAATTCTGAGGTTCAGCCAAAAATCGCCTAGAGTCAAATCACCCAATCACCGATGTGGCTGAAGAACCCTGGCTCTGCTGCAATCTTCTTGGAGCCACTGTCGAAACTCCCTTGGCCTGCTTCACCTTCAACATTAGACAAGAATTGCCCGAGTTCCGGCCGTCACCTCCTGACACTACTCCATCTTTCAATATCGAACTGCTTAGGATTAATTGATGCAGTTGGCGAGAACTGCTTTGCTCTCTCTCGTTCACTACCGATCTTAATATCCTCCGAATCAAATTGGAAACAATCGCCTATCAATAGCCGATAATCACCGTAGGAACTCATCGATAATCACCGTCGGAACTCGAATCAAAACCACAGCCAATGATGGATTGCTCTGATACCATTTGTCATGAACCTAGGGTTCATAACGGGCTGAAATTGGCAAACAGGAGGATCCAATTGAATTAAGGTCAAGAACAAAATGTATAGAGGGAAAATTGAAGAAGAATGGGGGAGAAATTAGAGAGAATTGAGAGAGAGCAGAAGAGAGAAATGAGAGGGAGATTTGAGAGAATTCTAAGAGAGAAAATGAGAGTTTCATTAACAATTCAAGTATATCTCATTCTTACAGTTGAGGCAATATATATATATAGCCTCACTTAGCTACCAAACAAACCTCTCTGACCACCTAAGCTACAAAACAAAAAAGGAAAATAACAAAATAACAACACCCATGTGTTGTTACCGAATTACAAAAATGCCCCCTAATTGTAATTGTAACTCAATTACAGCTTTACCCCTATAATACCCAAGGTCGTGACACTTATATAGCCACTCTTACAAGTAGTTTTCTCAGTTACTAATTGTAACTGAGAATATTACGGTTATCAGTTCTTAAAACAGAAGATTAACAATTCCTTCTGAAAGATAATCTGTTGCATCCAAAATCTTAGACATCTGCCTACATCTAGATCTTGACACAGGAGCACTCTTAATGTACCTCAAGATACACACTAAAGCATGCTAGTGGCTATCACAAGGGATGACCAAGAACTGACTTACCACACTAACAACAAAAAAGATGTCGCATTGTGTAAATTAAGCTTCCCAACCAGTCTCCTATAATGCCAAGGATCCTCCAATAGCTTCCCCTATCCTAGTACAAGCTTAACAATAGGATCCATTGGCGTATCTATAGATTGAGAATCAAGCATACTAGTCTCTTCCAAAATATCCGAGGTATATTTACGTTGAGATGCACACACCATGTACATATTGAGCAACCTCAATGCCAAGGAAATATTTAACTTGCCCAAATCCTTAGTCTGAAAATGAGAATTCAAGTGAGTCTTCAATTGCCCAATACCAACCTCATCATCACCTCTAATAAGAATATCATCTACATACACCACCAAGTATATTACTCTACTAGTAGAATAGCAATAAAACACAAAATGATCAACTTCAATTTTGGACAAACCAAAAGACTGGATGACAAAACTAAAGCAACTAAACCAACACCAGGGAAATTGCATTAGACCATATAAGGATATTCACAGGCGACATACCAATCTAGACTCCCAAGAGCAATGAACCTAGGTGGTTGCTCCATATAAATTGTTGGAGAATATACAAAACCTATGCCAGATCCTGAAGCTACTAATTATGAAATCTGGGACGCCAAATATTCAATTGTTATGGCTTGGCTCATTAATTCCATGAAGTCAAAGATAGGCAGAACCTATATGTTCTATAAAACAACCAAGGAAGTATGGGAGGCAGTACAAGCTCTCTACTCAGATATGAAGAACACGACTCAATGTTTTGAAATCTAGTCGGCCATTCGAACAACTCAACCAGGTAATCATTCAGTCACCGATTACTATAATATGTTGACCAAATTATGTCAAGAAATGGATCTATTTTATGACATTAGTTGGGACTTTCATTCTTGTAGTTTTCTGATTTTTTCCTGTTTTCTGTTTTCTCATGGCTAAAATGTCCCATGTAGGCTTTCTTGACCATCATTTTCAGCTCTTCTCCATGCAAGACTATCTTCTTATTATATATATATATTTGTCCCATAAATGCATACTCCTTATTCACGCATGTATGTGCTCTCGATAAATATACGTATATTGTTTATATATATATATATATATCTTATTATTTGCATGTGCACATTCATTTTTTTGGGGTATTACATTGATATAAAGAAAAAGGAGGGGAATTTTGGGCAGTGAAAATCTAAATTGGAGGCTCCATCCCTCCCTCCCTCCCTCCCTCCCTCTCTCGTGTTGGTTTTTGAATATGGCTACCTAGAGTGGTTTCTCTTGACAATTTATGGGTTCAAATGTTGATAATATATGCCTCTAGTTATTGATAACTAGGGAAGAACCCATGACATTAAAAGGGGAAATTTTGAGTGGATTTCAAACACGTGGTTTTTACATTTCACATTGAAGAGGTTTTCCTATATTTGGTTGTGCGTGGCCATTTCAATATAATCCTCATTAGGTTCACATAAATATGGAGAGATTAATTTATTCTGGCATTATCGTATTGTGCTGTTGCTAAACTGTGTTCCCTCCCAACAATTTCCAGGCAATTCTTGGAGGGCAATCTGGTGACAACTGATAACCCATTTAACTTTATTTCCTGGAGATATAATAACGAGCAGTTCATCTGCTATTCAATTACGGTTCCTTAATTCAGGAGATTATTTCAGTTTTGTTCGAGGCTTATCAGTCTATAATATTAAGTTGGTAAAAAAAATTTTAAACTTCAAAGATGCCAATTTGCTCTTGGAATGTAAATTCCCTATATCCCCATGTCAAAAAATAATAAAAACATAAGATGATGAAAGATGGGGAATTAGTCGCTCCATTTCAACTTAAAATGAGAGATCAAAACTTACTCTTTCATTCTCGACATAGAGGTTCCTAATCGTCCTCGTAGCCCGTTCATTCATAGGAAAAAGGTGACCTACAAAAATAATATGGAAAACAGAAACTAATATTTAATTAATCATAAGTAAAAAATGAATGTGATACAAGAAATAAAGTTGGGAGACAATTAGTGATATCCATTAAAGAAGATTTTGCCAACCAATCAGAAGAACCACCACTAAGAAACGAGTATGCACATCATATGTGCTTTATACAACTTCACAGATGTCACCTAACTAGTACCAATAAGGAAACAAGTATGAAATCATATACAAACACAGGACCTGACAATTTAGGAAAAATAAAGAAATGGATACACCAAGCATACAGCTAATAAATAATGTTTTCTGGATTTTCTATTAGTAGTGTTCGTAAAAATAATAACCAAAAATTGGTGAAAATATTGGTAAACTACCACTAATTTAATATGAAGAGATACCATTCATTTATTGGGTAAATTGACCATAGACACCTTAAACTTTGGTCATTCGGCCCAAACACCCCTGATTTTAAAATTTGCCCAATCAATCCTTGAACTTTCCAAAATTAGCCATGACACCCTTCAATTAGCAACTGCACCTCGCGAACTTTAGCCCTTTGTAGGGTGTCCTGTCTAATTTTGGAAAGGTCTCAAATTGATTTGGCAAATTTTAAAGTTTTAAGGAGTGTACGAGCCAAGAGACAAAGTTTAGGAGACGTACAATCAATTTGTCCTCATTTATATAGTGATAAATATATAAAACAATTAAAAAACCATCAATACAACAAAAAGATACTACTAGATCCATAATAAGAATAATATAAATATTACATAATTATGTATATAATCTACTTTTTTCCGAAATTGTAATTAATCTCAAATATGTTTTTTGATAATAATTTATAATACTTGTAGATTCTACCAAAAAGTACTAAAAAACTCTATTGAAAGCCCTTTCAAATCCTCAAGCATGTCTGTCATGTGATCTCCTCATGGACATGTCTGTTTGTCACATGTCCTAAATATGTCCAAAATCAAGAAGAAAGAATAACAACTAAAACACACCATTTGTCATAGCCAACACATATCCTAAAGTGTGCAACTAGTATTCATTTCCAAATGTATCAAACATTGTACTACATCCAAAATGAAGAGTCCAAATTTCCTAGAATGTGGCACCGAATTGAATTCGTGTTTGGTGGTGTATTTTGGACATCAATGTCAAGTTGTGATTTCACTCTCCAAACTATAGATACAAACTTCTCAACCTAACTCACCAAAAACAACAGGTCAAAGGCTTCCCAAGAGGCAGGGGGATTGTTTGATTTTATATTACCAACAAATATATTAATTATTAGCCAAACATTATCTATACCAGTTGAGAAGACTTTGGGATGAAAGAAAGGGGAAAAGAAAAACCCAAAAGTTGAATAGCATGAACGCCCAATAACAACCCACAAGTAGTGAAACCAGTGCAGATAAAACTACATTTGTTCCCAAGTGCATACAGTAGTGATGACACAAGTAATTAGTGATGACACAAGTAATTGGTGGACATCTGTACTGACACTCAAAATAGGTTCTGGATCTCTATTAGAGCCTGGCCAACCGGCCCAGGCCACATTTGATCACAGTGACTTGATAGCTGGTGGCACCTCCTGTGGCCTGTCATGGCATTTTCTGGACTTCTTGCAAAAGTCTCATGAAGCTTTTGACAGATTTCGCTGGGACAACTGGGCATGGAACAATAATATTGCATTTAAGAAAGTTTTACTCCATCTATTGATATACTTTTCCAATGACATTAGCTGGACACAAGGATTGGAGAGTTTTCTTCAGTTCAAATGATTATAAACAATTTGTAACAAAATTCCTGAGAAACATGATAGTGGCAAGTGTAAAAAAATGGAGGCAAATGGAAGAAAAACCACATAATTTTTCTTTTTACCTTCTGTTGAATGTTGAGATTGACAAACTTCAAGGTCCACATATACCTCTAGAATTTTTTCTCAATGGACATACTAGTGCAGCTTGTGTTCCGTTTTCTTTATCTGGTATTATTTTCACCTATTCCATTCTTTTCTTGGGAGAAAAATGTCTTGCTGTACTATTACTCAAACATGTATAGATACAAAGGAACAGGCACAAACAAAGCCAAACTGTATTCAAGACATGGAAATACAAGTTAAGGAAGATCTGTGCATCACTTTCTAAACATGCTTACACACACACACACACACACACATATAGATATATATACCCAACAACCATGACATCCATCCGTACCCGAAAAATGTCGACGAACAAAAACATTCCAATCAACAGGAGAGTGTATCCGGTGATAGTCTCCTGGCTTCAAGTAAATTACACAGTAGAAAAGACCTTTCAATGGGCTGCAACAAAATCAGATATATGGATTAAGTTGCATTCAGATTAATCTAACCAGGAGCAATTTGCAATCTGAGATAAAATTGGTCCCATTTGAAGATAACATTCTACGTGAATATGATATAAAGTTACAGGTGACAATTTAACACATAAAACAAAAACCAATACCAAACAAATAAAGTGTCACAGGGGAGGCCAAAAAGCCATTTCTCTTACATACAAGAATTAGAGGTTCAATCATACCCATTCAAAAATGTAAATTAGATTCAAAAAAAGACACATGCAAGCTTCCTGCTGTGGTCTTCACAAGAGAGAGAAACAATACACTGCCGTTTGCATTTGAATCTATAGTATATTGTGAACAACAAAGTGATTTCCACGAAAAGAATCAGAAGGAATTGGTTAATAATCAACTTTCCCTAGATAAATTATTCATAGGCATATCTCCTTGTTTATCAAATATTTTGCCTTTATGGGCTACTTACTTTCATAATAATAGATATATAGGACAAGAGATTATATTATAATATTTCAAAAATTGAATTTCTGTTTTGGCAAGATTATATTGTATTATAATATTTCAAAAACTGTATTTCTGATTTGGCAATGAATTACTTCAAAATCATTTTGTTTAGTGTAAAATGTGGCTATGGTCCATGGATAAAAAAGCAATGAAGCAATAAATTCTAAGATAGGTTCAAGAAATTGAATAAGCAAAAGAAATGCTTCGAACAGTCTTCTATTACTCCCATCAAGACACTATTGCTATATAAATGAAAGATGCTTTGAGAAAGAAAATACTGAACCTTCATTGTATAGAAAAATTAATCAAAAAATGCCACCTCATGTATTTTTGTACCAAAATAAAATAAATATCCATGGTAAAAAAAAAAATAGTACCTACTACAGGAATTCTAGTTCAGAAATATATTAGGTATTTAGCAAGGATTTCTGAACTTGAATTTGTACGATTTCCTCTATTTTAGTAAGAAATTGGCAGTCTGCAGAACTGTTGGGCAGTAACCTGTCAGAGTTGGATCTGACAATGGGGAATTCTCCTTTGTTGCAGGGAGAATTGAAGGAGGAGGGAGAAAACAGGAGAATGAGAGAGAGAGAGAGAGAGAGAGGGAGAGAGAGAATTAGCCGGGAGAAATTGATTAATGTAATTCCGGATGTCTAATGGAGTGGGATCAGTTACTATTTATACTAACCCAGGCTCAGAAAACGCGCCAATTGGCAGCCCAAAATTCAAACAGTACATGTATTTGAAATAGGCTACAACTGCCTAACTAAATTTCCCACCAATTACAACTCTATTTCGAAGACAATTCCCTCCCCCTTAGGACATTTCTTGGCCTCAAGAAATTCAGAGCAGCCCCAACACCCTTGGAAATTGTGAGAGGAGGTCTGGAAGATATTCCCACGTGTCAAAAGTAGCAGATAATCCAATATCGTTCCTCATTGTAGGGTTACAAGACTTTACAGTTGGTCAATGGGAAAAACTAATATGCTATAATAGGCAGTTTCCTAATTAGATCCTACTGAAATTAGGAAATACTTACAACCTAGAATACAGCTGGAAAGATACAGTCAAAATAGGATCTCCTAGGAGAAAGATATAGAATGGAAATATGGAAACATAGATCAAGCGTATAAATCTCTGAATATGGATGGGAATCTCAGTATTTTCTAACATCACATATTTTCTGGATGTAGGTTGCACCAACGCACCAGAATTTGTGTCAATGGGGCTCCTTGCCTGAGATAACCCTGTTACCTATGATGACCAAGGGTTCTGACTCTGCATGGGCTTCAATGAGCAAGGTGGGCAAGGCTACACTCAATAGGCTTGTTCCGGCCAATCTTTTAAGTAATGACACATGGAACACCAGATGTATTTGAGAGTTCTCGGGTAATAGCATATTGTATGCAACTTCTCCCACCCTTGCTACAATAGGATAGGGGCCATAGTACTTGGGGTTTAGTTTAGTGACTTGACCTTGTGCCAGGGCCCTCAGATGGGCATGCCTCAATTTCAAATAAATGTTGTCTCCTACTGCAAACTCCCTATCACTCTTCGATCTACAAATTGTTTGGCCCTATTCTTAGTGTTAGCCAGTTCCCTTTGAAGCAACCTCAGCATATTCTGTCTCTATTGTAGATAGGAGTCCACCATAGCCATTGTAGTAGGCCTGGAATGGTTGGCAATAAGGGTGGTTTATACCGTAGAGGGCCTCAAATGGGGTCATCTTGATAGAACTATGGTGGCAAGAGCCGTACCACCACTAGGCTAAGGACAACCACCTATGCCATCCATTAGGTTGTAGAAAATAGAGGCATCTCAAGTAGGTCTCAAGACATTGGTTGACTCTCTCTGTTTAGTCGTCTATCTCTAGGTGGTAGGCTAACGACATATGCAATTTTGTTCCCAAACACCTGAACAAATCCTTCTAAAATAGGCTAGTGAACGCCTTGTCCCGATTTGACACGATGCATTGGGGAACCCCATGTAGCTTAACTACTTGGTCCAGAAAAGTCTGAGACACCTCCTGTGCTGTGAATGGGTATGAGAGACCGATGAAGTGGGCAAATTTGGTAAGTCTGTCCACTACCACAAATGCACAATCCCTCCCTTCTGACCTGGGCAATCCCTCTATGAAATCTATTGACAAACTGACCCATGCTTGCTCTGGGGTAGCCAAAGGTTACAATAACCTAGTAGCGGCCACTGTTTAATGTTTACAACTCTTGCACGTATCACATCTCATGACATAATCTACTACCCATTTCTTTAGCCTTAGCCAATGGTACAGTTGTTTAACTCGATGGTAAGTCTTTTGTACACCTGAGTGGCCACCCAAGGGAGACCCATTCTTGTTGGAGGATTTTATCCTTTAGCTGTTCACTGTCCCCAATCATTGATCTCCCTTGGTACTTGATTATCTCATTGCTTAGTGTGTATCTTGGCCTACTATTAGGGTCCCAAATGAGTTGTTCCAGTAATTCTTTAGACCATTCATCCTTCTCATAGTTGGCAGTGATGTCCTGATACCATTCAAGAATAACTAAAGTAATTGAGACCATGATTCCTTCTTCTACACACCGTGACGAGGGCATCAACAACCTTGTTCTCCTTCCCCTTCCGATATTGTATTACATAATCCAGCCCTATAAGCTTTGCCATCCCCTTCTTCTGTAGGTGAGTGTGAAACCTTTGCTACAGTAGGAATTTTAAGCTTTCGTGGTCAATTTTGATGATGAATTGACCCCCTTCCAAATAATGCCTCCACATGTCTACTACAATTAACTCCGTCAACAACTCCCGGTCCTAAACACTCAAAACTTGATGTTTAGGGGCTAGTGCTTAGCTAATGAATGTTATGGGTCTCCCTTCCTATGTGAGCACTACCCTCACTCTTGAGCTACTTGCATCTATCTCCAACAAGAATGGCTTAGTGAAATCAGGTAAACCAAGGGTAGGCACTTCGCTCATTACCTTCTTAAGCCTTTCAAAGGCCTCCTTTGCCTTATCACTCCAATTAAATCCATCCTTCTTCAATAGGTTCGTCAGGGGCTTGCTTATCACCCCGTAATCCCTCACAAACCTTTGATAGTACCCAATTAATCCCAGGAACCCCATCAATGCTTTCACGTTAGTTGGTCTTGGCCATGTTGTCATAATAGCCACTTTCTTCAGATCAGTGCTCACTCTTGCACTAGACATCACATACCCCAGATATTCCAATTGTTTTTGTGCAAAGGCACACTTTGATTTCTTAACAAACAACTAGTTGAATCTAAGGATCTTTAGTGTGGTTCTCAAGTGATCTAGGTGTTGCTGGAATGAGGGGTTGTACACAAGGATGCTATCAAAAAAGACTAGAATGAATTTTCCCAAGTATGGCTCGAAGATTTGGTTCATTATGGCTTGGAATGTAGCAGGGGCATTAGTGAGCCCAAAAGGCATCACCAAAAATTCATAATGCCCATAGTGAGTGGTGAAGGTTGTTTTAGGTATGTCGTTGGGGTTCAGGTGAATTTGGTGGTAGCCCGATCATAGGTCCAATTTGGTGAAGAGAGTGGTATGTTTCAATTCATCTAGTAAGTCTTCTATGATTGGTATAGGGAATTTGTTTTTGACAATAAGGGTATTTAGCTGTCGATAGTCTACACAAAAACACCAACTACCATCTTTTTTCTTAACAAGGAGTATTAGTGAGGCATAAGGGCTTTGGTTGGGTCTGATAATGGACTTTTGAAGTATGTCCTTAATCATCTTCTCGATCTCTGCCTTTTGTTTGGGAGGGTATCGGTAAGCCTTTATTGTTTATTGGTTTGATGTTGGGTTTGAGGGTAATAGAGTGGACAAGGGGTCTGTTGAGGGGAAGAGAATTGGCTTCCACGAATAAGTCCTTGTATTCAACTAGAAGTTTATCAAGTGAATCAAGTTGGTGTACCTTCCATGAAACCAACCCCCCCCCCCCAAAAAAAAAAAAAATAGATATAAAAGAGAGAAGAGGCAAGAGGATCTAGGTTAGATCCGCCCACTAAGGAGGGTCGACCCGTTTGAAAAACAAAAAAATAGATATAAAAGAGAGAAGAGGCAGGAGGATCTACGTTGGATTCGCCCACTAAGGAGGGTCGACCCGTTGCCAAACGGGTTGACCATAAATTGAAAAAAGGGGGGGGGGGAGCCAAAAGGTCTCCCCTGCCATTGCAAACTTTTGAACTCTCTCTCTCTAATTTTCTCTACAACTCTCTCTCAAGAACGCCTCTAGATTCACGGATATTCTAAAATCCAACCGTCCAATCTTCGATCTGACCACTATGAAAGTGACCCCAATCTACAAGGAGGTAAGTCTTTTAGTTTCATTATCAATTTTTTCAGTAACGTCCATAGATATATATATATATATATATGTATGTACACACATTTGGGGTTTTTAGCTAGAAAGTTTAACCTATATCTACAAAGATCTGGCCATCAAATTCGACAAGTTTTTTGATATGTTGGTCGTTGGAGGTAAGAGTGTCGAGCGGTTGTCTCTAATCGCCGGAAACCATCGGCCGCAGTGGCCAGTGCTGACTCACAATGCACACTCCGCTTGGCTGAAAACTTAAAGGCCAAATCTAAGGAAATCTGGCCATTAGATCTGGTCCATTTTTGTGTATATTGACCCCCTTGGCTTGGCATTTTTAATCGTTGGATCTGATCATAGAGATCACCAACCGGCGGTGGTAACCGTCAACGACGGTCACTAGTGGCGGCAGGCTTTGTTTAGTGGTGGGTGTTTTGGCAAATGGTGGCTGGTTTTTGCTTAGTGGTGGCTGTTTTGGGCTGGTGGTGACTGGGTTGCTAGTTGGCCCAAGTTGGCAAGGCCCAACCAGTTCATGGGCCAGCCCAATGTGTTTGGGCTGGATCTAGCCCAATTGCGACACCCCTTGGGTCGACCCAGAACCCAAGTCTGTTAACACGTTTGACCCTGATCGTTGACTTTAACTAACCTTTCCAACAGTCCCAAGTTTCTCGAACACATCTAGCTTAGCTAATCCTGACTTAGGATATCAGTTTTAAGTCAAGTAGGAGTCATTTTAGGCCTTCTTGAATTAGCAAGTGACTCATAAATCACTTAGTTGATCGAGGGTCTAAGGGGAAGTCCTCTAGGCTTAACTAGTGAGACCGGGCTGGATTAACCCCAAGACGTGTTCTGGGCTAGCTTATGATGATGACTTGAGTGTACCTAAAATCCTGACTCCTAATGGATTCATTCTATTCTGAGGCTAGCACATTGTTGTTTTTCTTAACTACTTTAATTGATTAATTTTTATGTTTTTGAATAATTTCTCCAATAAACTCATAAAAAAATATTTGTGAAGATTTAGCATATTAAATATACAAAAGAAATCCAATTTATATATATATATATATATATTAATATATATAAAGAAAAGGATGATTTAAGATGATAAATAAACTAAGTATATGTATATATATAGAAGTATACCACAGTGTAGGGGCACTGTAGGTATATCAATATATATATACAAGTCCACATGGCTATATATATACACACATATATATTTATATTGCAGCCTATGAGTAGGTATATAGGCCCTAATGTGCACCTACACATAGCACGCATGGCGAGGCATGAAGACGTAGTCGATGGCGAAGCCTGACGAATTCCATGACGTCGAGTTCAGTGTTAGCACTGGGGGTGCTAGGTAGTGGTTGGAACTTTTGGGGATTTTTCATTCCGCTATTTCGATTATCCGATGGTGACCCCTTATTCTATTCGTTGTAGGGTCAGATTCTCAGGATTTTGCTTAGCCTCCTCCCCAAGCTCAGACTTGAGTTACTCCTTTCCAGACTAGTAGAAAGGCTATGTTATGTTTAACTTATGTTCTTTCACGTATATACTGCTTCATGCATAACTTATAAATGATCTTTACATGTGATTTCTTGAAAAATATACAAATGGTTCTAAATGCATGAAACATTTTCATCCTGCTGGGAGAAACACATGCATGGTGATTATAATATAATACCCTGAATGTTTCTTATACTTGGATTATGTGAATTGTTGAAAACATGTGGTGCATTTTAGGCACCAAGTATGGTGACAGATAAATTCTAGGATGTGCATAAGTAGGGTATCATTCGCATCTTAGAGGGACATACTAGTAGACTCCCTAGTGTTCACAACAGGAGAAGATCATGATACTGTGAACCTTGACATGTCTTGCCCATGGAGCATGGACAATATGGTTCAGCACTGTTATCGGGTGAGGCATTATGGTGTCGCACAAGTATTATATTATGTATTGCATGTATATATATAGTTGTTGTATATGTATATGTACATATATATATATCTATAGGCGTTAGGCTGGTTTCTACTAGTTGGTCCTCAACTTTGTTGCATGCATGTCATACAAAATCAAAGGGTATGGGGAGTTTAGGTGGTTTGGTGAGCAACTTATGGGGGTTGCCTCTAGGTACTTAATTTCCCTGTATCATGTTTTCTGTATAAGAATAGGGTCTAGTGGACAAGGATAGTCAAGCGGACTTATAGGCAGTTGAAAGGTTACCATACCGTTAACTATGTTTTCTCCTTTGAACCTTGGATTTTTCAATCTATGTACACCTTACATATACTTGTCATCCATGATATTACTATGCTATTGTATTCACGATGTCCTTTCGCGCATTTTATTGCATTCTTTCCTAGTGGGCATAGCATACCTTATGTTCGCGAGTCCCCAAGACTCGCCCTCATTGTTTCCCACTTTTAAGGGGATCCTCTTTGATACTGGCCTGGTAGATCCTCCGGTATAATGTCAAACCTCTTTTGGATTTTGATTTGATATAGGATGCTTTGTGGAGACGCACACACATTGTAAAATCTATTATTTTGTACCTTTATTTATGTTGATGTACATTTGTACTATTAGCCCAAGCTATAGGATTATGTATGAGCCCTTATGGCATCATGATGTGGATATTCATTCTATATTTATAGCATGAGGGTTATTGATGACATTTACATGGTGGCTGTCGATACATTATTCTAACTTCCTCCTTCATACCACCTGTTTGTATTTTCTTGAGTCTTATGATTAATCACAATCATGGAAAGAGGCTTACTAATCCATGGTGGGGCCGTTTAGTCATTCTGTATTTACAACATGAGGGTTATTGATGACATTTACATTGTGGTTGTCGATACATTATTCTAACATCCTCATTCATACCACTTGTTTGTATTTTCTTGAGTCTTATGATTAATCACAGTCATAGGAAGAGGCTTACTAATCCATGGTGGGGTCGTTTAGCCTAGGGATTAGTGCTAGTCAAGGGCCCATCGGGAATCGGGTTGTGAAATTCCATTGGGGTTAGGGCTGGCTATCAACAGTCAGCCTCAATTCTCCTTCTTGCTCTTGACCATCTCCCATCTATTCCACTGCATGGATTGAAAAAAGTTGGGCCACTTGTGCCCACTTGCTCTTGACCATCTCCCATCTATTCCACTGCATGGATTGAAAAAAGTTGGGCCACTTGTGCTCACTTGCTCTTGAATATCTTCTGCAACCCCACCCCAAAAATCAGTGTTCTAAAATTCGGCCTAAGCAGCCGCTGGCCGCCCCAAAATTGCCCTAGTCAGGCCTCCTAGGCGCCGGCCCGAGTAATCAGTTGGCTTGGGCGCCTAGTTGGCCCACGCACCTAGGCACCCAATTCGTTGGCTTTAAAAAGCCTACCATTTTTAGGGTCTTTTGGCTAAATCTCTCAAATCAAACCTCTTACTCTCTTCTCACCTCAACGTTGCCGCCGCCTCAACGCTGACAAGCTTCATCGTCACCGCCACTTATCTATCGCGTCCTCCTCGTCTTCATTGCCTCAGCGTCGTCGTCGTCACCCCTGTCCTCGCCGTCGAGCTCCATCTTCGCCATGGCAAGCTCCACTCCGTCGTAACCCCTCTCTCTCTCTCTCTCTCTTTGTGTGGTTATTGGGACATTTGCTACGTTTCGGTTTCGGTTTCTATTTTTTATTTTTTATTTTATTTTATTTTTCTTTTCTATTTATATATAGTTATTAGATTTATATTTAGTTTTTATTATTAATTATATATATTCTATAATATTTCCAAGAAATCCACTTGCTTATAGTATTTATTCATTTGTTTGTATGACTAAATTAAAATGTTGTTTATCCACTATTGATATGTGGCTATGTGATTGATTTCACTGGTTTGGATATATTATTATATAATATATGTGTAAGATTGAAAAATTAAAAAGCATTAATAATGCAACATAAACCAATAATACAACAATTTATTTTCTTATGCTTAATTCTATATTTCACTTGTTATTACAACAATTTATTTTCTCATGCTTAATTCTATATTTCACTTGTCATTCCATTATTATTGTATTATTGGTTTATGTTGCATTATTAATGCTTTTCAACTTTAATTTAATTGAAAATAATATCAAATTACATCACAAAATTTAAAAAACAAAAAAAAAATGACAGTTTTCCTAGGCCCCGCCTAAGCACCCTAGGCACTAGGCCCCAGCCTGGCGCCCGACTAACACCTAGCACCTTTTAGAATACTGCCAAAAATCATCTTGCACACACTCCTTTTTGCGCAGCCAATGAGTTGTCATTCTTCTTCCTTCTTTTTCAAATGTTACTTCCATCTTGTTAAAGTCAAAATTGATGGGGCTCACCCCTTCATCCAGTCCACCCCCAAAACAATATCACATCCCCCAAGTTTGAGTAACCTTAGGTCAGCTTCAAAGGCCTCTCCACGTATCTTGTTGAATTCGGAGCACTGGAATGCACTTCTCTTGACCAATTCCAGACACAACCACACACAATTGAACTCACAAATAAGAACATAATTGAAATAAAGAAGAAATGTGCAAACCCCACAAGAAGACACGGCAGTTTATCCTGGTTCAGACTACCAATAAGTGATCCTACATCTAGCCTCTTAGATCTCAAGAGCAATCCACTAAGAAATGATGAAATCAGTACACAAGAATCCCTCTCTCTCTCTCTCTCTCTCTCTCTCTCTCTCACGAGTACCACAACAATGAGATTACAAAGACTATCTTGATAACTAGGCTTTCCTCTCAACACAACACTCGTAAAATAGAATTATCAAAATTGACCCAAGCGACTGCCCTATGTCTTCTATTTATAGACATTTTGGGCAGATATTACAAGGAATATAAAAGACTGCACATTTCCTATTATACCCCTCATACATAAGCTACTGTTATATATACCCTAACTTAACCAATTCTGTCGCTTGAATAAAATTGACTTCACTGATTTCTTCCAGGCTACACTCGATGCAAACATACAACACATCTCCCGGCAAAACCCTACAAATTCCGATTTACACATCACCTTGTGGCCATTTGCTACTATAACCAATAGTGGTTGGGTTCCCATTAATTCACAGTTCAACTTCTTGGAGGTACTCTCGTCTAGGAAGCTATGAGTGCTTCCACTATTAATTAGAACCATAAGTCAGCAATCTTGAGCCTTCCCTTCTACCTTAATGATCTTGATGTTGGTTAATCCCCTCAAAGCATGGAGTGAAATCTCCACATTCTCATCCCCTTTCGATTCTGCCAGAATAATAACCCCTTCATCCGTTGCCTTTTCCTCTTCTTCTCCTTCCACTAATAGAAGTTGTCTTCGACATTGATACCTCGAAGCATACTTGTTCCCACACCTGAAACACAAGCCTACCTACCTCATCTGATCCATGATTCTCTCATTGGTTACTGGGGCAGGGATGATAGCGGTCGAGTTGTTTATCCCCTTCATACCTTGGGTATTCCTTCCACCCTTTCTGTTAAATCCCCTGTTTACCTTGTTGAGTGACTCTAGAATTCATTCTGTTAAAATTGGGAGCACTGGCAGTCCAAAAAAACACTAGATAAACCAATGATATACTCACTCTTGAACACTCTCACAGCCCTCTCGATTTGAACACAAACATCAAAACATAAATTAAATAAAATCAAACAGAACAAAAGTAAAAAACAAGAAACGCAAACCATAAACACGAAACAACAGATTTATCCCAGTTCAAGCCAATTGAATTGGCTCTACATCTAGCCTCTAAAACCTCCCGAGAGCAACTTCCTTTGATTATCAGAATGATCAGTACAACCCTCACAATTACAAGCCTTCAAGATTACAAAGACTATTCTAACACATAGCCTTTTCTCTCTTTACTTTCTCATGAGAATGAATGCCTCGCCTATCCTAGACCTCTGTCTTATTTATAGAAGAATAAGGCATTAATTTCTAGGACTGTTATAACCAGTATAGATATTATCGATTTTGACCCCCCCTTTTTAATTATAAATACAAGTAGGGACCCGCCTATCTATACCCTCTAATTTCAATGCATTCTTAGTGCCTATTCTGGATTTCTCGAGACAACCTTCTAACACATTCCTTGTAGAGAAAAGGAACCGGTATTCCTTGTAGTTTTATTGATATCAATGATGAAATTTATACACAAGAGGTTCCTAAGAATTCTCCTAAGAATTCTCCTATATTTTAGGACTAGATTACATTCCTACTATCTAGGACTAGATTACATTAATTTAAATACAACAAGAAGATAAAGAACTACAAAGATAAATATAAATAAAGAACTACAAAGATAAACATCTAAAAAATAATCTAAATAATCAAACTTAAACTTAGGATTATCTTGATCTTGATCTTCTCGGCTGCTTATCTTCTTGAATATTCCAACACTCCCCCTCAAGCTGGTGAGTGGATGTCTTCCATTCCCAGCTTGCTGACTAGTTCCTCAAATTTCCTAACAGGCAATCCTTTAGTGAGAAGATCTGCTACCTGTTGATTAGTTGAAACATAGGAGATTTGTATCAACCCGGATTCAAGTTTTTCTTTAATGAAATGCTTGTCAATCTCAATGTGCTTGGTTCGGTCGTGTTGCACTGGATTATGAGCAATATTGATTGCTGATTGGTTGTCGGATAGCAGCTCAAGTGGATATGGTATTTGAATCTTTAAATCTTCTAGAATAATTTTCAGCCACAAGAGTTCACACACGCCAAGAGCCAAAGCTCTGAATTCAGCTTCAGCACTTGACCGTGCTACTACTCCTTGTTTCTTACTCCTCCAAGATACCAAATTTCCTCCTAAGAACATGCAGTACCCAGTGGTAGAGCGTCTATCAACCAAAGAACCTCCATAATCTGCATCTGTGTACCCTTGAATTTTTAGACCAGCTCCTGGTGTGAAGAGAATCCCTTTTCCTGGCGTGGCTTTCAAGTAATGAAGAATTTTTCTTACTGCGTTCATGTGTTCCTCATTGGGTTTGTGCATGAATTGACTTACTAGGCTTACTCCAAATGCTATGTCTGGCCTAGTATGTGAAAGGTATATCAGTTTTCCTACCAATCTTTGGTACTGCCCTTTATTTATTGCTTCTCCCGAGTAATTTTCTTGTAGCTTGATGTTTGGATCTACTGGAACCTGAGCTCCCTTTCCACCTAGCAATCCAGTCTCAGTCAATAAGTCAAGAGTGTATTTACGCTGAGATAGGTAGATCCCTTTTTGTGAATAGGCCACCTCGATGCCTAAGAAATACTTCAGCCTTCCAAGATCTTTAATCTCGAATTCCTTAGCTAGATTTTGCTTTAGGTCTTCTTGCTCAGCTTCATCATTTCCTGTCACAACAATATCATCAACATAAACTAATAGAGCAGTTACCTTATCTTTTGTGTGCTTTAGGAAGAGGGTGTGGTCCCCTCGGCTTTGCCGGTATCCCATTTTGTGCATTGCTGTAGAAAATCGCCCAAACCATGCTCGTGGTGACTGTTTAAGTCCATATAACGCTTTCTTCAATCTACACACTTGTCCTTCTTTGTTATGAGAAAATCCAAGGGGTAATTCCATAAATACTTCTTCCTCTAAATCTCCATGCAAGAATGCATTTTTAACATCTAATTGTTGTAGTTTCCACCCCAAATTTGCTGCTAATGATATGAGGACTCGTACTGTTGTCATCTTTGCTACTGGGGCAAAAGTCTCAAGATAGTCAATCCCATAGGATTGTGTATAACCCTTGGCTACTAGCCTTGCCTTGTATCTCTCAAGAGTACCATCAGCTTTGTATTTCAAATTAAAGACCCATTTGCAGCCTACTGGTTTAATTCCCTTAGGTTGAGTCACCTCCTCCCAAGTTTGATTCTTTTCCAAAGCCCTCATTTCTTCTAACATGGCTTCTTTCCAATTTGGATCTTTTAGTGCCTCGTCTACTGATTTTGGAATAACACTAGCATCTAGGGTTGTTAGGAAGCTTCTATAGGGAGGAGAAAGGCGATGGTAGGATAAGAAATTTGCAATGGGATGTTTGGTGCATGTTCGGACCCCTTTTCTGAGGGCAATAGGCAGGTCCAAATCAGGAAATTCTTGATCTGTTTGGCTGCTGTTTTGTTCATCAGATGTGTGCTCTTCTAGGCTGGGATTTGGGGCTGCAACTGGTGTGGACTGAAGATCAGCAGTAGGTTGTCTTCTCTTATACACATAGGGTGAGCCTTTGTATCTGTTGGTTGTCAACTGCTGGTTTGAATCAGTGTGATTTGATGGAGGTATTTGATGGACGGAATCATCTATAGAAATAGGGGATGCTGGAAGGAAATCTGGGAAAAGATTATCCAAATTTTCTGGTTGAGTATGCTCCCCCTTAGGCTGAGAAAAAAAAGATTGGGACTCAATGAAGGTAACATCCTTAGAGATATTGACTTTCCGGGAGATAGGATCATAACATTTGTATCCTTTTTGAGTTGGAGAATACCCTATGAAAACACATCTTTTTGCTCTAGGATCAAATTTGTCTCTATGGACTTTAGGTATGTGAACAAAACATACACATCCAAAAACTTTAAGAGGCAATGGAGAGTGCAGTTTCAGGTCTGGGAAAAAATTGGTTAGAGTTTGGAAAGGACTTTGATTGTCAAGGATTTTGGATGGGACTCTATTAATAACATAAGTGGCTGTCAAGACTGCCTCTCCCCATAGATATTTAGGAGTATTATGATGATGAAGAAGGGCTCGAGTGACATTCAAAAGATGCCTCATCTTCCTCTCGGCCACTCCATTTTGTTGTGGAGTATCGATGCATGAAGATTCATGGACAATTCCCTCGTTTTGAAAGAAGAGATGCAAATGTGCATTGAAATAATCCTTTGCATTATCTGTCCTAAATTTTTTAATTTTAGTTCCAAATTGTGTATGAACCATTTTGCAAAAGTAGGGGAGAACAGTCCCAATACTAGCTTTATCTTTCAAAAGAAAAACCCAACACATCCTAGTGCAATCATCTATGAATGAGATGAACCACTTGGCACCCGACTGGTTTAAAACTCTTGAAGGACCCCAAACATCCGAATGAATCAAATCAAAAGGTCTAGATGATAGTTTATTGCTAATTGAATAAGAGGTTCTATGATGTTTGGCCATAACACACACATCACATTGAAAATTGCTAGGACTAAGAGTTTTAAACAAAGCAGGAAACATTTCCTTCACTAAGCTAAAAGGAGGATGACCTAATCGAAGATGATGAAGCCAAATGGCAGCTCGGTCAGAGGCTGTTTTCTGGGTTGAGTAGGCTGCCTGCAGCTGATCTTTAGGCTTAGTGCTCCCCCCTTGAAAGATATACAACCCATGTTGTTCTTTAGCCACACCAATCGTCCTCCCCGTGTCCATGTCCTGAAATTTACACACATATGGAGAGAAAACAGCATTGCAATTGAGGTCTTGAGTGAGTTGTTTGATAGAAATAAGGCTAAGAGTTAAATCTGGTACATAAAGGACTGGATTTATTGACAAATTTGGACCAAAGATAACTTTTCCTTTGCCTTTAATGGGAATTGTGGTTCCATCGGCAATAGTGATCTGTTTGGATGATGTAAAAGGCTCATAAGTATCAAAAAATTGGAAATTTGGTGTCATATGGTTAGTAGCTCCTGAGTCCAAGATCCAAGTGTTATTCCTACCAGTTTTGGAGGCTAGAAAAGTAGTAAAACTGATTGGTTTACCTTGTTGAGCCATAGAGCAGGATCCTCCTCCATCTTGAATGGTTTTTAGAAACTCCTTCAGCTTATAAACTTCTTCTTTATTGAGCTGGCTGAGGTCCATACCAGCTCCAACACTCGGTTTTTCTTCTTTTTCTGCTTCTCCCTCTTGTTCTTTGTTTGAAAGATAGCTTTGAGGATAGTTTTGCGGAGGACCTTGAGTCCTTATATTCTTGAATCCACCAAGTTTATTGAGGACTGCTTCCTTTCCATGCAACTTGAAGCAAGTCTCCTTAGTATGCCTCGGCTTATTACAGAAGGTACACCACTGTCCTTCTCGTCCGGAGGATTTATTTCGATTGGTTGATTGCTGCTTCCATGATCTGTTGTTGGAGATGAGTGCTGATCCTTCCATATTGGATCCACCAAGCATGGCTCCTCTCCTATTTTCTTCACTTCTAACAATAGCAAACACCTCATTTAAGCTAGGTAATTTATCCTTACCAAGAATTTGAACCCTTACCTGATCGAACTCGGGATTTAAGCCGGCTAGGAATTCAACTATCCGGTCTCTTTCAAGAATCTGATTGAGGGTTGTAGTATCCGCTTGGCATACCATTTTTATAGCTTGGTATTGATCAAGCTCTAACCATAGGCCTAGCATCAGATTATAATACTCAGTGATGGTTAGCTGACCTTGCTTTGAGCCATTGATCTTTGTTTTGATATCAAAGATCACAGATGCGTCCTTGGCCTTTGAGTAGGTCTGATGAACGGTCTCCCAAACTGTTCGAGCAGTGCTAAGGAACATAAAGTTCCTGCTGATGTCCGGTTGTATGGTGCTCCATAGCCATGACATGATGCGGGAGTCTTCCACATCCCATGCGCTGAAGCCTGGATCAGTTTCTGGTGGGGGATTTCCAGTGAGGTGAGTGCTCTTTCCTCGGCCTTTAAGAAGAGTTTTGATTAGCTGTGACCATTGAAGAAAATTCCTACCATCTAGCCGGTAGGATTGATGAATATTTGGCAGTTCGCCAGCAAGAGGTGAAGGCTGGTCTACTGTAGTATGTTCTCTAGTGATGGTAGTAGGTGAAGTCGATGGGTTTGCTGATGTTTCTGACATGGATTCGCTGATGTTGAAGGAAGAACAGAATGATGAAAAAAAACGTGTGGAACGACAGGAAGAAACTGAGTGCTATTAGGGCACAATGCGATGAAGGCACTGAAAAAACAAAAATCGTGCAATGAAGGCACCGATTTCTTAGAAAAACAGGCTTGGATTTGCAAGCTCTGATACCATGTAGAGAAAAGGAACCGGTATTCCTTGTAGTTTTATTGATATCAATGATGAAATTTATACACAAGAGGTTCCTAAGAATTCTCCTAAGAATTCTCCTATATTTTAGGACTAGATTACATTCCTACTATCTAGGACTAGATTACATTAATTTAAATACAACAAGAAGATAAAGAACTACAAAGATAAATATAAATAAAGAACTACAAAGATAAACATCTAAAAAATAATCTAAATAATCAAACTTAAACTTAGGATTATCTTGATCTTGATCTTCTCGGCTGCTTATCTTCTTGAATATTCCAACATTCCTTTCATCTGCCACCTATGTTTTTTCATCAAAGCCTCTACTAACAATTCTTGCAATCTCGCACATTTAGTTGCTTGTTTTATAGTCTTAGGTTGTAAATCTTCACAGTGGGTCTCAACTCTTCACTCAAGCCACTTACGAAGCTAGAGACAAAGTACCCTTCTGTTAGGTGTAGGTTTAAAATCAACATGAATGACTTAGAGTTCTTCAAACCTCAATTGATATAATTGGATTGTCCCCTCTTGCTTTAGTTTATTGAACTCCTCCACAACATCCATCATATTCCGATCCCCGAATCGTTCACACAGATCCTCCACAAATTCAGCCCAACGGCAACTCTCCTTAGCTCCTGTCCATCCCTGGAACCATGCATCCTTGGCATTGTTGAGATAGGCAACTGCAAGAGTAACCCGTTGTTGTTCAAGTATATTATATACACTGAGCATCTGCTCACACCCGCGCACCCACCCCCTTGGGTTCAGGCCATCAAGCAGGGGAATTTCTAATTTTGGCATTGGGAAGCCAAGCTGATTATGAACAGCCTGAACTCCTTGCCTCCTTTCCATCGTATTCTCTCCTACAACTGTCAGATCGACCTTGAATTCTGAGGATTCCTCCGTCTGGTGGGTAGGACCTTGCCCTGGTAAGATCGAAATTCAGGGAGCGTCTTACCTAGTTATGGCTCATGAACATCCACATGGATTGTTGCATCTGATCCCTCAACTGATTGTTCTGTTCATGGCTCTCTTCGCGCCACCTCTCCATAGCCCCATCAATTCTTCTTTCTACCATCGATTCCACATCGACTCCAAATTCCCCATCCTAACCTGCATGTCTGCTACCCCGCAATGACCTACTGCAATTGCACCTCCATTTGTTTCATGCGAGTGCCATCGGCCATCGTTCAAAGTGTTGAAATCGTCACCCAAGATCGTGCTCTAATACCAAAATTGTCAAAGTTGGATCTAACAATGAGGAATTCTCCTTTTGTAACAGGGAGAATTGAAGGAGGAGGAGGGAGAAAAGAAGGGGATGAGAGGAAGGATAGAGATAGAGAAAGAGAGAAAAGAGAATTAGGCAGGAGAAATTGATCAATGTAATTCCGGATGTCTAATGGAGTAGGATCAGTTACTATTTATACTGATCCAGGCTCAGAAAAGGTGCCAAACGGCTGCCAAAAATTCAAATAGTCCATGTATTTGAAATAGGCAACAACTGCAATTACAACTCTATTTCCATGACATAACCAATAAAGAAACTTCAACATTTTGAGCACCACATAAATGACATATATATATATATATATTCTTTTATGATAAGCAAATACTTACACTATCCATGATAATGTAATCAAGAAGTTACTCAATGTTTTCCCAGTTCATATTAGGTTTTCTGATCTCTTTTTAACTGGAATTGAAATGTGTTTTCAACTTTCACTTGCTATGCTTGTGAGACTTTACAAATCTGAAGTTCCAAGCTTTCCCCTTTTGTTTCTCAATTGAGCCAACCATATTTCGTTTTTTCAAAGAAAACATATAAAAAAACAGTGAACCACTGCTTAGAGGGAACTTGTGCTCTGTATGTTAAATGTATCCTAACTGCTCCATGCTACTTCCAAGCAAAATAAGGCAGACCAGGAATGATAAGAATTTTCTGTAATAAATTACGAGATAGAACAAACACAATCACAAAAAATAAATATAGCATGTCATGCACAAAAAATTGCAAAAGAGATATGAACTTCTATAATAATATGAACTTGGTAAATAGAAAAACTTGCTTATAATAATATGAACTTTTTCTGCAAACAAGCAACATTCCATGGTGTAATGCACAAAAAATTGCAAAAGAAATATGAGTGATGAATGCATAGAGATTGTCATGCACAAAGCCAACTACCATGCTTGTGATGGCTGCCGAACTTTTGGAGAAGCCAGAGCAACTCTCCACCATGATTTCTTATCCTCATCTCTTGGAGTTTTTTCTTGTCCACCCTTCTTTTGTTGCTCATCCTCCTCAGTTATGAAAGGAAGCAATGATCTTGCCCCAAGAAGAGAAGATACAGAATAGGAAAAACCTTTAACCTGCTCAATCATGGCACCTGCTTCTTTCAGCTCTCCAACTCTTAAAATTGTGCCATCCACAGGACTGATCTATAGTCGGGACAGTATGGTTACAATGTATTATCCAAGTGTCAGCAACATATTAAGTGAGATAGAAACTGAGCCAAGAAGATGACAAGAAGTTGGTTACCAGTTACCAGACAACATGGGTCATAGTCAATTGGTCTCGAACCTTCTTTCAAGG
This sequence comes from Diospyros kaki, assembly GCA_036245055.1. Taxonomy (NCBI): domain Eukaryota; kingdom Viridiplantae; phylum Streptophyta; class Magnoliopsida; order Ericales; family Ebenaceae; genus Diospyros; species Diospyros kaki. The sequence goes on from BSEG01000008.1 coordinate 15,521,449, forward strand.
AGCGTACAAAGAACTCCCTTAAAGATGCATATTCACCCAAAGGTCTGGCTGCTTCCTCTAAATCTGGAATACAAAAATATACCAGCTATAGTAACTTTCTCCTTTATATCTTAGAAAGAGCCTTAATAGTAACAGCAATGATTTTTATTCTTTCTAGCTTTATATCACCCACTATATAAATGTTAAATTCCAAATAACTTGAATTCAAGTATAATACATAAATCCTAACAACCAGCTCAAGGATCAACGTTAAATTGAAAAAGAACTTACTTGAATGAAATGCGCGAGCCCAGGCTCTATAGGCATGCGGACGGAGCCAGACAGGAAGATCCTGAAAGATATTTTCCAGCAAGTGACAATTAACACCATGAAAAAAATCTTCAGCGGGTAACTCCATAAGAATTATTGATTTTCCTAAAGGCAAAAAAAGGGAAAAGGAAAAAAAAAAAAAAACACAGATGTAATGAATACAAGCTGAACCATAAAATCAAAACATCAGTGATCATACAATGGGAGGAGGGGTGTGAGTGTGTTAAGGGATTGAGTCCAAGGGCAGTAGCTATTTCCTTGCAAGAAGGAGATGCCTTGTTAGTTCTTCTCCCCTTCCTACCTATGGTGAAACTTAGGGCTCATTAGAGAGAAGCCCACGATCTCTTGCACCAAATGCTGGAAAATAATTCTTATTGCTTACCAAACTTTAACAAACTAGATGGTATTTCCATGTGCCCGCAAGTATAAGGGCAAGGGGGGGATAATTGTATGTTGCATAATTAGTAGGGACCTTACTGTAACAACCTAGAAGTAGGTGGTTATGTTCATTTTGAATTCGAGCGCCAATTACCAATAGAGGATCAGTATATAAATCTGATCCCGCTCAAAGAGAAAGCATCTATGAATACAAACAAAAATTCAATTCCCGCCTCACTTTCATTTTTCTCTCTCAATCCTTCCTTAATTCTCTCCCTAATTCTCCTTGGTTCGAGAGGAGAAACTCTCTTGTCAGATCCAGAGTCTAACAAATTGGTATAAGAGCACGATTCAGGGCAGCCGTTTACGATCGCCATGGCCGATGGAACGTGAATGAAACAGATGGAATCACAATTGCAACAAGTTACAACGGCGATGACGAAGATGCTGATTCAAATGGGAACACTAGAAACATCGATGGATTCGGTGATGGAGAGAAGGATAGAAGAGGCAATGGAAAGATGGCACGAGGAGAGCCATGATCAGCACCAGCAGTTGCAAGACCATATGCGCAAACAAGACCAACAATTACGAGATCAGATGCAACAATTCATGGTAATGTTTACCAACCAGATACCGGTAAGGCTCTCTCTTGAATTTCCACCTTGAGAGAGATTTGAGCCAATACTTCCAGGGCATGAAGTGAACCACCAATCCCAGGGATTGCCAGAGTTTGAGGTTGAACCCCCAGTAGTAGGAGAGAATAATGTGGAGAGACGGCAGGGGGCTTTGGCTGTTCTTTATTAGACAAGATTCCCTATGCCAAAGATGGAGATTCATTTATTTGACAGCCAAAACCCAAGATGGTGGGTTAGGCGCTATGAGCGTATGTTCAGCATCTACAACATACCTGAACAACAGAAGGTCACCTTGGTCATTGCTTATCTTAATGATGTCGGGGATGCCTGGTTTCACAGGTGGAGTAGGGTGAAAGAGAGTTGTTCATGGTTGGAGTTTGTGGAGGACTTATGCGAAAGTTTCGGAGATTGGAGTATGTTAGACGTTGTGGAGGAGTTTAACAAGCATAAGCAAGAGGGGTTTGTGTTAATGTATCAATTGAAATTTGAAGAGCTTAAGTCTCTCATGTTGATCCTAAACCCCACACTTATGGAGGGATACTGCATCTCAAGCTTTATTAGTGGCTTGAGCGAAGAACTTCACCCAATGGTTAACATGTTCCAAACTAAGACTATTAAGCAAGCAGCCAAATATGCTAAGTAACAAGAATTGACGGTGAAGGCTCTCATGAAGAAACAGAGATGGTTGGGAAGAATGACACACTTAGGCTCACCCCAGCAGGGAAACAAGGGGGTTAACAAGGAGAGTGGTAAGATCAATCAAGGAAACAAGGGGATGGCAATCATTACCCCTGCTCAACTCTCAGCAAAGAGGCTCTGAGAACAAAGGAGGCAAGCTAGCCACTGTTTCCGCAGTGGAGATAAATACTAACTGGGACACCAATGCAGGAGACAGTTGCTTCTGTTGGAAGGGGAGGAAGAAGTAGGGTCAGAGGAAGAGGAGGATGCCAAACATGTGGAAATTAAAGGAGAAAAGATGGTGGAGATATCACTACACGCACTAAGGGGGCTGAAAAATAATAAAATCATCAAGGTGGAGGGCAGAGCCCAGGATAACAAGCTAATGATACTTATAGATAGTGAGAATACCCACAACTTCCTAAACGAGGGCACTGCAAGGAAGTTGAAATGTAACCTATAGGTACCCACCACCTTTCAGTGACAGTGGCTAATGGCCAGAAGGTGATTTGTAAGTCGGGTTATGTGGGGTGATGTTGGCAAATGCAAGGGGAGGAGTTCGAAGCAAACCTACATTTGCTAAAGCTTGGGGGATGTGACATAGTTCTTGGAGTTGATTGGATGAAAAATGGGAGCCCAATTTGTTTTGATTTCAATAAGATGGAGGTAATATTTGAAAAGAAGGACAAAAGAATGACATTAACGGGCAGTGCCGAGACATGGTTGTGTAAGATGATAACAGGGAAGAAATTGCAAAAGATCTTCCAAGGCAAGTTATTGCAGGTGGCACAATTATTTTCAGTCCACGCGATGGAACAAATGGAGGAGGAACCAGAACTGGGAGGAGAACTGATGCTAGCCACCAATGACAAGCCCCAAACTCTATGGAAGGTACAAGAACTTGATTCTCTTGATTCACATCTAGTTGAATTTCAGGACTTGTTTGTGGAACCCAATGCTCAACCCCTGAGAGACCACTAGACCACACAATTAATCTCAAACCAAACACTAAACCCATAAACATACAATCCTACCATTACCCTCCCAAACAGAAAGCTGAGATAGAAAAAATGATCAGGGACGTACCACAAAGGTTCATCATCAAGCCCAGCTCCAGTCCTTATGCCTCTCTTGTACTTGTTAAAAAAAAAAAAAAGATGGTAGTTGGCCTTTTTGTGTCGATTATCGTCAACCCAATTCACTCACAATCAAAAACAAGTTTCCCATACCCATCATTGAGGACCTATTGGATGAACTAGAAGGAGCCAAAGTGTTTACCAAACTAGACTTACAATTTGGGTACCATCAAATTCGTATGAACCCAAGTGACAAACACAAAACCACTTTCCGGACCCATCAAGGGCGTTATGAATTCACGGTAATGCCCTTCAACCTCACCAATGTCCCAACAACCTTTCAAACTTTAATGAACCAAATCTTTAAACCATATCTACACAAGTTCATCCTTGTATTCTTTGATGACATGTTGATCTACAGCCCTTCTTTTTCACAACACCTAAACCATCTATGAACCACATTCCAAGTCCTTAGGCTAAACCAATCGTACATCAAGAAATTAAAGTGTGCATTCGCATAACTACAAGTTGAGTACCTGGGACACATAATATCTAGTATTGGAGTAAGCACAAATCCTAGGAAAGTAGCAACAATGACATCTTGGCCCAGACCTACTACTATTAGGGCCTTAAGGGGATTCTTGGGACTCACAAGGTATTACAGAAGATTTATGAGAAACTAAGGACTAATCAGTAAACCACTAACAAAATTACTAAAGAAGGATGGATTTCGCTGGAAAGATAAGGCAGAGGCGGCATTTGGGTTATTGAAGAAGGCTATGAGTGAGGTGCCTACCCTAAGTTTGTCGAATTTCAACAAACCATTTGTATTGAAGACGGATGCAAGCAACAATGGGGTGGGTGCAGTACCAATGTAGGATGGTAGGCAGAGGCCTTTATCAACCAAGCATTGGCCCCCAAACACCTCAGCCTTAGTGTATACAACAAGGAGCTGTTGGCAGTTTTTATTGCAGTTGAAAAAGGGAGGCACTATCTAAAAGTGGGGGCAATTTATTATTAAGATAGACCATGAGAGTTTGAAGTTCCTGTTATAGCAGAAACTGCATACTCACTTGCAGAAGAAAGGGATGTCAAAATTGATTGGGCTCAAATATGTGATCCAATACAAAAAAGGGCAAGAGAACAAGGCTGCAGACACCCTCTCCCACTATTTTGAGGTGGGAACATCAGCAACCATCACCTCTATTGTTCCAAATTGGTATCAAGAGGTTACTTCTAGTTATGAGAAAGGGGAGTGGACTAAGAAGTTGATGGAACAACTAATCCTAGACCTTACTAGCGTACGAGAGTATACATTCACAAACGACTTACTTAGGTATAAAAGGATATTGATAATCAGAGACTGTAACATACTAAGGGAGAAAATACTTTATTCACTACATGGCTCCGCAATCAGGGGCCATTCAAGCATACAAAATACCTACCAACGGATCAAGTAGCTCTTTTATTGGCCGTAGTTGAAGAAAACAGTGAAAGAATACATCATGGCATGTGACATCTGTAAAAGATGTAAGCATGAAACTATACCCCCTCCAAGCCTACTACAACGATTACCAATACTAGAACAGGCTTGGACTAACATCACCATGAATTTTGTGGAGGGGCTACCAAGGTCTGAAGGCCGTGATTTTATCTTGGTGGTAATAGACAAATTCACCAAGTATGCTCATTTCATAAGCTTGGCTCACCCTTTTACCGCCCAAGAAGTGGCTAGAGCGTTTCTAGATCAGGTGGGAAAACTACATGGGGTTCCACAGTCAATTGTATCAAACTAAGATAAAGTCTTCACAAGTCTGTTGTGGAAGGATCTAATGCAATCATTGGGCACTCAACTCCACATGTCCTCCGCCTATCATCCAGAAACAAATGGCAAACGGAGCGAGTTAACCAATGTTTAAAGATGTATCTCTGTTGCCTATGTTTCATGCATCCTATCGGATGGCACAAATGGCTACTGCTAGCCTAATGGTGGTATAATTTGTGCCATCACAATGCCCTAAAGATGACTCCGTGAGGCCCTATACAGTTATAAACCACCACTTTTACCAACCTTGGGAGGATTAACATCAGTGGCAATAGTGGACTCTTATTTGCAACAAAGGCAATAGGTATTAACTACCCTAAACAAGGAGTTGGCCAACGCCCAGAATAGGATGAAATAATTTGTAGATAAGAAGAGAAGTGAAAAGGAATTTGCGGTTGGAGACACAGTATATTTGAAGTTAAAACAAGCCCACTTGAAGGCTCTCCTGAGCACAGGTGACTAAACTCAACCCTAAGTTCTATGGGCCTTATACTATTGTTGATCGGATAGGAAAAGCAGCCTACAAACTCTAGTTTCCTGAGGGTTCCCACATACACCCTGTCTTCCACGTGTCCCTCCTCAAGAAGTCAGCAAGCAACAGCCTAGCTAGCTCCACCTTACCACCTATAATTGAGCCAGCCAACCAAGAGGCCAAACCCATAGCCATAGTGGACAAAAGGGTCATTCACAAGCAAGGGGTTCCGATTACACAGGTACTAGTCAGTTGTTCAAACCCACACCCAAAGAACAATACCTGGGAGTATCTACCCAACTTCCTCACGCAAATTTCCAAGGCAGTTGGGTTACTCTAGATTTCTTGCGGACAAGAAATATTTGAATGGGAGAGGGGTGGGGGGTGGGGGGGGGGGGGAGGAATTGTCATGTGCCCGCAAGTATAAGGGCAAGGGGGGGGATAATTGTATGTGCATAATTAGTAGGGACCTTACTGTAATAACCTAGAAGTAGCAGCTATGTTCATTTTGAATTCAACTGCCAATTACCAACAGAGGATCAGTACATAAATCTGATCCTGCTCAAAGAGAAAGCATCTATGAATACAAACAGAAATTCTATTCCCGCCTCACATTCACTTTCTCTCTCAATCCTTCCTCAATTCTCTCCCTAATTCTCCTTGGTTCTACAGGAGAAACTCTCTTGTCAAATCCAGAGTCTTGACATGTATTTTCAATAACCCTAACACAACAATTTAGGAAACAAACCCAATAAGGAGACTAAACTAAATAGGAAACTAACTATTCCTATTTAGTTTTAGGAAATACCCAAATAAGGAGAACCAACTAATAGGAAACTAACTTATTTAGTTTTAGGAAATAACCAAATAACAACAAATCAACCAGAAAAGGAAACAAGTCCTTCAAGGAAACTAGTCCTTTGTTTTAGGACGCCTCTAGTACACATGGATCAGCTTCTTTGCTGGCTTGGCTTCTGTAGCGCTCATAATAGAGTGTGTGTGTGTGTGTGGAAAAAAAAAAAAAAAAACAAGGGGTGGAGGCCAAGAGGAGTTGTCTTGATGTTCAACACATCCCAAAGTGTGAGTTTCTCAATGTGGGAGTACTCTCCCATCAATTAATATAAACTGAAAGCAAAGAACGTCATAAACTTAAATTGATTTCCAGATGCTACCCCATGCTTTTGCCTCCAACAAAAATATGCACAATCTCAGAGTTCATAAGCCTCTATACATAGGTCTTCATGTGAGAAGTGATTTGACGTTTTTTTCACTAGGAAATGCAGAAGGATAAGAACATATCTATTAGAAATTGTTTATCCTAAAGTTTTATCCTATGAACACTTGTATTCTCAGATTAAGTGCCACAACAGTACAAAGAATAGATATTCTAGTTTCTGAATGAGAAGATAGCTGTTTCAAGATTTATCATTACCTTGTCATAGGAGAGGACTAAATTTAAAGCAGTTTTCCAAATTATGTTAAAGCATAATGTTACATGGCACACAGTTTATGTGTAAATGACAGAAGAGGATATCAGCAAGACCCCTAAATAAATAGGAAATCTCAGCTATTACTTGCTTCTTGAAGAACTAAAGAACTCACCACATCAGTCAAGAAACCCCAAAATCTGGAAATGGCTCGCAGTGGCAGCAATCTGAAGAATGTAGCCTAAGTTGACAATGTCACAAGAACATGTAAATTAGCTAATTTGCATGTCTGTGCATCCACGTGTAGCCAAGCAAATTATTTATAAATAAGAAAAACTGCAGCAGATATAGGAAATATAATCTAGAAAATGGAAATATTACTTTAAAATCGGGTTGAAACTCAATTTCAATGCCTTTCTCCCTTGCGTCTTCAAGCTGACACCAGAAAGCAAAAAGACATTCAACAACTGAAGATAATAAAAAAAATTAATATTGAACAATGTCTCTTACATCAGGGATCAGCATTAAACCCTTTTTTATGTTCCCTAGTAATGGATGCACTCGCTAGATATATCCAAGCATGGGTGCCTTGATGTATGCTATTTACATGACACTGCCTTGGTGGATGAGATGAAAGAAAGCTTGAATATTAAGCTTGAGATATGGAGGAACACTTTAAATTCTAGAGATTTAAGTTAAGCAAATTGAAAAACAAATATATGAAATGTAAATTTAGTAAAAATACAAATGTGGGTGATGTAATGATGAAATTTGAAAATCAAGTTAAGCCAAGAAAAGATCACGAAATATATTGGATCAATCATCCAAAAAAGAAATTAAAAAAGAAATTACCCATAGAACTAAGACAGGATGGTTAAAATAAAGAAGTGCCTCGATTTTTATAGTAAGATTATGCTAAACAGATAGCATTAAAACTAAAAGAAAAATTTTATAAGAAAACTATAAGACCAACTTTCTAATATGGCACTAAATGTTGGACAATAAAGCACTAATAGGTGCAAAATATAAGCATAACAAATACGTTCTTACAATGGATGTACAAGGCATACAGGAAAGATAAAATTAAAAATGAGGTTATTTGTAATAAGATGATGCAGCGTAGGAAGCAATTTAAACCAATTTCATGTCGAAACTGAAGACGAAATTGAATTTAAGAAAAGAAATCTGATATTATTCTAAAGTTGCTTTCTAATACTTAGAACAAGAATATTTATAGGCTAATCCTAAACCTTAATTCACTAGGAAAAGGAATTCCTAGCTGAATCAAGAAGAGAAAAACAAAGTCAAATCCTAACTAAAGTAGAAAACTGAAATTCTAATTGAAGCAGAAAACTAAAACTGAAATCCTAACTGCAGTAGGAAATCCTAATCGCAGTAGGAAAACAGGAAATCCTAATTGCAATAGGAAAACCGAAAGGCATTCTAATTGCAGTAGGAAATCGAAAGGCTCATCTGGCTTCTTTCAGACTCTTATGGGCTGGATGTTCCACGTCAGTCCCCTCCACTTGAGAAAAACTCGACCTCGAGTTGTCATGAAGATTAGGGTAGGGTTCGTCTGAGGAATGATAGGTATAAAGATCTGCAATGTTTAACGTCTTGGATATACCCATCGAGTCTGGCAAATCTACTACATAGGCATTGTCATTGATCTTCTTCAAAATCTTGTAAGGATCATATTTCTTTGGCTGTAACTTGTTGTTAAGTGCCTGCTGGAAATCTCTCCTTTCGCAGAAACACCAAGACATCATCTCCAACTGAAAACAACTTCTCTTTACAATGCCGATCACCAGCCTGTTTGTAGTTAAGAGTTAGCTTGTTGCAGGTTCTGCTTCATATCTTCCTGCAGTCTGCCACTATTCTGCCATATTCTGAGCAGCTACATTGACTCCTAGATCCTTTGGCAGCTTGATTAGATCCAAAGCCTATTACGGTGTCTTCTGATACACGATTGAAAATGGCAATCGTCTTGTAGCACTGTGAATAGCATTGTTGTAAGCAAATTCTGCCTGTGCCAGTGCTAAATCCCACTGTTTGGAACTGTCACCACAGATGCTTCGAATGAGGTTGCCTAGAGTTTTGTTCACTGCTTCAGTCTGTCCATCTGTTTGAGAGAGGGTCGTACTGCTAAAGGTTCTCAAAGATGAATCGAACATCTTCCATAAAGTTCTCCAGAAATGGCTAAGGAACTTTGTGTCTCTATCTAAAGTGATGGTCTTTGGTACTCCATGTAAACGGACTACTTCTTTGAAGAATAACTTAGCAATACCATCCGCATCAGCAATGTTCATGTAAGGGATGAAATGAGCCATCTTTGAGAACCTATCAACAACAACAAAAACAGAGTTCATACCTCATTGTGTTCGTGGTAAACCCAACACAAAATCCATTGATAGATCCTCCCAAATAGCTTCAGGAATAGGTAAAGGCATATAAACCCTGTAGTCTGCAACTGTCCCTTAGCAGTTTGGCATATGTAGCACCTTTGCACAAATCTGGTTACATCCCTCCATAATTGTGGCCAATAAAAACGATCACTAACTACAGCAATTGTTTTATCATGACCAAAATGACCAGCTAGACCATTAAGTCTCGAATCAACTTCTCCCTTAGAGAGGAACGAGGTATGCAAAGCTGATTTCCTTTCACCAAGTACCCCTCATGGATGTGAAAATCATCCGCAGGTTCATTGCTATTGCACTTCCCCCAAAGAACTTGGAAATCCTCATCTGTCTCATACGACTCCTTCAATCGTTCAAAACCCATAACTTATGTGCTCGTCGTCAACAAAAAGTCTGCTCGTCTGCTTAAAGCATCCACAACTTTGTTTTGCAATCCCGACTTGTGCTTCAGTTTAAAAGGGATTTTCTGCAAAAACTGAGACCACCTGGCATGCATATCACTGTTGATTCTCTTTTATCTATTCAAGTACTTCAAAGCTTCATGATCCAAGTACAGAACAAATTCTCTTCCAACCAGATAATGCTCCCACATTTTCAAAGCTCAAACAACAGAATAGAATTCCTTGTCATATGTGCTCCACCTCCGCCTTGCTTCACTCAACTTCTCACTAAAGTAAGCTATAGGCCTCTTCTCTTGGGATAGGACGGCCCCTATCCCTACTCCACTAGCATCACATTCCACTTCAAATAGTGTCATCTAGTTTGCCTCGAGTAAGCCCTAGGAGTCAATGAAGCTAATCAATGTGTAAAGCAATTGTTTTACTTAGGCAATTATCTTCCAACAGTAAAAATGTATTGGGGGGTAAAACCGATAATAACTAACCCAGTAATTGTATACATTAGTCTGCCCTTATGTCTATAAATAAGAGGGCAGGGGTTAGTTGTTTGTGTGCACGATTAGATGAGTGCATTTTGTTGTGAGAGGAAAGGCTAGAAAAGTGGTAGTTTTTTGTAATCTTGTCAGATCAAGATTGTACTCGTGTATCTAAGGCTTGTACTGATTCATTCTAATCAAACGAAGACTGCTCTCGAGAGGTTTGAAGGCTAGATGTAGGATCATTCCATCGAATGATCTGAACCAGGATAAATCTTGTTGTCTCGTGTGGTTTGGTTTATGATTTCTGAACTTATTCATTTTTGTTTTGTTTGTTCTTGATTGATTCTATCTATCTGTGTGTGTGCACGTGTGTTTCCAATCCAAACTAAGTGCAATTTCAGTGCTCCTAGGTTTAACAACTTAGTATCAGAGCACGGTTTCCAGATCAAGAAAAGGCAAGAATCGAGTCATATCCCAATCACTAAAATGGCTTTGAATGCATTTGCAACTAGGTATGATAGAGAAATACGATAGTCAAAATGATTTTGGGTTATGGAAGATGAAAATGAGGGGTTTACTAGGGAATCTTGGACTCGAAGAAGCACTAGAAAGGGAAACCAAAATGCCTGCCACGTATTCCATAGAAAAGAAGAAAGAAATGGGTAAGAAAGCTTTTAATACTCTAATATTAAGTCTTGGTGATAAAGTGTTGCGAGAAGTGTCAAAAATGAAGAGAGCAGCAGAACTTTGGCTTAAACTAGAGAGTCTTTACATGACCAAATCATTGTCTAGTAGGTTGTATCTAAAAGCTAAGTTTTTCACATTTAAGATGAATGAAAGGAAAAGGCTGTAAGATCACATAGATGATTTCAATAAGCTGTGTTTAGACCTTGAAAACATTGAAGTCAAATATGATGATGAAGATAAGGCCTTAGTATTACTACATTACAACAACAACAACAACATATCCAGCCGTTATCCCACTATGTGGGGTTGGCTACATGAATTCTAGACTTCTATGTGGGTTACATCCCAACAGATAGTTTGTCTAGCATTCATATTTGGATCCGACTAAGTTTTACGCTAGCTGTCGGCTACCTAACACAACCCTCCTCCTTTATCCGGGCTTGGGACCGGCAGTGGATAATATCCCCTGGCGGAGTAATGATGAAATGAAGTTTGAACACCATCTTCACATGGAGAAATTTCATGAGAAGTTTGAACAGCCGTTAGTATTACTACATTCCTTACCAAAATCATATGAAACTTTTGTGGACATCTTGAAACATGGTAGGGATACCCTAACACTAGATGATATGATAGGAGCTTTAAACTCAAAAGAGTTACAGCATAAGGTAGAGGGAAAGAACACGGCTGGTGATGTTCTTTCGGTTAAATCAAGACCCGATAGGAGAGACCCTAGACAAAGGGGGAGATCTAGGTCTAGATTTAAGAATGGCAGAAAAATTATAAAATGTTATCACTGTCATGAGGAAGGTCATATTAAAAAGAATTGACCTAAAAGAAAGAAAGAATTTCAAGAAAGAAATAATTCTAAAATCTCCTCATCCATTTGTGAGTTTGATTATGACAGTGTCGATCCCCTAGTTGTGTCTAAAAAAGCTGATAGAGAGGTATGGATTCTAGATTCAGGTTGTTCTTTTCATATGTCACCACATAGGCATTGGTTCTTGAATTTTAAAGACATGAGTGGTGGTAAGGTTTTGTTAGGTAACAACCAAGAATGTAGGATAAGGGAATTGGAGATATAAGAATCAAATTACATGATAGTTTTGATAGAACTATCAAAACTCTTAACTTTTGTAAGGTATGTTCCAGATTTAAAAAGAAACCTAATTTCCCTTGGAGAGTTAGATAGAAACAGCTACTCCTTCACTTCGGTGACCTTCTGCTTACCTGCAGCCTTATCCTCCCTATATCGGTCAGCACAGACTTGATTTCCTAGGGGACTGTTTGGTACTGTCTTTAGCTATTGCTTTGTATTGATCAGCATACATCTTACGTGAATAATCAGTCCGCGCCTTTTCCTGCAACATCAACTCTGCCTTTAACACCATATTCTTGGCTTCAGCTAGGGTTCACAGCACTTGTACCACTATATGGTCTTTGATGGCTGCCTTCAAACCTTCCAGGTACCTAGCACCTGCTGTCCCTCACTTTCTCTTAAGTCATTCCACTTTGACAGTCTCATAAATTCAGCGATATATTCATGGACAGCCCGCTGTCCCGGTTGACATCTTTGATATTGCTGAAATAAAATCTGATCATAATCAGGAGGAAGAAAATCTATTTCTAATAGTTGTTTCATTCGGAACCAGGTTCGAATTGGAGGTCTACCCTCTCTTTCCCTTTGGTTCTACTCTCTATTCCACCAGGCAAAAGCACCCCCATTTAATCAACACGCCGCCAGCTTTACTCTCTTATCTTCAGGTATTTCCATATATTCAAAGAACCTGTCAAGCTCAACAATCCAGTCTAGGAATTCTTCAATATTTAGGTTACCACTAAAGTATGGAATGTCTGCCTTAAACTTGAACTCATCTCTATCCCCGTAAGCGCTTCTCCGGTGACCTCGATTGTATTGATTATTCTTGCAATAATTTCTCACAGGTTCCTCCAAGTCTTCATCTTCTATATCATCATCATATGCAGGTTGCCCCTGTTGATTTGCAAGACAAGTCTGCCGAAACGACCACCGCATTCAAGAGCAACTTCATCTCCTGCAGGTAGTGCCTCATTTTCTTGATCTCTGTTGGCACTTAGGGCTAAGGCGTCCAGGCAATCTACCATCTCTTCAAAATGTTGGTCTAGGCGCTGGAATTAGAGATCTATCCTATTCTCCATGGCCTTCAATGCCACCTTAGGATTTGAGGCCTCATTTCCTCAATCACCACCAAGGGAACCGCCACCACAAATGTTGTCGTCACCCGCCATCGAGCTGGGCAAGCTTGCTTGCACTAATACCAATTGACGCAACATAGGAAGTGATTTCGTCTTCAGTTTCGACGTGAAACTGGTTTAAATCGCTTTCTACGTTGCGTCATAAGATCAAAGTAATCGTTATTAAAGATGAAATGAAGACCAATAGAGGCTAATGTGAGGAGAGTGAATGGAATAGAACAAACTCTAAAAAAGATATAAGAGAAAGACAGAGAAAATCTAGGTGGGAAACTCTTAGACATAGTTGTCAGAGGCACATCTAGGTGCAAGCTGCACAAAGGCACAGCTCTACACACCTCATCACCACTAAGGCATTGCACCATGCTTGAGGCCCTGCCTAGGCACACAAGGCGCAAGCCTCCTGCAAGGCACAAGGCTCAATGCGCATGAGGCACATTCCTTGCATATCTAAGTGTGTTAAAACTCTGTTTCTTGTCTATTAGTCAATAAATCTAATTTCTTGTTGATTTGATTGCGTATTCTTGTATATTAGTGAGGGCAAACCTAGTTATATAAGCTAAAGGTCTGTTGGATCTCCCACTAACCAAGATCTTTTGGCAGTGATGTTCACTTGCTAGAAAACTACTCATGTCTATTTTCTACATCATTTTTGTTTTTTTCTTCTAATTTTTTCCAAATTTAGAAGAAACAAATTTTATGCTATAATTGTTTTTCGTTGTATGTTCTACTCTATTTTTTTTTTCTTTCTTCTAATTTATATTGCAATTTAGAATAAACTAATTGCTAAGAAACAAATGTTTTCATTGTGTGATCTACTATTTTTTTTCTCTCTCTTCTAATTTCTTTTGTAATTTAAAATAAACTAATTGTTTTTGTGTAACTTTTTGTGTGGTGTGTTCTGCTGTAATTTTTTTTTCTTTCTTCTAATTGCAAAAGAAATTAGAAGAAACTAATTGTTTTTTGCACTATGTTCTACTGTAATTTTTTCTTTCCTCTAATTGCTTTTACAGTTAGAAGAAACTAATTGTTTTCTTGCAATACCATTAGTTGCTATTATAAGCTTGGTTAGTTGTTATTTATGATTTTATGTGTTTGCATCTAAACTCCTTATACATATTGAAAAGAATAGTGTATAAGTATTTTATAAGCATTTTGAATAAGCGTGCGCCTTGCGTGCCTAAGACTCGCACATCACCTTGCACCTTGCACCTTGCACCTTGCACCAAGGCCCCAAGAACTAATTTGCACCCCAATGCGCCTTGCACCTTTGAAAACTATGCTCCCATACGTGATATAAGGGCCTTATAAAAAGATATGACCACAGATAGAACAGATTGGCAAACTAGAATTCATCCAATTGATTTCACTTTGTGGGATTAAGGCTAGGCATGTTGTTATGGTAGCAAACAAAGTGCCTATAACAATCAGTTTGATTATCATAAATGAGGAATGCCAGCTAATCCACAAATGTGTCAATTACATGTTAAGCTTTAGAGTTCCCACCTGTCAAAGTCTCAATCCTAACAAGGGAATTCTCCTTGATGAGGAGTATTAGGGTTTGATTTTAAGGAAGGAAGAAAGAATGAGAGGGAGAGAATTGAGAAAGAAAGAAAGATTAGAGGGAAATTGAGTGAGAGATGAGCTGGAATTTCATCAAAATATTCATTGATGCTCTTATTGAAAGGGAAAGCCCCAATTATCGGCCCATCGTCATAGGTGATTCATTGTACAACAACCTTCAACCGTCTTAACTCCCGTGGTCCTTACTGTTATGGCATTACAACCTTCTAATCGTATCAACTAACATCCTGTTATTCCCCCATCTTCTTGTTACAACCACTCTATACACCCCTAACTACCGTAAGGGTCCTAACAATACCCCTCGGTCCAGAACTTTCTTGTCCTCAAGAAAGCGAAAGCAACCTGGCAGTTTGCGAAGATTGCTGCAACAAGTCAGGAAGGTACTCCCAAGTGTTATTGTCGGGGTAGAGATGCGTCCACTGCACTAACACATGGGTAATAAGGGTGCCATGCCTCTAGATGACTCTCTTATCAAGGATGAAAGCGGGTTCTAAATGAGGAATAGAGTCAAAATCAAAGTAGGCAATGTAGAGGAAACTTGTTGCGCCCTAATAGATTTCTTGAGCAGTGAGACATGAAAAACCGGGTGAATATGAGAATTAAGTGTGAGTTGTAACTTGTAGGCCACTGATCCGAACTTGGCTATAATCTGAAAAGGCCCAAAGAACTTAGGGCTCAACTTGGAAACTGGACTATTAGTGAGGGTCCGCTGGTGAGCATGCCTTAGCTTCAAGTAAACCAGATCTCCAATAGAAAACTCCCACTCATTGCGTTGATGATCCGCAAATTGCTTCATCCTATGCTGCACAGCAGCCAACTCCCTCCAAAGAATTTGCGGCACCTCCTGCTGTTGTTGCAGGAAGTCGTCCACTGAAGCCACAAACGAAAAGGACACAGTGGCAGGCAAACAAGAAGGTTGGTAGCCATATCAAGCCTAAAATGGGGACATCCTAAGGGCAATGTGGTAACAAGAATTATACCACCACTGCGCCAAGGAAAGCCACCGGTGCCACCAACAGGGATAGGCTAGACAAAGGCAACGCAAGTAATTTTCGAGACACTTATTTACCCTCTCTGTTTGACCATCCATTTCCAGATGACAGGCAGGGGACATGTGTAAGCAAACTCCCAAGGACTTAAACAATTCCTACCACATGAAACTAGAAAAAATCTTGTCCATATCCGAAACAATAGTCCTTGGCACCCCGTGCAAACTGATAATCTGGTTCAAAAATATTCGGGCTACTTCTAGAGCCGTAAATGGATGGGAGAGGCCTATAAAATGGGCAAATTTAATAAAGCGGTCCACAACCACCAGAACACAATTTTTACCTTCCAATCGCGGTAGCCCTTCTACAAAATCCATAGACAAACAACTCCAAGCCTGTTCTAGACACTCCAGGGGCTGCAACAATCCTAGGGTTGCTACTGATTCATGCTTATATCTTTGACACACATCACAAGACAGCACATAGTCCTGTATTGTCTGCTTAAGGCCAGGCCAAAAGAACAGTTGCTTGACCTTGTGGTAGGTGCTCTGAATTCCCAAGTGTCCTCCAACCGGTGAGCCATGCAAAGCTTGGAGAATGTTGGACTTCCCCAATCACAATCCGCCCATGGAATCTCATCAACCCCCTTGAAATGAAATACCCCGGCTTACTATATGGGTCGAGCAGTAACTATTCCTACAACAACTTAGTCCACTGAGCTAACGAGTAACTCTCTGTCACCTCTTGCATCCAATCCGAAATAATAGTAGTTATGGCTACCACGGAACCCTCCTCAAAACAGCAGGAAAGTGCATCTGCAACTACATTTCCTTTACCCCTTCTATATTGGATAGTATAATCAAGCCCCATCAACTTACTCATACCCTTCTGTTGAAGCTGAGTTTATAGTTTTTACTGTAAAAGGAACTTCAAGCTCTCATGGTCAGTGCGGATGATAAAAGACCCACCTTCTAGGTAATGTTGTCATTTCTCAATTGTTATCAAAACAACTAGCAACTCCTTATCATAGATGTTTTGGCCCCAAAGCCTAACTTAGGAAGGCTATAGGTCTACCCCCTTGCATCAAAACAGCTCCGACCACCACCCTGCTCACATCTGTTTCCAATACGAAGGGTTGACTAAAATCAGGTAAGGCCAAAACCGGCACCTCGCTCATAGCTTTCTTCAGTTGCTAAAACGCCTCCTTCACCTATGCATTCCACTGAAAATTATCTTTTTTTAACAGCTCCGTTAGTGGCCTACTCATGATCCCATAATTGCGCACAAAGTGTCAATAATGACCCGTCAACCCCAAGAACCCGTGCACTACCTTAACCGAAGTAGGTTTGGGCCAATTCTGCATGGCTACCATCTTGTTAGGATTCGTACTCATCCCTTGAGCAGAAATAATGTGACCCAAATATTCCACCTGTTGTTAGGCAAAAGCACATTTCGACTTCTTTACATAAAGTTGGTTAAACCTACGGATCTCAAATGCAGTTTGTCAGATCCTCGAGGATCTGGAAATGGTCAATTCAGAGCTACTTCCAAATTGACAATGGATGTTGGAAATTCGAGAGAATTCCCTGGAAATGAGAGTGAATAGATGGATAGAGAAGAGAAGAGAGAGATCAAAAAGACGAGAGAGAGAAAGAGAGAACAAAATGTTTGGAGGGAATTCAGAGAATTATGTATTCAATTTCTGGATACCTCTCCATGTGAGGTGGGTTGCAATATATACCCATTCCCTACGTACATATGATCGTTCCCGCCAATGGCTAATTACAAATACCTTAACTACATTTTGTTATTACTTTCTACTACTCTTCCACTTGCATCATTACATTTTACCCAAGTACGTAACAATATCCCCTCCTTAAGGCATTTCTTGTCCTCAAGAAATGGTCAGTAGATTGGCTGCTCGCGGAAACTAGTTGAGCAAATCCAGAAGGTACTCTCATGTGTTGTCATCCCCATGTCGGTTGGACCATCTCACCAACACTTCCACGATGGGTACCCCTTGGTGGTAGATCACCCACCTATCCACTATAGCAGCTGGTGGTTCTGGAGTTCCATTGGTCTCCTGCACTTCCAAAGGTAATTGAAGACTCACCTGCTATTCTCCTACTACTTTCTTTAACAAGGACACATGGAAGACCTGGTGTATCTGTGTATCCCCTGGTAACTGCAGTTTATAAGCCACCTTACCAATCTTAGCTAAAATTGGGAAGGGACCAAAATATCTCAAACTTAGCTTAAAGATAGGGCCTGTAGTTAGGGACCTTAGGTGAGGCCCCCTCAGCTTCAAGTACACTTCCTCCCCTATCTCAAATTCTCTCACTTCTTCCCTTATCTGCCAATTGCTTCATACGATTTTAGGCCATAGCTAGGTCTTTCTTAAGCTGATGTAGGACTTGTTGTCGCTGCTGTAAGTGCTCGTCCACTGCAGCTACACTTGTGGGTCCTAGGAGGACTGGTAGCAGGGGTGGTTTGTAGCCAAAGAGAGCCTCGAAAGGGGACCTCCGGATGGCACTGTGGTGGCTGGAATTATACCACCATTATGCCACTGAGAGCCATTTGTGCCAGCTTCTTCGGTTCTCAAAGCTTTCCACAAGGTCTGCCACATGAGTCTGGCGAATATTTTGTCCATGTCCAATACAATTGTTTTAGGGACTCCATGCATCTTAACCACCTAATCTAGCAAAATTCAGGCCACTTCCTGGGCAGTATATGGGTGAGTGAGACTTAAGAAGTGGCCAAACTTCGTGAATTGGTCTACCACGACAAGGATGCAGTCCTTCCCTTCTAACTTCGATAAACCCTCTATAAAATCCATCGACATACTCTCCCATGCCTAGCTTGGGATAAGGAGTGGTTGTAGTAGTCTGGGTAGGCTACAGTCTCATGTTTACACCTTTTGCATACCTCACAAGCCAGCACATGCTGCATCACTTCCTCTTTGAGCTTTGGCCAATAAAACAATTGTTTCACCTTATGATATGTGTGTTGCACACCTAAATGTCCCCCATTGGAGACTCACGCAGAGCCCGGAGTATTTTCTTCTTCAATTCTTCACTACCCCCTATCACAAGTCTGCCCTTACACCTGATCACTCCATTTTCATAGGTGTACCCTTGTTTACTCCTTGGTTCTACAATCAGTTGCTCCAAGAGACTTTTTACCCGTTCATCCTCTTCATAACTCCTTACTATCTCCTGGCACCAATTAAGTATTACAGCTGTAATAGAGGCTACCATCCCTTCCTCCATACATCTAGATAGGGCATCTACTGCAATATTCTCCTTACCCTTCTTGTACTAAATTATATAGTCCAAGCTCATAAGCTTTGTCATCCCCTTCTTCTATAAATGGGTGTGGAGCTTCTGCTGCAACAAGAATTTTAAGCTCTCGTTGTTAGTTTCTATGATGAATCTTCTGCCCTCCAAGTAATGTCGCCACTTATCTATTGCAAATATCACTGCCAACAACTATTTTTCATAGATACTAAGGCCTATATGCTTTGGAGCCAAGGCCTAGCTTATGAAGGCAAGGGGTCTTCCCTCCTGCATCAAGACAACCCCTATTCCCACCCCACTCGCATCTGTTTCAACTACAAAAGTCTTGTCAAAATCCAGTAAGCCTAGCACAGGGACTTCACTCATTGTTTTCTTCAACAACTCAAACGCATCCTTTGCTTCTAGACCCCATACAAAATTGTCTTTCTTTAGCAAGTCTGTCAACGGTTTATTAATTGTCCCATATCCCTTCACAAATCTTTTGTAATAGCCCGTCAGCCCTAGGAATCCCCTCAAGGCCTTAAGTGATGTAGGCCTTGGCTAGTTGATCATGGTTGCCACCTTGTTGGGGTCGGTGCTCACTCCCTGCCTAGATATCATATACCCCAAATAGTCCACCTGATTTTGTGCAAAGACACATTTTGACCTCTTGATATACAGCCTATTGAATTTTAGAATCTCGAATGTAGTCCTTAGGTGCTTTAAGTGAAGGTCAAAGGTGGGGCTATATACCAAAATATCATCAAAAAATACGAGTATGAAGTCTCGGAGGGGTTCAAGAATTTGGTTCATGAAGGATTGGAAGGTGACTGGGGCATTTGTTGGGCCAAAAGGCATTATAAAAAATTCGTAGTGGCCTTGGTGGGTGCGAAAGTCAGTCTTAGGTATATCAAGAGGGTTCATCCAGATTTGATGGTAACCGGATCTTAGGTCAAGTTTAGTGAAAATGGTGGCATGGCTCAATTCATCTAATAAGTCCTCAATAAGGGAGATTGGAAATTTGTCTTTGATGGTAACTTCATTCAATGGCGATAGTCGATGCAAAACTGCCATGTACCATCCTTTTTCTTTACTAGCAATACAGGAGAGACAAAGGGGTTATGGCTAGGTCTGATAAGAGATTTTTGGAGCATCTCTTTGACCAGATTTTCTATAACTATTTTCTGGTTAAGGGGTATCGATAGGCACAAAAGTTAATTGGGTCAGTGTTGGGTTTGAGGTGAATCGTGTGGTCAATAGGTCTAGTTGGGGGTAGAGCTACCGATTCTACAAACAGATTTTCAAACTCAATAAGTAGCATATTAAGGAGGTCAATTTGAGGTACCTCGAGGTTAGCTTGAGGAAGTGTGCTAACCGTCAACATGAATTCTCCCTCCTCCTCCAACTCATCATTTCCCTTTTCCACAACCTGGATTGAAAATAATTGGGCCACCTGGTTCAGCTTCTGTTTAAGCATCTTTTGTAGCCTTCTCCCTGTTATCATCTTACAAGTTGCCCATTCCTTGCTTGCTATTAAGGTCATCGGTTTACCCTCTTTCTCAAACTTCACCTCCATCTTGTTAAAATCAAAGCAAATTGGGCTGACTTGCTTCACCCAATCCACGCCTAACACCACATCGCAACCTCCCAATTTAAGAAGCCTCAAATCAGCCTCAAACCCTTCTCCTTGCATCTCCCAGTAAAACCCAACACATGCTAATTTGCTTAGAACTTTGCTTCCATTCGCTACAGTCACTGATAGTGGTTGCGTTGTAATCAGGGGACATTTCAATCTTCGAGTTGTTCCCTCGTCCAAAAAACTGTGGGTGCTCCCACAGTCAATAAGGATCATTAGCTTACTGTCATCCACATTCCCTTCAACTTGATGATCTTGCTGTTAGTCAAGCCCTTCAGGCATGCAAGGAGATCTCTCCTCAGCCCCCTTCCTCTTCTCCTTGTTGGAGCAGTGGTTCCTCTTCTTCCTTTACTAACTCCTCTTCTTCTCCTTCCAATAGTAGGAGCTGCTTACGACACTGGTGGCTAGGAAAGTACTTTTCCCCACACTTGAAGCAGAGATTGGCATGTCTCCTCTGCTCCATGGTCCTTCCATATTGGATATTCAAGGCCGGTAGAGCCAAATTCTTTCCCCCGGTGGCCCTCTGCCCAGCTCCTTACCATATCCTTCCCAGTGGCAGACTTCTTGAGTAACCCCCTTAGCCACGATCCTCTGTTTCTTCATCAGTGCCTCCATCGTTTGCTCGTGGAGCCTAGCACTATCGGCGGCATGTTTAAGGGTTCTAGGATGGAGTACATTCACCATTGGCCTTAGCTCCTCGTTCAAGCCACTTAGGAAACTTGAAAAGAAGTAGGCTTCCGTTAGGTACGAGTTGTGATTGAGCATTAAGGCCTTGAGCTCCTCAAACCACAATTGGTAGTCCATCACCGAACCTACCTACTTGAGTTTATTGAACTCCTCCACCACATTCGATAGGCCTTAATCCCCAAACCTTTCACATAGCTCCTCCGCAAATTCCTCCCACCTGCACTCTCCTCTAACTTGGACCACCCCTGGCACCATGCGTCACAGGCGTCATTAAGGTACGCGGCCACCACCGTCACCTTTTGCCTCTCAGCCACCCCATACCATTCAAATCCCTGTTCGCACCTCTTGATCCACCAGCAAGGGCGGAGGCCGTTAAATAGCGTAATTTCCAACTGTGGTAGGGGCATACCTTGTTGTTGCTGGCTAGCCTAAGTCTCTAGTCTTCGTCTCCATCCCAATTCAACACTCTCCTCGTCGCCTTCAGAGGTTTCTAGTGGCCTCTGATTCATCCCCTGTTCTTGCATCATCGGACCCATCCGTCCTTGTCCTTGTCCTGGTAGGATGGGATCTGTCCTTTCCCTTGGAGGAAAATCAGGCAAGAGGTGCATCTAATTCTGCCTCGCAAACATCACTACGAATGTCTGCATTTGCTCCCATATCTAGACTCCCAAATCATCGCGGATTTGTGCAACCACTGCCTTTAATTTCTGATCAACCGCCAAAATGGCCTCATGATTCCGGTTGAATCCCAATTCCAACTAATCTACTCTATTCTAGAGATCACTCGTCGTGGATCCAAATTGCTGCACCTGAGCCTCCAAACTCTTCATTCTCGTTCCCTCGGCCATCACTGATTACTTCCAACCCCCGCGGCCCAAGTACAGCTCTAATACCAAAATTATCATATCCTCGAGGATCATCTGGCAATGGTCAATTCAGAGCTCCTTCTGAATTGACAATGGATGCCGTAAATTCTATAGAATTCCCCGAAAATAAGAGTGAACAGATAGATAGAGGAGAGAAGAGAGAGAGAAAGAGAGAACAAAAAGTTTGGAGGGAATTCAGAGAATTATGTATTCAATTTCTGGATACCTCTCCATGTGGGGTGGGTTGCAATTTATACCCATTCCCCGTGTAAATATGACAGTTCCCGCCAATGGCTAATTACAAATAGCCTAACTACATTCTGTTATTACTTTCTACTACTCTTCCATTTGTTACATTTTACTTAAGTACCCTCCAAGTACGTAACACAATCCTGAGATGGCTAAGATGTTGGACAAATGTCGGGCTATAAATGAGTATGTCATCGAAAAAAACCAAAATAAATTTGCAGAGATAAGGTTCAAAGATCTAGTTCATTAAGGATTGGAAAGTAGCAGGAGCATTTGTTAAACCAAAAAGCATAACACTGAACTCATAATGCCCATGGTGTGTCCGAAATGCAGTTTTGTGAATGTCTTCGGGTTTCATATGAATTTGGTGATAACCAGCTCGCAAGTCTAATTTTGAAAAGACAACTGCATGTTTGAGTTCATCTAGGAGGTCTTCTATTATAGGTATAAGAAATTTGTCTTTGATGGTGAATGAATTCAATTGGCGGTAATCAATACAAAAATGCCACGAACCGTCCTCCTTTTTAACAAGAAGGACAAGAGACACGAATGGGCTGCGGTTAGGCTAAATAATGGACTACAACAACATGTCTTTAACAAGGTTTTCAATTTCAATCTTTTGTTTGGGTGGATATCTATAAGAACGGACATTAACGGGTTCAGAATTAGGTTTGAGAGGTATAGCATGGTCAAATGCACGTTCAAGAGGTAAGGATGAGGGTTCTACAAAGAGATCCTTAAATTCTTCCAACGAATTATGTAAAGAGTTAGATCCATGTACCTGCCATAGTGGTTGACTTGGAGCCCTCATTGTCACTGATAACTGACCCTCTTACATTGATACTTTCTCCTCCTCCGTGGCTTGTAATGAAAACAAGTGTGCCACCTGATGGATCCTTGTTTTCAACAGCTTTCCCAACCTCTTTCTCGTAATGAGTTTGCTTGTCCCACTATCCAAACTCCCACTCAAAGTCACTGCCCTTCCATCCTTGGTAATAGTCACCTCTAGCTTATTAAAATCAAAGCTGATATGACTAATCATCTGCATCCAATTGACTCCTAATACCACATCGCATCCTCCCAACTTCAAGAGCCTCAAGCTTGCCAAGAATGATTCACCCTGCATTTTCCAACGGAAATTTATGCAGGCCAATTTGCTCACCATCTTTTCTCTATTCGCCACTATGACTGTCAACGGTTGTACATTAGTGGTTGTGCATCCCAATCTCTTTGTTGTCTTCTCATCTAGGAAGCTATGAGTGCTTCCGCTATCGATCAAAATCATCAACCTATGATTCCTCGCCTTACCTTCTACTTTAATTGTTTTGCTATACACCAAACCCCTCAACGCATGTAGGGAAATCTCCCCATCTCCTTCTTCAACCTCTAGCACTTCATCCTCCTCTACCACTTCCTCAGCCGTTAGCATTTCTTCTTCTCCTTCCAGCATCAATAATTGTTTCCGGCATTAATGGCCCAATACATATCTTTTTCCACATTTAAAGCATAAACCAGCCTGCCTTCGCTGCTCCATGGTCCCTGGTCTGCCTCCCAACAGCTGATTACCCCCAGCCACGGGCACCATGTTGTTTTTCCCCACTGGGCCTACCTTCATTGTTTCCTTGAGCCCTCCCCGATAAAAAATCACCGGGTTACTTCAAAAGGAAAGTTTTTGTTTCCTCGTTAGTGCCTCCACCAACAGTGCTTGCAGCCTAGCTCCTTCTACTACCTCCTTGACCATTCTCAGTCGTTGCATCTTCACTACTGGCCTCAACTCGTCACTCAGCCCACTTATGAAACTTGATACAAAATAGGCTTCATTAGATCCCGGATTTAATGTGCGCATTACCGACTTGAGTTCTTCGAATCTTTCTTGGTATTGTTACACTGTTTCGACCTATTTCAGCTTGTTAAATTCCTTCGCAACGTCCACCGAGTTCCAATCTCCAAATCTTATATAGAAATCCTCCACAAATTGCAACCAGTTGTTGCCCTCTTGCGACTCGTACCAATCTTGGAACCAAGAGTCGGCAACGTCATTCAGGTAGGTTGCTGCCAACGTTATCTTCTGCTCCTCCAGTGTTTGATAGAGGGTGAACAATTTTTCACACCTCTGAACCAACCAACGCAGGTTCTATCTCTCAAACATTAGCACGTCCAGTTTGGGCATAGGAAATTGGGACAGATACCAGATCGATGGCCCCACTAACCTTTGACCAACTCTCCCATGGCCGACTTCCTCTGCCACCAACGTCTCCGTCTCCCCACTCGCGATTTCTGTAGATTGACTTGGTGCTACTAATCCATTCCGTCTGACTCAGCTGGTTCTAGGTTCCTCCACCGCCGGTGTTTCTGCCTCCAATTTCGCTATTTCCGCAGTTCTTGGTCCCATTCTAGGCTCGGACAAAACCGGCTCCTAATGCTCTCTTGGAGAAAATTCGGCCGATAATTTCACAGAGCTCTAGCCCACGAACATGAGCATGAAGCTCTGTATTTGATCCCTCATTTCCCACAATTGATCAGAAACTTGATCCTGGACCCCCCGATCGTGGGCTAAAGCTCCGTGAAATTATCGGCCAAATTTTCTCCAAGAGAGCATTAGGAGCCAGTTTTGTCCAGGCCTAGAATGGGACCAAGAACTGCGGAAATAGCGAAATTGGAGGCGGAAACACTAGCGGTGGAGGAACATGAGCATGAAGCTCTATATTTGATCCCTCATTTCTCGTAATTGATCAGAAACTTGATCCTGGACCCCCCGAATTTAGCCGGAGACCTGATCTTTTACTTCTCGAATTTGGCCAGAAACCTCCTCCTTCATGCTCGTCATTACATGACCAAGCTTGCGATCCAATGCTTGCTCAATTCTTCGTTCGGCCACTTCGTCAACTGCCGCCATCTTTCCTTGGACATCCACCATCGCGGCGCTAACTTGCTAGATTTGAAGCTCCATCTGCTTCGACCGAGTGTCGTCCGCCATTGCCTTGAATGAAATCGCCATGGTCCAAGTCTCAAGTTCTAATACCAATTGTCAAGGTCTCAATCCTGACAAGGGAATTCTCCTTGATGAGGAGAATTAGGGTTTGATTTTAAGGAATGAAGAAAGAACGAGAGAATTGAGAAAGGGAGAAAGATTAGAGAAAAATTGGGTGAGAGATGAGCTGGAATTTCATCAAAATATTCATCGATGCTCTTATTGAGAGGGAAAGCCCCAATATAGGCCCATCCTCATAGGTGATTCATTGTACAACAACCTTCAACCATCTAATTCCCGTGGGCCTTACTGTTGTGGCATTACAACCTTCTAACCAAATCAACTAACTTCTAACTGTAGCAACTAACATCTTGTTATTCCTCCCTCTTCTTGTTACAACCACTCTATACACCCCTAACTACTGTAAGGGTCCTGACACCACCATTATCAATTGTGTCTGAACATAATCTCCCACAAAGGCACCCAATGATATGCACAATCTAAGTGCATCTATTAAATGTAACATGTGTCTCTTTTCTTTTCCTTTTTTTTTCAGATAAGCAAAAATAAGGAGCAGTTCTTTGATGTGTAGTAATTGTTGTTAGAGAGTTGTATACCTTAAACTAGTATTCGCAAAAAAAAAAAAGAAAAAAAAAAAAAAAGAAAACTAGCAAACCAAAGAAAAAACTCTTATTTTCTTTTTCTGTTTAAGAGCAAAGTGCCATCCAGATCCAGCCATGATACCCATTGAACACTGTATGATATATACTACAAGACTTGGTTATCTGCTTAGTCCACACCATACCTTCCTGTCACTATAAAGACGACGGGCATGAAGAACACCCAGCATAACTATAGTTGCCACAGTTGCACCAGGAACCAGAAATGAATTACCTGCAATACACATGATAACATCAAGATAACTGTAATTATTTTAGCGTATGATGGAGAAAGCAAACCTATAGAAGACTCATCCACCCCCACCCCCTCTGATGTTGCATTCTGATAGAGGAATTTTTTTCCCAACAGTCTAGGGGATTGAATCATCTCCTCAACACTTCAATTCTGAAGGTATTCCTCCTTGATACAACTAAAGCAAACCCAAATAAACTGGAGGGACATGTTAGATAGCGCAACAGCCAATATTAAAATCGTTGAACCATAAAACATGCATCCTAGACAAAATATATTAGAGAGCTATATCATGGAGCTGACCCCTAGTGGGATTGAGGCCTATGATGATGACAGTCTCATGCTAAATTTGCTGTCAAATTTGGACAGTACCACCCTTGTTGTCTATAAATACTCCAATATTTCAAGTTTTAACCAAAAATCAACAAATTTCCCATGTAACTCACTGAAATATTTGGCACTACATTGGAAAACTAAAGTACAAGAAAATTAGGGCCCGTTCTCTTTGCATTTAAATTTTCAGTTTTGAGTTTTGAATTTATTTTCATTTTTCTGTTTTGATAGTCTGTTTTTAAAAAATTAAAAACACGTTCTATTTATAATTTTAAAAAATTATTTCCCAAAACAGAAAATTAGAAAACGCGTTCTGTTTGAAATTTTGAGAATAATTTTTTAATGACATTTAATTTCATGAATTTGATTATCATACACTCCAGGACTTTGAAGAGCCAACAATATTGTATCTTCTATGTCTCTTTTTTGCTAATCATACTCAGCAATATTGTCTCAAAAAACTTATGAATACAACAACTCTCACATAATCTCAAACCGCAAAAAGTCTAATCAAATCAATTAGGAAAGAAGACATTATACGTATGTGATAATCATTAATAGTATGTTAATTCATTTAATATTTTTGCACCTATCACCATTTTATTTTTTGATTATTATTTTGCTTTAAGAAAAATAAAATGAAAATCATGAGACATATATATATATATATTATAATGAATAGCTTCTCGTGGAAGCTTCTTCAATGGAAAAGGAAAACAACAAATAGAGGCCAAGAAATCCATGGCAAAACGCCATGCGACAGCAGCCAACGGCGGCGAGCAACAACTACAGAAGGCCGACAACAGCGAAGCAACACCACGGAAGCCCAAACGACGACAGCAACATAAGCCCAAACGACAACAATGGTGGTGGAGGGCGAAGCGGCAACAGCAAAAGCCCAAACAAGGGCGGCGGCAAATATGAGTTACAAAATGTTAAAGTTTAGTGTTGATCTGTTTTGGAACAAGTCTTCGCTAACCTGTTTTGGAATAAGTCTTCGCTTATTTGTTTCATTATGTGAATAACTCTTCTAGTGGATTGAGTCTTGAGTTATCTTAGGAGGTCTATTTTAGTCATCAGCTGTTATTTGTTTATTTGAGTTTTTTTAGGAGTTAGTGGTCTTCAAGCAGATAAACACGTCGGTGTTGGTTGAAATATTTTAGGATAATTTTAGTATTTATAGAGTTGGTAATCAGTGTGTAATTTTTAGTTCTTCTTTCTTCTATTCATCTGAGTAATAGAATTTATTCTACTCCTCTGTCCTTGGTTTGGCTACTTGTTTTTGTTCACAACTTCTGTTCTCAATTTTGTTATATGGTATCAAAGCACAGGTTGCTAGTAATTGAAGCTGGTTCAAGATGAATACTGCTAATGGTTCTTCTCAAGCTGTTGTTGACAAGCTGGTCGCTAACAATTACAGATATTGGAAGCTTTGTATGGAAGCTTACTTACAAGGGCAGGATCTGTGGGAGTTCATTGTTGGTGCTGAAACGGTAATTCCAGCAGACACTCCACAAAATGTTGAGTTACGACGAAGGTGGAAGATCAAATGTGGCAAAGCTTTGTTTGCTTTGCGAACATCAATCAGCAAGGATTCCATTGAGCATGTTCGTGATGTGACATCCCCAAAGGAAGTGTGGGAGACACTTGAGAAGCTGTTTACTAAGAAGAACACGATGCGATTGTAGTTTTTGGAGAATGAACTTGCTGGGATGACTCAAGGTAATCTTTCAACAACAACAACAAAATATCCAGCCTTTATCCCACTATGTGGGGTCGGCTACATGAATTCTAGACTTTCATGTATTTCTGTCTTTTGTCATATCTTCATTGAGATTCATACACTTCATATCAAACTTTAATGTCTCTCTCAAAGTCTTCTTAGGTCTGCCTCTACCTCTTTTTTTGATTAATTGTTCCATTTCATCAACTCTCCTCACAGGAGCATCTCTTAGTCTCCTTCTCACATGACCAAACCATCTTAGTCTAGTCTCTCTCACCTTCTCCTCTATTGGCACTACTCCTATCTTATTACGAATAACTTCATTTCTAATTTTATCTTTTCTTGTATGGCCGTACATCCATCTTAACATCCTCATCTCCGCTACGCTCGTCTTTTGCTCATGTTGGTATTTGACTGCCCAACATTCTGAGCCGTACAACAAAACTGGTCTTATAGCTGTCCTATAGAATTTTCCTTTTAGTTTTAATAGGATTTTACCATCACATAACACCCTCGATGCATTTCTCCATTTTAGCCAACCTGCCTTAATTCTATGTGTGATATCCTTGTGAATTTCTCCATCTTTTTGAATCACTGATCCCAAATATCGAAAATGGTCTTTTCTTTCTAAGATTTGGTCTTCCAATTTTATTATAACATCCTCCACTCTTGCATTCTTACTAAATTTATATTCCATATATTATGTTTTCTTTCGGCTTAATTTAAATCCCTTAGATTCTAAATTATTTCTCCATAACTCAAGCTTAGTGTTCACTCCTTTTGTTTCATCCACCAACACTATGTCGTCTGCAAATAGCATACACCATGCCACCTCTGTCTGAATATCTTTAGTAAGTTCATCCATTACTAAAGCAAATAAATATGGACTTAGTGCAGAACCTTGATGCAATCCTATTGTAATTTTGAACGGTTCAATATCCCCTCCGCATGTTCTGATCCTTGTCTCTGCACCATGATACATGTCCTTAAGGGTTTGTATATAGGCTATTCAGACTCCTTTTTTCTCTAAAACCCTCTATAATACTTTTCTAGGGACCCTATCATAGGCCTTTTCTAGATCTATAAACACCATATGTAAGTCCTTCTGATGATCCCGATACCTTTCCATTAGCCGCCTCAGTAGGTATATAGCTTCCATTGTTGACCTACCAGGCATGAAACCAAACTGATTTTTCGAGACCTCTGTTTCTTTTCTGAGCCTCTGCTCTATTACTCTCTCCCAAAGTTTCATGGTATGGCTCATTAACTTAATTTCTCTGTAATTTTCACAATTTTGAACATCTCCTTTGTTCTTATATATAGGGACCAAAGTACTCTTCTTCCACTCATCTGGCATCTTTTTTGATTTAAGAATCGCGTTAAATAATTTCGTTAACCAAGAGATGCCCTCTTCTCCCATGCATTTCCATGCTTCTATTGGTATATTATCCAGTCTCACCGCCTTATGATTTTTCATCTTTTTTAATGCTTGCCTTATTTCATTTGGACTTATGTGTCGATAAAATGTATAGCTCACGTTCCCTTCGAAGTTACTAAGATGTCCCAACCGAACTCTTGTGTCGCCATCATCATTGAATAATTTTGTGAAATACTCATTTCATCTCTCCTTAATCGCTCCCTCATTCACTAATACATTTTGATTTTCATCTTTTATGAAACACCCAAGAGATTACCTTGTTTTTCGCTCTCTCAAGGTAATCTCTCAATTTCAAAATATTTTCTGAAAGTTAAAAATCTATGTTCTGAAATTTCAGAATTAGATAAGGAGGAGCCCATTAGTGAAACACATTTGCGTCGCTATCTTATTCGTGGTCTACGAAAAGAATTTATGCCATTCATTTCTTCGATGCAAGGGTGGGTAAATCAACCATCAATCATTGAACTAGAAAATTAACTCTCAAATCAGGAAGCAATGGTGAAACAAATGTTTAGCAAATCCTCTTCTCAAGTGGATGATGTTCTCTACTACAAAGATCAAAGTAGAAATAGTGTTTCCTCCAAGAACACTTCAGGCAATAGTTCTAAAACTGATTAGGAGACAACAAGTAATCTCAGAACTTGTTACAGGTGTGGAAAGCTGGGGCACTTAAGGCATGATTGTCGTGTGAAGGTGCATGCTCAAGGTGTGGCAAATCAGGCCATATCAAGAAAAATTGCTGAGTAGAACTTGCTGACGATCATGCAAATGTTGTCCATGGAACTGAAGTTCTTGATGATGAACCAGAATGAGGGTAGTGTTTTTCTATCAAAGTTATTGATAAACCACATAACATGGCCTCTGTTATGCACCAGATTGACGCAAAAACAAATGATATTGGTTCCATTGACTATAAGAAGGAGTGGATCACTAACTCAGGTTGTTCACATCATGCTACAGGAGATACTACTTTACTTTCAGATGTTCATTCACATGAGCAAAAGCAACTAATTGTGACAACAGATAATACATTACATCCTGTAATGAAAGAAGGACATTTTAATGTCACAACGAATAGCTCAAATGATGAAGGTGTTGCTCTCAAAGATGTGTATTTTGTTCCAGGATTAAAAAAGAATCTCACTTCAGTTTCTCAAATAACTAATTCTGGTAAGTATGTTCTATTTGGTCTGAATGATGTGCAAATTCTTAATAATTTGAAACATGTTGCGGTTGATGTTCTTTTCACTGGAAGGAAGAAAAATTCTTTATATGTTCTATCTGCAAGCGAAGTGTACATTCGAAAAACAAGTCAGAATACTAGTCCATCTATTTGGCACTCTCGGTTAGGCCATGTTGGCTATCAGTTGCTGCAACAGATTTCCACAAAGAATCTACTTGATGGTGTTCCTATTTTTAAAGATTTAAATACAGATGTGGTCTGCCCCGACTGTCAATATGGAAATCTCATAGACTTCCTTTTCAGAGATCAACAAACCGTGCCTCAACTGGTTCATTCAGATTTAATGGGACCAGCAAAAATAGCCAGTTATAGTGGTTTTCAATATGTGATCATTTTGTAGATGATTTCTCTCGCTTCACTTGGGTGTTTTTTCTAAAACACAAAAGCGAAACTCTTTCCACATTCATTCAGTTCAAAATGCAAGTGGAAAAAAGAATTTGGGCAGAATATAAAGTGTTTGCGCACGAATAATGGGAATGAATTCATGTCTGAAGATTTCTTCTCATATTGTCAGCAACATGGGATTCAACGTCAATTGACATGTCCAAATACAACTCAACAGAATGGTGTGGCTAAACGGAAGTTAGCACATCTTACTGCAGTTTGCTTATCTTGGCTGCATGATAAAAATCTTTCGAGGGAACTATGGGCTTATTCAATGTGCTTGTCATGTCATCAACAGGCTACCTCCATGGCCAGGTAAAGAAGAATCTCCCTTTGAAGTTGTGTATAAGATTAAGCCAAATGTTAGTTTTTTCCAAGTTTTTGGATCACTTTGTTATGTTCATGTTCCTAAAAGTAGTCGAACCAAACTTGATCCAAAGGCTCGAAAGTGTGTGTTTGTTGGTTATAACCCTCATAGAAAAGGTTGGCGATGTATGGACCCTGAAACAAAGAGGTTTATTATATCTCGTGATGTGATTTTCGATGAAGTATCATCATATTATCCTACTGAAAGTGTGAGAAGCAACACAGCCAATCCTGAGCCTTTTCCTATTGGCATTTCTAATGGAGAAAGGGGGAGCACCAGTTCAATATCTAAAGAAATGCTCATCAATTTGAAGAAAATGCGCAGCAAGATGCAACCATTATTCGAAGGTCAATAAGGCAAAGAAGGCAGCCTGGGTATTTAAGTGAGTATGAAGTTCAGTTAAATTACTCTACTGTAACCTCTTGTTTCCTCATGGGTTTGACATGTAATGATGAACCCAAGTGCTATAAAAAAGCTCAAGGTATAGCTGAATGGGAAGATGCTGTGAAAGAAGAAATAGAGGCTTTGCAAAAAAAATAACACATGGGAATTAGTACCAAAACCAAAAAATGTTGAGTTAGTCACATGTAAATGGGTTTACAAGATAAAAAAGGCGGCAGACGGGACAATCAACAAGTACAAAGCCCGACTAGTCGCACGCGGATTCTCTCAATAGTATGGACTGGATTATGAGGAAACTTTTAGTCCAATTGCTAAGATGGTAATGGTTCGAACAATTGTTTCCTTGGCTGCGTGCAACAAATGGAATATATGGCAGCTTGACGTAAAGAATGCATTCCTTTATGGTGAGTTAGATCGTGAAATCTTTATGGAGCAACCTCAGGGATTTATCTCACATGAGTTCCCTAACCATGTATGCCGACTCAAGAAGGCCTTGTATGGCCTCAAGCAAGCCCCACATGCCTGGTATGGAAAAATTGCTCAATATCTTTCTTTTTGTGGCTTTAATTCTTCAAGTTCAGATCCTAGTTTGTTTGTCAAGTTTGCTTCCTCCATGTGCACAATACTTCTTCTTTATGTGGACAATATGATACTCACCGGTGACAACAATGCTGAAATTTCACATCTTCGAGATGAGTTGTTTATCAGATTTGAAATGAAGAATCTGGGAAAGGTTCACTCTTTTCTTGGCTTAGAATTTGTTAAAACAGATGGGTATTTTGTCTCTCAAGAAGCTTATGCCACAAGCCTATTAAATCGTTTTGGTATGAGAGATTCAACATCAATGTCTACCCCCATGGAACAACAACTCAAGCTACAGAAAATTGAGGGAGAACCACTAGATGATGCCACAAAGTATCGTCAGCTTGTGGGGTAGTTTGTTTTATCTAACTATCACAAGACCTGACATAGCATATTTTGTAGGCATTGTGTCTCAGTTTATGGATAATCCATGTGTTGGTCACTTGCTCGCAGCAAAGCGAATCCTCCGTTATATGAAAGGCACATTGCAATTTGGTTTTTTTTATAAACAGCATGTATCTTTTTCTATACATGTCTTTGCAGATGCGGATTGGGCGGGAGATGTCATAGATCAACGTTCAATGACGGGATATTGCTTCAATACTCGTTCTACTGTAGTTTCTTAGTGTAGTAAGAAGCAACAAACAATAGCTCTTTCAAGTACAGAAGCTGAATATGTGGCAGCCACTATGGCTACTCAAGAATGCATTTGGCTTAAACGACTGCTTCAAGACATTGGAGTATCTTTGAACTATCAAATTCCTATTTGCTGTGATAATGAAAGTATAATCAAGTTAGCTGGAAACTCGGTGTTTCATGCCCGTACAAAGCACATAGAGATTCATCATCATTTTGTTCGTGAAAAGGTGTTAAATCAAGAAATTGTTTTGCAAAAGATAGGAACCAATGATCAAGTCGTTAATGTATTCACCAAAGCTCTTCCATGGGTCAAGTTTGAAAAGTTTCGTAGTGCTATTGGTGTTACTGATCGCCAGTCAGCACTAAGGGGGAGTGTTAAAGTTTAGTGCTGATCTGTTTTGGAATAATTCGTAGTGATATTGGAGTTATCTTAGGAGTTTATAAATTGTTATTTGTTTATTTGAGTTTTTTTAGGAGTTAGTGGTCTTCAAGCAGATAAACACGTTGGTGTTGGTTGAGATATTTTAGGATAATTTTAGAATTTATAGAGTTGGTAATCAGTGTGTAATTTTTAGTTCTTCTTTCTCCTATTCATCTGAGTAATAGAATTTATTCTACTCCTCTGTCCTTGGTTTGGCTACTTGTTTTTGTTCTCAGCTTCTGTTCTCAGTTTTGTTACACAGAAGACCGACGAAGAAGGAAGGAAATGTTGCCTATTTTCCAGCAAAGCCTCCCTCAGTGACTTGCTGTGAGAATGGAGAAGGAAGAGAAAAGTGGAGAGATCCATTTTTCGTGTTTTGAGTTTTTCCTTTGCTTTGACTGAAAACAGCCAAAACAACGTGAATTTTCTTTACTATTTTTTTTTTTTTTTTGGTTTTCAAAAATGTATTTTTAAAAATAACAAAATAAATATTTTTTCAGTATTTTAAAAAACTTAAAACTTAAAATAGGGTGAAAACAGTAATGATAACGCAACTTAGCTACTCTATTTGGCCAGCGATAAATTTAAGAAACAAAAAATCAAACGAATAGAAATATTTTCCTTCCCAGTTCCCACAGTATTGTGTAACACTAGTGTTTTTGCCCTTTCAGTTTGGCACAGATTTCTCTGGTCCAGGTTATGATAATTATAGATTTGTATGTTAAAGTCCTTCCCCTTTCCTGAAAGTCATTTTCCTGGATAGCCAAAAGAAAATAAACAATAAAAGAAAGCTAATGCATATTAGTTGAGATGACCTTCAGAGTTGCTGCCACTTCTTCCGCCATTGAAGGAAGCTCGAGCTGGCGTGATTTGTAGCTTCCGAAGAAACGAACTGAAGTAAAGACGTCGCTGATGGAGATGATTGCAGCTCGTGCGGTTGACATTAACAACTAGAGAGAGTCTCTGCGACGCCTTAAATTTCATCTTCCACAACCACTCGAGAGAGAAGTCGCTGGGGTTTAGGGTTCGGAGTTGACTGTTTGAATCAACTGGCAGATTACTGTCATCATAAACGTAAATTACACTTTTGACCTTTAAAAAAATATATTTTAATATTTTAAAATAATGAGAAACTTCCTCTGTTTTATAAATCTAAACTTACTTTGTCTCTACTATTATTTCACAAATGTTAACATCATTAATATTAGAGAAATTACCCGTGTCATAGATATAACAAAAAAAATTAAAAAAATTTAAATAAATATTCATTTATTAGTGTTTAACAATCACATTTCAAATGCTAGTTTTAAATAAAATTTAACTAGGAAAGGGGATTTGATATAGTGATAAAAATATTTTCAAATTTATAGTAATTAGATATGTTATGGGTTCAAATCTTGTTAGTATCTTATTATAGTTATTTTTTTATTTTTTTAACAAAACAGATAAGATAATGTTTTAAAATTTTAATTTATTAACAGAATTTTAAACCATCAAAATATAATGTTTGCTTATATTATAAAATAAATAACAACAATTTTCGCATATTTTTGTCATTTTTTCTTTGTTCCTTCTCACTTTAGTAAACAATTTTTCATTGTGTCTAAAATTTTTCTAACTCTCTTCTCAATTAAAATGACAATCTCCTCAATTGGAAAAACATGGCTCTCAACTATAGTTACTAGTTTCAATCATGATTTTTCTGATGGTAGTAATTAACAATTATAATGGCTTTCGAGGTAAAATAAAGATGAGAGGTTAGAGAAATAATTTGTATGAAAAATTTAAGACTATAATGATTTTTTATCATTTCTTTTACAATTAGAATTTTTGTATTTTTTAAATGATAGATGTGTTGGTATCTTTTACTCAAACCTCAAAGTATTAAGTGTAATTTATTATTACAACATTCCAAAATATTTTTAAAATATTTGAAGGTTTAAAGAAATAAATTAAAGTTCAATTTAAAGAAAAAATTATTTTTCTAAATTGGTCAAATGGGTTAAATATATGTTTATATATACATATATATAGATACAGTATGCATATACCAATAAAGTATGATATATATAATTGTGTGTATACATGTACTATATAAATAAATATATATATAGGTAATAGGAAGCTAGTGGGATAGACAATGAAAAATGTTATTAGTATCCCTTGGTTACACAATACATGTAAAATAACAAAAATACCCCTCATCTAAAGCAGTAAGGTAAGGTGGTGAGGCGCATGACTAAAATTACCCTCGCCCAAGACGGTGAGACAACGTAAGATAGTAACGTGTGAGGGGTATTTTAGTCATTTTACATGCATTGTATAGTGCAAGATGTACCTCTTGATGTACCAATAGCATGGTCATTGACTAATTGCCAACCGCCAAACTCCTATCCCCCTTAAATTTGTATCCTATTTTTTCCATAAAAAGAACCACATGATGCCCATAAGGAGCAACAAGCAAGCTAGGACTACCTTGAGCAACCCCCATTTGCACCAAAATGACTTCTTAAAATATTCTGGAGATGAGTCGAAGTATTCGACAGGTATAAAAAGGGTTTGGTATTATCTAATTGATATTAAGTAGTGAATTTAGAAAGTTACATGATGTAAAGTATGGTATCCTTAATCAGATATGTGCACCTATTATGTTCTCAATGACATTGAAAGTTAATGGTGGGTCTTAACATGTCATTATAAGTTAATGATGGGGTATGTTAAATGTTAACAAACCATATGCAGCTAAATGGAGGTTGTGCAACATACGAGGTGAAATTGTCTACTGCTTTTGTAATTGGTCGAAAAAAATTTCAAGAGTTGGAAAAAACAATTGACAATTCCTTAGAAGCGATCAATCAATTTTGTATTTTAAACAATTAGTGGAAGCTTCAAGAGACACATGTTCACCCCGATATATAGTGGCTTACACGTAGAAAATTTATGAGGCATGCTTGGGCCACTCCGTGTGCACCAATTAGACCCTCTAATGTGAAGCTTAACAAAAGAGATTAGAAAAAGAGATGGATTGTGCATGGGTTATTCATTCGTGCATTGGTCGAAAAAATTTTCAAGAGTTGGAAAAAATGATTGACAATTCCTTAAAAGCAGTCAATCAATTTTATATTTTAAACAATTAACAGGAGACACATGTTCACCCTGATATATAGTGGCTTACACGTGGAAAATTTACGAGGCATGCTTGGGCCACTCCATGTGCACCAATTAGACCCTCTAATGTGAAGCTTAACAAGAGAGATTAGAAAAAGAGATGGATTGTGCATAGGTTATTATTCATTCATGCTCTCGGCCATATTCACTCATGCATTGTAGCTTCTTATTTTCTTTTTTTATTTTTCTACTGCCCAATAGCTATTGGTTGCTTGAGAGTTAAGCTAGGTTTAAAAGACCAAGGAAAATTGAACGGGTGCCGATAACTTGGAGTCCTCAGTCTAGCACGAGACGAGGACAATGAGTTGATTTTGAATAGCTTGCTTTGTGTGGACAAACTAGACCTTCCATGACTTGAGAAAGATTCGATCTTAATGTAGAAATTGTTTCTACACTCACTTGACATTGGGCTTCCAAGTACACATTCATTTAATTACATGTGGTGTGATATTGTGTTGTTTAAATATTCAAGTTACATATGGTTTGTGTAGAATTTCATTATACATCTCTGATGTAAAAAATTTTAAAATCTATACACATCCATATAGCATATCCAACAGTGGTATCAGAGCCTCAGATTAGTGTTCAATGCATATGCAAGTGTGTTTGTGTTAAGTTTTGTAGGTTTTTGGCAATCGATTATGTGCAAGATGAAAATTTTTTGACCATTTTTTGAGTCTTGTCAACCATTTTTTCTTATTATCCCAAAATCAGTCAACTTGTTAATGTAATAAGTCAACTTGTTTTTCAAAAAAAACAAAATTGATTGATAGTTTTGTTATAACAAGTCGACTACTTTTCAAAGGCCAAAATTGGTTGACAATTTTGTTGGAATAATTGACCTTTTTTATTATATTGCACAACTGCTTGTATTACATGCTAATTATCATTCATTGTGTAATGAGATTACATTAGACAACAACATGTGCATGTTATACATGAGATGTCGGGTGCTCGAAAGTTAATTCTTGACATGAGCATATTTTATTTTCGAATGTGAATGTAGAATGGTTTGATGTAATCAAACAAGGTGATCATAGTCTTGGATGTATGAATGAATGAATGTTATAAGACTCATATTAATTTGATTAATATGTAATTATTCTTCCATTTGATTTGTAATTGAGACATAAGTCTCTATAGCTTTTTTTTGTCTTTATTTTTCAAAAGCTGTAAACGAAGACATGCATCAAGAGTTGATGAAGAAGACATAAAAGTTGATGGATTATCAATGTAAGAAGCTAAATGTGCCAAGAGGAATTCGAGTCACATGAGATGTGGTTTGATATAGCATTGATTATTCCTAGAGGCTTGGGTTTAATCAATGCTCAAGTCCATGATCATCCCAGTTTTATATGTTTATTTATTCGTTTTATCTTACATGTGATAATTGATGGAATTGATAAATGGAAATGATGAGACTTTTAATAAAAGGCCCGAAAATCTTCCCATGTGCAATCAATACTAGATCTAAACGATAAATTCGATTTATCGTAGCCTTCCACTATCGTAGGAGTGCATCAGTCTAATTGGGTGTGTTATGACTGTGGATTCGTAGGAGGGCACATTTCATGAAAGATTGTTTTCCCTGATTTAAACCATATGATGGTGTGGTGTTTAATGGTTCTCAACCGACCAAGTAACTATTATGTGAAGAAGGGTGATATTCAAACCATTGCACTTAATTAAAACAGTGGGTTTGATCTAACTAGCTCACTAGACTAAGTAACTTTTATGTGTGGTTTATGATAAATTAGAGGGCAAATGTCAAACTCTACATATGATGTGGTGGTAAGTTGTTGCCTACTCAATTATGTGAGTACTTCAAGTAACTATTATGTGAGGAGTATTCATATGAAAGAGAAATCGACCACCTACGGTTTGATCTTAACAAATCACGTTTTCTACTTGAGAAGTGTAGGATTTGAAAAAATTTAGTGGGAGCAACCATTTAGTTTAAAATCCTTAATTAAATGGTATTTTTCAAAGATATATCTACTAATAATCTATTTATTTTCTACAGTACATGTAACATCCTAGAATTTTGGAAAAAAATAGCAATTATTAATTCTGGTGTTTGAGGTAATTAATGAATATTTGAGAATTTAGAAGAAAATAATAAGTTAATTTGTTTTGGAGAAATAGGTAATTAATTATCTTACTTTGGAATATTTATGAAATTATTAAATTGGGGTTATATAATTTTTCTTATAGTTTTCAGTACCGAATTGACTGTAGGGAGTGACCTGGAGCATAGATGTCTAAGAAAAATGATATGGTAATGACGAACATCCCGAGTCAGAATTTATGGTATTAAAAGAAATTGAAATCAAAACAATTTTCGATACAACTTCGATTTAGACCAAAAAATTGAATCATCGTAGGGGACTCTCGGAAGGTCAACGAAACCCTGAGGGGGCTCCGATTTTCTTGACGATCAATCCTGAGGTAGTTTCAAGATGAAACAAGGGTCTCGCAAGGGCGCGGGGATAAAATCAACCTTATCAAGTAACCTTAGATTATTAATTTTGGGTTTTGATAGTTTAATCCAAATAAAATTTTTATTTGAGGGTGTAATTGTAAAGTAGAAAAGTTGAAGTGAAATTAAGAATATAATTTATAAATTTATTTGTAATTTTTAATTATATAATAAATTATATATAAGTGAAAGTATATATATATGTGTGTGTGTAATTATGTGTGCATGAAGCAGTGGGCGTGAACCAAGGGAGAGAATGTGTGGGCGCACATATGTTGCATGCATTTGGAGTGAAAAGTAATATGTTGATATTATATTCATGTAAAGTTAGTGGACAATAAGTTGTGGGCGTGAAACTGTGGGTGCAAGTGGAAGAAAAATTATTAAATAATATAATATATATGTATAAGTATATATATGTGTAAGTATATATCTATGGGTAGAAAGTTTTAGTGGAAATAAGGGGCCAATTTTTTGGGCTATGCTTGGTGCCCAAGCCTCAGGGACTATATATAGGTGGATATTGGAGCCATGAAACAAAAGAAAATAAGAGTAAGAAGAGGGAGATGCGGCCAACAGCGAAGAAGGGGAAGAATTGAGAGAAAGTGAAAAAAATTTGGAGATTATTTAGTGTTTCAAATACCTAAGTAAGTGGGTAAATTATTGAAAGTATTATATATTTAGATTATAGATTTTTTACAGTTAAATTATATATTTTACGCTGCCAAATCTAATTATTAAAGATTATAATCTCATCATCTTTTTATTAAACGTTTTACTTCGTAGCGGGAAAGCAAAAATGTCGAGAATCGGTTGTCTCAAGGCAAGATTCTTACCCTCTCTTTATATTCCTTAATCCCTATGCAACTCTCCATTATTTTTTCATATTTTATTCCCTCCCGTATCGTGATTCGGTTCCACGCATTAACAATGTAAATACACGTGGTAACCATTTTATAACACGTGAGCTGTTGTTGAGTCTGTAAACAGTGGGTTTAAACTAAATATGTGACCCCTGGTGATATTTATTTCTAATTGCCACAGGGCTTTATATCGCCCCTACTTCTTTGGGAATGATGTCGATCCGATGTGGGTTAGGTTCTTCGAGAATTGGGAATACTCGATGCGATTGTGGCGGTCAACTAACCAGCCTCCTTTAATATTTAATATTATCAAATATGTTGGATCAGCCAATAATGTGAGTAACGAAATGCGTCACCCATAATCCCGAAAGTAAAGTGGTACAAATACTTATGTCATATAAGGGTTCATGCCTTGACTCTGGAATCGTATGAGATATCAATATGTTAACCTGCAAATATTGGGGATAATACATTATGTCGTAAATGGGTTGGGAACTTACTAATATGGTTTTAATGACGTAATTTGCATAACGTGAAAAATATGAGCTTTTGCTTGGAACTACCAAAATAAATATTTCCATAACCACTGTGTAAAGACCCTTGCATATACATGATGGTGTGAGTTGCATATGATCATGCATGATATTTTATATATGTTTATCAAGTGAAGTTTACGATGGGTATTTGTCTCCTCAGCCTCTGAGTGAGGGCACTGTTATCGTTGTGCCGGTGACATCTGGGCAGGTTAGGCGTGTGCTGCCATGCCAAAGAGGATGACGTATGGTTGATGAGTATTATGGGCTTTGATGTTATACATGATATTGTTGAGTATATTGACAAGTGTGAGTCTAAGAGTTATTTGTATTTTATTAAGCATGTGCATGTTATAAAAGGCAATGTGAACATGAAAGTGCATAGCGATACACGACACACAATATGAACTGGGCCTGATTGGCCATTCCCATAATCATGAATATGTGCCATACAAACTCGTAGAACTTAGCATGAGCATGTGACGTAAAGTATAACGAATATATGCAATAACTCATGACATGACGTGAGATTGAATAAGGGAAGTCTTCTTAATGCTAGTCGCGATGATTCCTTCAGAATACAATTTCCTATGATACCCATTTGTTTAGATATGTTTGCTGAGCCTTGTGGCTCACATTATTCTTAACATTATTTCAGGTTAAGGAATGGAAAGTTCGAGATCAAGTTTAATGATATTAGATCCTTGCCTATAGCCATGTGTATTGGGTTCTCCCGACCTAAACGATCCTGAGTGTGTGTTAGATATAGGAGTGTTGGTTTCATGTTTAATTATGGTTATCGATATGTTTAGTATAGTGCTACCCCTGAGATATGTATTAACGGTTATGTGCGCTTCCGATGTTGTGAAAGGAGATTGTATTAAAATATTGTGTAGGAATAAAAAGATTTATTTGGTATGGAAATTTTCAGCCATTATAGTACAATGACAATTACTATGAATCCACTCACTCGTATTTTGGATACTAATAGACTTATTGGCCCAAATTTTGCTAATTAGTTTAGAAATTTAAAAATAGTGCTTAATATAGAAAAAAACGATAACGTTATATACTTTAGTTCTCCTAAGTTTTTATCTAAGGATGTGACTAATAAGCCTTACATTAGGATTAGAATTGATCAAACTAGTTTATTCTTATATAAATTAACTGAAGATAAATAATGTAAAGGGTTAATGCAACACAATTTGTATAGTCAATGAAAATCACCACTACTTCCAAAACTTTAAAGGTACTTTCAATATTTAGGCTAAGTATCAAGGATACTAAGTGTCTCTCCTTTAAAATTAAGTATTTAAAATAATATACATAGGGATATTATTTAAAATTAGCAAAGTATTTTGCAATTATTGCTTGCAATAACACATCTTCTTTCTTCTAATATAGAAATATATCCGAGAGTAAATAACATGTTTGATGATGACACCATATAAATAAAAGGGCTAATTATAAAAAAATAAGCAATTTTTAATTTTTCAATAGTTACTATCACATTTATTAGTTTATTAAATTATATAATATTGCAAGTTTTTATCAATTCTCCCCTTAAATGATGATGTAAGCTATAATGGTGGATTATCTTAACTTGAAGAAGTTATTCCCTTTCTCAAAGCTAACAAGCAACATTATCCCCTTTCTTTTTTTTTCTCTTTGCCTCATGGTGTGGCATGATTGTAATGATATAGTTATTTTCTTCAATCGATAAAGATGAGAATGAAGTTGGTGTTGTCGGAGATACCCAAACCCCTACTGTAGTTTGTGACAGTATGTGTGAAGAGAGGAGAACCAATGTGGCACTCCAATTTTTTTCTAGAATTTTGGAAGGAATTTATTAAAGAAGATACTTACTCAAAATTTTAAATAGATGGCATTTTTCTCTTAAAATGAAAATATATACATGCATATAGATATATGTGTGGAAATGAGAGTGTCACATATCAAATAGGGTGCATTTAAAGCAAGGGTGACACATTTAATGTTGAGGAATGAAATGACTAGGAAATGGAGTAGCATAATAAATGAAGGCAAAGAGGCATAACTGAAATCGAAGATTTTAAACAAGAAGAAACTAGGGAATAACAAGGAAGATAAGGGCTAGGTAATGGGAGGGGGTGAGAATGGTAAGCAGACATCATTGGAAAAATCTAGTATGAAAGAAGAGATTACCTTCTTTCTTCTCTTCTTCTTTGACACAAGAAAATGAGCATCATAAAGAATAAGGCAGGGAAGAAAGGAAGAAGACGGAAAGATCAAAGAAAAGTCAAACTCTAGGCGAAGGTCATTGTTGGGTTTCAAATTGCATGTTGCATAAATATTATAATTGTGGCATTTATGCTATTTCCTTAAGCATTAAATTTTTGTATCTCTTGTTGTATCAAAGAAATTGTTTTTTTTTTCATTTTATGAAACTGTGATGATACGTTTAAACATGAAGGTGATAGAATTGAGTACACTTTTTGCCACAAGATGAATGTTGAATGCATTCAGACTCATCTTGCAAATGGGAACGTGGTAAAAGTTTAAAAGTTCGTTACCAATCTCTAGTCCTAGGGTCTCAAAGTACTATTTATGTTGGTCATGGTATAATCATGCATAAAATATTTTCTAACTCTCACTAAGTGTTAAGCACTTTCCTTACACATTTGAACGTGCTCAGGTGAAGTTGGGTCATCCAAGGGTAAGGAGAAGTTTTCCTAGTAAAATTTTGGTGTATAATGGATTAGTAGTTTGAAATTATTTTCTATGTGTTCAAGGTCTATTTAGGTGCTCAATATAGACCCTAGTATCTTATAGATGAAAAACTAAGCTCCTTGGAGATAACACCAAGCTTTTGAGTTGAAATGGGAATAGTATTGTTAAATTTGTTTTTAGATTATTTGTTGCAACTTGTAATTATATAAGTGTGGAAAAGTTACTATTTATATGGTATGTTAACGTGGTTACTAAATGCACCCAAAGTGGGATAGAAAATAGTTTAAAGTTGATGGGCGAAGTGTACTGCACTAGGCCCTAGCTGAGCATAAGCATCAACTAAAGAGAGAAAAGTATGAACAAAGAAAAGTATTAATTTGAGCATCATTTGAAGGCTAAAGTCCTAGCTTGGCAAAAGGCCAAAGTCCGAGCTCAATAGAAGGCTAAATACCACGCTCAATGAAGGGTTAACGTCTAAACTTAGCAAGAGATAGAAGACCAACCTCAATGGAAGGTTGAAGTCAAGCTTAGTAGAAGGTTGAGGATTGAGCTCAATAGGAAGCCAAAGTCCAATGTTGGGAGAAACTAAAGTTCAAGTTCGACTAAAAATCAAGTTCCCGTGCCACAAAGATTCTCAAAGTGAGGTTAGGTTTCACTCAAAACTTGGACACTTTGTAGTATTTCGGTTAGAATTTCTAAGGTTGAAAATCATCTTCAAGGTGACACTGAGGCTCTAACCTCAGTGTGAGAGTGGTTTGAGGGGTAATTTAAATGGAACTCTTACCCTCAAGTAAATATTCAAGGTTCGAACCCAACGCTTTCGTAGAATTGAACCTAATAATTTCCCTTAATTTTTCATGTCACACACAAGAATTGGGAGAGATAAGCTAATTGGGAAATAGGGATGCAAAAA
This sequence comes from Diospyros kaki, assembly GCA_036245055.1. NCBI lineage: Eukaryota > Viridiplantae > Streptophyta > Magnoliopsida > Ericales > Ebenaceae > Diospyros > Diospyros kaki. Next base: position 15,565,834 of record BSEG01000008.1, read on the forward strand.
ACCTCTAGTGTGGTAAGAAGGAAAGTTCTTGTTGAGGGATTGGTATTTACGGTTAATCAGTTATTAGAAAAAAATATAGAGAATATATATAATACTAAATATACATACATTTGATAAAATTGGGCGATATCATCTTGAAAAGGAATGGGGTGTAACAACCAAGTTGGTTCAAGTCGTTACAGTGTTTGTTGCCTTGGTTACCACTGATTGTCATTGCTACTAATAGAGAAGATGGCCATGTTAATTTTGATACTGTGTTGTAGAGCAAAGTAAATTGTTAGAGAAGAGACCTGTGAATTGCTATTGTTCGTGTTTGAAAAGCGGATCACTAGGAGATGTGTTTGTGTTTGAAGAGCAAAATGCTAAGAGATGTTTGTTTTTGAAAAATATATCATGGAGAGAAAGAGAAAGATAGAGATCTTTTTTGTTTTAGTTTACCAAGAATGCCCGTTCACCCCTATTAGGAGAAAAATCTCAACTATTGAAGAAGCTCCCATTGTCAAAAAGAGAGAATAGAAAAAGACAATTTTGCTCAAAGGTTGATCAAAGCCACACAATGAGAATCCAATGATGATATTAAAGAGATATTTACTTAGCTGGTGAGATGAAGGGCGTGAATGGCACGCCAACAATTACATTTTGGGGGAATCAGCAAAGATAAGAGTTGTAAATTTAAGCAAAGATAAGAGTTGTAAATTTCATTAAAAAAGATGATGTAGAGGCTACCATAGCTAATATTTTGCATACTAGAAGCAAAAGCTACAGTGGTAAGAGGAGTATTGAGAGGTTTGACTAATCATACAATTTTCTTTCACGTTGAAGTTCATGTGTGTTCAATTTTTTACTACTTAATTATAATATTTTTATTTTTTGGAAAACCAACTCATCATTTAACGAAAAGAATAAACTGAAGGTCACGATGGATATGGTTATTGAAAAAAATTAAAAAGCGGTTCTAAAATAAAAAAAAATGTAATTAAAGATTGATATTTCTTTTAGTAATTAAGCCAATAAAAATTTCAACAAATTTAATTTTATTTCATTTTATTGACTCATAAAAAAATAAAATTTATAATAATAAGATACGATTAAATAAATCATAAAATTTATGTTATCCCTTGTCATTTTATATATAGAATATGATAAAAAAAATAATATTAGACAATAATTAAGTAATTGAAATAATTAACACTTAAATATATAAGCAAAAATTTTACCAAATATTAAATGCAATATGTTTTATTCTATTATTTATTTATTTCATAAAACATAATTAAAATTGTTGAATTTAAAATATTTTCATTTTTTAAATTCTATCCAAAAAATAATTTATAAATGAAAGAATTTGAAATGTTAATATGTTAAAGGAAAAACAAGGTACCATATAGTTTCATTGTAATGGGAAGTTACCACATGTAAAGGTGTTTCCGACCTTTGGCAGTTGGAACCCAGTTTGGGTTTGATGTTTCAAGAACCTAAATCTAGTAGGTAAGGATGAAGTTGGTAATAACTTCGTTATATCTTGAATACTGTTATGAAACTATTTCCGTAAAATCACTTTTTCTTTTTCATTTTAAACAAATTAGTTTTGGGTTTGTGGTCTAATAGTTTGACTTCAAGGATTTAGATGAGTGGTTTTGAAATCTAAACACTCACCTAGATTGAATCTAGAATAAATGATCTAGGTTTGAAATAGATTTTTTTTTTTTATTGATTTTGGGTTTGAACATAATAAAGAAACCCAAAATTGTTCTTAGGTTCAAAATCAATGAAGTTTGATAAAGAAAATCAATGAAAAAACCCAAATTATTTGGGTTCAGCGATAAAGAACCTACCAAATCTAGATTAAAAATATCCGTCTTTCTTTGTAACACCCCATTTTTTTTTTATAAAAAAGTGTTATTATGTTAGATTTTTTTTTTTTTTTACAACAGAAATTACCACTACTTATATTTCTTGAAAATAAAACAAAACACGAAAAGTGTTAAGAGTTGAACCTAATAAGGATTGAAATAAGGGTAATAATAACATAGGAAAATTTAATTTACATAGTAGGTAAAATTTCATCCTGGAAACATAAAATTTGAGTCGTTAAACAAACATCTTGGGTTGATGGTGATCATACTGCCCTAATTACTAATATAATATAAGTATCTCATAATTAGACAAATTTACATGATCAGGTAGATTCAAAAATAAATCTTTCCTTATCTTTATTACCTTGTAGAGTACTTGATAATGTTGAATATATCAAATTAAATGCTAAAATGTTTAATAAGGTTTCAACAAGGATTTTCACGCATGTAAAGGCTATTAATTCCAAAAATTCAAATCTTTTTTCTCAACCTTTCACACTAGCGCTCAGATGAATAAACACCTAGTCCATCCAAATGAAATGACTACCAACCTTATTAGTCATTTACCATCAAATGTATGTCAAAGCAATATAAGTTCGAATAAACATCACATCACAATGTTGTGTATGCAAAATTTCACATCAATAACATGATAATGCATGGGTAAAAAATATTAGGGAAAATTAAAAACTATTGGGGGAAGAATCACTCGCTTATTTTCAGGGTATTAACTTGAGTGTTTAGATTTTGTTGTTTCAAATATAGAAAAATCGTAGAAGAAATACATGTTTCATTATCTTGAATATTTTGAAGAGAATTAAACCATATTCCTATTCATGTTTATCATATAATTATTGTTGTTACGAGATTACAACAATAAATTTATAAAATGGGAAACCACCAATAGATGACCCTCGTATGGCGTATCTGAGCAATGAGTGAGTCTCCTGGGGTAATGTGACAGCGATGGGTGAGTCTCGTGAGGCATTTCCGAGCGATGGATGAGTCTCTGAAGGCGTTTTCGAGTGATAGATGACCTACTAAAGAAAGAATCGGTTAGGAACGCGGGCGAAAGTCCCCGTGCGGACCCTCCGATGCTTAAGTTAGATCACCGTAGTAGAAATTGAGTATTCCAAAGTAAGAGAGTAAATGCGAGAGCCAGAGATTGCATACCGAATGAGGGAAAGTGACCTCCTATTTATAGCAGCAAGAGGGGCATCCATGTGTCGCGTATTCCGAGTTTTGTGGCAAGAATCTCGGAGAGGCTTTGACCAAGTCTCACGGGAATAACCTTAGGCTGATTTTCTTGGAGACAGTGGCGCAAGAATAGGAGGCTTGCGGAGGCAAGTGTGGATCCCTGGGTGACCCTCACTCGGGGGTATCTGTGATCATGGGGAAGAGGAGCACGAGGGGCCGTGCGCGTGGGTGCACGGGGCCGGGTGCGAAGCGGTTGCGTGTGCGAGGGGTCGCACACGAGGGTGTGCACGGGCGACCGCATGCTGGCAGCCCCCCGCGCGGTCGTGGCCTTGCGCGGGAAGCCATGTGCCTGCGACCGCGCGCACGAGTAGCCGTGCGCTCGGCCTTGCGCGCGCGACTGCCTTCCCCCGAGTGGGGTCACTTGGGGGTATTGTTCCCCTGAGTGACGGCCACTCAGTGGAGGGGGCGCCCCCCAATTGTCAGGGGCGCGGCCCCCACCAGGCAGCCGCGTGCTGCCTGGCAGCACGCGTGGCTGCCTATGGGGGTCGCGCCTGCCATCCCCGAGTGACCACACTCGGGGGTGGCACCCCCTAGGTGGTCTCCTTTGGTCACCCAGGGGCTGCCACGTGACGCTTACTTGGGCTGCTTTTTATTTTTATTTATTATTTATTTTTATACATAACAATTATATTTATTTTCTTTATTTATTGTTTTCTATATATTGGTTTATTTTAAAATTTTTGACTTACCGCACATGCCTCGTCACGGCCTGCTATCATTTCATTTTCCTGATGCACTGCTTATCTTCTTCATTGCATCATTTGTTGTATGATCGGCGAGCATGTTTGGATTTTTAGGTTTTAGGCCATTTCTCTCATTTTTTTCTTTTTCTTTCCTTCATTTACCTCTTCCAACAATCAATGGCATCAATAAGTGCTTGAAACTCCTAAAATTTGGCCGAGACGCTTTGATGTTTTGGCAAATTATTCATTTTCATCGAAATTTCCTTTTTTTGGTCTTAATAAAAAACTTGTGTTACTCATATCAATGACCACTTCTTAGATTTAGTAGAAGCTTACAAAAGTATTTAAGCCCTGTTCTCTTTGTTGTTTTCAGCCCGTTTTGTGTTTTCAATTTTTCAAAATATTGAAAACACGTTTACTTTGCTATTTTCAAAAACAAAGAAAAATTTTGTAAAGAAAATGTTGTTTTGGTTGTTTTCAACTAAAACTAGCTGAAAACACAAAAATACATAAAATAAATCCACTCCCTACAACCCAATCTCGCAATAACCCATCGTCTCTCTTTCTTTCCATTCTTATCTCCTTTCTCCTCTCTTCCCTAGCCCGCTATTGTTGCTGCCGCCAACTCCTCGTTTCTCTTTCTTGCTTCATATCGCCGGCAGCCACATAAAGCTGGCGATGATGGCTTGATAATGCCAATGGCCAATCAACATCCAAACGACGACCTTGGCAAAGGAATAAAGACCGACAGACATGGCGATGCATACGGCCATGGTCAGTTGAATATAGCGGAGACGCTCGAGGCCTTTGATCTCCAGAAACCACTAGCCACCTTGGCTGGTGGCAACTGATTGCGTCTTTTGCATTTTGGCCAAAAACTTAAAATCAGATCTATGAAAATCTAGTTGTTAAACCTGGTCCATTTTTGTGTATGTTAACCCCTTTGGCTTGGTCTTTCTAATTGTAGGCTCTGATCGTGTGAATATCTGGCTAATGGTGGTCGTCGGCGATGGAGAAGATATAGGTGCTTGAGAGAATATAAAAAAAAAAGAAAAGAAAATAAGGATAAAAAAAGAACAAATTATTCTTAAATTTAGAAAATAAAATTATATATTTATTTAAAATTTTAAAAATATAGTATATATCTATATAATAAGGCATAAAGGTTTTTGAAAATGTCTCTCAATTGTATGGCTGAGATGAATCAATCAATCGCTGAGATCAATTGTTATTCCCACCCAACAATTCTTCTTCAATTAATGTTATTGATTGATTGAAGTATGATGTGATAGCTCTACGGTGTAACTCTTTATGCCTCACTCACTGACTCTTTATTTCTCTCTTTCCCACTTCCTCAAGCTGTCGCCCTTCACTGACTCTTTCTTTCTCTCTTTCCCACTCCCTTAAGCTCTGGTGCCATAAGTTGCCTCTATGCATCGTCGCCTCTTCGCCGCCTCCACTGCGTCGCCGCCGCCTCCAGCTCCATGGCATCCTCCTCACCACTTCTGTTGAATCGCCTCCACCGTGTGTATATATATGTGTGTGTGTGCTTGTGTGTTCTTTGTATATGTAAATGGGTGTGTGTGTGTGTGTGTGTTCTGTGTATACATGTATATGTGTGTGTGTGTGCATATATATGTAATATATGTAAATAGGTGTGTGTGTTCTGTGTATATGTAAATGGGTGTGCGTGTGTGTTCTGTGTATATGTAAATAGGTGTGTCTGTGTGTTCTATGTATACATGTATATGTGTGTGTGTGCATATATGTGCGTGTGTGCTCTGTGTATATGTAAATAGGTGAGTGTGTGTGTTCTGTGTATACATGTATATGTGTGTGTGTGTGCATATATACGTAATATATGTATGTGTGTGTTCTGTGTATATGTAAATGGGTGTGTGTGTGTGTTTTGTGTATACATGTATATGTGTGTGTGTGCATATATATATAATATATGTATGTGTGTGTGTGTTATGTGTATATGTAAATGGGTGTGTGTATTCTATGTATATGTAAATAGGTGTGTGCGACGGCCGTGAGGTGGGTCGACGATGGCGGTTGACCCACCACCATTGCCTAGGTTCTGCAACCGCTTTGCCGCCTCAAAGGTGTGTGCCTGTTTATATACTAACTGCATGTGTGCGCGTGTGCGCATATATATATATATATATATATATGTGTGTGTGTGTGTGTTTATATACTAATTGCGTGTGCACGAGCATATATATATGTATATATATGTATGTGTGTGTTATGTGTGTATATATATTATGTATATGTGTGTGTTGTAACGACCCATTAATGGGTCTAGGAGTTATTAATATTTTATTTATGAGAATTGAGAAGTTTACCCTATTAAATTAAATATGAGTAATATTTTATATGGCAAATATGTGTAGATAAATGTATGTGTTTAAATTAAGTGGAAGTGGGCTTGGGCCAAATGTTTAAGGCCAATGGAAGTGATGGGTTTAGAGAAAACTCATGGGCCTAAAATGGAAGTGGGTCATTTTATTTAATTGAGCCTAAGGCCATGTGTACTATGATATGTTTAATTGAATTGAAATAGAATGGGTTGTGTCCCAAGTGAAAGAGTGCCCATTGGGCTTAAGAATGTGTTGGGCTTGGGCCTATGTGCATAATGCTTGTTTTAAATAAATGGAGATATATATATATATATATATATTGTGTATTATGTGGATTAAAAGAAAAGAAGAAAGAAAATGTAAAATGCAAAGTGACCAAATGGTCCTTACTTTATTGAAAAGGTAAAGACAATTAGGGAATTTCATAATGTGGTTGAATAAAGAAAATAGGAAAAAAAATAGAAATGGCAAAAGACAAGAATGGGTTTGGATATTTGTGAGTTGTGTGTGTATAAGTGAGGGTGAAATAGGAAGAGAAAAGGAGATAGTTGGGGTTGATGGGGGTAGGTGGGGGTGGCCGGGTAAGCCATTTCCCTTGCTTCTCCTTACCTCCTTCATTCTTCATTCTTCATTCTTCTTCTTCTTCTTCTTCCACTTTTTCGGCCATATTTGGAGCTTCAAGATGATGGATCGTTGGCATTCGGGCGAGCTTCTTCGGTACTCTTTTAAGGCAAGTTCCTCTTGCACTCTTTTTCCCTATATTGTGCAAGTTCTTTCTCTCTTTTGGTTGTATAGTCAAAGATATATATTGGTATTTCATCCTTTGATGTAAAAATGGTTTTTCGTATTAATAGAAGTTGTTGTTTTCATTTTTGTTCAAATCTCGAGTTGTGTCAAGTCTTTGTTGGGTCTTGTTGATGGTTTCGTTGGAGTTTGATCACCCAATTCTTTCTTCAAGGAATGACTTTGGTGGGTTATGAAGCTAGAATGGAAGTTTTGGAGTGTTTGGTGGCCATTTTGAGCGTTTTTGCTGGTTTTTGGGTTGGTCTCGGCCAATTCAACTCGTCCAGGAGGTCAAGTCGACTCGGCCCAAGTCGACTCGATTTCGGGTGAGTCAACTCGGCTCGAGTCGACTCAGATTTCTGTGAGTCGGCTCAGTCACAACTTGACTACTCTACGCATGTCTTGCTATTTCATCTATAACTTTTGATGTAAAACTCGGATTTATGATCCGTTTGAAATGTAATAAACTAAACTTCAAGGGCTTCGATTTGATATGCAATATCATATATTTTGGTTATGATTTGAATGAGTTAAGGCTCTTTTTAATATAACTCAAGTAAGATGGCTAATGTAAAGCATTTTTAAATGCTTCATTTGATATCCCTCAATCCTCTAAAATGATAAAATGTGGTGGAATACACCTATATGTATATACGTGGAGTTCAAGAGATAAAAATGTAATTAATAAGCATGATGATAATCATTTGGGAAGTTAATAAGAAGTGATCTTGGTTGGTATGTCCATGGTAACTCATGCTTGATGCATGACTATCATTATATGAATAATTTTCCTTAATCAATGTGAAATGTGTGGAAGAGCGAAGAGCTCTAATGGAAACTCAAGTGAGGATGTGTGAATGCCATTAATCACAGCATTGTTGGTAGTTATGTTGCATGGCATTGTGTTTCTATATTGCCTCACTTTGTGATGTTGGAACATGGGTTACAATCATTGGGGGGTCATGCTTTGTATGTGATGGGAGCGTGAGCATTAACATGACACGATTGGCCCATGAGTGCTGACTTGTGTATGTTAGGCGAGCATATGCATAAGAGCCATTGCATTCCTTATGTATTGCATTGCATGGTTCCTTTGCGGGCGGGGGTGTTGGTGGTAGAAATTGGCTTGTGCTGGTGGTGCGTAAAACTGTGGGTAGAGGCCCACAGTAACTGGATCTTGTGATGCATAAGACTGTGGGTGGAGCCCCACAATAGCTTGTGACCTTGATAAGATTATGAGTGATGTGGTACGTGAAGATGATGGTGATGGGTGTGAAATGAGAGACTCGGGCTCATGTTCTTATTTTGGTAGCCTGCCCTCAACTACAACAGGGTTGTATACAGGGTCTTGACTTTTGGGTGCCATTATGTGCATTTTCTTTCGTGGGCCCCAAGGACCATATGTGTACATCCATGCATTGATGTTATAACTGGGTAACGTGTGATATAACTATATGGCATTGATTGTGTGTCACCTATGCTCTTCGGACTGGTGTGTGTCCATGTGTGGTATGATATGAATGATATTCAGGGAAGTTTGGTCATATCCAATTTTTGTTGGTTTATACACTTGCCGAGCCTTAGGGCTCACTTTGAAAAAATGGGTTTTGATGAAATGTAATGAATTATAAATTCTTGGGAGATGATGTTGTCAAGCGTAGAAGGCATGGATTTAAGTGAGGTTTAGTTGTCGAGATTGTGATTTTTCTTTGGCTCTGAATTGCTCATGCCTTCATATATTATCCTATTGATGTTTCCTTTTTGTTATATGCTTGCTGAGCCTTATGACTCACCCTTGTTTTTTTTGTCAGTCCAATTAAATAGAAGATAACTAAGTGGAGCGAGTTTTGGTTTGATGTGTACAGAGATGTCCCAACCTCGAAGATCCATGGGTGTAGTTTGAGGGCATGATTAGAGGGTTTCATTTTGTATTTAAAACCTTGATGCCATTCTATTTTTTTTTTTAAATGTATGGGTTGTAAACTCGAATTTATGATGTAAGGAATGATGTATAATGTTTATGTTGGCTCTTGTTGATAGTGAGCAAATATGAAATTAAATTTTTGGCAAATTTTCAGTGAGTTTGTATCTGTATCCATTTAGAATGGACATTCTCTTCGATTTCCTATGTTAGCGGGTAATCTGGAAGTAGGCCCTGACATGTGTTATACGTGACGATAAAAATGGGTGTCTATATATATTATCTCTTTTTTTTATGATTTTATCTACAGGGTCAGAGTAATTTCAGATTCTGCTCAAAGTCGCTGCTCAAAGTAGTTTCAGATTCTGCTCAAAGTAGTTTCAAATTCTTCACAGTGTGTATATATTCATTTGTTTAGGATTCACTGTGTTTAATATAAGGGATGAGAGAGAATGAGAGAAAAGATAATAGATAATGAAAACATGAAGGATTCACTGTGTGTGTATGTATCTCTCATTCTCTCTCATCCCTTCTCTTTCTCTCCTCACTGTGTGTATGTATATATTGTATGTAATATTCTCACTGTGTGTATGTATATATTGTATGTAATATTGTATAGTCCCTGTATATAGTTCTTTTAGTTTGAGGCCTTAAGATTAAAATGATCCTGGAATAAATATTTTAGTTCCTATGTGTGTATGTATATATAGTTCATGTATATAGTTCCATTAGTTTGAGGCCTTAAGATTAAAATGATGGTGGAATATGTTAGTGTAAATACAAATATAATATTTGTTAATATAATATGTATAGTGATTTTAATATTAATATAGTGATTTGCTAATGAAAAACATATAATATAGTGATTTTTACTGTTTTTTAAACAAAAAAGTGACATTATATTTGTTAATAATATTATAAATATAATTAGTTTTGATTTTAATTAGGATGAAAATCTCATTTTCATTCGAAAAACAAGGGATGTCTCTTTTTTGTTAAAGAAAGTAGTAAAAAGACAAATCAATATATTTTGAAGAACAGATTTTTTGAATGTCTATTTAAAAAAATTTATCAGTTGGGCATGATTTTTTAATTTTTATTTTTCGTAAAGGAATTTTTTGAGATATCTTTGTGATTGTGAAGTGCATTTGAGTTGTGTGGATATAAAGAAATTTATTATTTACACCGTGCCTTTAATCTTTATATTATGGGTTTAATATATTCACTTATGTGTCTTGTGCAACAATTAGTGCAGTGATAGTTTAAAAACATTGTTCATATTATGTCTTTAAAATTGATAGTATAACAAATGACACAATTGTTATAGCTGTCAAAGCTTCCTAAGATTGTGAATTTGTGATCTCGATATTGATGAAGTTATTTACACTGTATTTCTTATTTGAGTATGATAATGATGTACAATGAACTATGATTTACAGAGGTGCTAAATTTTTTTATATTTAATTTACAATTTTAATCAACGTGGATTTTGCTTTTCACCTTTATTCCATGTTCAAGAATTTTTTTGTAAATTTAATTTTAATAAAAAATTAAATTTATATGCTGATACTCTTAATTGTAAACAAATAATAATAGTCTTTTCATAAAATAAAAATAGAATTATTTTTTATGTAGGATGATTTCTCTATTTTTTGATTTCAAATTTATTATTATTATTATACCTAAAAAATTTCAAACCCAAAACCAAGCAAATCCTTTATTACGACCCAATTTGCCAGAAGCCCACTTAATGGATAGTGAATTTGTAGTTTTTATTTCATAATTTTAATTATTATATTTTTTCAATTCCTTTGCTCTAGCTCTGGAACCGTGAATTGATCCCTTTTACAGTTCAACGCCTAATCACGCTTGAACTCATTTAAAAAGTTAATATAACATCTGTATAATACAAATGAGACAAACTCGATGATGGTTAAGTCTGATAAAGTGAGTAAATTATGCAATTAGTTTGTTTGAATTGTTAAAAATATTTTTTTTGAAAAGTAATTAAAAACAAATTTTGTAATTGAAGGGTGATTAATTTTTATAAATTTCACACCTATCACTGTTGTTGGTGGGGTCACATGACATATATTGCCAAAATATTCAACATATTTTGACAATATATTGAATATTCAATCTAATGGTAATTGTAAAACTAAACAGTAAATACATGGTACCACAAACTAAACTGTGAATATATTGAATATTCAGCTTTGGAAAAATATTCAATCTAATGGTAATTTCACATTATCTAATCATATATTATTATGTAACTAAACTATGAATATATGGCACCAAAAAAAATAAATGCTATTTTATTTTTAATTTTATAAAAATTATTAATTATCATATGTCAATTTTTCACATTATGTCATCTTACTTAAACTGTTCTTACTCATGTGTTATAGTCAATGACAGTGATGACAGTTCAAAGTTTAAATACTTTTGCCATTTAATTTTGCTCAAATCTCCAAGGTCGAATGTATTTTAGAAACTATTTAAAAAGAAAGTGAGTGAGGGTGATTTGTTGTGGAGCTATCTAAAAAAATTGGTCTGGAAGGGAAAATATTGTTTGTTTGGAGCTATTTAAAAAGAAAGTGAGGGTGATTTCTTTAATTGATCTTCCTGCAATAAAAAAAAATAAACTCACACTCAAAAAAAAATTATACCATTCAAATATAATATATTTGTTGTGTGATTCTAAAAAGAAAGGGATTGTTTTAAGATTTATGTGTAATATAGCAAGAGAGCTTATGGTTTTTTTTTTGGCACCTTTTTAAGGGAGTATAATATTTTATGTTGTATTTTAAAAAATTCTGGTAAATGTATATGTGTGTATTACTTTAGTTGCTTTCATGAAATAATTATTCATTATTGCTTATAAAATGACTTTGTTATCTATTGAAATAATTTTGGTGAATTTAAGTTTAGACTTTCGAAGTAATAATTATTCATACTAGGTTTTAATTTTTGTTTTAATTTCATTTCTATAAAATTGTGGTCCAATTATAAATTTATCATTTTAATGTAATTGTTAAAATACATCTATTCTAAACATTGGATTGGCCTTTTATCACTTTGGTTTATATATTTTTTATCTTCTCCTCTTAATTGTACCCCGTTAAATAAAATATTAAATTTTATTATTTGATTTGGAAGCAACTGATTTGAAAATAACATTTCATTACCAATCAAATCCATGTTAACTCTTATTATAGCTAATTTTTTGTTTTTTGGTGTCTAAAATTATATAACCAAATATTTTTAGGTTGAAATACAATAATTATGGACAATATCACTATTTTTGGTCAAGTAAATTTTTTTTTCTTCATATAAATTTAAGCACCTCTCTTATAATGTAAGGCCTATTTTATTTTTTAAAAAAACTTACCATATCTAATTTTCTTCTAATAAAATATTTTTTTTCTCATACTTTATAGGTGGATGGAGACTTACACCGAACCGTAATATCAACTCCATTTACTAATTTTTTTTATTTATATGTATAAAATTTTATTTATCACTCTAAAATGTTTGTATGTATAGGTTTGATTTCTTGAAGAAATAAATGTTAATGTTCTTATTCGTGATTAGCATGATCTTAATAGTATTTGCATTCGTGAGGTAAGCCTAAAAGTCATTTGAACATTAGATATGCACTCTCTTATCATTTTAAAAATAATTTATAAATATATTCTACTTATTTTTTATTATAGGCAAAGGCAAAAGAAAAAAACAAAACAATATCAAATGAAACAAAAAAGGCTATCTCTTCTAGCAAATGAAAGAAAAATATGCATTTCGTGGTATGGTTTCTCAACAATTTTTAAAAATTTCTTTTTCGAATATTGTCATATAGATTTTTTTAAGAATTGAATAGTGTCGTATACTTTTTTTTAGGTACATTTTTAAAAAGTTTCTTTTTCAAATATTTATTCAAAATTCTTTTTATTGAATGTGAAATGTTTTTTTGAAGCATGTTAAAGTAAGCATTAATTTGAATTTTTAAAATGTTTGTCTATTAAAAGAGAAGAAAATGAATTTTTAACATTTTTAATATGTTTGTCTATTTTGTACATTCTTAATATATTTGTCTATGTTATTTTTATTTTGCATGGAAACATGTGCATTTATAATGTACCATCCATAAGTTGCTACTTATATGAAAAGAATAAGAAAAAAGAAAAAAATTATATAAAGAAAGAAGAAACTAAATAAAATAGGTTTTTAATTTTTATTTATTTTTTTAATAAAAAACAAAATGCATGAAGGAAGAAATAAATAAATGTAACACTATTAAAGGTATAAAACAAATAAAATATAAAACAAAATTAAGAGAAATGAAAGAAATAAGATGATAATTTCATTTTAAGCCCAAAATATTCACATATTTTGCACCGATGATAAAATATTTTCATTTTAAGCACAAAATGATAATGTAATATCAAAAGTTGCATTGGCCCAACGTGCACGACGAGAGTGTAAAAAAAATCAAAAGTCATTAGAAGAATGTGTTCAACTAAGACAACCTTCTTTAACACCAATTCGTCGTGATCGTACTCGCCTGGCGTGGGAAACAATAACTGAAAATTCTCATTCGGCACAAAAACGAACAATGGTTACCCATCATTTTAAATGTTCGTTTTCTATGCAAAGTACATCTTTGGCTCCACAAAAGAGTCGGTAAACTACTGTGTATAATCTTAAAATACATACTTTTACTGATACCGTTTTGTTTTAAAAAAATTTATTTATACACAAATGTTCGTAGGTCTACTACTATAAATCGATTTCTTCAAGAAAATCTATGTACTGATGATGAATTAGAATATATGCCTATGAGTACATCAATTGATGCCCGGGCACACAAAGATTCTTGCCACCATTATCTTGGCAAAATGGATGTATTATGTCCTTATATTGTTCAGCCTTACACTGGATGAATGAAAAATTGACAAAATCATCTATGAAACATCCCTTATTCAGAACTTGTTGTTTGGAAAGAAAGATTAAGCTACCTTTACTTATTACACCCCATCCGCCACTTCAAGCGTTGTATGATAGAAATAATGATCAATTAAAATCCTTTCGAAATTATACTCGATGTACAATGCAACCAATGCTATTATGAGTCTTGGTGCTACATTGGATCCTAGAGTACTAAGTGGAAGGGGTTCTACATCATTCACAATTCATAAGGAATTACGATATTTAATAGGATTACTACAACCATAACCAAGGCAAAATGTGAGTTATGCTCAACTATATATCTATGATCTTGATTCAGCTTTAGAAATTCGTAATCGTAGAAATCCTAACTTGAGAAGGAATGTTCTCAAAACTATTTAGGATAGTTATTTGCAAGTCAATGCATTTGTAGATAAATTTCGCCAGACTCATGCCATTTTACATCAATTAGAGTCGATAGGACACAATCTATCTACTCATTTTTATTACAATTTAACAACTGATTGACGTCGGTATAACCTACCAACTGCAGATGAGATAACGATTGTAATACCAGGTGATGGAACAGAGGTAAGTGGAATGAGGGATATTATTTTACATTTTCGAGGAAATAATGAGTTGATGCAAATTAATAAATATCACCTAATATACTTGTCATTACATTATGTTATATTATTTTCATATGGTGAGTTTGGATGGAATTTGTGTTGAAATTGTTGAATGTTCAGTATGATCGACCTTCAACTGTTCGACTTATTCAAGTGAATTTTTATAGTTATTATTTGTTTAAACGACTCACAAAGTATTCAACAATTTTAAGAGGTAGGAAACTATTTCAAGAGTTTTTGGTAGATGCTTGGTTTGCAAGTGAGAAAAATCGATTGACATAATACAAGCTTAATCAAAGGAAATTTCGGGCTGAGCTTTATCAGGAGTTGTTAGATATAGATGCTGATTATGTGCGACCTGATCAAATTGGTCAAATGTTTGTTTTGTCATCTTCGTTTATTGGTAGTCCTAGAAATATGTTTGAAATCTTTCAAGATTCAATGGCTATCACGCGATACAACCAACACCTAGATATTTTTCTTACCATGACGGCAAATCCCAATTGACCAAAAATTATTTCAGCATTATTACCACATCAAAAATCTATTGATCGTCCTGATTTAATTGTCCGTGTTTTTGAGTTGAAGAGAAAATATTTGATGAAGGAGATAGAAACAAATAAAGTGTTTCGAAATAAATTTGCACATGTTTTTATAATTGAATTTCAAAAACAAGGTCTCCCTCATATGCATGCACTTTTATTTCTTTAGGGCCCAAATAAAATTTGGATATGTGCTCAAGTAGAAAAAATGATCTGTACATAATTTTCAAACCCAAAAGATGATCTATAGTTTTTGAAACTATCAAATGTTGTATGGTACATGGATCATGTGGTGCTCGAAATCCGCAAGCATAATGTATGGAAAATGGTAGATACACTAAAAGATACACTCGAGTTTTCACAAAAATAACAACTATGGATCAAGATGTATACCCTATCTATCGTCGTCGCAATAATGGTCAACTACATACTATGAGGGGGTAAGAAGTTGATAACAGGAATGTCGTACCATGCAATGCATATCTTTCTAAACTTTTCAACTATGTGCAAGTTTGTACCGGGATGAGATGTGTCAAGTATATACATAAGTACATTTATAAGGGTTATAATAATACAACGATGGCGTTAGAAATGATAAATGAGATTCTATAAGATTGATGGTTACTAGGTGTGACACTTGCATAATTGATCTCAAATTTTAACTGAAGAGAAGTTTGGTAATTTGGTATTCCTACCAAGAATATATTTGACACAATCTTTTTCAGAAATGCCTTTCCAAATGACAAGATGTCAATTTTTAATCTGATTGGCATATGCCTTGACCATTAATAAATTTCAAGGACAATCTGTTCAATTTCTTGGGGTTGATTTACGCATGCTAATGTTTAGCCATAGGCAATTATATGTGACATTGTCTAGATGTACATCCTTTGATCGTATAAGTATTCTCCTTCCTAAAGATAGTTTGGATTCTACTACAAATATTGTTTATTCTGAAGTGTTGTTGTAGTGTTCTATGTAGATGAAATCACATTTTATCAAAAGGTAACCATGCAGATTTATTTCTATTGATTATATAACTTTTTATAAAATTTTAATTTAATAATAATTTGAAATATGGACTTCTGTAGGATTGGATCGAAAAATTTATGGAGCTTAAAAGGAGAAATATGACTAGCTTACTTCGATGGGGAAGTAATAAGGTAATTTTCATCTCAAAATATTTTGATATATGTATGTTTCCAACAAATATACTAATCTATATTTTTTTTGTTTTTACAAATTACCAAATTATTGTGCATGTTTCTCATTGGGGATACATACAACTTGATACAAAGACTTTTTGGAAAGTAATGAGGAGGAAGTTTGGGCAAATACATATTTGAAGACATGTTATTGACACATCTTTTGTAAAGTATATATATTTTGAAAAGGTTTAATCCACTTTTTGTAAAGTTTTAATTTACTCTTTTTGTGTGTGACAATATAATGTTTGTTTTTCTTATGTAGTTATAATTTTATGTCAGTAACACTACTGGTGTGCATTTAATTTTAATTTCTTTTAAATTATATAGTACTCTCTGTTATGCATGATTTTATAGTTAATTTTTTTTATATTTGATTTGTTTGGAATTGTATAATACAGGCTGGTATTTAATTCTATAATATAGACTGAAATTGTAGAATACGGATACGAATGTGGAATATAAGTTGTTTTTATATTAAAATTTATTATTATAATACTGGCTTATATTTTTTTTCTCTTTATTATAAAACGTTAACAAGTATACAATAATTTTAATTTATGTTTTTTGTTCAGTGTTTACTATTTTTAATTTTTTTACTTGCTCTTATATTTTGATTTATGTTTATTTTTTATTTGAGTTGTGTAGAGCGTTTAATACAAGAAAAATTGTTATAAGTTCTTCATAAATTTTAACATAATACGTATAAATTTTAATTGCATTTTAATCTTAATATTGTTTAAACCGTGCCTTTAGGCACGAGCTATTTGGAAAAGGCAAAAATGGAATTTCAAAAGTTTGAGGGGCAAAAATAGAATTTGGCAAAAGCTTGGCAGTGTTCACACTGCCATGGCTGCCAGCCACCTCTTATCACCAATTTCAGCCTTGAGAGGTTGCCAGAGAGGTCGTGGGAGCTCCAAGGCTAGGTCTAGGGCCATGATGGCCAAGCCTTGGAAGAGAATCAGCCACGAGGGTGGCCGATTTGACCGGATTTTTTGCCATATGGGTCGCCAAAAAAATCTAAATTTTGGTGGGATGTTTGCGGTTGGAGCAAGGCATGGTAAGGCCATTTAATGGTCTTAATGGTGATAGAGACCTTGGATTGGACAACCATGAGCGTTTCGATGCTCAAAATTGGCTATAAATAGAGGAAGGTTTTTGCAGAGGGTTTGAGAGATTTAGGCTTCAAATTTCTCTCGTTCTTGAATAAATTGAGGGAAGAGAATATGGGCTTTTGTTCCCCAAGTCTAAAGGAAGGTTTTTGGAAAGTTTAGAGTGTTTTGGGGTAAAATTGAGTGAGATATAAGGGTTGGTCGGAAAAGCGGGTAGAAGCTTTGGCCGGAAGGTTGATGGCCTTTCGGTGATCCTTTTAAGCCTCAAGGTATGCCATCTGGATTAACTGGATGAAGAGAGTAGGATGGAGGAAGAAACCAACAACGCTAGTGTGCCAGCGTTGGAGAAGATGATCTGCGCATGAGCTGTACGTGCTGGTCATTATGCGCAGCCCATTTGCCTGGCGCATGCGGTCGTTTGGCTTATGTTGTGATTTTGGATTTTTTTAAATTTTTTCTAGAATAATTTTAAGAATCATTGTGGAGAAAAATTTGAGAAAATACTTGAGTAGGTATTTATTTTAGAATTTTCAAGAAGGAAATAAGAAGAAAATAGGAGAAAAATTATGGAAAAAAAAGAAAAAATAGATATTAATATTCTTTTGAATAAATATGATGGCTAGGGATCGTTGAAGCTTGAGATTGAGCAATAGTACGTCTGGCACGAGAATCAAGGTCGGGCATGAATTTCAAGGAATCCCAAAATAAGTTAAAATGAGACTCTTATACTCTAAATCCTATTTTTGTTCTCTTATGTGAGACTCCTATTGTATGAAATGAGTTTTATGAGACTCTTGTACGCAAACTCTTATTGTTCTTTTACGTGAAATCATGTTACATATATGAAATGTGTTTTCTTGGAAATATATGCCATTGGTTTTCAACTGTTACATTTATAAAATCCGTGTGGCCATACTGTTATCTATTTGTTGTTGCCCGAGGGCAAAAGTCTGGAGATCTCTCGAGAGTAACTATGTGTGCGCTATCGAGAGAGCTCTTGTGGGGAAGATCGTGAGCCAAAGCGACAGCGGATGGGGTGTTTGCATGAATTATATGAGGTTGGGCCTAGGTGACATGGTTAGGAACCTCCCGAGAAGTGCTATGCGTATGCCATTAAAGAAAACTCTTGTTGGAGAAGGTTGACGTGTTCACGAGATACTTCGCAATAGTTCTCGTTATTTTATCGTACATTTTACACCTATTCATGCATGTATATAAACTGTTTTGGAGTTCTCACTAGAAGGTTCATCTTCTAATTGGACTATATCCTTGGAATGTTCAAACGTTACAGGTTCGACAAGCAGCTCTAAGGGAAAAGAGATGGCTAAAGGATAAACTGGTTTTGCTGTTTGTAGCATGTTTCAGTATATCTTTAAGTTTGTATTAGAAATTCAGTTGATGCGAACCTTAATACGTTCTGATTATGTTAAAGGCGTTCGGTTATCACTTTCAAGAGATGATATCTATGTAATCTATTTTGTAGACGTCTTGAACAGTTTCTTATATGATCAATAAAGTATTATAGTTATGTACCATATTAGGTTCAATCTAACTTCCGTATTCGTAATTATATCACTTGTCTTAGCTATTTGTTTATTGGGCTTGTTAAGCTGAGAATGTAAAATTAAGATTTTTGAGAATTGTATGTTGTATATTGATAGTTGCAGTGTGAAAAAGAAAAAGAATTCCCGCCCGAAAAATTTGGAGTGTTATAGCGTTGGGTACTCAAGTACTCTTGCCATAGCTCATTATTGAGGTGTGAGCATCACCAATTAATGGAGTAGGAAGCCATTGTTTGATTTTCTCAAATTTTCATTATGCTCTTTAAATTTTTTATTACACTTTCAAATCGGCCCCCATTCTTTTTTTTTTCTAGGTTTTCACTTGGCCTTTTTCATTCTCTCGATTATTCTTCTACTACATTTTTTTAAAGTTGTAACTTGGTCTTCCCTAGGGTTGCAACTATATCAAGTCGAGTCGAGTTTAGCTGAACTTAAGCTCATTTAGTGAGCTAGTTTTTAGACTCGAGCTCAAGATAAGTGCTTGCTAGTGAGCCCCAGCTTGTGCTTGGGCTGGCCACTAAAGTCGGGCTTGCAATAACTTATTATTTTGCTTATATCTAATTTGTTATTTTACTTTATTATATATACATATATTATATTATGTTAAATAATTAAATTAATATATAATAATTTAAAATTTAATAACTTTATATTAAATAATATATTTATAAAATTATAAATAAATATATTATGTATTTATAAACGACTTTGTTCACAAGTTACTAGACTCAATCTAGACTTGTTTAATTTAACGAATGAATTCGAATGAGGTTTTGTCAATTTAACCACCAAGTCACTTGCGAACGACTCAACTTATTTACAACAAAGTGCCCACTAATATTTTTAAGTCCTTTACAATTTTTTTGCAAATTCTCACTTTGGTTTTATTTTGACTTATACTTTCATATCCGTTAAATTAATTAACAAAATGCCATCCTTTTACACACGCACACATATATATTTCTTATTTTTATTTTCTTATTTATTTCCTAAAAATGTAAAATTTCTAGAGATATTACAGTTTATCTCTATTATTTTTATCTTTATAACTAGTGATTAGTGAAGATTAGTGATGGTCTCTCGTTAAGTGTAGAACTTTTGGGTTTGAACGTTGGAACCTAAAATTTTTGAATTTAAAAATCTTACTTTTTCCCTTTCATTCTCCCTATTTTCTATTGTAGGCCTACAATTCTATAATTTCTTTTTGTGCGACTTCAAAATAGAGTTTAGAAAAGAGGGTATTCGAAAATTTTTGCAAAATTAACTATTGTTAATTAATAATAAGGGTTATGTATTTCACGTGCAACAATTAATCTCAAGGGAGGTATGTGTCATCTTTTAAAACATAAGGGTGATAGGTGCAATTTAGTCAAACCTTAAGGAGAGTGTGAAATTTACCCTAATATTTAGAGGCTGATTTTCTTTTCCTTTTAAATACTTATTTATCAATTCTATTATTTTTTAAATCTTTGCAAAAGTTTTGAAAGTGAAAACAAAGAATCAATCAAATAATGTTATTTTCTATATTTGTTTTCAAAATAATAAAATTGGAAACAAAAAGCTGACCATACGAGCTGTAAGAATTGTTTTGAAAGAAAAAACAAAAATAAAATAACATAATTTTGTTACGATTACATTTTTTTTCACTTGTTTCTCTATTTTTTCCTTTCAAATCATTAACTGACACTACTTTTCTCTATTTAAGGGTAAGTTTAGTATTTTTATTTTTTATTTTTAATAATAGAATCTTATAATTATTTTTGATTAATTAATGCATTGCAGTCATTTTCTTTTTTTTTTATATGTAAATCTAGTTTTTTTTGTGTCGAAAAATGAAAAGGTTATGTGTCAAAAATGGAATTTTTAGTCAAAAATAAAATTATAAGAAGATTAAGTGTCTCAAATTATAAACTTTGAAAATATTTAATAAATTTTAACTTAACTATTTAATATCTTAACGTTTTTCTAGTCATTTTAAAAATTTATGGTATTAAAACAAAATATTAATTAAATACTTATAATTTATTTTTAATATTAATAAGTACAGTACAATACCCATTTACCAAACACAAGTTTATTAATATTATTTTTATGACATAACCAACAAAATACAACACAATATAACAATATCAAACAACTTTGGGGGTGGGCACGATGCAATTTGGGCAATTTAGGAAGTATTTAACACGTCAAATCACATGTGTAGTTTGACGTTAAATCAAATCGCGCGATCTAGTTTAGTGTACAAAAATCGCACCAGACCACATAGCATTGTGGTGCAGTCTAGTGCAGTTTCTATAATTTGGTGCTTTTTCTACGGCTTTATTTGGTGCTTCTTCTATTGCCTTGTGAATTTTTAATTAAAATAATAAAATCAATGCATAAAATCATAAGTTTCAGATTCTTACAATATTTTGGAGTTCAAAAATAAAATAAGTTATAATGTAATAAAAAATACAAATTTAAAAGTTCAAAATATACAACATAATCACATGTTCATAACATAAAAATAACACAAAAATCCACAACACAAATAATGGTCAAGCAAGCATATATTTTTATTTTTTAACTTTTTATATATTTTTAATTTATTTATTAATACACTACTTGACTAGTTTGGTTTTAATCGAACCGAGAAACCCGCAAATCTCAAACTACATGGTTTGAGAATTTCTCAAACTATGTCGAACCGTTCCCCTAAAAAATTGTATAGTGCGGTGTGGTAAGATTCGATGCGGACAATTTTCATGATTTGTCGATTTTTTTTTTCCATCCCTAAAGAACCCATTGTCTGGATTTCAGTCCACTGCTTTTACTTCGTCTCTATTTTTTCTTTCATGCTCAGCTGTTAAACATAGAAGACAATTTTCTTTCTTCTTGAAAAATTGAAACAAATGTGATCGTGAACCTGGATTCCTGTTGGGGATAGGAGGGAAGAAGAATGAACCTAGACATCTTTTGACTTAAGGAGGGAAAATTATTTATTTAACTGAGAATGGCATGGCACCAGCTCAGCATGCTTATCAAGACACCTCAACATCAACTTGGATGGACATAGAAAGAGGAAAGAAAACTCATCTTTCCTTTCAAAAGAGGAAAATTAATTATTAACCCCAAACTGTGCTTATGAGTTATGACTATTTTTTTTTGTATTTTTATTTAATTTCTGT
Source organism: Diospyros kaki (assembly GCA_036245055.1). NCBI lineage: Eukaryota > Viridiplantae > Streptophyta > Magnoliopsida > Ericales > Ebenaceae > Diospyros > Diospyros kaki. The sequence goes on from BSEG01000008.1 coordinate 15,587,870, forward strand.
TCATTGCTTTCCGAATTAAAACTTCTGAAAATGTTAAGAATTAATTTATTTTTATCATTTTAAAATTCGATATATTGAGATTAGAAATTTTAAAAAGTAATTTCCAAAACAGATACAGTAAATATTAAATATGCTCCTTTAATTCTATAATTCCGAAATTAAAGTCGCGAAATTTGCAAGCACGTGCCTACCGGTGGAGCTATGACTCGGCCAACCAATTTACCCAATTAGCCCGTCGGAATATTTGGAATTTGCACATTATGCCCGCATCATGGGCGGAGATGCTGATATGCAAAAGGTCAAGTGAGTAATTAAGTTTACCGCCAACATTTGATTATTATTGGTATGGAAATGGAATCCATGCCAATGCCATGAAGATTGAAGACGGAACCAACCGTGAACGTAGCGACAAATAGGCAATTTGGGGAGACACAGAGAGCTCTGGAACGAAGAAGATGAAAGAGAAGACGGTGAGATATGGAATCGTAGGGGCGGGGATGATGGGAACGGAGCACCTCATCAACCTCCGCCACCTCCGCTGCGAAGGCGTCGCCGTCGTCTGCGTAGCCGATCCTCATCTCCCCTCCCGCCAACTTGCTGTGGATTTAGCGAAATCCTTCGACTGGCCTCTCAAGGTTAATTAGCTTTTCGATGGCTTCCCCTCTGTGAATTCATTCAACAGCGTTGTCTATTTCATGCCCTGTCTGAATTTTATGCATGACCTGATGAGTGTTTAGAGAAAATCTGGCATCTCTGTATCATCATCTGTTGCCATCAATCATAATCCACTAGAAGGGATAATATTAATACTAAAACTTTTGTGAATTTGTTTCTTGAAAAGGTTTTTTCAGGACATCTGGAGCTCCTGGAAAGTGGGCTCTGCGATGTGGTGGTTATTTCTACTCCGAACATTACTCATTACCAAATCCTGATGGACATCATTAACCACCCAAGGCCTCATCATATACTAGTGGAGAAGCCTCTTTGCACCACAGTTGCGGATTGCTGGAAGGTCAGGATCCTTGTATATTAACCATCCGTATTTAGGTTCTTATTTTTATTACTGATGCATCTTTTCATGTTGCATCTTGGGATGATGCTTATATATATATATATATATATATAAATTGATGGATGCAATTAATTAGAGTTGACTATTTGTAGGAAATCTTTCCTCAAAATTTCTGTTCTGGCTGATAGCTGATAGCAACGATGATTTTTATTGTTAATATTGATAATCATATCTGTTAGGGAACCAAATTGAGGGTTATAGTAATTATAAAAACAATTTCTTATCAATTGAAATGCTATCTTCAAAATATGCACATGACTAGTGCATAAAGACAGTGAAGTCAGACATTGTGTGCAACTAACAATTGGTTTGTTGTTGCAAATTTTATCTGATCCTGACTGGTGCATCTTTCATACAAGTGCTCTGCTTTTGATTTAGAAAGTATTACTGGAGTTTATACCATAGCTTTTCTGACCCACCAAATGCGCAAGATGTTTTTCATCTTGTATAATCTACTAGACCAAAAAAACTTATCTGGATTTTGAGTCTCACTCTTCTGATATATGCTTCGATATATTCTCCTCTACTAGTCTCTCTCTTTGAGTTATAAGATCAATGTAATGGTAATTCTATGATACTGCATTTAGGTAATAGAGGCTGCTAGAAAGAGACCAGAGATGCTGGTGCAAGTTGGGCTGGAGTACAGATACATGCCACCTATTGCTAAACTGATAGAAATAGTTAAAGATGGATTATTGGGGCACATCAAAATGGTGGCTATACGGGAGCACCGATTTCCCTTTTTGGTTAAGGTACATGCTCTACTTGGTTTTTGTTTTGCTATTTGTTGTTGTGGGTGTTATCTCATTGATTTATTCATGTTATAGGTGAAAAATTGGAATCGGTTCAACAGTAATACTGGAGGAACTCTTGTAGAGAAATGCTGCCACTTTTTTGATCTGATGAGGTTGTTTGCTGGTTCAAATCCTGTCCGTGTGATGGCTTCAGGAGGTGTTGATGTCAATCACAAAGATGAAATTTATGATGGCAAAGTGAGTATATTTCAGAAATTCTGTCATAATAAACTCAATGAAACATTTGTTTTTTGTATTCATGAAAAATGCTATTTCTTTAAGATCTTTAATCTTGTAGACTATTGACGTTTGCACACAAGTATTTGTCATGGTTAAAGGTTTTGAGTGCAAGCAAGCACCTTCATGTTTCAAGCTCTTCCCAATTCCTTCATCCAGTTTTATTTACTGTTTTTTTGCTTCAGGTACCTGACATAATTGACAATGCATACGTCATTATCGAATTTGAGAATGGTTCTCGAGGCATGCTTGACCTTTGTATGTTTGCTGAAGGGAGTAAAAATGAGCAAGAAATATGTGTCGTTGGTGATATTGGAAAGGTCAACTCCCTCTCTTTCTCTCCGATGTGCACACACACACTGCAATTTTCTTTTTGCAGTTGTCTTTGTCTGACTCCAATTCCTTAAACAGGGGGAGGCCCTTGTTCCCGAGAGCATTGTGCGCATAAGCACTAGGCAAGATGGAAAAGATGGGGTTCGAACTTTAAAAGCTGAAGATGACCGAATTAAGTGGGTTAATCTCAACTTTTTCTGAACATAATTTGTGTTTCCGGTTCCTTTGTCCATTCCTCTTATAGATTTTTTTTTTCTCTCCCAGGCATGTAATTTACCTTGTAATAAGCTTTCTTATTTGTTTATTAGATATCAGGGGCTGCATCATGGTTCCAGCTATTTGGAGCACCAGAACTTCTTGTCTGCAATTAGACATAAGGGCAAAAGAGCTCCTGCCGTTGGTCTACATGATGGGTTGGTTTCAGTTGCCATGGGAGTTGCAGCACAGCTTTCGATCGAGCAAGGCCGTTTTGTTTCAATCAAAGAAGTGACGAGTGAAAACAAATTCAAGCCCTCCGAGTTGTTTTGAGTCCTAATTCCCAAATCCTGGTGGAGGTCGTGCTTGTTCATCATCCATTCCCTTTTCTGCTACACCAAAGGAAGAAACTAAATAATTTAATTTCTCCATCCAGTACTTGTATTATTCTATTCTTTCCCTGCTCTCTTCTCTTGGAACGGAGGATGGGAAGAGATTCTGATTCTGTCTTATAAAAATCACAAATACAGACCCACACAAATGTTGAATGAACGGAAAGTTTATGACTTGTTCCTCTGCTGGACTCATTGCTCTTGCTTTGCACGCTCCAACTCTTGATGATTTCTCAGTCGCAGAGAATTAATTTTAATGGTGCTATCAAAGATCGCGCTGGCTTCAAAGTATGTGTTTTCTTTTGAAAATAAAAAAAACAATTATCTAGAAAAATAAGATACAATTAATAAATGAATTATGGTTGAAAACCATGATGTCTTTTTCAATATTTTGACTATTTTCTTCCCAATACACATGGATAGACTAGTTATAAAATTGGCACAATGTGATCAATATAAGATTAATGAATATTATGTTGGTATTTTATGAAGAAAGAAGAAAATGGAAGGGTAAAAAATATCAAAGCGAAAGTCATATATTTTATTCAATCGTAAACTTCAATTTATACAACTAAAATGTAAATTGAAATGAGTATAAAGAGGAGAATAATATGGTATAATATCTAGTCAAAATAACTAATAAATAATATCAGATATTTGCTAATTTATTGGTTATGGACAATCCTAATTTATTTTGACTTCTTTAAACCACATCAACAGCTACTAAGTTAAAATTCAACACTCCTCCTTGACTTTGAGGCAGCAAATGCAAAACATTTAATTTTGGCATGTTTTGGATATAGCATACGGGCATTTTATGATTTTATAGTTATGAGGCATATGCATGGTTATGGGTTTTGGGGTATAGGCATTTTTTTGGGCATAGGCATGGATATGTTTTTTTTTTTTTTTAGTAGAGTTAAAATAACTCCTCCTCCTCATGTTGGTCAGCAGCAACTCTAGCTTCTCCTTCTTGTTGTTGTGATCTGCACACAATTGTGATGTGACATAATTGACCATATTTGTTGCACTTTACATCAGGCCTCCACCAACACTTATGTTGTAGATGATTGGTTTTTTTGCAGTAAGGGCAAGATGGATAATTTTCACTATTGTTGTTTCCAGCATTTGCAAGCTTTCTTGTTGTGATTCCAAACCTTTTTTTCATTGGTGGGCCTTGTTTGTGCCTGCAGAACTCTTTCGACGACTCATTCTATTTTCACAAGCCTTCTTTGTTCTTGAGCTTGTAAAGTATTAAGTAAGTCTGCCAATAAAATGCTTGACAGATTTTTTGCATTTTCTAGAGAAGAGATAGTGACTTCATACCTCTCTGAAAATGTAACAAGTATTTTTCCAATGATTATTTGATCAGGAAAATCTTTACCTAACAACCTCACTTTGTTAGCAAGGCTAAGCAACATGTCAGTGTACTCCATCACAGTTTCTGACTCCTTCATTCTTTGCATTTCAAACTCTCTGATTAAGTTTAACACTTGCATATTTTTCGCTCATTCATTGCCTTGGTATTCTTCCTTGAGATGATCCCAAATGGCTTTTGCTGAATACAGGTTCATGATTTTTGTGAAAATATTGGGAGAAACTACAGCATACAAGTAGGCCATGGCTTTAGTCTTCCTTGTCTTCCTCTCTTTGTGAATCTTTATTTGGTTTACAGTTGGATTGGCCAGCAAATTAGCGACTACATAATCTTCCTCAACTGCTTCCCAAAGATCTAGTGCCTTGAGATGGACTTTTTAATAACCCATACTTGATAGTTGTCGCCACCAAATATCGGTGTTGTCGGCATTCCGTGACTTGATTCTGCTTCCATCTTTGCAGATTGTTGGCTTGAATTTGAGTGTTTGTGAATATGGTTTTTTTTTTGTTTCTCTCAACTCACAGGTCTTTCAAGAAAAACGCTCTGATACTACTTGTTGGTATTTTATGAAGAAAGAAAAAATGGAAGAGAAAAAAATATCAAAGCGAAAGTCATATATTTTATTCAATCGTAAACTCCAATTTATATAACTAAAATATAAATTGAAATGAGCATAAATAGGAGAATAATATGGCATAATATGTAGTCAAAACAACTAACAAACAATATCAGATATTTGTTAATTTATTGGTTATGGATAATCTTAATTTATTTTGACTTCTTCAAATCACATCAGCAGCTACTAAATCAAAATTCAACATATTATTAAATAGAATTTATGAGTATGAGTAAAAGAGATTAATGATATGGGTCAAAGGGACACCTGTAATTTACCTCATTTGTTGAAATCGAAGGCACAAGCGATGGCAGTAATCTCAAGAGACTAATGATATTATTTTTGATTATTTTATTATGTATTGTTATTTATAATAACTTACAGTTACTTTAAATAAGGTAAATAATAAAATATAAAATTAATCGCACAAAATCTACTCTGATGATCAGTGAGACAAAAGATCAGGTCACGAAGCTGATATAACCCTCATTTCATCCATGGGAATAAATATATATTTTGCTAATTAGCCCATAAAAGCAAAGAACGCAAATGCGAAGCATGCTCCACAACTTCAGCATGAAGCGCTTATTACTATCGCACAAAATATAAATTCAAGCACCATCGCTTCCGTCCTGCAGAAGCGGGAGGAGGAAGCATCTTTATTAGAGTTGGTAAGTTGGCGCGATTTTCAAAATCTGAAGAGTCTCTGTTCGTACTGAGTGGAGAGCAATGGAAGACGATGCAGGGGAAAGATCGAGCTTCGTTGTCGGTTTGATCGAGAACAGAGCCAAGGAGGTGTCTTCTTCACTCTCTCTCTCTCTCTCTCTCTCTCTCCATGTGTATGTCTATGTACGTGCTAGGCTTATATGTAAAACATGCCCTATGCACGCGCAATGTCACGATATTTAGGTTTCAAATCTTGTGCCGAGCGGTTGTTTTAAAACTATCGCAGATCGTAATGGATCAACCGCCAACGGAGCTTATACAATGTTTTGATTCTGCATTTTATGATCCATTGTTACGAAGTTGTGGAATTTCAGGAACGATCTTTCTGCAGTAGGCTTACTTCTTTTACGTGATGCAGTAGCAAATTGTTGCTTCAGCCACGTAGTTTGTGTTCAATCATTTGTTCACGGATAGAAATGACGAAATCTTTTTAGGTGACTTTTTTCGTTTTTGGCGTCTACTACACTACTTGCGGATGGATGACTTGATATTTTCTTTGTTAGATTTGTGAAGATGATTGCGAATTTGATACTAGTGGTCTTTCTGTTTAGATGAAGTATGCAGAAGAAAACTATGATCAAATAAAACTTATCTTTGAACCTTTTTTGTTCTCTTATTAGCTCAAGAAACTCTTGCTTTTAATTTCTAAAAGAACCTAAAATTTGTGCCATTGGTTTAATAAAATATGCTATGTTGCACTTACTGCTGTCTGTTGTAATTCACAATTACTCAGCAATGAAGATTTTATGACAGCTCAGTTTCTTTCGGTAGTGATTATTGATGTCATCATGCCTGACAACCAATTCTTCTTGCAGGTTGGAGTGGCTGGCTTTGACTTGAGATCAGCTTCACTCCATCTTTCACAATATATTGAAACTAGTAGTTCGTACCAGAACACGAAGACGTTGTTGCATTTCTATGATCCAATGGTTATTATTGTGGCACCTAATAAGCTAGCACCTGACCGTATGGTTGGTGTCTCAATACTGGTGGACAGATACTTTCCATCAACCAAGAAGGTGAACTCTCTGTGTTAATTGCATGTGCACTCTCACAAATGCTTTTATATGTCTTTATATAGAACATTAGTATTCACATGTATAGGCTTATGATTTCTGTATTTGTGCTGGTTTGTACAGGTCATTATGGCCCGTGGTTGCTTTGACGATACTAAGGTACTCCCCACAATTTCTAAAAGTGTTTTCTTTCTTTCATCTCGTTGCAACTGATGCACGCATCTTCGCTGCAAACCTTTTTGCGGTTTACCATTGTAGGGTGCTGTGCTGGTAAAAAATTTAGCGGCCAAGGAACTGTTAACACTTGGACTGGATACTTACTACAAGCAATATTATCTTTGCTTGGCTGCAGCTTCTGCAACAATCAAGTGGTACTGTGAAACTTTGTCCTAGGCAGAATTAATAATGCCAAACTAGTGATTATTTATTTTTAATTTGCACAAAGTGAAAGTAAAATAAACATACCTTTAAGAACCTGGTTCTTTTGGATGCTACAAAGTATCACAAATAATATACAGCCACGATTTTGTTTCCCCTGTCAATGGGCATTTCATAGCCAATTAAATTGTTGAAGTAAATATCTCTCAAAATTTGGATTCTCTGATTGTGATTGAGAAGGTGCTATTATGGAAAATTGTTTTAGACAAGGTATAGACTAATATTGGTTGATGGAGGGCAGTTGGGTGCTACAGATAAATGTATAAAGAAGCACGTTTGAGGAGTTGAAAAGATGCTTAAGTGAGAAGCCTGAGCAAACCTATTTGGGAATTAATCACAGGCAGCAAAAACCTAATTAAATTTTGAATTTTCAGGTATTTGATTTTTTCTTGATTGGACGGCATAATCCTGAAACACATGTTTCAACTGCATCGTTCACAGGACTGAAGCAGAGAAAGGAGTCATCATTACAAACCACTCATTGTCGGTATGAGTTCACTTTTCATTGTATGTTCCACATCCCTTTCAAGCAATGGTCTTTAACTGTTATTTGTTGTATTTCTTTTCAACATTATGACTTCATTACACATACAGTTTTTCCCTTCTACTTTTGTAGTTAAAACTAAAGCAGGACTCAGGTCTAGGAATGGGAATATGAGAGTGCTGATGTAACTTAAGGGTCATGGTACATCTAAAATATTTTAGTCCAAAAAGAAGATTCATCATCTCTTCCTATATTTCCTAGTCTAGTGGCTCTTCCCCTTGAATTGGCTGTGATTAGTTGAAAATTTGCTGGTATTTTGGAAGCTTCCAGAAATTTAGACATCTTGCTATGGAGGATCTGGGAAAAAACCTCTTGGCAGTTCTCTGCAGTTGCTGAAGTTTGGCTCTGCTGAAATTCTTTCAATATGTTGAACCTCTCTGCTATTTATTATTTTTCAGTACCAATCAAGTCTTATACTTCGTACTCATCTTATTTGGATTTGGTCATTCTCTTGGATTTTCTAACCTTAAATATTTACTTAAACCAAATACATTTTTTTTTTTGATTGAAGCTCGTGTGAATAATTGAGGATTTATGTTTGAAAGATGACTAGTTGGTCTATCTAATCTTTACAACTGCCACTTTTCCCATAGCTCTTTTAGTGATTCTGGAAGCTGATTCCTCACTACGAGTCTCATGTTGTCTTTTGGGGTGCTTTAGTCTGCTGACTTCCTTGGAGGCTATGTTTCTTTGGCCTGAAACATTTTTTATGTAACTCATAATTTCGTTCTTTTGGAACCTTTGCCTTTCCTTTTCTGTCTCAAGGGTTCCTCTAGCAGCATGACACTGTGAATGTCATGTTAAACAAGATCCTTAGAAGATTCAAAAGAGGCAAAGTAAAGATGAAATATGATTGGAAAATCTGGTCCATACATTTGTGCCTGGAGAAATTCACTGATGAATTAGAGATACAAATAAGTCCAGAAAGGAGTAGTCACAGGGATGCATGTGAGGATGACTTTTTCATTGCAAGTGACAATGGATAGCTTGCCCAAAATGGCTAGTCAATAAGATGACAACTGGGTTTCGTTTTCCTATTTATACCTCTAAAACCTCTCTTAACACCTTTTAATGGGGACAGAGAAGGTTTTTGCCCATAACTCCCGCTGCTGTCCTTGGAGACACCCATAGTTGGAGAACACTTATCTAAACACAGATGAAGAGATTGCAATTTTCGAACTAAAAATGAATTCTGCTCCATCGAGGTTCTGAACAAAGGCATTAGGAAGCCAGGGTAGTAGATGTGGGAGGAAAATCCAGCCCATTCTATTGTGGAAGTTGTATGAAGAGGTCTTTTATAAGTAAGTAGGAGCAAGTAACCGGATTAAGAGTTTGTAGGCCAACCTTTTCGGGTGAGTTCATAAGTTTGCTACTTCCAGTATTAGACTGACCTTTTCTGTGACCAAGTTGGTCAAATCTCTCTGTGCCCATTTGACATCAGCACATCAATCCTTACAGATTTTTTCCTGCACATGCTTCATTTTTTTTTTTGTTTTGAAGTGACTGAACTGTCTCTAAATGAAAACTCCATTATGCCCAAATTATTTCTTGTTTTTACATTTGGTTTTAAGACATTAGAGACTACTGGTTCTTATATAATTTCTGAATGCATATCATTGCTCCATCACTTTTTAACTCATCCATGGAACCACCCTAAAGATAAAAATTAAAATTTAATTCTTTTCAACTATTTTTCTTCTACCTTAAAAAGTAAGTGCTTAAACTCTGACAGACACCCAAGGAAAAAGCTTTTCTAAGCTATAGGAATTACAAGGAGATAGACTTTTACTATTATGTAGTTTGGCTTATTTGGCATGGAAAGGAAGGTGACAAAGAATGAAGATGCATCATAAATTGTTCCATACTTAATGTGTCATCCATTAGAGATAAATAACTTGAGGAGCATTTAAGTGGAATTATTGGAATTGATACTTCTGAAGTGGTAAGTTGCTTCTTGTCTATTTGAGCTTGAAGTAATCTTCTTTTATTGAATTCAGTGTAGACTATACTTACATTGATATTCTTTGTTTTACATATTACTTTACATATTCTTAATTTTCTTGCCTCACTCAACAGTCCTTCAAGATTCCTGACTATGTGAACACTAATTGAAATTCATGGGTTTGCTCCTAAAAGGATTTTCTTGTTGTCTTGTACATTGAAATGGAATAAAATGGAAGTCTTAAGAATGATCACTTTTGAAAGATTACTCAAGAGGGGGGTGTAACACCCCACTTTCTCAGGCGTGTTATAATTTAGGAAATTCCGGACTATATATTTTTGTGAGAAACAATCTCTTCATAACACATACTCCCAAAATTTCCATTTACCCAGCTAGCATGGGATTCATACATCATATAAGCTAGGCTAGGTACTTAATTGATAGCGGAAGACAATAATCGAACCTTAACTTTAACATTAACCATAAATAAGGTTATACATTATTATCCTTCAAAATGTTCAGAATTCAAAGTAGCAGAACTAATATACATAGGCTGCATAAATATATGGCCAATACAACATGCACTCTTGCTAAGTGCCATTACATGCTTCTTCCATGCTTTCTTTTGCTACATCTTCATCTGAAGTGTTTGAATATTCTAGGAACAAAGTTCAATTAGATACTGAATCATCTAAGTAAGGGTACAAACTCATATTCATGCACGTATGCAAAATGCAAAATGCCCATATTCTTTTGTTTGAGCCGACGAGGCACTAACCATACTTTAATACTACTTCTCATTTTACAACCTCTTTACCAGGCTGAGGTGTTGTACAACACCTGTGGTAAAGCAGCGATGCCTGTCCGTATTCTCAAACATATGCGATGCATGATCAACAATATCATCATGAATATATGCATAGTTCATCATCATAACATGTAAATGCAACTACATGATGTATACATATCAAGGCATGTCAATATGTCAAACATATGGTGGAGCGTACTTGCATATACGAATCAGACTGATTTATAAAATAGGCTAAGTTTGGATAGAACCACTTACATTGACTTGGCCTCTTAGGCTTCCTCAGTATGCATGTTCTGACCTCGAAATGCGTGTCCAGACAATTTTCTGGCCAAATTCTTCGAAAAATTAATAAAATATATTTTCCTCTTTTTCCAAAATTTTCTAGAATTTTTCCACATTTTCCCCTAATTTTTTCTTCTTTTCCCCCTTCTTTTTCCTTACCTTCCATGCGCCTGCCACGCCCCCGCAACCACTTGCCTAGCACGTGCCTTCATGCGCCCAACTCCGATCTTATTCTTTGATGAGCCTCTCGCCACCGGCGACTAGTTTTGGCTTGATTTCTTGGATTTGCTTCTTCCTTCTTGATCTACCCGATCTTCCGAACACAATTACGCAACCCTTGAATTGAAACAATTGGCCGATCACCCTTTTTTTGGTTGTTTAATGCTCGGCTTCAGCGACTCGCGAATTTCTGGCCAAGCCTCATATCTCCCTCAAATCCACCTGAAAACCCTCCAAAATTTCCAGAATTAATCCACTCGACACAAGGAACAAAACCCCTTTATCTAGCTCCCTTGATTTTGCCTTGAAGGCTTGGATTAAACTCTTGAAATTGAATGAAACCCTCGGTCGAATTCTCGGCTATTTATAGTCAATTTTGGCTAACCCTAATCAGAGGCCTTGCTTGCTCCCCAATCCTTTATAGGCCATAATGACCCTATCCCAGCCTTGGCTGGCGATGGGGTGGGTTGTCGGGACGGGTTGTCGGCGGTCAATTTCTGCGACGACCTCATTTTGCAGGTTTCACCCCTACATTTTACACTTTTACCCTTTAATTTTCTCCTTATCTCATTTCGGCCCTTGCCCTTAAGCCCTTAGGTTTCAATAATTGTATCCCAGCTCTCAAAATTGAAAAATTACACTTTGGCCCCATAATTTTGGAAAATTATGCTATTGCTCCAAATTGAAATTTCACTTAGATCCTTTAAAATTCTCGGGTATTACAGGGGGTGAATTGGGTGTTTTGGCTATTTTTGCAAATATTGAAAATATCTTGAAAATTATGATGCAATAAAGTTATTTAAAGAAAGACATTTTATTAAACTACAAATAGGTGCAACAATGAATAGAAAGAATATGCAGTATGCGAGACTTTTTATAAAAGATGATTCAAAAAACTTTTAGGCATTTGATAAATTTATGTGTGAAAACATTGATATGAGAATGCATGCATTTTAGAAAGGATTTAGGAAACATTTAAGAAATCAGTTTGAGACATATGAAGTAAACGTATGCAGTCAGAAAGATCCAAATGAATTCTTATAAGCAGTGAAACTAATGCTTGAAAAAAGTTATGAGAATAAGAGAGAGAATCACTTTTAAGATGATCCCAACCATGAAAACATTTTAAAAACAGTTTAAAATAAATGCATTAAGTAGAAGTTATAAATGAAAAACGTTTGTATGACAGAATGAAAGAGAAATAGAGAAGACAGAAATAAGGAAAATAAACAATATGGACACAACAATTTAGAGTGGTTTGACCAACTGCCTGGTCCACTACCTTAGCTCTTTACTAAGGATTCGAAGCATCCACTAAGGATAGTAGTTTTTATTGGTTCAACTATAACCTCCACTTTTATGGGCTAAGTAGGAACCTTGCTTTTACAGGTTAAGCAATAACCTCCACTTTTAACAGGCATTAAGTAGGAATCTCCGCTTTTACAAGCTAAGCAGTAACTTCCACTTTTAACAGGCTAAGTAGGAACCTTTAAATGAGACTTTTCATAAGAGGCTCAGCTACAACCAGTACATTGCCTTTCAAGGCACATGCATAACTTTTACAAGTTTACACAAAACATGAGTAAGGACTTCTCAAGAGAAAAATATAAGATGTACAAGGATATCACTTTTCTCTTGGACAAAAGAGAGTTTGAAAGCATGAATGGATAAAGCACTCAACTCTCTTTATACAATCTGGTTTAGAAAGATATACAAATAATCTCACCTGACAAATGCTTAAGGGTGATAGAAGATAAACTAAATAAGCACTCACTCAAGCATAGAAAAATGGCCTGAAAAGAATTAGGCTTGCTGTGATTGGATTTGCTCTATGTTGTTTGAGCATAAGCACCCACCGCTATGCCAACAGCTTAGGCTTTCTTGATGGCTCAACAACTTGATCGATCGCACATCTTGGCCTTATATAAAAGCTTGATGGTCGGATTCAGCATTAAGACCTGCACAACTTACAATTTCTTTGATTTGACCATTAACGGTCAAATTAATTAGAAATATATGCATAATATATATAGGAAGCATTTAACACACTTGTATAAATATATTCTAACATTCTTTTATAAGTGAACATAGTTAGACGCATTGGAATAAGCAAATAAAGATCTAACGGTCAAAACTGGTTCATTTTTACTTACTAAGTAATGGCTATAAAATTTGAATTCAGTTGCTAGTTACTCGACTAAGTCCTAGACTTACTCAACTAATGAAACACACACTCGATTGGACAATTCAAGTAATCGATTATATAGAAGCCTTGCAAGGTCTTACTTGACTAACATAATGATATACTTGAGTATAGATAACTGATACTCGATTAAAAATAAGCTTAGAGACTTAGCCATACTTCATCCAATCTTTACTCGATTAACATATATACATAATCGATTGTAAAAATACATTAGTCGATTGAGAGAAAAATATACTCAACTAAGAAGATTTTTGGACTTTTGATACTAGAGAAATACTCAATTGAAAATCATCCTTACTCGATTGATTTTTGAAATACAAAAAGTTTGCATAAAATACTGGAGTAGGAGATCCTTAATAGTCGATTGAAAGATATCTTGCTATAGCATGTATTCGACTATTTTGAGAAACACATGGAGCAATACTCGACTGAAAATATGCTCAAATTTCAACAGCAATAAACACCATACTCGATTGAGCTTTAAAGAAAAACATAGCCTTTGCATAACACATACTCGAGTAGGTTTTTGTAGAACTAGACCATATAAAATATACTGGGCAGTACTTGATTTGATTCAAAAATATTTTTGATTGAAAATCAGGTGTATAAGTTTCAAAAGAATATTTGGCTACTTTGCCTTCAAAAGCTTCAAAAACACATATACTTAGTTTAACAAAAGGGCTTTTATACTTAGCCGATTTTCAAAAAGCTTTTATAGAGGAAAGCTTTGAAATATATATATATATATGTATATGGAGACCTGAAGTTCTCCAATTTAAAGAAAAATATATTCATAAACTTCATACTCCTTTATCAACTAAGACTAATACTCAGCTGTTTTGAAAGACATATATAAGCATATGAGTATGAGGTTTTTCAATATACATATAAAATGTTTTGGAAATCATCTATAAGCCAAGTTTACTGGAAATATATTTTCCAAGATCATTTTCTCCATATATCAAAATACAAATTTCTCAACAACTTTGTTTTTCTATATTAGCAATATAATATTTAAAATAAAATAATAGATCTAATCCTATACTCTTATATGAGTTTCCACATGACCTAGATATTGCTTCCACAAAGAATATTTCTTGTGAATTGTGATACAAATCAAAATCTGTAAACTGAGGATGTTAACCTTTATTTTTATTCTTCATTTTCTTTCACAGGTTACTTTCAATGGGTCGTTTGACCACATGAATATTGATGCCACTAGGTACCATTTCTGAATGCGAACTAACAACTATTACCCTTTTATTTTTCTTTTTCCTTCCTTGATAGAACCAATGTCTGTTCTTCCATCATGTAGAAGTATTCAGTAGATATTTACATGAGAGCTCTTATAATTTGCAATCTGTTTGTGAATGTGAAACATTTTAATACTTGCAATTTGATAACAGTGTCCAGAATTTGGAAATCATTGAGCCATTCAATTCAACTCTTTGGGGCACAAGCAACAAAAAGAGAAGTCTGTTCCAAATGCTGAAGACAACAAGAACTGTTGGAGGGTATGTTGACAACTGTAACAAAAGGCAGATGCTGCAAATATAGCATTACCTGCACTTTCTTATTTTGATGGATAATCGTTTATTACTTGGGGAATGAAAGTATACCAAATATATCTGAGGCTTGTATTTATTTAAAGCTATTTTGACATTATCAAATATATATGCCATTAACATGATTCGAAGAAAAATCCTACCAGTTATGTTAGACTTAATTATGAGTGTCGGGAGGAGGTGTGTTTCCAAGTATTGGATAATCATAGATCTTTAATCTTATAATAGATATCTATCCCAAAGTTGGGTATTGCACATAGGCACGTGAATATTTAAAAATAATGTATGTTGTATGATATTCTGAAACAAATGTGTTGTATGAGACCTAGCCCAAGAGGCAATAGTGCAGATGCGGATATAGAAATGAATAAGGACTCTGACATGAGATTGCAATTATGGAAAAATTAAGGGTATGTACATGGAAAAAAATATTTTTGTAGTTTTTTTTGTAATGTTACGTAGATAATAACTAAAAAAAATAGTAAAATGTTGAAAAAGTACTACTAATCCAATTTAAAGATGTCATTTAATCCATTATAATGATAATATAAACATCATTCAACGTACAAATGACAAACGAACCATTTTTCTGAGTTCTATTTATGCTTAACACTTTGCCCAAAAACTTACTGTAGATGTAGATTTTAACTTCAAAAAAGTTCTTTAAAAAAACTCAATTAAATACTGCATCATGTTACCAAGTGTATTGTTCATGTGTCTAACACATGGGTACCCATGTCCAAAATTGTCCAAGAATAAAAATAATAATAAAATATTAGGACATGGCACTTGGTTTGTCCAACATGTATATGTTCAAGGAATATTAAGTTTCATTTGACCAATGACTGATATATGATATTCTGCAGGACTAGACTTCTCCGTGCCAATCTTTTGCAGCCGCTGAAAGACATTGAAACTATCAGTGCTCGACTTGATTGCCTGGTCAGTTTTGAATATGGTCCTCTTAGGTGACATACCAGATTTTGTAAAATTAGTTTTATAATATAGAATGAAGCCACAATTAGATTATAGCTTGAGAACTATTCTTTCTTCTGAATCTTCTGCTTGTGTAACT
This sequence comes from Diospyros kaki, assembly GCA_036245055.1. Taxonomy (NCBI): domain Eukaryota; kingdom Viridiplantae; phylum Streptophyta; class Magnoliopsida; order Ericales; family Ebenaceae; genus Diospyros; species Diospyros kaki. The sequence continues at coordinate 15,603,711 of BSEG01000008.1, forward strand.
TGGGTAGGACTGGGACTTGTCTGCTTGTACATTTGTGCTATGTCATACTTCTGATTTCTTTATCGTTGATAATATGGCTGTAGTCTGAATGTATTAATGTATAGCTGAAAAATTCATGGTGTTGATGTCATACATATTATATTTCTTTTTGTTGGACTAATCTGAACTGGAGAAACATTTAAAGAAAAGTTTTTAAATATCCAATCTGGGCTACATAATATTCATGCAACTTGTAATGATTCTATTCCAAAGATTTAAGTTGTAGTAGTCAATTTTTATTTGAGATCAAGGTCTATTTTTTAACTTGAACTCCAGGATGAATTGATGAGCAATGAGCAACTGTTCTTTGGTCTCTCCCAGGTTCTCCGTAAGTTTCCAAAAGAAACTGGTAAGCAGAAAAGGAAAGCCGTGGTAATTTGTTTTTGCAGTTTAGGGGGCCAATATACCTGTTCTTAGTTTGGAAATGAACTTATTAATGATTTTAATCCAGATCGGGTTCTTTGTCACTTCTGCTTCAAACCAAAGAAAGTTACAAATGAGGTCTTGGGCATTGATAATGCTAGGAGGAGCCAAATTTTGATTTCAAGCATTATTCTTCTTAAAACTGCTCTTGATGCATTGCCATTACTCTCCAAGGTACAGTAGGTTGATTTCCTTTGCATTTCATTGTTCTATAACACTTGCATAAGTAATATCTATAACACTTGCATAAGTAATATCATTTTTACTCATCTCAGGTACTCAAGGATGCAAACAGTTTTCTTCTTGGAAACATTTACAGATCTGTATGTGAAAATGAAAAATATGCTTTGATAAGAAAAAGGTAAACTTGAAGGTTTGATTTTGCTTTTGATAATGTAGCTTTATTGATCCTGCTTGGAGATCTTTAGATGACTGTAAAATTTGAACTTTGCCACTTACAAAAATGCCTAAAATATGAGTCCTAGAAACTTCTTGAAGAGGAGTATATTCACTGTAGTCAGACTGATTTGAACTCTTGTTAGTACATGGATGCACCTTTTATTAATGTGAGGAAACATAGATTTCCTACAAAATTCATTATGCATCACTTCTCTTCTTTTGTTTTGATCATCATCTCTCATGAACAATGTGGAAATCCGATCTTGATCTTTCTTAGAATAATCAACAATATCTATTTTTATTTAAGTTCTTATTTTTAGTATAGTGTGATTTGGGTCCATTAACTTGTTTCCTAGTTTGAGTGGAGAATAAATCTCTTTCAAAGCTGGCTGTAGCTTCCTAGTCTAGTGTTGCTGTAACTTCCTAATTTAGTGTATGTAAATCTCAGAATGGGGAAGCTAGGATCTTCAGCCTTCTGTATATATATTCCAGTAAGGCAGATGAATAATATCATCTTTTCCTACCAAAATTTCTACAAACAATTATGTTTTATCTTGTATATATCCTACCGTTTTATCTCTGCTGCAGCCAAGCTCTTTTTATATGCTGAATTTCCATTCAATTGTGGAATGTTGTTCCCCAAATTTTTTAGATGATCTGTGAATTGATGTTCGCAGTTAGTTTTGCAATGATATGTAGTTAGTTCCATGGTAGAATAGCAACAAGGACCTACATGAATGGGAATGAAGGAAGAGGAGAACCCCCCCAACCCCCAACCACCACCACCTGTGAAAAGATACTGGGGACAATTGAAACAATTCTTCTTCTACTTGTTATAAGTATTCTTCTAAAATAATGATTGAAATTCTTGCTCCTCCCCCCCCCCCCCCCAACCCCCCAACACACACACACACACACACACACAAAAAGAAAAAGAAAAAGAGAAAAAGAGAACCTATTTTTTCTACTCAAATGCTTTCTAAACGATCAAGTACTCTTACAAATAATATTATTTTGAGAGTCTTATGTATTATTCTGTCAAATGTAATGTAAGATATTAACAGAGGTAAACCCGGTGCATAAGGCTCCCACATTGCAGGATTTGGGGAAGGCAACCTTACCCTTGGTTAGTTAGCAAAGAGGATGTTTCCTGACAAATGTAAGATATTTATGAAAAAGAAAAGAATCCACCACATAAAACCTTATCCCGCATGGCAGCCTATTCAGTATGTGTACCTTTTTGTTTTTTACTTTCAAGATAACTTATTTTAATAAATATTTGTCTTCTTTTATCCTGAGTCACTTGTTCCCTGTTAAACTTATGTTTGTATGAATTGAGTAATTAAACATATTATAATTTCTCATTCATAGATTTTATGATAAATTTTTTATTTGTGGATAAAAATATAGTTTTTTCATTTCTTGCACTGTTGGTGGTTTCGTTCCAGGTGCTAAGGATGCTCTATTGGTGGTCTTGTTGCAGATAACTATAATATGAGTGGGTGATTGATTATTTTTCCAAAAATACGAAAAATAACCAAATTGACTTAGGTCATTCAAACTTGTTTGTATACAAGAGTTGTCATTTTCATAGAAAAGAACACCACAAGATCAATGATTTGATTTGTCATTTTTTAATCCTTGATCAGTATTCCCTCCTAACCTTAAATCCTTTCTGTTCTCTGCATATATGTAGCAAAGATGTAGAAGTCACGGAGGTGTCATTCACTGTGATGAATTCTGTTACTATGACCGATTTCATGAATGATGTGGACAGAACAACATAATCAAAGATGTTTTAATTTGGTTACAATTTTGGTATTCAAAGATGTTTTAATTTGCGCTTATATGTGCTTTGCTTTAATGCATACATATATTGATCGGTCATATGTATTGGTGGTCAATATCATTTGGAAAATGCATAGATAATTCTTTAGTCACTGTACTTGCTCAAAAAAATTTCAGAATAGGAGAGGTGATTGATGAAGATGTTCTTCATGCCCGGGTCCCTTTTGTTGCCCAGACACAGCAGTGCTTTGCTGTAAAAGCTGGAATAGATGGACTTCTTGATATTGCAAGGAGGTCTTTTTGTGATATCAGTGAAGGTTCTCTGTTAATTAGCTGGTTGATTATACCCCAACTCCTCCACATGAGCAATTATGTTATCATGCCTGCATCCTAATCAACAGTGAATTGACAGCCATACACAACCTTGCTAACAAATATCGTGAAGATTTCAAGCTGCCAAATTTGAAAATCCCCTTCAACAAGAGGCAAGGGTTTTACTTTAGCATTCCACAGAAGGACATACAAGGAAAGCTTCCAAGCAAGTTCATTCAGGTTGCCAAGGCGATGTTTTCCTGCTACAATTTTTTTTTTTTGGCAAGAAACATTTCAATTGTCCTTCCAGTTACTTTTATGTCGTTTTGGAATGAAACCAGGTAATGAAACATGGGAACAATGTCCATTGTTCAACTTTGGAACTTGCTTCTGTGAGTACTTCCATAACTAGTCCTTAATATTCTCATATTTAGTATGTCACAGTATGACATGAAGTTTCTTAGCTTTCTTTCCATTGCTTTGCCTTCTGTGATCTTATGAAAATTGTTGTGTTGCATGTGAACCTGATTTGGAAACTAATGTATGTGTCTAAACGTACGTGCATGCATGCATGCATGTCTTTATTTATGTTATTGCTTCTGTTGATGTGAATGTGAATGTGTATGTGTATGTGGCTTTTTGTTTCATGACCCTTTGGTACTTGATAATTTGCCTTTTCTTTTTATTGTTTATTGTTGTGACCATCCATGGTCTAGAAAGCTTTTTGTTTTTCCTGATCTATTGCATGAAATTTCCAGTTAAATGCAAGGAACAAGTCTGCAGCTGCTGAATGCTATATAAGAACAGAACTTTGCCTGGAAGGTCAGACTAAACTAGACAATTATGTGCATATTGATCAAATGATGGAGCATAATTTGTTTCCTTGACTGTATGTGAATGTTCGGGAACATCAACTACATTACATGCTTTATATATGTAGCTGCCACAAAATGCAACTTGCAAGGTAAATTTAAGGTGGCTTTCCCATATGGTGTGATAGTTGATGTTGATCATTATCGTATGACTGAGTTTCCTAATTAGAGGTTACATTATCTGGGAGGTGAAGGGGTGGATTTATGTTGTGTGATTTCAGCTGATGAAAGTTTTGCAATGACAAACTGCTTCAGTCATGTTATTTGACACAATTTTTCACAGCTTGACATAATTGGAATAATTGATACCACTTTCGATATATCTGAAAAGTAAACTTTTTGGAAGTTTAATGAATGGAATAACTTCCATGAATATCATTGAACCGTGGTAAGCAAATATATACACGAAGTTTCCTAAGAAAACTCCTTGTATTTAGGACTAGATTACACTCCTAATATTTAGGTATAGATTACAAGAACATACTTTAGATTAAGATCAATTTTAAACCAGGATTTCCTTATCTGATTTCAAGGAATATCCTATCCTTCCAGCTGGATATCTTCATCTTTATCTTTAATATCTTCTCTTCTTATCCTCTCGACCATAGCTTAAATTTTCTCCTTTATTTTCTCCAACACTCCCTCTCATGCTAGTAAATAGATATTTGTCATTCCCGGCTTGCCTCGAATAGATTCAAATCCTTGCTTATGCATTGCTTTAGTAAGGATGTTTGCCTCTTGAAACTCGATAGGGATATAGGTTAGACTTATATCTCCTCTTTCTATTTCTTGCTTGACAAAGTGCCGGTCAATTCTCACGTGTTTCATGTGGTCATGTTGTACTGGATTATTCACAATGCTAATGGTTGAGTTGTTGTCACAATAAAGAACTTTTGGTGAGGACACTGAAAGTTGTAAATCTTCCATCATTTTCTCCACGCAAATAACCTCACATATCCCTTGTGCAATAGCTCTAAACTTTGCTTTTGCACTACTTCTTGCCACTACTGATTGCTTCTTGCTTCTCCAAGTTACCAAATTCCCCCATAGTTTTGTACTAAACCAGATGTAGACCTGCTATCTTCAATAGAGCTAGCCTAATCAGCATCCACAAATCCATTGATTCCTCTGTCTTGACTCTTCTTAAACAATAGTCCTTTCCCGGGTGTTCCTTTTAGGTACCTGAAAATATGATGGGTTGCTTCAAGATGCCTTCTTGTAGGTGAATGCATGAACTGACTTACTATGCTTACAACATATGTAATGTCAGGTCTTGTGAGTGATAAATAGATCAACTTGCCTACTAAACGCTAATATCTCCCTTTGTCTACTTGATACCGTTGTTTGCTATCTCCTTTATTCTTCCAGTTAGGTTTTAAGAGGGTATTAGCAGGTTTGCATCCTAGCTTACTAGTTTCTTTCACCAGATCAATTGTGTATTTTCTTTGAGATATACAGATCCCTTCCTTGCTTCTTGCTACTTCCATCCCTGAAAAAATATTTTAATTCTCCCAAATCTTTTACTTCAAATGTAGCGCTTAGCTTTTCTTTTAAATGTTCAATTTCTAGTATATTGTCTCTTGTGATGATAATGTCATCCATATAGATAATAAGAATTGTCTTCCTTCCATCTGCTTCAATTTTTGTAAAGAGGGTATGGTCTGCCTGCCCTTGTTTGTATCCCAACTGAATAATTGTGTCACTAAATTGTTTGAACCAGGCCCTTGGAGATTGCTTTAGACCGTATAGTGACTTATTTAGCTTGCATACCTTTTCTCTTGTGTTTTTTGTCTCAAAACTCGGGGGGACCCTCATATAAATTTCCTCTTCTAGCTCCCCATTCAAGAATGCATTCTTGATGTCTAGCTGATGCAACTTCCAATCTAGATTAACAGCCATTGAAAGCAACACTCGAAAAGAATTAAGTTTGGCCCTGGAGCAAAAGTTTCCTCATAATCTAGTCCTTGGGTTTGGGTAAACCCTTGGGCTACTAATCTTGCCTTGTACCTGTCAATGCTGCCATTATATTGATACTTGACTGTAAACACTGCCAACAACGTTCTTTCCAATTGGTAGATTAACAATATCCCAAGTGCCTTTAGCTTTTAGGGCTTGCTTCTCATTCATTATTGCTTCCTTCCACTTCTCATCTTACAATGCATGATGTATATCCTTAGGAATCACTAGTATTAGTAATAGTGCCCTAGATGCTAGATTTGCATTACATGGGATGTATGTGAATGACACTCTAGATTTATTTTTGATATTAATAATAATGTCATATCTTCATTCATACCTCTCCCTCCTGTCTTTATGAATGAGTTCTTAGACTTTCTGATAGAGGTCCTACTCTCATGGGGTTGAGACTGTGTGACATGGATCTCTACTTCAGGATTTCTTAAAAATATTCCAGGTCCTTAGATTTATTAGAAGAGGAATATGATATATCGATTAGTGGACCGACACATGGACTACTACAATTGTTAGCATGGGATGCTAATGGGAATGGGGTGGTCACGATGGTGAGTCACATGCCACATTGCGTGGGACACATATATTAGACATGTGGGTGGGTGTTGGTAGAACATTCGTTGAATGTGACACCTGTAACTGATCACATGACTTAAGGATTAATGATATATTGCTGGCTCTCAGTTGTGTATCTAGTCCTTGGACTATAGGTGACATAGTGTCTTGTGCACTAGTTTCAGGGATTTATCATTGAGCGGAACCATCTGGTGTAAGAGGTGGGGATGCTCATTGTGTGGTCTCTATGCAGTGGTGTATGGAGGTAGATGTTCACTGATGGGGTCCATTGACCTCTATTGGATGAGGGTGTACATCCTATATAATTCGTGTTGATGGTTGTGGTTGGAAATCCTTTGCCCAGGGTGAGCATGAGATTGAAGAGAGTTCCAATGGCAGATTGGATATGACATGCTACCTATACCACACACCTCATTTGATCTATCATAGTTACTGAGTCCCGTGAGTTTAATTAGTCTATGACTTTCACTCGGTCATAATGTTAGTCAATGGGAGGATTATAGTGCATGGTAATCGAGGAGCCTTAATAGGTTCATATGGAGTTAGACTTTATTGTCATTAGGATCGTCCTGAGTCATGGCTAGTGGATACTCAGGATCCTTCAGGGTGCTTTGGGGATTTGGACTGATATCAAGGAGTTGACGTGTCTCGATTGCTGCATGGCTGTGAACCTAGAAAGTCACATGCATATCGAGTAATGCACGGATTAGTGATCCATTGTTGTTAGTATGTTCCTCATCATTGTGGGATAATGATTTTGGTTGCTATTTTATATGGGAGATTGCTATTGGATAGCAAGGGCTTTAGTGGCATTATTGGATAATGCAAGGGCTATTATTTATTAATAGCGGGGCCAGAATGCAATAACTATGAAGTGGGCAGAAGTCGATTGACTGTATCATTCAGTATGGTTGACCAAAGTCGAGCCACGCGGTTCTGGTTGAGTTCGGTCGACCGAACCCAAATTGCCTAGGTTCTGGTCGACTTTAGTCGATCGAACTGGGCAGTTCGGTCAACCAAACTTGGGTAGCATCCCTTTGGTCAACTTTGGTCGACTAAACAGTATTCTTCGGTTGAATGGAATTCCACGGTGTGGTTTAACACGAGCATTTGATCCTCTGTCATCTAGCATGCAAAGGACGAAAGGGGAGAAGACGGGAGGCGTGCAAGGGGTACAAAAAGGAGGATTTGAGAGATATTTATGTGAGAGAATAGGGTTTTAGAGGAGGCACTTGGAGCTGCTCCCCTCTTTCTCTTGTTGCTTGCTTCTTCTTCCTTCCTTTGCCTGGTTCTTCTTCTTCTCCATTGTTGTAGCTATCTTCTTGTTCTTGCTCCAAGAGATAGCAGGTACAACATCTCTTTTCTTCTCCCTTTTGTATAGGCTATTGGATAGCCAAGTAGAAACCTAAGGAGGAACACCCATAGAGCAATGGTTCACCTCCATTGAGAGAGTTTTAGCCTAACTCCATTAGAAGGTTTCAGTTGCATCTCGAGCGTGGACCAACTAGGTCCTTCGCAAGTGAGAAGGCGGGCTAGTCATTTGGAGTAGCAGCTTGCTCGTGGGAGCTCAAACGGACGACAAGGAGGAGCATCCATCGCTTGGACAACCTGCAACAACATTCTTCAGAAAGGTATATTGAAAAACCCCCTATGGCATGGTTTTTTTTTTGAAGCATGTTGAATTGGGAGCACTAGTATTCTTAATCTTTACCAATTCACGACCACACACTAGGGGTGAGCAAGAGTTCGGGTAAACTGAACTAACCAAACCGAATCGAGAAATTCGGTCGTTTCGGTTTGGTTTTTCAAAAGGAGCGGTTCAGTTCGACTATCTCTTTCCCTAAAAATCAGTTATTCGGTTATTTTGGTATAAATAACTAAAAAACCAAATCGAACCAAACCGTGTAGCCATAACGCCCCCAACCAAACTGAACCGTGCACCCCCCCCCCCCATTGCAAGCGCGACACCCCACGATGTCTGTCTTCTCTTCATCCCTTCTATCTCTTTGACTCTCTCTCTTTCTCGCCATTTCATCCTCTCTTCGTAGATCAGGCACTGGCCGCAATGCCTCATCTCCTCGTCCCTTTTCTCTCCCTCCACCATCCCTCGCCAATGGCGAAGACGAAGACGAAGGTCGGAGACGAAGACGACGCTGATGGTTTTTCAGTAAGTTTTCCAGGTACTTCTAGTTTACATTTAAACTTAGATCTACTAAAATCCAACCATTAGATGCTTTTGATTTTTGGGTATGTTGGTCACTGTGGTTGGGGGAATCCGATGATCGGTTTCGATCATTGGAATCACCGGCCGACAGCAACAAGAAAGTCAAACTAATGTTCGGTCTGTTGGTTATTTTGTGTTCCAGTTCGGTTTTTGATTCGGTTCGGTTATCACGGTTTAGGTTTTGGTTAGTTCGGTTTGTTGGGGTTAGTTGATTGGGTTGGTTTAATTCGGTTTATGATTTTTGATTAGTTCGGTTCGGTTATAACCGATTGCACACCCCTACTACACACACGGTTTTGACCCCAATAACAAAAACAAAAAATCAGAGTAGGAACGGAATTCAAAAGATAATGAAAAATATGCAAACCACACAAGAAGTTAACTGGTTTATCCTGGTTCATACCGCTAATAGCGATCCTACATCCAACCTCAGTCCCGAGAGCAATCCACTATGAAATCTTGATGAAATCAGTACAAGAACCCTTTTCTCACATGAAGATTACAAAGAACTTTCCCTACAAGCCTTTCCTCTCACTTTACTACAATTCACTCGTATTGCATAACATGAATGATAGATCGCGATTGCCCACCTATGCCTCCTATTTATAGACAAATTATGGCGGTAATTACAAGGATTAAACAAAAGAGAACACAATCTGTAATATACCCCTTATAATACTACATAAGTTAGACTTTCTAACTTAGTTAATTTCAGCCGCTTGATTCACCTGAGAATTCCCCTGATTTCTTCTAAATCTTCTAGGCTATACTCGATGCAACACACAACAAAGCATATGGATGAAGTATATCAAGTCTTGCAAGGAACTTCCGCTTTGCGTTGCTTTGATGTTTGTTTCGGTTCTGAAAATATTTTTAAAACTCGTAAATCCTTGCATAGATCCACACATAGTTGGTTTTTGGCCTCGGGCCGTCATTTCCTTTCAGCATCATCAATGTTAATTGTGAAGGCCTTGAACCGTGGAGATAACTTTGAATATCCCACAAAATTTGAAATAGGATGCTTTGTACACGATCTTACCCCTTAGAGCTATTGGGATATCAAGATCATCAAACCTATTGGAAGTAGCCTTTTTCATGTTGTCACTGCCCTTAGTTTCTAGACCTATCTATGGATCAGACATTGGGCTTGGCTGAGAGTCACGAGGCCTTCTAGAATATACCAAAAATGATTTATCCAAGGTTGAATTTTCTTGAATCCGGTCTTCTTAATCTCCCCTGAATTGGACACTGAAGTTTGAGTAGGAATAGGAGGTTCAAGGGCTGGTTCAATGATAGTAGGAGGTTTAGGATTTTGGATCATGGGTAGAGGCAAAATAGAGTTCCATTGTTCCTTTGCATTTGGCCTTTGTTCCATTAGAGGAGTTGTATGAAAAAATGGTTGATGTTCAAGGAAGGACAGATCATATGACACAATGAAATGTCTTGTAGAAGAATGGTGGCACTTGTAGCCTTGTTGAGTGGGAGAATAACCAACAAATATGCATTTATGGGCTTTAGGTTCAAGTTTAGATTGAGAGGGTTGATGTTTATGAATAAACACAATGCACCCAAAGACTTTTGGTGATAGGGAATTTAGAACCTGATTATAATGGATAGGAATCAAGTAGGAAGAAATATGGTTAATAAGGTAAGAAGAAGTAAGAACAACTTCTCCCTAGTGGCATTAGAGACTAAATTGGTGAACAAAATTGCCTTTACAGTCTTAAGAAGGTGGCAGTTTTTTCTTTCTGCCACCCCATTTTGTTGGGGATTGTAAGTGCATGAACTTTGATGAATGATCCCATGTTTAGTTAGATAATGATTGAATTCATTTGAGAAATATTCCCTACCATTATCTGAACTTAAAACATGGATTGAAGATTGAAAGACATTGTTGATCATTTGATGAAACCTTTTAAGTATAACATATGCTTTAGATTTGTCTTTCATTAGGAACACCCAACTAACTCTTGTGTGTTCATCTATGAATGTGATAAACCATCGAGTGTTGGTCAAATTAGAAGTCCTTGCTGCCCCAGATATCACTATGAATCAAATAGAATGGTTTTTTAGATTTATATGTATGAGATGGATAAGAAATTCTGGTTTTTTTTAGCAAGGATGCATTGCTCACAATGAAAGGAATGACTTCTTTTATTAATGAAAAGATAGGGATACAAGACTTTAAGATAATTGAAACTATGGTGTCCTAAATGCTAGTGCCAGACAAAGAAGTTTGGATTTGAGACCTAGATCCAAGGGACTCACCATTCTTTGAAATATAATAGAGGCCTCCTTTCTCCTCAGCATTGCCAATCATCTTCCCTAAAGATAGATCTTGAAATTCACAATAGGAAAGAAAGAATGTCACCAAACACTTCTCTTATTTGGTTAATTTACTTTCTGACAGTAGGTTGCACTTTAGATTAGGCACAAACAATACTGATTTCAGTTTGAGGCTTGCCACATTAATTGTACCTTTCCCTTGAGCCATGGTTGTGATACCATCAGCCATTGAGATTGGTAAACCTTGATCACAAGGTTCATAGGCTGACAGTACTTTCAAAGATCTAGTCATGTGATCTGAGGCACCTGTATCAATTATCCAGTAGTTTATAGGGAATTTGAAAGAGATTAGGGAGTGTATAGGTATACCTTGCTTAGCAAGAGACACTACTTGGTTAGGAGCTTCACTTGTCTCAGATTTGATCATCTTGGTTTGGCTTAATAGTTGTCGCAGCATCTCCAACTGATCTGCAGATAGAATCAGGTTGGTTGATTTTTCGGTTTCTACTTCTCCTCCATAGGTTGCTTAATTTCCCTTCCTTTGATTTCTAGGCTTCCAGTTTGCTGGTTTTCCATGAATTTTCTAGCAAGTTTCCTTTGTGTGATACAACTTATTGCAGTGATCACACCAAGATTTATCCTTTTGTGGATCTCCTTTGGATGGATTAGATGTTTTTATCCTTGTGGAGACCAATGTTGATGTTTGTAAATTTGCATTAGAATTGGTTACACCTAAAGGATTAAGCATCACTTTTTTTCTGCTTTCTTCTCTTCTTACTTCTACAAAGACTTCCCTTATTGATGGAAAGGGTTTGGTTCCAAGTAACCTCCTTCTTACTTCATCAAGATCAGAATTTAGACCATGCAAAAAATCAAACATTCTCTCTTTTTCTATCATCTTTTCATAGTTCTTTCCATCTTTAGCACACTCCCATTTAATCCCATGGAGTAGATCCATCTCTTGCCACAATTCAGTTATGGCATTATAATATTTAGGGACTGAACTATTACCTTGCCTTCTTGTCCAGATAATAGAACGAATCTGGAAGCTTAGGGTAGTGTTCTCTATGTCCGAGTAGATTTCTTGCACAGCTTGCCAAATCTCTTGGGTTGTCTTGTAGAACAAGTAGGTCCTTCCAATCTTTGGCTCCATAGAATTGACTAACCATGCTATTACAATGGAGTTTTCAGCCTCCCACACACCATAATTTGCTAAATCAGTGCTTGACTTAGAAACCGTCCCATTTAGATATCCAATCTTGCCTTTTCCCCGGATCACCAACAAAACTGACTGGAACCATTCTCTGAAGTTGGTTCCATTCAGCTTATGCTGAGTGATTTGGAGAGAATGATTATTGAGAGTGATCGGAGGTTGTGGGACTTGAGTATTCCTTGTTGCAGATGGTAGATTGGTGGAAGTTTCACTCGCTGGAATATCGTGAATTTATAGAGTTCTGCCAATTGTAGGAGAAGAGAACTAAGTGGAAAAACTGTCACGGAATTGTGGCTCTGATACCATGAAAAGTAAACTTACTGGAAGTTTAATGAATGGAATGACTTCCATGAATATCATTGAACCGTGGTATGCAGATATATACACAAAGTTTCCTAAGAAAACTCCTAGTATTTAAGACTAGATTACATTCCTAATATTTAGGTATAGATTACAACAACATACTTTAGATTAAGATCAATTTTAAACTAAGATTTCCTTATCTGATTTTAAGGAATATCCTTACCCTTCCAGCTAGATATCTCCTTCATCTTTATCTTTAATATCTTTTCTTGTTATCCTCTCGACCATAACTTAAATTTTTTCCTTTATCTTCTCCAACAATATCAATTGAAGCACTTTGCATCAAAGACACACATCTACAAAATGCTGAATTCCTGCACTTGGGGGGAGGGGAGAAATAGAGTGTTGGAAGATCAGAAGATTCAAATCAAATCTAGGAGATTTATTCTGTTTGCTTTTTTTCAGTATTTCCTTTCTCAATTTGTTTCCTCTTTTGTGTCATTTCGTAGTTTAGAGATTGAGGAGTCATTTGTTTCCAAATTAACTGCTTAATCTTTGCTTCCCTCTATCTATATATTGTTCTTGAATCCAATGAATGAATTATCGATGGTATTATTTTTTAATATACCTGTTGGAGAAAATAAAGGAAAAGCAGCCGAGAAAATAAGGGATCGTGACCAGCTTGAAGAGATAAAGATATGCTCTATCATAAGAGAAATTCTAATCCTTATTTATCCTAAAATTAGAGATTATTGTTGTTGTAATCTATACCTAAAAAGTAGGAAATTATCTAGTCCTATATTTTAGGAGATTTTTTAGGAGATCATGTGTATAAATTAATCCTTTATGTTTCAATAAGTTTTATGGAAGTAGTTTCCAGTCAAGGAACTTCCGATCCATCTATTTCATCATGGTATTAGAGCTCCAGGTTTCATAGCAAGGTGGTCCTCTCATTTTTTTTTTTTCTTATCTTTCAGTTGGTCTTATTCTGTAAGTTCTTGATATGGCTGAGGATTCATCAGCTAGTAGAACTTCTACCCCCCAACCAACTGTTACTCGAGTCTCTCAGGTTCCTCAACCTACAACCATTCTTGAAAATCATGCTCTCCAAATCACTCAACATAAACTAAATGGAACCAACTTCAGAGAGTGGTTCCAATCTATGTTGCTGGTAATCCGCGACAAGGGCAAGATTGGATATCTCAATGGAACGATCTCTAAGCCAAGTGCTGATTCAGAAACGTAAAGTATATGGGAAGCTGAAAACTTGATAGTTATGGCATGGCTGGTCAACTCCATGGAGCCTAAGATTGGAAGAATTCATTTATTGTACCAAACAACCCAATAAATATGGGAAGCCGTGTATGAGATCTACTCAGACATGGAGAATACTGCACAAAGCTTCCAGCTACGTTCCACTCTTTGAACAACACAACAAGGTAATAATTTGGTGACTGAGTATTATAATACATTAACCGAATTATGGCAAGAAATAGATTTGTTTCATGAGATTGAATGGAAGTGTGTTGAAGATGGAAAGAAGTATGAAAAGATGATAGAAAAGAGAGAGTTTTTGATTTTTTACATGGTTTAAACTCTGATCTTGATGAGGTGAAGGGGAGATTGCTTGGAACAAAACCCTTCCCAATGATAAAGGAAGTGTTTGCAGAAGTAAGGAGAGAGGAAAATCGGAAAAGGTAATGCTCAATTTCTCAGGGGTTATTAATTCTGATGTATCTGCTCAGTCATCAGCATTAGTAATGTTGAGGTCAAGAACTTTCGGTCCACCTAAAGGTGAGCCATTGAAAGACAAACCTTGGTTTGATCATTGCTAAGCCATATCATACCAAGGAAACTTCCTGGAAGATTCATGGGAAACCATCAAATTGGAAGCGTAGAAACCTACGAAAGGGATCGTAAGCAGCCTATCGAGGAGAGTCAGAAGCTGGAAAAACAACAAATTTTACTATATCGACAGAACAATTGGAGATGCTACAACAACTTTTACGCCAAACTAAGGAAACAAAATCAGAGACAAGTTAAGGATCTAATCCGGTAGCATCTCTTGCTAAGCAAGGTATATCTAAACACTCACTAATCTCATTTAAGTTCCCTATAGATTGCTGGATACTTGACACAAGAGCCTCAGACCACATGATCGGTTCTATGTAATTGCTATCAATTTATGAATCATTTGATCGAGGAATACCAGTCTCTATTGCTTATGGTACTACAACTGTGGGCGAAGGGAAAGGCTTAGCCAAAGTAGCAGGCTTAACCCTAATATCAGTGTTATTTGTGCCCAATCTAAAGTACAACTTACTGTCTGTAAGTAAGCTGACAAAACAACATTAGTGTGGTAATTTTTTCTTCTTCTGGTTGTGAATTTCAGGTTCAATTTTCGGGGAAGATGATTAGCAGTGCTGAGGAAGCAAGAGGCCTTTACTATGTTACAAAGAATAGTTAGTCTACTAGATCTAACTCCCAACCAACAACCTCTTTGTCTACTGTTTTAGATTCTACAGTTATGCTGTGGCATAAGCGTTTAGGGCACCCTAATTTTCATTATCTCAAGACTTTGTATCCCTCCCTTTTCATCAATAAAGCAATCATTCTCTTCCTTGTGAGCAGTGTATTCTTGCTAAACAAACTAGAATTGCTTATCCTTCTCATGCATATAAGCTAACAAAACCATTCTACTTGATTCATAGTGATATTTAAGGACCCGTAAGAATATCTAATTTAACAAACACTAGGTGGTTTATTACTTTCATTGATGACAACACAAGGGTTAGTTGTGTATTCTTGATGAAAGATAAGTCTGAAGCTTACGCTACATTCAAATAGTTTCATCAAATGGTTCAGAATGTTTTCCAGTCCTCTATCCATGTGTTACGTTTCGATAACGATAGAGAATATTTTTCCAATGAATTTACCAATTATCTAACTAACCATGGAATTATCCATCATAGTTCATGCCCCTATAATCCTCAATAGAATGTTGTGGCAGAACGAAAGAACCGCCATCTCCTTGAAATTGTTAGAGCACTGCTATTCACTAATTCAGTCCCTAATGCCTATTGGGGGGAGGCTGTTCTCACATCTTCTTACCTCATTAATAGGCTTCCGTCCAAAGTCCTTTCTTTTAGAACACCTTTAAGTGTTCTCCTTGATTCCTTTGCTCACTACAAATGTGCCTTAAACTCTTTCCCACAAAAAAATTTCGTGTGTACTGTATTTGTTCACAACAACTCAATTTCTCAGTCCAAGCTTGATCCTAAGGCCCTTAAATGTGTGTTTGTTGGGTATTCTCTTACTCAACAAGGTTATAAATGCTATAATCCATCTACTAAACGGTTATAGTGTCATGTGATGTCTTCTTTCTTGAAGACCAACCTTTCTTTTCCATCTCTCATTCTGATTCAAGCACAACTTGAGCAGAACAATGGGACTCTGTTTTCCCTCCTCACCCGTTCCAAAGTCTTGAATCCTCTTCTATCCTTGAATTAGTCCCTGAATCGTGTTTTCCAACTCCCAGTTCATGTAATACCCCAAGAGCCCAGAGAAGGGTAGTATATATCGAGGATAAGTAAGGAAGGAAACAACGCCACCTGGATATCTTTTGGGCTGAATGTAGGCAAAAAACTCCCGAGTTAAGCGTGCTTGAGCTGGGGAAGCTCAAGGATGGGTGACCCCCTGGGAAGTTCGCTTAGGCTCATTAAGATAAGTTGTTTCAGTCCTTCCTATTGCTCGATACAAGATGTTACAGGTGGTATCAGAGCCAACCCTTGGTGAAGGCGGTTCGATGAGGGCGGGGAGTGGCGTTGGGGCTCGAGGGCTTATACAAGGAGCGACTCCTAGATGGCAGTCCCCTAAGGGGAAAAGATCTAGGACCAGTTGTTAGGTCACATGACGAGGACGTCATGTGCTCAAGGAGGGAAGAATGTAATACCCTAAGAACCCAGAGAATGTTAGTATATATCGAGGATAAGTAAGGAAGAAAACAACACCAGCTGGATAGCTTTTGGGTTGAATGTAGGCAAAAAACTCCCGGGTTAAGTGTGCTTGAGCTGGGGAAGCTCAAGAATGGGTGACCCTCTAGGAAGTTCGGGTAGTCTCATCAGGGTAAGTTGTTTCGGTCCTTCCTATCGCTCGATGCAGGATGTTACAGGAAAATTCACTAATTTAATTTATTTTATTCTTTCATTATTTTCATAAATACCCCCAAATAAAATTATTAATTGCCTTAATTTCCTATTTCCTCAAAACAACATAATTATTATTTTTTCTTAAATCTCCAAAATTCGGGATGTTACAGTTCAGTGTCTAATTCAGGGGGAGATTAAGCATACCAGATTCAAGAGTATCCAACCTTGGATAAACCACTCTTTGCATATTCTAGAAGGCCTTGTGACCCTCAGTCATATCCAACATCTGATGCAGAAGTTGGTTCAGAAATAGAAAGTGCTGACAATATACAGGAGGCTGAGGCTACTTCTAATGAGGAGGATCTTTTTCTTGATGTTCCTATAGCCATACGGAAGGGAGTAAGGTCATGTACACAGCATCCGATTGCTAACTATGTGGGATATTCTAAACTCTCTCCACAATTCCAAGCATTCAACATGAGTATAGAGGAAGTGGTTATTCCCAAAGACATAAATCATGCATTGCAAGATGAGAGGTGGAAGGAAGCAGTGATGAATGAGATGCAAGCCTTGAGACTAATAACACATGGGATATAGTAGATTTACCGGCTGTAAAGAAAGTTGTGGGAAGCAAATGGGTGTTCACAGTCAAATATCACTCAAATGGGAGTATTGATAGGTATAAGGCAAGATTAGTAGCCCAAGGGTTTACCCAAACCCAAGGACTCGATTATGAGGAGACGTTTGCTCCCGTTGCCAAACTAAACTCTATTCGAGTGTTGATTTCAGTAGCTGTGAACCCAGATTGGAAGTTGCACCAGCTGGATATCAAGAATGCATTCCTACATGGAGAGTTGGAAGAGGAGATCTATATGAGGATACTCCTTGGGTTTGCGAAAGAAGACACAAGAGGGAATGTTTGCAAATTGAATAAATCACTATATGGCCTAAAGCAATCACCAAGGGCTTGGTTCAAAAGATTTAGTGATACTATTATTCAGTTGGGATATACACAATGAAAGGCCCATCATACCATGTTTACAAAGGTGAAAGAAGATGGCAAGAGGGCTGTCCTTATTGTATATGTTGACGACATAATCAATACAGGAAATAATGATCTCGAAATTGAACGGTTAAAGAACAAGATGAGAGTTACTTTTGAGGTAAAAGATTTGGGGGAATTAAAGTATTTTTTGGGCATGGAAGTAGCCAGAAGCAAGGCTGGTATCTGCATATCTCAAAGAAAATATACACTTGATTTGTTAAAAGAAACGGGCAAGTTTGGGTGCAACCAACCAATACACCATTTGAGCCTAATTGGAAGAATAAAGGAGACAACAAGCAGGATTATCCAGTAGACAAGGGCAGATATCAGTGTTTGATGGGAAAACTGATCTACTTATCCCTTACTAGACTTGACATTACATATGTTGTGAGCATAATAGGCCAATTCATGCATGCTCCCAAGAAAAGACATCAAGAGGCAACTTATCATATACTTAGGTACCTCAAAGGGACACCAGGGACAGGACTCCTATTTAGAAAAAGCCAAAACAGAGGAATTTGTGGATACTGATTGGGCTGGTGCTATAGAGGATAGTAGGTCTACATCCTGGTTTTGCACAAGATTTTGGGGGAATTTAGTAACCTGGAGGAGCAAAAAGCAATCGATAGTGGCAAGAAGCAGTGCCGAAGCAGAGTTTCGAGTGATTGCACAAGGAATATGTGAGCTGATTTGGGTAGAAAGAATAATGGAAGATTTACAACTACCAATATCCTCACCAAAGATGCTATATTGTGATAGCAAATCGACTATTGGCATTGTCAACAATCCGGTCCAACATGACCGGATGAAACATGTAAGGATCGACTGACATTTTGTCAAGGAAGAATTATAAAGAGGAGAGTTAAGCCTAACCTATATACCTACCAAAAATCAAGAGGCAGATATCCTTACTAAAGCCATGAATAAGTAAGGGTTTGAATCCATTAGAGGCAAGTTGGGAATGATAAATACCTATCCACCAGCTTGAGGAGGAGTGTTGGAGAAAATAAAAGAAAAGCAGTCGAGAAGATAAGGGATCGTGACTAGCTTGAAGAGATAAAGATATTCTCTATCATAAGAGAAATTATAATCCTTATTTATCCTAAAATTAGAGATTATTGTTGTTGTAATCTATACCTAAAAGATAGGAAATTATCTAGTCCTATATTTTAGGAGATTTATTAGGAGATCATGTGTATAAATTAATCCTTTATGTTTCAATAAGTTTTACGGAAATAGTTTCCAGTCAAGGAACTTCTGATCCATCTATTTCATCAATACCTATTAATTTCATGGTATTAGAGCATGATTGCGATAAACCCTAGCTGTCTAGGTTTTGATCCTCCATCGCCGTCCAGGTTCTGAAAACCTAGCCGTCCAACACTGTTGTGACCAACCCTAGCTGCTCCCAGGCCAGCCATCCAACGTCACTGTGGTCAACCCTAGTCGACTAGGCCAATTGTCCAACATTGCCATCCACTGTTGAATGAAAACCAGATTTGGCCTCATGGCGGACATCCCTCCACCGCTGACCAACATGGAGTTTGCGGACACCTTGTCCAATCATATCCCAAATCCTAACCCGATCACTCCTTCCAATCCAACGAGTTTTATTTAATCTGTTCCAAGCTTCCAGATCTCCAACTTTAATCCCTCCACTATTCAAATCACCCAACACAAAATAAACGAGTTGAACTTCCGTGAGTGGTTCCAGTTGGTTCTTCTAGTAATCAAATGGGCTACTTAGCTAGTGAAATTGCTGCTCCACCTACAACTGATCTGGCATTTAAGACGTGGGAGGCTGAAAATTCCATAGTCATGTGTGGCCGATCAACTCCATGGAATCGAAAATAGGTAGGACATACCTATTCTTCAACTTAGCCATGAGATCTAGATAAAAATTCAAGAAATGTACTCCGATCTCCAAAATTCTGCCCAGTGCTTTGAAATTCGCTCAGCCTTCGTAATACTCTGCAAGGAAATAGGCCAATCACTGAATACTTCAGCATTTTAATTGAGTTATGACGAGAAATGGAGTTGTTCTTGTTGGAGAAGATAAAGGAAAAGAAAAATTGATTCAAAGCTGTGAACGAGTAGATAAGGAGATGAGGTTGTTATGAGAAAAGATTGGAGAAGTTCAAAATAAGAGGATAAAGGAAAGAGAGGATAAAGCAGTGTTTCAAAAATAGATGTGGGAATCCAAGTTCAAAGTTATTCTAATATGTAATATATTGTTATTTAAATTTGTTGTAATATATTCCTGTAATTTAGGAGAGTTTTTAGGATATTTTGTGTATATATAGTTCACCCTATGGATCAATGAAGCGTGAGGAAAAATATTTTATTTCTCCCATTTATTTATCAGTTCTATACAATCAAATGGAAGTGTTTCAATGATGGTATAATGTATAACCAAATGTTGGAGAAAGAAAGAGTGTTTGATTTCCTTCAGGGGCTTAACAAGGAACTAGATGAAGTTAGAAAGCGTATTCTTGGGATAAAGCCATTGCTGTCAATCAAATAAGCGTTTGCCATGGTAAGAAGGGAAGAAACTCGGAGGAAGGTGATGTTGGGCACAAATCCAATGGGGGAAGAGGCCCAACTTGGATCTGCCCTCCTCACAAATTGAGGAGATGTGAACAGTCACTCCCAAACCTAATGCCATAAGGAGAAAAAATCTTGGTGTGAACACTGTCACAAGCCGTACCACACAAAAGAAACATGCTGGCACATTCGTGGGAAACCTGCGGATTTGAAACCTAGAAGTTAATGAAGGCAAAATGCCTCTGCACATGAAGCAGAGACCACTGGAGAACAAAAAAGGCAAGCTGCAACCCCTTTTATCGATGAGCAAATGGAGATTTTGAAGAACCTACTAACTTAATCTAGATCGAAATTGCTTGCTCCTTCTACCTCTGCTGTAAATGTCTCACAAAACGGTAATACTCAATCATCCCTCTTGTCAAAACAAGAAAATACCAGTGAATGGATTGTTGATTTAGGGGGGCCTCTGAGCACGACTGGGACATCCACCCTCTTCTCTTCATCTAGACAGTGTGATGGAGAGGTAAAAATTACTGTGGTTAATGGGAGCTCTTCGATTGTTGCTGGGATTTGAAATCTAAACCTATTCGGGTTAAATCTAAAATTTGTCCTTCATGTCCTGAGCTTACAACATGCTCTCATATCTTCTAGTAAGTTAACTAAAGGTCGACATTGTGCAGTAACCTTTTTTCCTGCTCATTGTGAATTTCAGGATTTGTCTACGGGGATGATGATTAGCAATGCTGAGGAACGAAATGGCATTTATTACTTTTCTTCTTCTCCTTCAAGATTGGATTCGTTAAAAAAATTCTATTTGTCTAGTTTTTTAGATTCCAATGTCTTCCTTTGGCATAATCGTTTTGATCATCCCAATTTTAATTATTTGAAGTACTTGTACTTGAATCTATTTATCAACAAAGATGTTTCTTATTTCAATTGTGAGCATTATATTTTTGCTAAACAAGCTTGGAAACATCATCTAGACCACTTTTATCATGCATCCAAACCATTTCATCTCATCCACAGTGACATTTGGGGACCAGCTCGCTTGCCAAATAGTATTGGAGCTCGATGGTTTATTCCTTTCATAGATGACCATATATGTGTGTGATGGATTTGTCTTTTGAAAGAAAAATCTGAAACAAACACCATATTCAAATAGTTTCATAAACTTGTCACCAATCTATTTCAGTTATCTATTCAAATTCTTCGTTCTAACATTAGCAATGAACATTTCTCCCATGAATTCAATGACTATCTTGTTGAACATGGTATTCTTCATTAGAGCTCTTGTCCCTATACTCCTAAATAGAATGGTATTGCTGAGCGGAAAAATCGTTATATTCTTAACGTTGCATGTTCCTCATGTTCACCACTAATGTTTTGAACCAGTTTTGGGGTGAAGCTGTTCTAATTGCTACCTATCTTATCAACCATCTTCCATCCAAAACCCTTCATTTCCAAACTCCCCTCGGTTGTTTGAGCCAAGCATTTCCTTATGTCTAGCTCCTTGATTCCCTTCCTCCAAAAATTTTTGGGTGCACTGTCTTTGTCCATAACCCCTATCCTACTTGAGGAAAACTTGATTCAAGGGCTCATAAATGCATCTTTCTTGGCTACTCTCATTCTCAAAAAGGGTGTAAGTGCTATTGCCCTACTTCTAGACACTTCTATATCTTCTCCGATACCACCTTTTTTGAAAAAACCCTTCTTCCCCAATGCTTCTCTTCAGGGGGAGATCTCAACCGAAGAAAATCATTGGGATCTATCTATTTCTCGTCCAATCTCCCTTCCTTTGCCTAACCCAATACCCTGAGACCTCCTTGTCTAACAATCTATACATGAACCCAGACTAGTGACTGGTTAAGGGGGAGAAGCTGAAAAAACATCCTAAGAGGAACTTATAGTTTACTATGGAAGAGTTCCTTTGCAAAGCAAACCACCAGATTCAGAGCCAAATCTAGGGGAAGACACACAGTTTGGGGAAGGTAAGTGTATGATTGATGATCTTGATGTGCCTATTGCCCTAAAGAAAGGAGTAAGGTCATGCACCCCATATCCCATATCCAGTTATCTTACTTACTCTAAACTCTCTCCAAAGTACAAGGATTTTACCTTAAAACTTGACCATGTGGAGATTCCTAATAACATGTAGGAAACCCTTCAGGATTAAAAGTGGAGAGTAGTTGTAGTGGAGGAAATGACAGCATTGAATGAGAACAAGACTTGGGATATTGTTCCTCTTCCCGAAGGAAAGAAGGCTGTGGGGTGTAAGTGGATCTTTACCACAAAATTGAATGCTAATGGGAATATAGATAGATTCAAGGCAACTTAGGGGTACACTTAAACTTATGGTATAGACTACGAGGAAACATTTGCTCCTGTTGTCAAGTTGAATTCCATTAGAGTCCTTATTTCTCTTGTTGCCAATCTGGATTGAGATTTACACTAGATGCATGTAAAGAATGCATTCCTGAATGGAAGCTTGGAAGAAGAGATATATATGAAACTTCCTCCAAGGTTCGAAAAGGACAGAGCAAGCATGGTGTGTAAACTCAAAAAATCCTTATATGGTCTGAAGCAATTCTCCAGAGCTTGGTTTACTCGATTTAGTACAATTATGAAGTAGTTCGATTACACTTAAAGTCAGGCTGACCATACTCTATTTGTGAAAGAGTCCCAAGGATGAGAGAATGGCTATACTTATAGTCTATGTAGATGATATGGTGATTACTAGGGATGACGCGCATGGAATTTTTAGACTTAAAGGTAAATTGCAGGCAAAATTGAAAGTAAAAGACCTTGGGCATCTACAATACTTTCTTGGGATGGAAATTGCTAGAAGTAAGAAAGGCATTTTTACTTCTTAAAGGAAGTACACCCTTTATTTGCTAAAGGAGATAGGGAAACTAGGGTGCAAACTTGTAGGGACTCCCTAGACCGAAATTGGAAGCACAAAAATTACTGAAAAGGATCCTCCAGTTGAAAGAGAGAGATACAACACCTTGTGGGGAAGCTGATTTACTTATCTCTCACTACACCTGATATTGCTTACAGTGTCAATGTGGTAAGTCAATTCATGCATGCTCTCACAAAAAGACATTTAGGAGCAGTGAGTCAGATTCTTTGCTACCTAAAGAGTACTCTGGGGAAGGGTCTACTTTTCAGGAAAAATGACTAATGGAGCGTCCAGTGCTATGCAAATGCAGATTGGGTAGGCTCAATTGAAAACACAAAATCCACTATTGGGTATTGCCCAAAAGTATGAGAAAATTTGGTGACCTAGAGAAGCAAGAAACAAATAGTGGTTGCAAGGAGTAGTGTTGAGGTTGAATACAGGACAATTGCTCAAGGAGTCTGTGAATTAATCGAGATTAGTACGGTACTACAAGACCTATCTATTCCTGTTGACTTATCAGAATGCTAAGAGATCTGCTCAGATTAGGAATGATTTCTAATTATCATTTAGGAATCTTTCCTAATTATTTCCATATGTATCTTAGTGTATATTTCGTTCTTTGTGTTTTAATTTGTTTCCTTAGAGATAGTTTCCTTTTTGATAGTTTCCATTTTTGATGTAATCTCTCCCTCTATAAGAGGACTTCTGTATCCATTTAGAATTTAGGATGAAAGTATAATTCTGAATTCCTACATGGTATCATAGCCTTTCCCTTCCCTTCTAAAATTTTCGAAACCCTAATAGTGCCTTCATTGCACTTCTTTGCGTTGAACTCCTCTGGGGTTTCAGCCTAGCCTTAATTGTTGTTTTGTTCTCTAGCAGTTCTGTTCCAGCTGCACTTCCAGTATCCTTTTCGAAACTCAATGTGGGACCCCTTTCCCGGATACCCCGGCCAAGCCGAAGAACCAGAGCGAGGGCCCGCACGAGGGGAAAAGAAACAAAATAGAAACCACCCTAACCTGCCAGACATGCTCAACTAGGATCATCCATACTCATACATAAGAAACAACAGTGGAAGCATAATACATCCTAGGTATGCATAAAAAGATAACCAGTCACAGAGTTACATGGCATATAGATGCACATATACAAAATCGTGCCAAGCACTCAAAAGTTAAATGTCTATGGCACAACACTACAAGATACACACACCAAAACAGGATCTGCTAGGACTGCCTTGTACACCACCTATCAAAATAGCTCAAGGACCGCTAGCCTCGCCCCCATACTTAGCCTTGCCCTTACCTGGAATGAAGAGGAACAAGAGTGAGTCACAAGACTTAGCAAGCATATAAGAAATGAAAGGCTGATAAGAGTATGAAAACTAAAGAGTAATCCACACCCCACGTGCCATAACCATACATCACATGTCCATGAATCACATGACAGATATACAAAAAGGCAGCATAATAAGATATGCACATGCTGGTCCTTAGGGCCCACATAAGACACTTGGCACTCAAGTCCCTATCACAAACTTGCTGCTGCCTTGAAAGGCAGCTGAACCTGTAACTTGAGTCGAAGCTTTCTTGAGTGGGAGCGACCAACACTCGTCTCTGCAACTAGAGCCAAAGCTGAAACTGGAGTCGAAGCTAATACTGGAGCCGAAGCTGTAACTCGAGCCAAAGCTCGCTTGGCACACTAGACGTCAGAGAAACGTCCACACACACCCACACGGCGCCAGTAAACATGCAATGCGCAAATATAATGCAGTGGCATAATGAGCATAAACAATGATACAAAGCCCCCATAAGCCATGCATCAAGCCTTGCTTGCCCGCCCATATAGGAAATCACATACAATGCAGTGTTCGTGTATAATGCAGAGGCATAGTGAGCATAAACGATGATACAATAAAGCCCCCATAAACCATGTATCAAGTCTTGCTCGCCCCGTAAGGAAGACACATATAACGTAATATGCTCGTGGCCAAGCACACAAGTCTCATGGAAACCCCCAAATGCATATCTCATGCCCCCGACAAGCATTAAAATATTAAATACAGTGTAAACTCAATAATCTCTAACGTGGGAGCCACATGCTGAAACCTACCCCATATGTAGCGTTAGCTTCATTCCACAAAGGAATAGGAGAGGAAACTAGCTCTCCATTGAAACAAGAACAAAATCCAATTTACTATTCACGACCAAGTTACTATTCACGTCCCGGTTACTATTCATCAAAACTTATCCCGACCGATCGTCGTTTTAACCGTACTACTATTATTTACATAGCAATACATATTACTAATATTATTTACTATTATTATTTACAAATAATAACAACAATAGTGGTAATATTAATAATATTATTCACAATAACAATAACAATAGTAGTAATAACAATAATAATATTAGATATTATTAAAATTCCCCCCACCCCTTGCACTCACACACGGTGAACCTTAGCATACACAACTATCTCACATTATTATTTTATTCTGTCAATAAACATATACTCCACTTATGTATTATTAAAGCCCTTCTCTTACATTCATGGCAAACCACAACTCACTGCTACCTCATACATACATATATATAACATTCCTTTGTTTATCACCTCATCACGCCCAATTCAATCAGTGTCCACACTCCAAAACTAAATGAACACTAAGACACACATGGTGACAAACTCACATATATATAACTACACACGGTGACAAACTCACACACAGTGATATTCACACACCCACACACTGCGTTTATGTATATATAAATCGGCACACTCACAGTAACACACACTCACACGGACAAGGTAATATATACTCTCACGCACACAGTGAGCTCACTCCTTGCACACAGTACACTAGCATATACATATACTTGCTCACCATGGCTATCATAACGAGAAGCTTAGCAAAATCCCTCACAGTGGCCTTCCCGAGAATTGATGCATCGAAAATTAAACTTATGGATAACACTGCACAGGGCCACTACACTCATGTATAAATATAGCCATCCATCGAGACCCACTGCAACATATGAACATATACATACATATTAACCAAACATAAGCCTACTCAGCCAACATGATCTTACATATATATATTCGTGAACCAATCGAAACACACAGAATTACAGCCCACCCGCATGCAAATATATATATTGATAACTGTACAACCACTCAAACGCACAGCTCACGGCCTACGAACGGAATAATAGTGCTTCAAGGAGGAGAGAAGGGGAAGGGGCTTGCATAATCCATGAAAGAGAAGAAGAAGGAACTTGCATAAGCAAGGAAAGGGAATGGGAATGCTTGCTTGATACGCGAAGAGGAAAACCACCTGCCAAACTCTTCTCCTTCTTCTTATGCAACTCTCTGTAAACTCCTCCCATTCTCTCTTTATCTCTCTAAATATATAGGCAAGGCAAGAGACAAATAGAAATGGCTAACATGCGTGCCCGACTGCAAAAGCCTCTACCACCACTCTAAAGTCAAGAAAATGGTATCTGCAACTTGCTTCTAGAAAAACGCACTCACTGGATTTAAGAAGATACCCGGATGCCCGGCCCAGATCTGGATTTGAGAGGGTTTAATAAAAAACGGAGGGTTCTGGATAGATTCGACATCCTTGCGAATTTCGGGCATAACTCTCTCGTCCGAGCTCCGATTGAAGTGATTCAAGATGTTATGGAAAGACAAGAGACAGATCTATAACTTTTATGCTTTATGTTTTGAGCGATTCGGGCTTAATCACGGTCTAAATTTAGCTTCAAAGTGGAAACAGAATGCTGGAGTGCAACGTTTACGAAATTCTGGGCAGCTCCAACACATCGTAGTAATTTGGCCATAACTCTCTCATCTAAGCTCCAATTGGGGTGATTCAAGGCGGTATGGAAAGCTAAGAGAAATATCTACAACTTTCATGTTTTGGGTTTTTAGAGATTCGAGCTATATTAGGGTCAAAATCGGGTTGAAATGCAAAAACCACACACTGGAAATATGGGCAATCCGAATCACATACACCCAATTCGAATCACTCTCTCCAAATTCGAATCAATCACTCTCAATTCGGATCACACTCACAAAACTCAAAATTTCATCCAATTTAGCCTTTATTTGGATCACTCACTATCCTGTTCGAATCATACTCACAAACACTTGGCTATAATTAAATTCATTCGGATACTCCAAACATATACGCAACACTTAATTAATAAACACCAAAAATAATATTTTAAACATCAAGGCTAACCAATTCAACCACAAGGCATGACACTATTATTTAACTAAATTCGGCTCATTACACTCAATCTTCTTAAGACATGTCTGAGATATCAGAGGCGACTTCGGTCATTACCACTGCTGAATCCTATCCTAGTGATCAACAACCAATGAGAGGGGTGATCTGCCTTGGATGCATCCTTCCTACTGACTTGATGGGCAAAACTTCTTGCAATGGTCTCAGCTTGTGAGCACATTCCTCAAAGGCCGAGGAAAGCTAGGCCACCTGAGTGGAACTCTTCCAAAAGATTCAAACCCATCCTTCACAGCATGGGAAATTGAAGATTCATCAATCATGTCATGGCTTTGGAGTGCCATGCAGCTGGAGGTAAGTAAAAACTTTATGTTTTTAACGTCAGCTAGGGACATTTGGGAGACTGTGAGGCAAACCTATTCTAAAGTTCAAGATGCCTCGGTGATTTTTGATGTTAAGACTAAGATTATTAGGACAAGGCAAGGGGCATCCACTGTAACATAATATTATAATAAAATGAAGGGGATGTGGCTAGAACTAGATCATTATCAAAACATCAAGATGGAGTGTAGCAATGATGCTGTCAAACTTAAACAAATTCAAGAAAGGGACAAGATTGTAGAGTTTTTAGCAAGGATTAATCCAGAATATGATCAAGTGAGGATCCAAGTGCTTGGTAGGGAAAAATTACCTACTCTTAATGAGGTTTTTTCCATTGTTCGAAGTGAGGAAAACAAAAGGATGGCTATGCTAGGAGATCACAGTGTTGAAGGCTCAGCCATGGTGTCAAGCCATAGAGATGGATCTCAGTTTAAAGCAAGAAAGGCAGAAAATTCGTGAAAAAATTCAGGACGAGAAGGTCTGTGGTGTAGTTATTTCAAAAAACCTAGGCATACTAAGGATAACTGCTTCAAACTCCATTGCAAAGAAGATGTGCTAAGCAGGATAGGCGGATTTAAGAGTCGTTCGCCCAGGACTCAAGCCTATTTTTCCAGCATAGATCAGGGGATGCTGAACTAGCAGGTAAAACTTAATCTATTGGTGCTGATATTTCACAATTGAATGTAGAAGAGATGAACAAACTCAAGAATTTCCTCAAAACTCTCCAAGATGGAGCCTGTTCACTTGCTAAGCAAGGTAAATTCGCCAATTCTGAGTGTTTTTCTGCCTTTAAAACTGCTGGGAATATCAATTGGGTCCTTGATTCAGGAGCTACTGATCACATGACCCCTCACGTAAATTCCTTTGACACTTATCAATCTCTTGTTAGCCCTAAACAGATTGTTTTATTGCTAATGGAACTATTGTTCCTATTGCTGGCCAAGGTACAATTAAATTCAGCCCTCTGTTAACAGCCAAACAAGTTCTTCATGTCCCACAGTTAGCTACCAATCTTATATCTATTCACCAACTAACCAAAGAATTAAATTGTCGTGCCATCTTCTATCCTCATATGTGTGAATTTCAAGACATGACCATGGGGAAGATGAGTGGTGTGGCTGACGAGCGCAATAGGTTGTATACCTTACACAAGGCAAGCCGTTCTACAGGGAAGCAGCAGCCTGCCATTGCTTGTTCATCTCATTTTGTTTTAGCATCCAACACCATTTGGCTTCAACATTATAGATTAGGTCATCTGCCTTTTCCTTTATTAAAAGCTATGTTTCCTCATTTGTTTAAATCTTTAGATCTTAGGATGTTTCAATGTGATGTGTGTGTGCTGTCCAAACACCATAGGGTGTCTTATCCTATGAGCAACAAATTGTCATCTAAACCTTTTTCCCTAGTTCATTTAGATGTTTGGGGACCATCCAAAATTCCAAACTGTTCTAGGGCTCGGTGGTTTGTTTCCTTTATTGATGACTGTACTTTCATGTGTTGGGTATTTCTTTTGAAAGAAAAGGCTGAAATTGGCACAATCTTACCTTATTTTTGCAAAATGGTATCCACACAATTTGGTACTCCTGTCCAAAAATTTAGAACTGATAATACTAAAGATTATTTTAATAATTAGTTGAATTCTTTCTTTCAACATGAGGGTATTGTTCAAGAGTCTTCCTGCGTAGACACTCTACAACAAAATGGAGTAGCAGAGCGGAAGATGAGACATCTCATTAATGTGGCTCGGACACTCCTTCATCACACTCATGTTGCTAAAACCTATTGGGGTGAAGCCGTTTTAACCGTGGCCCATGTCATCAACCGCGTTCCCTCCAAAGTCCTAAATCACCGTAGCCCATTCGAGTGCCTATCCTCTTTTTTTCCTGATTACTATTTGCATACTCCTCTTCCTCTTCGTGTGTTTGGTTGTGTGTGCTTTGTTCATATCCCCAAAATACATCGGGATAAGCTTGATCTTCTTGCCCTTCGGTGTATCTTCCTAGGGTATTCTCCAACCCAAAATTGTTACAAGTGCTATCACCCTCCAACTTGGGAGTTCTTTGTATCCAAAGATGTCTTTTTCTTTGAATCTCAGCCATTCTTTGGTTCTCCAGACCTTAGTCCTTAGGGGGAGACTCAAGGAATTGAGGACTAAGACTCATTTGAAATTTTTCCTATCCTAACACTAACTCCTGTTTTGTCTAGTTCTAATCTTTCTTCCTCCGTTGTTCCAACCCAATC
Source organism: Diospyros kaki (assembly GCA_036245055.1). NCBI lineage: Eukaryota > Viridiplantae > Streptophyta > Magnoliopsida > Ericales > Ebenaceae > Diospyros > Diospyros kaki. Next base: position 15,633,633 of record BSEG01000008.1, read on the forward strand.
TCCTAACCCCTCTCCTCTACCTAAAAATGTACTGAACAAGCAGTTCATAGGCCATCATCTCCAATTCGGTTTAAGGGTTCTCCTTATGTGTTCAAAAGGAAGCAACCTATTGTGGAGTCTCAGACTCTCAGCCCTCACCAGCATCAGATCTAGGAACTGAAATTGCACAATCATCAGATTCATCCCCTTCCAGCCCTATTTCTGATGATTTAGACCTACCAATTGTTGTGAGAAAAGGGGTTAGAAGCTATAATTTACACCCTTCAAGTTTACATACTGTACCTGGGATAAGATGAAGTATGTGAGGATTGACAAAAACTTCATCAAGTCAAAAATTGACAATGGGACATTCACCTTGCATTATGTGCCAACAAAGCTGCAAGAGGCTGATCTTACAAAAGCCCTGCTAAAGTCAGATTTTGGGTCAAATGTTAGCAAGCTGGGAATGATAGCTACCTTGATTAGCTTGAGGGGGAGTGTTGGAAGATTCAAATCAAATCAAGGAGATTTATTCTGTTTCCTTTTTTTTTCAGTATTTCCTTTCTTAGTTTGATTCCTCTTTTGTGTCATTTCCTAGTTTAGAGATTGAGGAGTCAATTGCTTTCGAATTAACTCCTTAATCTTTGCTTCCGTTTGTCTATATATTGTTCTTGAATCCAATAAATGAATTATTGGTGGTATTATTTTTCAATATACCTATTGATTTTGTAGAGCATTTACTTTTTAGCTATGAATTGTTATCTGAATGGATAACATAGTTAATTCTACCTGTCTTGATTCCAAAAATATAATATTCTTGTTACAATCTTGCATTGATAGGGATATTATGATATGTTTTCTATTTTGATTTTAAAAATAAGATTTCGATGGTTTTATCTTGTTTTATGACATTTACTTATCTTGTTCTGTTTGGATTTATCATTGTTGTTCAGATGATAATATTATATTTGATTGAGGCATTAGATAAAGTTATATTTGATTTTTGAGATTAGAATTATAATTGAATTAGTTGTATCTTTTAGATTGGTATTATCTTCTAATTGCCTATAAATAAAGTGCATAATGTAATCTTCTATTTAACTTTGGATGATTGAATAAGATGATTTCCCCTTCTTGAGTCTCTCTCTTGCTCTCTGCTCTTCTCCTCCTCTTGCTTCTGCTCCTCTCCTCCACTTGCTTCTGCTCTTCTCTAGCTTCTTCTTCTTCTTCTCTTCGTCTTCTTCTTCTTAATCAATTGTCTGTTGTCAACTTTCTGTGAGGCATTGCTGTCCCACATCATGCATCCCCTATAGCGAGGAGAAAATTATGTAACAATTTCATTTATTTAGACATTTTCAAAAATTCCTTTGAGGAAGAATCCTTAAACAGTCTTTCCCTGAGACATTTGATCAATTGTCAATTAGTGCTACTGCAGGTGGCAGAGATGGTACTGGTTTTTAAGTGTTTCTTTATGGATGCAGAACTTGTTGATGCCATAAGGGAGCATGTATCTCTGCTTAACCTGCTTTCTGAGGTTTTATGCCTTCTAGATATGATTGTGAATTCATTTGCTCACACAATATCCACTAAGCCTGTTGATCAATACATTAGACCTCAATTTACAGGTGCCAGTTCTATATTGCCGTTAGTATACTGCATAAAAACAGGAATAGATGAGTGCTTGACCCTGTCATGTTGTTTGTAGATAATGGCCCGTTAGCAATTGATGCTGGAAGACACCCTATCCTGGAAAGTATACACAATGATTTTGTTGTATGTTCTATTTTTCTTTCTGAAAATTTGATTGTGTTTCAAATATTTTATCAGTGAAGAGATTTAATACTTTTCACAATGTCAGTTTCAAGATTGTGACATTGAGAATGCATTAAGAAGGTTCCATCTATCTTTGTCTTTTGCAGCCCAACAATGTCTTCCTTTCTGAATCATCAAATATGATAATTATCATGGGCCCAAACATGTAAGAAATGCTAGCATGGGGTTTTCCAATTTTAGCACGATTTTTTTGCCACTAAAATTCAAGTTTTATTCATGAAGGCTGCACAACCTTTTGCACATTTGTGCTTATTGGGCCAGAAAATAAATGTATAATATTTGTTTTCATTATGAATGATAAATCAAAATGTTTGTGATCCTAATTGGTTTTATAATACTCAACTTTATACATGCTGCCTTTTTGACTAGCTCAAAAGAATTTTTTTCCCATAATATTGTGAATGTAGATATGTGGAATGTAGTTCAATAAAAAATAAAAGTGTGGATGGTGTCATTGTGAGACTTGGAAATCAAACAATCCCCCAAAAAAATCAGCTTAGATATCTTGGATCAATTGTTCAAAAGGAAGGGGAGATTGTGGAGGATGTTACTTATAGAATCAAGGTAGGATGGTTAAAATTGGGAAGTGTGTCTAGCATTATGTGATCGTAAATTCCCTTTAAATATAAAGGGAAGTTTTATTGGTTAGCTATAAGGTTATCTTTATTGCATGGTTCAAAATTTTGGGTCATTCAATACCAACATATTAGATATGAGCATAATTGAAATGAGGATGTTATGGTGGATATGCTTCCATTCAACAAAAACAAAATAGGAAAAAAATTGTATGTAATAAAGGGTGAAGATAAGATGTTGGTGGGGGGGGGGGGATGTGCTTTCATTCAAGAAAAAAAAAATAGGAAACAAAAATGTTTGTAATAAGGGTGAAGATAAGCACATCATGAATGGATCTGCTTCCATTCAAGAAAAATAAAATAGGAAACAAAATTGTATATAATGAAGGTGAAGATAAGCACACTGTGAATGGATGTGCTTCCATTCAAGAAAAAACAAAATAGGAAACAAAATTGTATGTAATAAAGGTGAAGATAAGTGCATCTTGAATGGATGTGCTTCCATTCAAGAAAAAACAAAATAGGAAACAAAATTGTAAATAATAAAGGTGAAGATAAGATGTCCGGGAGAGAATAAAAGAGGATGTTACTAGATTTGCTTCCATTCAAGAAGAAAACAAAATAGGAAACAAAATTATACATAACAAAGGTGAAGATAAGATGGTGGGGGGGCGAGGGGCAAAGAGATAGAGAGTGACCCATTCAAGTCAATCTAACTCAAAACTACTAATAGCATTTCCCTTCATCTTGTTTCTTTGAAATAGTTACGGTCTATGATATGCGATAGGATATTTTGAACTGAGAACTGTGCATGAGTTAAATGCTTGTACTTTAGAACATTTATGCAGAACTTCTAAAACTAGAGATATGGATGTTTGAAGTCAATAAGAATTTGTCCTCTAAAGTGTTTTTAGGTGATGCAATATGACATAAAGTTGTACTTCCTTTATTCCCCCCCTTCCTCCTAGGTTTTAGCCCAGGAGCAGTTTTGCTGGTTCCTCAAATTGTTTCATTGTGTTAAAACTGGTGTTGTACATATATAATATATATGTTGGATAGTGTTGTACATATATATTAGAAAGATATGTTATCCCATGGTTGTACCTTGTAGATTGGTATATATATTTATATATATATATATATATGAACAAATTGGATAACCTAAGTAGGAACACCTTTGGTATAATTGGAGATTAACGAAGCAATGGAATTCTCAACTTGTATTGAGTTTAGAGTGAATATTTATACATGAACTAGGCTACGGTTTTGATCCTAAAATACAGGGATAAGTTACAATCTAAATTCAAATATGTTACAAAGGTAGATAGGATAGATATAGGATTTAAAACTCAAGTGGTAGATATATCGTAATTTTATGGAACCCTTCTTTATCTCAATCTTTATCTTTATCTTCCTTATCTCTTCAGTTTTGAACACTCCTTATCAGCTCATCTCCTTTCGGCTTTTATTCAAACAACTACATATCTCTTTTGAATGTTTATCTTCATCAAAACTAATTATTTCTTCTAACCGGATTCTCCAACACCCCCCCTTAAGTTGGTGAATAGATGTCTTTCATTCCCAGCTTGCTAACGTGTGATTCAAACCCCAGTCGTGACATAGCCTTGGTAACACATCTACCTCTTAACTAGCTATAAGTAGATAAATCAGTCTTATTCCACCTTGTTCAATTTCCCCTTGTATAGAACTTCTATCAATCTAGACATAGTTCATCCTGTCACGTTGGATGGGGTTATTAACGATGCTGATAACTGACTTACTATCACTATAAAGCCTTGTTGGTGAAGTTAGGGGCATTCGTAGGTCTTCCATTAGCCGTGTCAACCAAATTAACTCACAGATGCCTTAAGCAATTGCCCTAAACTTTACTTCTGCACTACTACGTGCCACAACAGATTGCTTCTTACTCCTCCAGGTGACTAGGTTCCCTGATAGTTTAGTACAAAAACCAGATATTGATCGGTTGTCCATCATTGGACCTGCCCAGTTAGCATCAGCAAATCCTTCAGCTCTTTTAGCATCACTTTTCTAAAATAATAATCCCTTCCCTGGTGTCCCCTTTAAGTACCTTAGAATTTCATAAACTGCAGCTAAATGTTGCTGAGTAGTTGCATGAATTGACTCACAATACTCACAGCATAAGCAATATTCGGGCAAGTGAGAGATAGATAAATGAGCCTTCCAACTAACCTTTGGTATCTTCCTTTTTCAACAAGAGGATTACTCTCAGTTATCCTTTATTTCCAGTTTCTCTCAAGAGATGTACACGTTGGTTTACTTCCTAGCATCCTAGTATCCTTTAGGAGATGAAGAGTATATTTTCTTTGAGAGATTAAAATACCTTGTTTGCTCCTGGCCACTTCCATTCCCAGAAAATACTTCATGGTGCCCAAGTCTTTAACCTCGAATTCATCTCGTAATCTCTATTTAAGTGCAACAATTTCTTGAATATCATCACCAGTGATGATTATATCATCTACATAGACAATCAAAATGAACCTTTTGCCACTAGCTGCATGTTTAGTAAATAAGGTATGATCTGTTTTCCCTTGCTTGTACCCAAACTTTGTAAGTGTAGAATTGAATTTCTTAAATCAAGCTCTTGGGGATTGTTTTAATCCATAGAGTGAATGATACAGCTTACAGACCTTACCAACATTTTCTCCTTTCTCAAATTCAGGTGGAATCTTCATATAGATTTCTTCTTCTAATTCCCCATTACAAAAACATTCTTGATGTCTAGCTACAATAGTTCCCAATCTAGATTAATAGCAAGAGACAACAACACTCTTATGGAATGTAGCTTTGCCACAGGAACCAATGTCTCCTTATAATCTATTCCACAAGTTTGAGAGATTGAGCCACCAGCCTTGCCTCGTACCTGTCTATACTTCCATTTGACTTTGTATTTGACAGTAAATACCTACTTACACCCAAGTCTCTCTCACAGCGTCACTGCCTCGATACTTTTCTGTGCTGCACCAGACTCCATAACCGGGCTCGCCTCAGGGACAAGGGTGAACAGAGGAACCTGGGCCGAGGCTTCCTTAGCTGTGGGTGAAGCTTCAATGGGCTGCCCATGCTCTTCCACACAAACGCGACCTTGGCCCCCGGACTTAACTGGGGAGGCGCTGACTTCAACATTAATTGGGACCATCTCCTTCGTCTTCCCTTTCTGAGGACTCTGAGCCCCCATCGGCAATTTATCCTTACCATTCGCACGTGGCTTCAGCGGTAAACTGTCCGACGGTTTAATCTTGAGCGCTTTCATGACATCCTCAACTGAAGGGCTAGCCGCCCTTGCTGCTTCCTTCACCTTCTTCCTACCCATCTGATGAGATGGGTAAGAGCAAGAACCAGACCTAGAATCAAGGACTCCGACACCACCGGTTACCTGAGACTCCTCGCAACAGGGACCCCTTGCTCAGAAATCGCATTAACAATCCCTTGGGAGGGATCCCAGCGAGACGAGAGACCCCCAAAACCAGACGCCAAATCTGGCGAAGACAGCCGCAACTGCAGACAACGAACTGCGCTAAAGCGGGAAATTGGGATTTGAAACTTTGACCGAGAAACCCACCGCTATCTGCACTGAGAATGGTCAGCGAGGACCCAGATCTTTAAAAGCACACCACAATGCCCAGCAAGTCACAGACCCAACGCCATCAACCAAGAAATCAGCACATCCAGGAGCACCCATACGCACAGAACATACGCATGGTCGAGAGCTTCTCTCTCTAAAACACTCCTGCTTTGAGTTGCTCAGTTGCTATTTTAATAAGGTTAAACTTAGACTTAACATTTAGTTGTAATTTCCAAAAATTGTCATGGTCTTCTGCTGAAATAAGTACATGTAATTCTTTATGTTACAGTTAACTATGAAAAATTTCTTGGATTTGATACCTTGGCAGCTACTTTGGATGGGATTCAAGGTTCTTGGCTATCCAAGAGTAATAGTTGTAGAAAACTGATACTATTAATCCACATTGTTAGCTGTCTAAATCAAACAAAACAAAGATAAACACATAGAATTTTAGTTTTGATATTATTTTCATGTATGTAATTTGTAGTGTCCCAGAAAATTAATTATGGTCTTGGTCGTTTGCTTAACTGATTATTAGATTTGGGTTATGGGCAGGTTCAGTAACTGCAGTACTTGGTCAGTGTTATGTCTTCTGTACTTGATAACTAAAGAAAAATTTTTCCAGGGAGAGGTTTTCACCTTTTCTCACCAGATTTGAGAAGATTTTGTTCAGCTGCATATGATATTTCCTAAAAGAAAAGGAAAAAAAAAGCCTCAAATTCATAGAACATTGTCCTTTCTTTGAATTCTCATTCCAACTAGAGAGCGTTGAGAAAAAAGTCCATCTAACCATTGTGCTTAGGATACTTCATATCATTTCTGTTTGTCTTTCCCTTCTGCTTCTTTCTTTTTTAACTCAACATATTGTGTTTCCTTCAGGTGTGGAAAAAGTACTTATCTTCAACAAGTTTGCTTGATAGTCATACTTGCTCAGATCGGTTGTTATATCCCTGCCCGCTTTGCAACTCTAAGGATGGTTGACCGTATATTTACAAGAATGGGGACTGTCGACAATCTTGAGTCAAACTCTAGCACGGTATAATTTATAAATTAAGTTTTAAGATGAGACTTTTTCTTGTTCTCATATCAATTTACTAACTTGCAAAAATCCCAAAGACGAAGATATTATTTCACTGAATATGAAATTATTATACAAAAATCTATGTAGTATGGTAGCATCCCACTACAATCTCAAGTGTCTATTGAGGTATTGAGATTGTTTCCCAAGTGGCGGTTTAACTTTGCCAGTGGTGACTATTTGACAAGTGGGCTTTTCCAGTATAATGTATTCCTTGCATTCTACTATCCTTTATCTATTGTTAAAATAAATGTGTGTGTGTGTGAGAGAGAGAGAGAGAAGTATATGAGCCCTTGCCCTTTCATACCCCAACAAAATGGTGTGGCTAAAAGAATACCCACTAGAAGTGGCCTGATCCCTTATGTTTGCTAGCCATGTACCTAATTCATTTTGGGGGTAGGCAGGTCTAAGCGCGACCTATCTTATCAATTGATTACTCTCAAAAACACTTAACCTCTGTACCTTCTTAGCTGCCTACTTGATACCTTCCCTCACGTTCGGTTGCATAACTCATTATCTCCACGAATTTTTGGCTGTACTGTCTATGTTCATAACCAGCAGCCTGAGAAGGGAAAATTTGATCCTAGAGCCATTAAATGTGTATTTGTGAGATATTCACCAACTACCAAACGGCACAAATGCTATAACCCTTTCTCAAACAAATTCTATGTTGCATATGATGTTACCTTTTGTGAAAACGAAACTTTTTTTCCCATAGTTCTCTTCAGGAGGAGAAGGTAAATGAAGATAACTATTGGGATCCTTCTATCTATCTACCCATTTCACTTCCATCTCACTCTTTTCCCTGCCAAAATTCTCTTCCTCCTCAAAGTTCACCTTCACCTTCCCATGGCCCAACTTCTAAAGTTTTAGCACATGATCAGGAATTGGCTAGAGGGGGAGAACCTAGTACTGATAAACCAACCAAGGTTTATTCGAGGAGACCAAAAGATCCCCAAGCTGTACAGTTGTTTGAACTAGGGCATAGTCCAGGACCCACAAACAAGGATATGATGGTTGAAGACTTAAACCGCCTAATTGCTCTCAAGAGAGGAGTAAGGTCATTCACTCAATATCCTATATCAAATCATTTAACCTACACCTAGTCTAGATTAATTGCAAGAAATAAAAGTACCTTAATTGAATTCATCTTGGCTACCGGTGTGAATGTTTCTTCATAATCAATCCTATATATTTGGATGTATCCCTGAGCCACCAATCTTGCTTTGTATCTCTCGATCTCCCCATCAGCCTTGAACTCTACAGAGAGTATCCATTTACAACCCACAATTTTCTTCCCCTAGGGAAAATCAACCACTTCCCACATTTTATTTTCCAAAAGTGCTCTCATCTTTTCATCCACAACAGCTTTCCATTTGCAAGTATGGATAGTGTGGAGATTTCAAGGGATATTTAGGAAGCCCTACAAGAATGGACATAAAAAATGCATTTCTAATTGGAAGCTTAAGAGGAAGAAGTGTTTATGAGAATGCCCCCTGGATTTGAAGAAGGTGATGACAAGGTATGCAAACTTAAAGAAATCACTCTATGGATTAAAATAACCTCCTAGAGCTTGGTTTACTTGATTTAGCATTGCATTAAAGGGCTTTGGATATATTCAGGGACAAGCTGATCACACATTATTCACAAAACAATCAGCAAATGGGAAAATAACTATCCTAATTGTAAATGTGGATGACATTGTAATTACAGGTGATGATTATTAGGAAATTACAGCATTAAAGTCTCACTTGAAAAATGAATTTTAGGTTAAAGATCTTGGTACTCTTAAATATTTTCTCGGTATAGAAATAGCTCGGAGCAAACATGGAATATTTGTTACTCAAAGGAAGTATGTCCTAGATTTGTTAAAAGAAATAGGGAAACTTGGATGCAAACCAGATAGCACTCCTTTGGAGAGAAATTGGAGGTAGAATGTTGGAGAAGATAAAGATAAAGAAGATTGAGTTGATGGACGAATAGATAAGGATCAAGGTTGTGTGAAAAGATTACAATAATTCAAATTAAAAGATAAAGAGAAGAAAGGGTGAAGCAGATCTTAGAAATCAGATAAGGATATTCAAGTTCAAACTCATCCAAATTTGTAAAATAGTAAATTTAAATTTGTTGTAATCTATTCCTGTAAATTAGGAGAATTTTTAGTATATTTTGTGTATATAAATCATACTTAAATCAACAAAATATTCACGGAAGAACATTCATAGTTCTCCTATTCATTTTTCATGGTATCAGAGCCACGTTCTTGTGGTAGACGTTTCCTTGTTCCCTATTGCATGTAGGATTCCTTAGGTCCACAATATGGCTGAAAATCAATTAGCTAGTGAGACATCAACTACTAATCCTCTTCCAATGAAGAATACACAAGTTCTAGTCATTCTAATAGCTCTTGATAGCCATTCCCTCTAGATTACTCAGCATAAACTGAATGGAACCAACTTTAGAGAATGGTCCCAATCAATTCTATTAGTAGTTCGGGGAAAAGGGAAGGTAGGCTATTTGACAGGAGTAATTTCGAAGCCTAGCATCGAGTCAACATCCTATGGCGTGTGGGAGGCAGAGAATGCCATTGTTATGGCTTGGGTGGTCAATTTAATGGAACCAAAAATTGGAAGAACTTACCTTTTCTACAAGACAACCAATGAAATTTGGAAAGATATACAAGAGATATATTCAAACATGGAGAACACTACCTAATGCTTCCAGATCCAGTCAATTATTCAAACTACAAGGCAAGGTACTAATTCAGTCACTGAATATTGCAATACTTAATAGAATTGTGGCAGGAGATGGACTTATTTTATGAAATCACATGGGAATGCTTTGAGGACGGAAGAAAATATCACAAGATGGTAGAAAAAGAGAGTATTTGAGTTCCTACATGGCTCCAATTCGGATCTCGATGAAGTAAGAGGCAGATTACTTGGGACAAAGCCTTTTCCATCCATGAGAGAAGCCTTTGTAGAAGTTAGACAAAAAGAAAGCAGGAAGAAGGTGATGTTACCTGCATCAGGGCCTTCTAACAATGAGGTATACACACAAACCTTAACCCTAAACACTTCATGAGTAAAATCACCTAAAACATTTAGAGGAGAGTCCCAAAAGGATAAATAGTGGTGTGACCACTGCAATAAGCCTTACCATACAAGGGAGACTTGCAGGAAGATTCATAGAAAGCCAGCAAATTAGAAGCCAAAGAACCAGCGAAAGGGGAGTTAATCTACCTATGTGGTTAAGGCTGAAGTGGGAAAACCAACAAATTTCACTCCGTTAGTAGATCAGTTGGAAGTGTTGCTGCAGTTGTTAAGCCAAACTAAGGTGAATAAATCTGAAACTGCAGATAATCCTAATTTAGTGGTATCTCTGGCCAAACAAGGTACTTCTGGATATTCCTTACTCTCTCATAAATTTTCTACAAACTATTGGATCGTAGACATAGGAGCTTTTGACCACATGACCGATTCACTCAAGATGTTGTCAAATTATGAACCTTGTGATCAAGGTATTATTGTTTTTATGGATGAGGGTACAACATCCATGGCTCGAGGAAAAGGAACAACCTTTGTAGTAGGTTTAATCCTAAAATCAGTACTATATGTGCCTGGTTTAAAATGTAACCTACTATCGGTAAGCAAACTAACTAGAGAAAGGAGTTGTTTGGTAACATTTTTTCAATCTCATTGTGAATTTCAGGACATATCTTTGAGGAAGATGATTGGCAATGTTGAGGAGAAAGGAGGTCTTTATCATCTTCCAAGGCTTGATCATTCTACTGGATTTAGGTCACCTATTCAAACCTCCTTTTCTACTGTTTCAAAGTCTGAAATCATGTTATGGCACCAACATTTGGGGCTCCTAGCTTTGAATATCTTAGGGTCTTGTATCCTTTTTCTATGAATAAAAGCCAGAGTTTTCATTGTGAACAATGTATCCTTGCTAAACAAACCAAAAGTTTGCATCCAACTCATATTATAAGCCCTCAAAGCCATTTCATTTGGTTCATAGTGACCTTTGGGGATTGACTAGGACTCTCAATTTAACTAACACTCTTTGGTTTATCACATTCATGGATGACCATACAAGAGTTAGCTGGTTGTTCCTAATGGAAGATAAATCTAAAACCTATCTTGTTTTAAAAATGTTTCATCAAATGGTAAAAAGTGTCTTTCAGTCATTAATTCTTGTATTACATTCTGATAATGGTCGGGAATACTTTTCAAATGATTTCAACCATTACCTAATTGAGCATAGTATCATTCACCAAAGCTCATGCCCTTACAACCCTCAACAAAATGGGGTAGCTAAAAGAAAGAACCACCATCTTCTTGAGATTGCAAGGGCTATAACGTTCACTCATGCAGTACCAAATCCCTACTGGGGAGGAGCTATCCTCACAGCTACTTATCTCATTAATCGACTTTCCTCCAAAGTTCTAAAGTTCAAGACTCCCTTAAGTGTCTTCCTTGACTTTTACCCTCATTATACCTGAGTTCTAAATTCTCTTTCCCCAAAGGTTTTTGGATGTATTGTTTTTGTACATAAAACCAACCTATTCAATCCAAACTTAAACCTAAAGCTCTTAAGCGCATATTTGTTGGCTACTCTCCCACCCAACAAGGATATAAGTGTTACAACTATACTACTTGGCACTTTATTGTGTCTTGTGATGTCTCTTTTCTCGAGTTTCAACCATTTTTTCAGAATATTCCTATGAGGGGGGCACTCTTAGTACAGAGCAATATTAGGACTCAACTATACCTATCCCTACTTGCTCTCTTCCTACTTCTTCTTCTACTTCCTCACCTATTGCTAAACCTATTCCTGAATCATCTCATCCTATTTTTGAATAAATTCCAGTCCCTGTCTCTTCTGCCCAAAGCCATCAAGGGGGAGATCAAAACACCCAGATTCAGGAGGATGATCATGTTTTTAATAAACCAGCATTGGTTCATTCTAGAAGACCTCGTGATCCTCAGCTAGTCACATTGTCTAATCCTAAGATAAGTCCAGATGATAGGGCTATGGAAGATGCTGATGCAATGAACAGTTTGGAATCCAAAGGATGTGATGATTTAGATATCCCAATTGCACTAAGGAAAGGGGTGAGATAATGCACTAAACACTCTATTTCCAATTATTTGGGGTACTCAAACTTATCTCCTCAGTTCAAGGCGTTTACTGTTAGCATTGATGATATTGTAATTCCTAGAGATATTTACCATGCATTACAAGATGAGAAATGGAAGGCGACAGTTATGGAAGAAATGCAGGCTTTGAACCAATGGTACTTGGGAAATTGTGAGATTACCTAATGGGAAAAAAGATTGTGGGCAGCAAGTGGGTACTTATTGTGAAGTATAAATCAGATGGGAGCATTGACAGGTACAAGGTTAGACTAGTAGCCCAAGGATTTACACAAACTCAAGGTCTTGACTACGAGGAAACTTTTGCTCTAGTAGTTAAGCTAAACTCTATTCGGGTATTACTCTCCTTGGTTGTTAATCTATACTGGAAACTACACCAGTTGGATATCAAGAATACCTTCTTGAATGGTAAGCTAGAAGAAGAGATCTACATTAGGATACCACCTGGCTTTGAGGGAAAGGATACAAGGGGGAAGGTATGTAAACTAAAAAAGTCATTGTATGGCCTTAAGTAGTCCCCTAGGGCATGGTTCAAGAGATTTAGTGATACTCTAAACTTGCTTGGATACAAGCAAGGGCAGACATATCATACCTTATTCACAAAGCTTGAAGCTAATGGAAGGAGAATAATCCTAATTGTATATGTAGATGATATCATCATCACAGGGGATAATTGTCAAGAGGTTGAAAATCTTAAGAAGCAACTAAAGGATGCATTTGAGGTAAAAGACTTGGGGGAATTGAGTATTTCCTTGGATTGGAAATGGCTAGAAGCAAAGAAGGAATTTTCATATCTCAGAGGAAATACACATTGGATTTGCTGAAAGAAACAGGTAAACTCGGGTGTAAACCTACAAGTACTCCCCTGGAGCCCAATTGGAAGAATAAAGAAGACAACAAAGGAGAATACCAATTGGACAAGGGAAGATACCAATACTTGGTTGGAAAACTAATCTACTTGTCTCAAACTCGTCTAGACATTGCATATGCTGTAAGTATTATCAGTCAATTCATGCACTCACCCACAAAAAGACACCTTGAGGCAACACACCATATCCTCAAGTATCTTAGAGGAACACTCGAAAAAGGACTAATGTTTAGAAAGAGCCAAGACAGGGGCTTTAGTGGATATATAGATGTAGATTGAGCTAAATCCATTGAGGATAGCATATCTACATTAGGGTATTGCACTAAGCTATGGGAAAACTTGGTTACATGGAGAAGCAAGAAACAACAGGTAGTGGCTTGTAGCAATGCAAAAGCTGAATATAGATCCATTGCTCAAGGTATATGTGAGGTTATTTGATTAGGAAGATTGATGAAGGATCTAAGTATACCTGTATCCTCTCCTAAATAGCTTTATAGTGACAATAAGTTGGCTATAAGTATTGTGAACAATCTGGTACAACATGACCGGATGAAACATGTTAAAATTGATCGACATTTTAGTCAAACAAGAGATTGAAAGGGGAGACATAAACCTTACTTATGCTCCTACTGAAGTTCAAGAGGCAGACATTTTGACTAAGGCAATGCAGAAACAGGGGTTCGAATCACTTAGAGGCAAGATGGGAATGATGGATATCTATTCACTAGTTTGAGGGGGAGTGTTGAAGAAGATAAAAATAAGGAAGATTGAGTTGATGGACGAGTAGATAAGGATCAAGGTTGTATGAAAAGATCACAAAAATTCAAATTAAAAGATGAAGAGAAGAAAGGATGAAACAAATCTCAGAAATCAAATAAGGATATTCAAGTTCAAACTCATCCAAATCTGTTAAATAGTAAATTTAAATTTGTTGTAATCTATTCCTGTAAATTAGGAGAATTTTTAGGATATTTTGTGTATATAAATCATACTTAGATCAATGAAATATTCACGGAGGAACATTCATAGTTCTCCTATTCAATTTTTGAAAGGCCAATGAGAATGATCCACCAGTAGATTGTGAACAGTACCAATGGTTGGTAGGTAAATTAATATATCTATCTCGCACAAGGCCTGATATTGCTTTTAGTGTTAGTGTAATTAGCTAATTTATGCATGCACCTACAAAGCAACATCTAGAAGTAGCTAATCATGTTTTAAAGTATCTCAAAGGAACTTCAGGCAAGGGAATTTTGTTTAAGAAGAGTGAAAATCAAGATATAGAAGGGTATGCGAATGCAGATTGTGTTGGGTCAATGGAAGATAGCAAATCTACAACTGGTTATTACACCAGGTTATGGGGGAATCTTGTGATATGGAGGAGTAAGAAACAATCTGTTGTGGCTAGAAGCAATGCTGAAGCAGAATACTGAACAATTACTCAAGGTTTGTGTGAGCTCATTTGGATTGAGAGACTTCTAAGGGATCTAAATATACCTAAAACAGATCCAATGAAGCTGTACAGTAATAGACATAGTTCACAACCTTATACAACATGACTGGATGAAGCATGTGCGTATTGATAGATATTTCATCAAACATGAGATGGACTCAAGGGTGTTTAACCTATCCTATGTCTCTACAAATGATTAGGAAGCTGACATTCTTACCAAAGCCCTATCCAAACCAGCATTTGAGTTCTTACTTGACAAGCTGTGAGTGATTGATATCTATTCACTAGCATGAGAGGGAGTGTTGGAAAAATCGGGAAGATGAGACCTTGATGGCCAAAAATTAAGAGGTAGGGTTGTTAGGGTATTTCAAAGTTAAAAGGAGATGAGAGATAAAGGATAAGGCATAGTTTGTGATCATGTTGTTGAGGATGAAGTTTCAAGTTAAAAGAGATAAGAGATGAGAAGATAAAGCACCAAGAAAGATGGAGATAACTTAGATAATCCTATCAGAAAAATCAAGTTCAAAGTTGTTTGATTTCATTTATCATGTATTCCTATATTTTAGGAAGAGATTAGATGTACTCATGTATAAATACCCTACTTGAGATCAAGGAATGGCAGGAAAACAGTCCTCATTTTATCCAAGTTTCCTCCCTACGCTTTCTAAGCCCTTGAGTACAACATTTAAAGGTACCCGAGTATATTTTTTTCAACCTCATGTTGGTTTTGTTCAATGCTAATTATCAATTTGCCTCTTGCTTTTAGTGAACTCTGCCAATTTCTTGTTTAGTGCTATAACATTGAGGTAGGGAAATCAAGTGCATGTTGTCATGAAGTAATATAGCCCAACTATATAAACCAAGCATTTGACAACATGAAAAACACTAGCAGGAGATATAGGCTTTGAACAATAATTATGTGAATGATATAATTCGTAAGAGTTCCCCTTTTTAACAAATCTATGCTACTTATTCTTGATCTAATTATAACTGAATTGAGAATCACCGATGGGGTGACCTCAATCAGAATATGGAACAGTCATACATAGACAATGCTGTCAGTAGATTATCTTGTCAATTGATCAAAAACTTGCAAAATTAGTTTTTGTTTCTTAGGGAATCTAAACATTTATTTGTGTCCACGGTTCACGATGAATCAAATACTTTGAGGAAACAAACTATTCTAGGGGATATGAAATAATTGATAAGAAAATTATGCAACAAGTATATAAATCCATAGAAGTTTCACCCCTGGCCCTAGGGGCTTAGCAAGCCTTCATAGTTCCTGAGGAAAATAAGAAGAGAATAGATAACTGGTTGCAAGATGATCTTATCATGCTTCTCTCTTCCCTTTATATCCTAAGAATTTTGAATCCTAAAAAAGAATGGAAATCACTGGAAATTGGAAGAGCAAATTTTTCTGATATTTAATTTCCAGAATTAGTCAACTTCCAGCACAATTTTGACCCATCTAAACTCATGATATTTTCTTGAGATGCAAAGTTGTTTAGTTCAGGTCTTCTTCCCAATGCCACAAAATCAACTTAATCTGATATCAGAGTTGAAAAAAGTAATGGCTGAAATACCCAAACTATCTCATTTCCTCCAGAATATTTTTTCAATCAAGTAAAACAATCTAACATTTACCTGATGAATTTCAAATATTAGAAATTGGTTTCATAAGCCTTTGAACAACTATGAAATGGATTATCAAATGTTGGCTGCTGAAAGGAAAGGAGTTCTAATATTCACAGGGGCATCTAGATGTTTTATCTGCTCTTCTGGCAAGCTTACTGCTATTCCTGTCAAGAGAGTGATCTTTTGACTCCCAACATGCTTATTCTTGGATGTTGGTTCTCTATATGGTTGAGTAATGAGTATTTTTTATGGAAGCTTTGCTTTACATACCATTTAATTATGAACTATTGGTGTTAAGAACTGAAAGTTCAGCATGTAAATGCTCACCTACTTGCAAAAAGAAATATGATAATGCCAAATAAATATCACATGAACTGCAATATGAAGCAATTTTGACTTCAAGACATTTCTTTCACAGAACTAGTGGAAGGGCATTTTGGTAAGTTGGCTATTGATAAAACTTTTAGTGAACTTGCATCTTTTGATTGTGGCAAAGTTTGGTTGTGAATGGGAGAATGGCCAAGTGAGGAGATTAGATATTCATTTCATATAGAAGGAGATATTGGTTAGGGAGGAATTCTTGAAATTTCATCTTTTGAGATCCAAAGTTTAAGGTTACCTACCTGGTATGGGCTTTTTGAGGAGAACAGTCTAAACCTGAGTGAAACGAACTTCAAAAGCTCAAGACCTAAGGTGAAATCCCTAAATCTTCCCTATCACCTATTGGATTGGTTGCTAGAATACAAAGATTATGCTCACATTGTTGTTTTTCCAAATAACCCTGTAATAAATTGGGAGAGCAAATAACCATGGTTGTTTTTCCAAATAACCATGTAAGAGGCACCTGGAATCTTAAGATTCCAGGTTCAAGTCCTGTCATATGCAGATTTTCTTTGGATTTTTCTCCAACATGTTGGATTTCTTTTCTTTGTAATTATTGTTCTTTGATGAGTTGCATTTTGGTGCTTTAATTTGTTATACTCTTGGATGGAATGTACATTGTACCTATCAAAAACAAGTTCCAAGATACAGATTCTACCATATCAATATCTGAGAGTCTAGAGAAGTTTAAAAGCGAATTACTCAGTTTGTAAGGAAGCAACTGGTTGTCAGGTGGCATTCACTTATAGTTAGACGGCATTAGAGTGCATGTTATACACTGGCATATTGATATCAAAAGCACGAGGGAAACCATCATTGTTCAGATATCAACATATGAGAATTCTCCTTGTTTTCTAAAATATTTTGTATTTTATAGTTTATGACAGAGATGAAAGAGACAGCTTTTATCATGCAGAATATTTCCCAAAGGTATGTATTCCACAACTGTTTTAGGTTGTTGGAATATCCGTTGGTTTCCATTAAAGAATGCACTTTACTGATATTTTTTCGCTGGGTACAGGAGTCTGATTGTAATGGATGAACTTGGGAGGGCCACTTCTTCCTCAGATGGATTCGCAATTGCATGGAGCTGCTGTGAACATCTTTTAGCACTCAAAGCGTAACTGGATCCCTATCCTTTTACCACTCTTCACAGTTATAATAGTTGAAACCTTCTTAAATATTTGTCTGTTGAAAGCTACAGCATGTACTTAGAAAATATAGAAGAATTTACCTAGTTTGGAGTAATTTTTTATATGCATGCAAATGAGAGAGAGAGAGAGAGAGAGAGAGAGAGAGAGAGAGAGTTTACAGAACCTCGACTATAAGCTCCAGAAACCGAAGACTGACTCATAAGATATTATAGTAGATATGCTGCCATGCAAGAATGGGTTGTTAAACCTTTTGATAATTTATATTCCAATGTGTTTTTGATATCTTACCTATAAATTACAAAAAGATACTCTAGAAGCCAATCATCTTAACGTGCATAGAACCAATGGATGGACTGCAGTTGAAGTCATGAAATCGTTTAGTAATAACCACCTTTTTACCTTATTTATTGCTAATGCCCAAGTTTACAGTCTTCTGCATCAAATTTTGTGTTTGTGTGGGACTTTTTGTTTTATTTGTCGTGCCTGCGATGTGCTTTTTTTGGTCCTGAAGCTTGCTGCTTTTTGGTAGGGCAGATTTTAATATTCTTGTAAGAGCTTGTGGTGTGGAACCTGATGGTTTCCTTTTAGGTCATGTTTTCTAATAGAAAGTACCACTTCTCGCTGATAGTTTTGCAAAATGAAAGTGCAAAAAAGGTGCCTTCTCCTTGTGCATCACTGGAATTTTATAGGTTGACTAAAATCTTTAGATGGAGCTCTTTGGAGTGCCTGGAAGCTGTACATTCGAAGGCTGTTCAGATTTCTATCAAAAAATGTCAAATTAGCACTTTGTTGCCCTTTTGGTTTTTGCTGGAATTTATCACTACTTTCTCACTCTTTATTGATATACTACTATTCCACTAGGAATTGAATGATTCTTCCTTAAGTTTCTGGGAATATGGAATGACAAAAGGCAGTGAAATATTGATGACAAGATTTACCCATCATCATCACAAGCCTTAATTCTATCGGCTATTTAAATTCTAGCTCTCTAATGATCCCTGTCCATGACTGTATTTTTTTGTAAAGCCGTTATGTTCCATGGCATGTTTATTTTGTATAGAATCCATGTTGAAAAGATTTGATGGTTTTTTGTGAGCTACCTAATGCAACCCCTGTCCTTCATCTAGGCATGTCTGTCGTAAAAGTAGTACTGCCAACGCTATAAGTGTTGAGGGGATTACTCAATCAATATAGGTTTGATGTCAATATTCTCTCATCTTCTGTTCTCAAGTGGCTTAGGTGGTGACCTACTCCTTACGGTAAGCATGAGGTTGTGGATTTAAACCTTCCTGTGTCCCTTAGTGTGTGGACATTTCCTATGGTTTCCTATGTACCAAAAAAAATATTCACTCATCTGCTAAAATCTCTCCACTGATTATATCCTCTCTATAAGCATATAGTAGTCATATGATGGAAATCTACCTACTGAATGGCTGAATTTCTAAGGTTTTGATCAAATCATAAGTAGATTGCTAACTATATTTTTGACTCAAGCTGATCAGCTGGCATTAGTGTCATGACCTGGTAACCACTGGTATTACCTCAATAGTTTCTAGGCTTTGTCTTGTGGCATTTCTGCTATTCTATAGACGGCCAGATTGTATGCGGATATCCTTTTCTTCACTGTAGTTTTCTGTGTTCTAGCACATGAAAATTATCCGCATAGTAAAATTATATTCTATTGGTTGATTCCACCATTATCCCCCTCATCTGCACTCTGAAAAGTTTCTGGTTAAACTGAAAGAAGAAAGCAACACAACCAATGTTATTTTCACCTAACACATATATCATTGTTGACTTACAGGTATACCATATTTGCTACTCACATGAAAAACTTATCAGAGTTAGCTACCATTTATCCAAATGTCAAAATTCTTCACTTTCATGTTGAGACCAAAAACAGTCGCTTGGATTTCAAGGTGATAAATTCTGATTTCTTTTGACGGAAAGTTTCTCTAGCATCACCGTCCTATTAAACTTATGAATGTTGAATAGTTTCAACTCAAGGACGGTCCACGACATGTACCGCACTATGGGCTTCTGTTAGCAGGAGTGGCTGGGTTACCTAGTTCGGTCATCATAACAGCCAAAAGCATCACAGCAAGGATAACAGAAAAGGTGATGTACTGAATTCTAATCGTATGAGATGAAAACTTTCCAGTTGTATGTCAGAAGTTAAGAAATTAGAAAATTAAGATACCTTGCATTGCATGGGTTGATGTCATTTAGTCGCTGCTGTCACTTGCTGAAAATAAATTGATGCTCGAATGGTTTACTTACAAATCTAGTAAATAACTCTTTAATTTTCTTTGATCCAGAAAAATTACATCAACAAGACACAAGGAAAGCCAACATAAGGAAAGCCCTTTAAATCTAAATATCAACCATCATAAGCCTGAGACTTCCTTCCTCTATCACCTTACCATGAGCCTGAACACACTTGCAAGTAGTATACACAATCTCAACCTGTTTGTGACGCAAATCTACTGTTCATCTGGTTTTACTCCACTGCCTAGTTTATGTCATATACTTAGCGGTTAGTCACACAAAATGTGCCACCGTTGACAACAGCTTTTGACTCTCACATGTCCTCTTCAATGTCAGTCAATGTTGCTTCTTATTCAGCACAAAATGGAACTGGAAATGGATCTGTTCAGAATACAAGAGGAGGTTATACTAATCGAGGAGGTCAATTTGGTAATAGAGGAGGTAGAGGGAGAGGTAGATCGAATGGCAAGAGAATCTACTGTCAACTTTGTGGAAAACCAAGACATTTTGTGGACAAATGTTACCACAGATTTGATAAGACCTTTTATTGAAATTCTGGTTCTAATTTTGGAAGAGGAAATTCAGGAGGTCAGACTAATTTTCGTGATTCTCAAGCATACCTAGCTTTTGTTCGAGATTCTAGCGAAGGCTACATGACTGATTTAGGTTCATATCATGGCACTCCTAATGGCATCAACTCTCAATCATCTGAACCTTCCTTTGTACCTTATGATCAGTCTGATCCTGCATGGTTTGTGGACTCTGGTGCCACAAATCACATTACCTCCAATGTTCACAATCTATCCAATCATTCACCTTATCATGGCAGTGACAAGGTCACAATTGGTAATGGTAAGTCTTTACCTATTTCAGCTATTGGTACAACACAACTTTCTTCCATTTCTTCTCCTAAATCTTTTGTTTCTCTCCCTCATGTGCTTCATGTTCCTCACATAAAGAAAAATTTGATTAGTGTTTCTCAATTAACCCGAGATAACAATGTTGTTACTGAATTTGATTCACATTCATGTGTTGTCAAGGACAAGGATTCCAAACAGGTGCTGCTTCAAGGACATCTTAGGAATGGACTCTATCAACTGAATTCAGCTTTTGTTCCAGCTGCACTCCGTCACTCTGTTCATTCCATTGAGCCTACTACTTCAGTTCGATCTTCTTCTGTTTCTACATGTAATACAAGATTCAATAATACATGTAATAAGCACTCATTTTGTCATGAGTTGCCAAATCATTGTCTCAATGTAATTCACAGTTTCACACTAGTTCTGATATTTGTAAACAATGGCATGCTCATTTGGGGCATCCATCAACTCGTGTACTGCAGATTGTATTGAATAAAATTCAAGTTCCTTTTTCTTCTATTCCTTTTTGTGATTCCTGCAAGCTTGGGAAGTTAAGTCAGTTACCATTTCATTCTTCTGAAATCAAAGCGACTAAACCTTTAGAGCTTGTCTATTCTGATCTATGGGGACCTTCACCAGTTGTTTCAGTTGAAGGTTACAGATATTACATAATTTTTGTGGATGCATATACCCGATATACTTGGCTCTTTCCTTTGAAACTCAAATCTGATGCTCTACCCACTTTTACAGCCTTTCATAAATTTGTTGAACTGCAATATAATCACAAATTCAAGGCTTTACAAACTGATAATGGGGGAGAGTTTAAGGCCTTTTTGCCTTATCTTAAGAGCTTTGGCATTCAAGCTTGGTTTTCATGCCCCTATACACATCAGCAAAATGGTGTGGCTGAGAGAAAACATCGCCACATAGCTGAAATGGGATTAACTCTATTAGCTCATTCCCATATGCCTCTTAAGTATTGGGTAGAAGCTTTTCACACTGCAGTCCATGTCATAAATTTGCTGCCTGCAGCACCTCTTAAATTTTCTAGTCCATTTCAGTTGTTGTTTGAGAAACCTCCTAACTATTTGCTTCTTCAGCCTTTTGGTTGTGCTTGCTTTCCTTTTCTTAGACCCTATAACAAGCACAAATTTGCCTTTCATACATCTAAATGTGTGTTTCTCGGATATAGTCACTCTCAAGCAGGGTATAAATGTTTGCATCCATCTGGAAGGATTTATGTATCCAGGCATGTGCAGTTTAATCCTAATGATTTTCCCTATCCTTCCTTGTTTGTGTCTCCTTCTTTTCAATCGTCTCCTACAAATGTTGGCTTATCTACTTCTCATTTTCAGTCTCTTCCTTCATATTCCAAATTGTCCAAAGCAACACCTGTCTTGCCTCCTTCCTTGTCCAATTCAATGGTTTGTCCGCAAGTTTCAGTAACTTCTCCTGCTATCACTTCTCCTTGTGCTTCATCTTCTGTTCAGTCTTCGTCTTCTTCCTCTATTCAGCCAGTGTTAATTCCCAGATCCAACCCACCTGCTGCTCCTTCTATTCATCCTATGATGACTCGCTCTAAAACCCAAAGACTTATTACTGCCTCCCCTCATGCCTTAGCGAGTTGTCTTGAACCTTATTCAATTCGTGAGGCTTTGTTAGATTCTCGATGGTTGCAGGCCATGCAAGAAGAATTTGCAGCATTGCAGAGAAATAAAACTTGGGATCTTGTTCCCTTTTTAGCAGATATGAATATCATTGGCAGTAAATGGGTTTTTAGAGTCAAATATAAGCCAGATGGTACTGTTCTTAAGTATAAAGCAAGGATGGTTGCTAAGGGGTTTCTACAAACACCTAGTGTGGATTATGCTGAGACCTTTAGCCCTGTTGTAAAGGCTCCAACAATCAGAGTATTGTTCTCTTTAGCATCCCAATTTGGTTGGGATATACAACAACTTGATATCAATAATGCTTTCCTAAATGGTGACTTGGAAGAAAGTGTTTACATGACTCAACCTGAGGGCTTTGTGAATTCTAGATATCCCTCTCATGTTTGCAAATTAACGAAGTCCCTTTATGGTTTGAAACAAGCACCACGTGCTTGGTATGTAAAGCTGAAATCTGCGTTTCAGCATTGGGGCTTCACACGAGCAACCTCTGATGCTTCTCTCTTCATTAAACGCACAGCTTCTTATGTTTTGTTTGCCTTGGTTTATGTTGATGATATTCTAATCACCGGTTCAGATTCAGCTGCTCTACAACTTTGTATTAAAGATTTGGACAACACTTTTGCTTTAAAAACTCTAGGCTCAGTCAATTATTTCTTAGGATTTGAAGCTTTTAGAAATTCTGCTGGTATTCACTTAACTCAAGCCAAGTACACTATGGATTTGTTGAAGAAAGCTGATATGTATGACTGTAAGCCTTGTGCTACTCCTACCACTTCTTCATTTTCTCTTACAAATGATGGTGAAGTCTTTTCCAATCCATCTTTATATCGAACTCTAATTGGCTCTCTTCAATACTTAACATACACTCGGCCAGATATTGCCTTTGTGGTAAATAGACTCAGTCAGTTTTTGGTATCTCCTAAAGTGCAGCACTAGGTTGCTTGCAAACGGTTGCTTAGATATTTGAAAGGCACGGTGGGCTATGGTCTTTTCTTCTCTCCCTCACCTGGTCCTTTAGATCTATCTGTATACACCGATGCAGATCATGCAGGGTGCAAGGTCACAAGGCTCTCTACTAGTGGTTTTTGTGCCTTTCTTGGTTGTAATCTGATTGTTTGGGGTTCTAGAAAACAAACAGTGGTTGCTAGATCAGTTGGTGAGGCTGAATACCGTGCTATTGCTCAAGGTATCACAGAATTACTATGGCTAAAGTCCTTATTTTCTGAATTGGGATTTTTAGATTCAATTTCATCTAAACCCATTGTGTGGACTGATAATTTGGCTGCTAAGTGTATGGCTGAAAATCCGGTTTTTCATGGGAGAACTAAGCATATCGAGCTTGATATTCATTTCATTCGTGAAAAGGTTGAAAAGAATGAAATCGAAATTAGATATGTTCCCACTGAACATCAGATCGCTGATGTTTTTACAAAAGGTCTTTCTCAGGCTCGTTTTCAATTTTTGTGTAACAAACTTGGCTTAATATTTTCTCCAGTTCACAAGGTTGCCTGTTCAGGAGAGTCTTCATTGAGAGGGAATGTTAGAGCATCTTCTCAGCAGCTCAAGAGAGCTCTAATTGAAGGGGAATGTTAAAGCAGCTTATGATTCAAGAGAGTTCTAATTGAAGGGGAATGTTAAAGCAGTTTGCATTTTAGTGTTTATTCTTGTAGCTTGCTGTTACTGTTTGTTCTTAAGTTGTTAGCGTGTTTGTTATTTGCGTTTTTGTAAGCTTCAGTTGTTCTCTATATAAACAACAAAGCTATCTATTTGTTGTATGCTTTTTCATTTTTGAAATCAGAAGATTACGAAGTTAGTCAGAACTCTTGTCTTGTTCGCCTATCTCTTCTCCTTTAATCAATTACCTACCCTAGGGTTTCACTGATACTTTTACATAATGGCACTACACTTAAAAGTGCGATTGTGTTTGTTCAAGCTAAATGATAGAATATTTTATGTGTTGATTTCTAAACAGTACAATACTATTTGGCAAGTTTCCTACTTTCTTAATAAAAAAAAAAAGATATTCCAAATTCAAATGTTTGTATATTCCAGATACAACCATTTAATAGCCACATCTGACCTCAATACCCATAACTATACAAAATAAAAGTTAAGTTTCTAATATTCTTTCAAGCTAAATATTCAATTGTAGAACAACAAAGTAACAAAAGTTAGACAACTTGACAAGCTCAAGGTCCCCCATACTCAATTGCGCAAAGGCAGAGCTATTTACTGAAGATTACATCAATCAACGTTATTCATTGACTCAACCGACCTTCTGAGAATGGAACTGCCCCACGAAACATCTTGTACAACTATAACTAGAAATCCATCTCTGCAAATGTACCAAACCCAGGACTTGGCAGCTGTGAAATTAAAGGTGCATGAACAGTCCTAGAAGTAAAAACACGAGTACCAATTTTTGTGATAACCATAAAAAGGCCCACAGTTTCAATTGAATTACACTTAATCAAATTTAAACAAAGCACTCAATTCCGTAGGACCGTAGGATTCTTGTCCAACAAAGGTGGGCAGAAAATCATTTGCACGTGTATTCCAAACTTAACACAAAAAGCAGTGGAGATTTAACAAAGCACATAGTCGAATCAATACCGCCATCCTAAGCAGCCCGTGACGGAATCATCCCAGTCTTCCTGGCATAGGCGAATATCCCACCGGCCTCAATGACCGGCCCGGCATCGCCAATCGGCTTCAGCTTGTACTCCTTCCCGGTCGTATGATTAATCAGCCTGCTCTCACTCATCTCAATCGTGACCACATGCCCAGTCCTACACTCCTCGCAGATCCTCCCCTCCGACTCCAACGGGTAAACCTCGCCCGTGGCCACGGAGTTCCTGAAGAAAATCCTGGCATAGGACTCCGCCACCACGGCCGCCACGCCAGCCGCCCCCAGAGCCACCGGAGCGTGCTCGCGAGACGAGCCGCAGCCGAAGTTGTCGCCGCCGATAACGATCGAGAACTTGGACTTGTACTCGCCGGGCTCCATGAATCGGGTCGTGTAGGACGAGGGGAGGCCGATGAGGGCGTAGGATCCGAGCTTCTTGTACTCCTCGGGGTTGGAGGGGACTAGGGTTAGGTACTCGGCGGGGATGATTTGGTCGGTGTCGATGTTGTCGCCGACGACGTAGCACAGACCGTGGAAGGTGGTGGCGGTGGGGGAAGCGTCGGAGGCAGCGGCATGGCGAATGGTTTTGGAAAGTGGTTTTGGCGGCGGTGGAGCGGGTGAAGAGATTAGGGCTTTGAAGCGGTGGCTCTGGAAAGTGGGGAGCTTGAGGTTGGAAAACAGAGAAGGTAATTGTTGTTGTTGTTTGTGGGGCGAGAGAGAGAGAGAGTTAGGGCTTGACAAATACGAATGTGGAGAAGATGAGACCGCCATGGCTGAGACTTGAGAGAAAAGGTGGATTTTGCTGTGGTGGCGCATTTGATAGTCGGCGGCGGTGGAGTGCGATTGACCGAGCGCTGCCTACGACATCGTATGGGGCGGGCAACCACTCTTCCAGCCTGAGATGGGCTTGGGCCTAATTAATGGGAAATTTCATAGTTTTTTGGGATAACTAACGGTGGAATTTGAGTAGAAAGGAAAAAAAATTTAAGAAATTAAATAATTTAGAATTAAATTTAAAAAAAATATCAATTGAAGATATTTGATTGATTTAATTTTTTACTTAAAAATAAATCAAATATGCTATGCAAAATATTCAAAAAATCAAATATCTATATAATAAGGGATGATGGTTTTTGAAATTGAGAGACAAATGTGAGGGGGATATTTTTTTGGATGGTTGAGATGGGTTTTAAGTGTTAGCGAATGGTTGGGATTAATTTCACTTCATGCCCAGTATCATTAGAGACATTTTTCTCTCTCTCACAACCCACACACCCACACCCATCCGTCGACTCCTCACTCTCTCCCTCTATCTTTCTCTCTCTCCCTCTGCCTTTTTCTCTCTCACAGACCCACCCCTATCTCTCTCCCAACCACCCACGCCAACAATGGGAGGGGCAACCAGCGGGCGGCGGCGGCGGGGGGCCGACGCGTGGGGGCGACCGGCTGGGGGGCAGGCGACGAGGTGAGAGGAGGCGACGGCCGGCGGCGGTGCTCTTTGCGGTGGTGGGGATAAGGCAATGCGAGCACAGAGGGGGCGATGACCGATAATGCTCGCAGCGGCGGTGCTCTTTGGGCTATGGGTTGTTTCAGATAGAGAGTGTGGGAGATAGTGAAAGGGGGAGAGAGAGAGAAAGAGAAAATGAGGGATGGCGGAGGAGATAAAGAGACAGGCGCGATGGCGGATCTGGTTCGGTGGTGGCCGGAGGGAGAAGAACAAAGGGATGCCAATGGAAGATTCACGGAAGATTTTGAGAGAAGAAGACTGCTGTCGGAGATTTTCTTGGGCGTATCCGTAATCCATCTTCCCCATCTTGCTGAATCTGCCTGCGTTTTTTGGGATCCGAAAGGCAGAAGAGAAACAAGATGAAGCATAATAGGTTTTCAAAAAGAAGCAAGTTTTTCCCTTAGCTGAGCAGCGTGGCTTGGACTGGGGCTGAATAAGCTCCATTTGCCCATGCCTTTGTTAGGTACCCAAACAAGAAAACTCCCATCTTTTCCTCCAAATTTTAATGGGTTTTCCTTAGCTTGAGAGGGGGTGCTTTTTTTAAGGAGCTTTCTACTCGGTTTTGGATGTGAATTTTGCGTCTTTGAGGCTTTGAAGTTTCAGAATTTCAGCTTTTGCAACTGTTTCAGATTGGGTCATGTGTTGAATTTATGTTCAGTTTGCTAGCGTGCACGGTGACGTTTTATTTTAAATTAACTGTATTTCAATCTGTGAAATTTTAAAATTTGGGATTTTCTTTTCTCTTTTGTTTGGATGAAAGAATTTGTTAATCAAACTAATGAGCCAATGAAATTTTGAGAATGGGAGGTTGATGTTGTGTTTATTTGATTTGATGAGAATCTTCTATTGCTTTGGAATTCCTTACAGGAGCGAATTTTGGACGATGCGTATGAGCTTGATTAATATTTCTTTATTTCTTTATAATTTACAGAACAGATGATATTCAATTCTTTGAAATTGAGGGTGAATTAATAGTTAGAATTTTTCATTGATGAATTGTGTTCTTTTTGTGATTGGAGGAGAAAGTGAACGACCTGCGGTGAGTAGAATTTTTCCTTTGATTTCTTCACTTAATGGTACTGTCTCATCAGTTTGTGGATATATGTAAATATTTGTAGTTTTTTGTTTCTGAATCTCTTTTGCCTTGGCTCTTCTCTGTTGTCTGTGAATTTTATCATTTGTGCATATACATATATATATGTGTGTGTGTCTGTGTTTCTAAATCGTATTGGGTTTTTGGTTTTTTTTTTTTTTGTTTATTTAGTTTTGCTGGATAATACGTGCCCTTGGAGCCCCCAACCAGCGGCGGTCAAAGACTCTAATTTTTTTAAATTTTTATTTTTTAAAAAAATTAATACTTAATTTTAAATATCAATTAAGTATTCTAAATATCAATATTTAATAACATTTGAAATTTTTTAAATAAAAAAACACTAACAATATAAGTTTTAATTTTTTTTAAATTTTTACATGATTTTACCACTATTATTTCTTGCATCAGAATCTGGAGGACTTGAATTGCTTTATTTAGCCTAGGTTTTAGGATATGGACGTGGCTGTGTAAAAAGTTTTTTTTCGATTATTTCTTTTAATTTGTTGTTTGTGGCAAGATTGGGATTTTCTTGAAACTTGCCTTCCTACATTGTGTTGTGGGTTTTGTATTTTTTTTGGGTTGTTTCGTGGATGTGAAATTGGAAAATGGATGTGTAATTTGGGGGGGGGGTGTTTTTTTCTTGGTTTTTTTAAAATTCTCATGTTTTCTTACTGTGTTTTGCTAATGGGACTTTACCTGTTCTTTTCTTGCATTTGTGGTTCTCTTGATGCTGCATTAATGCTTGGATTTCTAAGATGAGGAACTCTGTTGAAATTTGTGTTGCCTTATCTAGGAGGCTAAGGCATCAATGCTTGGATTTCTGAAGATGAGGAACTATGTTAAATTGATGTTGTCTTATCTAGGAGGCTAAGGAGAGGGTAAATGGGATAGATGTTGTTTTTTAAAAGAAACCTCCTTTTTAAATATGTATAATTATTTAAAGAAAAAAACACCAACGGTGTAAGTTATCAACAGTGTAATAAATAATTAAATGTTGAAATTTAATAAAACAATACAAATAAATGAATATTTTTTATTTTATTGTAATAAAATAAAAAATAATTAATAAAATAATACAAATAAATGAATATTTTTTAATATCTGCAATAAGATAGATTAAGTATCAAAGAGTTCCCGACCACACATAGTCGGAGAACCCAAAATTTGGGAATACAAGAGTTCTTGACCATTCACGATCGGGAACCCAAGATTCTCTAACCCTGAATCGGGATTCCCCTCCATTGATGGAACCCAAGGTTCCCCGACCCCAAATCGAGGTTCCCCTCCGTTGATGGCTGTGGCCATGGCGACAGGTGTCATAGCTGTAGCCATGTGTGTTTTTGTGTGTATATAAATATATAGGTGTGTTTGTGTGTATATATATAGGTGTGTAAAGTTTTAATTCACTCTTTTTAGTGTATGATAATATAATATTTATTTTTCTTATATAGTTATAATTTGATGTCAGTAACACTAACTGGTGTGCATTTTAATTTTAATTTTTTTTAGATTGCAGAGTACTGGTTGTTGTGCATTATTTGATATTTAACTTTTGTGTATTATTTGATATCCCCCATTCCCAGTGACACGGTCGGCGCCGGCGCCAGCCGCTTTATATATCTATATATAGAGAAAGAGAGAAGGGGTCGGCCATTACTGCCGGCGACCATGAGGATTGCGACTGTCGGCTGCTGCAATGCATATGTATATATAACCCACTTTTTTGGTATATGACAATATAATATTTATTTTTTTTATGTAATTATAATTTGATTAACAACAATAGCACTGACTGGTGTGCATTTTAATTTTAATTTCTTTTAGATTGCTGTCTGGTGTGAATTATTTGATATTTAATTTTTTTTATAATTTGATTTGTTTGAAATTATAAAATACAGACTAATATGTATTGTTTGATATTTAATTTTTAATTTAATTTGTTCAGATTGTAGAGTACTTATTGATTTTCTTTATTATATAAATTTAGTAAATTTTTTTATTATCATAAAACGTTAACAAGTATACAATAACTTTAATTTATGTTTTTTGTCCAGTGTTTATAATTTTTTTACTTGCTCTTATATTTTGATTTGCAATATTGGTG
Source organism: Diospyros kaki (assembly GCA_036245055.1). Classification (NCBI taxonomy): domain Eukaryota; kingdom Viridiplantae; phylum Streptophyta; class Magnoliopsida; order Ericales; family Ebenaceae; genus Diospyros; species Diospyros kaki. The sequence goes on from BSEG01000008.1 coordinate 15,663,486, forward strand.
AATATTATGAATCTTATATGTTCGTTTCTTAATTTACATTAAGATTAGGGGGAGTTGTTATTTTATTTGAATTTTGTAGAACGTGTAATACAAGCAAAATTGTTACAAGTTCTTTAAGATGAAAATTATTTCAATATATTTATTCAGTATTTTTATCAAAAAATGATACAAACTTCACAAATTTTAACATAATATGTATAAATTATAACTATATTTTAATCTTAATATTATTTACATCGTGTCTTTAGACATGTTTCTATTCATTTTTTGATAATTTCGTGTTTAAGAACTATATACATTGTCTTCAAATACGTGATATAAGCGAGTTTAGACTTTCAATTTAATACGTGTTTAAGTTCAGTGCTTGATTATTTCGCGTTCAAATTTAATGTTTGATTTATTTTTAGTTACATCGTGCCTTCAGGCACGAGTTATGCCTAGTATATATATATACACAAATATACATACACGCAGCTTCAGGTTGAAGGAGCCATCGCTACCATCGCTGTCGTCACTAGTCGTCGCTACCACCCTCGCTATTCACTCCTCGGCCGCTCACCATCACGCTCGCTCACTGCCTCTCGCTTGCCCTCTCTCTTGCTCAGTCATCGCTACCATCATTGGCTATGGCTGCCATGCCTGGCCGCTAACTGCGCTTCCCCTCCTCTGTGCGACCATCGGCCACACTTCCCCTCCTTCTCGTGATTGTCGGTCGTACTTCCCCTCTTCTTTTCCTTCGTGCTTCCACTCATCCTCCTCCTCTTCTTTTTCTTCTTCTATTCCAAATGCCTAGAATTTCTTTTCCAACCCCCTTCTAAGAATTAGTTTTCCAGCAAAAGTGAGAATTGGGCATCACATGAGCAAAAATGGGATTTTGAATTATCTAAAAAATATGGCCTATCAAACACTGCCAAAACTGGAATTTACATGAAAAATATGGCTAATCAAGCAGGCCCTAAATGCTAAATGCTACCTCTTGTAAAGGTGAGAAATGGTAACTTTAGACCTTTTAACAAGTAAACGCTAATCAATAAACGCTTGTCTTTTTTTTATTTTTGAAGCACAAAACAAAGAAGTTCAAAGAAGAAATTTTGGGAGACCTTCTTAAATGATCAGATACAGGAGACCTTTCGTCGAGACTTAGCTAAGTATCTTCGAGAGACCTTCATAGGAGACTCTCTAGGTATCATTGGGAGACCCTTTTTGAAAGTCTCTTCTTGGTGCCCCTAATAGATCCTCTCAAAACCCTCTCCCCAAAGCACCAGAGAAAGGCTTTTGGGACCCTCTTAAGTCCTAGAGATGTGGTCCCTAGTGGACATTATGAGCTTTGACTTGACGAAAATGCATTAACTCACCTCTAGTGTCTCTACCTAAAAATCCTAAACAAACAATCTTGAAAAACGTGGATGCCCTTCCACCTATTAACTTCAGTATCTATAAATAGAGAGTGATTTCTCTTATTGAGGTGCCATTAGAACTCTACTCAAATTACACTTTTATTTTAAGACTGCACATTCTTTCCCTGATACTAACTTAAGTATCAAAGGGTCCACATGGAAGACACCTAGTGCCTTTAACTATCTTATGTTTTACAAGTTACTCAGAGACTAAAAGTTGAAGATGAAGACTCTCATGTAACTATAAATTTATTGTTGTATCTTGGCAACAACAATTGGCATCATTTGTGACAACCAAATCAAAAAACCAAAACAATTAAACAATGGCCTGAACAAGAAACATTGCAAATTGACATAGTCAAGAAGGATTGGAAATGTAGTCCTCTACAAACTCGCCAAGACCCCGAAAAACCTTCCCAATAGGTTTCCTAGGGACATAATCACTTGGACACTCTCAAAGGTACCAAGAGACTCTTTCTACTAGTCTCTCAAGGACCTCTAGTTGGGCTCCTCCAATATTACCCCTTGCTAACTATGAAGCCCTTTAAAGATAGCATGAGAAAAGTATGCAAACTCTTCGAGAGGTGGTAGAACTATTGCAGAACATCATACTTTACGTCTCTCTATCGCAAACCTTGTAGAATCTTGTGTCAACCCTAATGACTCTCTCAAGGATAAAGGAATATTTACATATCCCAAAGGCATCGCATTGAAAAGGACACCGGGAGACTCTCCTGTAGCTAGCTCCACCACATGAGAATCTCCTAAAGATAGTCCCACCCTAAGAGAGCATGATGTATATTGTAAGCTTTAGACTAATAGAGAATGCATTTGAAAGGAAAAATATTTGAAGACGATGGATAGCACAATGGCTCGAAAAGGCTATCTCTCCTAAAGACTAGCCAAGAAGGGTACAAGAAGTTGATTAAGCCCTCGACATTCAGCGCTAGGAAAATAATTGATATGAAAAAGATGATAAAGGAGCAAAGACGATTGGTATCTGCACAAAAAGACTGGCAAAGGAGAAAAACCCATTTTCCCCAAAAATAATGGAGAAATCTCTTCCCAGGAAGTTTAAGATGCCCAACTAGCCAAGGATTCAAAGAAAACAAATCCCCATGATCACATTCAAAGTTATGAATCCTTGATGCTACTCCATGGATGGGAAGATGCAATCATATGCCGGGTTTTTCCTTTAACATTAACAAGTCATGCACGTGCCTAGTTAATTACCTTGCTAAGGAATCCATATCTCCTTCGATTAATTAAAGGTAGATTCCATTAGGCCTTTATTATGAATAGTTAGAGGAAGAAAAACACTACCTATCTCCTTAGCATCTGACAAAGTAATAAAGAGACACGTTGATAATATGTCGACCAGTTTTAAAATTCAACCTTTGGAGATACAAGACTTGCAAGTCGGAGTGACTGTTGCTACCATACTTCAAGGGACCCGATCAACCCTTCTATAAGAGCCCTTCATCCTTAATCAACCAACGACCCTAGCGAATCTATTTGTCTAGGCAATTAAGTATATTCTCCATGCTCAAGTGATGAGAATGGTTGGAGGTTAATGAAGAAAAGGAAAAAAATATGAGAGAAAGGCAATTCGATGAAAGAACTAACCAAAGACATAAGATAGTCAGAAAGCCAAATGATCCCTCTAGGTTGCAATTCAATTATTACCCTTGACTCACCGAGCCACATTCCACCATTTTGATAGTGTTAATGTATTAACCCTGCTTTAATCGGCCAAACCAACCAAGAGCAAGCATAAATCGAGAAAAGTAAAGAACACAAGAACACAAAGCTTTTACGTGTTCCAATCAATAGATCCTACTCACGGTAGAGGCTCCGCCTCTAGTCAATCCATTAATAGCTTTCAGTTACAACCAGATTACAAGATCACAACAAGAACAAAAACGTATTGCAAATACATCAACTGAAATCAGAAACAAAATAAAACAAGTATCGAATTTGTTCTACCAATCTCAAGATTGTGTCAAGAATCTGATCTATCAGTTACACCAAATCTCCCACGCCTCAGGCGATTCAACAACAGAGATTTAAATAAATACAACGTTACCGTGATCTTACCAACAAACCGAAGCCAATTGAACGAGAGAAAAATTTACAAGCGAGAGAGAGTCTCACTTCGACTGCGTTGAACTTAGGGTTTCAAAAGATAGCAATAGCAGATCTGTTCAAATTAGGGCGAGAAGCTGCCCTTATATAGCAGCAGGCAATCAGCTGGGCTTAGGCAAAACGCATGAGCCACATGAAAATGGGCTTGGCTCATAAAAACTGATCTCAGCCCAATGGCTATTTGGCCCACAAAATAATTAGCAGATCAATCATATATATACATTTAAATGTTAGCTAAATGAACATAAGATGAAACCCAAATATATAACAAAATGCATACAAACAGCACATATCAATTATATGAAAATACATTTTGAATCATAAATCCTAACAAGTAGCAATTGAATAGTTGGGTCTCATCAACCTCCCGAAGAAGGTCGACCAATCTCTAGGAAAGAACAAGGATGCATATTGCAAATACCATGGTACTCATGCCCATTTCACAAATTAATGTCGTGAGTTAAAGAATTAAATTGAAGCCCTTATTAGGGAAGGGAGATTAAGGAGATATGTACACACAGAAGGAAGAAAAGAGAGAAATAACTAAAGGAGAGAAGAAAGGCCTAAAAACAAGAGAGATCGAACAAGTGGCAATATGAAAGAAGAAAGGAAGAAAGAATGACTCATTTCTTGGATAACAAGCTGACTCACGAGATTATCCACATCATTTATACGGATGAGACCTTAGCATGGGACACTGCAACGGCCTGAAAGCATATGCACGAAAAGCTTATCAGGATGAGGAGCCCATCATTTTTACTCCAGATGATAAGGGAGGTACCATTATGCCTCACGATGATCCTATGGTTTTCTTAGCAGTGATAGCCAAGCATCCAATTGGGAGAATCTTAGTGGATAGTGGCAATTCAGTTAACCTCGTCTATTGGAAATGCTTTGAACAAATAAACATAAGTCGTATGGCAGTCTAAGAAATTTAAAAATATTTCCATAAAAAATATGTCCCGAAAGCTTACACATACCATACGCAGCTTGGGTATTTAAGCAATGCAATACTACATCATATGCAATATAATAAATATCGTACTTAAAAACCCAATATCAGGTGGGTTTAAAAATTATTTCTACTCTGAAACCGAATCCTCCTTAGACTATGGAGGGCCTAGTTCGTCCACACCTAGCAAACTTTCCGTTATCAACTTGTAGTCTTCGTCTCGTGCTAGCCAGAGGACATTGAGTCACTTGCACCCATATATCTTTTCTAGACTATTTGAAATCTTCCAACTCAACGATTGAGCCACCTACAACTACATAGAAGAGAAGAAACATAAATAGAGAAGAAGAATAGAGCTAGCCAAAGGAAGAAGACAAACTCTGTCAATTTCTTTCCAAAATCCTTTCTTTCAATTCTTTATATATTCTCCCTATTATGCCTTATACTTGAAGCCTATAGTGGCCTCCACTTGTCACCTAAAGGATAGCCACCAAAGCGACATGTGTAAGCCATTAACCTAAGCTAAATGGTAGAAATGGTCTGCCATTTCACTTGAACTTTTGATCGTTTTTCAACTCTTTGAAAGAATGGCTAACCATCTCCTTAAACTGTTGACCATTTCTCCTTATAGGGAAAACCAGTCGATAGTTTATAAAAACAGTCAACAATTTCCACCTACATGGTGCAGTCCCACATTTAGCTACAATGGGTTCATTAACATTTAATAAACCACATCATTAACCTTTAATGACATATTAAAAACACAATAAGAGCATAGTTCTGATACCGAACTCTACACTATATAGTGTGTGACTTTCTAGATTCATCGCCTAATAGCAATTAGATAACATCAAACCCTTTGAACACCGATCGAACACTTTGACCCATCTTAAGAATCTCTCCATGTTCTCGAGATGTTCTGAAAGGCCCTGGTAGCTCTTAGCAACAACCCAAAATAATATAGAAGGCAACGAAGTCTAACTTCAAGTGAGGCTATTACAATTGTTGATTTTTGTGTAATACAATCCTTCCATCATCTAACGTCCTGATTAAACGAGAGTCATGATACAATAAACTCACAAACTTAGTGATTATGTGTCCGATCTCATTAACATGACTAGATAACACCTTAGAAAACTTTTTCCTGATTAATCATATTGTCTTGGCCAAAGACTTTCCCATCACATTAATAGTAGACCATATAGGACGTTCGTGCATATCAGTAAGTACCTACTTCCATGCATCGACAATATAAGACCACATAAATGAATGTCCCCACCTTGTAATTGGATAGTTTGGCGCATCAACAAATCTCGCACACTAATACACAAGACAACCGTATCGCTTTAAGTCAGTTAAACAATTCGCAACTTGATGACAAGATTGTTATCCACCATGCCATGTGATTAGCCATTGATGTCATGTTCAATGCGTTATTCTCTAACAACCACCCACGAGTTTACTATTAGCATCACATACTATGCAGTATGTGACTTATCACCCTTAACCAGTAGTATCCCATACTAATTAGGTAGTAAACTACATGATAGTAATTGATTAATCAAAGTCCCCATTTGAATAATCTAAGGATCATGAATATTTAAGAAATCTCATTACTAGAGAATTTAATCACATATTCTTAACATCTTAAGAACAAGAATCTCACATAGGAAATCTAATGACTCATTCATACAATGAATTGGAGAGTAATGAATGATGAAAACCTTGCCTTTATTAATATATACAAAGATACATAAAATGTATCTATATGCACGTTAGACGTCATCTAAATCTAACATTAAAGCACATCACTAACAAACATCTCCCATAACAAATTGAAGAGAGTATCCTCTCCACTTTATAATTTCACCAGAGAAGCTGTACTTGTGGCCATGTTATTACAGTTGCTTGTTATTTTGGGCACCGACCCTTAAAAATGTGACTAGTCATGCAAATTTCATGGTAGTGAAAACTTCATCGTCCACCTATAATGTTACAATAAGACTACCACCCCTAAATGATATAAAGGTAGTCTCTTTAAGTTACCTTTTGATGAAGCTCCCCACACCATATGAATTAGGTCAAGTTTGTGGAAACCAAAAGAATGCAATGAATTGTTATATTTCTTCCACCAAAGGAAAGAATGAGGAAGAGACGTTATAGAGCAAACCATATAAGCCTCAGCCTGTGGAGAAGTTGGAGGCTATTTAACTAAACAAAGATGATCTCAAGAAATTGATTTATGTGGGAAGTCAGCTCTAAGGAGAGGTCAAGAAAAAAATGGTAGAATGCCTGAGAGCCAATGCTAATATATTTTCATGGACACCATAAAATATGCCTAGAATTAGCTTAGATGTGATCCTCACCACTTAAACGTGGACCCTCAAATAAAGCCCGTTAAGAAACAAACAAAAGACATAGTCCTCAAAGGATAACAACCACTTGAGGAGGAAATTGATAAGTTAATGGAGGCTGACTTCATCTGAGAGCTATATTACCCTAAATGGTTGGCAAATGTGGTGATGGTCAAGAAGGTAGTTGGAAAATGAAGGGCTATGTTACACGAAAATGCGGAAATGGTATTTTTCAAAAAAGTTAGGAAACGGAAACTCTGGGTAAACTATAATTTTAAAAAATATAGGGTTGTATGTGAAATTAATTTATAATTGATATACTATAAATAATATTAAGTTTAATTTTGTAAACCCTAAATTGCATCAGTGTTCGCTGTCAATGGCAGACCGCCGCCGCCGCCCTGTCTCACCGCTCGCTGTCAATGGCCGACCGCCGCTACTTCATCCGTCTCTGTCACCGTTGCCGCCTTTCTCACCGTCAACGCATCTCTTACCCTCGCCCTAGCTGTCGATCTCGCCTCTCACAATTGACGTGTCTTTGCAATCGCCGCTGCCTCTCTCGCCATCAACGAGTCTCTTGCCCTCACCCTCGCCTTCGATCTCGCCTCTCTCACAGTCGACGCGTCTCTGCCACCATCGCTTGCCTCTCTCGCCATCAACGACTCTCTTACCTTCACCCTCGCCTTCGATCTCACCTCTCTCACAGTCGACATGTCTCTGCCACCATCGCTCATTTCTTACCCTCATCGCCAACTGCCGCCGCACACTCCATCTCTTGCCTCACCACCAATCGTCGCCGCACGCTCCATATCTCACCTCGCCTCTCGGTAAACAAGGCTACTTTTCTAATATTTTCTACTACTGCCTTGAGCTAAAAAGATTCTTCAAGTTTTCATCTTGAATCAGAGAGAAAGAGAAAGAATGCTCATCTTCTTAATCTTTCATTCTCTATTTTATTTGTGAGAAATTACCTTTATTATTTGATTTCAATCTTGTAATAACTTCTCAAAATGCTTCATTTATATCCTTCACTTACCTTATTGTGGTTAGAACTTGAGCTCATAAAAAGCATAATGTAAAAAGGTTTCAACTGATTCTTACAAAAACTGTGTATTCAGGTACTATTGATCTATTGAAAAGCAGAGGTTACAACTGCACTTATTAAAAGTTGAGGTTATTTGCTAAAATCCTTGGTGAGGAATAGGCTGGTTGAGTCGAACCACCATAAATTTGTTGTGTGATGCTTTGCTTATTTTCTTTCTTTTCAGCACTCTCATTCTATTTTCAATAAGGGTTGTCTTTCAGAAACTTTTTCATTAATTTTAATACTCAAAACAATAGCTTTCTAAATCTTCAAGAGAATCAATCTTCTTGCATAAAATTTATTTTACACTTATCATTTTCTGTTAAGATTATATTTAAGGCATTAGTGTTTATAGTTTGAAAAAGACTAAGCTGTTATATTCAAAGATTCTTTAAAATTAAAAAAAAAATTGAAAACCCAATTCACCCCTCTTTTGGGCGTCTATTATTATTTCTCTCAATTATTTTAGCCAACTTTGTAATAGAATGCCCTAATGAAACTTTATAAGTGCAACAGGTGTCAGAGGTGTGCACCAATCCAGTCTGCTCCAATTTCAAAGCTTCAAACAATCTTCTAATCTATTCATTTTGCCTAATGCAAACTAGATATCCTAGGACCTTTCCCGTAAGTTACAGGCCAACAAAAATTTCTTGTGGCTATAGACTACTTCACAAAATGGGTAGAGGTCAAAGCCTTGACAACTATCACCAAGAAAAATGTGGAATCCATGATCTTGAGGTCAAAGCCTTGACAACTATCACCAAGAAAAATGTGGAATCCATGATCTTGAAAGACATTATACGCAAATTTGGAGTCCCCAAGATCATCAATACCAATCATGGAAAATAGTTTAATTAGAAACCTTTCAAAAATTTTGTGATAATTTGGGGATACAATTGTGAATCTCCTTAGTGGCATACCCACAGGCAAATGGGTAGGCAGAGGTCAGTAGTTGAACCATCTTGCATGGATAAAAAACCAATCTAGGAAATACAAAAAGAACCTGGATAGATGAATTATTTCAAAAAAATTGGCATAACCGTCGCTAAGTAATTCAGCCATCGCGGAGCATTTAGCGACGGTTTTCAGCAACCGCTGCTAAGTCATATTTTTTGCAACGATTTAAGAACCGTCGCAAAATAAGTGATTTAGCGGTGGTTTAGGAACCGCCGTGAAAAATTCCAATATATTGAATTTTAGCAGCGGTTTCAAAACCGTTGCAAAAATTTTAAAAATTTTAAAATTCTGAATTTTTGAAGCACCCGGCCACCCACAGACGTGGGCTTGCGTGCACATGCACACCTGCCCCCTGTGCGCTACGTCGCCGCACGTCCGTACGCCACGTAACGTTGTTGCTGGAAATTAATCCAGCATCCTTCCCCTTCCCTGGCTTTGAACTGGGGACCTCCCCTATGCGCTTATGCTCGCAGAACCATTTGATCTGCGAAGCCATGTTATTATATACTCACGCATATAAATTATATACTAATACAATAATTATTTTCTAGAATTATATTTTATATTTTTTAATATAAATTAAAAAACATAAATTAATTGATTATTTTTTAAAAGAATAATGGAATAAATTAAATAAATTAGTTGATTAAAAAATAAAAAGAAGATTTTATGTATTTTTTTAAAATTTCTTTTCAAAATTATTAAAATTTTATATATTAAAATTTTGCTAATTTTTTTTATTTTTTTAAATTAAATTTTTAATGAATTTTATATTTATTTTTCAAAACTGCCACAAATGTTATTTAACTTTAATTTTAATTATTAAATTATTTTCTGAATTTAGTGACGGTTTTTTGAAAACCGCCGCAAAATTAAATTTTTTAATGAATTTTGTGGTTGTTTCGAAAAATCGTCGCAAATGTTAAATTATTTTTATTTTTTAATAATTTAATTATTTTTTGAATTTAACAGCAGTTTCTCAAAAATCGTCGCAAAATTTAATTTTAATTTTTAATTATTAAATTATTTTCTAAATTTAGCGATAGTTTTTCAAAACTGTCGCAAAATGTTAAAAAAACTGCCGCAAAAAACATATTTTGCGGCGATTTGTAAATAGCCACAAAATATCATGTTTTGCGGCAGTTTTTAAAATCGCCACAAAAAATCAATTTTTTGTAGAAAATTGCCATCTATCTTGTGGACATATCGAACAACAACTAAAGTCTCATAGGGGAAATGCCCTTTAACCTAGTTTATGGAATGGAAGTTGTGATACTTGTGGAAATCAAAGTTGGGTCTCCTCGAGTGAATACCTTTTGTTAAACTCAAGGGTAGGATAACATGCTTTTGATGATAACAAAAATGATTTTATTAAGATAAAAATAAAAATAAAGAATTTTAATTAGTTTAATGTGAAGAATAAAAGAAATTTATGGCTAAGTAACTTAAGTCGATTGATGGTTAAACTTAAGTCAACTGAAGTAAGGCAATAAGTTGGTATCTGATATTGCATAAGTTCAGTTAACTTAAGTTTATCTTAAGTCAACTGAAATTATCCAAAATCTTAGCCTCTGATCTTTGGTCGACCGAGCTTCAACCGAAGTGGTGTAGAAAGTTTTTGGACAACTTAAGTCCTCAGTTAACCAAAGTCCAACGGACATCTTAGATAAACTTAGTCTCTTAAATTTTTAGTGCATGTTCAAAAATAAAATAAGATAGATGTTATTCTCATCTTCTCCTTTATAATTTGATAAGTTTATCTTTCCTATTTGAAAATCTCATAAAAAAGTAAAATCACTCTTGAAGAGAAAAGGTTTAACTTCAAACTTGTCCCCCTTACATATTTTGTTGATTTCTCCAATCTTCTTATCTCTCACTCTTATGAACTTTTTTCCACAAAAGTTTATGTTTAATTCTGATCTCAAGTTGTCTCCTTATACCTTCTCCCATCTTTATCTGATTTGTCTCAAGAAATCATTCTAAACCGTTTATTTTTTCTTGTACAAAATATATTTCTGTAATCAAAGATACCTATAAATGTTAAAATGAATTAAGTTGTAGTTTAGAAAAGTTTGAAGATTTTTTTAATTTCAAAATTTCTATAGCCCTTCTTTGTAACAACTATTTTTCTAGAGAAAAATATATATAAGTTAATGGGGTCTCAAATACAAAAAAAAAAAACTAATTAAGAGAGCATTTAAACAAGAGTGAGAGAGTTCAAGAATGGAAGTGTGCTAGCTGGTGGAATTCTCATAATTGGTGACTTGTTTGGTTTGTCTCTATTTGTAACTTGTGTTTCTACTCACCAGTTGTGTCAATGTGCTAGTGGTTCTTACTTAGGTAAGGAATTGCATGTTGGTTCTAACCTCAATTAAATGCTAGTGATATATTTCACCTAGTGAAACTTCAAGCATAGTCTTGAGAGAGAGGACGAGGCTCTTAAAGCAGAACTTTTATAAAAATTCTCGTGTTATTTGTGGTCGTTTGTTGTTGTTACAGCCCTTATTCCAACTGCAATCACTAAATATCAAGATCACAATTTAAGAATTTTCAACAATAACTAAAATCTTAAGTTTTTGAAAAACCCAATTCACCCCCCTCTTAGTATTTTTCTAAGCAACACCTTTGATAAAGATAGGAATTCTGAAGCCCTAAGAACAAATTTAGACCTTATCACAGAAGAAAAGGACAGAGTAAGCTCCAAATTGGGAGCATGCCATAGAAATGCGGTGAATTATTACAACTCTAGCGTGAGAAACAAGCCATTAAGAGATTGGGATCTTGTTTTTAAAAAATTGGTAGTTACCAATGCCCTTTATGATGAAAGGAAGTTGCAAGTAAACTGGAAAGGGTCGTATCACATCCAAGAGATGATTGGACCAAACACTTGCACTTTACAAACCTTTCAAGGAGGTAACATTGGAAAAACTTGGAATACTAACCACTTGAAGCTATATTTTCCCTCAGACATATGAGATTACCCTGAATTGTAATTATAATTCTCAGTAAGTAATAAAAAGAACCCTAGAGTGGGACCGTCGATGTAGGCATTTTCAGTCGAACCACGTAAAATTTTATGTCTTATATATGTGTTATGATGTTTCTAACACTTTCTTATGTTATAGAAATCTTTTTTCATGTACTTTCTTTTTCAAGACATTGAATGCATGAGAAGAGGTACCAAGAGAGATGGATATATAAGCCTAGTATTTAGAATAAGTCATAAAGATCTATGCCCATCGTCTCTCACAATAACTGTTAAAACCCTACTGAGTTAGACAGACCTCGTGCCTTGCACATAACATGAGTTGTCAAGCCTAGCAAAAGGAACAACTCATTGAGGAAAACAATATGAAAACCCAAAACTACTAAGACCCACCACCAGCTTCAAAGTTTGTTATCTTACACTCAACACAAGATATTAAGAAAGGCAAATAATAACCTGTGATCCATCACACAGTATGAAGCAAAAGGCTATTAAGATGTGCAACAAACTCAAAAGACCCACTGTTCCACACACAAAATGAGCTACAAAGACAAGCAATGGACAAAAAAGATTTGTTGTGACCCATGCAATAGGACAAGCCTAAACACCAGGTGTGAAAAATCTTAAAGTGTCATTAAGCCTAGAGTAGGCACTCCACAACAAAAAGATCACCTAAGTACTAGCTAAAGGGCCCCATTTAAGATAACACGCATGAAATATTTTGGTGGCATGCATACACATAAAGGATAGAGGAGCAACCCCCAAAGGCAACTTAGTATTTATGTTTCCAAATATTTATGAATTACAAATAGTTATGAATTTTTTACTACATTGATATTACTTGCATTATTCTACAAAATACTAACATTATGTGCAGTAACAAAGCAATAGCATAAAAAAAATAAACAAACATAAAAACTTAAGTTGGTGATAGATGTTGAAGTGTAGCGAGAAACAACTTCATTAATAACTTGAAAAGTACAGAGCAAAAGTCAACGAAAAATAAAAAGTACAATGAAAAAAATAAAGGAAAACCTAAGTCATGTGGCTGGAAGTAAGTTCCACATGAGGCATTGGAGAAGAGGAAGGAGAAAGAAAATGAATTAATGACACCACAATGTTCATAGTGCCCCCTAAAAGCTCAATTACTCTAGGAGACAAGGTAGGAGTATCCCTAGCAACCACGTTCGCAGCCCCATCCTAAGTTATTATGTTCAGATCCCTAAGGGCATTGATTATCTAGGTGTCGTCAACAACTTGAGAATAAAGCTCCCAAGGGCTTAAAAGGTTATCTAGATCATCTATAAGGCATGAATCCAGGTAAATCCAAGGCTCCTAAGATTTGAATCATAACAACACCAGTCTAGTACCTTAAACTCCTTAACATCCAATGTAAAGACTAGTTCAAGGAATCTCTGACCCAAATGTTGTGATTCCAAGAAAGAGTAGGCCAGGTATATGCCATACCTGATAAAGCAACTGGCATATCGCTCATTCTAGCAATCTTGGGATAGTCGATATTTTTGAACTGCTTTCGCTTGGATAATTGAGTGGTCCTAGTCCATTTGTTTCTTAGAAATGTAAAATTGTTCCTAAAGCACTAGCTCTTGAGCCTAACTAGATGCTAACTCTTCAATATCCTATTGCCATTCTTCTTTCTCCTTCCTAAGCTCCTAAACCTCTCCCTCAAGTGTACTGATCTAGGTAAAGGAATTGGAATGAACGTTAGATAGTTGGGCACGAAGCTCCTCAATCTCGCGCTCTAGTCTGCAACAACGATTCTAGTGATATTGTGTATCAGCACCCCATCTCTCTTGCTCTTTTCTCCACCCCTCAATGTCCTCCTCCACCTTCTGGTGGTACACTTGGACTTTAGTATTAGCAATCACCTTTCCTTGAAAGCCATAAAGATAAAGTTAAGATAAAAAAAGTAGAATGTGAAAAGATTGAAAGACAAAAACATGAAAAAAGAATATAAGATGCTTACCTCTATTAATTGTCTCGAAAGCCCATCAAAGATTCTAGGGACTTTTTCAAAGAACTAGTGCTAGTCCTGAGGTAAGATGGTGGAGTAAATAAGGTGAGCTTCAATCCCTAGATCCACTACAAAATTAGAGTCGATCACTCCAAGATAAACTTGGAAGCCCCTCACTCCCAATTCACTAGGGAGAGAAACTAAGCAGTCACAATTCTTGTTAACCTCCAAAAGAATAAGAGAAGTCTCTAGATGGGCCTTAGCTTCTAGAGCTCATTGATCCTTGCTAAATGGAATGAATTAAGGATCAATTACGTTTAGCTTAATGTTGATGGTGGTGCTCATCAAGATCCAATCGTGTCTTCCTAGTCCTCATGCATGGGAAGGAGAAAAAGCACGATGCAAACTCTCAACCCTAGTTTTCCGAGAAAAAATAAGGGGCTCACCATAGGAGAAGGTTCCTTTGGATGATCGAATGTCAAAGCATCAGTAAAGGTGATGGCTGTTAGAGAGGGAGGTTGCGCCTTTTCCACATTACGACAAGCGGAAGAAGTGCTCACGTCCTATTGAGAAAGATGGAGGCATTTGCACACAAGGACTTACTCGTCTGCCCTGCATGACTAAGCATCCTTTTCTTTGCTTCATTGGTTACCTACTACCCTCATGTGACTTATCGCTACAAAAGCATAACAAGATGGGGTATTAGCTCTTGTTATAACAAAGTGTAAGCCAATCAAAATGAATAAAAAAGAAATAACTAAAAAAAGAAAATACCCTTAAGAAATGGTCACTTTTGTGGGGTCATGGGAGTGTGGGAATTGTCCTTATCTCTAGAATATGAGACTTCAATTAAACTGGAAGCAAGGAGAAAGGACTAAGCACCACCATGGGAAAGGTCCTTGATAAGGCCATCATTGGCTCCCATCATCATTTCAATGACAGTGGAGTTACATCTTTCAACTGAATGAATAATTGGAGATGCCCTCTACTCATCCCAGGGCTTGAAAGGTCTAGAGAAATCCTTGAGTGGGATACCCCACCTTGCAACCACAATATTCTCTTGGGTTAGCATTTCTTACAATTGGCATGGCCTCAAGGAAATCAAGCCCTTGATAGCTCAAATGTAGATTGCACAAGGTTGCTTAGATTTAGAGAGCCTTTCTACTTGAGTTTCTTACTCGTCATCCCAGCACTATTGAAGTGGCTCATTCCAACTTGATGGGGGCTCAACCACAAACCATCTAGACTCAAAGTTATCGATCTTGTTTGGCAAGTCAAAGAAAGGCTTGTTGAGTCCAATCACTTTTTGAAGAGTAGAGAAGCTAGTCTACTGATCTGCATCTTGAAGTTAATAAAAGAAACCAAACAACTTGGGTGAGGAAATGTAATACCCCATATTTTTGTGAGGTTCCCACATATTTTAAGTGAGTTTAAAATACCGAAAAAGTGGATTGATAGTAAAATAAATTGTTGAATTGACAACAAGGAGACCCAGAGCATAAATACATGAGGATAAGGGTATGTCATTGACGAGCATCTCAAGACGAGATTTATGACGCCGATAGAAATCAAATCCGGGATAGTTTTCGGTACAGCTGTAACTTAGGTTAAAAAATCAAATGATCGTAAGGGACCTCTCAGAAGTCAACAAAACCTTGAAGGGGCTCTAATTTTACATAAGGATCAACCCTGAAGTGGTTTTAGAATGAAATAAAGGTCTTGTGAGGCGCTGGGGCAAAATCGTCCTTTTCGAGTAATGTTGGAGTTATTAATTTTGCATTTTAAGTGTTGTAATACAAATTAATTTGATGTTTGAGGATGTATTTGCAATTAGACAATTTCCCAAACGAAATAAAGATGAAATTAGGAGTTCATGTGGTAAAATATTAAAACTTGAGAACTTGAAATAAGGGCTAAAATGGCATTTGGATGAAGTTTGGGTATTAGTTTTGGGTTTCAAAATTCATTTCATTCTGTCTTTGGATTTCAAAACCCTTTCCAATATAGCTTTGAGTCTTTGGAGTCCAAAACTTATCAAGGGACAAGTGGCAACGTGTGATTGGTCTAAGAAATCTGTATATAAGGCTCATGGGTTGTTCTCAAATCATTCCAAGGGAGTTGAGGATTGAGGGATTCTAAGGTGAGGATCCTATTCTTGAGAGAGGGGAGAAAATTCTGCAAGAAGAAATGAAGGAATTGGAAGAGAAGCGGGGGAGAACGAGCCTTGCTGGAGTTTCGGGTTTTCGTCAAAGTTCATCCCAAACAATTAGAAAAAGGCAAGGTAAGTCCCATTTTTTGTAATAGTCCTATAGAAAAGGAAGAAATGGACCTATAGGTTCAAACGGGGGTTAAATCAAAGTTAAAATGAGGGAGATATGGCCGAAATACAAAAGTGACGCAGTGTTGTCACAGCGACACGTGAATTACACGCGTTGGGAAATGGCTGCATGTGAAGATGCGTGGGCTACCTTCCCAGGGAGTGTGATGGGACCCCTTGCCTTGAAATTTTTCAATTATGCTCCCAATTTAATGCCCTTCAACTCTATATAAAAATATTGGATGTTAGGTTTACCAGAACTCGTATTTTCTGCAAAAACCTAGGCCGTTTGTAGTGAAATCGTAACTTCCAAGAGATAAACCATCAATGTAAGGCTCCTATATTCCAAACCCTATTTTTTTCTCTCTTATGAGAGACTTCTATTGCATGAAACGTGTTTTGTGAAGTTCTTGTACGTAAACTCTTATTGTTCTCTTATATGAAATCATATTGCATATATGAAATGTGTTTTTCTAAAAATATATATTGTTGGCTTTTTAACTGTTGCATTTATAAAATCCATATGACCATATTATTGTACATATTTGTTGTTGGCTGAGGGCAAAAATCTGGATATCCCCCGAGAGACGCGATGCATGCGCCATCGAGAAAGCTCTCATGCGAAAAATTGTGAGTCTAAGGGACAATGGATGTGGTTCTTGGGTGGCATGAATTCTATGAGGTCGAGCCAGGATGGCATGGCTAGGGACCTCCAGAGATGAGCTATGCGTGCACAATTGAGAAAGCTCTTGTTTGAGGAGGCTGAAATGTTCACGATGCACTTCAAAATAGTCCTTGTTGTTTCCCCATACATTTTATACCTGTTTATGCATTGATATAAACTATTTTGGAGTTCTCACTAGAAAATTCATCTTCTAATTGGATTATATTCCTAGAATATTCAAACGTTCCAGGTTCAACAAGTGGCTCTAAGGGAAAAGAGATAGCTGAAGATTAAGTTTATCTGTTTATGTAGCATGTTTTAGCATGTCTTTGATTATGTATGAACCTATGTAAACTTTAGTATGTTTGTGGTTATGTTTGAGGCGTTCAATTATCGCTTTCGATAGATGATATCCATGTAATGTGTTTTGTAAAAGTCTTGAATTGTTTCATTTATGATAAATAAAGTGTTATGGTTATCTACCATATCAAGTTCGATCTAACTTCCATTTGCAATAATATCACTTATCTTCGCTATTTGATTATTGGGTTTGATAAGTTGAGAATGTGAACTTGGGATTTTTTTTGGAATTGTATGTTGTACATCAGTGGATGTGGTGTGAAAAAAATATATTCCTAAAATCCTAAATTTTAACACGTCCGAAAAAATTTAGGGTGTTACAGAGGAAATCATTCCCCTTTGGTGACACAAGATGGGGAAGCCCACCAATTATGCCCATCCATTGGGATGGAGTTGAGTGGGTACAATATGGTTGACCTTCAAAAAACTCGGGCCAAATTTGAGAATGGGGAAGCGAAGGCCTAAGCTAACAAACACCTTGTGAACTCCAATGTAGTTCTTGACAACATAGGTAGCAAAAATCTCTCCTCAACTAGGCAATCTCAATCAAAAGTTAGAAGGAAAAGGAAATGTATTCTTAATCCTCTCAATTTCTTTTTTGTCTAGCCTAGAGCTCTTTCCTAAAAAGAGCCTAGCTCTTGGGGAGAGAGGGTCCTTTCAACTTGTTTAAGTTTAGTCAGGGAAAGAAAAACATACCAATGAAGTATCCAAGAAATAGTCCCAAAGGGTCTTCAGGTAAGTATCATAGAAGGACTTCGAGAGAAGACTTAAAAAGTCTTTAGAATAGTGATGTAGAAGGGAGAAAATACGAAAGAAGTCTTTGGGAGACTATTAAAGTCACAGGTGAGTGAGTCGGACAATATTTGAGAGAGTGGAAAGCAAGTCTTCCAATAGTTGTCATTTATATTTAGGTACAAACAAAGAGAGATTTGAAAAGGAAGAAGTAGTTGAAGAAGCTGCTACAACTAAAGGAAGGGAAGATGGGCATATTTGTCCAACTAAAATATTTCTCTCAAGCCTTATGGATTAAATTAGGATCACCTAATCTTTGGATCACCCATCACCCATCCACTCTTCATTTTCTAATAACATATCTTTTTCCAAAGCTATTTTAAACTATTTTATTATTTGTTAAAACAATATATCTTAAATTGATATAAATGCCATAACTTGCTGCCCTCGTGCTCACTCACTCTCTTTCATGATTTTTTCCTTAATTAATTCATTGATACACACAAAGCATTCAAAATCGTTATCAATTTCACTACTACTTTGAAATTCTCCGATTCTTGCATGATATGAGAGAGCAATCTTTAACCTCCAACAATGTCTCTAATGATACATATAAATATATATATATATATAAATACTGAACCACAATGAAAATTCTTGGTAACCTCTTAAATATATATTTTTTTTCTTTTTTAAATGAGAGAGGGAATAGGCAAGGTTAAAATGGTCATTTTACTTTATCTGTTTAACAGTGGGATGTTTGCTATAATTTCTAAAAATGAAGAAAGGTTAGTGTAATTAGGCAATACCTTAGGGGTAGTTAGTGTAATTTATCCTTAAAAATTTTACTAAACAAATCATATTTCATCTTTTCATTGTTACATCAAATAATAAAAACTAGTAAATGGTACACTTTGTTGGAAATAATTTTTTGTGGGTTACCGTTAATTGGAATTATTTGATTTTGTTAAAATTAGACTGATAATATAGTTGATTATCTTTTAAGAGACAGTACGATAATCACGTTGTTGATAGTGGTCTATCTAATTGTTAGTAGAATGTGCACATCAATTTTGAATTTAAGTGTAGCTTGAGACAGAGTGTAGATTATTATCTAATTAACTTGTAATGAGAGAGTTATTTGATAAATATTTTATTTACAGTTAGTTCCCTCTCTACTATTTTAAATAATAATGTTGGGTTATTATTTTGTGTACCCAACTTTTATACACTTGTCTTATTGAAAAGCTGTCTGTTTGAAAAATAGTAGAAGGAAGATTTGGTCAGCCACAAATCTATTTTGATCTAATATTGTATTAGTGTAAAATCAAATCATTCATTTGTGTTTTCCATTAGTTGTCATTCAATATATTTGAAAGGAGTTTTAAGGTGAAGGAGTTGATAATGGTACCATTAATAATGAGTTACTAAAAGTTGTTTGCATTAATTTAAATAGTTGTAAAAAGTAACATGAACAATGAGACTGTTTCTTCCCTCAAAGCCTAGCTTAATAGACCGGATAAAACCCAACGCTAATAATTTAAGAAAAATATAGGCCTTTTGGTGGTCATGGCATGGCATATGCTTCTTCTTGAGAGGACACACCTTTCTTATGTTAAGAATCATTGATGACATTCTCATTATTAATTGCCAAGAGATCATTCCTTGCCTGAATGTGACAAATGTCAATGATATGTACACATGAATAATAATAATAATAATAATATATGTATATGATACATAATTTTACCCCCTAAAAAAATAAAATAAAATAAAATAAAATCAAAATAGAACACTAGTCGAGTCGTCTCCAAGTCAAGAGACATCATCAAATTAGTGCTACCAAGAAGAGTATGGGGGGGAAAAACATCCAGAAAGAGGAGTTATGGTAAGAAGAAGAATAATCTGGCATGAATGAACGCAAGCAAAAGCAACTAAATTCATTTGGGTTAAGCTTAAAGGTATCCGAAAACAAATTACATTTATTAAAAGATGATTAAAGAGTGAATACAAAGCTTAATTCAATTCATTCTCTGCGATAGATAGAGAGAGACATAGAGAGACAGAGAACAGCTTTGGCTGTGACGACGACAAGATCCAAGTCAAATGCGTGATGCCATCTCCTCCTCCTCATCCTATCTACCTGTGTTTGCTGTAGCTTCGATCTCGTTCCTTCTTCTTCTCCTTCTCCTTTGACCCCCTCGAATGCCTCGCAGCCTCCCCATCCTCCCCATCTGCCGCCGGAGGAGGAGACGATTCGTACCTCGAAGGCCGCCTCTTGAAATGCCTATCATCGTCACTCGACTCATAATCCGCGGCAGCACTCCGCTTCCTCGACTCCGACGTCTTGTGATGGTGGTCTTCGTGGTACCCATTCCCTGCGGACGAACCCTTGTGACGGTGACCAGATGAGGTTCCACCATGACGAACCGGCGCCTCCGAAGAAGAAGACGCTTTTCTCTTCTTGGCCGGTGCTTGTTCTTCATCGGGGAAACTGATGCGAGAGAAGACGCTGGGCTTCTGCTTCCGGTCTGAAGCTGGGTTCTTGGGAGGTTGTGGGGGTGGCGGCGGCGGCGGTTCCAATGCTGCTGAGGTTGGTCTTCCAGCGGAGGACTCTGAGCGGTGGCGGGGGCGGGGGCGGGGGCGGTCATCCCGATCGCGATCGCGATCGCGGTCGCGGTGGTCGTGGTCGTAGTCATACTCACGCTCCGACGACTGCCTCTTGGAAGAGGGGCGAGGCAGATCGGGATCACGGGAAGAGCGTTCAGGCGACAACCTGTCGGAGCGGTGGCGGTGACGGTGGTCGCCTCCGCCCAATGGTTCAACTGATCTCTGCAGAGAAAACAATTGAAAACATGCATAAATTCAGGACTAGCTGGTCCACGTGCGCATTAACAAAAACATCAAACATTTTATTTCCACTGTTGCTGCATCAACCCTACTCAACTCAGGAGGTGGGGTGGACACTTTCTAACATTTAACCATTTAGATAAAAGAAAAGATTTTCTTTTCTTTCTTTCTTGAATTTGAAATTTCATGAAATTTTTAGAATCAGCCTATACTCCTTCCTTCCTTCCACTCTTTCTCAAAATTAGTTATAACTCTTGATTTCAAAAAATCTTTAATTATTTTTGGAGCATAAGAAATTGTTTAGTTGGCACTTTTAAAAAGGAAGAACGAATGGCTTTCAACTGGATAAAATTACCATATTTTTGTCCGCAAAGATATAATAGATCGCGGGTGCTTTCAAGATTTTTAAGATTTAGACGCTGAAAGCCCACTCCACTCCTGCTTTATCGATCAAGGAATAATGGGAACTTTGAGAGAGAGAGAGAGAGAGCTTTCTTTTTTACATATATGTGTGTATATGGTTTAAAGAAAGGAAGGAAGGAGCGAGCCAAATTTATGGTTTCTTTCCCAGTTAGATTTATTTTGGCGATTTAATCTCCAAAAATTCAGTAAAGAGAAAAAAAAAAACAAAACAAATTTTGCATTTGCTATCTTGGGAGCGGGAAATTGCAAGCTCTCTCTTGCTTGCTATCTTGTCCTCCTATATTGCTGATTAAAACCAGGTGAAGGTGAATGCTGCACAACACAGATAAAGGAAGATCCCAAAATAATAATAAAAATAATAAAATCTAGATGGTCAATGTAACATACAGATTTGGACTTGGGTGCAAACACATCCCCACCGCTGCTCACTTCCCTGCCAAACTCCCGCTCTTTCGATACCTCCTTGCTGCAAGACCATTAATTCTTTCGTTACAAGAGCCGACTTGGAACAGAAGAAAAGAAGAAAACCAACCCGTGATATTACTACTTAAAATACACCAAACATAACAATAGAGCCACGCATCATTAGGCAACAAAAGATAATACACCCTCGCGGATCTAACCAACCATATAACTTGGAAAACTCAGGTGTCTCAAGCACCATACAACCCACAAAAAGCTTTCTAGATCACCCACCCTTCAGTTTGGCACAATATTATATAGTTCAAGAACACACACTAAAAGACAGCCAGCCATAAATTGAAACTTAACTGCGACCTCGGGGCTCTCATAGTCAAGCCGGCATCTCCATCTTTAGCTACTCTAATAGGCAAAAATTAGCATGTCAAATCCCCCAATAACGACTGATGCCAAGGAAACAATATCCTACCTGTCTCACCTACTTACTACCAATACTGCCGTAAATTATTATTGTTTCATTTTTATTTATTTATTATCATTTTGCTTTTTGTGGGGAAGATGGATATCTACCAAATAAATTAGCATATGCATATATGACAGATGCACTTTATGAAAATGTGAAATGTAGAGTAATTTAAGATGTCCCAACCAAGAACGTAAAAATGCAGAGAAACTATTCTACTGTTCTGTTCAACAGGGAACCCCCACTAATCTTAAGGACAACAAAATCAACAATCTCTTACCTTTCGCCCCGCCTCTCAATTTCACGTTTCCTCCTTACGTCAGCTTTATGAGCTTCAAATTCCTCTCTGCTCATAATGGAAGGAGGTCCAGCCTTCATGCCCATCCTGTAATTCGCAAGATCCCTAATTATTAAAAAATGATGATCCATGAATACCCAAAATAACCGAACATAAAATTGCCAACATGCATGGGCTGCCTTACCAAATGCTAAATGCGTTCAACAATCCACCAAAGCAAAAATGAATTGATTATGATGTACATTGACATAAATGCTATTCGTATCTCATTGCACACAGCCTTGTACAATATACAGGCACATAAACCCCACTACCCACCCTGGCCGCCTGGGGGAATTTGTCCTTTGACAACTTGTCTTTACAACCCCCCCCCCCCCCCGCCTCTTCTCCCCTGCTCCAACAAATACCGTGCAAATTGCATGGCACACATTAACAACAAACACACCCCTTGCTCCACCCCAAAAAACTCACCTCCTCCATCCTTTGCAACTTCACTTTTCTTTCTCCTCAAATTTGTGTACAGAAATATATGGATGACAGGGGAAGTATAAATAGAACAAGGAACACACCTTTGAGGTTGGACAGGAGGCATCATATAACCTGGTGCTGCAAATGGGTCAGGGGGTAAAACACCAAAAGGAATGTCCAAAGGACCGAGCCCATAACCCATATAAGGCATTGGACCACCAAAAGGGGGTAAATATCCCCCTTCTAAACCAGGTTGCATGCCGGTCCAGTATGGATTATAGGCAGAAGGGATCATAGGCATCATATAGTTCTCAGCTGGAATCTCCTGAGGCATTTTCCACTGCATCTCTGCAGACCAAACAAATCCAAAGTGGAACAAAATATCATCGAAATCATGAAGATTGTGATCCAAACTCAACATAATAGGCAAATCATATTTGAAAAAAATATATATATACCAAGCATTTAACTCCCTGAGGTCCCAGGAATATTAAAAGAAACAAACATACCATTCAAAGGCAGACGGGCTTTCTTCTTTTTCTTTTTCTTTCCTGAAAGTAAACATCATTCTTGTGAGGCAAGATGATGTTGCACTCCAATACATAAAACCTAGTGATATTAATGTTTGAAAGTTTCTTGTGCAGCAAATATGAATCTACCACTCATAAACATGACATAAAACCAAGAGAACATCTGGGAAGAATAAACCCAGACTACATCAGCCATTGAATAATGCAAGTATCCCACACATTAAAGATATTACCTGCCTCACCAAAAACTGGCTTCTGCTGCACTTCTTCATCAGCCAGTGGAGCACTCCCCTGTGATGCAGGTTCCTTCACACTCATTGAATCATGTGTAGCTTCAGAAACATCTGGAATTCTACCTGCCTTCCCTCTATCCATGGTCTTTGGTGGAGCAACTGAAGTATTTCCTTCAACAGTTTCACCAACCTTTGAAGCCTCCTCAACTGGAGGTGGTTGGGCTTGCTCTCCCTTCGAAGCAGCAGAAAATATAGGGGATGGAAGCTTAGGCTCCACCTTAGGTTGTGGTATCTTAGATTCCATATCTGAGAGGAAAATAAGCCTCTTAATATCGCAACAACATTTAGAATCTCAGATCATGAAGCATAATAGACACATGGATCAAGTACAAACCTTGGATTTGGAAAGCACTGCCTGTGTTTTCACCGCTGCTGTTATTAGATTCCAATATCCTATTAATTGTATCTCTGAGTGTCTTGTTGGGCAAAAGATCATCTGCCAGTATGTTTGTTGCCCCACAGACACACATGGATTTTGATATAATGTAGTCTCTTATACCTGAAAGTAAACATTAGTAATTAGATACAGAAAATCCATAGAAAGAAAACACTTTTAGAGATGAAATGAACATTCATAGTGATGAAATTTCCTACAAAGCCACAAGTAGTCCCCCAGAAAGAAGGGAGAGAGAACAGAAGAAAACAGAAAGAGAAAGTAAGGGAATGGGAACAAAAGTTCAATGAAACATCTATAACAAGAACAGCAATGAGAGTGCCAAGGAATAGTAAGGACCACATTAATAATGTTCTTTTGCATGTGGAACTCAAGCAGAAACAAGAATCACCCAAACAGTAACTTTTATCACCTTTGCAACTGTTTGGATGTAAAAAGAACGCCCAGAAGGTGAATTAAGAAAGAGAAAGATATAATAAGCATACCCAATTGTTAAAAACCACATAGCAAATATAAAAACTAGGAAACTTACATTTATCACAAAAGCTTTTAAAGCAGCACTTGCTTGTCAGTACTGCATCTTTCATAACTTCTTTGCACAGAGGACAGTGAAGTTCAGGTGGAAGATCACCAACAGATCGAGTTGAAGGCAGTCCTTCAATTTCTTTCTCAAAAGCGGCCCTGCACAAAATCCAAGTCAGCAACATATCTTCTTACATAGAAGGAAGTCTTCAAACAGTACAAGGAAATAAATTTCCTAGCAAAACATAAAGCTTACTCATTTGGCTTTAAAACAGCAACAGCACCACTTGGTAATGCATATGAACCATCTGGAGTAGCCATTAACATAGACTTTGGAATACCAGTAGGAGGTTTCACTCTTTTGATGTCATAATTAGGATCACCATTAGTAGGGCAGTGCTGAATGAAATGCCCTGCACAAAACAAGTGCAGTCTTCAGTACATCTTCATGTTATGAGATGGCATCTAGTGGACCAGCAGAGAACTTTGATTTCCCTTTTTCTTTCAAATTATAATTTCAAAGCCAAACAGCAAGAACAAGCACATACCAGGCACCTTACACCTATGGCATACATAACCCTGAGGAGGTGTTTTACGCTCCAATCCACCTCGACCTTGAGAAAAGACAAAAAGTTAGTCCCACAAGAAGCACAGTTATTAAGCAACAACTATACTAATCCACTGCACTGGTGGAAGGAAACCTTGAGCGTAAACACAGCAGACATTTATGCACCATTCTAGTGCTAGACGTGTCATATAAACAAATACAGAAATTATAGAAAGATGAGAGGTCTGAGAGAATCACCAAAACCCCGTCCACCCATCATTCTTCCGCCCATACCCCGCCCAAAACCTCTACCAGGACCAAAACCATCAGAAGTTTGACTGCAATACCGACATATTCACAAGGGTAAGATTATGAGAATTGAGAAGACATAAAAATAGGACAAAGGAACAGTTATAGGGAAACATCTCACCGTTGCCAGTCCAGGGCTGGAGTATCGATTAAAGCCTTGATCTTGCTGTCCTCATCAGCTTTACTAGGAGGGGGAGCATCCTGAATTTGATTGCTAGCAACTGGTAGCGCCTCCGGGATTGCATATAAATCATTTCCAAATTCATCCCATTCTGAATCTTCAGGCTGTAGATATATACATATACACATATATGTAGAGACAGAGAGAGAAAGAGAGAGAGAGAGAGAGAGATAAGATCATAATTTCATGGACTAGAAATGATAACCAAACCCGAACGATTAATCTTCCTTCATGAGGAAACAAACTAGAGCTTACAAATTTCATGACAGAAGGATCAGCTCCTAGGAAACTACTCTTTGCTGTAACAGCATCATCAGATTTATTAGTTTCCACCTTTGGCCTGCAGAAGGATACAGGGATCACCCTCAAATGAACTCAAAGAATTTGTTTCCACAACAAATGGTAATACATTATACAAAAAGTTTTATACACTGAAAGAACCATCAACTAGTTTACGAACAAGAAAAGAGACGAGCATGCTAGACAACAAGCTCGGGGAAAGGGCACACAGTCAAAATAACTGCATAACTAACATAAACATTTTAACAATCATATGAATAGAACTACCATTCAAAGGATTCAAGGATCGAGATAGTACTTGTCTTGTTCAATAACTGGTTCAGTAACTATGGGCATGCGAGGGCGTCCAGGAACTCGGCGAATTAAAACAGATGTATTTTTGGGAATCAACATTGCCTCATCGAGGTACTCTGAAATTAGAAACAGAGAAAGCAATCCGTGAAACACCACAAAAAGATTTCTGCATAACCAAGCATACATCCAACTAAAAATTAAACACCCAATTGTTTTCAATCTGTTCTACAAAATCAGCTCACTATTCAGAAAATTTATTAATCCAGTTATTGGCACTACACCTGTCAACATAACCTCACTCAAAATTTGCCTGCTTAACCCTTAGACTCAGAAGCAAAATGACCTTAACACTCTCAAACTCATGGTAGTAAACCTCAACAACCCATTACCAACACTGGGAACACTTTGACATGAAGACATTCCCTACCATCATCCATCTCAAATGGTTCTCCTCTTTCATTGCTCTTTCCACACATGTTAGGGTGGTTATAAACCAATGCAAACTCATAACATTTTCACAGCATTGACCGGTCACCAGCCTCTCCCACACACAACAAGCTACAGATATACAACACGCAAAGAGCATATTTTTCTTTATATACCCACTCAAAATCGGTTATATTCAGTTAAAGAAAACAGAAATTGTACTCAGAATTATTGGGAGTTCTGAAAACAGAATTGACTGCTCCTAGAGAATTAAACCAACCTTCATTAGTCTGGGCGTTGGTGACAAGAAGGTCAAAGTCAGTACCCCTGCCCAAATGCTTGGATTCAAATATTTTTTCTTTCAAATTGGCAACTGTTATGAAATGACCATCGATAGCAACTGAGTCGTAATCTTTTGCACTTTTAAACTTATAATACACTGCCATATTTCCTGAAAAAAATATCCCTTTTTTTCCTCTGAAAAATCAGGAACAAACAAAATCTCTAAAAATTCAAAGGCCGTTCCAAAATATGAAGGCCGGGTATTCAACTCAGACAACAATATATGAAAGTACAAAAAAACAACTCTTTTTTCCTTCCAACTTTTCAATAGCTCAAGAAAGATCAAACCAACGCACGACTCCTCCAAACCGCAATCTCAGCAGTCCAATCAGCCGTGACAACGTCTTCTTGTCGAAATCCTTGGAATCACAAGCAAAACAGAAAGATTGCGTTTCTGCGGAAAAGGCTAGGCCTCGGACAAGAGCAAGCGTTCAACAGGCTGTCTATTGCATCAATAGTAATGCCTGCAATCAGGTGCGGCAGATCAGATCGACGATCGAGAAAACCCCTTCTTCAGATGCCGAACCTCCATGAATCGCTGAATCGGAAAATCCACGCCGCCTTGAAGCTTCACGGACAACGATCAGACACGACGAGAACGAGCAAATCTTCAGCCCGATGAAAGTCTCAGATAGGAAACCTCGAATCGGTCGACAAATTCTCCGGATACGAATTCAGCAGCTCGATGGAGTACGTAGCAATTGAAAGATCGAAATTGACCTCGAACTCCAGAGGCTTTCAGTCTCGCAATCGAAGAATTCGAAGAAGCGAGCGTATCTCTAGGGTTTGCGTTTAGAATCTCCCAGATGAAGAGAGAGAGAGGGATAGAGGGAGAAACGCATTCGCGTCGCACCGCGGAGAGCTATTTAAGTTTTTATAGAGAGAATTGTAAAAGAGATAAAATCTATGCTTTAAGTTTCCAATTATATTATTATTCCACCATTATCAAATTAACAAAAATTATATTTTATAATTACAAAAATATATGCTAAAAATATGTAAACAAAAATTATACAATATAAATATAATTTTTAAAAATATATTTCTTAAACGTATAAACAAGAATATATATAATATAAATATATTAATTAAAAAAATTTAAAAGCCATTATTAAGAAACACGCCACCGCATCACACAAGTTGGACCCTTGTTGAGTTTAACAAGACTATAAAAAAAGAGAGAAAGCAAAAAATTAAATAAAATAAATTATCATTAATCTTATTTTTGAGTTATTCATGAGATTTAAAAATACAAGTCGATTATGAGCTTAAATTTTAATTTTATTAATATTTAAATAATTGTTTATTATAAAAAAATTTAGTTTAATTAAAAAAATACAAATAAAAGATAAAATTAACTCATATTAAATAAGTTGGACACAATATTTTCTTTAATTTCTTTAAATTTAAAGTGGTCTTGAATCAATTTACTATTATATACCTAATAAACAAATAAATAATACATTTCTATATGCATCCAATTATATTTTTTGTTGGGAGAAGTAACAAAAAAATAATTTTTGTCAAAATATATTTTGCTGAAAACCTCTCATGATAATAAAATTTTACAAAAGAATTAAATAAATATTGAATTATTTAAAAATACGACTAAAGTGTGCATAACACACTTACAGAAAAATCTTACAAATGAATCTGTTATGTTGTCTGACACAAATTTATAGGGATGGGTGTATGGGTTTCACATCTTTTCTTAATTTGTTTGTATCGAGCCAATGTTATGTTATCTGACATGAACAACATAATATTTTTGTTCTTACAAATATCCATATATTTTGTTGAAATAAGTTACATAACTCATTCCCGTTAACATGAATGATAAATTAGGCACAAATTAAAGGTAAAAAAATTATAAAAAAAATTAATGAATGATAGAGTACATGGAATGTTAATGTTAAAATATTAACATATAAAAAAAATAATAAGACATATGAATAATGTCTAATATAAATATATATTTAATCCCAATCATTCTTTGTTCAATCTTTCCAAATGTACACTTCTTTCAATTGCAGGGAATCACCTACTGCCACTACAAATTCAAGTTATATACAATACAATCATTTATTTCTTCAATCTTTTCTTCAAACGTACAATAAATTGAATACTACAATGCAAAATGTTCAATTGTTGGGATTCCCCATGGGAAATCCTGCAAACCTATCACAAGTTCAAATTGTATAAAACACGGTCCTTTGTTTCCTTAACCCCATCAAATTTACAATAAATTATTCAATTTGTCAAGATTATTGTTAGGGTTACAATCGAATCAAGTTTTGATGAGGTCAAGTTCACCTCGACAAATCAGATTTCAAGCTTGAGGTTGACTCAAGGCTTAAAACTTGAACTCGACTAGTCAAAAGATTGACAAGTTGAGTTTGGGCTCGACAACCTTCTAGAGAGCCCAAGATCAAATTCACTAGAAATCTTTTTTAAAAACTTGATATGCAAATAATTAACAAAAAATAACTTTAAATTAAACTTAATAATCAACAAATATAATATCAACATGATAATAAACTAATAATAATTTCAGATTATAATGAACACAATATCATTCACTATAAAATAAGAAAATCAAATTAATTATTTATTTGTTTTTAAGACACAATATAAACACAATTACAACAGTTGTTGTAAAAAAAATAATAATTAGAATTTATGATGCGGGAACACTAGAGTTGTGGCAGAACAAGATGAAGAAATGACAGATATTTACTTATAGAAATGTACATCAGGTAATTTTGGTCTTCGATTATCCGGTCGAGAGTCTCGAATAAGCCCTCAAGGGTATTTTCGATAGTAGATTAATCCATATGGGAGTAGCCTCATATGTGTTTGGGGTATAACTATGTTCACAAAAACAAGTTAGAAGGCACGCGGGGATTCTTCACCTGCGTATGCGCTCCGATATTTAACTCAATACGTGAAGGAAAATAATTATAATAAATAAAGGGTGCAATTAATGAATATAAAGAGATACATTTGCCGATGAGAGAGTGACCATTTATATTGTTTTTTACTAGATGTCGAGGGAGAACATGCACACAGCGAATGTAAGGATTATGGTCCTTAGTCTAATTTGGATGGACTTAAAAGAAATCCATCTCGGAAGACTGAATAACCTAGGGAGTCTTCAAAAAGAAGGTGAGCCTTAGGATGAGCTATTGAAATAGGTTCTTGACTTCTAAGTGACATGTTTGGGTAAAATTTTAGGTTATAGGAGGATGCCTCCAAGTGTTGCTTATTATTCTGAATTTAGCATGCCATTTCCAAAAATGATTATTCCCATTAAATATTGTAAAACACTATGTATTGTTGGGGGTTTCCCCGCGTAATTTTATTGAAAAGTTGTAAGCTTAAGGACAACCATGAGGCTTAGCCAAGAGGGACCATATGGGATTGTATGTATGTGGGTTGTAATATGCAAATGGGGAGATGATTTAGAGCCTTTGGGAAGTTTTAGGGATTAAGTGTAATTTCAAAAACTTGGAATGAGATTGGTATAAGAATAACTCATGTGCATGTAATAGTAAGAAGTCTTGCAGTTGGAATAGTCTCGCGAGTGTGCGTAGAAGCTTGCGTAGTTGGTGGGCTACAGCGCTGGGATTATTTTCAAGCATTGCCACAAGAATGTATTGTCGCAAAGACGTTGCCGCAAAGGAATGTGACTATCGCAAAGAAGACTATGCTAGGATATGTGTGTAATGTCCCGTATTTTGGAATAATAGTAATTAATCCCAATATTTAAATTTACTTGTGAATTTGTGGAGTTTGTTGGAGAAAAAAAAAACCATACATATATACAATAAAAATTAATTTTGGTGAATTTAATAGGAAATATAAAGTTTATAAGTTAAGGGTATTGGAGAAGTTTTTGAAAAGTTCTGGGGTGTAAGTGGAATAATGAAAACTAGGGGCAATATCACCTTAAGTATAAAATATGCGCAAAAATAATTGAGGGGTGAGGTAGAACAGGCGGATGCGCAAGAGAAAGGATGGCTGAGAGGTCGCGACATTGAACTTGTAGCCAAGTAAACAAAAGTGGCTGGGTTTTATATTTTTATTAAACCTAGCCAAGCACTAGGCAGTGCCCATACGCGCAGGCTACCTCTGCCTTGTCTGCCAAAGCCTATTTCCATTCTTATTTTTTGATGCAATTGCCATGTGAAGTTGAATGATGTTGTCAATTAAATAGGCTATCAAATGATGGGCTTTGAAGTGAATAAACTAAGTGAAGTTTGTAATGATCAGAGTTGCAAATTGAGTATAAATAGAAGGAGCCTGATAGTGAAGAATTGAAGGCAAGTAGAAACAAAGACCGAAAGGAATTGTAAGGGATTCGACAGCTTACAGAGATGCGAATTTCATGGAAATTATTTGTTTAAATAAGTTAATTTAGCGAATTATGTTTAAATTAGTTAATTTAGGGAATTAGTTCATTAATGAATTGGCTAATTTAGTGGATTAAGTTTATGGTTTGCTAAATTAGTCCCTTGACCTTGCGTTACAAATATTTTGTTAAGGAATTTTGGGTGCGTTGATGGTACCTCTAACGAATTATCAGGTGACATGTATTTCGAGATAAAGTTTTGATATGTTTTGTATGTAAATTACTTTTGTTATGCCTTACATAAGATGTTAATAAAGTGTCTAGGTATGAGGCAATGGATTTTTGACCATGGAAGTCTCAAGATAGGGTCTTAGAAGCAACTACTAGGGGCCACCAAGAGGCTGAGATAGGTGAGGCGAATGGGCTTGTATGCTCGCAACACTTCATATTTATCTATGATGTCATGCTTATTAATTTATTGCATTGCATATTATTTTTATTGAGTCTCAAGACTCATTATTTCATTCCCACTAATCACACAGATGGATCGGGGTCCAGTAAGGGAAAGGCAATGTGTGTTAACAGCCAGCCAGATGATGAGAATGGCAGTCCATGATGGGGGTGCGAATTAAGCATCTTGTAATTATTTCATTTAATAGTCGTGTCAAACGTAGTCTGTGCTTGTTGGTTGGAGTTTTTCTATATATAAGAATGGACACTTTGTGTATATGAGCTAAAATATATCTAATTTATAGCTTACTAATTTGCCTATAGGGTACAGGTCGGATACGAGACTCAAGTGTACTTTCGCTACTTATGAGTCTTAGACCTCGAGTTCTCGATAGTTGGAGGCGGCAAAGCCTAGACCCCATCCAAGGCGCCCAAATTATTTTATTCCCTTGTTATTAAGTCATATCCAGCCTCCAGAGTAGGACCTCTTGATGTGACCTTAGGTTACGGTGACATTGAGTAGTAGGGTCAGGGCGTTATAAGGTGGTATCAGAGCAGGGTTTTCAGCCCATAGAGTGTGCCTCTGGGTCTAGGATGGGGAGTTTCAAGGGTTTTGAGATGAGAGTGACGGAATTATATGTGCTTGCATGGGATAGGGTGGGTCGTAATCCGAATTGAAACGCTTTCCTAGTTGGGCATGATTTGGGTTTACTTAGAAAATGTATTTTCCTAGGATAACGAGTAGAAGAATGTGTGGATCCCTAAATTTGAGCTTTGTGGGGAAAGTGATTTATGTTAATTATTGATATGACCTTGATTTGCGTGCAAATAATAAAATAGCCTCATGGAACCTGAAGAATCAGGTATTGGAATGCTAAATTCATAACTCTTTACCCCCATTTGTGGACCTTATTTTCATGTAATGGGAGCACGAGTTGCTTAATCTAATGGGGGGCGATCAACATAGGGATGAAGGAATTATCAGTTTCTTATGTTGAGTAAACCAAGTATTTTGAAATACCACACGAGCAGATCTATGGGGATTGTCAGAAAAGCAAGTCCTATTCGTGAGAAAATACATGAATGATGTCTAAAAATAGTTTACCGAATGTCTAATGTGTTATGTAGGGAAACGCACCTAAAATGTGTATTTATAATTAATTTGCTTTCACTATTATATAATTATTAGACAAAATCTCAACCCATGTATTTGAGTTATTAGCTAGTTGTAAATAAAAATAGATAAAATTTTGTGCCATCAGAAAAATGAAAAAAAAAATGATTAGAGATAGAAAAATTTGCATTTGTAAAGGTAATTTTTTTATTATTTTAATATTATTTTTTGAATAGAGATGAAATATGATCATTCTCTGTTCAAAATAATTATATTTTCAACAGTGACAAAATATATTCCATT
Organism: Diospyros kaki; assembly: GCA_036245055.1. Taxonomy (NCBI): domain Eukaryota; kingdom Viridiplantae; phylum Streptophyta; class Magnoliopsida; order Ericales; family Ebenaceae; genus Diospyros; species Diospyros kaki. The sequence continues at coordinate 15,696,687 of BSEG01000008.1, forward strand.
GTTAAAGGCAAATTTTCTTTTATTATTTTGATATTATTTTTTTTACATAGAGACATAATATCGTCTATCTCTATTCAAAATATTATTAGATTTAGAGGTGGAATTTTTTTCATTTTTAAGTAGAAAATCCATATCTAAGACCGACATAGGGATTAACCCCAATCTTTTCCTTTCTTTTTTATTTGTTTCGAATCTTAGTTGTCTTTTTTGCCTTCAATGCTGTCATTGCCATCGATCTCCCTCATTGTCAATGTCATTGGTAGCCTTCCCGTTCCTTCTCCACCATCGCCTTTGCCATCTACCATTGTTTGCATTGGTGTCCCCTTTTGCCATTGTTGTCCCCTTTCTTTTTTGTAAGTATATTTATTTTTTTTTAATTCTATCTATCTTCTTGCTAAACTTTGGTCTTTGAATTCTATAATTTTATGTTTCTACTTCAACTAGTGTTGATTTAGTTATTTGAAGTGTTATATAAATATATATATATATATTGTTATTTTTACTTGGCATGTTTCTCATTGTGTATGCTTTAAAGCCTTAAATATCTCGATTAGCAAACGATTTTTAGTTGTGAATTCTGCGAATTGAGAAAAACACTAGAATCAAAACTGCCCACATATTTTCTCTCTGTTTGTTTCCCAATAAAGTTTGTAAAATGAATGGAAAATTGAATTTTTGGATTTGTTTTATTTGACATGCTTGTTTTTTGTTGCTTTTCAAGTCAATCAAATATTACAATTTTCTCTCATGCTCTCTTTGTTTTCTTAATATTATATTCATTTGTAATAGATTTGTGATCTCCCAATGTAATGGAATCCTAATTTCTAATTCGTTTGGTTTGGAATTCTGGTTTCTAATTCAATCCATTTTGGCGATCGAGCAACCATGATGCATGAAATGTCTCGGAGGTGCTGTTTTGGTATTTTTGAAATGCCAACAAAAAATTTTGAATTGTTTTTGTAATTTTAAAAATATTTTGGAGCTATTTAATAATATTAAAAAAATATTAAATATAAAAATCCTGTTCATGAAGAAATTAGAAAAGATCATGTTATTTGTACATTAAAGACTATATCTTGAGTGAGTACAAATAATTAAAATATCTCTAATGTCTCACTGACTTAGGTGAGTGACTTAAGTGAGAAATATTTTCGTTATATGCCTTACGCTACTTCACTAAAGGGATATTTTTATTATTTTAAATATATTACATAATTCAAAGTGTAAAAATAATATATTTTAATTAAAAAAATTTCATACTTGATTTGAGGGGTTAGAATTAAAAACATTTCCGTACACCATCTTTGGTGATGACATAGTCATAGGTTATGTTGCACAAAAATTTTTTGAAACAGCTGTTTCTCCATTTTTAAAACGTTTCTCATTCCTATTTCAAATCCTATTTATGCTTATTTTTTTAGAAAAATATCTATTTCAACATTTTTATTTCGTATAAAAAATGTTTTCCATTTTCGTTTCACTTTCCGTGAACAGGGGATGGTTGATACGAGACCAAACAGTCACTAAAGTATATAGAAGAAAGCTTATTAGCTAACTTGGGTTTGAGGTCTCTAACCAAAAGAATCAACTAATTCGAGGGCTATCCTTAAGAGTGTTCAAAAAAGCCATCAGATTGTGGTTTTTGGCTGAATCAGATCGAATCGACCGATTTTTTGAATTGGCGGTTCGGTTCAGTTTAAACAAAAATGCCAAATCACGCGGTTCATGGTTTGACAGACCGACGATTCGATGCAAAACCGAACTGCCTGCATATATATAATATATAATTAAAAAAATATAAATTAAAATATTAAATATAAAGGGGGGGCACCGAACCCTAACCCTCTTTCTCTCTTTCGGCTATTCCTTCCTTTCTTTCTTTCCCTTTTTCCCCAAACCCTAACCCACAACCACCCACGCCCGTCGTGTTTCTCTCCCCGTCGTGGACCCTCGGATCTCCAATCGACACCAACCCACTGGCGGCCCCCATGTCACAGGTTCTCTAGTAGACGCACATTTTGACACCGCCGTGTATTGTCGCCTGGCAGCAGTCCGAGACTCTGAGCATCCCGTCACCTTCTTCCCCGCGTTCTAATCGTCGATTCGTCGGTTGCTAGTATAGGTCTCTCTCACTGAAGTAGTGAAGTTGAGTTGATTATTTATTTACTTATTTTTGTCACTAAAGTAGTGAAGTTGAGTTGTATTTTTTGTATTTTTACTTATTTTAGTCAAAAAATGCTATACATGTATAGATATGTTTTAGTTTGGATTTTCGATTTACTCATTACTGTTCTGTTTTGTACATTATACTGTTCTGGTTACTAGTTAGGACGTGTTTTTGCTATAAATTTATTGCTGCAAGTGCACACTATTTAGGTCTTTTTGGTTTAGGGTTCAATGTAAACAGTGAGTTTGCAGCAAAAATACAAATTTAGTACCAGTTCGGTTTGAATCGAACCGACTCGGACCAGACCAAATGCGAAAATTGTGAAACCACGAAAATCGAACCGAACCACAAAATACGGTTCGGTTAGGTTCGATTTTCCGCACCAAATCAAACCGCTCGGTTTGATTTGGTAGAAACCAAGCCTGCAGTTTGGCGCTTTAAACCAGCTCAAAATCGGCTAAACCGAACAACGACCACCCCTAGCTGCCTTAGTTTCTATCTCTCTGACCGTCCCCTTATCATCGTTCCCCCTTGTCGCCTGTTTGCTTAGTGTTCGGCATTGTCGTCGATTTACAAACACGAATCGACATTTCTGTGCTCGGTGTCACCAGTTTCGTGCTACACGAATCACTTCACAACTTCGATTGCTCAGTGCCGTCGTTTCTGTGCAGCCCAAATTGTTGCTACTGCTTGTCGCGACCGATTTAAAAACACAAACTCCGATTACTCGGTGTTGTTGTCGATTCAACTTAAAAGGATATGATTTCTTTTGTTTGTTTCTTGGTCTTATTTTTGGTAATTCTCGTACTACTTCGTTTTGACTTAAAATGATTTGATTCTTGTCCGTAAGCTAATGATTTTACTCTCATTGTGATAATTTGATTGTGTTATTATAATCTTTCAGAGTGATGGGAACCTTTCTTGCTAGGGTTGTTGATTCATGTCATCCTAATTTTGAGGTAGTCTTTGTTTGATCAAATAAACTCATTCAGAATTATTACAAACTGAATTATTGTTGGTTTTCTTAATCTTGAAACTGATATTTGTTTGGTGGCAGTTAAAGGAATGTGCCCACTCTCATTTCAACCCAATAGATGCTTAGCATTCAGTAGAGATTACTCTGTTATCCAACCCAACCTACCAACTATTATGCTTTTAACGACTCTGTCATCTCTCTATCTTTGTTGTTCCTCTTAATTGTACTGATTCAAGTTGCTACGCTTTAGTCTGGGGATGAATTGAAGTATGAACTTGGTTAATTTGTTGATTAAATAATATTCAACTTGGTTAATATCAAGAAACCAAAGAGAAAGAGAATGAAGAAGTGGAGAAACTTTTAAAAATTGTATTATGTTTGATTATTTTTTAAATTTATTGTTTATTTTTAATTAACAAGTCATGGTTAATGAATAATAGAATTTATGTTTATGTTTGTTTAAATGTATTATGAAATTTATGATTATTTTTAGATTGAATAACTATTTTTTAATTTTGTATATTAAAAATTATATTTATAAAAAAAATCTCCCTATCTTTTTATTATGTGTTTCTCCATATTTTTATTTCTTAATTTTTAAAAAATTGTCATTTTTTCGTTTTCGTTTTCATTTCGTATTGTATCTATTTTTATGTAACCTAGTCAAGCAAGACACTCGGTCGACTAAACATTGATACTATTAATTTTATCTAATAGTGTTATAAAATCAATACATATTTAAAATTTGAACATATTGTTAATAATTTTTAAATTTTGGTAAAAAAGTTTAATTTTTTTTCCCGATAATTTGGCCTTTGTGTTAATTAAGTTTGTCGTTTGTGGTTCAGTGTTATCGCAGGGGCTGTGATAACGTCTTTCTATATTCTATTCCTGTTCGTTTTTCAACCCGACTTTAGGGTTCATCAGTTTTCTCGAGTCCCCACCCCCCTTGTGGACATTCATTCGCCATGACGAAGATGAGAAAACTCAATCGTCCGACGGGCCACCGGATTTCTATGCTCAGGTTCGTATTTAGTCCATCTGATTCTATGTGTAATTGTTTGTTTGTGATATCCATTTGTTTTGCTTGCAGAACGATGGTTTCGCAGTTGGTGAGACACGAGAGGATTGAAACTACCGTTGCCAAGGTTACTCATTCAAATCTTCTGCAGGATTTTCAGTGCTTCTGTAGGGCTTTGTTGTTTGAATAAATTAAGCTGATTGTATTCCTCTTTTAGAAACATTTGTGTCAACTGGTATGTTTATTTTAGAGAACATTAGCATTTTCATTGGATCTAGAGCATTAAGCATCCCCCAAATCCTAATGGAAAATATATTTTTGCATAATCTTAATAGAGAAAGGGTGATCTGAGTGAAATATGATGCCATTCAAGTTGAAGTTTCTTAACATTGCATTGCCCAATGCCAATATATTAGCTTTCTTTTTTCTCTAATAATATATATTACATATGAATATCCAATAGGTGATAATTAGCTTTCTACTGAATTATTATCAGTTACATGGTTTCAATTTTTTCCCTTTCTTCTACAAATTTCAAAAATCCCTGGAATCTGGAAACTTACAAAATTGGCAAATTAAATTTATATCACTTTAATTTTGTTCTTCTTTATATATACCCATTTGTAGGCTAAAGAAATCCGCCGGCTTGCTGATAACATGGTACAGCTTGGGAAAGAGGTTTGTACACCACATATATTTATTCTTTAATTGCAATTTTCTTTTTACATATTATTTGTTCAGTTATTCCTAGGAACTTAAATTTAGAACACTCACTTCTTTGGGGGAAATAAACAATTGATGGCTTTTATCATTTTGGTTTATATGTCTGTAAATGTTTTCAATTATTTCAGGATATTCTTTGTAATTTGATTTATGTACTTTCGGAAGAATAAAGTAGCTAGTTGGCCATCCAACAATAACTTTCTTCGTTCTGTTGTAAAAAAAATCTAATATGTCATATGAATGGCTATAACATCAGATTCCCTTTATTTGTCACCTAGAAATGTGAAACTTTATTTTTGAGGTCATATCACTGTTTGAAATACTCGTGAGAAAATGGGATGCATTTTGGATGCATCAAATGGTGTGTTGTTATTTTTTTTTATTAATGCTTGTGTTCTTATCACTCTAGGATGCCTAATGCACTTTTTTTTTTTTTCCTGTAAGTAAAAAAAAAAAAAAAAAAAAAGAAGAAGAAAATTAGGTGGTAGTTTTTTGTCCATTGTTTAGACACATATTGAACATGCTTGGGGATAGTTTTTTTCTTTTTGATAATAAAATTAGGTGGTCTTTTCAGAGAGTTTTTAAAAGCCTTTTCTATGTTAAAATGTACAAATACGAGAAGTTTTTGAGTAAAGAAAAAAATTAAAAAATTGAGCCTGATTTCAACCTCAACAATACAATTATTTTTATTTTCATATTTAATGATATTTATATTATGATTATAGATTTAATAGAAGAAACTAGAGGATGGAGAAGTTAAGGAAAAGAAGAAGAGTCTGGAAAAATAAGAGCATACCAGGAAGCAGGAGGAGGAAGTAGTTGTTGATGATGAGAAGAAGAGTAAAAAAGGATAACAAGAAGGAATAACAATCTGTAGGGACAGCTGGATGGGGAACAGAATTTTATGCTGAATGTTCGAGAGAGGGAGAATAAAAGGGAGACATAAAGGGGCTATTCAGTTGTGGAAAACAGCCATAGTTTTCTGTAAAATTACTCCACAAAAAATATAAAATTATAAAACTTGGTCAAATACAAAAATTTTCCAAATAGAAAATAGAGATTTGGAAAATGTGGTTTCCAAAATTGATCTGTATTTGTAAAACTCTTAAAATGAGTTTTGTAAAATTTTCTTACTAATTTGGAGATTTGGAAAACTTGATTGTGTACAAAATTTTTCTCAAATCATCTCTACCTCTTTGTCTAACAAAAGTTACACAAAAGAAAAACATCTCTCTTTCCAATTTTCTAGCCTGGAAATTAGTTTTTTGTACTTCTAATGTTTGAACTGAGTTTTCCAAATTTTCTATGGAAAATGAAAACTAGAGATTTTATAGAAATTGGAGATAGAAAACTGGAAGTCATATTCCACAACCAAACAGCCCCAGAGACAAGGAAGATTCTGTAAAAAAGAGGCGAAAGTAGTAGTGAAGGTCAGGACCAAGAAGAGAGGTTTCAAGAAATAGAGAACCTGCAAAATAGCAGGAAAGCAAAAAAGAGAAACTGTAGAAACAGAGAAGATAGTATAGGAGAGGGAAGGAGGAAAAAGAAGAAGGGGAGGGAGATAGCTTAAAGCTTTTATGATATTTGGTTTCATTCATCTTCAAAACCCTAATTGCATACATGACTAAGCTAAGCTATATTTATATGCTTAATACATAAATGATTGACTTTCTTAAACATAATGTGGTCTCAACCATCTTGATGGCACCAATCTCTTCTCGTAGAAAACTTAACATCAAACTTAACAATTTTCACAATTGAAAGACTATTAGGATTATCAAAAGGCAGCATAGTTGAAGAAGACTCTGCAAGGCACGTGTGAGATGTTGACATGGTAGAAACCAAAGAGAGAAGTGAAGAACATGAAGAAGTAGTTGTCAAGTCTCTGGGAAGAGACTTGAAGTTACCATGAATTAGAAGTTGAGAGAGAGAGATAGAGAGAGAGAAAAGAATTTGGAGAGAGAGAGAGAGAGAGAGAGAGAGAGATTATCATTCAAACTGGATAACTCCCATCCTCCAACACATGGCCTTGTGTTGGCCTTTCCCACGGAATATGATCATAACCGTGAGGCGCGTCTACAACTACTTACATGCAAGTGGCCATGTGGTTACTTTTATTACAAAAATTTCAATAATGCCCTCAGGTCCTCTTCCAATCCTGCACTAGTGTCCTACATTATGCTTCTCCCCACATTTGAAACACAATCCCATAAGTTGCCTCTGCTCCATAGTTGTAGATCGGGGAGGTAGATGGTTAAGTTCAGGACCCCTAGATGGCCCTCCCAATACTACTGCCCTACTATTCCCTCCTGTGGGGTAATTGGGGACTGACATTGGCTTAGCAACCACCCTATTCCTTTTGAATATCGCTTCTAGTGTCAATTCTTGCAACCTAGCCTTTTCTGCCGCTTGCCTAACCGTCATCAGCATTATCATTTTTACCATAGACCTCAACTTATCCTTGAGGCCACTAATGAAACTGGATACAAAGTACTGGTTAGTGAGGGTTGGTTGAGCATTCCACATCAATGCTCCTAACTCCTCAGACCTCTCATGGTATTTGATCACTGATCCTTCTTGTTTGATTTTATTAAACTCCTTTATCACATCCGCCATATTTTGTTCCCCGAAGTGTATACACAGTTCCTCCGCAAAATCAATCCCTCTAGCATCCATTCCCCTTGATCTATACCACCCCTGAAACCAACCATCAGTTATATCATTTAGATAGGTTGTGGCAAGGTTGATCCGCTGATTCTCAGTGATTTGGTAGAATTGAAAGAACCTCTCACACCTACGGATCCACCACTTAGGCTTGGATCCTTCGAATAGAGGGATCTCTAATCTCGACATAGAGCCTTAATGAGATCGAGGAGAATTGAATTCCCTTACCAGTTTTGTAGTGTCCTTGTATGATGAATTCCCCATTTCTACCACTCCTTGAGGTCGAGGAAGAATTCCCGCTCCCGCCATACTAGCTTCCGGATCTGACCGGGGAGGAAATTCTGGCGGCAATTGAAATTGAGGGAGAGCGGACAATATGTTGACCACAATGCCTATCCATTACCCGAACTGATCTAATGTCTCCCTTTGCCTCGCTAATTCCCTTTGGACTCTTTCTCGGGATGACGCCATATCCTCCGTTGATTCATTTTGGATCGCCTTGACCTCTTCTCTGCTTTGCGTCACTGCTTCCTGCGTTTGAGTCATCCCATACTCCATCACTTTCATGTGATTCTCCAGTTGTTTCAATTGAGTTCCTTCCGCCATTCGTATCTTTGATCACTTCGCCTCAATCCAACTGACTGTACTACTCGTACTCTCGGAACCACAACCGAGGATGACCAGCTCTAATATCAAATGTCAAGTCTTCGAGAAGAGACTTGAAGTTACCATGAATTAGAAGGTGAGAGAGAGAGGGAGAGAGAGAGAATTAAGAGAGAAAGAGATTATCATTCAAACCGGATAACTCCCATCCTCCAATACATGGCCTTATATAGGCCCTTCCCATGGAATATGATCATAACCATGAGTTGCGTCTACAACTACTTACATGCAAGTGGCCATGTGACTACTATTATTACAAAAATTTCAATAATACTCTCGGGCCCTAACAGTAGTTTTTGCTGAAGATGAGAGGAGGAGTTGAAGAAGAGATTAATAAGAAAAGCAACTTGCTGGGACAAGAAGCAGAAGTTTTGAGAGATAGAAGAAGAAGAAAGAAGGGAGTGAAAACAAGCAAGACTTTACAGAGAAAAGAAAGAGTAGCAGAAGGTTTAGTGGCAAGATGGAAGACCACGTGGTTATGCAACCAAACTGGAAAAAAAGTGAAGAATCTTAGTTTGAATGGGAAATCTCTCACAGCCTGTGATACAATCACTTGAGATATAGTGGGAATAATAATTAATCAAATCCCGCTACCTTTTCTGGTACTTGAGCATGTTTCCTTGACATAGTAAAAAGACCTGCAAAAGCTTTTTATCTTGTAAGCTTTTGATTCTGGATTTTTCTGTCAATTTCCTTTTGGTTTCCTCCATAGAAGGGGGATTCTACTGGTCCCCTATTTGTAGTTATCTCCGGGCAGTGAATTAAGTCCATATAAATTTTAACAAATTCCAACTTTTGTTGATTCCTTTTGATTTGATTTATATTAGTAGCTATATTTGATTTTTTTGTCTCAACTGTCAGACAACGATAGGAAATGAACACAAGAAACAGTTTATAATGGTTTGTTGTCTCTCACACCTACATCCACTCTACAAGGCTTACCAATCTTGTGTTTCACTATCAAGCAACTCATTGAGGTTTTCTCACAAGTTCACTCAGGAAGTTGGTCTACAATGCTCCTAGAATTGATTAGGTTTTAGGTAGCCAAACAATTCAACAACAATTTTTTAAATAAGTTACAGCACTTGGACCAAATAGAGAAATGAAGAACAAACAAATACAAAGCAACAATAAACAAATGCTATACAGTGCCATAAATGATGGCTTCAAGAGTAAATAAACTTTGAAGAACATTGGGTCAGCCCTCAATTGCTTTGTTGTAGGTTGAACTTGTCTTTTGAGCTTCAGCCTGTGAGTATGAGACTTGAATGCACTTCCGGTAACCTCTTCTTATCTTTATAAGAGCTTATTAATAGTCCAAAATGTTCCTTCAGTTGTCCTATATGAGCAATTGAATGCTTAAAAAATGACACATGCAACAAAATGTACAGTTGTAATGTCTGAAAGTTCATTGTGGGATTGACTGCCATTCAGGACCCTCAACTTCAGGGTTGACTCTGACATGAAATTTACATTTGAATCGAAGGCAATGTCTGAGTGAGATTGATTGCCAGGTATAATAGTCAACTTATAAAAATCAAAATCAAAACAGGATGACCACTTATGTGAAAGTTGACTGTGAGGTTGACTGCAACAATTCCATAATCAAATTTTGATTGACTGGCACTTTCCAAGTTGATTGTTGTCTGCCAAGTGACCAGTCATAATCGACTGGGGATTTGAAAGTTGACTGTTGGGTTGACTGCAAATTTCATATACCATGAGTGATTGCCTGCCATGCAGTTTGTTGACTGGGAGCAGCCAGTAACCAAAAATGGTTGACTGTACTGTCAACAAATTGGCTGCTAGGTTGACTATGAAAACCAGAAACTTAGACTTTCATGCTGGCAGCTGACTTTCAGTCCACTTTCTGGTTTCCAAGAGTTTTTAGGTGTTTCAAAATACCTAGAAAAATTTTCAATATTGTTAAATGAATTTACAAGTTTTGTTAATCATGAAAATATTAAATTAAGGGTCTTTAATAATGTAATGATGCATGTTGGCTTAACAAAATATTCTCGTCATCTTTGTTGCTTCTTGACCATTCCTCATTCTTTCCCACAAATACAGTAGCTTGACAAATTTCATCAATCTTTGGTATCCACTCCATGGAAGAACAACATTGAATTATTGAACAATTTGTCAAAAAAATTGCTGATCATGCTTCTAAGCCACAATTTTCTATCATTTGAATATGCTTTAGCATTATTTGTCTTTGATTCCTCTTTTTCTCCTTGGGCCTCTATTCTTGCTGTCGGGATTATGTCTTTTGCTTTTGAGGTCATGAAGTCACCAATGTCTGGAAATCTTGCAATTGTTGCATCTTTCTAAGAAACAGATTTCAGCCATGTTTCTGTAGCCCTAAATAAAGAAAAATAAAGTGTTGACTCAAGGGCCCATCTGAAGTTCAGTGTTTGATTTGTAGGAGGTTAATTTCAATAACCTATGCATGGATGAGCAGTCTTTCATGTTTAACAGAAGAAATGGGCTTTTGATAATCTTGGCATGTGATTTTATGATACCAGAGTGAGACTTGATAATTCTTTAGTTGTCTGCTGAAATGAAAGGTTGGATATTAATATAAGTAGTAAATCCAGCTTTAAGTGCAGGGTTTGATGTCTTTTATGTGCATCTTTAAAAGGTTATCAGACTTATTCTTTGCTACAAATATCTAAAATGCATTTTAGCATGTGAGGATGGCATTGTCACCTTCATGGATTGGATCCAAGTTGATTGTTGCCGATTATTAGCTCTTTCACATATTGTTGAGTGGTGAGAAAAATTATTATGACTGTTCCATAAATTTTTCTGTACTGCTAGTCTGAAATAGTACTAAAGAGTTGCTAAGAAGCTCAGACAAGTTATGGTGAAACTATTCCATACATTTGCTGATCACTATTATGAATTAGTACTGCAAGTTCTTGAATCTTTAAGCTTAGCAATATTGTATCATTCTATTTTAAAATATCCTTCTGGATTTATTACAGGGTACTCTTAGTGCTGCAAGGCGTGCTGGTGGATTTGTACGAGGAGATGATGTCCTTCATAAGCTATTTACAGAACTTGCTTACCGATATAAGTGAGGCTTATATCTCATGCTTTCCTGTTCTTGTTTTGTATGATGTAATTTGGTGGATCTCTTTCTTGCAGAGATAGGGCAGGTGGATACACAAGACTACTTCGAACTCGAATACGGGTTGGTGATGCAGCACCTATGGCTTACATTGAGTAAGATTACTGCCTTCTGCTTTCTTGCTAGCCTTACAAGTCAGAAACTTTTGTTTGTCAAATCTAATATTCTTTATTTATTTATTTGTTGGAAACACCCAAACTGAAAGTTAGGCTGCAGTCTGCAATTTTTTTGGTTTGAGTTGATCTTGTGGTGAATAAAACCACCAAAATATGCAAAATATGAGCATAGCAAAGATGATGATGTTATGAAATGATTGCCGTGCAACCATATAAGAAAAGATAAAATTAGGAATGGGTCATTCATAATAAGGTGTTAGTGACTTTTATTTAAAATAAGATGCATGACATACGATTAAAATGATTTGGTTATGTAAGGGGCAAGAAAAGATCATGGAGACTTATGTGAGGAGAGTGGACAGAATGATACAAAATTTTAGCAAGAGAGGAAGGTAGGACTCTTAGATATGATATGAGTCATGAAGGCCTTGCAGAAGATAAGACTAGATATAAAAATGATTGGTGAGTTAAAGTTTATGTATCCATCTCCACATAGTGGGATCAAGTCTTGATATGTAATTGTAGTTGATTTTTTAGCAAATGATTTTGACCTACAAGGAAACTTTCTTAAAGAATGTTTGATTTGATAAAAGCTTGAGAAATCTTATCTAGCAGGGGAAAAAAAGCTTGAGAGAAGAAAATGATAATGAATCAATGATATAATCCTTGGATGAGCAAATCCACCTTCAGTCTACCACAAGGAGCACAAAGATTGTTTAGACATGCGTACAAAGTAATGTAAAATTTTGACAACGAAAACACTTACTAGGTGTGACATAGAGATAGTAAATAATTTATGTAAGCGTAGAAGAGTTGCATGTATTATTCTGATTTCTTTTTCTTTTTTGCAGCAGTACTGTTTTTCGATATTGATGCGTCATTGGTTGTTTGCTTAGTGACCCTCGTGTGGCATATGATACCCATCTGATTGTCCATCCATCCATCCTTTTATTATCTTTCTTTTTTTTTTTTTTTCCGTTTTTCATGGGGTCGGTGTGGAGTTTCAGTTTTTAAAAGGTAGGCAATCTTGGTGTTGAGTAAGGCAGGATTGGTTGTGTGCCCAAATTAGGTCAGAAGTATTGTTGAATATTGTCAGGAATATGGAAGGTAGTTAGCAGCTTGATGCACAATTTTTCCTCGAAAGATCACAGTTAAAGCTCTTACTACATAAACCATTCCTTGGAATTGGGCACTATATAAAGATATATATATATATTTATATATATGTATACGTTAATGCATTGTTTTATTCCTTCGAATGTTTTTTGGACTTACTATGGATTTTGATTTTGCAACAGGTTTATAGACAGAGAAAATGAGCTGAGACAATCAAAACCACCAACTCCACAACCACCTCAGAGAGTACCTTTGGATCCCTGGACAAAATCCCAGCTTAGCAGGCAATTTGCACCACCCAAGGAGGATAAACATTCTGAATCTGATGCTTGAAATATATTCATGAAGCAGTGATTCGATAATTTTGTTCTCATTATTGGATTCGCATAAAATTTTCTCTCTCCTCAAGGTTGGAACAATGAAGCTTTAGAAGTGTGAAGTAGAATGGCGGTAAATTGGCAAAAACAATGGCAGTTGCTACTATTATTTTCCTGTTTTTGAAGATGATGAGGTTTAAGATTGGGTTCTTTCAAGTTAAACTTAGCAGTATTAAATAAAATATTACCGAAAGAGTATTGGTTTTTTGAGACCGATATTACATGGGTTAATATTTTGAACAGTACTGTTTCGAGTTAAGCATGTGTAAACTTCTTTTCCCGGAAGATGATACTTACTAAGATTGGGTTGGTTATATGGTTGTTAGGTAGGGTCACATATAAGTTGTTCGTGAGTGATGTGTTTGTCTTGATAAAAATTTGTTTGAATTTATTTTTTAACATAAACAAGAAAAATTTGAATATAATTTTGAATCTTGATTTGTAAACGAGCTAAAGTTAAATTTAATAAAATTTAATTTGTTAAACTTTGAGAATATGTTATTTAGAGTCTTATAAATAGATTTGTTTATAAATATGTTATTTAATATAAAATTATTAAATTTTAAATTATTATAATAATATCATTAAATTTAATATATTTAAAATTATTATATATATTAATTTAATTATTTAACATAATATAATATAATATATATAACAAAGTAAAATATCAAATTAAGTTTAGTCAAACTTATTTAAATAGTTGAATTACAAACCTAAAAAAATTGTGAACTGAGGTTGAAGAGGAAAGGAACGAAGAAAACACCATGCTCACAATCGCCACCTGTCACTACTATTGCTGCAAGCCTTCATCTCTGAATCAACCACCACCAGTTGCCATCATTTGTTATTGTCGCCTGCCATGGCCCACAATCTTCTTACGTCGCCGCACTCACACTCTTTTTCTACAGTTGCTCTCTGTTACCGTACGCCTCTCTTCTCAAGCACCGCCCACTGCTGTCGCCCGCCGCTATACACTCTCCTCCCTTTCTGTCGCCACTTCTTTGAAGCACCACTAGTTGCTGCACACCTTCCTCCTTTTTTTGTTGTTGTTGCACACCACCTCCCTCCTTTGCCATTGGTCTTCGTCGTTGCACAGGTTTTTGGGGAGCTAAGCTTGAGCTTAGAAAACGGTTCTTCGAGTTGAGCCTAAATTCAGTGAAACTTGGCTTAACTTGGTTCAATTGCAACCCTATTGTTAGCTTGCCAATCATGTTATTTGGGTGATGTGATATGAAAGATTTCATTGTATTTCCAAAATGAATATTGCAAGAACATAGCATAGCAAACTTAATTTAACAAGTAGGGGAGTAGCCCAATGTCTTGGGCCACGGAATTAGAGGCTATTTCACGAAGTGGAGTGGTAAATAGGAGGAGCCTTACACTGTAATATCTTGGTATTTTGAAAATAAATAATAATTATTAATTTATATATTTAAATTGTCAGAGGTTGTATAGAGGGAAATTAAGGTAAATTCTAACTCGTTACATACATACTCAGGCAGGTGTTGATTTGGTTGTGAGGTGAAATATGGTGAAGATAAGATTAAAGGAATTTGATTAGATAAGAGTATTTGGTAAAGTAACTAAATTGAGATGAGTTCCAGTTATAAGAGTATTTGGTAAAACGTTAAAGTTGAAAAGAGTTAAAATATTAAGTGACTACAAAAGATATAAAAATTATAATTATGTATAAATATGTATCAGCTGAATTATATATGCATTTTATTATCACATATAAAATATATTTTAACAAATTTGTGTATAATATAGTTTAACGAATTTATTTTATGAAGATATTTAAAAGTAATATCAAAATAAATATATTTGTTTATAAATATTTTTTAAATATAAATATAAAGTAAGTAAAAGTATAAATGGGTTTTATAGGAACAAATGAGAAAATAAAATTGGCTAAACCTGTTTGTTCTTATACTTTCACATTTTTTTCGTATCATCATTGAACTTTTTGTTATTTTGATTATACTCCAGTATTTACATTTTTGAGTCAATTTAACCCCTATATTTTGAATTTTTTTTTCATGTGACAATTCAAATTTTTTATTGTTTCAATTACATTTTTGAATCTATATTTTTAAGTTAATTTAACCCTTATATTTTGACGAAAATAGAGTGTGACGCTATTTTATCATCTTATTTTATTTTATTTTTTATTTTTACACATGAAAGTACATAGATTAAATTGACTAAAAAATGCAAGTCTAAGGATATAATTGAAACAAAGAAAAGTTTCAATTGCTACGCAAAAAAAAAAAAAAGTCAAAGTACAAGAGTTAAATTGACTCAAAAGTATATTGAGAAGTATAATTGAAATAACAAAAAATTCGAATGACCACACAAAAAACATAAAAGTATAGGAACAAAAATATAGATTTAGCCAAATAAAATTTGTTTCACTTATTATAAAGGAGTAAAATTGAAATGTAGAAAAAAATATTCTATCAAATGTGAGTTTGAGTTTTAATCTTGAAACTCACCTCATTTTGGGTAGAGTTGAGTAAATTTGAGTTCATCAAACACAAAATTTGTTTGGTAGTAAACTCCCAGCTTTTAAACTCAATGCCAAATGCACTTTCAGGATGTTAGGAATACGATTAGGATACGATAAAGAGGCAGCTCGCTATATACACGGAGCTAGGGGTGTAAATGAACTAAAAATGTTTGACAAACAATTCATAAATGAGCTTGATTTTAGTTCGTTTATTAGTTAACTAAATGAAAAAAAAAATTAAAATTCATTTAATAAATAAGTCAAACTTAAACATAAATTAGCTTGGTTCACTATTGTTCACGAATTAATTTCTTACTCGTTTATTATTTATTTATTGTGTGTTTAAGATATACAATATAAATATAATAATATTATATATTATAATATATATTTTAGTATATAAACGAAATTTTAATAAGAAATAAAAGAGTTTGTTCATAAACATAAATAAATAGTGTTTAAACATGTAAAAATGTTAATGAACATAGGTCCATCATTATTTACAAACCTCAAATTATAAATAAGTTGACGTTCACTTCAACTTGACTTGTTTACATCCCTACCTGAAGGCAACTAGGCTAGTTTTTTTTTTTTTTTTTTATTAACCTGGGTTCGAAGCTTCGCCTAACTAATTTTTAGGGGTGGGTGACTTCCTCCTGATGTACCCCTTAGGTAAATCCAGATGTGAACCTAACCTGTACACACTCAAAACGAACTTTCAGGAAGTAGCTACCCTCCCTATGAACTCCCTTTACGACATACAGACAAGACCCTCGAAGAGGAGATAGGGTGCACCAAGACCCTCTCTCCATAAGAGCAACTAGCTCCAACATTAAATGCTGTTAGTCGTCGTTGAGATTCGAACCTCCGATACTCTTATTAACTTCCTCGTGCTTCACCCCTTTTTTAAAATGGATGAAGATGGATAATGAATGTCCTTATCGTATTCATGATGTACATTGTAGAAAGAGATGTACTTGTCTAGGAATATTATAGGCTTTTTCACAATAGTTAGAGAACTATAAATAAGGGTGACCCTTAGTGGTAAATCATTTGATTCTCAATAAAGTTTTAGAGTCTCTCCATTTCTTTTTCACATTCTCTAATTTTTGTGACGTGAAAGTCTCAATTTATGTATGTGTTGAAGAAAAGTTGACTTAGTCATCACCAACATAAATAGAATGATTTAAGATCACCTGTCTCACCACAATAAATTTGAGCCAAAGTTGTGACGACTTAATATTACAGTAGTTTGAGTAAACTCATATAAGTAACGCCACAAATATCATTCTAAACATCACAAAAAAGACTCTTGAAAGGAGACTTTGAGAGTATAATATCTATTCCGTCATCTTAAGATGGAAAGAAGTCTTATGGTTTTAATAACTCCAAAAGGGACAATGCTAGATCGATTGAGGTAGGTTAACTATGTTGAAGTTGTAACAATCTATGTTGCTATAAAAAGGGATGTGATTAGTTTTGAAATTTTTTTCATACTATAATATTGCAATTAATATCAACAATATGTTTGATAAACGAGTTAGAGTATAAGAGAGAAACTCATATAATGAGCACATTACATCATAGAAAGAAAAATCATCTTGAGTTGATAAAATGACTAAATTGTTGTTGAATTACTAAAATGACATAAAAATCCCTCAATTAAATAAATTTAATAATACACATCCTTTTATTTGCTACATTCGAGAGTATTGACAATATTGAATATGTCAAATTAAATGTTAAATAATTTAATGAGAGTTTAAAGTGTATCCCATATGTGACAAATGTAGCAAGACTTGTATAATGACCATATATAAAGGCAAGTCAATACCAAAAGTCAAATATATATATATATATATATATATCTTTTTTAACTCAGATCAAGATTAACACTAATTTCATGCAAATAAATAACTACCAACATTTTATGTCATTTACCATCAATGCACGCCCCAAAAATTACATGAACATAGATAACTATCATATTACAATGTCATGTATGTAGATTTCACATTATGAGCATGTTAGCACATGCGTAAACAAAATGAAAGAAATACTTTAAGAGAGAGAACTATTCCAATTATTCGAGTACAAGTATAAGTGCTCCAAATTTAGATGTCACAAAAATTTTCCTATCATTGAAAATTAAATGAGGATTAACTCGCATTAATATTATTTATTACATGTATGTATTTAATTAATAATAATAATATTACTATTATTTTTTCTTTTAAAAAAAATCATTGGCTTACCACGCAATGCATTGCAGGCGTTTGCTGCTACCACACCATGCGCTGGTCATCCTTGTTCTTTTTACGTTTGTCGTAAGATTTGCTAAAAGGGCATTGATTTTCTAAGGTTTTTTGGGCTCTTTTTTTTTCTTTTTCGCCTTCCTATTATATCATCTTTTGCCCCCAAAACGCTATGAAAACGACCAAAGCTCTTTTTCTTTTACATCTAGTGATATTTGATTGCCCATTTCTCTTAAGAGCAAAAACCCTTTTATACATTGTTTCTAACTACCTAGCCTCCCACCAAATAGACTAATGTAAGGCACCGACGGTCATAGGTACCCTTGCTGTAGCTTGCCATGAGGGCAGTGCGCCATTTGCTGATCAGTGGTGTTGGGAATCCACCGTTGAAAATTTTCATTCTCTCACCTTGACCCCTAGGATTTTTAAAGAATTTTCATGTGGCTTCTCCACAAATTATGTTGAGCCCCCTCCTTTTCTTTCCCTTATGTTTTAATATGCCTTCAAAATTACATTTTGACCCTTGTCAAAAGTTTGTTTTATCCATAGCCCTCAAATTTTACAGATTCCCTCTGCTTTTTATTTTGAATTTCAATTTTGAGTTCTTCTTTAAAAGAATTACCAAGATGTCATTCTTTATATATACATATATATATTTCATACACATTTCTTTTTTTATATATATTTTGTAAAATATAAATTTTGTGACAAGTTTTTAAGGTATTACAAAATACTAGATGGTTTGACTCAGAAAGTCGAGTGGATGGAACACAACGGACATGTCTGAGAATAATTCCATGGCTTGATTTGAGAAGATGAAGGGGGCCATTAACTCTCTTCAAGCAACTGCACAAGTAGTGAGGCCATCACTATGTTAAGGCCAAAAATACAGAGCCTTCAGACACGTCCCAATAGATCTGGTTGAGGTCCTAGTTCAAGCTTCAGTGGGACTTGTGATACTCCAAGAATTGACTTGTCAAAACCCAAGGAGTTTTAAAGAGCCTCCAAGATGCCAACAAAATGGAAAGCTACCTATTTGACAGATGGGAATCAACGAAGGTATGTACAGGGGACAAGGCTAGTGAAGTCAACGAAGGTACGTGCCAATACATATTTCTTTATTGGTACCGTTGCATTGTGGTGGCATAAGAAACATACCAATGTCCAGAAGGTAAGAAGTAACGGTACTGATGCATTACAAACCTTCAAAAGAGTTGAAAAAGTAATTTTACCAAACAAGATGACCGACCATCTAAGATTACATAACGAAGTTCACATATATCATGTTGAATATTCCCTCCCTATTCTCTCTCTTGTCTAGGCCCAACAAGAGAGAGAGAGAGAGAGAGAGAGAGAGAGAGAGTAAACATGTAGACTAAGAACTAAGCTGTTAAAAGTACCATGGTCCTTGATTGAGTACAAAAAGGGAGGTCCAAGAGCTCCTCAAAAACCAACTTGTCCAAAGGTGGGGGATAATTCTTGCGAGAAGTATGAAGACAAAAAGTCCTTTGTGCCCTGTTGACGCTGCTTTTGCAAGGGATGAAAGAGTGCCACTTAGTTTTCACATATTTTTGTCTTACAAATACCAATAGAATGAGTAAAACATTTTTTTTTTTAAAAAATGTGAAGCCATTTAATTCTAAATCAAAAGCGAAAACTGCGAAATATTACACCTTAAGAAAGAATATTATATGAAAAAAAAAGAAATAATAATTATACATCAGTCAAGATAAGTGACGACACAATCACGACATAGGCTATAAAGAAGAACATGGCAATTTGAATGAACAACTTCGGATTTTCCCTCATGTTTGGGGATGTCACGGCCCTGCAAATTAGAAACCACCTAATTTTGGTCAAACCCAGTAACTGGAAAGCAAGATCAGAAAGGAATAATATTTGATTTGATGTGCTTAAATGATATTCCTGACACTCATAAAGCTTCACAAATTAAATTACCGGGCGATGCGTTGAGAGAGCCTATGGAAGGGTAAACTCTGAATGAAGACTATGCCCGGTCCTGTTAGAACAGCTGTCGCCAGATTATCTCCCTGCAATTTCCAGACCACGAAAGTTAATCGCAAGGTTCCAAGAAAGAAGAAAACCGAATTCAGAATTGGAGTTGAGGCGTCCACTGTTCAGTAAAAAGAACATGGCTTCTGATCGGCAACAAAGCACAACAGATTCGTAAAATGATCTACTCTCCAAAGGATTAACAATATGTTCCGAATGAATGAATGAATTTGAAATGAGGAATTCATTTATCCATAGGCTCATGCATAATAAATCCAGAATTTAAGTTTCATTCCCTTAATATAGAATTCAATTGAATACCACTACTTATGTTTTGAATAAATCCAGAAATTAAGTTTCATTCCCTTGATATAATAACCTATTTTGAAAAAAATAAATAAATAATAAATGTTGTTGAGGGGTATTTTTGTCCATAGAATTGTTTGTGGACAAAATGTGGAATTCATCTGCAAATTCCACTTATTTTGGTGGAATTTGGTTTAGCAATCTTCAATTCCATGGAATTGAATTCTTAGAAATGAAATGAACATTTTTTCTTTTTTTTTTTTCATTCCAAACACAAATTTGGAATTGGAATTTGTAGAATTCATTCATTCGAAACAGGGTAGGTGTAATTGCAAAGCTCATGATGATGACGATGATGAACTAACTGAAATATTTCTTGTAAGGCAACTATATGAATCTGGTAATAAAGAAGCGAGAACCAAAGGAAACCAGAGAAGCATAAAGCAGTTCTTAAAGAGAAGGTACTCACCCCAAACACCACCCTTCTCATAGGACTGTTATATTTAACTTGAACATTAACAGCTGATGATAAGGCAACAATGCAGGAGACATCTACAGCAAGTACTTCACCCACCTCGAGATTTTTCTGTACAACTAGCCAAAAGGAAATGAAAATGTCACATAGACATTCCTTGATTAGTTCTTTGAATGGACTAAAACTCATTGACTCAGTGCAATTGCATAGCAAATAGTTCTCAAGAGAGAGTAAAGTTTCATTTTACAGGCACATAATGTCAACAAATATAGAAGGGAGCATGCCTAAACAATCTGCTATTTGGAATCCAGGCAAAAAAGCGAGGAAAAATAAAATTGTAGTGGTAAGACTGCCAGATGAAAGATCAAAAATAGTATTCTTGCATTTGTTTATAAAGAATTCTTCTCAAATAATAGTAAGAAAGGCCTGAACATTTACAAAAGAGACAGCCTCAAGATATCCGGGTAGGTAGTGTGAGATTTCTGTGCATATAAGACGAGACCTCTCGACATTACTTGAGGATGATCCTTATTGTCCTATCATCCTGTGGTTCTCCTAGATAGGAGTACAAAACAACTGCTCCCATCTCAAGATTACTTGATGATAGTCTAATTTTATTGTGAAAGCACCCTTCATCTTATGGTTCTCTCTTGGAGAGAGTCCAAGAACCGCTCCTGGGAGCAGTAAAAGATGGTAAAGCTAAAACATTCCTCTTTTTTTTAGCAAACCAAGTATGAGTCAAGAGATGCCATATTAACTGTTCCTTCATAACCGGGCCCAGCTTAATTAGACCAACCTCTCTAGGAGAAAGTGGCTCATGATAACGGGCGCCCTAAGAAGCACTGATACAAGTATGTGTGTGGGAACAAGTAGAGATGGATATGGATACAGACAAATTATGGAAATCTGAAGAAAAGTATACTACTACAGCAGGGATGCAGCAAATAATAATACTAATACTCCATAATTATTATTAATAGCATTCATGAACATAATAACTTAAATATTGAAAAGGAACCACCAAACCAATGTGAAGCTACCAATCATTCTATAAATATGATGGTTTACAAAATTATTGAAATAATAACACTATGCTAACATACCATTAAATATATTAATAATCATAATATAAACCTCATTCAACATGATAAAGGAAAAAGTAGCTATTTTTGTCTACGTTAGTCACGGGCTTGATTACTATTATTTTTATGATTTATCAAAATTATTTTATTGAATTCTTAATTTTACACCAAAAAGAGTTGCAAAAAAAACTATTAACCCCCCCCCCCCCCCCAAAAAAAAAAAATTGTATCCTCAAATATCATGTCTAACCCATAAATACATGTCTATCATGTATCCAAACATGTCCCAGAAAAAGTAAAAATAAAAAAAATAGGATTCACCAATCATGTCTGACACGTACATATCCATATCCCAGAGTGTCCAACAACAAGCAGTGTCTCGTGCATCAGACACAGGTACAACAGCTGAAATGACATATCCATGCTTCCTAGTATGCCCTCATTATTGGCTTACTCATCACATTCACAGGTATGAAAACCTTCTACTGAATATCTGAAAATGAAAATACCTCAGATATAGTTCAAATTTACATCAAACTCATGTTGTCACTCAAAATAAAATTTTCCCATCAAGTGAATCAAACCAAAAAAAAGTGTAATGCAAAACATCGGTACAAATTATCAATTGTAAGTAACAATATGATGCCTACAAGGTAGCTCTAAAGTTATGAAACAACTCAAAAAAAGAGGCCAAGAAACAAAACAAAGATGAGAAAAAAGAAACAAGAATCATTGGTGCTTAAAACTTGCACAATTTAACAGATGATAGCAGTAAACTAGGGATAATGACGACTAAAAAAACAAAAATAAAACTAAACTAGCCATAGAATCAGATAGTGCTATAACAATAAGATTGCATGAACCCACAAGGTCAGGATTCTGTCTTAATTACATCCTCTGCACATTTTATGGTAACTATGATGACACTTCCCCACTCCGAACAAGAAAAAGAAACATAAATACAAGCTGGAATCAAGTTGTTGAAATCCCTAAAGAAGGGTTAGATGTAAATGCAGTCGCGAAAAAACTTACCAGATCCCCCAGCACCTATGAACGCAAGCCCCTGGCCAGATAGTTTCTGTCTCAACACTCCCTATAAAAGAATTGTGCATAATAAATGTGACTGATGAGTAACAACAACAACAACAACATATCCAGCCGTTATCCCACTATGTGGGGTTGGCTACATGAATTCTAGACTTCTATGTGGGTTACATCCCAACAGATAGTTTGTCTAGAATTCATATTTGGATCCGACTAGGTTTTACGCTGGTTGTCGGCTACCTAACGCAACCCTCCTCCTTTATCCGGGCTTGGGACCGGCAGTGGATAATATCCCCTGGCGGAGTAATGATGAAATGAAGTTTGAACACCATCTTCACATGGAGAAATTTCATGAGATGGTGGTGAATGAAGATAATTGATATAGTTGTGTTCCATAACTTAGTTGACATGGTGAAACCAACAAGTACAATATGGAAACACAACACGTGACTGATGAGTAACAAAAAGGCACAATTTCAAGTCAGCCCATCAGCTCACCTCTGCACCAGCAATCACATTGCGAGCCCTCTGATCAACTGTATTAGTGACTTTCACATCATTGATTGAGCAGAGGAATGCATCTGGCTATAACAATTTTATTAAAGTTAATATGAACTTAGTAGACTGAAATTAAGGAAAGGAAGTGACAATTTAGATAAGCAGAATTGAATATAACAAAACAGAACTTTCAATAAAGCAGCTTTACCTGACATAGAAGTTCACCGCCAAACATTGCTAAATCAATCTGCAAAAGCACATAACAAGGAACACAAGTTGTAAGACATATGGCCATGAATACATAATCAAGATCAACAAAATGGATAGGTGCTTCAGAGTTGCTGGGCTGAACCACATCCAAAACTAGTCAGCCAATATTAGGCATATAAATGAAAAAAACTCAAAATTTGACATGATACAGACTGGAAGAATTCTGGCTAATGAAGGAGCAGCAATTCCAACAAATCCATCACTTGAACCAGTATTGTGAAGAACTATACTAGTCACACTCTTGCCGAATAGCCACTGCCATAAACCTGCTTCATTTTCGGGGATGTAAACATTTTCCATTTGTATGGACCCAGACATGTAACACATGGAACCTGCAAGCCCATCAAATCTTTTCTATGTGATTGCAGTGAAAAGGATAGAACGGAAAACAGAGCAGTGTCATGTAAAATAAAAATAGCATACAATCATTTGCATTTCCACTACCGCCAACCTCTTGTAAGAACATATTAATCCTTGGAAAGCAATCCAAGCTTCAATTCATAGACTAAGTAGTTAATTATTCCTAATTAAGCCAATTCAAGATTTAAAATATAGCTTAGTCTTGATCACCAACTCAGTTAATGTCTTTCCAAACCAACAAAAGGAAGGCCTACAAATGCTTCAAGTCTCACAAAATGAGGAGTTCAGCTGAACAAGTTTCTGCAAGTGGAACTCAAATCTGACTAGCATTGGCCATCCAAGTGAATGTAATAAGCAACCTGACAGCTCCACTCTGATCCACTCATGCCATAGACTCCAAAAGAACATACCTAAAGTTAATTCTAACTTTTTCTAGTAAAAAAAAGAGATTGGTGACTACAAAAGGCAATGTTGCGAACCTGTCTAACCTTATCCATGTCTGTTCATAGAGATTCAACCCTTCAACCACACAGCACTTCGGTGGGTTTTCGATGGATCTAAGGCTTGGGGACACCTTAATGGCATTGGTTGAAGCGAGATCCGTTGTTTAGGGGTTTGAATTCATGTATAAATAGAGATCCAAAGTGGCCGAAAATTACAGAATTCTAAGCTTCAAATTGAGGGTGTTATCAAACAAATTGGGGTTTCAAACCATAGGGCTTTTGTTGCCCATAGGTTGAGGATAAATTATGTGCATTTTGAGGCATTTTGGTTGAGGTTCGATTGAGTTTCAAGGCCTAGCAGAAAAAGGGGGGCAGACCGCCTGGCCGAGTCTTTGGCCAGTCCGTTGCCGACCTTCCAGCCATTCTTTCGAGCTTCAAGATGGTCCATTATGATCGACTGGGCTAGGCGAGCAAGGTGGTGGAGTCATCCAGCAACGCTAGTGTGCCGACGCCGGAGAAGATGACTGGCGCATGGCAAGCATGCGCTGGTCATCACGCGTAGACGCGTGGGGATTCTCCTTGGGGTGCGTGCGGGGCGCGTGGGAGCTTGGAAAATTTTGAAAAAAATTCCAAAAATTCTAGAAAAATGTTTTCTTGAGGGTTGTGCAAAAAATTTTGGTGATTGCCTTCCTGGTTTCTCGATTTCCACAATGACCAGACTCGTTTTGCGTGCAAACGAAGTTTGGAGGTAAGTTCTGAAATTTTCCTTTGAAGTTCTTAGAATATAATGAATTGTTGTGAAAAAATATTGGAGAAAATAGTTTAAGAAGTATTTATTCGGATTTTTAGAAGGGAAAATAGAAGAAAATAAAGGAAAATATGAAGATATTGAGATATTTTTTTGAATAAGTATGTTTTATAGGATTGTTGTGCTTGAGAAATAGTGATTTGTGAAACTTTTGAAGTTTGGCACGAAAATTGAGATCGAGCCACAAATCGAGATGATGCGCATTTTTCGAGGTATTCCAAACTCCGAGCTAAAGGTGAGTGATTTTTTCCCAAAAGCTTATACATGTATTTTGCCTATGTTGAGCATGATAGTCATGAAAGTGGCTAAGTTATATGTATTATATGAGCATCCTACCATATTTATACATGCATTGTTGCATCGAAAAATTACGATTTTCGCATGGCACGATATTATTGGCATATTGATACTCGTGCATGGGATTGGGATGTCGCCCTGATAGTGTAGCCGTAATTCTCCAAGGACAAATGATGGAACAACGTTAGGATTATCCTAAAAGTAAGTCGGTATTCTACCTATTGTTTCGTGCCGGGCTGGTGGACCAGGGAAGTTGCACTAGGCATATAATTGTTCATGTTATTGCATCATGCATTCATGTATCATGTTTCTAAACCCTCACTAGAAAATTCATCTTCTAATTGGGTTATGCCCCTGGAATATTCAAACGTTCCAGTTAGGATTTGCAGCTATGGCAAGAGGATGATTGAGATGTGACTGCATGTGATGACGTGGACGACGGGTTCGACGAGTTGTTCTAGTATATGCTCCTTCGTGAGGATTCAAGATATGTTCTTAGTCATGTTTAGAAGATTATACTATATTGAAAATCATGTATAATTGTTACGAATTAATGTATTTATGAGAAATCGTCAGATTGTATAGATAAGTCTCTATGTATTTAAGTATTTGATGATATGATGGTACATATTCTTATGTTATGATTAAGTGAATTCAGTTATGTACCATATCAGGTTTCGATTTTAAGTTTCCGCATTTGTGATGATTATTTGTCTTAACTTATTGATTCTTATTTTGGTATGCTAGGAAGGTAAAACGAGATTGTCGAGAAATGATTATATTGAGTTTATAAAAAACAAAATATATTCCCGAAATTCCTAAGTTATTTAATGCTCAGGAAAAGCGGGGCGTTACACATTATGTCACTGCCAAGCAAAGACAATGGCAGACTTCCTGGTTCGGTGTGAGGTAGGAAAATAAGAAGAAGAATAGGGAGAAAGGAGTTGAACAGAGGGAAGAGAGGATAGAAATTGAGAGAGAAGTAAGATATCTTTCTTGATTTTCAATAATTCTTCCCCGAGGACCTTGGGGGGTATTTACAAGACCTTAGGATGATGCTGCCATAGCAGATCACTCCCCAAAACGGTTGTAACCGTCTTCTTTGTCCTATTCTAACCTAAGCATGTGGTCTCTCTCTCTTCTAACTCTAACAGAAATATTCCCCAATTACAGCAGTAAAAGAAAAGGAATTACAGAAACTACAAATAGTAAAGTAAATACAAAGGGAATATAAAAGGAGTTACAGCCACTAAGAAAAACAAAATTGATGTAATAAGGCCTGAACTGTGACACATTATTTCTTCTGAACAATTATGTAAAAGCACATTTCTAGGAATATGAAAACAAATTTAAATTTACTTTGTCCTCCCAAAGCTCTAATATATTTACCTTTTTTATCAAAACCAATATTTTCCTAGTTGAACAAAACATTAAAGAAAATAAACACCAAAGAAAGAAATTTGTGATCACCGGGATCTTGCTAAATTCACTTGTTTCCAAATGAAAACATACCATATCTTAGAACATGTATACCAATTTGCAGTTCAGTATGTTTTCAGCATTTTTTTTGTAACTAAGGACTGGACAATATATATAGACCCAGAAAATATTATAAAAACAAGTTTCAAATAATGGGGCACATAATGCATGATGCATTGTTACTGGAAAGTAAAAACACAAAAATGATATCTACAATTGGATGCATCAGCGGTAACATCCAAATGTCAATTATTCATAATGGATTGTAAAAATCAGTAGGCAATTAGGCTCTTGAAAGGGTAGACAAAGACACCAACCTCTTCAGCTTTCCCTTTATCTGTAACTCTATAATTTACAGTTTAGAAATCTAGAAAAGGAAAGACTATACATAGAAACATTCTCCTAATCACAGCTTATATACAATAACTGCCATTTAGATTGCTTGCTATCTTCCTTTTTGTCTTCCCTGATTTATGCCATAGGATCTGCCATTTACAGTCTTGCACCACCAAGTCAACCTTTCTATAATAGCCACCTACACACAGTTGTACCAGCTGTTTACCAGAGAATCCAACATGGATGAATTGAACATTTGTCGAGGGTCTGGGACCAGGGATAATGATTGGAACCAAATTGAAGGAGCTACAGAAGTGTGAGGTAGAATAGAGGAAATTTATGCAAAATTTTGACTCAAGGGATCTCACATGCCTCATTATTAGTCCAAATGTCCAGTATTTATAAGGGAATAGTAGGCCACATGCACATTCCTCCACTTATCTAGCAGTGAAGGGCATGTGTTTGAAGTAACAGCTGGCTAATGTTGTTTTGCTTGGGCTCTGCTAGAAGGACACCCACGAGCAAGAGAGGTATCCTCCCTCTCATAATTGAAATAACATAAGGACAAGGGCCATAGTGCACTGTGCCACAAGTAAAGAGTGACTCTTCTGGATTCTACCTCAAAACCAAAGGTTACCATGGAATTTGTGCTGCATCAGCAGTCAGGTCCATAAAAAATGAAGGGTTACATTGGAAGTGATGACCCCATGATATTGGCATACTTTAGCAGAATAGTAGGGAGGCCTTGTCTATGTTTGATAGCAAAAACAAGGTTGAGTGCCAGGGCAAAGAGGTTTTATCATGTTGTTTATCAAGAACACATTATGGGGAAAGGATCCCTCCAAATGAGGTTGGCATGGATACAAGCTAGCAAATAACATATGCTGGTAACTACAATAGGCATCACATAAGGGAACCACCAAAGATAAGAAAGGAGAGAGCTGAGTAGTCAAGAGAAAGAAAGAGAGAGCTTCTAAATTTACAAGAAGATAGAAGAGTTGATGTGCCCTCCAACAACAATTAATGCCCAAAGGGCATGGACAATTCATTGTGGCCTAGCACTCCTGAGTAGTGACACCATCATCTCTGAATATAGGAATGTTGCTACTAAGAAGCACTAATTTGGATAAGGATATTAAAATGAACAAGGGAAACGGGATTTTTTTTTAAAAGTATTTGGATACGTAAGCATGTGAAAAAATAAAAGATAAAAAGTCTTTCAGATTTTTTAATAGATGTCTACGAACCTAATATCCAAAAACATTGAATAAGTTGAACAGATACCACTGATCCAATAGAAAGATATCATTCAGTGTATAAAATTAATAATATTTAGAAAAGTGGTAAAAAAATAACTCCAAGACAACATAATCTATCATTTAATCCCATATTAATGGTAACATAAGCATTGTTCAAAAGTCCATTGTATCCCCATGGATGAGTGTTTTTGACAATTGACACATGTCCACATTTTCTAGATGTGTCCAAAATTGAAAACACCAATAAAAAATGAGGGGCATGTTTGACATGTATCCTGATATGTCAGGCAATATATATGCTCCATACATGTTAGGCTATGGTACAAAACACAAGATGAAGCATCCTTGCTTTCTAGGAGCCAAACAACAAATTCTACTTCGCCTATTTGTTGTGATGGACAAGGCCTTAATAAAAATCCATAACTCTAGCTTTTAATCCACATCATCATCATCATTATTGCATCTTATCCTAACAAATTTGGGTTGGTGACATAATATTAATAATGTCAATGGACTTCTAAAAGTCACATCGAAAATACAAATCCGTATGAAAGACCAATGTGGCAAAATTTTATGTTAGATGCCCTTCTTGACACAACCTCTAGTGAGGAAACGATGAGATAAAAGTTCCAATACCATCTTTATATGAAAAAGTGTCGCAACTAGTTATTTTTATTTTTTGCAGTTTGTATTATTTTGTAGAAGAGTTAGTTATTGCCTTTATTTTCAAATTATTGTCGGTTATGAAGTAATTTAGGAGCAATTAACTATAGTGGAGGAGTGGTAACTGACCTGTAAAAACTGTGGATAACTTATATATAAAGCTATACACCTCTTTGCCGAGGTTATTGACGTTGTGAATTAGAAGATATTCTTTTTCTCTACAATTCTCCCTTACTTTCTCTTGAATTCTCTCTGTTTCTCCCTACTTTCTGTCTAATTCTCCTACTCTTTCAATTCTATTCTCAATAAAATTAGAAGTTAGGACCAGGGTCTTGACAAATTGATATCAGAGCCATCGGTTCATGGCTGTGATCTAGGCAATTCCAATCAGATTTGAAAATGAGAATAACAAGGCGGTTTCTAGAAGTAGTTATCACTTATTGAAAGTAGTTACAATCACTTTTCTAAGTGAAGTTAGAAGAATTTGATTGAGGAATTGGCAAAAGGGACCCGAATGAAGCAGATGGAGGCTAGGTTGGATGCCATGGAGTTGGGTTTACGGCAGACACAAGAGGATATGAGTCTTTGCCTAGAAGAGAATACTGCCACCAGAGATGTTGTGCAATCATTGTAAAAAGAGGTTGCTAACGTCAACCAAAGGATGGATGGACTTAGCCAAAGGTTGAATGGACTTCTGAAGATGTTTTCTAAGATGCCTCAGGCCAACCTACTAGAGGACTTTCCTCCAAGAACCACTTCAAAGTCGATCTTGACGAGAGTAGGCACTTCAGAGTTGATCTTGACAAGAGCAGGCATCCCTCCTCATGCTTCTATGTCACAAGAAGTTGAGGAAAGAACTAAACTAGATCAAGCAATCCAAGTAAGGGGTTTTAATCAAAATCACCAAGACACACCTATGCCTAGGCTGGAAATCCCTATGTTTGAAGGTGTTAAACCAGGGTGGTAGGTTAGGAGGTATGAAAGATTTTCTAATACTACAATGTGGCTGAAAATAAGAAAATAAACCTTGCCATAGCCTACTTCAATGACATGGCTGATGCACGGTTTCAAGGTTAAAGTTAGGGTTGAGACCAATTGGACAGAATTTGTGGAAGACTTTTGTGTTAGGTTTGGCGAGAAATCTATCACAGATACAATTGAGGAGTTTAATAAGTTGAAGCAGGAAGGGTTGGCTATAGAATACCAATTCCTTTATGACAGATATAATTGAGGAGTTTAATAAGTTGAATCAAGAAGGGTTGGTTATGGAATACCAATTCCGTTTTGAAGAATTGAGGTCTTTAATGATAAATGCACATCCTACCTTGACTAAGCATTATTTTGTTTCTAGCTTTATCACAGATTAAATGATGAATTAAGGCCAATTGTTAAGATGATGCAACCTGCAATTGTCAAGCAGGCTGTTGAGAAGGCAAGATAATGGCTTTGGAAGCACTTCTCAAAAGACATCAGATCCTAGTGGAAATTCAACCTTCGACAAGCCAGCAGTCAGAAGGAAATTCGGGGACTGCAACATTAGGATTGAATACTAGGGCTAATACCTCAGTCAAATCCCTTTCTATGGATCTAAGGTGACAGCTTGTGCTACAGATGTGGGGAAAAATTCAGTCCAGGCCACTAGTGCAGAAGACAATTACTGTATATGGAAGGATAGGATGAAAGGATAGGAGAAGAAGGGAAAGATGCTGAAAGGATTAGATGAAGAAGTGAGGCTAGATGCTGAGATTTCTTGAGGACAAGGAATCTTTAGGGTGGGGGGGGGGGGGGCAGGGGGGGGAAGTGTCACGACTAAGCTAGTTATTTTTATTTTTTGCAAATTGTATTATTTTGCAGAAGAGTTATTGCCTTTATTTTTAGATTATTATTGATTATGGAGTAATTTAGGAGCAATTACCTATAGTGGACGAGTGGTAACTGCTTTGTATAAACTATGGATAGCTTATATATAAAGTTGTACACCTCTTTGCCGAGGTTATGGTTGTTGTGAACTAAAAGATGTTCCTCTTCTTTGCAATTCTCTCTTGCTTTCTCTTGGATTCTCTACGTTTCTCTCTACTTTCTGTCTAATTCTCCTACTCTTTCAATTCTATTCTAAAGAAAATAAGAAGTTAGGACCAGGGTCCTAACAAAGTTCCATGAGATGGTAGTGAAATTCATTGTCATGGTTCTGTAGTTAGGAACATTAAGGTGGGAGTAGAGGAGGGTATTCTTGTAATAAAATCAGGAGGTAGTTAAAGAATGGTATTATTGTAATAAGATCAAAAGGTAGTTAGAGAATAATTCAAATGGTGATTGTAGTTCAAATGTGGCGCTAAGGCTTGGTATATAAACCAAGTGCCACAACCAAAATGAGGTATGAATGGAAAAACATTGATTATGTTTTCCCTCCAAACTTCTCTCAATCTCTCTCTTAAATTCTCTCCCTCCATTCTTCCATTCTCTCATTCAAGCCCTCAATTCCTGCGCAATTCCCACGGAATTGCGAGAGAATTTCCTTTGTCAGAATTGAGTTCTGACAATTTGATATTAGAGTAGTTTCTGGGCAATTGGATTGGGCCATGGTTGACAGAACGAGGATGAAGTAGATGGAGGTGTAGCTCCAGCAAGTTACGTCCACGGTGTTTGAGATGCAGAATCGCATGAAGATGTTTAAGAATTTGATGGAAAGGAGGATCAATGGGGCGGTGAGTGTGTGGAGCGAGGAGAGTAGAGTGCAGGCCACTCAATTGGAGGACCAAATGAGAGAGCAAAGTCAGGCTCTCAGGGATCAAATGCATCAGTTCATGTTGATGCTTTCGCGCCAAACTCAGGTAAGAATCTCACTTGAGTTTCCTCCTCGAGAACAATCTAAGCCAATTCTCAATGGCCAGGGAGGAAATCTTAGATTGGAGGGATCGGTGGATTTGGAGACAGAGCAGCCAGTGATGGAGGAGAATGTGGGGGTAAGGAGGCAAGGCATCGCAACCGGATTGAATCTGATCGATTCGCTGATGCCTAAGATAGAAATCCCTCTATTCGAGGGCCATAATCCCAGGTGGTGGGTGAGGCGCTGCGAGAGGGTGTTCAGCCTTTACAATGTGGCTGAACAACAGAAAATGTCATTGGTAACGGCCTACATGAACGATGTGAGCGATGCATGGTACCAAAGTTGGAGGGCCGTTAGGGAGAAGTGCACGTGGGAGGAATTTGTGGAAGGTTTGTGTGGAAGATTCGGGGAGAAAGGGATGCCGGACGTCGTGGAGGAATTCAATAAGCTTCGGCAAAGGGGAACCGTGCAAGCTTATCAGCAGAGGTTCGAGGAATTGAAGGCCCTCATGTTGATCTCAAACCCCACTCTCACCAAGGGATACTTCGTGTCAACCTTCATCAATGGCTTGAAAGAAGAGATTTGTCGCACCGTTAAGATGTTCCGGCCAATGACAGTCCAACAGGCCACTAAGTGTGCCAGGTTGCAGGAGATGACAGTGGAAGCGTTGGCCAAGAAGCAGAAGGGGATGAACAAGGGGTGGCAGGTGGTGCCCTAACAACAAAGCAACCGTGGATGGACTAAGAAGGGAGGCACATGGGGACAAAGCAGTAACGGGTTGGCTCTTCCAACCCCTTCCCAATCATTCGCAAGAAATTTGAGAGAATAGAGGAGGTTGGTTGGACTTTGCTTTAGATGCAAACATAAGTATACACCCAACCATCAATGTAAACGACAACTGCTGCTATTGGATGGCATTAAAGAAGATGTCGAGGAGGAAGGCAGTCAAGGGGAAGGAGGAGTAGAGAAGAAGGTGGAGATCTCCCTGCATGCTCTAAGGGGAGTGACCACCAATAAGATTATCAAGGTGGAAGGCAAAGCAAGGGGAAATAGTCTAATAATCCTCATTAACAACAGAAGCACCCATAGCTTCCTGGATGAGGGAACGAACAAGAAGCTAAAGTGCAGCCTCACAGGGACCCATCCCCTATCGGTCATCGTGGCTAATGGGCAGAAGGTGTTGTGCAAATTAGCGTGTGTGGGCTTTTGTTGTCAGATGCAAGAGGAAGAATTTGAGGCTAACTTACGCCATCTTAAATTGGGAGAATGTGACATGGTCTTAGGCGTTGATTGGATGAGGGAAGTCAGTCCCACCTATTTTGATTTTAATAAGATGGAAGTTTCATTCGAGAAGGGGGGAAAAAAATGACTCTTACAGGCAATATGGAGACAGGGACTTGTAAGATGATTACAGGTAGGAGGTTGCATAAGCTACTTAAGAACAAATGGACAAATGTGGCACAACTTTTCTCCATACATGCTTGGGAATTGGAAAGAGACATAAAAAGAGGGGCCTGCTTAATTCCATGGATGCAGCGCATATTCCTCAAGCGGTAACTCAAATAGACTCTCTTAATTTACTCTTAGATGAGTTTGGGGACTTGTTTGAGGAACCTAAGGCTCTACCACCTCCGAGACCTATAGACTGTGGAAGAGAAAGAAGAATTCAAAAGAGGACTACCGTGAAGACTCCTAAATTATAGGAGATAAGATTATCTAGTTCTAATTATTCTCCTAAATTTTAGAGATAGATTATTTGTATTTTAGATAGCATAAATATCTTGTAAAGTAGATTAGATTAGACTCCTACATCATGTAGATGTCTTGTGTATATATTGATATCATATCCAAGGGAAATAATATAACTATTATTCTCCCTAGAATTGATTTTCTGCATGGTATCAGAGCAGAATTCTCTTCTCCTTTCTCCCTGTTAGTTCTAGCCAATTTCTGCCGATTCACTGAGGCGTTTATGTCCAATTTGTCCCCTTTCATAGCTGCTGGACTAGATCAACTTGTGTCATGGCCGGAGCGAGCAGCCAACTGATAAGTGTCTTTTATACACTAATTTTGGTCTATAAACTTAGCATTTATACATTCAATGAGTATGATTTCTACTTGATTTGGTTCTATATATGGTTATGTAGATGTGGAGCATGTGTTAAAGCGGACATGGAGCAAAAAGAGTGATTTTGGTGCATTATGGGAGTGAAATAAAGCTTAGAGGCATGGTCGAGTATCGAATTAAAAGAAAGCAAAAGAGTATCGAGAGCAAGAAGTTGAAGATGATAAATCAAGAGGCTAAAGAAGAAGGCTAGCGGTCTTACAGCGGAATGCATACCGTTGTAGGACCGCTATAAGGTTTGCTTTCTGGAGCTCACGGTTCTACAGCGAAATGCATACTGCTGTAGAACCGCTATAAGATTTAGTTTCTGGAGCTCACGGTCCTACAGCGGAATGCATACCGCTGTAGGACCGCTTTAGAAATTAGTTTCTGGAGCTCACGGGTCAGCAGCAACAAACATACTGCGGTAGGACCGCGGTAGGGATCAAAGCTTCGTGAAAAGGCCGTTTTAAGCCCATTTCAATCCAAATAAAAGAGAAATAGACTCCTTCAAGGTATAAGACTTTGATAACCTAAAGAGGACTATATAAAGACTTATTTTGGGGAGATTTGAGGGATCTTTTGGGGGAGAGAAGAGAAGCGGATGGAAGATTGAAGACTACTCTTAGGTTGTATTTTTCTTTTCTTTTCTTTCTCAATTCTTTGCTATGGATTCCAACTCTTTTCCTTTTCTTTTGATTGAGAGCATGCATAGCTAAGTTTTTATAACTAGGGTGAATGATGAAACCTCGACTTCTAATGGTTTGATTTAAAGTTATTCGATTTGCTATTTTCTTATCCATTCGGGTTGATTGTTTGTTATATTCATAATGTTGTTTTGATGCTTGATCACCATTGGAACATATTCGTGATTTGTATTGCTTTCGAGAGATTCAATATGGATTAGACATGGTAGCAATCAACATAGGGTCCTATAATAGGTAGAGATACCGTTATGCCCTATAAAATCATTTTGTGATGATCTCCGTGATTGAATGCATGTTTATATGTTCGAAGGTTGACTAGAG
The DNA here is from genome assembly GCA_036245055.1 of Diospyros kaki. Classification (NCBI taxonomy): domain Eukaryota; kingdom Viridiplantae; phylum Streptophyta; class Magnoliopsida; order Ericales; family Ebenaceae; genus Diospyros; species Diospyros kaki. The sequence goes on from BSEG01000008.1 coordinate 15,731,702, forward strand.
ATAGTTAATCTCATATATATTCATAGAACTAAATGACCATCGAGAGAGGCTTTTGGTTGTAATTGGATCATCGATTTTCAACCTAAGATAAGGAATAGCAAGACCCGAGTAACGAATAATTGAATCATAGAAGGCCGACGGTGGATTCACAAACCCTAGTGCCTTAGTCTTGTGAGTTTTAAATCAAAAGAATTATTTTGTTTGCATCTTTTATTCGTAAATTAGTTTTCATTACAGTTGAATTCTATTTATCACTGTATTACTTGTCACGATCCGTCCACTTGCAGGATAGAATTAGGCAGACACCAACCCTTTGAGATTGTCCCTTTCCAAACCACCAATTCTGTGAACATTGACAACAACAGTCCATTCACAATCACCGGTCATAAACTAAATGGCCAAAATTTCATTCAGTGGTCACAATTTGTTATGATGTTCATATGTGGAAAAGGGAAAGATGATTACCTCACCGGAGCAATCAGCAAACCGAAGGAGGATGAAGCACAACATCGGATCTAGAAGGCCGAAAACAACATGGTGATGTCTTGGCTGATTAACTCGATGAACAATGAGATAGGTGAGAATTTCTTGTTATACAATACAACCCAAGAAATTTGGGAGGCTGTTAAGGAAGCCTACTCCCACGTTGAGAATACTTCCGAGTTTTGAGATAGAAATTGTTCTCAATGATTCAAGGCAAGGTGAGTCCCAAGTCACTCAATATTTCAATTCTTTGAATAAGTTTTGGCTTCAATTGGATAAGTGTGATACTATCCAATGGAAGTGCACTGAAGATTCAACCAAATATAAAGAAATAGTGGAGAAGAAGCGACTGTATAAGTTCTTGATTGGTTTAAATAAAAACCTAGATGGTGTGTGAGAGGTAGGATTCTTGGCACACAACCTCTAACAAGCCTCAGGGAGGCGTTTGCTGAGGTTCGCAGAGAAGAAAGCAGGCTGAAACTAATGTTGAAGCCCTCAAACTCAGGCCTGGAACATTCTGCCTTATTTACCCGAGGAGGCAAATCCCAGGCAAAAAAAGGGTCGTCCTTGGTGTGATCATTGCCACAAGCCTGGTCACACAAAGGATACAAGTTGGGATATCCATGGCAAGCCCCTAGATTGGAAACCAACACATGAAAGGAGGAGTAAGGGTAATTTTACAGCAACTGAAGAGACCACTCCTGCCTCAAACTCAAGCTTATTTAGCAAAGAGCAGATGGAGTGGCTGCAACATAATTTTGGGAAAACACAGCTGCAGGTTTCTACAGTGGCAGCAAGTTCTATAGCTCACAAAGGTAACCCTCTAAATGCTTTTATTGCTAAAAGTAAGCTATCTATCCTATGGATTGTTGACTCAGGAGCTCCCAATCACATAACTAGTAATGGTGGACTGTTAACAAATATTCAGTCATGTGACAAAGAGTGGAAGGTAAGGATTGCTGATGGATCATTAGTAAAAGTAGCAGGTATTGGATCAGCTGTTTTATCCACTAGTTTGACACTAAAAGATGTCCTATTTGTGCCTAATATGGACTGCAACCTTTTATCTGTTAGTAAGCTCACTATTGATATGGAGTGTGTTGCAAAATTCTCAAAAGATGTATGTGAATTTCAGGATCGAATTTCAAGGAAGATGATTGGCAGTACTGAGGCATGTTCGGGACTCTACATTCTTCAAGGGACTAATTCCAGAAAAAATGAAGTAAAATCCAGCCATTGTCATTCCACTTCACCTCTTTGTTTCTCTAGTTTTCATTCCAATAATAGTGCAATTATGTTGTGGCACTATAGATTAGGACATCCAAACTTTGCTTATCTTCAGAAATTGTTTCCTTCTTTGTTCAAGAATTCAGATTTACACATGTTTCAATGTGAAATTTGTCAATATTCTAAGCATGTTCGGACTCATTATCCTAGTCTCAAGTATACTCCATCCTATCCGTTTTCCTTGATTCATAGTGATGTGTGGGGGCTTTCTAGAGTCAAAAATGTTACCAGAGCTCGTTAGTTTATTTATTTCATTGATGACCATACCCATCTTCCTTGGGTCTTTCTCATGAAAGAGAAATCTGAAGCTGGCCACATTTTTCAAACCTTCCATACCATGGTGAAAAGGCAATTCAATGCTAACATTCAAGTTCTTAGAATAGATAATGCTAAAGAATATTTTAATTTAATTCTAGGCACTTATCTGTCCCAACAAGGCATCATTCATCAAAGCTCTTGCGTTGATACACCCCAACAAAATAGGGTTGCAGAACGCAAGAATAGACACCTATTGGAAGTGGCCCAATCCTTATTATTTTCTGCTCACACTCCTAAACATTTTTGAAGTGAAGCTATTCTTACGGCTACCTACCTTATCAATAGATTGCCCTCATCCATCCTCAAATTTCAAACTCCTAATCAGGCTTCTTCTTGCCTTTTTTCCTCACACCTGGGTGCTTTCTCACCTTCCTCTCAAGATTTTTGGCTGCACCTCATTTGTTCACATTCACTCTCAATTTCAGAGTAAACTTGACCCAAAATCCATCAAGTGTATATTCCTTGGCTATTCTTCACACCAACGAGGTTACAAATATTATTCTCCCAGCCTTAAGCGATTTTTGGATATAACATTTTTTGAAACACAATCTTATTATCCCAAAACTGATATTCAGGGGGAAAATACACCAAACAATCCTCAAGAATATCAGTTTTGGGATTCTCTTTGGGGTCCTCAGCCTAACCACCAGCAACTAGAACTTGACATTTCCCTATCTAACCAACAACAACAACCTAAAAAACAGTCACTGGCACCTGTAAACCCTATAAATCCGTCTCCCTCCCCTCATGAACTTCAAGTTTATTCTAGGAAAAGGTCTAAACAGAAAGAATGTGGGGAACCGACATGTCCTGAGGCTGACAAAAATTCTGATCCGAATCTGGAACTGTTGGAAAAAGGGAAGACTATGCTTGCTGGACAAAATTCTGAAATTCAGAAAATTCAGCCTTGGATGAGGATTTACATTGGCCTACAACATTGAGAAAGGGAGTATGATCATGCACTCAACACCCCATTCACAACTACATTTCCTACAAAGGTCTCTCACCTAATTTCAGTGTTTTTATATCAAATATTAGTAAGGTGCAGGTTCCTAAAACAGTTCAGGAGGCTTTTCAACATCCTAAGTGGAAGGAGGCAGTTCTTGAGGAAATGAAGGCTTTGAAGAGGAATGGGACTAGGATAATTACTAAATTACCTCCCGAAAAACATCCTGTAGGCTGCAAGTGGGTATTTACAATTAAATACCGAGAAGATGGAGAAATTGACAGGTATAAGGCTCGTATAGTGGCAAAAGGGTTCACTCAATCTTATAGTATAGATTATCAAGAAACTTTTGCTCCAGTAACAAAATTGAATACTATTAGAGTCTTACTATCCCTAACTGTAAACTTGGATTGACCACTCTACCAATTGGATGTAAAGAATGCTTTTTTAAATGGAGACCTCGAAGAAGAAGAATATATGGAAATCCCTCATGGATTTGAAACTAATCTCACAAGGAACAAGGTATGTAAACTAAGGAGATCACTGTATGGGCTCAAACAGTCTCCTAGAGCCTGGTTCGAGAAATTTATAAAGGCAATCAAGAAATATGGATAGGTTCAATGTCAGGCAGACCACACCTTATTCATCAAAAATTCCTTGGGAGGTAAAATATCCATACTTATTGTATATGTTGATGATATAATTGTTACAGGAGACAATATTTCTGAAATCAAGAAGCTTAAAGAAGTGTTGGCAAAAGAATTTGAAATCAAGGACCTTGGAAGCCTAAGGTATTTCTTAGGTATGGAAGTTGCAAGGTCCAAAGAAGGCATATTAGTTTCTCGATGAAAGTATATCCTAGATCTCTTTACTGAAACAGGAATGTTGGGATGCATACCAACTGATACATCAATGGAAACCACTCTTAAGGCTGGATGTGGGCAAAGAAAGTGCTCCAGTGGACAAAGGAAGATATCAAAAATTAGTGAGAAAACTTATATACTTATCTCATACAAGACCAGATATATCCTTTCCCGTGAGTGTGGTAAACCAATTCATGAATGATCCTAGAGAAGGACACTTGAAAGTTGTATATTGAATTCTGAGATATCTTAAGATGACACTAGACAAAGGGCTAATGTTTAGGAAAACTGCTAACCGAGGGGTGAAGATTTATAGTGATGCTGATTGGGCAGGATTAATTTGTGATAGAAGGTCAACCTCCAGATATTGCTCATTTGTTTGGAGAAATTTAGTTACTTGGCGCAGTAAAAAGCAATCTGTGGTATCTAGGAGTAGCACAAAGGCTGAATTTAGGGCTATGGCCCATGGGTTTTGTGAGGGTATATGGCTAAAACGATTGCTACAAGAGTTACAAGTATCTATGGCACAACCAATACAAGTATTATGTGACAACCAATCGGCTATCAATATTGCCAAAAACTCAGTCCACCATGACTGGACAAAACATGTCGAAATTGACAGGCACTTCATTAAAGAAAAGTTAGAAGAAAGAGTTTTTCAGCTAAACTATACTTCTACAAATAGCCAAGTTGCAGATATTCTAACTAAACCACTACTAAGAAGAGTGTTTGATGAGCTAAGTATCAAGCTTGGCCTAAATAATATATTCAGCCCAGCTTGAGGGGGAGTCTGGAAGATAAAGAAGAATTCAAAAGAGGACTGTCGTGAAGACTCTTAAATTATAGGAGATAAGATTTATAAAGATAAGATTATCTAGTTCTAATTATTTTCTTAAATTTTAGAGATAGATTATTTGTATTTTAGATAGCATAAATATCTTATAAAGTAGATTAGATTAGACTCCTACATCATGTAGATGTCTTGTGTATATATTGATATCATATCCAAGATAAATAATATAACTATTATTCTCCCTAGAATTGATTTTCTGCATAGACCACACCATCAATTTGAAACCCAATGTCGAGCCAGACAACCTCCGCTCTTATAGATACCGCCCAAAACAAAAAGCAAAAATTGAACGAATGGTTAAAGAAATGTTACACTCCTCTACCATGTAGCCAAGCACTAGCCCCTATGCCTCACCCTTACTCCTAGTAAAAAAGAAAAATAACAGTTGCCAGTTTTGCATTGATTACTGCCAACTCAATTCCCTTACCAACAACAACAACATATCCAGCCGTTATCCCACTATGTGGGGTTGGCTACATGAATTCTAGACTTCTATGTGGGTTACATCCCAACAGATAGTTTGTCTAGAATTCATATTTGGATCCGACTAGGTTTTACGCTGGCTGTCGGCTACCTAACGCAACCCTCCTCCTTTATCCGGGCTTGGGACCGGCAGTGGATAATATCCCCTGACGGAGTAATGATGAAATGAAGTTTGAACACCATCTTCACATGGAGAAATTTCATGAGATGGTGGTGAATGAGGATAATTGATATAGTTGTGTTCCATAACTTAGTTGACATGGTGAAACCAACAAGTACAATATGGAAACACAACATAACTCAATTCCCTTACCATCAAGAACAAATTCTCTATAGCGATTATTGAAAATTTGTTAGATGAATTACATGGGGTCAAGGTTTTTCTAAGTTTGACCTCAAATCTAGATATCACCAAATTCGTATGCACCCTAATGACATCCACAAAACTGCATTTAGAACCCACCAAGGGTATTAAGAATTTTTGGTAATGCCTTTCAAATTAACCAAAACACCCGCAAGCTTTCAAGCCCTTATGAACCAAATATTTGAGCCTTACCTCTGCCAATTCATTTTTGTATTCTTTGATGACATTCTTGTGTACAGCTCTGCCTTGTCCCAACACATAGAGCACTTAAGGACCACTCTACAAATCCTCAGGCTCAATAAGTTGTATATTAAGAAGTCTAAATGTGCATTCGCACAGCCCCAAGTAGAGTATCTTGGCCACATTATTTCTGGTGCAGGTGTGAGTACAGACCCCCCAAAAAGTAGCAGCCGTGACTGCTTGGCCAAGACTTGCCAATGTGAAAGCCTTAAGGGGATTCTTGGGCCTTACTGGGTACTATAGGCGATTTGTAAAGGACAATGGCCTCATTAGCAAGTCATTGATAGATTTGCTAAAGAAAGATGGATTTCATTGGAATGGTAAAGCTGAAGAAACCTTTGGGAAATTGAAAACAACCATGAGTGAGGTACCCACGCTAGGTCTCCTTGACTTTAGTTAGCCATTTGTATTGGAGATAAATGCAAGTGATTTTAGAGTGGAAGCAGTGTTGATGAGGGAGGGCAGACCCCTAGCTTTCATCAGTCAAGCCTTAGCCCCTAAACATTTGGGCTTAGGTGCATATGACAAGGAGCTCCTGGCTATCCTAATAGTAGTAGAGAAATGGAGACATTACCTAGAAGGGGGCCGATTCATCATAAGAACAGATTACGAGAGCCTCAAATTTTTGTTGCAACAAAAACTCCATACCCACCTCCAGAGAAAGGGTATGTCAAAATTAATGGGGTTGGATTATGTCATTTAATACCAAAAGGGCCATGAGAATAAGACTACAAATGCTCTGTCTCGGTGCTTGGAGGATGGGGGAACAATTGCTATCCCTGCCTTAACACCTGATTGGTTTTTGGAAGTAACTTCCAATTATAGTCAAGGGGAGTGGACCAAAACATTGATGGAGTAGCTCACTATTGACCCTGATAGCAAACTAGGCTTCACTCTCAAAAATGGGTTGTTAAGATACAAAGAAAGATTGGTGATTGGGGAGGAAGAATCCCTCAAGAGAAGAGTGTTGAAGACTCTACATGACTCTCCCATGGGTGGGCATTGGAAGGGGCTAAATACCTATAAGAGAGTGAACAATTGTTCTATTGGCCAGGGCTGAAAAAGGCAGCGAAAGATTATGTGAAGGCATGTGATATTTGCAGTAGATGCAAACATGAAAACATTCACTCTCCTGGGTTGCTACAACCTCTACCTATCCCAGATCAAGTGTGGACCAACATCAGCATGGACTTTGTGGAAGGGCTGCCAAAGTCAAAGGGTAAGGATTGTGTGTTGGTTGTGGTTGACAGATTCACGAAGTACGCTCATTTCTTGAGCCTAACTCACCCATTTACTTCACAAGAAGTGGCTAGGGAGTTTCTAGATCAGGTGGGTAAGCTACATGGGCTGCCTCAGGTGATTGTCTTAGACCGAGATAAGGTATTCACAAGCTTGTTGTGGAAGGAGGTCATAAAGTTCCTAGGAACCCATCTACATATGTCTTCCTCCAATCACCCAGAGACCGACAGGCAAATAGAGCAAGTAAACCAATGCTTAGAAACCTATCTCAGGTGTGTGTGCTTAATGTACTCGACTGGGCGGCATAAATGGTTTCCTCAAGCACAATAGTGGTACAACACCAGTTATCATTCCTCCCTGAAAATGACACCATTCAAAGCACTCTTTGGGAACCAACCACCTATTTTACCATTGGACGGGGGCCATAACCTAGTAGCCACAGTGGATGACTACTTGGTCCAACGACAACAAATGGTGCAAACTCTAATGAAGGAGTTAGCTAATGCACAGAACCGGATGAACCAATTCGCTAATAAGAAGAGGAGTGAGGATTTTCTCTATTGGGGACAATGTATACTTGAAGTTAAGGCAAGCATAGCTGAAAACCATATCGCCCCACAAGGTAAACAAGCTCAGCCCAAAGTTCTATGGTCCCTATGAAGTGATTGAATAGGTGGGAAAGGCTACTTATAGGTTACAGCTTCCAAAGGGGTCCTCCATCCATTCTGTATTCCATGTGTCCCTCCTTAAACCCTTTCCTGGCACCAACCCGATGAGACCCACCCTGCCTCTAGCAGGCCAATATAGCCAACAGGTGGCAGAACCTATAGCTATTGTTGGGAGAAGAGTTATCTACAAACAGAAGGCACCAATCACACAAGTGTTAGTGCCCTAGTCCAACCTCCATCCAGAGAACAATATATGGGAGTACTTGTCGGATTTCCTACAGCAGTTTCCCTGGGCAGTCGGGCTACTTTGACCTACTTGAGGACAAGTAACAGTTCAAGCAGGGATGCAATTGTCATGGTTCCGTAGTTAGGAACATTAAGGTGGGAGTAGAGGAGGGAATTCTTGTAATAAAATCAAGAGGTAGTTAGAGAATGGTATTATTGTAATAAGATCAAAAGGTAGTTAGAGAATAATTCAAATGGTGATTGTAATTCAAATGTGGCGCCAAGGCTTGGTATATAAACCAAGTCCCGCGACCAAAATGAGATATGAATGGAAAAACATTGATTCTGTTTTCCCTCCAAACTTCTCTCAATCTCTCTCTCTCTCTCTCTCTTAATTCTCTCCCTCCATTCTTCCATTCTCTCATTCAAGCCCTCAATTCCCATTGAATTGCGAGAGAATTTCCTTTGTGAGAATTGAGTTTTGACAATCATATTCCATCACATAGTTGATATTGCAAAACCAACCTGTACAAGTATCTTTTAATCTACAAATCCTTCAAAATCTCACGTAGCACCTTGCCTCAACCTAGGTTGTCGTAATAGGCTTTTGATGGGCAATTCAACAAATTAGTAGAGGAAATGCACATGGCTTGCGTTTGCATGGTGGACAAGAACACATGGTGAGTAGAGCACATGATTGAAAAGTTCCATTAATGGCACCATGAAATGCCACAAGCAACAATGGTGCATATTGAGTGAGCAAACTCACCAAATTGAGTCTTCATCCTAGAAGTAAATATTATGGAACTTGTCATAAGGAGGGCTAGATTCCGCAAAGGCGAAGCAAAAAAAGACTCAATATAACCAACATAGAAGTGGTTTGACAACTCCAAGAGGTAGTGGCATGAATACCATCCTAAGTATGTTTTTGACAATTTATGGGCACCAAATGGATTTACATGCTACATGTTGGGAGTCACATGGGGCTTCCTCAAGGGCCACATGGCCAACAACGAATCGATACCCACAATAATAAAATGGCATATAAAATGGTTAATACATCAAATAAAGCAAATCATATTGAAAGTTAAATATATATATATATATATATGTTCACCACTGAGGATGGTAGGATGGTGAAATGGGAGCAAGTAATAAGAACACCACTTATAAGAGGTCATGAGTTCAACTCACGCCTGATTATGCTTGCTAACAAACCAAGTATACACCTAGATTTGGTCTAGTTAAGATCCATTTAACTAGATCTGCTACTAAACATATATTTGATTATTTAGACTTGATTCCAAATTCAGTTACAAATATAATAAATGATCCAAATATGGATCTATCAATTTCGACAATATTAGGACTCAGGCCCATTTAGAATTAACTATATATTATTTATATATATCACTTAGAAATCAGACTCAGAAATCTCTTTATTGATACAAAATAAAGGTGTACAACATCCTCTTTTAAGGAGAGGATTACTAGCAAAGAAAGAAAGAAATAATTGACAGCATCCTACCATTATTATTTTTCTATATTTACATGATATTTACATAGAACACTGATCCTACCATCAGTACAATTCCAGCACTCCCCCTCAAGCTCGTTTGTAGATGTCTTCCATAGCCAGCTTGCCAATAAATTTATCAAATTGCTTCTTGTGTAGACCCTTAGAACATCAGCAATTTGTTCTGTTGTTGGAAGGTATGGCATGCATATTATTCCAACATCGATCTTCTCCTTAATGAAATGTTTGTCCACCTCTATATGTTTTGTACGATCATGTAATACTGGATTATGAGCCATTGAAATAGCGGCCTTGTTGTCACAATAGACTTTTATAGGTACAGAGTGAGAAAACTTCAGCTCTTCAAGTATTCGTTTGATCCACATTCCCTCACAAATTCCATGGGCAACAGCTCTAAACTCTACTTCTGCACTACTTCTAGCCACCACATTTTGTATTTTACTTCGCCAGGTGACTAGGTTTCCCCCAACAAAAGAACAATAGTCTGAAGTAGATCTTCTATCATCAATACTTCCTTCCCAATCTGCATCAGTGTAGATCTCAACCTGCAGGTGACCATGTTTCTTGAACATTAGCCCTCTGCCAGGTGTCCCTTTTAGATATCTTAGAATTCTGTAGATCACCTCGAAATGCTCTAGCCCTGGTGAGTGTATAAATTGACTTGTCATACTAACTGCAAAAGCAATATCAGGCCGCATATGAGACAAGTAAATTAACCTGCCCACAAGTCTTTGATATTGTTCCCTGTTCTTCACTTCTTCAGCTTTAGCAGCCTGTAGTTTCACATTAGGCTCAATGGGAGTCTCCGACACCCTGCAACCGAGTAAACCTATCTCTCCAAGAAGATCAAGTACATATTTTCTCTGATTGACAAAAATACCTTCTTTGGATCTTGCAAACTCCATTCCAAGAAAGTATTTTAGAATTCCCAAGTCCTTAATTTGGAACTCCTTCGCAAGTTTCTTCTTGAGGGTTACTAACTCTGTCTCATCATCACCAGTTAAAATAATGTCATCAACATAAACAATCAAAATTGCAACTTACCATCTTTTGAGTGTTTATAAAATATAGTGTGATCTGCCTGACTTTGAAGGAAGCCATAGCTGGTAATTGCCTTTCCAAAGCGTTCATTCCAAAGCGTTCAAATCATGCTCTCGGTGACTATTTGAGACCGTACAGGGATTTCTTTAGTTTACATACTTTGTCGCTCCCAAATTTCTTTTCGAATCCTAGAGGCAAACTCATGAAGACCTCCTCTTCAAGATCACCATTAAGAAACGCATTTTTGACATCAAGCTGGTGTAGAGGCCAATATGAATTTATTGCAAAAGACAACAGGACTTTGATAGAGTTTATTTTAGCAACATGAGCAAATGTCTCCTGATAGTCAATCACATAAATTTGGGTGAAGCCTTTAGCCACTAGTCTAGTTTTGTACCTATCAACACTCCCATCAGCCTTATACTTTATTGTAAACACCCACTTACATCCTACTATTTTCTTGCCTTTGGGCAGGTAGACTATCTCCCAAGTGTCACTTCGCCTTAGAGCATTCATCTCTTCTGTGACTGCTAATTTCCGATTCGGATCATTCAACGCTTCATGTATCTTCATTGGAACAAACAAGTGTGAAATCCTAGATGTGAAAGCTTTATGATTTTTTGATAGTCTATGGTAAGAGAGATATTTAGCAATAGGATGTTTTGTGCAACTTCAAACACCTTTCCTAATTGCTATAGGAATATCAAGATCAGGAATGGTAGGAGAACAATTGTTAATATTTAAAGAATCAACTATGGAACTATTGGATACAATTGAAGGAAGCAAACTAGACTTTGAAGTAGGATTTCTTGAACTTACAGTGCCATTGCTCGGGTTTTCAGACTGGTTTTGTACAGAGTTGACATTTAGGTCTTTCTTCATTTGATGAAATCTCTGCCTAGTATAAACCTGAAACTCAGAATTCAGATCATGCTGATCGATTTGTAGTAGTTCTCTCCCTGCATGAGAAACCCTTTCACTTGGCACCAAAGAACCAGAATCTCCTAAGTGACCATTATTAGAAACATGTGGTTCTTGAGTAGGGCAAATTGCATTTGGGAGTGGGATAGAAACATCCCAAAAATTATCGTCAACTTCTTGTGTCTCCCCCTGAAGAGAATTTTGGGTAAAATAGGGTTATTTTTCAAAAAACGAAACATCCATACTGATATGGATTTTTTCGGTGCGAGAATCATAACACTTATAGACTTTTTTATGTGAGGCATAACCCAAAAAAACACATTTGATAACCCTAGGGTCAAGTTTGGAACGAAATTGATTAGGGATATGAACATACACAGTACACCCAAAAACTTTGATAGGAAGATCCGAATGTACCCGAGTGTTGGGAAAAACTTCTTTTAGACACTCAAGAGGGGTTTAGTACTTTAACACTTTAGTGGGCATCCTCTTTATCAAATAAGATGCCGTCAAAACAGCTTCACCCCATAAATATTTTGGAATATGCATAGAAAACATTATGGCACGTGCAACTTTGAGTAAATGCATGTTTTTATGTTCAACAATGTCATTCTGTTGAGGAGTATTCCGACAAGTAGATGTATGGTGAATACCTTTAGCTTTCAAAAAATCCCCCAAGTGCTCATTAAAATACTCGGTACCATTATCAAAGGATAAAATACTAATTTTGGTTTGAAATTGATTTTCAACTATAGTGTAAAATTTTTTGAATAAGTATTCCACTTCAGATTTTTTTTGCATCAAAAAAACCTAACACAGACGTGTATGATCATCAATAAAGGTAACATATCACCGTTTGCCAGAGAGAGTAGAAATTATAGATGGACCCCAAACATCACTATGAATTATATAAAAAGGTTTGGATGCTTGGTAGGGTTTTGGTAAATATGTAGAACGATAATTTTTTGCCAAGATGCAACTGTCACGTTGAAAAAGTGAATAATCCATTCCTTTAAACAATTCAAGAAATAAACGTTAGGCAAAACTAGGATGGCCTATTCTAAGATGCCATAGCATAATTGTATCTGGAACAAGAATTGAACTAGTACTACTAAAGCCCTGAGCTTTTTTATTACCAACAGAGATATCATCAAAGTAGTAAAGACCTTCAATCATCCTAGCACGCCCAATCATCGTCCCCAAAGTCTAGTCCTGAAATTCACAATCAGAGTCAAAGAAAGTATCACGACAGTTAGAATCTTTGCATAGTTTACTAACCGACAAAAGATTGCAGGCTAGGTTAGGAACATGAAGGATAGAAGTGAGATGAATATTCTCAGTCAGTTTAATAAGTCCTTTGTCGGTAATAGGTGAAAAATTACCATCGACAATTATGATTTTTTCATTTCCAGAGCAAGGAGTATAGGTATTAAAAAAATGAGAAGAACTAGTCATATGATTAGAGGCTCCAAAATCTATAACCCATGGAGAGAAATGAAGACAAGAAAGGGCGTTAGGTTTTCTACCTGTGTGTGCCAAGGAAACGCTAGGAATACCAGATGAGGAATTGGATTTTAACAGCTGCAAAAGTTGATCAATTTGCTCTTTGTTGAAGGGACTGGTATCGACCCCATTGGCAGTAGGGACCCCATGGTGGCTCTTGTCTCCTTGCTTACTGCTCTTCCAATTGGCAAGTTCGCCATGAATTTTCCAACAAGTTTCACAAGTATGGTGTGGCTTGTTACAATGGTCACACCAGACTCGAGGTTGCTCATTGCTTTGACGTTGGTAATTTGCATCCTTGTAGGTAGTAGAATCAGCAATTAGGGCAGAATTTTCAAGTAACTTACCAGTGGCCTTTTTTCCTAGCATGACACTCTTTCGGCTTTCCTCTCTTCTAACTTTGGCAAATATGTCACTAATAGGCGGATGAGGAGACCGGCCAATGATTCTTCCTCACACTTCATCAAACTCAATATTAAGGCTAGCAAGAAACTTGTAAATATGGCTATCTTCTACTAGTTTCTTGTGATGATTGCAATCATCTGTAGATTTCCACTCGTGTGTTGAAGAGATGAAGATCTTGCCACAATCGCTTCAAAGAATGGAAGTACTTAGTGACAGAATTATCTCCTTGTCGGATCTCTCTCAGTTTTAGCGTTAATTCAAAAACTTGAGATTGGTTCCCCAGGTCAGAGTACATCTGATTGACATTGTCCCACAATTCCTTTGTAGTAGGATAGCACATATAATTAGAACTAATATCTTCATCCATGGACTTGACTAGCCATGTCATTACCATGGAGTTTTCAACATCCCAAATAGAATAGGATGGGTCATCCGTTGCAGGTTCCTTCTTGTCCCCGGTAAGATAACTAATTTTCCCTTGCCCACGGATATACATCCAGACTAATTGAGACCAACGAAGAAAGTTATCACCATTTAAGCGGATAGTGGTGATTTGGACAGAATGGGTTGGCTAGGTTGCTGGCATTTTTGTTGGGACAGCAACGGCAGAGATTTCGGAGGTAACTTCAGACATGGCTGAAAAAGATTAAACTGGTTGATACGATTAGGGAAGAAGCTGCTGGTGTAAGGGCAGCAGCAACTCTAGGAGGCAACGACAGCAGCGCTGGGAGGTGGAGATGGTAGCGCAGGAAGGAGACGATGCTGGGAGAAGGCAGCAGCGACTCTAGGAGGCAATGACAACAGCACTGGGAGGTGGAGATAGCAGCACTAGAAGGAGACGACGTTGAGAGAAGGCAACACAGGGATCGCAAGCGGCAGCACAGGAATCACAAGCGGTCAGCGGCGTCTGGGAACGCGTTCGACGACGTCGGTGTTGTTTGGGGATGGCGACCGAGAGTTGCCGATGGAGAGAGGCCGACAGATCTGAGATCGGCGGCGACTAAGGGTTGCTAACGGAGAAGTGCTAGTGGTTTGGTGATTCTAGCTGACTAACAAAGCAGCCTAGGGTTTTTTCACAGTGTATGGCTGTGATTTAATTTGGCTCTGATACCAACTTAGAAATCAGACCCAGAAATCTCTTCATTGATACAAAATAAATGCGTACAACATCCTCTTTTAAGGAGAGGATTACTAGCAAAGAAGGAAAGAAATAATTGACAACATCCTACCATTATTATCTTTCTATATTTACATGATATTTACATAGAACACTGATCCTAGAATATTCTAAGATCAAGGTTAGATCAACACAATTCCAGCAACATCATATAAATATATTGATGGAATATAATTTTTTTTTACTAAGTTGAAATATATTTGTATAATGTATCACATATTACATAAATAGAAATATATATTACAACTAATCAATTCTAAGTAAATGAATGGCAATTTGAGTATTAGATAGATTCAAAGATGGATCTACATATTGAGACTCATTAGGTAATAGGATTAGATATTAGGTCCTCAAGACAATAAAACCAAGTCCAGATTTGATAGTTCCAACTTGAATTCACCCCATTTACAAGCCTACACTTGCCCTCTCACACATGGTCAAGGAGGTGAACTGCTTCGTAATTTTTTTTACCGAAAGACCATGTTAGGGACACTCGACCAATATACATCCTTAAGTTAACTATAACACCCACGTTTTCTTAAACATGAAAGCACTAAAAACATATACGGGGTGTTAAAGGAATCCTGAGATACATAAGCTATGGTCGAACCTGAAGTGTTTAGGATTCCCATGAGTTTATTATAAATCACATACCTGGACATGCCTTCAAAACACTTACCAAACATTCCTACGACACCTTAAGAACAACGTTCACACATAGCTTACAATACAACCATAATATACAAACCTTGTACATACTTTGATTCAGGTAACTCAGTTGCTATTTACAATACAATATTTAAATTACAGCTCTTACAACAATTTTGAAAAACATAAAGTCTAAACGTCTGCCACCTCTTTGCCTTTTCTTGAACTTGAACTTGGGATACCTGGCACGTCAGATATACCTGGAATGTTGAATATTCCAGGGGTATGAAACACCCAAGTTAGATAATTACATCTAAGTGAAATGGTTCAGAAAGAGGATGCACGCGTGTGTATGCAAGTATGTCAAATGTCATAAAATCCTTCCCCTCTATGGAAGCCCTAGCTAGGGTGTTGCAAATTGCAATCACCCCCACACCAACATGTCCACACACCTCGGCCCACTGCACGGCCACATAGTCCCTGACCACACACGTTGGCCCACAAGCTTGCCACAACCACAAATGTTATTATACATGGAAAATAGAAAGAATATGCTCGGAATAAAGAAAACATGAGATGTAAACCACAAACCACACACAAATGAAGTCAAGAATGTCCAAGATGTAACAAAAACGTGCAAGAACCACTAACATTTAAGTTTCACCTGATACAGTACTGTTCACGACTTACCGAGACTGATTTTCTGCCAAAACACGAATTTTCGTAAATCAAACACTCATTATTTTTACATAGGGACGTGCTCATTGAAGTAAGGAAGAAAACTGAAAATTTGCAAGGAAAAACAAGGCCTCATGCACAGCTCCTTGCCGGTGCGTGAGGTCCACACGCCACCCTTAAACTTCGGATAGCTTCCATTTTTCGGCCGTTTCTCCTCCATTTTAGCTCCGATTCTACTTCTGTTTTTTCCTATAGCTCCCTATCTCTATTCTCTATGAGAATATAAACTTAGATTGAGCTTCCCTTGCAGTTTCGGCAGGTTTGGCGTGCTTTTAGGTGAAAACCCGAAAATTCCAGCAAAGGAATTTTCACCTTTAATTTTGGCAATCTCCTTTTTTTTTTTTTCCCAAAATACTTATCTCAGAAATTCCCCACCTTCCTCTTTCGAATGCTTTAAAACCTTTCCTCCAAAACCTTTATTTATAGAATTTCCCAACGAATCATCTTGTGCCACGTGTCGCCTCAAGATTTGAGCCCATCATTGCTTTCACCACTTGTTAAGCCACTTGAGCCTTTGGGATGTGTGCACGACCAATAATTTTTTGCCACGTTAGGGGTTGTTTATGAGGTTTCATCATGACTTTTTCAAATGGCCAATAATTTTATGACATCTAAGCACCCTCATCATGACTTCTCATGTGCAACCAATCAAAAGCTTCCAAATATGCACCCTCATCATGACTTCTCATGTGCAACCAATCAAAAGATTCCAAATTTGCACCTTCATCATGACTAGCCACTTGTCAATTATCTTCATTCACCACCATCTCATGAAATTTCTCCATGTGAAGATGGTGTTCAAACTTCATTTCATCATTACTCCGCCAGGGGATATTATCCACTGCCGGTCCCAAGCCCGGATAAAGGAGGAGGGTTGCGTTAGGTAGCCGACAGCCAGCGTAAAACTTAGTCGGATCCAAATATGAATTCTAAACAAACTATCTGTTGGGATGTAACCCACATAGAAGTCTAGAATTCATGTAGCCAACCCCACATAGTGGGATAACGGCTGGATATGTTGTTGTTGTTGTATCATGACTAGCCACTTGTCCCAAATTAGATAGGAATTTCATTTGGAATCCAAAGCTAAATTTGAATGAGATTTAAAATTCATATCATTTAAGTCCCTGGGCTATCCTTGAATTTCCCAAACATCCCTAAGAAAGATATATATTGCAAATCAACCCCCAATACTTTTGGTTAATTGCACTTACTCCCCAAGTTTCTCGGAAACTGCACTTCCACCCCAGTGTATTTCACAACCTTCGAAATAATTTCAAGTGCATATATTTATAAAATTCTTGGGTATTACATCTTTTGAAAAGAAAAAGGGTGGGAGCTTGAGATTATCGCTAGTAAATCAAATGACCATTAAAAATAAATAGCCGCTCCCTAGAGTCGACAAATTATTTGATCAATTGTAGGGTGCTAAATTATTTTCAAAGATTGATTTGAGATTGGGGATATTATCAATTGAGAAATAAAAAGGAAAATGTGGCAAAGACTTTTAGATCTTGGTATGGATATTATGAATACTTGCTGATGCCATTTGGGTTAACTAACGCACCTGTGACCATTATGGATCTGATGAATACAACAACATTATGCTTGGATTAGCTTATGATTGTCTTTATTATGATTTATTCGAAAGGCAGGAAAGAACATGAGCAACAGTTAAGGATCGTTCTGGGGATACAACGAGGAGCATCAATTGTATGCCAAATTTTCAAAAAGTAAATTTTAGCTAACTCAGGTAACTTTCCGAGGCCACGTCTTATCAAGGTGAAGAACAATTTCAAGAAAACTCGGGGCACAAGTGTAATTGGTTAAAACCCTGGGGTATTGACGTAATAAATCCTTTCTCTAGAGGCATAAGGGAAATTTAAGGATAGCCAAGGACCAAGTGGCAAGGGCTCTAAGTGCAGTTACCCGAAAAGCTTGGGTCAATGTGTAATTCTTGAAACCACAAAATTAGACCATTAGAGTAACGAACTGGAAGAATGAATAATTAGTTAAAGATAAGGCACATAATCCAAGGTGCAAGTTGGCCTGCAAATTGGTGGGACACTTGGCATCAAGCTATTGGCCATTTGAAAGGTAATGATTACGCACACAAACCAAGGCGTGAGTTGGAATAATATTGGGAAGCTTTTGATTGGTTGCATATGGGAAGTCATGATGAGGGTGCATATTTGGAAGCTTTTGATTGGTTACACATGAGAAGTCATGATGAGGGTGCATATTTGGAAGCTTTTGATTGGTTGCACATGGGAAGTCGGAAGTCATGACGAGGGTGCATATTTGGAAGCTTTTGATTGGTTACACATGGGAAGTCATGATGAGGGTGCATATTTGGAAGCTTTTGATTGGTTGCACATGGGAAGTTGGAAGTCATGATGAGGGTGCATATTTTGAAGTTTTTGATTGGTTACACATGGGAAGTCATGATGAGGGTGCTTAGGTATTATAAAACTATTAGCTATTTGAAAAGTCATGATGAAATCTCATAAATAACCCCTACCATGGAAAAAAACTATTGGTCGTGCACACATCCCAAAGGCCCAAGTGGCGAAAGCAATGATGGGCTCAAATCTCGAGGCAACACCTGCTCCAATGGTTAGTTAATTGGTTCAGTTCGACACTTGGAGCAGCGAACTAAACCAACTAACCATAGGAAGTCATAATTGCAGATTTCAAAACTTATTCCAATATAGCTTTAATCACTTTGGATCTCAAAACTTATTCAAATACAACTTTGGATCATTTTGGATTCCAAATCCTATTTAAATCCAATTTGGGGACATGTGGCAAGCAACCATTGGTCGTTTGGGGATAAGATTGAAGCCTCATAATGACCCCCCCGAGGTGGCGACACATGGTTGGCCAGGAAAATCTATAAATAGGGCCACGAGGTTATCCACAAAGCATTCCAAGTGATTTTGAGGCGAATTTATGCCAAATTGAGGGAATCAAAGGGGAGGATCTTGTTCTTGAGAGGGGAGAATTCTGCAAAAAGAAGGAAAAAAAACAGTAGAGAAATGAGGGAGAACGGGCCTCACCAGAGTTTTCGGGTCTTCACCAAAGTTCGTGCCAAATAGTCAGAAAAACCACTAGGTAGGTCCAGTTTCTTGTTATATTCCAGTAGAGGGGGAAGAGAGTGACCCATAGGTTTGAACGAGAGTCAAATCGGAGCTAAAACAAGGGAGATATGGAAGAAAAACCAAGGTTGCAGAACGTGGTCGCCAGAGAAAACCGACGCGTGCAGTACACGTGCTGACAAAGGCTGCGCATGGCAGCGCGTGGGGCCCCTTCATCGACGCATGAGGATGCGTGGATGCTCCAAATGACCTATAATTTTCCAATTTTACCCCTCTTTTAATTCCTTAAAACCCCATGTAAAAATATTTGGTGTTTGGTTTACCGAAACTCATGTTTTCTACAGAAATCTATGCCCGCTTACTGTGAACAATAACTTCCTAAGGTGAACTTTCAAAGTGACTGGTTCCTACACGCTTCTTGCTTCATCTTAATCATTCTTGATTTCATTTGTGTGTAGTATGTGGCTTGCATAACATGTGTTTCTTTGAAAATTGCATTGTATCACTATTCGTCACGCATTTCGGCATTGGTAGCTAGCTAGTGGGTTGTCATGTGTAAACTATCACGTGGGCCTGTGTAAAGGGGCTACCTCGTGCCTGTATAAGGGGGCTGAGGGGTTCAGACATGACATCATCCTGGCATGGTTTCCACAGAAGAGAAGGATTTCATAACATTTGACATACTTGCATACGCACACATGTATTTTTTTTCCTGAACCATCTCACTTAGATGGTATTATCTAACTTGGGTGTTTCATACCTCTGGGATATTCAACGTCCTAGGTATATCAAACGTGCCAGGTACCCCAAAGACAAGTAAGAGGAAAGGCAAAGTGGTAGCCGAAATTTAGTTTGATTTTTTGTTGTTCATGTACTACGATCTTGTATAAAGAGAAGCCAATGTAACCTTTGGGCTTTTCTATTATTTTCAATAATATTATACGCATATGAGTCTATCTTAATTGTGTGTCATACAAGTAGTCATTATGTATAAATCCCTAATGATGCGCGGTAGATGCTACATAAGGAAGCTGCGATGGTACTAGAAGTTATTTGTCAGATCTTTGGAATTTATGTTTCACAATTGTATAAACAGAGGTTTATTTGTTAAGGGAAGTATGGTACTATTGTACTTGTGTTAAAGATTTTATAACGGAAATCCTTATTATCTAGCTTTAGCTGGCTATCAAGTTCGATCATTAGCTTCCATTGATAAGGATTTCTATAACGCCCATGTGTGATATTGGTTTGTATTTAGCACCGTTGTATATTTGAAAAATGAGGCGTTACAGTTGGGTCAAACACACAAGTATGGTTCATTAGGTCCCAGTTAGGTAGGAATGAAGTTACTTAGGTCGCATCCTAATGAATGGTTACACTAGTCATTTCCTCTTTATGCCTTTCTGTGAGCAAAAGGTATACACATATATATATGCATTGGATTAATAAATGTGCAACTATAGGTAATCCAAAAAATTATGGTTGAATTTTTTTTTTTTTTGTATAGATTTACAAATCAAACTAGACCGTGGAAAAAATGATATTAAACAATGTGGATTGCTATTTCAAATAACAATGTTTTTAACTTCTTTGGTCCTCATTATGGAAACTTCAACCAAGTCTAAGCATAACCAACCAGATTAAATGAGTAGAGTAGCTCATTTCTCAAGAAGGTAAGATACTCCAAACACACCAATAATGCTTTTGAACAAGCATATCTGGTCAATAGGCATGCTATTGCCCAATAAAAAAAAGGAACTTTGCTTTGTAATTGTCATATAGATATAGAATAAACACCAGAAAAGATGCAGGACTTGCAACCTGACACTGGTTCTTCTTCAGAAATAATGCCCTCAATTGTTAGTTTTGGCAAGTAAATTGTAGTAGCAGCTCCAAGAATGGAGTAATCCAAGTAGACAGCAATAAAAACAAAATCACATTAACCAAAAAAATCATGCGACATATACTTACCGGGCTTAGCAATAACCTTTTCTTGTGGCTTCAACATAATCTGGCAATAAGACCAGCAAAACCAAAATACATGAAAATAAGCACTAGGCAAAAAACAAAAACAAAAGTTCTTCTTTTACTTCTGAAGAAGGAGAGCATGCTTAACAAGTGCAATTAATACCTGAACAATCTGAGCTTCACCACCCAAAATCTGAAAAGGTGTCACAGCTTCTTGCGGACTCTAAAATACATTTATCCTCATGAGTTAACCCAGGATAAAGATCAGGAATGAGAACCAAAAAAAAAAAGGCCCTCATTTTCTCCTATATACTCCATAGGGTGAAAAAGAGAAAAGAAAGAAATACAGGGAGATCTCAAAACTAAGAGCAACAGCTACTGGGCTATCCATATATAATGAGATAATCTGATTCTGGACTATTTTGTTTCTTTTAATTATTTTACAAACAAGAAGTTGGATATTACAGAAAGAGAACCGCCCAAAAAATGGAGATTTTTTTCCAGGCTATTATGTGTGATACTCCAAAAAACATAATATCTGAATACATAACAGCTTAGGCCATCAATTTGCAAATAAGTTGAATTACCAAAATTTCCCAGCTCCAGAAAAATGTAAAAAGAATGTCAATAAAAAATGTACATGTATTTTTCCCAGAACATGACTTCAATTATTTTTCTTTTCAAGAAAAGAATGAGACAAGAATAAATTATTCATAAGAATAGATCTATTTTAAAAAGGAAATTATTTTCTTTAGGGAAAAGAGAAGATATTCTTAATAATAAACCAGAAAAAGAAACTTTATGAGGTCTACTATCCATACTCCATCACACGTGTAGCATCATTGTATGGGTTCCGCAGTAGAATCTAACTCTTCAAGCTTGCAAACACCAATGCACATTATGCAGCATCTCCTTTGTGCAAGAAAAACCATGATTCATGTCTACATCAAATTCATCCCTCCTGGACTCCTAACATCAATACCAATGTGGTCAAACACAGCAGAGCACCTCACTTGCTTAGGCACTTGGGTGCCTCAAAGTGCCTTGTCTATCTCTAGGTGAAGCAGCTTCAATCAGGTGATGCCTATGAGTGCTTCTTGTAGATAGAACTAGTTCTATTTGTCCTGTACAAAGGAATATTAGCTGCAATTCTATTAAGCGTAGTTATATTTTAGTTAAGTTTGCTAGTTAGGACTTGCATCAAGGTTAGTTGTATCCCTAACAGAATTAGTTGTGTTCACAGTCTATAAATGCTTAACTGATTTTCTGTTTCTAATGTCAATAATCATTTTCAGCAAAACTCAATTTTAGTTCTCTTTTCAGTTTCTTTCTTTTTCTTCATAGAAGCTCTCACTTCATATGCCAGAGCAAACAACCTACGTCAATGGCAAGAAATCAAGAATAATCACATTCTTCTTCACAAAGTCAATCCTACTCCTTTTCTTTTTCCTTGCAATATGATTTCTTCCCCATAGTGAGATTTCAATTACAGTCCTATCAAACTAGATGGTAATAACTCTCTGTTTTGGAAAGCTAAGATCTTGGTGACAATTAGGGCCTTCGATTTGATCTTCTTCATCAACAAATCAAAAAAATCTCCAGTCAAATATCTACCAAATCCAGATTTTGATGATCCTAATGCACAGAAAGTAAATGAAGAATATCTAGCCTAGCTCAAATCAGATCAGTTACTCCTAGGGTGGCTTTTCTCTACAATTGACAAAGAAGTTCTAGGTCAGGTGATTCATTGTGAATCCTCAGCAGAGTTATGGTATGTTCTTGAGAACTACTATTCTCGGCAAACTATTGCCAAATCTTTTCAATTAAAATAACAATTAAGATCTATCAAGAAAGATTCTCTATCAGTGAATGACTAGCTTTAGCTGCAATTGGTGAACCAATCAGTGATAAGGATCGTTATTGTTATTTAGAGTGGACTGGACAATGATTGTGAAACTATTGTTAGTCTAATTACCTGTCAAATGGATGATATTAACTTAGAATTCTTCTTCATCTCCAGCCCTAAATTTTGAAGGTATAACTCCGATGAATGCAAATGTTGCATCTCACTAGTCAAAGAATGGCAGTGGTTCTATTACCAGGAGAGGAGGTTTTTCTAACAGAAGAGGTAGAGGTCGACATAGATCTAACACTAGAAAAACATATTGTCAACTGTGTGGGAGACCAGGTCATTTTGCTAACAAATGTTACCATAGGTTTGATAGAAATTTTCAACATTTTCCCAGTCAAAATTCTGGCAGAGGAGGATTATCTCAATCTTCAAGAGCTTATCTTGTAGCTCCTTGAGATCCTAGTGAAGTATTTTTGAGTGAGACTTGTTCTATTCAAGGTTCTCATGATAGCAATTCTTTGGATAATCAATTTACTTCTTCAACAATTTGCAGTGAACCTTCTTGGTTTGTTGACTCTGGAGCAACAAACCACATTACCTCCAATCTTCATAACCTCACTCTTCACTCTCCTTATCAAGGCCTTGAGAAAGTTGCAGTTGGAAAGGGTAAGAAACTATCCATTTCTTGGTCGTACAACATTATACTCAAACCAAACCTGTTTTTATTCTTTCTTTATCTAATGTGCTTCATGTTCCTCACATGACGAAAAACCTTATAACTGTTTCTCAGCTTACAAAAGACAATAATTTGATAGCTGAATTTTATTCTGATTCCTGAGTGATTAAAGACAAGGACAAAGGAATTGTACTACTTCGAGGGCTACTTAAAGATAGACTTTATCAATTGGCAACCACATCCAGTTCTGCTTTTGCTTCAGCTTATTTGTCTCGTTTGTCTGAGCACTGTAAATCTACCAAGTCTAAAATGTCAGCTTTGCAGTCCCTATCTTGTCATGCCCCATCTCAGAATAAAAACAAAGTAACAAATAAAACTGTGTGAGATTAGTGGCATGCCAAATTGGGACATCATTATTTTTCTGTACTGAAAATGGTCATGAATAAAATTCATATTCCTTGTTCTAATTCTTCTCTTCTTTTTGTGAATCATGCAAACTTGGCAAACTACATCAGCTTCCTTTTACTACTTGTGAAATTACAGCCAAGAAACCTTTAGAATTATTTTCTTTCTATCTCTGGGGTCCAACTCCTAATGCATCGACTGAAGGCTATAGATAATATATAATCTTTGTAGATGCGTATACCAGGTATACATGGTTATATCCATTGAAACTAAAGTCTGATGCTCTTTCTACTTTCATTGCCTTTCCCAAATTTACTGAATTACAATATCACTCTAAAATAAAGGCTCTATAATCTGATAATGGAGGAGAATTTCAAGCCTTCTTGCCATATCTTAAATGTCATGGCATTCAACCTCATTTGACTTGTCCTCATACTCATCAACAAAATGGGGTTGTTGAGAGGAAGCATAGGCAAATTGCTGAAATAGGATTACACTGTTAGCTCAAGTTCATATGCCTTCAAAATCCTGGGTAGAAGCTTTTCAAAGAGCTGTTCATACAATTAACCTTTTTACCAGCTTCTCCTATCAAATTTGCCTCTCCTTTTGAACTTCTTTATCACAAACAACCCAATTATCTATCCCTTCAACCCTTTGGCCGTGCTTTTTTCCTTACCTTAGACCCTACAACACACACAACTTTGCTTTTTTCATTCCACCAAATGTGTTTTCATTGGATATAGTCATGCGCAAGCTGGGTATAGATGTTTACATCCCACAAGTCAAGTCTCCGTTTCTAGACACGTTCAATTTAATCCTTTCAATTTTCCTTTTCCTACCCTATTTCCATCTTCTTCACAGTTTGTTTCTTCTTCTTACAATCTTCCTAGTTCATTTCTTCACTCCTTTTTATCACACCCTCAAGTTGAGGGTTGGGCAAGCTAGGAATTCAGGTGAAATTTCAAGAAAGAGAATTTCAAGAAAGAGAATAGAAGTTGAGGAAGAAATAGATAGAACGAGAGAGAGAGAGAGGAAGAAAGAGAGAGAAAATTAGAGAGAGGGTTTGAGAGGGAAGAGAGTGAGAGAGTTATGTTATTCCGAATACTACCTTTACTCCTCTACAACAGCCTTCTTAAAGGCTACGCCTTTCAGTTAGATAGCTAACAGTCAGAGTTGTAACTATTCTAACTATTCTACCACCTATCTCCAACCGCCTACAACCACTTAACCTCTTGTTGTTACAGTGGGTTACAAGAATTCACCCCCAATGTCTAATCTACCCTTGGGTCATAACAATTCTCCTCCCGATGAGAAAATTCTTGGGGACAAGAATTTAGAGCAACTGTGCCTTCTTTGTCACCCAATTCCCACCGATTCTTCTTCTTCATTTTCATCCTCTATTCCTTCTATATTAAGTAACTGTTTTTGGCATTAGTGGTCGGGACTGAATCATTCTCCACACTTATAGCATAATCCTAACTTTCGTCTCTGCTCCATAGTAGATGATTTGGTTGCATTAGGGTTGGGATAGACCTTGGAATTCACATTCACTTGATTCCCCTCCACTGGTGGATAGAACGAAGGCTGAATTTTTGTTGCAATTGTGTACTTATTGAAAATCGCTTCCAATGTAAGCTCCTGTAGCTTTGCCTTCTCAGCCGCCTGTTTCACTATAGTAGGCATCATCATCTTAACCATAGGTCTCAACTCATCTCTTAACCCACTAATGAAACTTGATACAAGGTATAGTTCAGTTAGGTTGGGCTATGAAGTCCACAATAGAGACCTTCGTTCTTCAAATTTCATTTGATATTCCATCACTGAACCTTCTTGTCTTAATTTGTTGAATTCCTCAACCACATTCGCCATATTCTATTCACCAAATCGATCACACAATTCCTCAACAAACTCTATCCAACTAGCCTCATTTCCCTTGGCTTGGGTCCACCCTTGGTACCCTAAGTCAGCCATATTGTTGAGATAGGTTGTTGCTAAGGTAATCCTTTGCCCCTCAGTGACTCGATAGAATTGAAAGAATTTTTCACAATGGTGGATCCACCACCTTGGTTTCAGTCCCTCGAACACAAGAATCTCTAACCGTGGCATTGGTGTGTGGATAGGAATGTGGGAGGAAGATCCCCATACTTGAATGCCCTATTCCAATGTAGGTTGATCCTCTGTTTCCAGCCCTTCACTGAGCCTAGGAAGGATGCCCTCACGAGGCAAAATCGGGTCAGAATTTGTCCTTGGAGGGCAATTGGAATTGGGGGAACGATGCCAGCATGTTGAACATGTTGTTAATTTTTTGGCCATACTACACAACCTTCTTGTTCTTTTCCAATTCTTGCACGCTATCCTTGATGGCCGAAATGTCTTCCCTGCTTTGGTACATGGCCTCCTGGGTATGCGCCATGCCAACTTCCAATGACTCCATCCTCACTTCCAATTGCCTCATCTTGGTGCCCTCTACCATTTGCCACTATCCAATGATCATGACCTGCACCCTATGGTCGGTCGTTTCGCAATTCTGCGTTGAATTAGAATGTAATCGCTACCAGTTGCAATTGACGTCTTTCACCAGTGGCCTTGTTGGGTTCCCGCCAATCTCCCACAGCTAGAATGTCCTAGCCTTGATACCAAATTGTCACACCCTCAAGTTGAGGGTTGGGCAATTTGGGAATTTGGGTGAAATTTCAAGAAATAGGATAGAATTTGAGGAAGAAACAAATAGAACAATAGAGAGAGAGAGAGAGAGAGAGAGAGAGAAAGAAAATTAGTGTTGACTTGGGAGCACTGGAATGCACTCTATTTAGGATAGGAAACACACGCGCGCGCACGGATTGATAGGATAGAAATAGAAACAAGAACAAATAATAATAGAGTATTGAAATATACAAGAAACAGAAACCAAACCACACAAGAGAACATCAAATTTATTCTGATTCAAATCATCCCTTGAGATGACCCTACATCCAGCCTTTAAATCCCCAAGAGCAGTCTCCTTCACTAATTTGAATGAATCAGTACACAAGCCTCTTTCACGAGTACAAACTTGATCACCTGAGATTACAAAAAACTATCATGAACTAGCCTTCCCTCTCATACAATCTTGCACTCACTAATCATGCCTTAAGCAACTACCCCCTGCCCTCTTATTTATAGACATAAAGGGCGGACAATACAATGGAATTAAACAGGTAAGTTATTACCGGTTTTACCCCCAATATATTTAGTTACCATTAGAAGACCTAACCAACTAACTGACTGTTGCTTTGACACTTGACTTGCCTCCACTAACTTCTAAGGACTTACACTTACTCGATGCAAACTTAGACAACAATTAGAGAGAGGGATTGAGAGGGAAGAGAGTGAGAGAGTTCTGTTATTCCAAAAACTGCTTTAACTCTTCTACAACAGCCTTCTTAAAGGCTACTCCTTTCAGTTAGATAGCTAACTGTCAGCTGAAGGAGCTGTAACTATTCTAACTATTCTACCACCTATCTCCAACCGCCTACAACCACTTAACCTCTTATTGTTACAGTGGGTTACAAGAATTCACCCCCAATGTCTAATCTACCCTTGGGTCGTAACACATGACTTCTACTTAGGTATGCCTCTCTTCTTAGCTAACCAGGTAATAAAAAAGCACACACGCTACTACTTTACCTTATGAATTCAAAAAATCATAAAGATTTATTGCAAGGCCAAGGTAATTACATAAAAATAACTATGGCAATCACAAGTAATGCAAATCCATAATGATGGAAGAGTACCAAATCACAATTCGAACAACTAAAAAGGCACATCACTAAAAGGTGATTAGTGGAGCAACCACTGCAGGGATCCATTTCACACTGTAATTATTTCCTCTCAACTAAACAAGGGAGAAACATGCCATCTCATCCTAGCGAATTCCATCACCTCTCAACACCAAAAAACCTCAAATTAAGCACACAACACAACACATATCAAATAGCTAATGTCCTTCAGAAACCTAATCTCCCAGCCATTGGACACCATTACAATGTATATCCGCGGAATTAAGCAACTAAAGCCTCTGTTCTCTCCCGTTACAACCAAAAAACAAAATTAGCATCCAAAAATTTTGATTTCCCTATTTCTACACAGTTTTTCTTCTTTTCTTTTCTAAGAAACCAAACAAAGCAAGTCTACATAATAAATAAATCACCGATGCAATGAGAATGAAAAATCCTAAGCTAGAGGAAAATTTTAAATTCTACTGAGAGAGAGAGAGAGAGAGAGAACCTGATAAACGTAAGGTTGGAAGGGAGTTGAAAAGAAAGGAGCAGCCATGGCGGAACCGATACGGTGATTCGAACAGAGATCAAAGAGCAGTGAGATCAAGACACCGTCACATAGATCGGGATTCTCGAGATCTTCAGATCATAGTTCGCCACTCACAGAACTCGACCTTGAAAACAAAAATAAAACAAATATTCGATTATTCATTCACGAGGGTTTTGGGGTTGTTCTTACATGATGGAGGCGATATCAAGATTCCACGAATGCCCCTGGTCAACAATTTGTTTCCTCTGTATTCTTCGCCCGGCATTGAAATTGGGCAATAATTTTCCGAATGGCAGTTCTGCCAATTCGATAAACCTATATTGCTTTTCATTACTCGTTAGTTTGTTTCGACGTCTCAGTTTGAGACACGTCAGCTCAGCGTATGACGTGGCGTGCCATTATTGGTCTCGACGTCTGCCCGGACGTGGCTGCTGAGCGGTGCTGTGCAGTTTTTGAATTCGACTCGGAGTTGCGTTGGGTCGGCATTTGGCGGGTGGGTCAGGGCTTTTGGTTGGACTTAATTAATAAATATTTAAAAAAAGGTAAATTATAGAGAGAATAAACTAATAGCAAGAAAGCACTCAAATGCAAAGAAAAGCAAAGATAAAATAAAGCAAGAGAATAAACTAATATTGAAATAGGGCTGATTATCAAATAAACTGAAAATTATGATATATTACCACAATTCTTTAGGGGTTTAAGTATTAAATTTTGAGGAAAAATCATTAAATGAATGATCTAATGGTATACTTGAAAATTTGGGCGCTAGCGTAATTATCAAATTTTATAAAAAAATTTAATTTTTGAGGAAAAATCATTAAATGGACTTGATTGATGATTATTTAGACAATTCAAAGTATTGGTGTGATTATTCAAAATTTTGATAATTGAGTGGTCTGGAAAATTAATTCTAAGTAAATATTGTAAAAATTGGGTTGAAGATAAATTCTATTAGACTTGAAATTTTATTTAATTGAGTAAGTATGAAATTAAATTAAGTTACTATTGAATATTGTAGTGTATTTGACTAAGTGATTGAATATATAGAGATGAAGATATATATGAGAAATTAAGATGTGGCGTGCTTGACCAAGAAATTGATGAAAAAGATAAGTCTATATGTGGAGAAAAAAAAAACAAAAGTGATATATATATATATATACATATATTGATGTGAAAGGTGCATGACCTTTAATGGTCATGACTCATGGGCATAGGAAGCGTCTGCCGCAAGGCTGGGCCATGCATTGCACGGGATGGTAGCTAAGGGGAAAAGGAATTATTAGATCCAGTACATCTCTGTAAAAAAAACAATTAGTATCTATATATACTTAAATCGAAATAAAAAAATCAAATAACGACTTATCTAATAACTCTTGGCAAAGAAAGATATAAAATGTTCCTTTCTTCTATCCCCTTCTTGTCAAAACTCGGAATGGTGATACCAAAGATGGTGTATGAGTGATTAAAACTGTGAATGTGAGTTGGCTACGTTTTTTTTTGTTCTATCTCTCTTTATATATATATATGTGTATCACACATATATATTATTTTAAAAATCAAAACATGGAGAGATTTGAAGATAAGTTATCAAATTCAAATTCCAATCACTTATCCCATTACTTTGCCCACCAAAGAACTTATCCTATAGTAACCGCAAAGTCTAACAATCTCCCACTCACGTACATGAAATAATACTCAACTCATCTCCTCATACAAGATGTCGAAGGATGCGACCTTGATGACCATAATAAGTGTATTATATCAAACAATCACCAATGTTAACATAGTACTTTGTTGCATATAAAATATTATACAAGGACAATGTCATCTATGCCTTACATAATACATAATACATCAATCAAATATTTCCAAACTCTCGAGAGTAACTCTCAATAGTACTTGATCATCATTCGAAGTTTTTACATTCATGACCATCACATAGATGATCGTCCGAACTATGAGATGTAAAACTTACATGATGTGGTATAAATTATCTTTTCTAGCATTCAAATTAGTCCATCTTTTGATTTAACCACTTGCCCAGCCATGGCCCGCCTAGCTACTTATTTACTAACCAATTAGGTGACATTCTAAAGTAGTGTAATTGAATCTTAACTTCATGAAATGATTCTACGTCAAAAGGCATACGTAAATAAGGTCCCACCCAGTAACAGAAATGGGACAATCTTGTTACTTTTTCTGTAACGGTTGTATATATAAGCGCATATTGTGTAGCATGCACGTTATGGTGGAGCTCTCACTAATTGAGGATGTTACACTCGAAACACCATACAGATGTTGTCCCAATCACCATATAGGCACAAGCTTAAGTCACTCAACTCATGAGTGCTCACATCCAGATATTATCAAGCTTAATATGTCAAACCTATTCTTAAATCTATTTACTTAACATTATAATAATGTAAAACTAGTTTTAGTTTTAATTTTAGTTTTAGTTTTATAGCACCTAGTAATAAAGAAATTAGATCTACCTATAAACAATTAGATGATAAACTCACGCTTCACGCGAGCTATCTTTAAACCAACATGAAAAATAATGCATAAAACTTATTCTTCAATTTTTTTTTATATAAAATTAAACATATTGAATTAAATTGGGGTTTTTTTTAGAATAGATTATATAATTGATATCAAAATTAATAAAAATTAGAAAACAACAAAGAGAATATCTAATTGCATTGATCATTAAAGAGAAAAAGAAGGATACACTAAATTGTTGTTCTTACATTTAAATAAAATATCAAATGCAGTGACATAAACATTATTGAAAACATATGTGACATGCAATAATAAAATTATTCAACCTATATTCAATCTAATTTTCATTAGGTGGATGCCAATTTTGCAAAATAGACATTGAATCAACAATTCATTTTCATGATGCATGAACATCCAACTATTGTTCTAGTGATCACCAATAGCTATTGAAAAAAGTGGTATGTATGTCAATATTTTCCTTACATCTTTTACCAACATGTTTGTGAACTTTACTCTTTGTTGTTCTATAGTCAAAGAATCATTTTTCATGTAAAATAAAAGGACCTTGAAAATGTGCATTCATTTTCTCTCCCCAATGTTGATCAAGTAATAACATAATTATAAGATTTTTTTATTCACTTGGGATGTCTGAGTTTTATCCGACTAATTCCCAGGAGCAAGTGACCTTCCCCTGATACACCCTCAAGTAAATTTGGATGCAAATTCAGTCTATACACACTTAGAGTTAGATATTCTGTGCAATCTATGCAGAATTTGTCTTCTAATCTTAGTATTGCCTTCCAACTAAATACTATCTTCCACTAATAATTCCACCTTCCAAGTTGTCACATTGATTCAAACTCTAATATTTTAAGCTTTTTTTACTTGTTATCATTTTGCATTGCAATTTTTAAAAAGGATAGACCATCTTTTTCTTTCCCATAATTAAATAAAACATTTGTTTTCAATAATAGCAATGCATCTTGATTTCCCCGTAGTTTTATATATTCTTCTCCATCATAAGTCAAATGTGATAGCTTACGTGCCAAAGTACCCAAATTCACAATCCTTAGAAACTTTAATTGATTGACTATTTTCTTTAAGTGTTTGCAACTACAATAAACAAAAAAAATTTGTCAATTGAAATAAACATGTGGTAGATAAATGACAAACATACCTGAAAATCATTTTGTATATGCTTTGAAATCCGTCACTATAACTTTGGTTATTATTGATATTAGGATATTCTCTGATAAAATAGAGAAATATGGGTCTATTTTCTTTCTAATCATTTTTCTATATTAACATAAAATTGTTGCCTCAATCTATATATATACACACACATACATATGCATATATAAATGATTTTCTCATCAGGTAAATAATTACCATTTAAGTATATTTTCTTTTTGGGTATTCTAACAAATGTTTTATTAATATGTTCATGATTTTTTTCCATAACTATACGTACTTAAAAATAAGTACTTAGATATAATGAATTATTCTATTAATGCATTAATAACACTTTTTTTTAAACCAATTGAAATTCATATATGATGAGTTATGATTGATTAATTATGAATTATAATTTATTTATTGGTTTAATAGACTATTGTATCCTAAACTTAGGATCAATTTTCAATTTTATCTAGTTTTGATCTTTGCTTCAATTTGATCATTGAACTTTAACTTTTGTTTTAATTTTATCCTCAATCACGCAAACGTGTGTCCCAATTTACGTGACGGCTGATGTGGCATGCTGAAGAAAAACAACATTGTTTCCATGTCTGGTCGTTAATGCAAACGGCAAAATGACATCGTTTTTCCATGCTGTTGCATAAGACAAAACGACGCCATTTTTCTTGGGCATACAACACCTCTCTCACAACTTATGGTTTTAGAAGAGGAGGAGGACAAAGCTGACAGACGACGAGAGCAATGCACGAGAGGAAGACGATGGCGACACATAAGAGGGAGACGAAAGGTAATGCACAGCAAGGAAGCGACGCTGATGGCGAAGGTCAAGGAAGAGACCAACACCATTGCTAATAGAATCGATGGCGATACACGCGGGGGAGACAGAAGGCGATGCATGGCGAGGAAGAGATAATGATCGCGATGCATGTCAAGAAATGGACAACAACGAAAGTTACCGACACTGCCACTGATTAAATTAACGCACTGCAACTGATACGGAATAAACCCTCGATTACGGTGTTCTTTACTAAACTGTTGCATAAATTAATATGGACACACTCGATATTAATTAAATTGTTTCATAAATTAGTTATGTTTAGTAATGTTTTTTACATACTTAATAGCGTGTTCTTTACTTACTTTATAACGTTAATATTGGGGATATTGACCTTGTTGAAACCTTTTAGTTATAATCATTGAACTAAATCAAAATTTTACTGTCTCATCTCAATTAAGATGACATCCAATTTAGAAATGGGTAAAGCCTCAATCAACTCCTATTTCTTGCATCATAGTATCGCGTGTCAGCATAGTATATCTGTTTGGTGCTACATATCATAGAGTAAAGCTAATCTTGGAAGGAAATTCTTTAGGTGTCGATTCTGGAAGGTAATTTGTTAACTTAAAAATGAAAAAGCTTTTAATATGAATGATATTGATTATTGGATTGTTTGGTGGAAAGAATGATGATTGCAGATGGTTTCAATAGATTAATGATGAACGCACAACTCGTGAGCAAGCATTATGTGGTGTTTTGTTGGACAAATTGAATGGAATTAAATGCAACATGGCATAAATGATTGAAAATGAGAGAACACTATAAGAACAAGTAAGGATTTTGAAGAAAAAGATGTTGGGATTATACAGATCTTATCATATGCGCAGCAAAAATTAAATTTAGTTTATAGGTATCCTGTTTTTTAGAAATTATGATTTAATAAAATAAAATCATCAACGAAGAGGTTATCTCTTTGATGAAATCTTATTTCATCGTTAGATTTCTCGCCGTATAATCCTCCAAGTGTAGGATGCCGAATTGGTCGACTTGAAATTACTTCTATTCAAGAATATCAAAGAGAAAGATAAGTAGAAGAAATTTTTTTACAAAAAATTTTAACTTACCTCTTGGATTCAAGAACAATTCTTCCAAAATTCTCTCAACTCTCAAAATGATCCAAGTGTATCTTATGAGAGAAATTAAGGGCTTTGAGCTATTTATAGTTCCAATTAAAAAATCCTTCTCCATTAAATGGGTTGGACTTCTCAAACCCATTCCATTTAATGCAATTGGACCAAGCCCAATCCAATGTAATTTATTTGAATCCAATAGTGCCATTGGGCCAAGCCTAATGTGCTAGCAAAAGGCCCAACCCAATTAATAATCAAATAATTATATTCATAATATAATTATTTAATTATTCTTATTTATCCAATAAATAAATGCACTATTATTAGTAATTATAAAATTACTAATTTATTTATTTTCTCTTTAAAAGTGATTTTTTTGGTGGGACTTTCTGTGTTCACAAATAAATTGGCAACAAGAATAATCAACAATTAATTCTCGTAAATCACGAGTGACATTTAGCAATATGTCATGATTACCCAATTTATTGTGAAGCGAGCATTGTGAACCTTTTATTACGTTACCATACAATACGATTCTTCTATCATCCTATATCCCGACAAGATATGAGATCATAGTCAATAGGTCGAATCTCTTAATCTCGTCATATGACTAAATCCAAAATCAATCTTGACTGATTATGACACAACCTGTATGGAACAAATTCTATCGTCATATTACCTCGGCCAAGGACTTATCGTCAAGTGATTACTAGATCGCATAGGATATCTTCCTCATAAATCTCGAGGTGATAGATTCCATGTCTGATGCACACATACCTCATGTGTAACGCCCCGCTTTTCTGAGCGTTAAATAACTTAGGAATTTCGAGAATATTTTTTTTTTTTTTAATAAACCATCTCCCGACAATCCCGTTTTACCTTCTCAACTCACTAAATAAGAATCAATAAGCTAAGACAGGTAATCATCATAAATGCAGAAGCTTAAAATCGAAACCTGATATGATACATAATCAATTTCACTTTATAACCGTATAAGAATCCATACCATACATTAACATCATGTCCTCAATATTGAAATACATAAATACATGGAGATTCCATAATGTTCTAACAAGGCTAATCATCAATAAAGCATTAGGTAAAACATATCCAAGTCAGCTTGCTGAATCTATCGGCCACGCTATCACGTGCCGTCTCATCTCAACCTGATCTTTGCCTAAGCTGCAATTCTAAACTGGAACGTTGAATGTTCCAGGGGCATAACCCATTAGAAGATGAATCTTCTAGTGAGGGTTTAAAAATATGATGCATGAATACATGATGCAATAACATAAACAATCATATGCCCTAGTGTAACTTCCCTGGCCTACCAACCTGACACAGAACTCTAGGTAGAATCTCAAACCTCTGCAAGATAATCCTAACGTTGTTCCATCATTGTCTTTGGGAATTACGGCTACACTCTTAGAGCGACATCCCCATCCCATGCATGAGTATCAATATGCCAATAATATCGTGCTATGCAAGAATAACGTATTTTCATGCAATATGAAATGATCATAACTTCAATAAATATCATGCATAATGAAGCAAATGTTTCATATATAGGTTCTTGGGATAAAACCACTCACCTTTAGACGTAAACTCAAATTTTCTCGAAAAATGCGTATAATCTCGTTTTGCGTGCCAACCTTGAAAATAACATAAATCATCAAGATCCATGGCCAAATCACTTCCTGGTCAATCATTTCCAAGTAAAATCAATAATCTAATTTTTTCATACTTTTTCCTTATTTTCTCTATTTTTCATAGTCATAATTTTTCTAAAATTCAAAATAAATACCTAATCAGGTAATTTATTTAATTTTTATTCATGAAAATTCCTAAAATAACATTTCTAATCTCTATAAATTTTCTGAGAATTTTCCAAAATCTCTTCCTATTTTTCTCTAATTAAGTTTCCTTTCGAAAATTCAAAATAATTATTTCATCATAACATTTCTCAAATAAAATTTTATAAAACTGAACTATTCCTTTTTCTTGTATTTTTGGATATTTTTCCATAATTTTCTCTCTTTTATTTCTATTTATACTCTATTTTCTTTATTTCAGCATTTAAATAATATTAAAAATTATCTCCGATCATCTTCTCCAGCGCCGGCACACCAAAAAATTAAACTGACTATACCAAAAGATAGCTTACCTTGAGTTGATCACTCTGGCCAAATTTAAGCTTGAAAGAACACTTGGAAGACCTCCATCCGAGCAAAATTCAGTTCGATTCCGGCGAGATCCGATTTTTTCGGCGAAACTCCGATCACCCCTCAAATGAACTCCAAAATTCCTCAAACTTTCCAGAAATGATCCTCAACTCATGGGCAACAAAAGTCCTATAGTTTGGTGCCTCAATTTGTTCAAAAGTGAGGTCGATTTGAAACTCAAATCTTGCAAAACTCTAAGCCACCATATCCTCTATTTATAGGCGATTTCGGCCCCATAAATGATGAATCTCGCTTCAATCAAGGCCTCTGATGTCCCCTATTGCCCTTAACAAGTCCAAAATCCACCGAAAGAGCTCCATTTTCACGATCTAAATGGCCAAACTTTCGGCCACTTTTTCTTCAATTTCTGGCCATTCCATTGCTTGTTGTCGGTCAAGCCCTTTACAAAAGATGCTCCTTGAGCAACCCTCGTGCCATCCCTGTGGCCAATTTCGGTGATTTGATGGGTTGGTTGGCCATGGTTGCTTGGAGATTTTCTTCAAATTGCACTTTGGCCCATTTCACCAAGCCCCTTGACTTTTGATAATTTCTTTCAAGACCCTAAAGTCCTAAAACATCAATTTGACCCCTGAGGATTCTAAAAAAATATCGTTTCGGCCTCTCTTGAGTAATTTCAAAAAACTGCACTTAGGTCTGAATCTCCGTTTTGGCCTTAAACCTCTTCGTTTCTTCCTGAAACCACTGAAGGGTTGTTCCTTATGAAAAATTGAAGCCCGCTCAAGCTTCTGTTGACTTCTCGGAAGTCATCTATAACGATTCGGTATTGTAGCCTAATTGGTAACTATATTTTAACTGTATCGAAAATTGTTCCCGATCCAATTTCTTTCGATGCTATAAATCATATCTTGGGGTGCTAGTTAATGCTACATCATTTTCCTTTGTCATTTCGGCTCTAGGGTACTCCCGGCAGTCGATTTAGTCAATTTTTCGGACTATTCAGATACCAATTTTCTCTGAAACCCCATTTCTCTAATAAATTACTTATTTTTAATTAACCCAAATTTCTCGGGTATTACATCATGTATCACTGAATCAGGCACATAGATACGTATGATTATCCTTGATTAGAACAACCACATAATATCGCTGATATCCTAATCCACCAATACACAGATATCCATATCATCTCTCAGGTCTAAGGACTAGTTACAAAATCGCAGCTAACATTAAATCATTGACCTGTGAGAAATAACCCATGTGATTTAATGTTAACAGTCTCGTTCAGTAAACTCGTTCTTGTAACGAGCACCCACTCATCTTCCTTTTATATCTCATACAGAATGGCATGAGACTCACCAACCTTATCTTTCAGTATCTCATACTGAATAAGGAGGAAGACAATGTGCTGGCCTTTACGAGTTGCTCTCATCCATGATAAGAATTCTATGGAAAGGAACATGTTTATAGTATAACGAATTGTGGATTATCCTAACTCGTATTCTTAACACTTAAGAATGGTACCCACTCCTTATTATACTAATGGATATATGTTTTATAATTTAAACCATATTGCAATTTAAATAAAAACATAAACTTGTCATTTAAATAATATTTAAAGAATTACAAGATCGAGTCCCTTTGTGTCATTAGAATTGGTCTTTAGGGCTCATATCTAACAATAAACTTAAGGAGAAAAGAAAAGCTACTGAAGGTTGAGAAAGACCATAGGTGTATATCTATAGATTATGTGAAATCAGGGATGAATTTGGCTAATCCTCTAACTAAACCACTTGGTAGAAAAATGATATCCTAAACATCGAAGGGGGATAGGACTAATATCAATTTAAGAAATCAAAAATGATGGTAACCCAACCTCCGTGATTGGAGATCCCATGAATTAGGTGTTGTTGTACTTTTTGTACAATAGTTTTAATAATGAAAAACATATATTGGTTTAATCCCTAAATCATTAGTCAAGTATGTGGTTTTCAACATATATCAATTTCAATATCAAGTTTCATTGTCTGAAACTGAAAACCCTGTTTTTGGCTAAGTCTGGGAGATTAGCACCTTATAAAGAGAAGTATAAGAAAGAGTTTTTTTTTTAAAAAACAAACTCCCGGTAATTTGATATCTATCATTTATTAGAGCTAAAATGATTTTTAATGAATTTTTCATTATATAGAAAGTATATATTTTGGAGGTGGGTTTATTGTTAAAACTTGAATTTGTACTAAAACCCAAAATCTACTTTCTTATATATTTGGATTTTGATTTTCTAAGTATTTTTATTGAATCCAAATAGGGGGTACTTTGTTATTTACATTTATGTATTAAAGTAAATGGAGGTAAAATATAAATAAATTAAAATGTGGAAATAACCTGTGATGTGTATACATGCTGTGAATGTGCTTTCAAATGTTTCTGAATCTGTGTCATGTTTCTATGCATGTTTCGAAACCTTCTATGCATGTTTCGAAACCTCTTTGAAATGGTTTTCATGTATGTTATTTCGAAACTTCTATGCATTGCATGTGTTTTCAAAACCTCCATATCATGTTTCGAAACCTCCATATCATGTTTCGAAACTTCAGTTCCAGAGAGGAATGTTTCGAAACTTATATGCATCATGTTTCGAAACTCCTTCTCCAGTGAGGCATGTTTCGAAACTTATCATGTCATGTTTCGAAACTTCTGACATTCTGTCAGAAGATTATTTGAAAACCGAGATGAATTTGCTTTGCAACTTTGTATTTATTAAAATGCTTCTCTTTCATTTGTTTAATGCATTCTCCATGCTTAAGAGATTCAAATTCAAATTTGAATGCTAGTGCTTATATTTTATTCAAAGTGGGCTAAAGATTCTGTCTCCCACTATCTGCTGTCTCTAAGTGCTTGTCTGTTGTATGTTTCGAAACTTGTTCTCAATGTTTCGAAACTTATGTGTAAAATTGTGATGTTTCGAAACCTACTTTGCATGTTTCGAAACCTACTTTGCTTTCTTGTCTATAACGGCTATAAACGGCCAGATTTCTATCTCTTGGTATAAATAGCAGGTATTTGAAGATAAGAATAAAAAAAAAAGATAGAGCAAGAACAAGATACAAAGAGAGAACACACACTAGAGACACACACACAAGCACAAATGATCTAAATCCATTCTTTTGACAAAGCTTTCAAAGAGGATCCATTCATCCATTCCAAGATGTGCATTGTGATGTGAAAAAGGAGAAGCAAGTGCAAACAACGAGTCTCATCTCTC
This sequence comes from Diospyros kaki, assembly GCA_036245055.1. NCBI lineage: Eukaryota > Viridiplantae > Streptophyta > Magnoliopsida > Ericales > Ebenaceae > Diospyros > Diospyros kaki. The sequence continues at coordinate 15,771,000 of BSEG01000008.1, forward strand.
TAGCTCTCCTCACCTCAAGTTAAGAGGTTTGTACAACCACATTGGTAAGATATTCATTGCTATACATTCCATTGGGTTGTAAAGATAAACTTTATTTATTTTGAACATTGTAAGGTTTGAGTTGAGCCTAAAACTCATTGTGGTGTAAATGTTTGAGTTGAGCCTAAAACTCATTGTGGTTTGAGTTGAGCCCGTAAAAACTCACATTGTAAGGTTTTTGGGTGAACCATTGTAAAACCCTTGTTGTGGTGATCACTAAGTAAAAGTGATTGGGATTGCAAAATCCTTCAAGTGGGTAAGCTTGAAGGTAGTGGAGTAGGCGAGTGCCGAACCACTATAAATCTTGTGTGCAAGTGTTCTTTAGCTTTCATGTATCATTATTGCCTATTGCACATGTTTTCATAAGTTTTGCTATCAAAGGCTAAAATAGTTTTCTTGAGCATAAGCTTATACACATATATAGAAAACATATCTTTGATATACAAATATCTTTGGTATAATCTTATTTATGTATATCATCTTTACCAAATATCATTAGTTTGAAAAACAAGTCAAAAGATTTCAAAATAATCAAAACAGTGAAGTAGATTTCGAAACATACTTTTCATATTTCGAAACTTGTAAAACAGTGAAGTATATTTCGAAACATATATAGTAGGTTTCGAAACTTACTTAACAGAAAGGATTATTTCGAAACATATAGCCTATATTTCGAAACCTAGTATTCTTCCAACAATCAAAGTTTTTAAATATCGAAAAACTTACCAAATCCCAATTCACCCCCCCTCTTGGGATATATTTGCCATCATTAGGACCCAACATTAGGTTCATATGGGTAATAACAAAGTCATTTGATGATTCTGTAGCACTATTAAACGAGTTCTTTCCTATGATGTGAGAATAGTGTTAAACTGCAATAAAAGTGAGGGTGTGTTAAGTTCTTAATGAATTCCATATTTCTTATGGATAGTGTTCAAATTGCAGTAAATACTTGATGGAATCACCTATATAAGTGTGGAGTGAGGCCACTCCTATGTGATAGTGATAAAATCTCTAGAGCACTCATGAATAACCAGGAACATGCATGGCCTACAAAGCACAAAATTGCATTGAACAACAAGTGATTGTGGGGGTATAATGTAATAGGTGAGATATCTAACTTATAAGAAGAATTTATTTGTTCATAGAAGTTATAATACTCCACTAAGTTAAATCTCATTCTGTCTAAGATCTGGTTCATAGTCTAAAAGACACCAAATTCAAAGCATCTATACTCATATGTTTGAAACCCAGCAAGTTATCTTTCTTTATATGAGCCTTTTGAAATATGTGGGAGATAACCTTCATTTCTTATGTTATTCATTTTTGCTTATCTGGAAATGCCAAATTCATTGTGCTATTAACTGCCAAATTCATTATGCTATCAACTATCAGTTACTAATCTTTGAAATCAAATTCTAACAGCTACAATATTTATTAGATTTATTGAATCAATTAAATTCTGTAACAGCTACCAATTACACAGGTTTTATAACCTTATTTATTCAAAAAATAGCTATTGGAAGAGAAAAAGCTTAGCCTATAAATAACTATTATACACAGAAGAATGGTGGAGACTTTACCTTATTTTTCCTCTTGTTGGACTCATACTTTATTCTTAGTTGTTTCTGCATCCCTCTTCTAGAGGAAGCACCTGTTGAATCCTGGGGGATATCTTATATGGGAAAATATCCTTTAGGACAATGTTCTTACATGCCTTGGGTTGTCCACGAGTTCCCGTCTATAACCTTATATATTTACAACATTTTATGCACAAGCAAAACGAAATCATTTTGCCTTGTGCAACAGCACGCCAAAATGGCGTTATTTTGCTATTTGCATTGACGACCAGACCCATAAATGATGTTGTTTTACTAACATATCTATTATTGGACACTTCAGCACGCCACATCAGTGGGGCACACGCTTGCACCATCAAGGATAAAATTAAAACAAAAGTTAAACTTCGATAACTAAATTGAAGCAAAGGCCTAATTTGGATAAAATTAAAATTGACCCTAAGTTCAGGATACAGCAGTCTATTCGGCCTTTATTTATTTATTAATAAATTTAAATATTTATCATTTATCATGTAACAAATTCATACTCGAATCCCAGTTGATCTGCTTTCTAAGAATTGTTATGCCCAAGAACCTAGATCTAGGGCTCCATAACTGCTGAGAATAGTTATGTCCATTTTCTCCAAATTTGGGGAGAAATGAACAGCATTTAGCTTGCACGTATGTGCATATTGGGGTGTATATATAATAATGAAGAAGCAAAATAAATGGATTGCTTTTTGTGTGCTGAAAAACTATGTACTCTTAAATCTCTCAAATTGTTCTCAGTATTTTGAATAGTGAGGCATTTGGGCTATGGTTCATGAACAATGTTCATTTTGTGATTTTGTTTTTAACCAATGATTCAACTTGCTTGAAGATTCGTATAGCTTCAGCAAGAGAAACTAGTAAGTTTTTACTACTTTCTCATTTATGTGCTTATATATCATATTTCCAGCATTGGTAATTAAAGCAAAAAGGTTTGTTTTCTAATTATGCATACAATATATGTATGGGCATATGTATATACATATGTTAAATTAGTATACATGTACATGAGGGTGCTTCATATTTCTACTTCAATATGTATATGCATTTTTCTTTTCCATATGGCAATATACTAGTATGTATGTATACGAGTATGTAAATTAATAACTATATGAATGAGTAAGAAAGGGAAATAGAATAGTTGCAAGAAAATTGTATATCAGGGGAATATTGGGGACTCACTGAACCATAACCAGTTGATCTGAAATAATTTGCTCGTTGTAGATGACAACGATGATAGTGGTTACAAGCAATTATAGGTATGGTTGATGGCTACTTCTAATAATTGTTAGCAGTAATGGGCTAAACGGACTGGCCAATGATGGTTGCATTCGTCCATCTTAGATGCCAGTCTTATTCTCTGACGAGGATGATCGCCTGCAACCATTCATCTTTTTCGAAGGGACTTTTCTTACTTACTTTTCTAGTCGTCTTCTTCGGTTATAACGATTGCTTGCGATCGTTTGCCTTATCTGATGGCATTTTTCCTGCTTACTTTGCTGGTTGTCTTTTCCAATGATGACGACAACATCCAGCTTAATGTTGCAATCATTCATCTTTGGCTTTAATCGGCTCTAGTCTTCTATTCCAAAGTTGATGGTTGTAGTTGTTTGTCTTTCTAGGCTATGTCTGGTCATCATTGAAAGGCAAAGTGGTTACAATGGTCGTGTTTGAAAAAAATAGTGGTTACAATGATTGACGAAGATGAAGAAGGCGATGGCCAAAGATTACTAAAACAATAGCTGCTGATGGTTGAAATAACGGCCGACGATGGCTACAGTAGTTAGCCGACCATGCCATTTAGAATGTGTTTGATTGCACAAGGTGGAAAAGAAAATGTTTTCCAACTTGCTTAGAAAATCAAAACCAACCCCCCCTAAGAATTGATTTTCCTTGTTTTTATGGAAAATATGACACATTTGTACTTGGGTGGAAAACAAATTCTATGAAAAAAGTTGCCAATCAAACACCCAAAGTTGAAATTTAACTGGAAAATATTTTCTTTTCTATGTTTTTCATGCCAATCAAACACACCCTTAAAGGTTGTTGGGTTTACTGAGAATGGGTTTCTAGGGAATGGTATTTTTGGTCAAATTGCTAAGGGAATATTTGGCTAGCAACTCTAAGGGCTTATTTGGCCCATAGTTGCTAAAGATATGAAATTAATTTTCAAATAAAATCATACATTTATTCTCAAGTATTTTATAATGGATTTTAAATATATATATATATATGTAACGTATATAAGTATAAAATAATCTTGAGAAATATTATTGTTTGTAGCACAATTTTGAGGTTATTAGTTAACCACAAATGAATGAGTCCCTAAAATAAGTTGTTGGTTTTCAACAAAATTGTTTAAGGAATTTGACAATCAAGTTCCTAATTGTTGTTTTTCCTTTAATTTGTTTGTAGAAAAATGGCACGTATAAGAACCTCAGTGGTTATTCAAACTCCAACTTAGAGAGCACAAGTGACAGAGATGAAAAGACAATTGGATGACTATAGAATGATAGTTAGATAAAGCATGTTTGAACATATCATTGTTGTGTGCAATATTACATAAGAGCTCATACTTGCTAGTTTTAAGGGTTTATGAACTCTTGAAGCAAAGTATTAGTTTTTGCTCACCACAATGATGCCACAAGATAGAAAACTAATGAGTAGAATTTGGAAATCTAATTTCTCAAATAGGTCATTGACCTGGACAATATATATATATATATATATATTAATAAAAGAATGCAAAAGAAGAGAGGTAATATATGCAATGTATTAGTGTAGCCTACCAATGGATATCACTAGGGATATTACTGCTAGACCTTTAAGGTACATGGCTTATGAAGTTATTCACTCTCTTCCTTGTAGAGTTAGAAACATTTCTAGGTAATTTCTTAATTAATTTATACACCTTGGTTACTTATGTTTTGTGTGTAAATATTTGAATAATGTGTTAGTTTTTCATTTCTATGGAAGGAATGTTTTGTTCATTTTTTTAATATAATTATTGTTGGTTATTTAATATTTTGTTATTAAATATTTTCATGTTACATTGATATTTCATTAAGTGAGAACTAATTACCTTAAAATTTGTTTTTGGGGTGACAAAAGGAAAAAAAAAAAAAATAGATTCAATCTTGGATCCTAAATGTTTATTTGAAGCTCTCTCTCACAACCTTGGTTTGTGTGCAGCTATGGTTAGGAGATGTGGGCCTTAGATGAGAATGGTACTTGGGATTTTATTCCTTTACCTTTTGGGATGAAGACTATTGGATGCAAATAGGTTTTTGTTATCAAGGTTAATCCTGATGGTTTTATGGCTTGACTTATAGCCTGTTTGGTTGCAAAAAGGTATGCTTAGACTTACTGTGTTGATTATTCTGATACATTTTCTCTAGTGGCTAAACTTGTTTCTGTTTACTTGTTTATCTCTCTAGTTCCTACTACTGAATGACTCCTTTATCAATTTGATGTCATGAATGTTTTTCTTCATGGTGACTTATAGGAGAAAGTCTATATGGAGAAACAACTTGGTTTTGTTGCTCAGGAGGAGTTAGGTAAGGTATGCAAACTTCAAAAATCTCTATGTGGTCTAAAACAGAGTCCTCACGCTTGGTTTGGACATTTTGGTGAGGTTGTTCAAGAGTTTGGACTTAAAAAAAGCTCATGTGATCATTCTGTGTTCTATCAACAATCGAAGGCTAGTATAATATTGTTAGTCATATACATTGATGATATTGTTATCACAAGGAGTGACAATGCGGGCATTGCAACTCTTAAGTCCTTTATCTAGTTGAAATTTTAGACCAAGGACTTGGGATAGTTGAAATATTCTTAGGAATTGAAGTAACAAGATTTAAAAAGGGCATTTTTCTCTCCTAACGTAAATATGTCCTTGATTTTTTGCTTGAAACAGGGAAACTAGGGGTTAAACCATGTAGTGTGCCAATGATTAAGAACTTATAAGTTACAGCCAATGAGGGAGAGTTGTTTGAAAATCCTAAAATGTATAGAAAGTTGGTTGGAAAACTGAACTATCTAGTTGTGGCTCATCCTAATATTGCTTATCCTGTTAGCATCATAAATTAATTTATGTCCTCTCCCAAAATAACTCATTGGACTACTTTAGAGCAAATTTTGTAATATCTAAAATGAGCCCTAAGACATAGCATATTATATAAAAATTATAGACACTCTAATATTGAATGTTTAACAAACACAAATTAGGCTTCTTCTAAAGTTGACAAAAGATTAATTGTAAGCACTCTCGCTTGGATATCCCAAGCAACCGGACTACCCGAATGGGAGCGCCTATGGAAAGAGAAAGAATTGAACATAAGACAAAGACCACCCTGACATGCATACATAAAAATTAAAATAACAGAAGTTAAGTTATACACATGCATCCACTACAAGTACTCCGCTAGCACAGAAGACACATGATAGATAAATGCTTACAGACTCTTGTGCCGACATACATTAGACACGAGAAATGACCTGGCATAGTCATAAATAATAGAGTAAATCCTACTCAAACATCAAAGTTGACAGGGACTGAGGGAACTGCCTGTACACCATACTGACTTTGCCGCTAAATGCTGACTATCTTGCCCTAAACCCATATTGCCATTACCTGGAATGATGGAAAGTAAAGTGAGTCGAGAGACTCAGCAAGCATAAAGAAAGAAAGGCAGAAGGCTGAACATAACCAATAAACTCTCCCCAGAACACTAACCCCCAAGCTCACATAAGTCATGAGATGCCCAACATAATATAAAAGTGTAAATAAAAACACGTATAAGTCATTGGGGCCCACACAAGACACACGGCACCTAAGTCTCACACTAACTTGCTGTTACCTTGAAAGGCAACAGATATCTCCAACAAACCTGTGCGCGCTGTCTCGGGTTGATACTTCCGCCACTTGAATGCTCGCGTCGTCCTCTCGACACCCAAGCTGTAAAATAGCCGAGTCGTAGGCTCCCTCAGAACGGTCCTCCTGTCTGAGACCAGTGAATTGTTAGTAACCATGCAATGCACATAAAATGCAATGACGTAATGAGCATCAACGTGATACACTAACGCCCATACATCCAGGCATCAGGTTATGCTCCGTCCACATAGTAAACTACACGCAATGCATATGCTAGTGCCAGATGCAATCTAACAATGCTAGAATATTTGTGTCCAAGCATACTCAATAAATGAATATCCCAACATGCATCTCGTACCTATGTGCATATCAAATTATGAACAGTAATACAACATAATGAATCATGCAATAAATCACATAATGACAGAGCTAGTCAGCAGTGTTTGACACCAGTCAATGGTCAGTGACTAGGAGTGTCCACTCGACGGTCCACTTCAGGGCTATACAATAGTCTACCCTAACATCACCAAATAGCCGATCCTTGCCCCACTACTCGAGAGCTCTAACCGACCCACACCCAAGAAATCCATAAATAAACTCGCACATCTAGGAACCTAGTCCCCAAGTTGGGTTCAACATCATTCCGAAAGAAATGGGGAAGGTACAAAACCCCCGTAGGCTTTCAACAACTAAAATTCTAAAAGTCCCGGATTTAATTTAAATCATACCAAATGAATACTAACTCAATAAATAATTCTAGGCCTCGAATTAGAGTAAGGAAGGGGATAAAATACAAGAAACAACGAGAACTTACACGAAGGTTGTAAAGTTTACAGAGGAGGTTTAGAGCTTGCCTTTACACGGCCGTTTCTTGCATTTCTTGCACTCCCGCTACGAAGTAAAACATTTAATAGCGATTAATAAAACCGTGACTCACATTAATTAAATATAATCGTGTAACACGAATAATTAAGCCATATAAAATTCTTGAACATATAACACTTCTAATAATTTTTATCCACATACCTAGTTACCTTTCACTCCGAAATAATCCCAAATCCCATTTATTTTTTCCTTTCTTCTTTTCTTCTTTTTTTCTTTCTTTTTCTTCTCATTTTCTTCTTCTTCTTCTTCTTCTTCTTCCCTGTGCGCACTAGCGGCCACTTGTCGCGGCTTAGCTCTACTAGCCACCGCCACCTCCTACTAGCGGCATCATCAGCGACCCCCGCTACCGGCACTGCCACCGACGGCCCCGCGCTGCTGCCTGAGTTGCTTACCTTCCTCGCTTAGCTATAGAGCTTGCAACCATGGATGCCATGGCCACGGCTTTACTTGCTTCTGGTTGCCACCAGTCTCACCAACGCACGCACCGCCACCAACCACACCACATCGCTGCAAGGCTGCCGTCATTGGTTACCTCCCCATGTACTGCTGCTGCCTTACTCTGTGTCGACCATGGTCGTGCGCGACCACACCCTGCTACCTCCGGCCAGCCCTTGACCACTAGCTCTCTCTCTCCTAATCTCCTTCTCTCCCTCCCTCCATCACTTGGCCGAGCTCTCTTCCTTTCCCAATCTCTTGGCTCCCTGCTCACTCACGAGCTCTCCCTCTCTTTCTCTTTTGTTTTAGCTTCCGAGAAAAATCACTGTGCAAAACTTGGCCTCCAAGCACATGCGCACAACCACACATATATAAGCATATTAATTAATTTAATTTAATTTAAGTTAATTTGGTTTATTCTTTTATTATTATTATGATTATTGTTATTATCTCTATTATTATTGGCATCATTCTTATTATTATTGTAGTGAACCGTAAATCGTAATTTAATTTAATTATTAGTTTATTATGTTAATTTAATTTAAAATGGTCATTTATATATATGTTTGGTTGATATTAACAATATTAATATTAAGTATAGGAATCATAATAATAATAATAAGTATAAGTATAATATCATTATCAAATATTATAATAATAAATTATTACATGAGTAAGAAATTGGAAGATGAAAGTTTCATGAAGTTACATCATAATAATAAATTATTTTATGAGTAAGGAATTAGAGGATGGAGGTGGCGTGAAGTCCTGGAGCTTTTCAATTTCATTGAGATCTTGATAAAATTAATGTGTTGTGCATGTTTAATTGGAGGAAAAGATGGTTGAGATGACTTGCAATTGTTTTACTATTTAATTCTTAGCAATTGAAGGCGCAAACGGAGCCGTATGAAAGAAATTGGGCAGCAACATGGCTGCCTCTCCTCTAAGTTTAATCCCTTTTAAATTAAAGCTAAATCCAACTAAAATCTAGCCTATTAATGTGCTCGACAGCCTCACTTTAAGCTCAATTAAAAGCCATTTGAAGCCAAAAGTAGAGAGGAAACGTCGAGCAACAGTATATGTGAGCAAGCTGCGAAAATAAAAAAAATTAGGATTTTTTTTAGAAAATCTCACTTTTAATCGCAATCGGAGGATATCAGGTAATTCAGGGAGTCGAGTACTACATTCTGTACGGTTGAAATTTCATTTAGAGCTCAATTTTGTTAATTTTGACAAATTATTTGGGTGTTACAGTTTGTATAATTTTTACTGCGTTGGGTCAAAACAAGCCTAAGGATATCTTCGTTAAGGCAAGTTCTTTGTACCCTCTAGAACGTTCCTTTTGTTGTCAATTTATTTGACCTCCCTTCATTTGTTTCGGTCGTTAATCGATTATGAAATTTTGAATGGTTTACTTTAAATTTAATTTATTAAACCGGCCTCGTGGATTTTATTTGTTGGTTGCCTACTGGGGTTTGTGCCACCCCCATGCCTGTGAAAATGATGTCATACTCACCCGGGGATAGGTTATTAGTTGTTCGGATATTATTATGGATTTTGGTTGTTCATAAGCTAGAGCGGTTGGGCAATGGGGGCAAGGGTCGGCTGTTTGGTGACGTTAGAGTGACTGTTGTACGGTCTATCTTAGGCTGTCGGCTGGACACTCCTAGTCACTAACCGTTGACCGGTGCTAGGCACTATTGATTAGCTCTGCCGTTATGTGGTTATAGCATGACTAGTTATATTTTATTCTTGTTGCATAGTTTGGTGTGCACATGGGTACGGGCTGCATGTTGGGGTTTTCATGATCTGGTTGTGCTTGGTCACATACATCCTAGTGATGTTAGTTGCATCTGGCACGGGCATATGCATTGCATGTGATTTACTATGTGGGCGAAGCATCTGCCTGATGCCTGGATGTATGAGCACCAGTGTATCTAGTTGATGCTTATTATGCCTTACATTTTATATGCGCATTGCATGGTTACTATGGATACAATGGTCTCAAACGGGAGTACTGTTCCGAGGGAGCCTAGGGCTCGGTTATTCAGTGGCTTGGGTGTCGGGAATACCGACCCGAGGAGTGCGCACAGGTTTGTTGAAGACGTTTGTTGCATTTCAAAGCAGCAGCAGGTTGGTATGGGACTTGGGTGCCGGGTGTCTTGTGTGGGCCCCAAGGACCGGTATGTACTTTTATTATGCTACACTATTGTATTGTAACGTCTCATGGCTTGTGTGTACGTGTGGGACTGTGTTTGGGGTGATCTCCTATTCTATTTATAATCTTTCTTTTCTTATAAACTTGCTGAGTCTTGCGACTCATCTTGCTTTCCATCATTCCAGGTAAAGGTAAATTGAAGGTCGAGGGCGAAGATCGCACTGCCTAGCAGCCGATCGCATTGGTATGGTGTATAGATAGTTGCCCCCATTGTCTCTGATATTTTGTCAGTATTTTTGTCTCTTATTTTTGGTTGTGTCAGGTTATTTCTTGTATCTTCTATTGTTGGCATAAGTGTCTGTATGTATTATTATACTTCGTGACTGCTATTCCAGCGGGGTGCTTGTGTGCATGCATATATGTAGTTTGCTTCCGCTATTGTTTTTCTTATGCATATATGCCAGGAGAAATTCTCGTTTTGTGTTTTATCCTCTTTTCCCTTCCATAAGCGCTTCCGTTCGGGTAGACCAGGTAGTTGGGATATCCGGGCGGGGGTGTTTACAATTATTTTGTTACCTTAGTCCTCAAATACTCAATATGGACCGCAAATATCGAAAATTACTAGTCATTAACTATCTCCAAAATTTCGAGATGTTACATTAATAGCGGGATACTGTGTCTCCGTTGGAGTTAATTTAGTCTCATGAAAGAGTAAGAAATAGAATATGGTACCTCAATCTAGTGTAGAATCAGAATATCGAGTAATGACACAGTCAACATGAGAACTTATGTGTATCTATCAACTAATGAGTGAAATTGGATTAGGTAATCCTCTACTTGTAAAGTTATGGTGTGATAATCCAGTTGCTCTTCATATTGCATCAAATTTGATTTTTCACGAGAGAACTAAACATATTGAAAGTTAATTGTCATTTCATTCAAGAAAAAATTAAACAAAACATCATATCAATTAGTTATGTCAAGATAGGCGAACAACTAGGTGATATATTCACAAAGATATTGAATGATTTTAGAATTGACTACATATGTAACAAGCTGAGCATAATTAACATCTGCACTCCAACTTAAGGGGGTGTTACAGAAAGTATATATATAAAAATCAGAGAACATTCAATTTTGTAAATATAGAAGGTATATAATAGTTAACTTTGTAAATATAAAAATAGAATATCCCATCCATAATCATAGGATCTAGAATATACATATAATGGTATAATGTGTCCATGTAATGATATGAAATATATAATATTTTTTCTCTCTATTACTCTTTTCTACAGCCTTCTGGATGTCTCCCTTCAATACATTTGATTTTTACATTACATAGTTAATTAATTACTAAATATTACACAATAAACGGCTTGAATAGCAAAAACCCCTTAACTGAGAAAACTAAATAGTGCACAATAATAGAGCCACTTAGATAATCAAAGACTCTGCAATTACTAACTCCTTCTCTGACTTGTTCATATGTAATGATAATTAAATAAAGTTCAAAATCCATTCAAACCATTTTTTTTTTTAAAAGAAAAAACTACAACCACTTGCGGTTTACAATAAACAAAATTACCATTGCTCCATAATATAAATACCAATAAAGTGAATAAACTATAGTGTCTTGCATGTAAAAAAAAAAAAAAACTCCATAACAGCAATACCAATAAATTATTTTATTAGTAACTCTATAAATAACATTTGTTGGAGCAAGTTGGAATTTGGTGGGGTACCCTTAACGAGGGAAATCTCCTATTCCCTTGCGAAAATGGGTCCATCACCATTGGCTTACCAGCAATGAAAGGGACACTCTCATAGGTGGGATAAAATTGTCATTTCCATTACATATATTGAGAAGTAAAAGAATAACAAAAAGAATAAATTACAAAAATAATATTGTATTTTTAGGTTTGTTATAATTTTAAATTTTTATAATTCACCATTTGAGTTTTAAACTTTATAGTTTTGTAACAAACTTTTAATTTACTTACTGAATTTGCAAGTTTGTTACAATTATACGATTTGTTATTTTTTACCTTTCAAAAATCAAATGAAATTAAAAAAAAAACTTAAAAACAAATTTTATTACCATCCATAATGGTTTTGTCATGACATTGGAATTAACCACCAATTAAATTTTTAAAACTTCGTTGACTTGACTTCAAGATTCTTGCACAAGTAAAATAAAAGAAACTATCTTAAAGTCGACTAAGAAGATGTCACTCTAATACTCAACAAAAGATTTTGGAAGATAGCTTATGAATTGGTAAGATTAGTCTAGAAGGCCATACTTTTGTTTCACCCGTCTTTTTATACCATTTGAGTTGAGTTTTATGACAAGGATCATGATGAGAATTAGTTAACCCAACTCATGTCACGGAGGATTAGTTGATTTTTTTGGATTTCACAAGTCTAAGAGTAATTTGGGTTAAGATTATTAGATGAATGTGGAATATCATATCCTCAGTTTTTAGAGATTAGGATATGTGGTACAAGAAAACTTGGAATATTTATTATGTGCTTCTTTAGACTAGGACTTAATTTTACCTTCTTTTTAGATTATAATAATTGCCTTGTGTAGAGAGTTTATCTTATGAAATTGCTCCTAGAATAGAGCTTAATAGATAAGTGCTTTGAACATTTCTTTGCTTGAATTATACTTTGTGAAAATTATATCTATCCTAGCTTAGAGGATATTTCATTGCTCATCTTTTACCTAAATTAAGTTCTTTTCAATTGCTTATCTCAAAATAAGTAAAGAAATAACTCATATGGGATTCAGATTTTTAGTTGTACTTTGGCCTTTGGGGTATACCCGTGTGTTGATTGAGTGCTTTTGAGTTCTAACATGGCTTTGATAATGTGACACTTTTTCTTTTCTTAAACAATTATCATTTTGTTTGTTTATTTTTCATAATACAAATTGAGGAATTTTAAAGGTGTTCTATAATTGTTGCATATTTATAAGTTTAGTTAATGAATTATAAAAGTTAAAACTGGTTATAAAAGTATAACAAACTTAAAAGTTCAATTATTGAATTGTAAAAATTAAAAATTTATTTTAAAATTGTAACAAATTTAAAAATTTATTTTAATTTGCCATTAATCATGGGCCTTGAAAAACTAAGTCTATGAATAATTCAAAAGCCTAAAAGACCAAACAAAAGCCTAATAAAAGTCCAAAAAGGACTCAAGAGATTTCCTCGACAGAAGAAGTCCCACCCTTGGCCGAACTTACCTTTCAGGGCAGAACATGAATACTTTCTAGGAGACTCAAAGGTCTCTCAAAGATTTGAACTCATAGACCCCTTAAAATCATACCCACGAATGATCTTACCACTAAAATTGATGCCTTAAAAACTAAAACAAACAATTTTAAAAGATGTGGATACTCTTTTATATTTGTCAACTTTAATCTCTAAAATACATTACTTTCTTTTTTGACTTTCAGTAAATTTGACTTAGGTATTAGAGAGTCCACACATGGGATATCTTGCACCATCTTGCACCTTCTGAGTATCTTTTATTTTACAAGTCTCCCAAAAACTCTCCTACAATTATCAATATATTAATGTATCTCAGCAACAACAAATTCAATCATCGATCGTAAAAATTAAAAATTTATTTTAAAATTATAACAAATCTATAAAACTTTAGTATTTTTTTTTTTTATATAATTTATAGAAAAGAAAAAGTCAAAAGGATAAGAAGTGTTCATTATAAAGTGAATGCTTACACATAAAGATAAACTATTTATCATATATTTAGTTGGGGAATGATGGGAGACGGGTGGAGTGGGGCAGTCAAATTCAAATGCGACCGGACAGTGCAAGGACTAAGGAGCACATTTTGAGCAAATACTGGGAGAATGTACAACGTGACCAAATTGATAACATAAGCATATTAAAGTTAAAATTCTATAAATTTAAGAAACCTATACATCTAAGTATATATAAGCATAATAAGAGACTATTTAAAATATAATTTTCTTAATGTTAAAATTTTAAAATCTCACTTTCCATCTTGGGTCCTTAAATCACACCAAATGTTATCAAACTTTGGTATCTTTTGCAACGTAGTTACTAAACCTTAATTTATAAAAGTTTAAAATATTTTACAATTTAGTCATATTTAAAATTTTTTGGTCTACACTCACCAGAGCTCCTATCGTGGAGATGACATGGTGTTGGAGTGGTGATGATGTGACAAATAGTCAAAGTCAAATGTTGAATGTACAAAATTGCCACTGATAATGCATCACATGGCATAGCCCTCATCCCACCAAATCCATTCTCCTTCCCCTATTTCTTTATCTCTTTCTCTTTCTTCTTGCTTGCGTTTGCTACCCCCTTTCTAGTCCCCGATCGCCTCCGCTGCTGCCTTAATTGCCGTTCACCGTCGCCTCAATCGTTGTTCGTCATCGCCATCATCATTGTCATCGTCACCATCATCGCTTCTGTTTCGCCAACTGCTGCTTCATGCGTCAATGCCGCCTACTTCATTGCCACTTCCGCCTCTAACTACTTCAGACACGCATGGAGAAGAAAAAGAAAGAGGGTCACCACCGTTAGCCACCGTCACCGCCTTCATCCCTGTTCACCGCCACTGCCATCAACGTTTCTGCTTCACCCATCGATCACCGCTGCTTCGTTGCTGCCTCCAATCATCCGCTACTTCGCCGCCACCTCCAAATGCTTTGGTCAAGCATGAAAAAAAAAAAAAAAACAGAGTGAAAGGAGAATGGGTTTGGTGGGAATTGGGGGGCTATGCCCATGGCACATTTTTATTGGCAGTTATGCACACTTAGCATTTGACTTTGAATGTTTGCCATGTCATTGTCATGCCTGCACCACATCATGATCATGGCAGGAGCTCTAGTGAGTACATGCTATAAAATTTTAAATGTGACTAAATTATAAAATATTTTAAACTTTTGTAATCACTTTACAAAGAATTAAATTTTAATGACCACATTGCAAAATATACCAAAATTTGGTAATCTTTGGGGTGATTTACCCTCCACCATTGCTAACAAACATAGATTATTTAAATATTTTTTCTTATCAAATTTGTAGGACAGTATATGATTTTTTATTTAAATGATCCTCTATTTTTTTGGGGGCCCATTTTTCATCACCAAATTTGCCAAATTACAAAGCATGAACACATTATTGCTTCGTTATTGACATGGTCAAAATATTGCTTAATTTTAGTTACATATTATTTGTTTTAACTTAAACGACATATAAATATAATTAGGCACATTTAGTTTAAAAGAGTTCTTCTAGATTTTGTTTATATATTATAACTCATATTCAACTTCTAAAAATGTTAAATTGCCATTCTTGAACCCGAGTGGCCAAAGTGATAATTCGTTATACAAGAGTCCTCTAAACAATACCGTACAAGATAATTATATTAGTTATATTTTACATAATATATTATCTATTATAGGTTAGAGACAGATAGATGTAGATGTATAATTTTTTTTTTAAAAAAAAAATCCTCGTAAAGAAGAGGAAGAGGAGTGCCTCTTCCCATTGAGCTATAGTTATCGCTTAATTCATATCATATCAGTAGAACACCCTAAATTTTCTTTCCTCAACAAATATATTATATATTTAAAAAATACGATCAAATGATCTTAATAATAGTTTAATAATTCATAATTATTAAAGTGAAGTTTTTCTTAATTTGTAGCTATTAATAAATTTGTGAATTAAATTTCTATTTCAATATTGATCTTATTGTTTAAACAAACACTTAATTTGGTGTTTGAAGTCCTCGCATTCTCAAAATACCATTTATATATTTAGTTAAAAATCATAATTGTCAAAATGATAATTATTTTTTTAACTTATCATTATGTCAAGACTTATATTTATCTAAACTTTATAAAAAAAACTAAATAAAAATAAAATTATAGCCACCAAATGTCATGTCTTTGATAAAATCTTATAATTTTTACTTGTATGTCTATATCATGAGTTTATCTCGTTTATTATGTTATTTTTTTTCTTTTAAGATATTAATAATTACTAATTTTTATAATGCTAAAATGTTACACTCATAAATAACTCTTGTAGACTAACGTAACATACATAAAAGTCGTCATATTTTTATTTAAAAATATTTTGATTTTTGTTATGAGTTATTATTAATTTTAAATAAAATTATTATAAACTGTTGTTAATTAAATAATTATAAATTTTACCTATTTATGAAAATTTATTTATAAATATAATGATTTTTATTTATAATAATAACCTACAAATCACACACATCAAATAAATCAAACTTAAAACTTTCCGCACTCATATCCTAAAAATATTTAATTCTTAATAACTGAGTTTAGGATCCATAGGTCCAGGTGGCGTTTCCTAACTTGGATTGCACGGAAATTGAAATCATGGCAACAGTCTCGCTATCAAACTAAGGGCCATGAGAACGAAAAGTTGACGAAGACGGTTCGTTGTTGATGAAGATGAAGATGAAGACGAAGATGACGCCCCAAGCATGCGCAGAGAGAGAGAGAGAGGGAGAGAGCGAAGGAGCAGTTGGGAAGAGAAAAGTCCAATCAATTTAATTTAAGCCAAAAACAGCACAGAGAGAATTATGTATATAAATATAGGATCAGTTAGCGCCACCGTCGCGATAGCCTGTTGCTTCCCTCCATTCTCTACTTCTCTCCTCTTCCTCTTCATCCTTCATCTTCATCTTCTCTTTCTTCATCTCTCTCTCTCTCTGACCTCTGAATCTAGCACCGGTCTCGATTCTATTCATTCTTCACCGTCCTCACACTCAATTCCCGCTCTTCTCTGTCTCTTGCAGCGCTCCAATTCATCTTACTATATATCCAGCTTCCTTTACGCAAAGGTATCGTCTATTTTTCTGTTTTTTGTTTTTTCTTTCCGGTCGTCTAACGATTTTATCTTGATTATAATTAATTTAGTGTCTTATCTATCTTGATGGCTTGATGCGGTTCTGGTTTATTTTGTGGTCAATTTTTGTCACCCCCCCAACTTGAATGTCGTATTAATTATCTTTTTCTTGCTTTGTTTTTTCTTTTTGGTGTGCTATTCTTGAATGCGTTCATCTTTTTGAAGGTTGTCCAGCTGGTGTCTACTGTGGACGGAAGACTAAAATATTGATAATTGACTTAATTAACTAATTCGTTTGATTATGTAGAAGTTTAGCTCATCGGTTATCTGGTTTTCGGGAAAGACGGAAAAGAAAGTGGTTTTTGTTTTTATATTGTTTATAGACGAATTTATCCAGTGATGACAACACCAATTTGGTCTGTTTAGACCGCTTTGTCTTTTTGGTTGTTGGAGTTCGGATAATTTGTTCTTATTTACCGAGTAATACTGTCAGCCAAGCAGAGGGTAGTTTTTTACCCATACTAGTTGGCCTTCTTGGTTGCTATTTTCTTCCTAGCATTCTTGATTTCCATAATTCTGTCTTTGGATCATGGGACTGGCTTGATATAGGCGATTAGTATGACATACAGATTGGTGTATGAACACGCATAACCATCCATAGCATGTAGAAAGAAAAACCAGGCCACTGCCGAGTGTCATCCTGCCAATTTGTAGTGGACTAGCTGTACCAAATTCATGGGCATTATTTTCACAATTTTTCCATCATCCATTACTTGGAACTAGGAACCATACTTGCTTCATAAAGATGAATTATGTGATTCTGTTTTTTCCTTCTTTTTTTTTTCTGTTTCATGTTTTAGGTCTAAGCAGGTGTGAAGGAACGAAGCACGGGAAAGCATGGATGGAGTGAAATTATGTTAATTTCTGAAGTTCTGTTCTTTTTGGAGAGGCATTGAAGGCACTCGTAATAATTTCAGAAGCTTCTTCCTTTTTGGAGAGGCAATGAAGATATGCTCACATTTATAGCCACTGGATTTGATATTTGCAATCTTGGTTGGAGAGATTGTCACTTTTTTAGTGCAAGCAAGTACACAGATTGGTGAATAAGATGAAATTATTGAGGAAGATTATTATTTTCCTCATATTAAGGATTGATTGGAGAAAAATGCTTCTTATTGGTTCGGTCTTTACTATAGTTGGCGTTGTTGTTCAAATTTCTACACTTCCTTATCCACTGACCATATGGGCTTTTTCTTCATCAGATTTGCCTCTGTTGTACAAATCCATGAATAGTAATGTACATTTGAACGAAAAGAATAGCTTGATGAGGCTTGAACAGTTTGAAACCCATCTCGTTGATCCTGTTGTCTCCACGAATACTCCTACTGTCTTTAATCATGTTGTCTCCGCAAATACTTCTACTAATTTCTTAAATCAATCAATGTCAATTGTGGAAGAGAGACCTATATCCTCTAGGAAGAGAGGTCAATCATCTAAAAGGAGAAGGCGGCATAGAAAGGCGGAGGATATAGTTGCTCCTCCACCTCCTCTTAGACCTGTGCCCCATCGTTTGCTGGTAAGTTTGTTGAGTTTCTAGTAATACGAAAAGCTTTTTACCTAATTTTTTGGCCAACTATTACCTAATCTTTTTCTCTTCTAATCTCGTTTCTTTTTTATCATTTCACTTTTTTATTTTGTAGAGGTATGTTCGGTCATTGACACCTTATGAAGCGCTTGTGTATGCTAAGAAAGAGATGGAGAACATCTCATCTGTCATCAACGACCCAGATCCAGAACTCTATGCTCCTTTATTCCGGAATGTTTCTGTTTTTCAAAGGTAAAATCTTATTAGCTCTCATGCAGTTAGTTTTTTTTTTTTTTACGTGCACAAATTTGATCCAGAAAGTTATGGTAGTGGTCCATAGAAGTTGTTTTTTAATGACTGATCAATGGCCAAGTCATATGGCATAATATCTCTGTGTTTCTTCAATATGTACGTGCCCATTGCTAGAGACAAGCTTGACCAATTAAATGGTAGGAAATGAAAAGTTGAAGCATTTATAGTTTAATAGAGAATAGAGAGGAGATTTAGATGTATGATTGGTACGTCTAGACTTATTTTTTAGTTCCACAGACAAGATTGATACATGCTTGACAAATATTAGAGAGAAGTTTGAGGTTCTCCATTAGTTAATAAAAATATGAATTCATCTCATTCTTTTTCCTTTAAATCTTTTTATTATTCTGCACTTTTTTTGTTAGTTTGCTTTTTATATTAATATATGATCAAACTTCATAATCTTAAAAATGCACCAGAAGATATTTATGGAGTATATGTAAGTTTCCTTCTTATGCCGGAAGGCTTGTTCTGAATTTTGATACATTATTTTGGTTGGTCTGAGCATATGATTTCATCAGTTGCCAGAATGTTGAAAGGACAGCATGGACAACCCATCACTATTTAAGATATTATTTTTAAAGAAAACCTTGTGCTTTGGGAACTAACCTTTTCTCTTTGTTTTTGTTTTTCCATTCCCCTGGCAGTTGCAAGGAAATTATGTCACATGGCAGCTATTTACTAAAAGAACTAGAATAACATATACCATTGGATGTGAGGGAAAGGCGTACCAGTCCATAGCATTTGTTCATCAAGTAGTTGTCAAATATATAATAAAGGCTTTTTGATGAAGCACAGCATGGAGAAGAGGAGGAGGAGAAAAGAAGAAGAAATAGAGAAGAGAAGAAGAAGAAGAAACAATATATTAGACTAGTAGAAACAAAGAGGAAAATCAATCTGAGTCTTATATCCAATGTAAGTAATCCAACATGAACTAATCTATGTTTGTATCCCACACACACACACACACACACAAAGATGTCATAATCCAACTAGGAATAAAAGAAAACATAATTCAAAACTAAATATGATAACTAAAATTCTGGAAATACCAAATAAACTCGATTCCTAATTTATTTAGGTTTTTTCTCTTCCAATTCTTTTCCTCCTAAAATAAGTGCAAAATCCTGATCCCTGTCAATTCTCTTTGGCTTGTAAGAACTCTCCCCTAGAGAGTAATAAGGCAGTGCTCCAAACAGTGAAACTTATTTTCAGCGATCCAATACTTTTTCCTCCTAATTCCAATATTCTTAATCCTTCACAATTCTCTTTGGTTTAGAACTTTCCTTTAGAGAGTGATGAATAAGATGTTGCTCTAAAAATATGAGATCCAAATTGTGAAGCTCATTTCGGATGATACAAGAAGCAATTGTCTCAGGGATGATTTCCCCAATGACAAGAAAGTGACAATATCCCTATGGAAAGAACCAGTACCTAAACATAGATAAGCTCCTGGTCCCCATTCTTGAGGGGTGTTTCCCTCTTTGAATTTAGCTTTCTACTTCAATTTTGCCAGTGATGCCAATCTTTCTCAAGTCAAAGGCTAAGAGTTGTATGATTACTAAACCTTAACAAAAAGGATTGAAATTTCTGTCTCAATTACCTCATCCATCTGATAGTCAGGGGAGTGGAGAATAAGGTAGAAGAAGAGAAACATGGGCTAAAGATGAAGGAGATGATGTGCGGAGGAAGAAACAGGAGATGAGAAACATTTGCTGGGGATGAAGGAGACGGATCTCCACCTGTGGAAAATCTGTTGACAGACTAGGAGGCTTAAAGGTGCCTGTACATTGAAAATATGACTAGTATTCATATCTGAAGGAAATTAAGTACCTATACTTTGACTCCCAAGTTTTTGGATAACATGAAAATGTCTAATGCTTGGAGCAAAAGTTATTGAAAGAATGTTTAAAGAAATGATGCACATGAAACATATTCTATTCCATTGAAATTGAGTTTCCTACGATGCACATTAGTACCAAGACTTTAATTTTCAGTACTTAATGAAAAGTTTTCAATATTGGCATGTAGGTCATGAACATATTGGGCAAGTTTAGCAGAGTGAAAGATTTAAATGTCAAAAGAGTAATGGAATAAAATTAATTAGCTAACAAGGACAAAACCAATGAACAATTTCAAAAGGACTTTTTCCAGTATACCGATTGACTGAATATTATTGGTAAACTAGATCCATTTCTAGTGATTTTCCTAGATAAATCATTCAAACGATGATTAATAACCTTAGTTTGTCAATGAAAGGCAGAAAAATTCAACTTTCTTGCAAATAATTCTTAAAGTGCTTTCTAAAAGTGACTACCTGTAGCACTGCAACAACTCTACATATTGCACCAGCAGAATAGTTTTTAGCACATGTACAAAGATAAAGGATAAAAAAATATATATTTTAGCAAAGAAAAGAAAAAGAATAAAAAAGTACTATTGTTGGAATTCAAGCACTTGGCATGTATAGAATTAAAATTTCTTTGCCAATGAAGGTATCTTAATGCTTGATGGTTAGAGTACTACACAAATGCTTGTGGGTAATAATAATCTCTCCAATGATGCAAAGCTTATACCAAAGCATAAAGCTCATTGTTATAAGTAGAATACCATTGTTCAGCCTCTTTGTTCTTCCTTTTGTAGTACACAACAGGATAACGTTCTTTACTCAAAACACCACTTATACCTACCTCTGAGGCATCAACAGAAACCTCAAAAACTATAGAATAATTAGGTGTTGCACAAATGGATCTCAACAATTGTTTTCAACCATTTGTTCATTGGAATTCCCCATTTTAGTCAATCAGTAAATGGGAGCCGTGATGGAATTAAACCCCCTAATAGATTCTAGTTAGAGCACCTGATTTTGTATAAAATAATACTTCTTAAGATCGAGTTTAAGTTTCTTAGCTTTAAGTGTTTTAAGAATATGGCTAAGATGATCAAAGTGACAGACCATGAACTGTGTATGAATCAAGATATCATCAAAATAGAGTACCGAAAGTTTTCTTTTTTTAGGACTTGGTTCATGACTTTTCTGCAAGTACTAGGGGCAATAGAGTTCCCAAAGGGCATAACTGACCATTCATACAGTTCATCTTGAGTCTTAAAGGCAGTGTTTCATTTATCATTGGTTCTAACGGAAAATTTGATGATATCCACTCACAAGCCAATTTAGAGATTCGTTTTACTTCTAGTAATCTTGTGGAGCAGCCAAAGATCAGATGTATGGATTCTTGAGGTTGGTATAGGAGGTTTCTCTTGGTGTTATTATTTACTTATATGGGTTGCATTGATAACTGAAAAATACTTCATTATGGAATATTATGAGCTGATGCCTTTCTACAATAGAGAAATTGGGACAGAATATACACAATCATAGAATCAGCAAAGACCACAGGGTATTGCGGAAGGCAGAAATCCCAGCCTTTGAGTGAAGGAGAAACATAAAAGAAGTTCTGATTGGAGTGAAAAAATGGTGACTGCTGGAGTATGTGCAAAACTTTTTTGTAACTTATACACTATTGAAGTAAATATAGGGAGAGAATATTTGGGGAAAAGGAGAAGGGAGGGGAAGATAAAGAACAGAAGGAAAAGCAGATAAATAGGGGGAGAGAAACCATGATATTTCCAAGTAATCCATATTCAGTACGCAATCGTCAAAATCTGGAAAGTTCTTAGCAGTCAATGTCCTGAGCATATCCTACTAAAATTTGGACTATAATATCCATCAATGTCTGTGAAAGTTGAAGGACGTTTCTTTATCTTTTACATGTGTTCATCAAGCAACTTATCCTAATGACTCAACAGCTGGAAGACCAAGAGAAAGAAAAATAAAAAGGTTCCATTAAACCTGCCATCCATGGTGTTTTCCAAGTTGCGTTTAACAGATTGCAAGTTTGCTACTGCAGCTTGGAAGTGGTCAGTTCCCCACCACTGCATTCTGCTTCTGACAGATTTTTCTCCGTGGGAAATGAAAAGTAAGAGATAATGGCGATCAAAATGGGAAAACATTGTCAAATTGATTTATTTGTTAAGCATTGATACTCCTTGTGGTTTAGCAGTTAGCACTGATGAAGGAAGCAAAAAATTCTAGGCAGTTTTAGTAGTTAGATTTACACCATGTAAGATATCACTTCTTTTGCTTGCTATTTATGTTAGCTGATGAAGTACTTGCATACATTAGATCATGCACCTCATACATGCTATCATAGACAATTGCCTAGCATGACTATTGTGTTGAAATTTTTAAGTATTTCTAATATCCAGGAGCTATGAGCTGATGGAACTCTTGCTTAAAGTTTACATTTACCAAGATGGGAAGAGACCAATTTTCCACGAACCCATTCTGCAAGGAATTTATTCATCCGAAGGATGGTTTATGAAATTAATGGAGGAGAACAGACATTTTGTAACTCAGGACCCTGAGAAAGCTCACTTATTCTATCTTCCATACAGTGCAAAACAACTTCAGACGGCACTTTATGTGCCCGACTCACATAATATAAGGCGATTATCATTTTTCCTGAGGGATCACGTGAACATGCTTGCTGCAAAGTACCCATTTTGGAACCGGACTCGTGGATCAGATCATTTCCTAGTTGCTTGCCATGATTGGGTGGGTATTGTAAATATCCTAATTTTTGTAGTTGTGAATCTCCAATCCTTTCAAATTCCTTCATTTTATAATTTGATTTTCCTAATTCTCAGTTTTGCATTTCCTATCCATTTAACACCTTAGAAATGACCGTGGATACTAACTTGGATATATGTTGAGATGTTGAGTAAGCTTGTTTGGTTTGTGAGGTTGGTTTCAGCTTTTAAGGTTGACTATCATTGTATTCACTTGGAAGACCATATTAAATCAATTATTTTTTTAATAGATATCAAAAGAAAGAAATTTCAGACCTGATCAGAAAGTTGTCAATAGAGTATTGTATTGATGATTCCTGTCAATGTGGTATATATGACGTTACATATAGAAACGAAAAGGCATGCTGCATCCCATGTTAGGGAGAAACATTTGAAATAGGATCCCCGTTCTTTGTCATGGAAGTAACTTGCTTCAGTGGACACATAAAAATGCCCATGGGAATCATCCAACTGGGATGTGGACATGTCACCTGCTTTACTGCTCATGCACTGCTGTGCCATATCATATTCACTGCAAGGTGAACTACATACCTATGGGTAATTTATTTCCTCTCCCCTACCCGATTATCTCGTCCTAGAAGATTCATTGCAACTTCTTGACCACCCAGTGGAGTCATTATTCCTTGAGGCTCCATCCAACCAGGGGGGGCAGGGAAAAATAGAAAAGAAAAGAAAATCTCCTTTGCTTCGTTTCCTTCTCTTTATAAATTTACATGGCAAAGAAGTTCTCATATTTCAGGAACTAAAGCCGCCATTCTTTAGAGATGAGCTGTGGAGTCTATTTAGAATGGGAGAAGTAGCAAGCATTTTAAAGTTTTAAGAGTATAGTAGAAGAGGATTAGCCAAATTTGTTGTACATATAAATCGTTTATTTATTTATTTTATTGGAGGAGCTCGCTTTCATGACTAGTCAGAACTCTGTGCAGTCCTTTGCTTTTTCAAAGATACCGGCTACCTAAAAAATGAGCCCGTAAGCACAGTGAATCTTTGTGGGTTAAAGATTTAAATTAATCAGATATTCTTATTGTCACCTTAGTGCGCAATTTCTATCTCAATTTTTGTAGGGCCCTTACACATTGACTGAGCATGAGGAGTTAACCAAAAACACTATAAAAGCTCTCTGCAATGCAGATGCCTCTGAAGGAATTTTTGTCGCGGGAAAGGATGTTTCTCTTCCAGAAACCACCGTAAGAAATCCCAAGAGACCTCTTAGAGGTCTCGGAGGGAACAGAGTATCACAGCGCCCAATTCTTGCCTTTTTTGCTGGACATATGCATGGCAGGGTCCGCCCAATGCTTTTGAGGTACTGGAATGACAAAGATGAAGATATGAGGATTTATAGGGTTCTACCCAATAGAGTCTCCAGAAATATGTCTTATCCTATGCATATGAAATCAAGCAAATATTGCATTTGTCCTATGGGTTATGAAGTTAACAGCCCCAGGATTGTGGAGTCGATATATCACGAGTGTGTTCCAGTGATTATTGCTGATAATTTTGTCCCTCCATTGAATGAAGTTCTAGATTGGAGTTCTTTCTCTGTGATTGTTGAGGAGAAGGATATTCCCAAACTGAAGGATATTCTTCTGTCTATTCCTTTGAACCGTTACATTAAGATGCAAACTAACGTGAAGATGCTGCAGCAGCATTTCCATTGGAACGCAAGACCAATCAGATACGATATGTTCCACATGATTTTACATTCAATTTGGCATGCCAGGCTGAATCAGATCCAAATACCACAGCGATCCTAACTTCTTGGGATTCCTTTTGTATTAGTCCTTGAAGTACAGCTTACTTTGAATGCCAGTGAAACCACATTAGCCATACCTATGACATTGCTCAACCATGTGGTTATGGAATATGCAATAGCATCCGTAAGCTTCGTGCCTACTGAACTGAGACAGGGTTCCATATCTAATAGAAGACTGGGAGCAGCCACAACAATGAAGATGATGCAGGTATCAGTAGATTGCTTACTTGTATTGCCTGAAATTGCATAATTCTAGCAAGATTACCAATTTGATGTGTAATTACTAGAAACTGGTTGAAACTCAAGAGAAACAATGTAATTATGATGGTGGTGCAATCAGAGAAGTGTTGATAGCATAAATATTGTTTTACAAATTCACCCCTTCTTATGTTTTTCTATTCCCCAGGGGCTCCACTCATGTTCTCTAGATGCAGGTGGATGAAAAGAAGTATCAGTATTTTGACTTCAAGATGTGCTGGAGACCCAGAAAAGTCCGTGCTCTTCATGAAATTGAGTAAGTGTGTAATTGTTTGTACAGAGACACTCTAGAAAGAAGGAAAAAAAAAAAAAAAGGGTCTCCTTACCCAATTGTTTCTATACAGCTACTTCGAATAGAGATGCATTTTTACTTTGATTTGATTAGGCAGCATAAACTTTTCTAACATTTTATCTTTAGTATACATTTTGTGACTGTATAAACTTGCTGATCTATGAATTATGTAGTGATGTCATGAACATAGAAACAATATATAGGTGTGAAAAAGAAGAAGAAGAAGATGAAAGACTACTCAGAGATGATAGTTCAGTGCTTGGTGAAGAAAAACAAGCTCATCGCCTTGTGAGTTCAAAATTGTGACTTTGAGTTGTATCGAGTCTTGCTTTTGCTCTGATACTCTCATGTCATATGATTCATATGTTAAGGTGAGAGAGTGGTGATTCTAACTGTTAAAGCCCAACACTAATGTCCATTTCTTGTCTAAAATTAAGCTCATCAACCCAAGCCCATGATCACTAATAAAATATTCCTAAATAAGCCCACATAGGTAGCTTCCAGAAGGACTATTCAAGAATGTCTTGACGGTTACTCATCTTGGCAGAAAAGCATTCATAGCCAACATATTCTAGAAGAACTTGGAGCTCACGGCTACGAATTGTGGCTATTAAATTCACATAGTTTTCAAGGCCAAATTCTGACCACAAGTTGCAACATACTCCCAAGCATCTTCAACTGCGGACTTCCATTTTTGTGGTTGAGAGAGTACTCATAATACATGGCTCTGGAGGTGTTAAAAGTAGTATTACAAAAGAAGATAATGTATGGAATGCTAGTTCAGTGTTTGAGAGAGTCCTAGTAATCAAGAAGTGAATGATTCTCTTGTACTAAGTATTATAATAAACTAAAGTGTGTCTCTGGTATTTTCCAATCCTTCAATCTAAGTTTAGTTTTCAACAAGTGGTATCAGAGCAGGTGGTCAGGGACCTCTGTGCTAAGTGTGTGGTTGAAGTGCGGTATTTTAAAAAGGCAGTTAAGGACTGTAGTGTTGGTGAATAGTCTGAGACTGTGAAGTTGGTTGGTCTGGGACCAATGACTAAGTCACCATTGCGAACCTTGCTTGTTCGTCTAGTTTAATTATAAAGCTCAACCATAACAACTATAGCAACTAAAGCATTGGCATGCAGTACTACTTGTTGGGGCAAGACCTTTAGCGTCTTGTTGGTGGCAGCAGAATTACACCACCTACTGTCTAGGAAGAGCTTAGAAAATACAAAATTAAATGTGGCAAGGCCATGTACACTCTCTAAGTAACCGTTGAGGATGAGTTATTGCAACATACTAAGGATGCTAAGATATCCAAGGAGGCTTGGGACACTAGCAACATTGTTCGCCAAAACAAACGAAGAAAAGTTGCGGTGGCTTGAGAAAGAGTTGAGAATGGTTTCTTAATGTGATTTGACAAATAGTCAGTACTTCAACAAAGTAAAAATATTATGTTTCGAAATTTCAAATCTAGATCCAAAAATGCCATCATTACAACAAGGATGAGGAGAATTATTATTCATGGGTTGAGACTGGAATATAATGCACTCATGACTACTACTTGCGCTTGGACTCAAGAACCAACTTTGTCCAAGTTGGAGAGTCTATTAGCTAATCAAGAGGCTTTAGCTAAATAGATGTCTGAAGCATCAATAAAGGATGAGGACAAAGCCCTCTTTAACAAGAATAAAAATTTCAAGCAAAGAGATGTGTCAACGGGAAAATAAAAGAATGAAGACAAGTTAGGTAAAAAGCAAGGAGGGTGGTAAAAAGGTCGACAAGGTAGAGGTTTATAGCAAATGAGAGCAAGTAAGGGAGACAAAAGGCACCATCGACAAAATAACGAGTGCTACAACTGTGGAAGAAGAGGTCACTTTGCTCAAAATTGCTGGTCCAAATGAACTTAAGGAAATGTTGCTACCTTGACAAAGGTTGATAGAGAGCTAGAATGGGATTTGCAAACTTCCTATGCTGGGGAGATTCGAGTCCTTATCCAAAAATAAGAAATGGAGGAGATTTCAAACGTTTCAAAGATGGAAAAAGAATTAGCACTTGTCACAATAAGTGATAACTTAGTCAATTACAATGATGATTGGATTGTCGACTCTGGATGTTCCAACCACATGACTGGAGACAAAGAAAAGATGGTGGATATGAGGTACAAGGGAAATTGAGTTGTGGTGATTGCCAACAACTCAAGATTGCTAATCACTCATATTGGTGAAGCGGTGATAAAACCTTAGTTTAGTCCTAACAAAGTGCAGCTGTAGAATGTCTTCATGTGCTTGGGATGAAAAAGAATTTATTGTCTGCGTCCCAACTAACATTTGTTGGAAACTATTTGTTGTTTGGTCTGGAGAATGTCAAAGTATATAGGAGCTTGAAACCCGTAAGTGCACCAATGTTGGAAGGCAAGCGACTAGAGTCTATTTATGTGATATTAGTCCAAGATGCATACATAGATAAGACAAGGAAAAATGAGACAGTAGATCTGTGGCATGCTTGTTTAGGGCATGTAGGTTATAATAAGCTAAAGGTAATGATGAACAAGTCTTTGGTTAAAGGTCTTTCCCAGCTGCTAGTCTAAGAAGAGGTTATTTGTGAAATATGCCAGTATGGTAAAGCACATCAAATACAGTACGAGGTGTCAAAATTCAGAGCTAAGGAGCCCTTGGAGTTAGTACACTCATATATGTTTAGGCTAGTTAAACAGCCTTCAGTTAGCTACTTTTAATACATGATCACCTTTATTGATGATTTTTCAAGATACACCTTGATAGACTTTCTCAAGGATAAGTCAGAGGCATTATCTGAGTTAAAAGATTTTAAGGAACAAATTTAGAAGGAAACAGGGCATAGGATATGCTGCTTGCACACAAACAATGGAGAAGAACACACATTAAAAGAGTTTATGCAATATTTAGAATAGAGTAAGATACAGTGGTAGCTAACATGTGAGGAAGCCACAACAAAATGGAATAACAGAAAGAAATAATTGACACCTTGCAGAGACATGCAGGAGCATGCTGCACGCAAAGAATGTCTCACCAAGATTCTAGGTTGAATGCATGAAAACAAGAGTCCATGTGATCAATAGGCTACCACAAGCAAGTCTTAGGTTTGTCTCATCACTCCTAAAGTTGTGGGGGATCAAGCAAATTGTCAACCATTTCTGTGTGTTTGGATGGGTATGCTATGTTTTTGTGCCAAATCACTTGTGGAGCAAGTTTGATAAAAAGGCAATTTGCTACATTTTTGTGGGATACAATAGCTAGAGGAAAGGATGGAAATGCAACTATCCTACAACAAGATGATTCTATGTTTCTTGAAATGTGGTGTTTGATGAGGCATCATCATGGTGGTCAACGCAATCAGTGTTATTACTAGATTTAAGGGAGATTAAAGAAAAACTACAAAAAAGATTGGTAGAGTAAGAAGAGGTTGATAAAGTTTAGCCAAGTCAAGAGACAATAGAAGAAGTTCTAGAGTCGACAAGGGAAGAGAATAATGAATAAATTCTACAGTATGTATTGAACATAGTCAATGGAAAACAAGGGTGCATTCACAATCTACTGAAGAAGAAAAACCAAGTCAGTTAGAGGAGTTTTCAAAAAATCCTCACCTATGATTGAGAAGATCAAGCAAATAACAAAAACCAAATCAAAGATATGCTAATGCAGCCGTAGTTGAAGATTCTGGAGCTAACAAACCAGCAACTTATGAAAAAATATTAGAAAATAGGATATGTTGAAGTTGAAGAATGGATAGCTTATTCGAGTAAGAATAGACAGATTACTCAAGTAATGAGGAAGCTTACTCGAGTAAGAATGGACAGATTACTTGAGTAATGAGAAAGCTTACTTGAGTAAATGGGAAGACTTGAGTAATTAGCAGGCTTACTCGAGTAATTTGGGAATGCTATGAATAACGAAGATTATGGATAATATTTTAGTTTCCTAATGTATAAAGATTAAATGCACAGATTGGGGATTTTTATTCAGTACTCCACTAATAGAAATTACCAGTTCTCCTGGTCCTCTCATTTGGGGGATTCTCTCCATTAATTATAGGAATTCCCTAATTGAAGGGTTTCCTTTTCTATTATTGTAAAGAATGAATGAATTTTTATTTTCCTCTCAAATTTTGTCATATGGTATCAAAGCCCTAGGAATACTAACAATGGGCAAAAAAATTTGGCCTTTGTTGCCATCATTATTCCATCAGTCTTCATTGTCGCCTCCGTCCATTGAGACCTTCATTGCCATCAAAGTCATTTTTTTTTTCTGTGAAGTAATTTTTTTCTTTTTCCCTTCTTGCCTTCATATTCCTAGTTATAAAGGATGTCAACTACTTCCACCTTTACTAAAATCATCTGCCGCAATACCAAAGAATCACCAGCAAATCCAACACTTAAAGAACTACAACAATTCAGTGCCGCCTATCAATTCAATGAAAAAAATTATTTAAAATGATCGCAACTACTCAAAACCATTTTAAAGGGAAAAAGTAAACTCGATCACATACTCGGAATCAAACCCAAGGAAGGAGACCCAAATTTCATCTCGTGGAACGAGCAAGATTATATGATTATGGCATGGCTCTAGTACTCTATGTCACTTAAAATCAATGACACATGCATATTTCTACCAACTACAATAAAGTTTTGGGAATCAATTTGACAAACCTATTCCAAAGTAAAGGATGCAGCAAATTTATGAGTTAAGGATCAAAACAATGTCAACAAAGTAGGGAGTGTTAATTTGTTGAAGGGGTTGTGGCAGGAGATGGACCATTACCAAGTGATAATCATGAAAGATAATGAAGATGCATCCATGTTGAAGGCATTTATTGAGAAGGATCGAACCTACGATTTTTTAGTACAACTAAATGCAGAATTTGATCATGTGAGAATTCAAATCTTGGGTAAGGATGACTTGTCGTCACTCAATGAGGTGGTGTTAATCATTTTCGCCGCAAAGAGTAAAATAGGAATGATGTTGGAGCCAAAACCAATGGAAGCTTCATCCATGCTGGCAAATGCTTCAAACCATGGTCTAAAAGAGCACTTAGGTAAGGAAAACAGGAAGAATGAATCCAAGTCTACAAATGGAGATGACAAGGATTCTTTGTGGTGCACTTACTACAACAAACCGAAACATACTCAAGAGAAGTGCTAGAGGCATGGGAAACCACCAAGCAAAGAGTGGGGAAACAAAGGTGGATAGAATAAGTAGAAAAAAAGGCAAGCACACGAGGCGTCAGCACAATAGAGAGAGGGAAAAGCCCCAAAGCCAAAGGACTTCAACAAAGAGGAGATTGAGAAACTGAGGAACCTCTTGGCAACTCTTGAGAAACCTTCAAGTACCTGTTCATTAGCATATTCAGGTAAGTTTCTAATCTCTCATGGTTTAAATGGCTTAGACAAGTCCTTTAAAAACTCATGGATTATTGATTCGAGAGTCACATATCACATGAACCATGCCTCTCAAAACTTTAGCACATACACTCCTTGTCCTAGTAACAAAAAAATTTCCACTGTAAATGGTGCACCGACTACAGTAGCCAAAATAGGAGACATAAAAATTAGTCCAAAACTCACCCTTAAAAATCATGTTCCAAAACTATCCATAAACTTGGTATCTATCACCAAAATTTCTTGTGATTTAAATTGCAAAGTCATATTTTTCCCAACTCATTATTTATTTCAAGACCAGGATTTGGGAATGACGATTGGATGTGCTAAGGAGAAGGATGGATTGTACTATCTTGAGGTGTTTGAGAGATTGAATATTAGCAAGCAAAATCAACCCCTAAAGACTTGATCTGGTTTCTGTTAGTGATGTATGCCCTATTGCTGGATTCAATGACATCTAGTATCTAATAGAAATACATGTATTACATTCTTGTAATAAATTAAATGGCCATTTTTGAAAGGAATCACTAGTATGGCAGTACAGGCAAAAATAATTTTTTTTACCGTATATCAGATACACGTAGCGGAATATAATATACACGTCATATATAGCTTAGGTATTTAATTAACACGCATATTCAACAATTGAATATAAATAAATGCATACCTGCTGCTTGATGAAGGGATGAAATACAAAATCAATTTTTGTATTGAGACAAAGTCCACCTTAAGATGTGGCGATCCTAGTGGATCCACACCTAGTATGCTGAATGGTATCATTTCGGTCACCTCTTCCAGTACTACACACAGAGTATCTACGTATCATCGGTGGCAGTGTCTGAAAATTATACGCGTAACAATTACACGTATAATTTCTATGATATTTTCAAAAGAAGCAGAAATAAAAAGAAGAAGAAGAGAGTAGCTGTGGGTGAGAGAGAGAAAAAGCAGAGGCTTTGCCTTTTTTTCAAACCCCCTTTTCCCTTTTCTTTTCTTTTCTTCTCTTTATTCTCCCAAATTCAATTCTAATAAATTTTCATGCCCGCAGCCCTTCCCCACCTCCAATAATTTCTATGCAATCATCCACAGATTACTATATAATTTTACTATGCATTATGTATTTTTACTATGCACTATACACTGTGCAGTATGCATTATTAGTAGGGGACCAAGGGTCAACTTTTGACCAATCATTTTTAGAGACATTTTGGGCACACGATGTCAATACCAAATGCAACACTATATGGTGTGTGACTTTCTAGATTCACCATCCGCTAGCAATCAGATAACACCGAAACTCTTTTCGGTATCGGTCAACCCCTTGACTCATCACTAGAATTTCTTTAAAACCCAATGACGTTTCGAGAGTTCTTGAATAGTGCCTAGCAGCGGTTCAAGACAGTATAAGTGGCAATGAAGTCTCACTTCAAGTGAACCTATTATAGTTGACGATTATCGTGTGTTATAATCCTTCCATCACCTAACGTCCTGACTGAGCGAGAGTCATGGAATAACAAACTCACAAACTAAGTAACTATGTGTTAGACCTCATTAATGTGACTAGATGACACATCAGGAAACACCTTTCTTGACTTTCAATCTGCCTTGGCCAGGGACTGTCCTGTCACATCAATAGTAGATCACATAGGATGTTCACCCCATCAAATATCAACGAGGGCGATAGATCCTATACCCAACACCTGTTTTTATATACTAGTAATATGGAACCACATAGATGAACGTTCCTACCTCTCAATTGGATGTTTGGCTCATTAGTAAATCTTGCACACTACTACATAAAACAGCCATGTTAGTTCAAGTCTAAGGATCAACACACTATCGCAGCTTGATGACATGACCATTACCTACTAGGCCATGTGGTCAATAATCATCGTCACATTTAGCTGATCGTTCCCCAATGACCACCCACAGGTCTATTAGTGACATCTCATGTTATATGACGCGTGACACACCATTCTCTCATCGGTATCCCTATATCAAATAAGGTAGTAACCCCTGTAGTAGTCCATACTCAATTAATTGGAGTCCCTATCCAAAGAATCTAAGGAGTATGAATAGTTTAAGAAGTTTTATTATCAGATAATCCTAGACATGGCAAAATGGGCCTGGCCCGATGGGCTGGCCCGTTGGGGCCCGGCCCGGCACCGGGCTAGGGCCAGCATTTTGTTGGCCCATTTAAGGCCGGGCTAATTTGGCCCGGCCCGCTTGGCCCGGCGGGCCAAATGGTGGCGGGCCGGGCTGGCCCGCGGCTCGGCCACAAAACACCCCCCCAGCCTCGCCTCTCGCCCTCGCCCTAAACACCCCCCTCAGCCTTGCCTCTCGCCCTCGCCCTCTGTCGCCCTCGCCTGCGCCCCTCGCCCTCGCCTGAGCCCGAGCCCCTCGCTCTTGCCCTCGCCCTCGTCTCGCCCTCGCCCGTGCCCCTCGCTCTCGCCCTTGCCCGAGCCCGAGCCCCTCGCTCTCACCCTCGCCCGCGCCGGAGCCCGCCGTCGCCGTCGCCGGAGCCCCTCGCTCTCGCGCGAGCCCTCGTCTCGCCCTCACCCCTCGCTCGCCCTTTGTAGCCTGCGCGGCTGCGCCCCTCTCGCCGCCCTCGCCCTCTCTCGCTCACTACCTAAAGCTAAAGGTAAGTTAAAAAAAAAAAAAAAAAAATTCCTAGGCGGGCCCGTTTGGCCCACTTGGCCCGTGTAGGGCCGGGCTAGGGCCAGCAGATTGCTGGCCCGTTTTTAAGCGGGCCAATTTGGCCTTGCCCGCTTGGCCCGCGGGCCACTTGGTGGCGGGCCGGGCCGGCCCATTTTCCATCTCTAGATAATCCTATCACATAGTCTCAACACCTTGAGAATAAGATTCTCACATAGAATATCTAGAGACTCATTCATATAATTGATTGGAGAAATTATAAATGAAGAAAACCTTACCTTTTATTAGATTTATACAAAAATATAATTAATGCATTAAAACAAACCTGCTAGATGTCATCCAAATCTAGCATAAGGGAACACAACACTAACAATCTTCCACTTACACTAATGCTAATTTACATTGCATGTACCTCTAGTGCTTTACCATTGGCAGGAATCAAATACCCATCTTCTCAAGATGCCATTCCAGCTGTGACTGAGTTATAGCCTTGGTGAGCTGGTCAGTTATATTATCCGCTGAATCTATTCTCTATAGCTACACGTCCCCACGTGCTATAATCTCTCGAATTAAATGAAACTGGAGTTTAATGTGTTTAGACTTCTGATGAGACCTAGGTTCCTTCACTTGCACGCGCGATAACTCCATTGTTGTCATAATACAAAGGTATTGGTGACAAAATTGTCGGAACCACATCAACCTCCAAAAGAAACTTTTGGATCCAAATAGCTTCCTTAGCAGCATTACATGCCACAACATACTCATATTCTGTGGTTGAATCCGTTGTGATTTCCTACTTGGAACGTGAGTGGCCAAATGATGGCACGTGAGTGCGTCAATTGATGAGACGAAAGTGGTGCAACTGATGAGACTCGCAAAGATGGGATAGGAAACCCTAGCAGGGTGACAGCACTACTGGTCGGTGTTCGCAGTGACAGATCTGGATCTAGGGACCTAGCAGAAGGCTTGTAATGAGCTTACGATCAACGTACCGGGGAAGCTAGTTAGCTGTCTCGCGGTATGAGTCGAGGACTCAGGGTCTAAGTTGCTTAGTGTACTGCCGAGGAGACGATCAGATGCTGAATATCTGGGGCAACACAGTAGGGTTTGTACCTTGTAGGGGAGACCTAAGTCCTAATGGTGCGATGTGTGCCACTAGCTATGGTTGATCGAGGCAGGAAGCCTAAGGAATCAGCCCGAAATGAGATTGATTAAATATGGACTGTGTGTCCTATTTAAAGATTGCAATGAGATCATGAAAAGATGCATGCTCGTGAGCCGTGTAGGCGCTACCTATAAGGTGACGGAATAACTAGGCCATGATGAGGGCCTAGAAACAAGGTTCTTACAGAAGGAGTTAGACTCAGGGCAACGACGACGAATGATAGTTCTTAGAGGACTACGACAAGACCGTGCAGTTTTCACCCGGGATGTACCCGAGTGAGGGTCGACGTATGATGTAGGAGTAAGCCTACCATATGATGGGGGTGATGATACAGCTGTGTGCTGGCTGACGGAAAGAGTAGTGCCTAAGAAGAACTAATTTAATGGTCGTGTGTCGATAGTCAACTGGATCTGAAAAACGAAAGGCGAGAGTCAGTTGATTCTTGGTAAATGAGATTACAGGTAGTGGAGCATGACCGGTCTAAAGGCTTGATTGATGAATAGTGAAATGGTAGTCTCGACTCGAGGTAGAGTTCGGGTACTAAAAAGGAAAGATGTGCTTAATGGGTCGTATCAACCCTAAAGGAATAATAAGGAAACCTAGTCAACAGAAGTCGTGACTACGGTTCGGTATGTTAAACGAACCTGGGAAATCAGGTAAAGTGGTCGGTAGTCAATCCGACGAGGAGAGCTTAAATGCACCATGATGAATGATGGATAGAAAGCCATGAAGGCAAAGGAATCGAGTTCTTGGAAGATAAATGGAACCAGATAGTGTGATCTGATTTGGGATCTTCGAGGATTGATCGGTTTGTGAATCTTAAGGAATTTCTCGAAAGAAATGATTGAGGATCTAGGGGTTCGTAATGGAACTTTAGAGTTTTCAGAAGGAAATCCAGTGATGATTAGAGTACCGTGGGTAATGTAAGTACCTGCCTGCTCTAGCTGGTAGTATGGTAATGATTGTCGTCTTGAAGATTGTGCAAATCTTGGACGTGATTGAAAGGATCAGATGATGGCAGATGTGCCAAGATGTTAGGTCGCAGTAAGAGAAGCTGTAGACCCAAATTGATTGAGGATCCGAGATTTTTGATTTTGAGGATTGGAACTCTCGTATAGCTAGACAATTAGTCTAGGTAGCCTTGGTGGCAGATTGGGAAATGTATCGCTGGGTGATGTCAGCAAGTTATGGAAATAAGGAGCCTGTCGAGATATGGTACGGGCACTTGCGGTTAATGAAAAGCCGTAAGAAGAATTGGAAGATGATAGGATATATTCTTGAAAGATTTATCGGGATGATTGCTAATGATAACTTGAGGTTATAGGATGATTAGCCGTGTGTGGCTTGCTTCAGGATGTAAATTATCAGGCTCTGAAAGAGATGATAATTAGAAATGATATCTTTTACCTCAGAATTGATGAATAATGAAACAGCCGCGTGAGGCTGGGATTTTTATGATTGATATGCGATCGAGGTTAAGATAAGGAAATAAGATATTCTGAAATCGATGTTTCGATGATAAGGATATTGAGATGATAATCTCGGAATTGATGATTTGACCAACTTGCCATTCGCATTGAAGTCGCGTTGGTAATTGTGTCTATCGATGATATATTGGTGTACTCCTCTGTTAAGGAGACACATAAGGAACATTGAGGATCATAGAGTTAATGATATGATAATATAATCCTCGGATAGAGAGATGCATGAGGAACGTTGAGGATAATGTTAAGGAACATCACGATAGATGTTATGAATGAGATTGGCTTGCTAGGTAGTAAGCAGATTATGAAAGGAATGATGTGAGCATAAGGCTCTATGATGGTGAGCGTGAAATCAGAATTGATTGTCATAAGCACCATGAGGATCAGAAGTTTTTGAAAGGTAAGATGTCCTGATAGATATCGGGAGACGAACAGAGGTTGGTTCGAGAAAAGGTTGGAAACCTAAGTGAATGTAACTCTGAATATGATCGAGGATCTGTAAGATTTGGAGATTTAGACTGGTATTGAAAAGTATCAGAAGTGACGGGAGTCGGGTCAATTACAACTCTCGGAGACGGGACAAGGAAGCTCTAGAAAGACAATAGCACCATGGGTGTGTGGCCTGTAACAGCGGATCTGAGCCCAAGGACCAAGGTATGAAGGCTAGTAAAGAGCTTATGATCAACGTACCGGGGAAGCTAGGTAGCTGTCTCGCGGTATGAGTCAGGTGACTCAGGGTCTAAGTTGCTTAGCGTACTGCCAAGGAGACGGTCAGATTCCAAAGTTTAGGTACCACCGTGACTGTTATGGTTTGACTAGGATCCAAGTTCCAATGGACTGGAGCGTTGTGATAAGATCCCTACCTGTCTGAGAAATGATTGGAAGTTTTTGAGGTTGACAAGCTGTTGTCAGGGGTTCGAGAGGGAACTCTCTGAAATAGTTATGTCTATGCAAGGACTCGTGAAAGAGTCAAATGAGAATGAACTGCAGGATGCAGTAAGAGCTTGTGATAGTTCAAATGATCGAGTTGCATGATAGTGCAACAGGAATGAATGATGGCGTGTGGATCATGCCAAGGCACAGAAAGGACTACCCGATGTATGACTTGGAACTGGCAAATGAGGTATGTGCTCTCAAGGTTATGGAGACACTACCGAAATGATGGGGCATTGATATGCTTACGAACCACGAGGAGCCTGAAGTATGAGTTCTCGTAGAAGGAGCTAAACGAGAGGTAGCAACGAGTGATGGAGTTCCTTAAGGACTACGACTGTACTACTTCGTATCACCAAGCGCGTGGCAGAGAGGTGCCCAACGCAGGACCTGGTGGATAGCTGTGAGTGCCAGATGAAGTTAGAGGCTAGTTAGCCTGCTGACTATGATGGTAGTGCCGAATGGATCGTCTATTTTTATGGCTAGCCTGGTTGTTTAGCTGGATCTGGTGAACGAGATACGAAGGCAAGGGTGGTTGACAAGTGTACTTGTCTATGATGATGATATGGCCAGTCCAAGAGAAATGATTTTTGAAATGCGAGAGGGCATTCTCAAAGTTTCAGGGTAGAATGTGCGTGCCTAGAATAATGAAAGATGTGTGGTCGTCTGATAAGAGCCACAAGAGGAAATGCTATGTAAATGACACGGTATGCTTGTAAGCATTGGACGTGTAAAGGAATGCAAACCGAGAGGTGTTTGCCAAAGGATCAAATAGATATTTGATTTGAGGTATTTAGGTAATGAGCTATGTTATGTCTTAGTTACCTGACTGTCAAATGAAAATTTCGAGGACGAAATTTCTTTAAGGAGGGGTGAATATAATACCCGAGAAATTCTAAAGGACTCAAGAGTAATTTATCTTGGGGTAAAAATGGAATTTAAGGATAAATTGGGGGTAAAACGGTAATTTATTACCGTATAGATGACTGAATCGACTGCCGGGAGTACCCTGGAGCCGAAATACCAAAGGAAAATGATATGGAAATAATGAGCACCCCGAGATAAGATTTATGGTGCTGAAAGAAATCGAAACGGGAACAGTTTTCGGTACAGCTTAAAAGGCAGCTGCCAATTAGGCTACAATACCGAATTGTCATAGACGACTTTTCAGAAGTCAACGGAAGCTTAAGGGGGCTTCGGTTTTTCATAAGGAACAACCCTTCAAAGGTTTCGGGAAGAAACGAATGGATTTGAGGCCAAAACAAAGATTCGGGCCTAAGTGCAGTTTTTGAAAATTGCTAGTGGGAGGCCGAAATGAGGTATTTTTGGAATCCTCAAGGGTCAAAATGATGTTTTAGGACTTTTTGGGCCTAAATGCAATTATGAAAAGTTGAGGGGTTAAGTGGAAATGGGCTAAAATGTAATAGCCAAAAGTCAAGGGGCCAAAGTGCAATTTCAGCAAAGTTTGGCCAATGGTAATCGAGCATGGGGTCTCTGGTCGCCGATTTCGGCCGTTCCAGCCACTGGGCAAGCACCAGGCTTGGTCGGGGAGCAACTTTTGTAAAGGGAGGGGACAACATTGGCCACTGGAGTGGCCGGAAAAAGCGAAAAACGACCAAAGAGTTCGGCCGAATGGTCGAGCACCTGCAATCGAGGTTTTTGGTCGGCCAAGGCTGGTTTAAGGTCGATCTAGGGGAGGTTTAAGCTCCTAAGGGGTCGGGTAAGGCGGCCAAGGGCATTGGGTCGTTCGGTTTTGCCTATAAATAGGCGTTTCATGGTGGCCGAAAATTGGAGGTATTGGAGCTTCAAATCGAGGCTTTTATCGAATAAATTGGGAGTCAAGACCATGGGGCTTTTGTTGCCCATGGCTTGAAGTTTATTTCTGGAAATTTTGGGACATTTTGGTCGAGTTTTGGTGGCCGTTCGAGCTTCGCCGGAAAGAGGAGGCGGACGGTTTGGCCGAGCCTTTGGCCTGCCGGTTGAGGGCTTTCCCGAGCTCCTTTCGAGGCACAAGAGGTGCCATCGTGATCGACTGAGGAAGGAGTAGAGGATGGTGGAGAAAACCAGGAACGCCGGCGACCGGAGCGCCGGAGAAGATGACCGGCGCGTGTCGGTCACGCGCCCCCCTTCACGCACCGCCACTCGCCCTAGCACGTGCGGGCGCGTGCGGGCGCGTGGAACATCCAAAAATTCTGGAAAAATGTCTGAAAAATAAGGAAAAATATTTTATGGAGGTTTGTGCAAAAAGATTGGAATTTGGGATTCCCGATGCCTCGATTTCCGCACTAAAGTGCCTCGTTTTGCGTGAAAACGCAATATCCGGGTAAGTCCAGTATTTTTCCTTGAAATTTCATAGCATATAATGAATTGTTGTGAAGTTAGATTTGAGGAAATAGTCTCGGTATATTTATTGGGATTTTTAGAAGGAAAAATGAAGGAAAATGAAAGGAAATAAGAAATAAATAGAATATTGAGGATATTTAGTGATTAAATATTATTTTATGTTTGAGGATATTGAGATGATAAGATTGGTGTAACTTTTGAGAGTTGGCACGAGAATCGAGGTGGGGCACGCATATCGAGGCGATGCACGCTTTTCGAGGTGTCTTTGTCTTTGGGCAAAGGTGAGTGGTATTCTCACAAGAAGTTATATTCATGATAAATTTATTGTATATGCATGTTATTATGATTGCAATATTCATTTGACATATTGCATTGAAAGTCGTGATATTTCCATTGCACGATATTATTGTCATATTGAAACTTGTGCATGGGGATGGGATGATACTCTCAGAGTGTAGCCGTAATTCCCCTAGGGCGTTGAGGGAATAACGTTAGGCCTATCCCGTAGACGTTCGGGATTTGCCTGGGATTCCTAGTCGGGTTGGGGATACCTGGGAAGTTACATTATGGGTATATGTTGTTCATGTTATTGCATCATGCATCATATATATGTTTTTGGACCCTCACTAGAAGTTTCATCTTCTAATGGGTTATGCCCCTGGAACATTCAACGTTCCAGTTGAGACTTGCAGTTAGGGCAAGGAGCAGGTTGATGTATGACGGCACGTGATGGCGTGGCCGATGGATTCAGCAGGAGATTCCAGTATTTTATTTGATGAGAAATGTATTTACGTATTTGAGGATATGATGGTAATATATGGTACAGATTCTTATATTGTTTTAAATATAGTGAATTCAATTATGTACCGTATCAGGTTTCGATTAACGCTTTCGTATGTTTAATGATTTGCTGGGGGGTTTCCCTTTGAAATACGGTATTTGTTGTATGAGGAACGTATTTAAGAATGGGAATATGTATGTATAATGGGCCCCAGCATAGTGACACGCCCTCCGATGGGACGGGGTGTTACATATATGTCTATGAGTAATGATGTTGAGTATGGCTTCTGTGGTTAATAGCAAGGAATATGCATGATGCTTTTATTTGGGTTTTGTCGTAAATGTCATCCTTTCTGATAGTTCCTTCTCGAATTTTACGAATACAGGGTCTTTGGTAATGGGGACATTATAATTATCAGAGCTTATCTAAACGAGAAATTGATATAAATTAGGGGCATTACAGCTAGAGTTCTCAAATATTACTAATTAATATTTTAGAACTTATAAATAAGTCTATTAATTAAGTTTGTCATAATTCACTTAAAACCCTAGTTGGACTAGGCTACCCAAATTAAAGGCTTGGGTCTTGGTGGATTGTTATTTAATTAATATATGGGCTTATTTATGAAACTAACCTAAGGACATTGGGTGGATTAAGGAGCTTAATGGGTTGTTTTAAAGTGTTTAAAATATAAAGCCCAAGAAGGAGAATAAAGAAAAAAAAAACCCAATTCTATGTTTTAAAGTGTTTAAAACATGGGCTTAAAATATTATGCGACCCAAAAACTCAATTAGGGTTTTGTGCCTAAGGTTACAAATAGCCCTTATGTGGTTCTTTTTGTAAAAATATATATATATATAAATAAAAATTTTAACCGTAAATACCTTTATCAAAACCATCTGTGTAGAATATTCTTCAACATAAAAGGGATATAAATGTTATCATCTCTGTTGATGTAACATTCGTTGAGACAATACCATACTTCCCCGAACATTATCTTTAGAAAGAGATAACACTTGTGGAAGATAATAACTTTTTCCTTTTCGAATTACCCACCATAACCAAGTAACATCAGTTGTATCCCAAACTCGAACCTGAACCTAGACTTGAATCCTAACTCGAACTTGAACCTATTGAACCTTTTGAGCTTACCTTACAAAATAAATCAAAAAAAGATGGAGATAATAAGGATGCTTCTAATAAAAGATTCTCTCAGGTCTACTCAATAAGTAAAAATCTAGCTCCTGAATGAGGCTAGTTCAAGCGTCTGACTTGAACCAAGGAGATGAGATAATACCTTTTTATCCCTCTCAGTCCACACCTGACATTGATTTTCCTATTGCCATTAGAAAAGGAACTAGAAAGTGTACTAACAGCCACACCCATGGTACCTAATTCTAGAGTTTGTGTCATTTGTGAGATGCTCACCCCGTTATAAATGTTTCCTCACCAACTATAACATTGTGACAATCCTCACAACCTTTTCTGAGGCTTTATCTTATGAAAATTGGAAAAATTCTATGAATGTTGAAATGAAGATCTTGGAGAAAAATAACACATGA
Organism: Diospyros kaki; assembly: GCA_036245055.1. Taxonomy (NCBI): domain Eukaryota; kingdom Viridiplantae; phylum Streptophyta; class Magnoliopsida; order Ericales; family Ebenaceae; genus Diospyros; species Diospyros kaki. Next base: position 15,813,067 of record BSEG01000008.1, read on the forward strand.
GCGATTGTAGAGCTACTAAAAGGGAAGAAACCAGTAGGGTGCAAATGGGTATACATCATGAATTATAAGGCATATGGGACAATAGAAAGGTATAAGGCAAGGTTGGTAGCGAAAGGATACACACAGGCATATGGAATAAACTACCAAGAAACTTTTACTCTCATAGCCAAAATGAACACTGTGTGAATTCTCTTGTCTTTAGTTGTAAACTTTGAATGACCCCTTCAAGAGTTTAATGTGAAGAATGCCTTTTTGCATGGAGACCTTGGGGAAGAAATACATATGGAGATCCCACCTAATTACATTAGAAACATGGCTCCTAATATATGTAAACTCAAGAAAGCACTATATGGTTTGAAACAGTCGTTGAGAGCTTGGTTTGGGAGATTCACCAAAGTGATGGTGAACATGGGCTACAAATAGAGCCAAGGAGACCACATTCTGTTTATCAAACATTCAGGTTCAGAGGGAGTTACAACCCTCATTGTATATGTAATACCCCAAAAGCACAGAGAAGGGTAGTATATATCGAGGATAAGGAAGGAAACAACACCAGCTGGATACCTTTTGGGCTGAATGTGGGCAAAGAACTCCTGGGTTAAGTGTGCTTGAGTTGGAGAAGCTTAAGGATGGGTGACCCCTAGGAAGTTCATGTAAGTCCATCCGGGTAAATTGTTCTGGTCTTTCCTATCGCTCGATGCGGGATGTTACAGTATATGTGGATGACATTATAATGGCCATCAAGGTTGTTAAAATCAAGATTTTAAATGGGATCGAATGAGGGTCCATAAAATCGAATTGTAAACTTGGATCGTAAAATCGTAAGATTTTAGAGATAATTAAAAATACCCTTTAATTTATGTAAATATAAGTTTATAATGACATGATTTTATAAAAAAATAATAATATTGCTTTATAACATGACTATTTCAACCTTATTCCTTATTATGAATGAAATACATGTTATCTATTTCAAAATAACTTTATCTATCAATTTCAAAAATACTAAATAATATGAAATTTCTAAATATTAAGTCCATTTATCATCATTCATCCATCCATAATGAAAATTTTAATAAGTCGTATGAGTCATAACCTAATATAAATATATAAATAAAAACAACACATATTAGTAAACTTCTACATTACAAGCAATAATTATAATAAAAGCTCTAACAAACATTCAATTCTTTAAGAAAACTAACAATTATTCACTTTCAAATTTCACTTTAAAGTTAAGGAAACCAACAATAATCAAATTAAAAAAGGAAGACGAAGAAGAAACAAATGAAGTTGTGTGGACAGGGATCATCGAATCAGACCAAGAAATTACAGAAGAAGAAACATACGAAGTTGTATACCCCTTTATCAACAGTGGCACCGAGAAATTGGTGTTGTAAATCGATTCATGTTGCACAAAAATGACGACACTGAGCAGGTGAGCTTAGAAACATCAATTCGTGTTTGTGAATTGACGACAGCTCAGCTGATAGTTTGTATTTGTGAATCGACAACAGCACCAAGCAATTAAAGTTGTGAATCGATAGCAACACTGAGAATTGAGCAACCATACAACAAGAGGAACGACAGAAGGCTATGACGAAGGTGCTTGAGAAAGATAAGGGTTTGTAGAGGCAGATGGCATCCCATAAATTAGAATTAATACTATGCTGGTTAAAGATGGATTTTTTTTTTTTTTGTCTCTAACCTTTTTGTGCATGAAAATTGAAATCGATAAAATCATTGTCTAACACAGGATTCTACTGATTTTATCGAGTTAAATTGAGATTTACTTCGATTCTACTACTATTTATATTTTATATTGACATTGAGTCGTTTAGAGGTTTCTGACACGTAAAATTGTAAGAGTTGAATCAAGATTTTGACAACCATGACAACTAGGAATGATTAGCAGGAAAGGTAAAATCGAGGACAATGCTTGAGGAAGGAATTTGAAATTAAGGAGCTTGGACACCTTAAGTACTTCCTAGGAATTGAGACAGCACAGTCCAAGACAGGGATTTTCATATATTAGCAAAAGTACATCACTAATCTCCTAAGGGATATGCAAAAGTTGGCATGCAAGCCAGCCAACTCGTCTATAGATTCGAATCACAAACTTAGGGAAGTTGAAGGTGACATGGCCACAAGTAGAGAAAATGTATTAGAAATTAGTTGGTTGGCTGATCTACCTATCTCACACTCCCAAATATTGCTTATGCGGTGAGTGTTGTGAGCTAAGTCACTCATAACCTGAAGGAAATACATCTGTAAGTAGTATATATATAGGATATTGCACCGCCTAAAAGGGACTCAAAGGAAAGGAATCTTATTCAAGAAGCATGAATAGATTTCACCTGAAGTCTATACTAATGTTGACTATGCAAGTTCAATGATATACAAGAGATCTACCTTTGGGTATTGCACTTTTCTTGGAGAAAACTTAGTAACCTGGGGGAGCAAGAAGCAAAATGTGGTGGTAAGATCAAGTGTTAAATCTAATTTCCAAGCTAAGGCATAGGGGGCATGTGAATTACTATGGCTAAAAATCATCTTGGAAGATTTGAAGATTAAGTAGGACGGCCCTATGAAGCTTTACTATGACAAACAGACATAATCCCTACAACATGATCGAACAAAACACATTGAAATTGACAAACACTTCATCAAGGAAAAACTAGACAGTGGTCTCATTTGTACTCCTTGTGTGCCTTCAAAGTCCCAACTAGCAGATGTGTTCACAAAGGGAATTGGAATGCTCAATTTCAAACATTAATTTCCAAGCTGAGAATAGACAATGTCTATTCACTAGCTTGAGAGGAAGTGTAAAAAAATAGGATATGTTGAAGTAAGTTAAAGAATGGATGACTTACTCGAGTAATGAGAAAGCTACACGAGTTAGAACAGACAGATTACTCGAGTAATGAGGAAGCTTACTTGAGTAAGAATGGACAAATTACTCGAGTAATGAGAAAGCTTACTTGAGTAAGAATGGACAAATTACTCAAGTAATGAGAAAACTTACTCAAGTAAATGGGAAGACTTACTCAAGTAATTTGGGAATGTTGTAAATAACCAAGATTATGGATATTATTCTAGCTTCCTAATGTATATAGATTCAATGTACAAATTGGGGATTTTTATTCTGTACTCCACTTATGGAAGTTATCAATTCTCTTAGCCCCCTTATTTGGGGGATTCTCTCTATTATAGGAATTCCCTAATTGAAGTGTTTCCTTTTCTAAATTTGTCTATTCCTTATATATATTGTATTGTATACGATGAATGAAACAAATTATTATTTTCCTCTCAAATTTTTCAAAATAAGGATTAGAAATAAGCTATGGAGGAGGAGATCCAAGGACTGAATGAAAATGAGACCTATGAGATAGTGTTTAAACCCATAGGTGTGCAACCCATATCCTGCAAATGGGTATACAAAGTGAAGAAACAACTAGATGGGTTGGTTGAAAGATACAAAGCTTGACTTGTTGCCCGTGGATTGTCTCAACAATATGGGTTAGACTACAATGTGACATTTAGTCTAGTGGTAAAAATCATCATCGTATGTGTTTTAATAGCACTTGCATCCAACAAGTCTTGGATGTAATACCCCGAGAGCCCAGAGAAGTTAGTATATATCGAGGATAGTGAAAGAAAGGAAACAACACCAGCTGGATACCTTTTGGGCTGAATGTAGGTAAGGAACTCCGGGGTTAAGCGTGCTTGAGCTGGGAGCAGTTCAAGGATGGGTGACCCCTTGGGAAGTTCGTGTAGGCCCATCAAGGTAAGTTGTTCCAGTCCTTCCTATCGCTCGATATGGGATATTACAGGTGCTATCAGAGCCGACCCCCGAGCCTCTGAGCACGTTGGTGGGGCAAACCTCAGCAAGGAGGCTAAGTCTCGAGGGGGGTGTGTGTAGGTCCCTATGGGGGGTGCGTGTAGTCACCTTAGGCGAATCCCACATCGGCCATGCAAGGGGGGAGATCTGGGACCGGTTGTAAGGTTACATGACAAGGATGTCATGTGCTTAAGGGGGGAGAATGCAATACCCCGAGAGCCCAGAGAAGTTAGTATATATCGAGGATAGTGTAAGAAATGAAACAACACCAGCTGGATACCTTTTGGGATGAATGTAGGCAAGGAACTCCAAGGTTAAGCGTGCTTGAGTTGGGAGCAGTTCAAGGATGGGTGACCCCCTTGGAAGTTCGTGTAGGCCCATCAGGGTAAGTTGTTCTGGTCCTTCCTATCGCTCGATACGGGATGTTACATTGGAAGCTTTATCAAATGGATGTTAAAATTGCATTTTTGCATGGAGAGATGGATAGAGAAATACACATGGAACAACCACAAGGATTTGAAAACAAAATCTTCCCAAACTATGTGTGCAAATTAAAGAAGGCACTTTACGATTGAGACAAGCACCAAGAGCTTTGTATGGAAAGATTGTTGAGTTTCTAATTCAAAACGGTTACGAAATGACTCAAGCTAGCTCTAGTTTATTTGTGAGAGCTTAGGGTGGACGACTAGCCCTAGTATATGAAGATGATTTAATCATTAGAGATGATCTTGAAGGGGTCAATCAAACTAGAGAAAACTTGATACGATTTCAAATGAAAGAGCTTGGAGAACTAAAGCATTTTCTTAGTTAGGAGACTAATTGCACTATAGAAGGGTTGTCTTTGTGCTACCAAAAATATGTTAAAGATCTTTTAGAAAGGCTTGGGATGTTAGGGTGCAAGCCGATCTCAACACTAATGGAGGTAAATGCCAAAGCTCTACTCAAGTAAAGGCCAAGATTTAAGGGATGCAACTATGTATAGGCAATTAGTGGGAAATCTTATCTATCTCACCTAATGCGACTTAACATTTTGTAGTAGTAAGCAAATTCATGCGAAAGCCCAAAAAACCACATTTAGAAGTTGTATGACGAATTTTAGGATACATTAAAGGAACTATTGATCGTGAAATCTTCTATAAGGTAGGAGGCTCATATGAGTTGATTGGATTTTGTGATGCAAACTATGGTGGTGATCTCGACACTCGATGATCAACCATAGAGTATATGTTTAGCTTTGAATCGAGAGCAATTTCTTGGTGCAGTAAAATACAACCAAAAGTCTCACTCTCGAGTACCAAAGTAGAGTATAGAGTAATAATAATGGCTGCACAAGAATGCATATGGCTAGTACTATTACTAGAAAATTAACACCAATCAATTGATTGCTCAGTCTCAGTAGATTGTGATAATCTATTGGTTGTTTGCTTGGCAAAAATCCAATGTTCCATTCATGAACTAAGCACATTAAGGTGCATTATCATTACTTGAGAGAAAAAGTTCTACATAATGAGATTGAGTTGAAGCCAATAGAGACAGATGAACCACCTGCAAATATATTGACGAAAGATTTGAGCCTTAAAAAATTTTCAAAGCATCAAGAACAACTTATGGTTGTTGTGCATTAGTGTTGAGGGGTAGTGTTAAAGCCCAACACTAATGTCCATATTTTGTAAGCTCGTCAACCCAAGCCCAAGCCTAAGCCCATGATCACTAATAAAATATTCCCAAATAAGCCCACATAAGTCTCTTCCAAAAGGACTTGTTTTAGAATGTCAAACATTTTTCAAGGCCAAATTCTGACCACAAGTTACAACCCAACTCCCAAGCATCTTCAATTGTGGACTTTTATTTTTGTTGTTGAGAGAGTACTCATAATGCATGGCTCCAGAGGTGTTAAATTAGTATTATGAAAGAAGATAGATGTATGGAATGATAGTGTGTTTGAGAGAGTACCAGTAATCAACAAGTGCATGATTCTCTTGTACTAAGTACTATAATAAACTAAAGTGTGTTTGGGGTATTTCTCCCTCTTCCAATGTGTGTTTAGTTTTCAACATTCCAAAAAGGATCATTTTTAATTGGATATTAAGAATAACTAAAGGGTGTGGAGGGCAAAGTCACTGTAAAATGAGCTTTGATAAGATAATCTTGTGTCCCTTAATTATTTTATCTTCTCTAAAGAAGAAAAATGATGAAAAACAGAACAATAAGACTATAAATGGTTTTAATGCCATCTAAATGCTACAATATTGATCATATAAGAGCCCCTATTAATTTACAAAGAATAGTAATATACATTTATCCTAGGACTAGGAGATATATGGTAATGCAAATTATCCCAGTAGGACTGGAGCAAACATATATATTTTCTTACCTCTTGACACCAAACTTACTGATTGTTTCTTTAATTACATTCTTTCTTTTGTTTAATTGTAAGACAACTTCATTACTAAATTTTCTACTTCATATATGTTTTCTAATTTCCATATTAGTGGTAACGTAGCTGTAACTCACTATTTTAATAATTGAACACATATATTTATTATTTACTCAATAATAACTTAGTTTATGTCGTGTAAACTCATAATTTACTTAGGCAAAATGAAATCTAAGCCAAAAACCCATTGTAATAATAATAAAATTAAATTCCATAACGATGACATTTTGAAGTACAATTTGCTATAAATATAAATGTTTAAAATATTAATTTAAATTTCTTTTATTAATGATAATTCACAAATTATAATTGCTAAAGTGTTTTACAACCATACTTCAATAATTTGAGAAAAAAATAAAAAAAAAATGTGTTAGTGATAATGCCTTCCACATCAATCTAATCCAATATATATATATATATATATATATATATTTCTTATTTTTTAATTCATTTGTGGTGAAAAAAATTAAAATCAATTATTATTCACCTTAAAAAGTTATTTGTAGCACTAATTAATAAGTGATTATTAAAAAATTATGCATTAAATATTCTGAAGAAAAGTCAAAGTTATATGGTTGAATGTCCTTAATGCTGATTTAGACGGCCGTTCAATGGATGATTTCGAAAAAAATCTAGAAAAGTTGGTTAAAGAGACAAAAAATTAAAGGAGAAATGCAATTATTTGCGCATGGCTAAGCGGAATTACGCCCCATCAATTCAGGGGCGACAAATTCAATCTCCGTGGGGGTGGCTGCGGCCTGTCTTTATCAATCTCTTAAAGTCAAAGTTGAGCCCTGCTGATGAAATTGAAATTGAACCCAATTCCAACTCCCAATTCAACATTTCAATATCTTCACAAGGATTAATATCTTGAATAATCTTCATTTTTTTGTTATTTTTCAGTTTAATCTAATTTTAAAATTGTTATAATTTATGTTTAATATTTTAAAATTAATATCAATTATATTATAATTTGTCTGAACGTGTATCTCCAATAACGTGACAAGATGAGATAAAATCACAACTAAATAATTTGATTTAGGACTTTAACAAGAGTGAATTGGAGGAAAAGGAGGGATGATTGCATCGACGCACAACGATAGAAGTGAAGCGATGCACAACGATGGAAACATTCTGGCTTTTCTCTCAAGTAACCTAGCTTCTCTTTCTCGGTCCCTAATGTGTGGATTAAAACATATTGTACAGATACTTGTCATGTCTTGCTTAAGCTATTTTGTGCTGCATGTCATTGACCTACTGTGCATTTGTCTCTTTTGTTCTATTATTAACACATAATCCTCCTTTGATACAGCATAAAGACTATTGATAGCGTGCTCGCGCGAGGTGAAAACTTGGATGGTTTAGTTGAGAAGAGTTCAGATCTTAGCGTAGCTCCATGGGCAGTTTGCATAACTTGTATGTATTTCATATTCCATTGTGAATTAGTGAACAGAACTATTTATATTGTGTCTATTTGCAGTATCATAATCTTTGTTCACATAAATATTTGTAAGAGGTTTACCAATATATGCTTTGGGTACATTTTTCCCAATTCTAGGTAAGTGGTCAAGGCATGCATTGATAAACCTAGCTTTCATGGTGAGATGTTAGTCTTGGCTATTAGGTATAGAGTTGTGGAATAAAACAACAACACTAGAGTGGTGTTTCCAACATTTCTATTTGCCTTTTGAAATTTGTATGCATTAAATGTGTGTAGATTGTTGTCAAATGGGAAATTGGTATGCCTTTGAATGTATGTAGATTGTTGTCCACTACGAAATTGGTATTCCTTTGAACATGTGTGGATTTCCATGCATGCATTTGAGTGGTAGAGAACTTTTAGAAGTCCATTTCTATACAAGAAGGCATTTTCAACCCTAAGTTATTATTTTTAGAATTTTCACTTTCTTCTGCTTTCTTTTTGGCATCATAGAACTCATGTATAGTTTCCATAAGTATGATTAGGTCATCTACTTTATTTTTATTATTTTTTAATTTTATTATATATATACACACATAAACAAACCTACTCACTTGACAAGTAAAACACTATTGCTAGTGTCTACTAATCAGATAGTTGGTGAAATGATGATAGATTGCCAGTGTCTACAGTTGGAAGCACGTTAGCTACAACCATTCAGTTCTCTAACCCTTTTTTTTTTCTACCATTGAATTTGTTCTCAATTAAGATGGTTTCCAATTTGAAAATGGGCGAAACTTTAATAAACTCCTCTACCTTGCATCAAAGAATCATGTGTGAGCCTGGTGTATCTGTTTGGCGCTACACATCATGAAATAAGGATAATCTTTGAAGGAAATTCTTAAAGTGTCAATTCTATAAGGTAATTTGTTTTCTTATAGATGACAAATCATTTAATGTGAATGGAATTGATCCTTGGATAGTTTGGTGGACAAAATGATGATTGCAGATGGTTTAATTGAATTGATGATTACGCATGGCTCGTAAGAAAGCATTATGTGGAGTTTTGTTGGATAAGTTGAATGGAATGAAACATAACATGGTAAAAATAGTTGAAAATGAGGGAATACTACAAGAACGAGAGGAGATTATTGAAGAAAAATCCTTAAGGAGAAAAGATAAGCTATTGAAACTTTGAGAAAGACCATAGGTGTATTATAGAAGAAAATTTTCAATTGAAAATGAAACTCCAAGAGTATAAGACAAAAGAACTTAAATTTGTTAAGGGTTTGATAGTGTTAGTGTTGGGTTGTTTTCTGCATGATAAAAAATGAAGGAAGTAGGTCAAGGTATTTGGCTTTAGTGTAATCAGTGTATAAACAATTATAAGGCGTGAAGTATGGTGGGAAAGTGTTAGGGTTGGGTTGCTTCTTTGTTAATGCATTTCCTTTCAACGTACATTTGTTAACTTAGTAATTAGTAAAGTTGTTGTTTGTTAAGTAAGTGTCTTGATACTTAGCCCTTGCTAAAACTTGAACACAATTTCCATTTTAGACAACATGAGTCCATGCTTAGCCAATACAGAGACAATCATTAAAATATAAACCTATCAAGTAATGTAACACCCTACTTTCTCGGACGTGTTATTACTTAAGACAATTCTGGGATAATAAATTTTTTCTTTCAAACTTAAAGTTAAATCATATCATTTCTCATATCTATCTCAAAATTTTCAATCATTTTTCTTGAAAGAGAATCATTATACACATCAAATGCAGAAGAAAAGATCGAACCTAGCATCTTACTTTAACATTAAATAAGTTCTTACATCATCGTTCCTCAACATAACTTAATACAAAGCATAAGTTCTCCACTAACATTAATCCTGAATAGGGTTTTACATAATCATTAACTAAATGGTTAAATATCATCATTTCTCAAAACGTTTAAATTTCAAAGTAGCAGAACTTAAATACATGGACTACATTACATACATTTTGTTTATCATGCACTTTACTAAGTGTCATTTCATGCCTCATTCATCCTCGTATCTGCTACAATCTCTATCTGAAACGTTTGAATATTCCAAAAGTAAAGCCCTAGTTAGATGATGAATTGTCTAAGTAAAGGAACAATAAACATATTTCGTGCATGAATGCAAAATGAAAATTTTCATTTTTAAATCATTTTAGTTTGAGTCGAATGCACCCAACTACTACTCCCCATTTTTATAGCTTCCTTACCAGTCCGAGGTGTATGGGTGCACCCTTGGTAGAGCAGCAGTGCCAGTCCATAATCTCAAATCCTTATGCGATAGATTAATAATAATATCGCGTACATATGCACAATTCATCATAACATGTAGATGCAATCTACATAACATATTCACATCAAGACATGACAACATGATAAAATCATTTACTTAAAATCAAGTTTTTGGGTTGAACCACTTACAAATCAAGCATTTTTCATAAAACTAAATTCAGTTGAGAAGTACCACTTAGCTTCTCAAGTTTATTGGGCTACCTCGACATTCGCGCATTACCTCAAAATTCGTGCATCATCTTGATTTGCGTGTCAACCTCAAAATTTGCACAAGTCACTTCAACTTTAAGGCTCAAAGCATTCTAATCACCATATTTATTTAAATAAGTATTAAAACCTATTTTTCATAATTTCTTACATTTTATTTATTTTTTTCTCTATTTTTCCTCAATAAATCCAAACTTAATATTTCTCAAATATTTCACTATGACAATTCATAAAATAATATTTCTAAATTTCTAAAATTTTTTAGGAAATTTTACTTACTTTAACTTAAACTCTCAAGCTTCCTCAATATGCGTGTCATATCCTCGAAACGTGTGCCCAAACTATTTTCTCGCCCAAAATCTCTGGAATATTAAAAAATATCCACTTCCTATTTTTCGAGATTTTTTCAAGAATTTTCTCCATTTTTTCTATTTTTCTTTTTCTTTTTTTCTTCTCCTATTCATCTTCTTCCTCCCTATTTCCTTTGCAATGCGAACCAGCTCTAGCTGCTTCACGCCGCTGCTGCTGCAGCCGTTAGCCACCATCGCCGCCTCCAGCCGGCCACCACGGCCTCTTCCGACCACAGCCTACGTCCTTGTCGGCCTCCGTCGCAACTGTTGTCGCGCTTTCCCGCTAACTGCTGCTTGTTGCTTGCGGCCATGGCCGCAACCCACCTCCTTTCCAACTCTCTCTCTCTCTCTCTCTCTCTCAATCTTCACGAGCTTTCTCTACTATCGGCCATGCTTAGCCAAGCTCTTGGCCAAAGCTTGCTGCCATTTTTCTCGGCCAAGCTCTCCTCAAACTCTTCCTTCTCTTCCCTCACCATTGCTTGCTCCCTTCCCTTTATATAGCCGAAACCACCACCTCAGGCCTGCCTTGCCCATCCCTCTTGGCATGAAACCCACTCCAAATACAACCATAATGATTTGTTGGGCATAGCTATGAAGATGTAGAGGCATGATTGCCATCCCACGCACACACGACACGTACACATATATATATATATATAAATTATATATAATAAGAAAATTATACATTTAAATTTAATTTTTCATCTCTATTTCACTTGGCCAATTCCCTAATTGCAATTACATCCTCAAACACCAAATTAATTAGCGTTACGATACTGAAAACGCAAAATTAATAATCTGAGATTACTCGATAATGACGATTCCATCCCAGTATCCTCACTGAGCTATCGTTTCATCCCGAAACTACTAAAGGGTTGCTCATTACAAAAAATTAAAGCCCCTCAAGCTTCTGTTGACTTTCCAGAAGTCTCTTACAATAATTAGATTTTATAGCCTAAATCGCAGTTCCATTTTAGCTGTATCAAAAATCGTTCTCGATTTGATTTCTTTTATTACCATAAATTTTATCTCGGAATGCTCATCGAGACCATATCATTGTCCTTAGAAAGTTTCACTTCGAGGCATTCCCTATAGTCGATTCGGTACTTATAACTGCTATCAAGCCAATTTTTTGGTATTCTAAACTTGCTTAAATTACGTGGCAACTTCACAAAAATATAGGTTCTTACATATAAGGTCACAATCATAATAGGCATTCAATGTTTTCATCTTTAATCAACATAAAACATATTAAAAGTGCACTATAACACAAAAATAGAAGCACTCATATCCTCAAAACACCAACAATCACAAAACATTAACAAAAAAGCCTACTTAAATTTACAATCACAAAAATGGAAGCACTCATATCCTCAAAACACCAACAATCACAAAACACCAACAAAAAGGCTTGTTTAGATTTTCAATCACAAAAACATAAGCATTCATATCCTTAAAACACCAACAAAAAGCCTATTTCTAAACCAGTCTGTAAAAATGTTTGAAACACCAACAAAAAGTCTCAAAATAACAATAACTTCATCAAACAATAATAACTTCATGAATCCTCTTATCAGAATTATGAGAAATATACCCGAAAGATAGCATATATTGGTAAACCTCTTGTCAACTAGGTTGCACGAAAATGGAAATAGGAAACATTTTTTATACAAAACAAAAATGGAAAAATGACATTTTCCCAAAAAAATAGGAAACGAAAATGCAGGTAAAAGTGTAAATAAAAAAAAATTCTGTGCTACTACATAATAATCTCTTCACAGATCTTCTATGCTAGCAAAAGTTTCGGGAGGCGAGTCATTATAGTTTGGTATCAGAGCAAGATTGGGATGTGTCAACCCTATACACCTAGGGAGTCAAGTAGAGCTAGGATGACTCGAAGTTATGTACGAGTCGCGAGTCTGGTGTTGAATTCTAAATGCTTTTGGAATGTGTAGGGAATATGAATACCCGAAATGGGCGAGGACGTGGACAACCGCCTACGCGAAGTCGTGAACGGAGTACCCCTTTACCTGAGGAACCAAGAGATGCTAGTGGTGATCGTTAGCAAAAGGCCCCAGACAGGCACCACACTTGGGCGAGCATCATGTGGGCAGTTGATGTTTTAGTTGTCGCTCAGTTGAGGCAAGAACAGCGTGACAACGATGATGGCAACCACAGTCAAACATCACATTCTAGAGCATAGGGTATTAAGGGTAATGCCAGTGGTGCGCTCCTGAAGAATTTCATGGTGTTACATCCACCCGAGTTTAGTGGTGGAGCAGATGCTGTAGAGGCAGAGAATTGGTTGCTGGCGGTAGAGATGCTTGTGCGGTCGATGGGATGTATTGAAGGTCAAGAGGTTCAATTGGGGACCTTCCTTCTAAGAGGTGATGCCGAGCTCTAGTAGGAGACTACCAACCAACAGTTTGCTGATAGGAAACTGTTATGGGTAGAGTTCCAAGGGGTATTCCGTGAGACCTACATTCTTGAGTGGGTCCGTGAGCAAAAAATTTATGAGTTCATTGAGCTATAATAAGAGAACATGATTGTTATCTAGTATGAGAGCGAGTTCTTTTCATTGGCCCGATATGCACCAAAATTAGTGACCTCGAAGTCCAGGAAGGTTAGCAAGTTTGAGAAGGGTCTATGAGCGAAGATCCGTCATGCCATGGCTGGAGTTAGAGTTGTGGATTACCTTACCGTGGTGTAATAGGCCCATACCATTGAGCGGGATCAGTGGGAAGCTAGAATGTCGCAAACTATTGTGGCAAGCGTTGGGAATAGCGATAAAAAGAGAAGATGGGATGTGAATTCTAGCGAGAGCTCGAGAAGAAGACATGTGGAAGAAGACACTGGGGGCAATGTCGCATAATATGCAGGGAAGTATGTTTTCATTGTGGTCAGTCATGACATGTGCGAAAAGACTGTCCACGTAGATCTAGCATAACACCTGGCCAAGAGATCATTTTTTACCGCTGTGGTTAGAAAGAGCATCGAGCGAATATGTGTCCGTAGCCAATCCAGAATAGAAGAGAGGGGAGGACAAGTGGACCGGGACCGGCACAGAGGCCAGTAATGCCCAGGATACAAGGGCCAACCCCACCATTATTGTTGCCCTCAACACAACATCCTACTACTACTAATAGGCCCCAGGTTTCGAGGCGAGTGTTCGTGTTAACGGAAGCTTAGACAGAACAGGAGACTGGCATCATGCAAGGTAACCTTTCATGACCATATCTTGGTGTGTTATTTGGCATGGGGCTCCCCATGTATCGTTAATGTATTGCATGTCGAATATTATGTTCTTAAATTTCAAGAATGAAATTCCGTTAAGGGGGGAGACCGTAACATCCTGGAATTTTGGGAAATAAATTCCAATATTTGAGATGATTATTGAATAGCTTGAGGGGATTCTTAGTAACCCGTCGAGGTGATTTTAGGGCTGGTGAATTTTTTCTAGAAAATGATGACATGGCATGTCAATTTGTAATTTTTTGAATTGGAATGTCAAGTAGTGCATTGGGCAATCAAGATGATTAATTATTTTATTTGTGGGTATTTATGGAATTACAAATATGTTGAATTTTATTTATGAATTTATTATATTTATGGGAAGGGGTGTAATTATAGATTATGGAAAACTGTGGTGTGTAAGTCGTATTATTAAAGTAGGGCACGAGTGATAGTTTCTGAAAATTTTAGGGCTTAAGTGTAATTTTTGAAAAAGGCTATGGAGTCTCTTTAAATTTAATGGTGGGCATATATAAGTTGAAGGAGCATGCAGATCAGGTGGCACGCTCGTGAGGAGGCTAGGGCGAGGTTGAGGGTTCGAGGCCAAGGCATGCGCACGCAAGGGGAGCAAATGCTGGATTTTTTCCAGCATAAGGTCGCCCAAAATGGCATCGTTTTGGTGAGGCGGTGGCAGCCTTACGAGGCCACTGTTGGCCCCACATAGTGTGTACTGGGCCATTCCTTTGCCTTGGCCGAGCAGCTTCAATTTTGCTCTTTTTAAGGCCAAATTTGGCCATTTCAGAAGCAAATGAGGAAGGAAATAGAAGGAATGAATATTATGGAAGAAGCAGAGGCGTCAGCAGCCGCGTGAGAGGGGACAATTTGGAGGAAAAATCCATGAATTTGGAGTTTAAGATAGTTAGGTAAGTGGAAAAAACTACTAGAAATTCTGTACGGTTAAATTATATATTTTACACGATTGGATTTAATTATTTTGAGTTGTAGTCTCATTATTTTCTATAAAAAATATTACTTTACAGTGGTAGTGCGAGAAAGATTGGAATCTTTTACCTAAAGGCAAGTTCTAAACCCTCTTTGCATGCTCTTTAATCATTATACAAGTCCCCATCGTTTTGTGTATTCTATTCCCTCACTTATCCTGATTCGGTTCCAAGTATTAAATTTGTGAGTACGCATGGTACCTATTTTATAACTCGTGAGTTATTGGTGAGTTTGGTGGCAATGGCTTTAAGCTAAATAGAAGACTCCTTGCGATATTTATTTCTAACCATCATAAGGCTTTGTATCACCCTATTTCCTTTGGAATGATGCCGAACTAATATTAAGGTTAGGTTCTTAGAGGATTGGGGAAGGTTTAGTCATGATAATGGACCTCTCAAGGGCGAGCTAACGTGACCTATGTTAGGAATGGTCGGACGATGAGGTAACAGGTTGATCGTTTGGTGACGTGGGAGTGAACTGTCGATCGAGCTGAGGTAGGCCATTGAATGGTTGCTCTTGGTTGTGGATTGTCAACCGGTGTTCAGCCATTACCGACTGGCTCTGTCATTCTCTGTCATATTGCATGGTATTGTTATGTATGGGACTAGGTTTGCATCATTGGGGCGGAGAAGGAGGGAACACAGCTATGTGTGCCTGGACACGAGCATTTTAGGTGAACTAAGTTGCATGAGCATTGCATTGAGTGTGTATTACTATGTGGGCAAAGCATAGCCTGATGCCTGGTTTATGAGGGCATTGTATCATGTTTATGCTTACAATGTCATGCATTTTTATGTGTTGCATTGCATGGTTCTGTTGCATGTGGTGACTCTAATTTTCTAATGTACATCTTTCAAATGAAAGTGCTGATCCGAGGCTATTATCTTTCGAACAGGAGTACTGATCTGAGGCTATTATCATGGACGGGAGAATCGTACTGTTTTAGGCTGGAAGACTGACCTGAGGTTAGCATTACACCCGAAAGTATCATTCCATTTCAAGCAAGAGTACCGACTTGAGGTTAACTTTGGCTCAAATTCTAGACTAGCTCAAGAAAGGCCTAAGGGAGGACTTAATCTGTTATGAGGTTTTGGGCGCAAGATTTTGGGAGCAGCGACTCAAGGTTTCATGCTTGCTAGATCATGGCAGTGGTAGGTTTGTTAGGGACTTAGGTGCCAATGTCTTTTGTGTGGGCCCCAATGACCATTAAATGCATATTTAATTATGAGGTTCATTCATGACTTGTGTTTGATGGTCTTCGTATGTTGTTGTTTGTTATGCACCTAGCGTAAGGTAGTTTGGGTCATATCTTCAACTATACTAGCATTGTTTCTTGTTATACTACTTGATTCTTGTAACTCACCCTTGTTTTATCATCATTCCAGGCAAGGGAAAGGCCAAGGTCGCGAGTAAGGGTGGCAGCGCATAAGCTGATCAAGTAGTACAGTGTATAGAGCAGTCCCAACCGTTCAAGTTCTGTGGTGTCTAGAGTCTTTGGGAATGCTAGGGTTTGTTTTTCCTTTCTTTTGAGTTGTACCGACATGGACTTTGTATGTATATAAACCATGTAACCACGGTGGTAGTGGTTGGTCTTGTATGTATGCATGTGTTTTGCAATTTTGCTTTCGCTCTGCTAGGCTTCATTTATGCTTGTGGTATGGATGTTTTATCTAAGCATGTTTTTGTGCCACTACACAACGACCTTCTCATGGATCTTCTATGCTAGCAAGAGTTCTAGGAGGCGGGTCGTTACAAATTGTGCTCAAGTTTGCATGTCAAAAGGTCTAACAATAGGTAAATCAATGGTTTTTCTCTTCTTTAATTATTCCAAAACTCTTGGTTCATGTAAAGACATAGAAAGTCCCAAATAAGCACTACTAGTTGGTAAAGACACTTAGGTTGTAAATTTAATAGTTTGTCTGTAACTTCTCCTTCAGTTATTTTCATTTCAGCCATAATTTCAAGACTCACTTTTTTATAACAAGCAATCCTTTTCCTATTGATATTTAATAAATGAGCCTTAACTCTTGTATATGTCCCAAATTTTTGTAAACCACAAAAGTTACATGTCCATTTCCAACTACCCCGCTCATTCCCCCATTTTCTTAATTATAGTCACATATTTCCAAAAGGGGTTGTTTTCTTCATCTTTATTTTTTGATGCAATACTATTGCTAGATCTTGAAGTTGAAGTTGAATGAGCCATATGACCTACATGGGGGGTAGGGAGGAATAATAGGGACAACCTCAAATCAACAACCGTAAGCAAGAAATTTTTCTAATATGAAAAACCATCACTATGAAAAATTAATACAAGTAACAATGAAAGCAATATCACAATGAAAGTAAAAGCATTAACTTACGGAAAAGAATCACCCAATCAGAATAAACAATCCACAGTGTGGACTTGCAACATTGAGCATGAAAACGATCAATCGGCCAACCAAATATGTGAAAGTGTGAATCGACAGCGGCACCGAGCACTAAGCAATTAACGACGAGTAGGAAGTGAGTAATCACACAGAGCAACCTAGCAAGTGAGCATTAAGCAACTGAATCAATGACAACATGAGCATCAAACACCAAGCAATCAACTACGAAAGGGAAGTGAGCAATCGCACTGAGCACTGAGTAACTAAATCGATTGCGACACGGCACTGAGCAATCGATGGTGAAAGGGAATCGAAAGAGCACCAAGCACTAAGTAACTAGTCTGTAGGGGAATGATGTCAACGACAAAAGGAAGGTCGAAGATAAGAGGAAGGATTCATTTGAGCACTAATTGAGACTTCAAAGAAATTAGATTTAGGGTTAGGACGCAAGGAATTAGGTAAGAGTGAGGAGAAGATTATATATTTGCTAGTTAGAGATGAAAGAAATTATGTCTCTAATCAGAATTTGAAGCTGGAAATGTGTTTCCAATTAGAAACGTGTTTTTGATAGTTTAACTTTACTACAAAATGTCCCTAAAATGTTTTTGGTTGTTTTCAACGTTTTTGAAATGGGAAACACCTCGAAAATGCAAAAACGGTGTCTCCAAGCAATTTCTGTGCATCAGAGCTTGTTAGTGAATATTTATGTGAACAAAGATTATAACATTGCAAATAGAAGTAGTATTTTTGTTCACTAATTCACAATGGAATATGAAATACACACGAGTTATGTAAATTACCTATGAAGTTAAGTTAAGATTTGAACTCTTCTCAACTAAATTATCCAACTTTTCACCTCGCGTGAGCCCACTATCGATAGTCTTTATGTTGTATCAAAGGAAGATCTTGTGTTAATAATAGAACAAATAAGACAAATACATGGTAGGTTAATAACATGCAACACAAAATAACTGAAGCAAGAAAATGGCAAGTATTTGTACAATATGTTCTAATCCTCACATCTAGTCACTTCACTCAGTTACTAACTCGAGCACATCCCAATAGGATGTGCCCAAAATTATGCCACAAGTATGGACATCACAAGAATTTCTTCCCCTGTGAAAAATAGAGATTAGGCCATATGTTATACCACTGCTATTAAAATATGTAGTATTACATCCCTACCTATGGTGTGAAAGGGGTCAAGAAATCACATCAACCACACAAATAAAGCCACCACAATATATGGTCGGTTTAACATATATGCATGACAACTGAGAGAAAGAAGTCAAGTTACCTAAGAAAGAAGTCTGTGTGCTTTCATTGTTGTGTAGTAGTAACCATGCGTTAGTGCAACTGTCCCTCATTTTCCTCCAAATGACAGAGGCAAGAAGTATTAAAATGACATCGTTTCATTGATGTGTCAACAATTTGACACATCATCAAGCTGCCTCATCTCACCACGTCCACAAGGGCACAGGCCTAGGCAATTAGGATATAATTGAAATCAATCTTAAAGTATTAGGTATAAATTGAAGCAATTCTCAAAACGAGATTAAAATGAAAAATGGTAAAAAAAAAAATAGGATAAAACGGGCTATAACTCTTTTCATAATTATTATAGATGAATAGTTAAAATTTGGGTTAATCACTTGATTTATCTTGAACTCTTCGTCAATTTTCAATTTAATCCTATTTTGAGAATTGCTTCAATTTATGCCTAATACTTTAAGATTGGTTGCAATTGTATCCTAATTTACTCTGGTGTGTGCCTATGCTGACGTGGGGAGATGAGTTAGCATGCTGATGAGTCTTATTATTGACCCATCAAGCAAAAATATTCAATGTATGTAAGATGATGTTGTCTTAAACCCATATTCACAATTGAGGGTTTCTCTTTTTTAATAAAAGATATGCCACAGAAGCACAATGATACTATAGAAGCACGGTGATTTAGGGACAGAAGCATGGTGACGTGATGAAAGCATGACGATTTAGGGGTTCTCCTTCTCAATAGAAGTGACACGATAAAAGCACAGTGGTTTAGGGTTTCTCCTTGTCAATAGAAGAGATGCAACATAAGCATGGCGATTTAGGGTTTCTCTTTGTCAATATAAGTGATGGGATAGAAGCACAACGACGTGACGAAAGCACAGAGTAGGCATACTTGGCTTTTCTCGGGTAACACGGCAACACGATGGAAGCACACCAAGAGTAGGCACACTCGGCTTCTCTCAAGCAACTCAGCAATGCAACGGAAGCATATTGGTTTCTCTCTCAAGTAACCAAGCAACGAGACAGAAGCACGTCAACTTCAAAAGCACACCAAATTAGGTTTGGCGCTCCTGTAGTTGGAAGCACATTGGCTAAAATGATAAAATTTTCATTCAAATTTTCTCCCATTCTTAACCAAACCTTGAGCTTCCTTACATTGAAAAAGATAAGAGATTCCTCCATTAACGTGAGCTACCCTACTTGTGGTTTGTTATTTGTTAGACATTATTAGTTAAAAAGGTTGATTTAGACATTGAAAACAATGTTTGCATGTTATCTATATTTCTTTAAAAATTTAAATAATATCCAAATTTCAAAATTATGCAAATATATATATATTAAAAAAAATGTGGGAGTTTGCACCCAAGATGGAGGTGAATTGGATGTTTCAAAACTTTTTCGGTTTGAAAGAATTTTCCACAAAAATTGTTTTAAATATGTAAATCAATGTTGGAAATGCAATATGAAAGTGCTGAAATAAAAATCAATGTAAAATTGCAGCATACAATATTTATAGTGATTTGGCACAATCTGACCTACTCCACTACCTTGACTCCTCATCAACAATTTTCCAACAGTACACTACCTACTTTTGTTTTTATAGGTTAAGCTATAAGCTCAATTTTTACAAACTTAATTGAAATCTCAACTTTTACTGGTTAAATTGAAAACTTTGTTTTTATAGGTTAAACAGTAATCATTATAAGCCTTTTACAAGGATAAGATAACAACCCTTACAACAAAGTTATAGAAGAAAGTATTTGAGCACAAGCTCAGAAATAAAAACAAATAACCCTCAAAGAATTTGAATGAAAGAACGAGATAGAATTTTAATATTACAATATAGTTAGAGAGATTAAAAATAATAGGAAGTAAAAAGCACTTCACTCTCTCTTGATGTAAGATTGCTTTATAGAAGACAAGAGAATAATGGCTTTAAGCTCAAATCTTCTTTTTTCTTTTTTTTTCTTTCTCATTCTCTTTAGGAGAATTTTCTTTTAGAGTTGGTCAACATATTCTCATGCGTGCCTTTGTCATTTATAGTTGTTGGTTCTTTAATACAGTTGACATCTTTGTCTAAAAGATAAAATCTCTAAATCAATAAAGAATATTATATTTTTGCAGTTTAATGGTTAGTATTTGTTCTTGAAGTTCAAAACATTAATAAATTATGTTCAGACAACTTTTTACAATAGTCAAAGTATAGAGACTTGACAGTTTGAACCAAATTATTACTTCATTAAGGAGTATGATTACTCGATTAAAGTATAACAATACGCGAATAAAGTTTTCACTTAGTCGATTAAAAGCATAAGTACAAAAATTTGTCATTTTAGCCTTATTTCTTACTCAATTAGGGAGTATAGTTAATCAACTAATGTATCACTGAGTCGACTATCATTTTGATTACTCAATTAAAGTTTTTCAGCACAATATTCAAGTAAAACTATAATATAATCGATTAATTATTTGAGTATTAGGTGTTACTCATTATAATCATATGTTGGTCGAGTACAACAATTATTACTCAACTAAATTCTTTCCTTACTTGATTAATTAAGACTTATCTATTAATCTCATGATGTGTTACTCTGAGTAATTATCATAAGTTAATTGACTGAGATAGTGCTTACATGATTAATTAATAGATTTATTTGATTAAGTCTTTAGAATTTGATTAAGATGTTTTCATTAAAGTTTTGTGTTCAATTTTCATTATTAAAACATTAACAGTTAAACTTAATATATATATATATAGATATAGTGATAGGGAAAGAGAGAGAGAGAGGGAGAGAGGAGAGGGAGTGGCAATGGTCGTCAATAGGGTTACCACGAACAAAACCCATATTTTTATTGAGAAGGAGAAATGAAATCAATTCTTAGAAACCCATTTGGAAATCGATTTTGGGAAATTGAGGAGAAATGATTTGATTTTTGTACTGAAATTGGATTTTCTAGATTGGATGATTGAAGCTTTTGATTTGGTTCTTGTGAAACCAGCTTTCAATTTTCTCAATAGATTATTAAACCACCCCATGGTAGTTAAATGACAACAGAAGATGACGGGGCTCAAGGTGGTGGCCATGTTGTTTTCTATCAAATAATGAATGGAAGCAGTTGAGGCTAATGAATATGGATAATGGAAGATGGTGATGGTTTCGGATGAGAAACAAACATTCGCAGACAGCTATTAAAATAGAGAAAGAGATTATGAATTCTTATATAGAAAGGTACTTTGATTAACCAAGGACAAGAGGGTACCCATTAAGGCTGAAGGATACTTATAAAATAACTAGCGATTTTGCAACCCTAGGCATAGGCCACCAAGGCCTATGCCTTGAGCTAGCCCGATACTTATTATATTTTTTTAAATACTATAGAATACTATGTGCTTTTATCTAAATCTTTTTAAATGCTATAGAATACTATGTGCTTTTATCTAAACCTTCAAGAGTGCGGGGCACATATTTTTCTAAAAATTACACCATCTCTCAATGTTAATAAATTCTTGTAAATATAAAAAATGTAACAAGTAGCTGATTGTAGATGAGTATAATGACAATGCGATAATTTTGATACAAATTTTAAATAGTATTGTTGTTGAATTACAACAATGAATTTATGTATGGGAAACCGTTTAAGAATTACACAATGATGGCTATATGGAGTGATAGACTTTCTCGGAGTGGAGCGACAGCAATGAATGACTTTCCCAGTGTGGAATGGTAGCAATGGATGACCCCTCTAAGCAATGAATGACTTGTCTAGAAAGAAAATCAGTTAGGGGTGTGGGTGAGAATCCCCGCGCAGACCCTCCGATGCTTAAATCTACCTCTTTGAAATGTAGAATACTTGAATACGAGAAGTAAATGTGAGTGTGAGAGATTGCGTACAGAATGGGGGGGGTGGACCCTTTTTTTTATAATGATGGGAGGCTACTAGGTGTCAGGTGGTTTGATCTTCTCGATGAGTGATTCAAAGGTAGTTTTGACCGGGTCTCACAAGGGTAAGGGCACGTAGAGCGCAAATGTGGGCACTCGGGCTTGGGCACGAGCACAAGGGCATGCACGCATGGGCATGGGTACGCCCATGGCACCCCTGAGTAAGGGTCTTTGGGCATTGGTGTGGCAGGCGCACGTGCAATCATGTGCTCACGACATCCCTGAGTGACCCTTACTCGAGGTGTTGTTATTAACTACCCCCTGATGACCCCCACCCAAGGGGAAAAACCCAAGGTGGCCTCTCAAGTTGCCGCATCCCTTCATTTTTTTCACTTATTTTTGTTAATCCACTATGTCCATTTATTTTACTGGACTTAACAATTGCTCCCTACTCTTTCTTTCGGGTACTCCAAGAGAAAGAGTATTTTGCTTGCATCACTGCTCTATTTTTGAGAGAAATTTTTTTTCCTTTAATGGAATTTTATTCTGTAGCAATCTCCTCCATCTTCTCGTCTCTCGTAATCATCTTTTACATTTTGGCTCCTAGGTGCCACTATAAAAAAAAGGCCTTGGCGCCTCATTTAGCCATTACTCCAACATCTCTTCCGCAAAAATGGTCCCAAAGTTTCCTTGCATTCAAGATTTCTATATGGTATAAGACTTCATCCATGTGCTTGTGACACCCTCAAGTGACCTTCACCCATAAGTGTTTTCGTCAAATTCTCCCCCAAGTGACCCTCATCCATAGGTGTCTTCAAAGGCTTCACCCTCAAATCACTCTTATCCATAGGTGTGTATTCACCCCCAAGTAACCCTCACCCATAGGTGTTTTTGGTCACCTCGAGTTCACATGGTCTTCTTCTTTTTGCCTTAGCCATCTTGTTTTAAGTATTCAACATGGGTCATTGGAAAAACATTGTGCCCTTCTCCTTCTCCTACTCCCAATATCTATATATATATATATGTCATTTTTGCCTTAGCCATCTTGTTTTAAGTTTTCAACATAGGTCAGGGTCTACCTGGCTTCTTTCCGAACGGGTTTTCGTTTCCCTTTATCTATTTTTGACATGGAGTGGCTAGATTATCACTGTATCGTTCCAGCATAGCTTCATCACAATGGTTGGACTCAGTTGATTGGTCTCACCATCCTTAGCCATAGAATCAATATACCTCATTCGATCAAATTGTTTGGTTGTTTTTATAGGTTAAGGACACTTGAGCAAATCAACGTTTTTTTACCCTTCAAAAAATTGTAGGTCTAGCCCCACTTTTCTTAAAACTTCAAAACAAGGTGGACTTTGAGTCCCGATGGATCGTTATCGAGCCTTTTTCCAGTTGTAATGCACCGCTTCGTTGGTGTTGGGAAAATAAGCGGGACGTCTGGTCAGAGAAACTACCTAACGTTAGGAC
Organism: Diospyros kaki; assembly: GCA_036245055.1. Classification (NCBI taxonomy): domain Eukaryota; kingdom Viridiplantae; phylum Streptophyta; class Magnoliopsida; order Ericales; family Ebenaceae; genus Diospyros; species Diospyros kaki. The sequence goes on from BSEG01000008.1 coordinate 15,836,878, forward strand.
CGCCCAGACTATCTATCACTAAGTGATAAAAAGGTTATGTGCTCTCGGCACTGTGCTCTGCCTGACCTGCTCACCCTAAAAAATATTGCAGCTGCAAGGTGGGGCGTTCGGCTCGAGGACATGCTCAGGCCCTCCAATCTGGCTTTTGTGGAACCATTGGCTATGCTTAAGGATGCCTTTTAGGCTAAGGAGGAAGATGATGGAGGCCTAGAAAAAGAGGATGAGGATTCTTTAAGGGCCATCGGTTTTCCACCCTTTTTCATAGTCTCTCCTGAGCATTCTTCCTTTGCGGGTATACCCTCAATATTGTAAAGATTGTCTTTATTTACTAGTGTCAATGGCTAACTTTTGATTTCATCCTTGGTTTTGCAGACATGAATCTTTTCAAGAAGCAAACGCTCAAAATATGCAATGAGAGTTCACGCCTACCGAGCGAACAAGATTCTCACCCCTTCCCACCACCAACTCCCTATTCATCACGCTCACCAGCTCCCAATTCATGACAACCACTAGCTTCCAACTCATCACATCCACTAGCTCCCAATTCATCACGAAGGCACCTTCAAATGAAGCAGTCTGGAACTAGTACTTGAACAAACCCTCCTTGCCTAGAGGCAATGTGCCCATGTTAGACCTCCTTACTCTTGAAGACACCACAGAAGGTCTTTCCAACTTTTCTGGCTCCTAAAAGAGGGAAGCTTCCGGCTCTCGCCCCTTCCCCCCTCCCTTTAACAACCTTTAGCGGATTAGGGAAAAAAGTCAATTGTTTGTCCCTTAATGCAAGGACCGACAGAAGCTAAAAGCGGAGCTCCTAGATTTTCACCCAATTCTTCCTCCCATTATTGATCTCCGGCAGAATCCTATGCCCATCCCTAATAGGACTCTACTGATGGGAGATCACTTCTAGCTCTACCCCTGGGCTGATTGACACGGATTATGTAAAGGATCCTAAGTTGACGCTCGGATGATATATGTCGATGTGCTCCCTTAAGATGAAGGGAAGTTCTCTGGCAATTAGCCTCATGTGGCCAATACGCTCGAATAAAAAATAATTGAGGCAAGTTAGCCTTATTATGCTTGCATATAACGCTTGCTTGTCCAATGGGGTCCAAAGGTTGGTGATCTCTAGAGCCATTTGAAGGATATATCATTACAGGGTAGAAGCAGAGAAGGTGGAATGGAGGGAAAGCCAAGTGAGGTGGAAGTAGCGCAAACGTTCCCTCCAAGCAGATATCAGAAAAATGGGGCCTAAGGTGGATGACATGCCCTCCAAGCTAACAGATGACTCTCTTGGGGTGTAGCAATAGTGATGGATGACTCTCCCGAGGTGGAATGGTAGCAATGGATGACCCCTCTAAGCGATGGATAACTTGTTTGAAAAGAAAATCGATTAGGGGCACAAGTAAGAATCCCCGCGCAGACCCTCCAATGATTAAATTAGCCTATTTGAAATGCAAAATACTCAAATGCAAGAAGGAAATGTGAGAGTGAGAGATTGCATACTAAAATGGGGGAGGACCCCTTATTTATTTTGATAGAAGAGGCTACTAGGTGTCGGGTGGTCTGATATTTTAGCTAGTAACTTGGAGATAGTTTTGACAGGGTCTTAACGGGGTGAGGGCACGCGAGCATGGGTATGGGTGCACCCATGGCACCCCTTGTTGGAAAAATAGGATAGAGATTGAACAGTCGCAGAAATTTCTTAGAATCACCTTTTTCCACCACAAAATAGAACACAAGCAGAAAAACAAGAAACATAAATTTAACGTGGAAAACTTTCCAATATTGAGGGAAAAACCACAAGGCAAGATCCGAACAATATTCTACTATAATAAAGATAATTATAAAATATCCTCACGCACTCTACTCTCTTTCAAGTGATACAACAATATAGTGATACTCACAAAACACCCTCACTTTGAAGCCTTTGGCTTCCTTGCTTCTCTTCTTAGATCCTCAAGTTTGGATCTCAAATCTTAGATTCTCAAATTGATGATGAAAACCTTATGAGATATGGGATATTTATACTTTAGGCTTACCCCCCCTCCCCCCCAAAAAAAAGTAAATGTTAGGCATAAAATTAGGCACAATTAGGTAAGTTGCCTAATTAAAGATGTAATGTTATGTAGCCAAACATATTAGGCTGGAAACCAACACCCCTGAGGGTCGACCGCAGCCTCCCATAGCGCTCAGGGCACTCCCGCCTTGCTACCACGCAACCTTGCATGGGGGGAGGTAGGCAACTCCTCGCCTTGCGGCTACATGGAGCGGTCTTGCACGCGAGGGCTCCCCACCTAGCCGTGCCACCCCTAAGTGACGCCTACTCAAGGGTGACTGCTATCGTGGGGGAAAACCTGAGGTGGCCTCTCGAGTTGCCACGTGGTGCTACCTTTTTTCTTTGTTTTCTTCGCTTATTTTTGTTAATCCAGTCTTTCCATAAATTTTGCTTGGCGTAACAAATAGCAAATGTAATTAATATAATCTTGGAAACATTTTATGCCCGCGAGTAAGCTTGTTTCTTGATTGACTAATGTTTGTGCTAATTAATGATATAATCACATCAGAATCAGATGAATTCAACAACCAATTTATTCAAATTGAGTTGAAGGGAAATTAAATTACAGCAGCAACTTTCAAAGATTTTTCATTCAGCAAGCCACTGATCAACGTCCTCGTCGTCGAGCTCAAGAAATTTGTTCACCCACTCCAAGCCGTACGTCCCGTCGCCGGAGAAGTTCAAGAATTCGCCGGATTCGAAGCTCATGTTTTCTGGGTCTCGGCTTCCGGTGGCTCCGCCGCCGTGCCTCTCCTCCTCTGCAGCGCAGTCTGCGGCCTGAGGCGGGCTCTCCTGAGCAGCCGGAGTAGCCATTGCTTTGCCTTGCTGGTTTATTTTTTTGCTCAAATGAGAATTCCAGTAGTTCTTTATCTCATTGTCTGTTCGCCCTGGAAGTCTCCCAGCAATCAGTGACCATCTGCACCCCCCAAATAAATAAATACGGTTAGTTTTGTACCTAATTTACTGCTTTTTGCAGAGCGGCTAATTTAAGAGAACAAAATTAATAATTAACAGATTCACTTATTTGGGTCCACAAGAGAAAAAGCAAAAAATATTATTTATTTTAAGAACTCAGAACCAGTACTATATATATAATTGGCCTCACAGTATACAGTACTATACATAGTTGGCCTGGTTTATATACAGATTGCTTATTTGGTGCGTTTGGTTTTTGAGCCTGCCATTACACACACGTACGTCTTGGCAAGTTTACACTTGAAGAAGAACAGTCTTCATGTTCATTGGCAATAAAAAAAAAAAAAAACTATAATTTGTTTTTAATGATTATGGAAGGAAGTGACCTGTTGCCAAGAAGCTTATGGAGCCTGAGAATCAAGTCTTCTTCTTCATGAGAGATGTTGCCTCTCTTGATGTTTGGTCTGAGGTAGTTCAGCCATCTCAATCTGCAGCTCTTCCCACATCTGTTCAAGCCTGCATACAAGTACAGGATTAAGGAAAAGGAAGCAAATTGAGAACAATTAAACATCACCCAAGCCCAAGCTGCTTTCATTTAAGTAACCAAAACTTTCCGGGAAAAAGGAAAACCCCAAATTAATGAAAGAACAGCAGCAAGAAGATGGAAATATATATATATATATATATATAAACCTGACTTAATTGCAACGGTCTTCCACTTCTTAGCCCCATGGACCTCAATGCACCCAGCCAATTTCCTGTCCTCCTCTGCTGTCCATGCTCCTTTGCTGTAAGCTCCCTCACCCTTCGTGGGAGCCATACGTACATATGTATTTTGTGTGGGTGTGTGGGCGTGTGTGTCTCTCTCTATATATATATGGAGAGAGAGAGAGAGAGAGAGAGAGAGAGAAGTTTAAGTGTATGGTTACTAGGTGTAAGGAGTGGGGCGGATGGATATAAAAGAGAGGAGTGAGGCGAGAGACAGAGGATGGAAATGAGAGAGAGAGAGAGAGAGTGAAGGTAGGTGTTTGTTGGTTGGGGGAAGAGAAGTCAAATGCGTAACTTAGTATGTATCTACCATTCCTGGGGAGGAAGGGAAGCAAATGATTCCCCCAACAACCACTCACAATGGTACTTGTAGGATGGGATTTCATTGGGTTTCTTCTTTCCTGTCACATCTTATGAAACTCAAAAGTCTAATAAAATATACGGGAAATGGATCCAAAACAGAGCACGCCCCACACAAACAACATGTCCTCCAATTTAAATTTAGTGTTAAAAAAATACATTGCACATTTGTTTTGCAAATTAAGGCAGTGGCAATCTCTTTCATAGTGACCCCAGCAAAATTATATTATCAGACATTTCTTTGAAATTATATTAGTGATCTATTATACCCTTTTTAAGTCCTTAGCTCTTTTTATTATATCTTTTTAGACCCAAAATGCCCTTAAGCTAGTAAACCTATCAAACATCAACATTATCAACATAAATTATTGGACATTGGTATTTAATTTTCTTTGGTAAGTTAAATTGATGAATTCACTAGACAAAATACCTCACCTACCCTTGTTTTAATTCTTGACAATTATTGCTGAACATTTTACCTTATCAACTCACATATCCTATCTAACAAAAAAAAAATGATTATCATTATCTTAAATTATGTGGGATTCTTTAAATATGAATTTGGGATTTGATTTGGGTATTTTCAATTTTGTAGGGTTACTTTAATTGGGAATATAGTTGATGATATTAGTAGAGTTAAAACATCATTAAACAGTATTAACATCTATCATTATAATAACTAATGTGACCTTAGATATAAAATTAGAGTGATTTATTTAACTCTTTTTAAGACATAGTAATTAAATTGACTTTGAATCTGAAAGTACAATAACTTATTTGACCTTTCTCATAGAACAATCCTGAAATTAATCCCACCACCAAAATATATTAAGTTATGTAACACTTTCCTTCGGTGTTACTACCCTTAAGGGCATTTCAGGTATAAAGAAAAATGTAATAAAGAAGAGTCACCCATCTCATTTAATGGTGTATTTTTAACAATACAAACTCATTGTCCCAATAACATTTTTCTTTTACTAATGTCAGAAAAGTTAAATCTACCAACTACTGCTCATAATTTGCTATATATGGTAGTATTTAAACAAAATTAAGGGCATCGATGGCTGCCCTGCTACCCACCACCCACGTTTATCATGCCATATGTGTCCTTGTGTATGTGTAAAACCACGGCATATGTCATGTCAGAACGAGCAGTGTTAGGAGAATACAAATTCATATTTTTTGTTCAATTATAGATATATTTATTATTAGTGCATGTGTATATGATTCTAGTAATGGAATGGAATGGATTCGAATCACTATTCTTATATCATTATTATTAGTGCTGTGTTAAATAAAATTCAACGGCCGGAGACTAGAAGATTCTTCTATGTTTTTCTGGAAGTTTCTAAATAAAAATATTCTTTACAGTAAAGTTAACTGGGAACGGAACAGAAATTCTCTTTTCCTGAAGGTGAAGGTGGTGGTTCAGTTTGTGAAATTCAGTTAAGAGGTTAGTAAATGTTAAATGGGTGGGTGGTTTTAATTTCATAAAGACCACGACGACCATAATTTGATCCCCTTGGGCTTTAATGTGACAGGCTTCTTGATGGACATTATATATGTCTGTATGTAGTTCAATCGAAATTGCAGATGGTTCATCTGGAAGACAAAATGGTCATACATACAAGTCCGTGCATTTACACACACACAACATCTTCCTTTCTTGCAAAGTAAAAATGTCAGATTTGCATACAAAACTAACTTCACTCCTACCAACTATTGGAAAGCGAAGAACCTCTTGCCCATAATGGTGTTTTTGCAAGACCTTTTTCTTCCGCAGTTCCTAGTTCAAAACCACAAGATAACTATAAAAGAATGCAACCAGCAAGCATGTATGTCCTATGATTTTGGTCACACCATTTAATCCCCATAGAGGAGGAAGTCTGGCAAAGAGGAGAGCTAGAAATGTTGGAACCATTTCTAAAAAGCAAAGTGACCTAAAATTGTGTCAAGCAGTAGCCATGTGTGCTCAGCAGGCTACTTGCTGTTGACCTTAACAAAACTATATATAAACCGACACTTGCAACTCATCACAACTCCCGGGTTCCTATACATTTTGCAGTCCAAATTTCGGCTTCAGATACAAACAGATCTACCCCCCCACCGCCCCAACTTCCTGAGGTGTGGCTTCAGACGCACAACGCCACGTTATCAAGTAACACTGGGGACATACCTGGAGTAGCTGTACTGGACATGACCTGGTAGGGCCAAATGTTAGCTCCAAACGATGAGAATTTTGGGTTAGGGACCTTCCTTAATGTGCTTTCTGGAAAGTCTCAAGAAAAGTTCACTTGTTGGAGTCTCTTGAAATCACAGTCATCTCATGTTTGTCTTCTTCAGTCTCTGGAAGCTGTTGACCCTCTTTTCATCCCATCTGTTCCTATCTCCAAGCGTTGCTTCCGAGACAACGGGCTACATTCTTCTGGTGTCTTATCCCCATTGCTATCATTCTCAAGATCCGAGTATTTAATTGGTTTCTGGCAGATGCAAGGGGAGGGATATTCGTGAAATTCACCTCGTCCAGGTCGCATTTCCTCTGGTTCTCCTATAAAACCTCTCTGGCATGATTTGACCTTTCTGGAAAATGTATCCCAATCCATTTGGTCCCGCGCCATGAACAGAGCACTCAGCTTTTTTGCATTTGGTCTGATAGTCCTCTTATGACCCATGTACCTCCTTTCCACCATAAAAGTAAGATAAATAAGCACTAGCAGTGAAGTCCAGAGTGTAAGGACAATATCCATGATGACAGTGACAAAGGAACAGCAAAGGTAGCTATAGCATCAACTGTTAAGTACAAAATAAAAAAAAAAAGCTGGCAAGGACATATCAAATAAAAAAAATTAATGATAAAAAAGGAACCTTTATTTGGAAGACAAGGAATGATATAATTGCAACTAAAATTTTTTATATGCGAACTGGTGCATAAATTGCAAGATAATGGGGGAGAAAAGATAACAAGATTCAGTTGGAGGCATGCACAATATTATTGTATCATGTATTCCTTGTGCGTTATTGCATATTTGATTTTTAACACCCAAAGAATATCTTCTTCATCAAAAAGTGGGAGATTATTAAGCCAACTTGCATAAATTAGGTATAATAATTCCCCAAGTATTGTTTTGATGATGAAAAAAACACTTGTGATTATATTGAAAAAATTGTAGTTACAACTATCAGTGGGTGATTATTTAAATCTTTCTCAAATCAAAAAAGACTTTGGACAAGTGGAGGAATAGCACATTATTGCCTATTCACAAGAATAAAGGACACGTTCAAAGTTGTGGATATTATAGAGAAATTAAACTAATGAGCCACAATATAAAGCTTTGGAAGTGAGTTTCATGGCTGGGAGATCAAAAAATGGAAGCTAAATACCCCGCTGAGGTGTCTAATGGATTTAGAGAGAAACAAAAGAACTTACATTATAGATTTAGAAATAGCTTGTTCTAAAGTTCCTAAAGAAGTCTTATGTAGGGTCTTAGAGAAGAAAAGAATCCAAATTGCTTACATACAGGTTATCAAAAACATGCATGGAGTAAAAACACATGTAAGAGCATGAGGAGATATTGAGACTTTTCCAATTACAATTAGATACATCAAGGATCAACGTTAAGCCCTTACCTATTTGCCCTAGTAATTGATGAACTAGCATATCCAAGGAAATGTGCCTTGATCTAAGCTATTTACAGATCGCAATGAGTTAGTGGATGAGACAAAAGAATGCGTGAAAACTAAACTGGAGATATGGAGGAATGCTTTAAACCTAAAGGTTTTAAATATGTTCGCCAATGTTTAGTGTGCCAGCAGAATAAATATGTGGCACTTTCTCCTGGTGGACTGCTGCAACCACTCCTTATTCCTCGACAAATTTGGGAGGATGTGTCGATGGATTTCATCGAGAGGCTGCCAAAATCAGCAGGACTGGATTCAATTTTGGTTGTTGTGGATCGGCTGAGCAAGTATGGACATTTTATTACTCTGAAAAATCCATTTTCAGCAGCCAACATAGCAGGGGTCTTTGTGAAAGAAATTATCAAGTTACATGGTATTCCAAATTCTATCGTTTCCGAAAGAGACAAAATCTTTGTCAGCCATTTCTGGGAAGAACTTTTCCAGATGCAAGGCACTAAGTTGAGTAGAAGCACCTCCTACCACCCTCAGACCGACGGCCAAATAGAGGTCCTTAACAGAACTTTGGAGATGTACCTCAGATGTTTTTCCCCCTCTAAACCAAAGGCGTGGTGCAGTTGGCTTCCCTAGGCTGAATACTGGTATAATACTTCTTACCATGTCTCCTTTAAATTAACTCTGTTTCAATTAGTTTATGGACGTGAACCTCCTCCTTTGTTGAGATTTGAGAAAGGAACAACGGTCGTCATGGTGTTGGAGGAACAGTTGTTAGAACGAGATTCGATTTTGGGGGAGTTGAAAGCTCAATTGTTGCGGGCGCAAGTGAAAATGAAAGATATAGCAGATATAAGGAGGTGAGACATCTCCAATTTGAGGTTGGCAAATTGGTTCGTGTCAAAATATGTCCCTATAGACAGAAGACATTGGCTTCTCGACCAAATGAGAAGCTGTCACCGAAGTATTATGGACCCTTCGCAGTGGAGAAAAGGATTGGGAAGATGGCTTACAAACTGTCTCTACCCCCCTCGTGTGCAATTCATCCTGTATTCCATGTTTCTCAGCTCTGAAAGGCGAAGGAAGCATTGCAGTAGGCTACCAAAATCCCTAACCAGTTAACTGCAAAACTGGAGATGGTGGTAGAACCAGAATTCCTACTTGGGGTATGGCCTGGCACTGGAAAGAACTTAGAGGGGCATTGATGTTCTTATTCAATGGAACGAGTTGCCACCCCTAGAGGCCACTTGGGAGCTGTACCCTCAAATACTGCATCAATTTCTTGAGTTTCACCTTGAGGACAAGGTGAATCTCATGGGCGAAAGTAATGTTAAAATCCCTATTCGTCACACATACCAACGACGTAAAAGGGAAGGAGATGCAGAGGCAGTTAAGGAAGAAAACACGAGAGCAGAAGAGTCACACTCAGTTAGAGGGGAATAACAAACTCACGTGGCTGTTGAAACAAACTAGGGAATACATATAAAGGTAGAGAAAAGGAGAGAGAAGCAACTAGAGAATTTGGAAGGAGTCGCGGGAGAGAAGGCCCCCTCGAATAGGGCAATATTTGTTTCTTTTTTTATGTTCATAGCTTTGTAATCGGAGATTCTTATTGTTTTGATTGTGAGATTCTATCCTTTTTTGTGAGAATTCTATCAATTTTAGGTTTAAAAAATTGAAAACCCAATGTGATGCGGTCACCAATTAAGACCTAGCCCAAGGTCGACCCGACCAAACTGAAACAGTAACATCGGAATAGTATCATTGAAACAGTACCAGAACAATATTTTAATACTTCATATGTTTTAGGATTCTACTTCATGTTTCGACTTGATTTAGAATTCTATTTCATGTTTGATTATGGGTTTATTTTTATTAGGATTCTAGTTGACTTTTACTTTGGATTTATTTCTATTAGGATTTTAGTTGGATTTTGTTTACAAATATTCGATGGATTTGGATTAGTCAAATATTATAAATATGCTTAAGATCTAGAGTTTGTAATCAAGTTTTTCTCAATACAAATTTAAGTAACCTATTTGGCTTTTCTTAGCAAACCAGTCTTGTTTTTGCGTCTTCTTGAAAGCTAAGCTTTGGCCATTGAAGTTTGTTCTTTCAAGGGTTTATTTTGATGTGTTTTCTTCACACATGCACTACACGCTGCGTCACAATGTATAGAATGCATGTTTAGTATAAATACGTGTGGATGATGATATAGTAAAACTGGAATATCAAGTCATACTAAGAAAAAATCAGCTCAAAGATATTGGATCAATCATCTAAAAAGATTAATGGGGATGTTACCCATAGAATTAAGGCAATATGGTTAAAATGAAAAAGTGCAAGGGTGTTTTGTGATAATAAGATTTTGTTAAAGACAAAAAGAAAATTTTATAAAATACTATAAGAACAACTTTTTTTTTTTTTTTTTTGGTATGGCCAAATATGAACATAAAGGAAATAAAAAAGATAAGATAGATGTGCAGTCGTATGAGAAAATAAAAAAAAATAAAATGTGATTACAAGCAACAAGTCAAGGGGGCTCCTATTGAAAATATACCTAATTAAGATGATTTGGTCATGTGAGAAGAAGACCAATAAGAGGTTCTTGCGAGGACAGTGAATAGAATCGAAGAGTATATCTAGCAAAAAAGATAGAGGAAGACCAAGAAAAACTTGATGAGAGACAGACACCTAGTTTGTTGGAGATTCATTCAAAATTGCTGATTTAGTGGGTTGATTGGGTCAAAATTCTATTTACTAATTTAGTGGGTTGAGATAATTTCATTTTTTTTAAATTTAAGTCTAGCAATAAATCTTATCTTCTTGTTATTCAATTGACATGTATTGCCTATTTAAAGGCATGATGATATGAATAAATTTAGTATAGTTACAACCTTCACATTCATGTTTTTTTCTTTAGCTATCAATGTCTCTAAATTTCCAACAGTGGTATCAGAGCATTCAATGATCTTAAGGGGCTTGTGAGAGAACCCATCAACGCCTTCTTTATTTCTATGGCTTCCACAAACACATCATCTCATTCACCACCAATTTTCAATGGTGAAAATTACCAAGCTTGGGCTGTCAAGATGAAAGCTCATTTAAGAGGTCTTGGCTTGTGGCATTCGGTTGAAGCTGAAAGGGCATTACCACATCTGGGAAATAATCCAACGCTCAACCAAATAAGGGTTCATGCAGAAGAAGAAGCAAAAGCTCCAAGAGCTTTATCTATATTTTTTGCTGCTGTCTCAGAAACCTTGTTTTGAAGGATGATGGGAAGTACATCATCAAGTAAAGAGAAGTGAAGAGAAGTGCTTCACAAATTTAAAAAAAATTATATTGATTATGATGAGAAGTGCATCATATGGTAAAGAGAAGTGCTTTACAAATCTGAGATCTATGGAGAGATGTGCTCCATAAAATTTTTTACAATTTTGAATCAAGGGGGAGTGTTGGAGATTGATTCAAAATTGCTGATTTAGTGGGTTAATTGGGTCAAAATTCTGTTTACTAATTTAGTGGGTTGAGATAATTTCATTTTTTTTAAATTTAAGTCTAGCAATAAATCTTATCTTCTTGTTATTCAATTGACATGTATTGCCTATTTAAAGGCATGATGATATGAATAAATTTAGTATAGTTACAACCTTCACATTCATGTTTTTTTCTTTAGCTATCAATGTCTCTAAATTTCCAACATAGTTATTATGTGAGTTTAGAAATAATTAATGAACTAGAAATCATACAGTCAACCCCACATAGTAGGATAAAGGCTTGATGTTGTTGCATACATGAACAAGCTATCCCAAATGATTTTCTCACTTTATTTTCAACAAGAGATATCATCATCTTGAGATACATTTTTTAGTTCCTAACTATGTCTCCTAGTTACTAGAGATATTCTCTTTTAAGAACATTCACTTTAACAACATGTTCCCCAATTGTCCAATGCTTTATACCATAAATATGAATGGCTTAACAGTTGTCCTATAATTCCTTTTAATATCCATAGTTGGGCATATCCTACTATAGGAAGCAAATGATCCATCACTAACTGAGGTATCACTTGTTTCACCTTCATCATTCTCTTTCTCTATGGTCTCATTGGCATCTTCATCAAAGAGTATGGTCTCCAACTCTAGTTCAATTTAGGCTTAAAAATTCGGGTTAGAGACGGAATTTTTTCCATCTATAACATCTTCATGAACGGAAACGTGTTTCTAATATTTTCCTAATATTACAAAATGGCCCGAAGATGTTTCCTAAATTGAAAAAAATGCCCATAAATGTTTTTTTAGTGTTTCTCGACATTTCAGCACAGGAAACATTTTGAAAACACCGAAACGCCACACCTGAGACGTTTTTGTGCATCATAGTTGTTCTATACTTCCTTATAGACTCCCTAGTTTGACAATTGATCCATCACTGAGGTAACACTTGTTCCCCCTTAGGAACACCTTAGACATTAAGTACGTGATAGAGCTCCCAATGTAGAGAGGTATGTTCTCTTCAATTACCTGTCTGCTCAGCCTATAGGCCACCTAATGGAATCTAGATCAGACAGGTTCTTCCAATATTTAACTCTCAGCTGGTTTGCAGTACAGCATTTGCTCCCTATTATGCTACAGAGGTCATTGAAAGTGATTTTTTTTTTTTTTTGGTATATTCACTTAAATCTCTAGGCTAAACTAGAAAGACTGATAAGTCCTCTCCAAGTAATACAGTTACTTTATCAGGACAATAAACTTCCTCTGCATTTCATGAAATCAAATAGAGTGAGTTCTATCTCTTGTTTCAACTACCAAAGACAAATAATTAAATTCTTCTTGTCATATTCACTATTGCAACCCAAGCTCAAGAACATGGATTGGGTGGAACTCCTAGAAAAGGATTATGGATGCAGGTAATGAAAATCTCTACATGCAAGGTTCTAGACGGTAATACTTACTTGTTTACAAAGGGAAGACCTAGAAAAGATTTTACTGATGTAGGAAGCAAGAGTAAGGCTTGATATGCTGTTGTAAGAACACTGATGAATTTTCAGGGAGTCATATAGGAGAAAGATAATTAGAACAAGCTGCTTCTACCCCCTTAACGCATGGAATTCCTTACCTGGCCTTTAAAACAAGTTGGAATTATTTTCTAAAAGATTTGCAGGAAATACCAGTTCAAGCTACCTCCGTGAACAACACAAGAGTTTGATTCTTTAAACAATGGTTATATTCATTGCACATATCTTTGTTAGTTTTTTATGCTCTTTGTCTGGTTCCTGAGACATAATCATTCCAAATTAGATTCATAGATTCGTCAATGACTTGAACAGAGTCACATCACCCCAACAATAGATGATACCTCTTTTCAAACTTCATCCTGATAAAAATAGTGCCTGAAGATTGACAAACTTGAATTCTTACCTTCGACCTGCAAGAATCTTGGCCATGTTTCCGTTGTTATTAGTGACAAAGACATCACTCTCATCACACACAATGTAGTCAATGGCAGCTAAGCGAGAAGAAAATGGAAGAAGAGGTTTCAGCTCATCATTGGCAAGTATCTCCTTTGTGTAGAAGTTTGGAAAGAGTTCTCGAAGAGGACGCAGAGTCTCTTCTCCACCATAAATTTCACCAGATGCAACATAAAGGTATGTATCATTTCTAAAGCCAAGTGCCTGGAGCATCAAACCCACTTCATGAGGAGTAAGTGGGCATTTCCCACGTCTTCGTTCGCCATCAGGGCTCAAATCCTGTGCAAGATGAAAAGAAAGTAGGTTCAGTTTCCTACTCTTAACTGATGCAATATTTGTGGAAAACTAGACAGATTTTTGCCCGGTGAATGAGCATGTTACTTGATTACATGGTTCTGACTTCTAATATATTATTTCTTTGGATTTTGGGTATCACGTCTAAAAGGAAAAAAGTGATCCTACCTGTAAAAACCCAAAATTTTAACCCCAAAAATGGAGATAATAAAGAAAATATGAAGATATATATATATGAACAAAAATCTACAAGATAATTAGAAACATAGAAATTAAGATAATGGATAATAAAATAATAATAAATAGACTAATTAAAATCATTCAAAACCAAGTTGAAGATTCACTTTGCAATGCTAATTTTTTATGGACTATATATGCATGATGAGTGAAGATAAGGGCTTCGAAATTAAGATTTACCATATCCAAGTAGGATATGACTAATTTTTGTTGAAGATGGATCTTATAGTATTAGATATCCAACAAATTAGATGGGTATGCAAGTAGATAAATGGTACACCTACACTTATTCAAATTTTGGATACAAATCAATTCCTTATGAAGATGAACTTGATAGGATTAGAAGTATATCCATTCAAGTAGATATATATATATATATATATATATATAAACATGGACTGATTTAAAAGATAATCTTAAACATAAACAATGGGAAAAAAAAGGCATAATGAAATAGATATACCAATATATTATGATAATGTTGTGTATAACCAAAATTTGGAAAGAAATAAATATTGAAGATAAAAGAAAAGATAAACCTTCTCTAAAAGACTTGTCCCCATAGGAAAAGGATAATCATAACCCAATCATTGTAGAAATTGGATTAGCTCCTCTATGAAAGATTAAGAGAAGGGAAAAAGAGAATAATAAATAACAAAAAGAAAAGATAATAATCAATAGTTTAAAAATAAATAAATAACCAATTCCATGCTAAGGAAGGACTTGTAGAACCACATCTATATTAGAATATAGATTATGTCAAATCCTTGTTGTAATAGGTATGCATGCTTCAGTAAATAATTGTGGAAACACACACACACACACACACACACACACACATATATATATATATATGTTATACCAAATTCATGTAGGAATAGGTATACATGTTTTTACTAGATATATATAGAAATTAGGATATATCTTATTCAAAATTCATATGAGAAAAGGTTTTCCAAATCCAAGTAGGAATACGCATTAGTAGATGCAGAGAGCACACAAGGATGAGAGAAGAAAGATAGAGAAAGGGATTAAAGGAAGGAGTCATTAGCAAGTTTTGGTCTAGCCACAGTCAAGACAAGTAGACGATGTATATTGGGACAAATGGTTTTTATTTCCTCGTTATGCATGCAAATAACTACCTTATTGAAATTACAATGCTTGTGGGGAAAAAAATCTTTTATTCCTCTATGCTAAATTATTTGTGTTAAAATTGTAGAGCCTAGATAGTCGGGACAAGTCCTTTATTACTCCTTTTGTCTGCTTAATGGTAACTGATAATTGTTATGGATTTGATTGCAAAGTGCATTGGATTGTTTATTACAAATCGGTATGTTAAATGTTGATGATTGATTTGTTATTAATGGAATTTTAAGTATAGTTGATTGATTTGTGAAATTATGTGTATGTTAAATGTTTTGGGAGAATCTTTGTTAGAATATTACAATGTTAAATGTTTTGGGAGAACCATTTTTAGAATACTACAAGTTAAAGACGACAAACGTTAGCCTTGGTGCACCTTGATGACCCAAGCTAGAAGGGGTAATGCCAACTACGTGTGTCGGCCAACACATGGATTTACTTTGGCACAAAAGTGACCAATGACTGTGATATGAATTTATTTTTCTTAGTGTACTCCCATGAAATTGAAAGTATTGGTCTCGATCAGATTTAAAAAGAAAATAGTTTATCGGAAAAGAAAGAATTTTCTTGAAAAAGAGTTTATTTGTCTCATTATCAAAAGCATTTTTTTGCATTTTCTTTATGAGAAAATATTTCTTGAATAAAAGCTCGTGCATATTGCTTGTTCCAATTCTCCACAATATATATGGTTTTGCTTACAGGGTTTTGACTCATTATAACTCTTCTAAATTTTTAGGTAGCAGTCCAATTGTGGAACCCGTGAATCAGTCAATTTGAAGGAAGAACACAGTTCAGTTATCTCAATTAGTTTAGCTGTTCGTTTTGATATGCCCCACTTTGTTCTTATGGGCCTTAGTTTGGTCTTAGTAGTTTCTTTTAATTGATTATTAGCAGTTTCGTCCAAGATTGTTCAGACAATTGTGCAGTTTTATTTTGGGGAACGGACTCTATTCCAATTCAGTTAAATGTTATTTGATTTTATGGTCATGACATGATATGTACAGAGGCTTTGCTTACTCCTAATGGGCCTTTGGTTCATTAAGGGTTAGGCATTGGTCATGGGCCCCCAATGGGTTGTGACACTACATTGGGTGTTTAGCTCGGAGTAATTGAAATTAAAGAGTTGAAGGAAAAGAAAAGATTAAAACAAATAAGAATTAAGAAGTTGTTCATAAATTTATTTGTTTGTACATTTAATTTATCTGGTAGATTAGACTGAAGAAACTAAAAGTCCATCCTCCAGTTACTTTAGCTTTAATTTTTGTTGATAAGTTTAAGTTAAAACTGGTTCTTGACATTCCTCAGTACAAAATTTGATAGATTGGCTGGTCAATTGGATTTCCAGAGGTAAAGGTTCCCTTAAAAGGAAGGCATTAGTCTGCAAAAACTTGGTAAGTTCTAGATAGGATATTGGAATAAAAGTTCAGTGTGAATAAAAGATATTGGAATAAAATTACTTCCCATTTCACCAATCTAGATAGGATTAACCCTATAGATCTTCTATAACCTGAAAAGGTAAAGCAATAAAGGCAATCCAGTAAAAAGTACAGATTCCATATTAGAATAAGAAACAGAGACAGCAACATAATAAAGATAGCTATCTCACAGGTAAAGTTGACCATCTTTTCCTTATTTCACCAAGTTCGTATCTCTCTTTATCTCCCCCACCATAGTAGCATCCAGAAAATGCTAGCATATCAGGTTCAAACCTGTCACAAAACTAGTTTCAAAATACACTAACAGAATGGAGAAAATTGAAAGGGAAATTAGTGCATTGGGGTACTTGTGGAATGTGAGTGTAACAAGCAGGATAGAGCACTTGGACAAGATAACACCGTGAAGAAGTGCACATGTATATACAGATGAAAACAAAAACTCATCCCAGATATATAAAGGATGAAAATAAAAGAAAGGCAGTCTTTGTTCTTGCTATTGGAGATCTCCAATCAAGATAAACTAGAAATTATCATGATTTAACAACAACCAGATGGATTGCATCGAAATTTGGAAGAATGATGGAATAGAAAGCTTCTCTACTTCAAATGCTATAACCATCCAGATATCGCATTCTGTAGTTGCTTTTTTTGTGTTGTTTTATTCTGATTTTTCTGTTCACACACAATGCTGTGTCCTGTGTTTCTGTATTGCTTCAGTTTTTTTTGTCTTTTTTGTGCTCTTTTTCAATTGTTCTCTTAGATTTTTTTTCTGTTTCTTTTCATTCTTTTCTTTATATATTATCTTTTAGTTTTAAATTGAAAATAATACTATATTACATATTTTATACATATTTTAATATATATGTGCCTCACATGCATGAAGCTCGTGCTTTGCCTTTTGCCTTCAACAACTATGGGTATGGTCCTATGGACTTGTATTTGATCTCATGAATAAAGAAAGGCATCACTCAGCATTTAAAAATCGTTTCAGAGGTCTTGGAAGCAGTGGACTGAGACCAGAGAGCCATTACCTTCTAATAAAGTGTTCTGTCAAATCCTCTCAAGCTTGTGAACTTGAGCTTCTACCACTGTGCCAAGTACATGCCGCCTTCCAGCTTGGCATAAACCAAGCTGTATAGCAAACAAATAACTAAATTCCGCTCATAATCGAGCATACAGGGAAACTTTTCTGAAGTGATTGCATTGATTTCCCCATAGATACAAGTACCTAGTTAACATGCATCTATCTTAGATGCCAAACCCCTTTAAGCATCTGATATCTTATACCAAACTACCAATGTTCCACAAGGAAAAATCAAAACTTACAATCTCTGATAAAAATACAATAACTACCACTGCCATTTCAACCAAGTATATTAAGTTACTAGTGTTTGTCATGGTCTGCTGGATTAAGTCATAACAACTTTTCAAATGCATGCAACATTTCATAGCTTTACCATGTAACAAAAAAATCTCTACCTTCAACCAAGTAATGAAAACACTGTATTATAGGTTATCGAGTTGGCATATGTTACTGGTCCAAGACACGAAAACAGAGGATAACCTACTAAGAGGCTGGATTTCAGATGTTAAAAAAGAAAAAAAAAAGATACAGAATGCAATACGAAATACATTTCCTTACTTTGAAGGCTTCTAGATGAAAATATTAGTTCAATTTCCAAGATCTCAAGTAGAATGACAAACCTCAAGTGAACGGCCATGAAACGATCTGTCATCTTCCTCATTCTTGACACAAGCTTCTGACCAAGTCCTCGTATGGGCTTTGTAAATCTTAAAGCATGATAATTGACTCGACATCGCAGCTTCTGCAGGTCTTCATCAAGATTATTAGCAAGTCTGTAATCAAACTTTGTCAACTGCAGAACCTGCAAAATCTTTGAGTTCGAGTAACTTTCACTAATCAAGGAAAAAGACGAGAGTACATTTCAGATGGACAACAAAATTAACAGGTATTCCATGTGAAGAGTACAGATACAAAATGAAAGCTGTACTAGCAGTTAAAGAGAAATACTTCAAACAAGAAGGCAACAAGAAAAGGAAGCCAAGCAATAAAACAGAAACCTTAATGAATTAGTTAGTACACATGACAAACGTAAATATGTATATAGAATGTGAATACCTACATGTGGAAACTGGCATAAAGAGAGGAAAGGAACTACTTCTGCTTTATTAAGTAAATAAGAAAATAGTAACTACAATAGTGAGTAGCATAGGCTTTCTTACAGGCCTCCTCAACAGTATTGGCAGTACGTGATCCAGATAATACTCAGGTTCTGATTTCCTTGGAACACGCATGGTATACGGAGGCTTTTCCATGGATCTCATGACTCTATCTGGGACTCTTTTAACAATGGTCACATCCTTTGAAAGGGTTGAGATGAACCAATTAACATCAAAAATGTTGGCGAAGTCACTGCACATCAAATAATGTATCTTCATTGAAAACATAATGATAAAGTTAATGCACCTGCTTGGATCATAAACAAATCTATATGAAGTATTTTTATTTATTGTCTTTCTCATTGAGCAACCGTACAGCTTATGTGCAAGTTCAACCTCAACTTACCTATCATCCTTCCAGAATGAATGATGATCCAACTCAGGCACAACTAAAGTAGCATTTAGAATCCGTGCAACAACTACAGCATCAGTAATCTGAGTGCAGGAAAAGGATTGAATTATAGCTTATGAAATGTACAAGTAAATGGAAACCATTAATGGTATGTGCCCCACAAGAGATACTAAAAAAGAACATGCGTAGTAAAGGGCAAGGAATGTTTATACTTACTCCTGTTCTCTGTTGGTTCAGTCCTCCACTTGTTGCAATAAGTAGATAGCCATTTGAAAATTGCTCAGGTACTGCAGCTGTGTTTCAAATTAGAAAACATTGGATTTTTATTTTTTCTTTTTGCGGGACTAACTTGCCAAAACTGAAAACAGGAAGCACCCAAGAATTAAGATATAGGCAGCTCCAAATATCTGGAAGGCCAACAAAGAATCCACCTGCGCGGCAGGGGGGGGGGTGGGAGGGGGGGTTGTTGTAGGTTCAGGTAAATTGCAGCAACCAGAAATTATTCTGTAAAGCCTAAAAAATTCCATCTGCATCTATTGCAGCAACCAGATATTATTCTGGAAAGCCTAAAAAATCCCATCTGTCAGTACAAGATAATTGGCAATAACATATCAAGCTTTGATCCCACCGTGTACATTGTCCCATCTCCATCACAAGGTATGCCATTCTATTGACTTAGCTTGGTGTAGCTTAGCATGGTAGTAACCTGCCCACGTCTCATGGACTGACATAAGTCACAAGGCCTGATGTTTGTAAGAAGTGTGCAGAATCCTTAGTAAGACTTGTCCTTTATTTCATCTGTGCAGCACCTTCACCTTAGAAGTGTATTTCTTTTCATTTTTAGTTCTTTGGGGTCAATAGTTGATGTGATAAAGTCGACTCTTCTTCCTTAGCCTCTCAGTCGAGGATAGTTGACCACCCCATTTCAACAATCAATCCTTCAAACGGTAGTCAACCATGACAGTCTCCAGCTAAGCAACTCTATGGATAATAAGAACACTTTGTCTTTATTTGATATCATATGATCAACTTGAAATATCAACGTTTAAGTTTCTACATAAAGTGGCATGCTTCAAAGCATACATAATATTGTGCATATCTTTTCCCTAATCTACCTCTAGGCAAGTCATTATTCCAATCTCTTACATGGTCTGGAATGTCAAAAATGCCGTTGCATGAGAACAAATCTCACTAAGGCACAACATGGCAACAAAATAACACATAATGCTCATTATCACACATTTCATGAAGGCAGCCCCTGACCTTGACATTTTCTCATTCATAAGGTGCACCACCTTCTAAGTTCAAGCCCCCTTTATCCCTTCAAATCATTCGCATGGCCCAAGGACACACACAAGCTCATTCTTGGGCAAACATTCTCTACCATTGCAGAAGGGTCACCACAACACATTCATGGCATTGAACCCTCATTGCCAATTACCAATCTACCCTGGTTTCTTATCAGCCCATTAGACAGTGTAAAGCCCTGCCTACTCAAGGGATAAATGATAAGTTGCTCCAACAGCTCTTTAGTCCACTCATCCTTCTCATAGCTTGCTGTCACTTCCTGATACCAATCAGAAACAATTGATGTGATGGCTACCAATGTTCCTTCCTCAAAACAGTGGGACAGTGCATCCGCAGCAACATTCTCCTTCCCCTTTCTAATGTAGTCCAGCCCCACAAGTTTGGCATACCCTTCTTCTGTAGGTGTGTGTGCAGTTTATGTTACAATAGGAACATACAAGATTAGACTCTCTTAACTTACTATTTATAATAAGCATTACGAACCTTAATCTACAGGCTTAACCTATGGCTAATTACAAGGTCTAATAATTACAAATAAAACACACATAAAATATGTATAATTATACTAATAATTCTAAAACTCTCCCTTAAGAGGGAGCATAGATATCATATGCACCAAGTTTGTTACAAATATATTCTCCTCGATGACCTTTTAGAGACTTGGTGAAGACATATGCAACTTCTCTCAAATAAAGTGACAATCGATTTCAATATGCTTGGTGTCATGACCCTGAGGATCCCCAAGGACAGAGTAGGAAATATAATAATATTTAGCTTATATGCATTACTATACTTTGTAATTTCCTTTCTTTCTATTATAGCTAATTGTTTTGGCCATACACAGTTATAGTCATTGTTGTAACTACACATGGGTGCATGTGCTAGGCCGTGAGGCTATATAAGCCACAGCTAGAGAGGATGGAAGGCATGATTGAATGGATTAATTGAAAGATCTGATTTCTCTCTACATCTCTCTCCAATCTCCCTCTTGTTTCTCCCCCCTTCTTTCAATATCTCTCCCTCTTTTTACTATTTTTCCACCTTCCCTCAATTCTAATTTCTTTCCCCAATTTCCTATCACAACCCTAACTAACCCTAGGGTTGTGACACTTGGTTCATTCATGGAACATTGGATTGGAAGCAATGTGCAAGGCAACATGATTATTACAAACAAGTTTCATAGAGGACACTTCACAAAACTTGAGTTCTTGTAGGAGTTGCTTAAACCAGATGAGCTCACAGATTGCATTGGCCATAGCCCGATACTCTGCCTCTACACTGGATCTATCTACTACATTTTGTTTCTTAGCTTTCCAATAAACTAGATTTTCTCCCACAAGAACACAATACTCAGATGTTGACCTACGATCAAAAAGAGATCCCACCCAATCTACATTTGCATAACAACAAATATGTGTGTCCCTTATCCTTTACCTGGTGCTCTTTTGATGTATCTCAAAGCATCCTAGTGAGAATTACACAGAGAACTGAGAAACTGACTAACTACACTCACAGCAATATCAAGACGAGTGACTATAAGATAGTTCAACTTGCCTACCAGTCTTCGATACCTTCCAGGATTTGAAAAAAGCCCCCCTTGTCCTGACAAGAGTTTGACATTTGGGTCCATTGGAGGGTCAACCAGTTTGCAGTTCACCATACCAATTTCTTCTAAGATGTCAAGTGCATCCTTCCTCTAAGAGATTGAGATACCATCTTTAGATTGTGCAACTTCAATACTCAAGAAATATAAGAGTCTGCCCAACTCTTTGGTCTGAAAGTGCTGATGTAAATGTTTATTCAGCTTCTATATGCCAACCTGATCACTCCTTGTGATAAGAATGGCATCCACATAAACAAGAAGGTAGATACATAAAGAAGAGAGGTGTCGATAGAAAATTAAATAATCAGCTTCACTTCAAATGAGACCAAATGCCCGAATCATAGTGTTAAACTTGTCGAACCATGCTCGTGGAGATTGTTTCAGACCATAGAGAGACTTCTTGAGTTTGCAAACTACATTGGACTCCCCTTGAGCAACAAGAAGGCTATCTAGCACAAGACTTGTGGCAGGAGGAACCACTGACAGAAAGAATAAGTTGAGAGAATCCTATTAAGGAGGAATGCTGGCACCGACAACGGGCTGAGGATGACGATGATATGTAAGAAGTGGAGGATCCATGGAATGTGGACCTGAAGATGGTAGTGGGGGTCCACAAAGGAGGAGACAAACGGACCCAAAAAGGGAAGCAAAAGAGAACAAAAAGGAATAAGCAATACCTGGTCAAGACTCTGTGAATCGGGCTAAACAACCAAGAAGAGAGATTGTTGTTCAAAGAAGGTGGCATCAGCAGACATAAGATAGCGGAGAGTAACACTTATAGCTTTTCTGTAACCGGGAGTAGCCGAGAAATATACACTTGAGAGATTTGGCAACAAGTTTATCTTGTCCAGGTGAAAAAGAATGAACAAAACAGGTACATCAAAAGACACAAAAGGGAACAAAATAAAGTGATTGTGTAGGGAACAAAAGAGAATAAGGAATTTTGTCATGTAACACTGAAGATGGCATGCGATTTATCAGATAACATGCAGTAAGAACAATATCTCCCCAAAATATGGCGGGAATATTGGCAGGTAAAAGTAGTATCCATGCAGTTTCAATGAGATGGTGATTTTTACACTCAACAACACCATTTTGTTGAGGTATGTAAGGACAGGAAGATTGAAGCAAGATGCCATTAACAGTCATAAAAATAGTAAATTGAGAAGAAAAGTACTCAAGGGCATTATCATTACATAAAGCACGTATTGAAACTCCAAATTGTATTTTTATTTCAACAGTAAATGTTTGAAAGGCAGAAAATAAGTCGAACCGACTCTTTATGAGAAACGACCAAGTGTAACGAGAGAAGTCATAAATAAAAGTAACGAAATTCCTTTGCATCTCCTATTCTTCTTGTTAAGAAAAAGGATAGAAGTTGGAGGTTCTATGTTGACTATAGGCAACTAAATTCCCACACCATTAAGAACAAATTCCCAATTTCCATTATAGATAACCTACTAGATGAGCTAGCTGGAGCAACTATCTTCTCAAAACTTGATCTCAAATCTGGGTACCACCAAATCTGGATGAGTTGTTCAGACATCCCCAAAACCGCATTTCACACTCACTAAGGATTGTATGAATTCCGAGTTATGCCCTTTGGCCTAACTAATGCTCCAACCACCTTCCAGGCACTGATGAACCATGTGTTTAGTCCCTATCTCAAAAAATTCATCTTGGTCTTCTTTGATGACATTTTAGTGTACAACCTTACCATGGAACAACACTTAAACCATGTCAAAACCACCTTCCAAGTCCTCAGATCTAACCAGTTGTTTGTAAAGAAGTCCAAATGCACCTTTGCAGAAGGTGAAGAAATTGAATAAAGGAATGGAATAATTATTCATTCACAGCATAGGGACAATATATACAACCGTATATTAGACTCCCATAATTGGTATAAGTCTTATCTACTTTACAACATATCTTAGGCTTATTTAAAATACACACTATCTAGCTCTAAATTTTAGGAATTCAACTAACAACTAGATAAGATAAATAGACTTATCTTATTCTAAGAATTATGATCCTTATCTGACACTGCACAGCTGCTTTTAATCCCATTATCCATATTTCAAAACCTGCCTAATATCTCGCCTAACAGCTTCCGATCCTTCTTGATTTCCACACTCCCCCTCAAGCTGGGTTGAAGATGTTATTCAAGCCAAGCTTGTAACTCAATTCATCAAATATTCTTCTAGATAGAGCTTTAGTGAATACATCGGCCACTTGGTTACTAGTAGGGGTATAGATTAGCTTGAATACTCTTTCTTCCAGTTTTTCCTTGATAAAGTGTCAATCAATCTCCACATGTTTAGTCCGGTCATGATGAACTGGATTTTTAGCAATGCTGATAACCGATTGGTTGTCACACAATACCAATACTGGTTCTGTTATATTTATTTGCAACTCCTGAAGTAATCTTTTCAGCCATATTCCTTCACAAAATCCATGAGCCATAGCTCTAAATTCGGCCTCTACACTACTTTTAGATACAACCAATTGCTTCTTACTGCACCAAGTCACTAGATTTCCTTATACAAATGAACAATACCCTGAAGTTGACCTTCTATCTAAAACTGAACCTGCCCAATCAGCATCTGTATAGACTTTGACTCCTCGATTTGTTGTTTTTTTTTTTTTTTTTAACATTAATCCCTTGCCTAGAGTTGATTTTAAGTACCTTACGATACGAAAAACTGCTTTCAAGTGCTCTTCCTTGGGATCATTCATGAATTGACTTACAATACTCACAGAAAATCCTATATCCGGCCTTGTATGTGATAGGTATATAAGCTTTCCCATTGATACCTTCCTTTGTCTACTGGATTACTCTCTTTGCCAATGTCCAATTTTTCCGTAGATTCCATAGGCATCTCTGCTGGTTTGCAACCCAACATTCTTGTTTCCTTAAGGAGATCCAGGATATACTTCCTTGTGTGACTGAAATTCCCTCTTTGGACCTTGCAACTTCCATGGCCTAAGAAGTATTTTAGACTTCCTAGGTCTTTGATCTCAAATTCCCTTGCAAGTACTTCTTTAAGGCTTTTGATTTCAATAATATCATCCACATATACAATAAGGATAGTTAGTTTACTTTTCAAGGATCGTTTGATGAATAAATTATGGTAAGTTTGGCATTGATTATATCCATGCTTCTTGACTGCCCTTGTAAACCTCTCAAACCAGGCTCTTGGGAATTGTTTAAGCCCATAGAGAAATCTCTTTAGCTTACAAACCTTGTTCTTTGTAACTTTAGTCTCAAATCCATGGGGAATCTCCATGTAAACTTCCTCTTCTAGATCTCTATTTAAGAAAGCATTCTTTACATCTAACTGGTATAGAGACCAATCCAAATTTGCCACTAGGGACAATAGAACGCTTATGATATTTAACTTTATTACAGGAGCAAATGTTTCTTGGTAGTCAATACCATAAGCTTGGGTGAAGCCCTTCGCCACTAACCTAGTCATGAATCTGTCAATCTCTCCATCCTCCCTATATTTTATTGTAAAAACCCATTTGCAGCCCACAAGGTTTTTTCCAAGAGGCAAATTAGTGATATCCCATGTTCCATTCTTTTCCAAAGCCTTGATTTCCTCAAGAACAGCCTCCTTCCATCTAGGTTGTTGAAAAGCCTCTTAAATATTGTTAGGAACCTACATTTTGTCCACATTTGAAACAAACATACTGAATTTTGGTGAGAGACCCTTGTATGAGATATAATTTTGTATAGGATGTTTTGTGCATGTTCTCACACCCTTCCTCAAGGCAATAGACCAATGTAAATCCTCATCATCAATAGACACAGTACCAGTATTCTCACCAGCTATATTTCTTCCTCTTTCTACCGATGATTTCGATTCAGCCTCTTGAATAGTCCCGAGGCATGTTTGAGCCTCATTTTCCTTAGGTTTGGACTGTCTTCTAGAATAAACCTGCAATTCTATGACAGTAGGAGCAGGAGTAAGAGTAGAAAATTCCTTGGCAGGGGAAGGAGGATAGCTAGTAGAGGTGTTAGACTCAAGTTCCTCGGTCTCCTCAAGTTGTTAGCTCTCCTCAAGTTGTTAGTTGTCAATAGAATCCCAAAACTGATATTCTAAGAAAGAAGTATCTTAAGTGTTCTCCCCTGAATATCAGTTTTATGATAATAGGGCTGATTCTCAATAAAAGTGACATCCATGGAAGTAAAGAATTTTTTCAGCTCAGAAGAGTAGCACTTATATCTTTTTTTGTGAGGAGAATAGCCTAAGAAGATGCATTTGTGAGACCGAGGCTCAAGCTTGCTTCAAAGATGATTGTGTACATGAACAAATGCACAACAACCAAAAATTCTTAAGAGGAAGATGTGAAAGGATCCAAGTGTGAGGAAAGGAGGTAAGAAGAAGTTGACTAGGAGTTTGATGCTTTAGGATGCGTGAGGGAATTCTATTGATTAGATAGGTGGCCGTTGGAATAGCCTCACCCCAAAAATGTGGAGGAACATTAGTAGAGAACAATAGGGATCTCACAACTTCCAATAAGTGTCGATTCTTCCGTTCTACAACCCCATTTTGTTGGGGCGTATCAACACATGTGCTTTGAAGTATAATGCATTGTTGGGAAAGATAATGACCAAGAATAGAATTGATGCCATTATTTGTTCTCAAGATCTGAATTTTGGCATTGAATTATCTTTGCACCATTGAATGAAAGGTTTGACAAATAGAACCAGATTCAGATTTTTCTTTCATAAGGAATACCCATGTTAAGCGAGTATGATCATCAATAAAGGATATGAACTAACGAGCTCCAATAATATTTCTAACCCTAAAAGGCCCCCCCACACATCACTATGAATCAAGGAGAAAGGAGAAGATGGAGTATAGACTTGGCTAGGATAAGTGTTTCGTATATGTTTAGAGAATTGGCAGATTTCACATTGCAACAAATGAGGATCTTTATTCTTAAACAATGAGGGAAACAATTTCTGAAGGTAAACAAAATTAGGATGACCTAATCCATAGTGCCATAACATGATAGCACTATTATTGGAATGAAAATTAGACAGATAAACAGATGGTTTAAAGGAAGCACAGTTGCTAGACTGAACAAGTTTACTATTAGAAGGAGATGTCCTTTTGAGGATGTAGAGGCCCAAACATGCTTCAGCACTGCCAATCGTCTTCCCCCAACTCCGGTCCTGAAATTCACACAAATTTTGTGAGAATTTAACCACACAATTACAATCAGTAGATAACTTGCTCACTGATATTAAGTTATAGTCTAAATTTGACACCAAGAGAACATAATTCAGGGTCAAATGTTCTGAAACTGCTACTGCTCCAATTCCAGCCACCTTTAACAGTGAACCATCAGCAATTCTTACCACCCAATCTTGGTTGCAGGGTTCAACATTAGTTACTAACTTAGTCCTTCCAGTCATGTGGTCAGAAGCCCCTAAATCAATAACCCATGCAGTAGAAAACTCACTTTTAGCAGTTAAAACATGAGATGATTTACCTTTAAGGGCTATAGAGCCGGACACCAAGTTAGAGGGTTGAGAAAACTAGGCTTTTCCAAACATATTTTGGAGCCATTCCATCTACTCCTAGCCCCAAATTAGGAGTGGGTTTCAACCAACACAAAACAGAACAGAGCAAGGGAGGGAGAGAGCAAGAGTGAAGAATGAGAGAGAGAGGAAGAAGAGAGATAGGAGCAATGGAGAAGAATCAATTCTGATATTATCATTCGATAGTCCTTTCTCCAACAAGCTGGGAATATATAAACACTCGGTGGGTGGGGACTGCTACAGCAGATCCCTTCTCCATGCGGTTATAACCGCTTCTTTGTCCTATTCTAATTCCCATCCACGTGGGGAATCTTCCAGCTAATATCACTAGGGAAATTACAACAAGAAAATAACAAGATTATAGCAATAAGGAAATGACAATAGTAAGCAAAAAAAAAACCAAGACTTTAACTATATGATGTAGCAGTCCTAGGTCCCCTTCCGTGACACCAATCTTGCTTGCAGGGTTGAACATTAGTTAATAACTTAGTCTCTCCAGTCATGTGGTCAAAAGCCCCTGAATCAATAACCCATGCAATAGAAAACTCACTTTTAGCAGTTAAAACATGAGATGATTTACCTTTAAGGGCTATAGAGCCGAACACCAAGTTAGAGGGCTGAAAAAACTGGGTTTTTCCAAACATATTTTGGAGCCATTCCATCTGTTCTTTACTGAACAGATTTGGTGCTAAGGCTGCTATAGTTTCCTCTATTGAAGCTAGTGCCCCTTTACTCCTTTTTTCATAGGCAGGCTTCCAGTCAGGAGGCTTTCCATGAATTTCCTAGCAAGTGTCCTTAGTGTGTCTAGTCTTCCGGTAATGCTCACACCATGGCTAGTTCTTTTTCTGTTTAAATTGAGTTTGTTGGCTGCTGCGAGTGACCAAGGCCAATTGTTCCAGGGTTGGACTAGTAGACTTGAGCATGACTTTCATACGACTCTCCTCCCTTCAGACTTCAGCATAAGCCTCTCTTAGGTATGGCAAGGGCTTTGTTCCAAGGATTCTTCCACGTACTCCATCTAGGTTATTGTTTAAACCTATAAGAAATTTGTTCAACCTCTTCTTTTCTACAATCTATTTGTATGTAGTTGCATCCTCTGTACACTTCCATTGGATAGTATCACACTTATCCAATTGAGGCCAATATTTGTTTAGGGAGTTAAAATAATGAGGAACACGTAAGTCACCTTACCTAAGGTCATCTAATATGCTCTCAATTTCTAATAATTCTGAGGTATTTTTAGCATGTGAGTAAGCTTCCTTAGCAACCTCCCAAATCTCGTGTGGAATTATAAAGCAGAAAATTCTCACCGATTTCGTTGGTCATTGAGTTAATGAGCCAAGACATCACCATGTTATTTTCTGTCTTCCAAACTCTATACTGATGGGTGTGAAGCACCAAATGGCGTCGTTAGAATTAAACTGGTTGGAGGGCCACGTGCAGCAACCACAGCCTGCCAAGTGACAGCTGCTGGATGCCAGCACGTGGCAACCATCGCTGCTTCTTGATGGCGCCTGATTGTTCTTGCTGATTGCTCTCACCCGATTGTCTTCCCTGCCCCGCTGACATTTCTATTCGAATAATCATCGTGCTTGCACAATCTGATCTCAGCCCTTCATTCGTGCTTTATGAGGCATGATCCCAGCCCTCCATCATCGCTATTTATTTCCCCCCTCGGGATATGGATGGTCAGACGATAGAAACGAAGAAGGGAGGAGAAAAGAAAAGAAAAGAGGGAAAAAGGATCGCAGGAGAGAAGGCCCTTCGTCTTCAGGCTAGGGTTCTCTGGTTTGCTCTCTGTTTCATTCTCTTTAATGATCTGTATAGTTTTTGTTCTGTGGTTCGATAGGTTTTGCCTTTTAATCTGTATTAAGTGATTATTGGGTAAGTTTCTGTTTCTCGAACCACTGTTTGTACAAAGAGATTGAGAGGGTTTTATGTGGGTGTATTCTCCGATTCTATTCTTAGTGCAGTGAGCTCTTTTCGCCGGAGCTCAACGTAGACGTAACCCTATTTTGGGTGAACCACGATAAAAATCTTTGCCTCCTTTCGTTTTTCATTTCTGTTTGTTTTTGTTTATGTATGTATGTTTATGCTTCTTGGTTTGGGTCATCGTGAGTCTGTGATTGAAAAGTATTCAGAAATACCCTAAGGTGTGTTATCGGTTCCCAACATGTACCTGGATTCCTCTTCTCCTGGTTTGGCTATGGCTCCAATCAAGTAGTCATCTTTGCCCTTACCGCATATGAACATCAACACTAATTGTGACCATTGAAGATAATTCTGACCATTGAGTTTGTGTCCCGTAAAAGTGATCATGCTGTTGTTATCAATGGTTACAGCATTGTTGCTCGATACGGGAACAATCTGGGCGGATTTACTGTCGCTGCTGGCCATGGTAGATGAATTCTAGAACTACCGGGTAGAAGAAAGGGGAAAAAGAAATAGGTAAATGGCAACTGGTCACTGTAACGATAGCCTGCTTAGGGTTTGATAACAAGAAGAAATAATTCATGCTCTAATACCATGAAGAAATTGAATAAAGGAATGGAATAATTATTCATTCACAACATAGGAACAATATATACAACCGTATATTAGACTCCCATCATTGGTAGAAGTCTATCTACTTTACAACATGGGCTTATTTGAAATACAAACTGTCTAGCTCTAAATTTTAGGAATTCAACTAACAACTATATAAGATAAATAGACTTATCTTCTTCTAAGAATTCTGATCCTTATTCGACACTGCACAATTGCTTTTAATCCCATTATCTATATTTCAAAACCTGCCTAATATCTCGCCTAACAGCTTCCGATCCTTCTTAATTTCCACAGAAGGGAAAGTGGAGTATTTAGGGCATATAATCACTGGTGAAAGAGTGACTACAGACCCTAAGAAGATCACGGTTATGGTGGAATGGCCAATTCCCAGGACCATCAAGGAGTTAAGGGGATTTCTTAGGCTAACAGGCTATTATAGGAAGTTCATTCGAGAATATGAATTGATCAGCAAGCCCTTAACAGAGTTACTTAAGAAGAATGGAGTGACAAGGCAAAAGCAACCTTTAACTCTCTGAAGAGGGCTATGGTACAAGCTCCTATATTAGCTCTACCCGATTTCACCAAGCCCTTTACCTTAGAAACAGATACACAGGAGTGGGGCAGTTCTAGTTCAAGAGGGCAAACCTATTGCCTTCCTTAGTCAAGCCTTAGCTCCCAAACACTTGGGGCTGAGTATTTATGACGAGAAGCTCATAGCAGTCCTCATGGCGATAGAGAAATTGAGGTATTATTTAGAGGGGAATCCATTTGTCATTAAGACAAATCACGAGAGTCTGAAATTTCTAGGGGAACAGAGCCTACACACGTAGCTACAAAGGAAGGGGGTGACCAAGTTGCTTGGGCTAGATTACACTATTCAATACAGGAAGAGTAAAGAAAATACAGTGGCTGATGCACTCTCGAGAAGAGAGGAAATGGGGGAGTGCCAAGCAATATCAGTGGTAGTCCCAAATTGGATGAAGGAAGTATCAAAAAGTTATGAGCAAACATCTTGGGCTAGAGATCTTAGATCTTATGACTCAATTGGCAACTAGACCATAGAAGCATAAGGGGTATACACTGAAGGCCAAGTTGCTAAGGTACAAAGGGAGGCTAGTAATTGGGGAAGTTTACCAGCTCAGGGAAAGGATTTTGCAAGCTCTACACATCTCACCCATTGGGGGGCACTCGGGCTTGAACGTTACTTACAACAAGATAAGACAGTTATTTTTTTGGCTAGGAATGAAGAAGGAGATTACTGTCGTTGTATAAGGGTGCCATATTTGTCAGAAATGCAAGCATGAACAAGCCCCGTATCCTGGCTTACTCCAACCACTAGAGATACCTAAGCAGGCATGGCAACACATTTCCATAGATTTTGTGAAGGGGTTACCAAGATCTGAAGGTTAAGAGCACAATTTTGGTGGTCGTGGACAAGCTTACTAAGTTCAACTACTTCCTTAGTATAGCCCACCCATTTGTGGCCAAGTTAGATTCAGTTGTGAAAGTGCATGACCTACTGATGTCCATCACTTCTGATAGAGACAAGGTGTTCACCAGCAACTTTTGGAAGGACTTGTTCAAACAATTGGGGTCGGATTGCACATGTCAACCGCTTATCACCCTAAAACAGATGGACAAACCGAACGAGTGAACCAATGTCTCGAGGCTTATTTAAGGTGTGTATACTTCTCCAAACCTAAGAGTTGGAATCAATGGCTACCGTTTGCCCAATGGTGTTATAATTCCAACTACCATAGTTCACTCAAGAGATCTCCCTTTGAGGCATTATTTGGCTATAAGCCTTCATTGATACCTGCAGTAATGCACTATTCAAATCTGCAACTGACAGTGAATCAACACTTAAGGCAGAGGCAGAATGTAATAATACCCTAGGCCACCATAAATAAAAATCATAATTTTAAGCCCTAGAGAATTATTAAATTTTAGCGGGTATGTATAAATTTAGTACTTAAATTTATTTATGTTTTAATTAAATAATTTAAGGTATATAATAAAAATATCATAATTTTTATATTGAAATTGGGATTTAAAACTTACTGTATGTATATTTATATATAATCCCGTATGCAAGTATGTATATATATCATACATATATGTATAAATGTATGTATAAGTATAAGTATAAAAAAAAAATCGCTGAAAATCGGGTGCAGGCGCGCGGCCATGCTCTGGCCGCGCCTGCAAACAAGAAATCAGAGGTGAGGGGGGGGGCATTAATGCCCCAAAGGACGTCGGGTATGGCTTCTAGGACGCGTGGCATTCGTGATGGGACAAGACCCGTCGAGTTTGACTATAAATAGCCGATGATCGAGAAAGGCCTTCATCAGAAATTGTTTACTTCATAGATTGGTCGATTGGGAGAGTGTTTGAGAGATTTGAGAGTAGGGTTTTGGTCTTTGCAATGTGGGAGAGCTTTCTGGAGAATTTGGTGGCCAACGGAGCAGTGAAGGAGGAGATCCAAGCATCGCCGGAAAATCGCGACTTCGCCGGAGCCACGCCTTTAAACGAAAAATCGAGTATTTTTGCTACGTTTTTTGCAAATCTAAAGCTTTTATTGTGTTCGGGAGGTCGAATATTGGAGGGGAGCAAGCTTCTTTTAAAGCTCGAAGGCTCGGCATCGTCACCGGCGACGAGAAGGCCGCCGAAGAAGACGAACCAGGCGGGCGCATGGCTGCACGCGCCCGTGAGTGGGAAGAAGGCGCATGCCTTCCACGCGCCCACCAGAAAAGAATAAAATAAAAATAGAAACGAAAAGAAAGGAAAAGAAAATAAAGAAAAATAAAAATAAAAGAGATAAAATGTTACAAAAATTTCCATTAAATCTGAAATTTTGTTATGTCTTATTTTGTGAAAAATATTCTGGAAAATGCTAAATTAAATATTTATTTAAATGGTTTTTCTATTAAGGAAATAAAGAAAAAAATAGGAATTTAATTTGAAAAATTCTAAGAAAATTCCAGAAGGCTAGAAATATTATTTAAGGAATATTAGTAAAAAGAAATTGGGTTATATGAAAGTCTAGATAATTATTATGAAATTTTGAGGAAATAAGACTTAGAAAATGAAGAAAATTGTAGAAATTATGAGAAAAATAGTAAATTATATTCTGAAAATAAATTTAATGTTTTAGGAGACCTTGAGGGCAAGAAGATTGAGAAATAGCCGCTCGACACGATTTTCGAGGTCGACACGCTTTTCGAGGCAACTTAGAAGTAAGTGTACCGTTCCAAACTTAGTACAGTTATAAATATTTATCTTCGAGAATGCTTTCATCATATTGGCATACTCTGATATGTACCCGTCACGTAGACTGTATCCATTACATGATTATGAAATGTATAAATACACGTTAATATCATTGATCACACGCATTTGAGGTCGTAAGGAGTACGAACTGGCACCGCTGTTTTACCAAGGGTGCACCCATACGCCCCGGCTTCGAAAGAGGTGGCCGCAAAAATGATAGGCAGCATGAGAGGTGCAGTTGACACTTATGAGGAAAGACATTGCATACACACATGACATAGCATTATGTACCCTTACTTAGATGGTTCATCATCTAACTTGGGTTCGCCCCTGGAACATTCAACATTCCAGTCAGGATTTGCAGTGATGATACAAAGGTTGAAGATGTGTAGTGACGCGAGATGTCAAGAAATGAGTAAATGTGTCATGTTATGTTGTAATATTAATAGTTCGAGAAACATCTATGTTTTAATTTATTTTCAGAAGCTTATGTATCAACTTCGTAATAAATGTCATGTTCAGTTATTTATGTAATTCCATGAGCAAGTTCGATTCAGGTTCCGCTTTATACGATTACATTTACCTCTAGTGTATAAATTAAACACTAGATAGGTCTTAGGGAATTTCGGGAATAATGTAATTTAGAAAAAAATATATATATATATATAGAGAGAGAGAGAGAGCCAAATTTCCTAAGGCATAACACGCCCTGAGGAGGTGGGTTGTTACACAAAAGGCCCTACAGGTGATAAAAAATGAGCTGACAATGGCACAGAATAGGATGAAGCAAATGGCAGACCGGAGGAGGAGCGAAAGGAGTTTTGAGGAAGCCGATATGGTAGATCTTAAAGGTGAGGAGATTCCAGCAACAGCTATTCACTAGTCATTCCCCATCTAACCTAAACCCTAAGTACTTTGGGCCATTCCAAGTGCTAGCTAAAGTGGGAAGGGTTGCTTATAGATTGCAACTTCCAAAAGGACTTGGAATTCATCCTGTCTTCGACGTGTCCCTCCTAAAAAAGTCTGGGACCTCATGATCCAGTTAACTCAAATCTACCTTCCTTTAATACAGACCTACCAGAGATGACAGAGCCACTTGGTTGTGCTAGATAAGAGAGTCATCTATCACGAATCTCTACCATTGTCACAAGTGTTGGTGCAATGGACCAACCGCCACCTAGATCACACCACATGGGAGCATTTACCAGAGCTACTCACACAATTTCCCCAAGTGATCAGACTATTGTAATTTCTTGTGGACAAGAAATGTCTCTAAGGGGGGGGGGGGGGTATTGTCACGCTCCTATGGTAGAATGGTCTATTACCTTATTTTTGGTTAGGCTGAATTAGGTGTACTAGAGCCGTTACAGGCTATTTTGTGGCAGGG
Source organism: Diospyros kaki (assembly GCA_036245055.1). Lineage (NCBI taxonomy): Eukaryota > Viridiplantae > Streptophyta > Magnoliopsida > Ericales > Ebenaceae > Diospyros > Diospyros kaki. Next base: position 15,871,446 of record BSEG01000008.1, read on the forward strand.
GATACCTTCTAGAAGGATCATAACCGCCTATATATGTAAGAGCTCAACGCTCCCAATAGGCAATCAATGAAAACATTCTGATTTGCCTTCTCTCTCTTTTCTGTTATTCCCTCTCTCTCTCTCCAAACTCTCTCTCTCTATTCTCTATTTCTACGATAATCACATAATTCCTTCCCCGAATTCTGTCGTTGTCCTTGTCAGTACCTCCGACACTGTCAGCTTTCAAATGATCTTCAGATTAGTCCTATTTTAGTGTTGCAAACTTGTTTGATTTCCATGGATTTGATGGAGAGAATGATGAAGCTACCAACAAGGAATGGGCTAATTAGTTACCAAAGAAATCAAGAGAAGTTATCAGAGATGTGCTTGATATGAGAAAAGCTCATTGGGGATAAGGCAATCTCTATCCTATATAGTGATTGGGCAAATGTCCAATAGAAAGCACTTGGATATCTAAAAAGTGACGCAAAAAATTGATCCTATCATTCATCAATGCATCCAAGTTTTCTCATCAACAGTCGAGTTTCTTTTCCACTCAAGGAGATTGATGCAAAAGGATATTATTTGATTTATTGGTATTTTTGTATTTGTTTACTTATGGTTAGTATTTAAGTTAGGTTTTAGAAAGTATTTTGGTGTCATTAGCTTTAGTAAGTAGTCATGTGACTAGCATAGATGGATGACTAAGACTAGAAGGATTCATTTGAATCAATGACTGGGATTTATTGTTGTTGAGAATGCAGTTAGTGTTGTACATAATATAGTTAGTTAGCTTGTATGTTGTACATAGTGTGTGTGTGTTGTACATACTTATACCTAGCAGGGGTGTGTGTGTGTGTGTGTGTACCTGAACCTAACCGAATACAATTCTGACTCTGAGATCTGAGTCATTCCCTCCATTCTTTCTCTCTACCTCTTCCATCTTTATTTCAATTATCATTATGTATAACTAGCCTTTTAAGACACTATGCAAGAGGCCATTTTATTCTAATTCAATGTTTGAGGTTAAGAAAACCCTAAATTTCATACTTTGTTCCAAAATTTAACTTGCACTATTTCAGCCCAAATATTTCACTTGTTTTTGCTGGTTCTTTCTCACACAGTGCATCAGAAGTGCCAAAACAAAGCCACATAATCAAATAAGAGTACATAGAATAGTCACTGTTGGCAATGAAGCACCCAACGACACCGTTTCTCACTTAAGGACCCGGGCAGGAGGGTCAGCTGCAACCAGTGCGACGTGGCAGTGGAGGGCAGCTTGGCAACCGCCCGGGCCTCCTTCATCTCGATCGTGCTCCTTGTCTCGTTCTTGTGCAATCTGGACCGTCGATGATGTCTTTTATCTGGTGCAATCCGAGCCTTTCAAATGCATCATGCGACCCCTATTTATTTATCGTGCATCGAGATGTGTAAAGCGAGAGATACGAGAGAGAGAGAGTGTGTGTAGTCGCTAGGGCTCGAGGGGTCTTTCTCATTCTTGATTCAGACTCTCTTCGGCTCCTTCTGGTCTTCTCTCTGGTTCGAAATAGGGTAAGCCTCTGATCTATTTCTTGTTATGATTTTGAGGCGTTTTTGATAGAGAACTTGTCTTCGTAAATACGAGTGAGTGTGAGGCTTGTATTCAGTGTGTTTGGAAACCCTATTTTTAACTCCGATAGTGCAGTGAGCTCTCCGTTACCGGAGCTCAACGTGGACGTAACCCTTTTCGGGTGAACCACAGTAAATCTCTCGTGTTGATTCTGCTTTCCATTTTATTCGGATTTGTTTGTGGTGTATGTGGGTTTTCGTTTTTCGACTCTGTTGTATGTTAGAAAGGGTTTATTTCTGTGATTCAAACGGTGTGTATGGTTGGGTAGCTTTCTGTTTGCGCAACAAGTGGTATCAGAGCCATTTCTTTGATACGCACTATGTAAGTCCTCAATTATTTTCTAATCCAGTCAGAGTCGGGTTAGGGTTGTTAGTCGCCTAGTTAATCCTATTTTTTAAGCCTCTAGGGTTTTCTGAAAAGTCACGGTCAGTTGGTGTTTACTGTGTGTCTTTGTCAGTATCTAGGGTTTCATTAGGATACCTTCGTGCAAGGCGAAGATGACAACAACCCGATTTGAAATCAGAACATTCGATGGAAAGGGGGATTTCGAAAGTTGGAAAAAGAAGATGAAGGTATTACTCTCTCATCACAAAGTGCTTATTGCACTTGAACCGGATGACAAGAAATGGTCCACTGAGACATTAGCCAAGACCGATGAGATAAGGGAGGAGGCCTTCAACCTGATATTTCTCCATTTGGGGGATATTGTTATCAGAAAGGTAGACGGTATGACTAACCCCCTTGATTTATGGAATAGGCTTAAATCTTTGTATGTTGTTGTTTCTGCTCCTAACTTAATTTATTTGAAAGGTATGCTATTCAATTTTAAAATGAATGCATCGAAATCTATAGATGATAATATAGATGAATTTACTAAACTTACAGTAATGTTAAGAGGGACTGACCAAGCCTTTGGTGATACTAGCGAGGCAATGATATTATTAAACTCATTACCTGATGATTACAATGTAGTTAAACATGCTTTACAGTACACTAGTATTGTGCCTACATTAAAACTTGTAATTTCTGGTATCAAGGCTAGGGAATTAGAACTTCACATCTCTAAAAAATTGGGTAACAACTTATTTGTAAAGGGAAGGTTTGAAAAGGGTCAGGGTAGCTTTAACAACAATCAGAATAGGGGTACGGGGCATAAGGGAAAACAAAATGGAAAGAAGGGAAAACAAAAACAATCTAAATGGAAATGCTACCACTATGGAAAAGAGGGTCATATCAAAAAATATTGTTATGATTTCATTAAGTGTAAGAAATGATAACAGAAACAAGAGAAAAGAAAGAAGAATAATGCCTCGGTCTTGTATTAATGAATAACCAACATAACCAGTTGATATATATATATATATACTTAGCTGTTAGAGAAGGCTCTAAGCCTTAACAGCAAATTAAGCTACAATAAACTAACAGAACAAACAACTTAAACTGATACAAAACAAATAACAGAAATGTATGCTATCTGTTATCACTTTCTTCAACATTTCCCATCAGTTTAGACCTCCCTTTAGACTTGAAATTCCTTTGTTTCTTTACAGCAACAATATTGCCAATCAGCTGTGACTTTATAGGAGAAAACTGCAAACCAATTTTGTTACACAAAAACTGCAATCGATCACGAGGCAAACTCTTAGTAAAGATATCAGCAACCTAATATAAAGTGGGCACATATCTAATCTCAACCACACCTTTTTCAACCTTCTCCCGCACAAAATGCACATCTATTTCTATATGCTTAGTGCGGGAATGGAACACCGGATTCTCTGCTATGCTCTTAGCAGCCATATTATCACACCACAAAATAGGAGTATGAGATATAGAGTACCCCAGCTCAGAGAACAAAGATTTTAACCACAGAATTTCAGTAACTCCTTGAGCCAATGCTCGATATTCAGCTTCCCCAACCGAACAAGCCACAACTGATTGCTTTCTAGAACTCCAAGCTATCAGATTAGAACCAAGAAACACACAAACACCACTTGTCGACCTTCGTGTAAGCTGACATCCAGCATGATCAGCATCTGTAAACACAGTCAAAGAAAGACCATGTAGCTGTTAGGACTGAGGGGTATTTCTGTAATAAATAGAAGGGGAATGGAAGGCGGGAGAGGAGGTTACAACTAACTAACCTACCTATGAATAAATAAGGGAGGAAGGTAACAGAAAGGCAGTTTTTGGGAAATGAATACAAACTCTCTTCTTTCTCTCATCTATTCTCTCGTCTCTCCCTATCTCTTTCTTCTCTCTCACTAACCCTTTTCTAACGGAAATTCCGATTCATCTCCAGCCCATTCAAGGGGCTGGACAAGTGGTATCAGAGCTAAGCCATCCTCGGCGGCTTCGGGCGTGCAGTTAGAATTGACGGAAGGTCCGACTCAGCAACCACGAAGGCATGGCGGAAGGAACACGCCTGAAACAACTGGAGCTGCGACTGGAGAATCTTGATGGACTAATGGGCAAGACGCAAGAAGACGTGAGGGCCCAACGAGAAGACATGGCGACACAAAGGGAGGATATGGCGATCCAGAGGAAAGACTTAGCTGCCATCAAAGACAGTATATGGGAGCTGGAAAAGGGCCAGGAAAGGGCCGACTTTTACGGACAAAAGATAGATCGCATGTTTGCGATCATGTCGACATGGCCACAATTCCGATCGCAAGAAGAGTCGGTTCCAAGAATGGAGACGAACGTAAGAGGCGATGGAATATTACCGAGACCAGGAGGTTTGAAGGAAACGGAGGAAAGGCATGCATGGGAACGTGAAAACCATGGCAAGAATTCTGGGTCAAGATTTGACGGGGGGCACCCGCCAACGCCAAGATTGTAAATTCCAATCTTTGATGGATCAAAACCACGCTGGTGGGTACGACGATGTGAAAGATTCTTTGAATTGTATCGGATAGGAGAAGAACAAAGAGTGACGATGGCAGCGGCCTACCTAGATGATACCGCGGATGCATGGTATCAAAGTTGGAGGCAATCAGAAGGGGGATGGGTGACATGGACCAAATTTTCCAACGAACTGTGTGGTCGTTTTGGCGAACGGAATCTGGCGAACACGGTGGAGGAATTTAATAAACTGAAACAGCAAGGATTGGTTGAAGATTATTTGAGGCGGTTTGAGGAATTGAAGGCGTTGATAGAAGCAGCTCATCCGAGCTTGCCCGAGTCATACTTCATATCAAGTTTCATCAACGGACTCAGAGACGATTTAAGATCCGTCGTAAAGATGCTAGGGCCAGTGTCGGTAAGACAAGCAGCAGAAAAAGCACGTCTCCAAGAAGTAACCTGGGAGGCAGTGTTCAAGAAGAATAGGCCATGGCCGCAAGGAGGGTCGACCGTCAACAGAGGGGGATCTTCTTATGGAGGAAGCAATTTCAAACCGAGCATGGGAGGAACAAACCAGGGAAGCGTTAAGAATGGAAACGGAATGGGGACAAACAAGAATACGACAATGGAGCAGAAGCGCCAATTAGGCCTATGCTTCGAATGTGGGGAAAAATATGGACCTGGCCACCAATGTAAGAGATTGATGTTAAAAATGGAGGCATCCGATGATGAAGAGACAGAAGAAGATACAAAAGAAGAGCTGCAGATTGAGGAAGAACAAGAGAATGATGGCGGACAAATCTCTTTTCACGCGTTGAAAGGGGGCCTTACAGGGAAGATCATACAAGTTAAAGGGCAAGTAGGAAAACGAAGACTAACGGTGCTGATTGATAGTGGAAGCACCCATAGCTTTGTGAATAAGAAAACAGCCCAAGATCTTAAGTGTGAAATGACAAGAACCAACCCACTTTCAGTAACTGTCGCCAATGGAGACAGAATGTACAGCAACCATAAGTGTTCGAATTTTAAGTGGGTAATGCAGGGAGTAGAATTTGTAGTAGACTTAAGAGTCTTGGAGTTAGGGGGATGTGATATCGTATTGGGGGTTGACTGGATGAAGAATGTAAGTCCTCTAACATTTGATTTTAAGAAGCTGGAGGTGACAGTGGAGGTTGAAGGCCAAAAGCTGACACTGATGGGAAGCCTAGATCAAGGGGAATGTAAAATGATATCGGCAAGGAGGTTACACAAGTTAATAAACCAAAAAAGGGAGCAGATTGCAGAATTATATTCCATTCAGGCAATGGAGTATGAGGAGGAAGAAGATGACAGTCCACAAGTCAAGGGAACGGCAACAACTACACTACAACTTCTTCAAAAGGTAAACACTAATGATCCCTTGCACTTATTATTGCAGGAATTCCAGGATCTCTTCCAAGAACCGACTACCCTACCACCCCAAAGACCTTTAGACCATGCTATCCATCTTAAACCCAACACAGAACCGGTAAACATTCGCTCCTACCGATATAACCCTGCCCAGAAAACTGAAATCGAAAAACAAGTAAAAGAAATGCTGAACAATTCTATCATACAACCCAGCCAAAGTCCCTTCGCCTCTCCAGTCCTCCTTGTCAAGAAAAAAGATGGCACTTGGAGATTTTGTATAGACTATAGGCAGCTCAATTCCCTTACCATAAAGAATAAATTTCCTATTCCTATCATTGAGGACTTATTAGATGAGCTCAATGGTGCTGCCATTTTTTCCAAACTAGACCTAAGGGCTGGTTACTACCAAATTAGAATGAGACCCATTGATATTCCTAAAACGGCTTTTCGAACACATCAAGGGCTTTATGAATTCACTGTCATGCCCTTTGGATTGACCAATGCACCAGCCACATTTCAAGCATTGATGAACCAGATTTTCAGTCCCTACCTTCGCAAATTTATACTTGTTTTCTTTGACGACATTCTTGTATACAGCCCATCCTTACAAGCCCACATATCCCACCTCAGAATCACTTTTGAGATCCTGCGAGTTCAGCAATTATATGTCAAGATGTCAAAGTGTACATTTGCTCAAGAAGAGGTGGAGTATCTAGGCCATGTTATTTCAGCTAAAAGAGTGAGTACAGATCCAAAAAAAATAGAAGCAATGGTGAATTGGCCGAGACCTAAGAATGTGAAGGAGTCAAGGGGTTTCTTAGGCTTGACTAGATATTATCGGAAATTTATCAAAGACTACGGTATGATTAGTCGGCCTTTAACAGAGCTGTTGCGGAAAGACAGTTTTCATTGGAATCCTAAAGCTGAAGCAGCCTTCGGAACTCTTAAACAAGCCATGACTCAAGCCCCTGTTTTAGCTCTCCCAGATTTTTCAAAACAATTTGTGGTGGAAACAGATGCTTGTGATTATGGGGTGGGAGCAGTCCTAATGCAAGAAGGGAAACCATTAGCCTACATAAGCCAAGGGCTAGCCCCCAAACATCTAGGCTTGAGTGTGTATGATAAAGAATTGATAGCAGTATTAGTAGCGGTAGAGAAATGGCGCCACTATTTAGAGAATAATCAGTTTGTAATAAAAACGGACCACGAAAGCCTTCAATTTCTACTCCAACAGCGATTACACACTCATTTACAGCGGAAAGGCATCTCTAGACTATTGGGATTGGATTATACGATTCAATATAGAAGAGGGAAGGAGAATTTAGTGGCAGATGCGCTGTCTAGAAAAGAGGACAAAGGCATTTACCAAGCTATATCAGCTGTTACTCCCGAATGGGTAAAAGAGGTGGTGAGAAGCTATGACCGAACACCTTGTTTGCAAACATTGTTACAGCAGTTAGCAATAACACCTGATGCACAGCAGAATTATACTCTGGTTGGGGGACTCCTAAGGTTCAAAGGCCGCATTGTTATAGGGGAGGATGACCAGCTGAAGTTACAAATTTTGAAAGCCACACATGGATCAGCAGTGGGCGGACATTTAGGGATAAGAGCCACTTATTATCGGGTGAGACAACTTTTCTATTGGCCGGGATTAAAAAAAACAGTGGTGAAATATGTGTTGGAATGTGATATATGTCAAAGATGCAAGCATGAAACAGTGGCCTTACCAGGGTTACTACAGCCACTACCAACTCCAGATCAAGCATGGGAGGATGTCTCAATGGATTTCATAGAAGGCTTACCAAAATCGGAGGGAAAAGATACAATTTTGGTGATTGTGGATCGCTTAACTAAATTTGCTCATTTCATGAGTTTGACACATCCATTTACAGCTCCAGAGGTGGCCAGATTATTGTTGGATTCAGTGTTTAAAATTCATGGAATTCCCAAGACTATTGTGTCCGATAGAGACAAGATCTTCACCAGCAAATTTTGGCAAGAATTATTCAAGAATTTGGAGGTGGGTTTACACTTATCTACAGCCTATCATCCAGAAACGGATGGACAAACAGAGAGAGTAAATCAATGTCTCGAAGCCTACCTTCGCTGTATGTGTTTTGCTAGGCCTAAAAGTGGGCACCGCTGGCTATCACTTGCTCAATGGTGGTACAATTCTACATATCATACAGCCATTAAACGAACCCCTTTTGAAGCTGTCTTTGGGTATTGTCCACCGTTACTTCCGGCCATTTCCAGCTCCACTGCTGCAATGGCGGATGTGGAACAATATTTCCAAAAAAGGAGAGAAGTATTACTGGAACTTAAAAGAGAATTGGCGACAGCCAAAAGCAGGATGGTACACTATGCAAACAAAAACAGAAGTGAGCGGAAATTCAATGTGGGGGATGCAGTGTTTTTGAAGGTTAAACGATTCTTACAGCCTGCTTTTACTAAAGGTACAGTCTCCAAATTCAGCCCCAAATATTTTGGACCTTATACAGTCATGGAAAAGATAGGAGAGGTGGCCTATCGGTTGCAACTACCAGAAAACGTGAGGATTCATCCGGTATTTCATGTATCGTTATTAAAGAAGGTTAGAGAAGAAACAACAGCCAGTGAAGCTTCACTGCCACCATCAGATGAAGAATTATCAACTGCTGTCTTACCAAGGATGGAAGAGGAATTAGAGGAGGCCATTGAACCTCGAGCAATAGTAGACAAAAGGGTGATCTATAGAGGAGCTGCCCCTATTACGCAAGTGTTGACCCGATGGTCCCATCTGCCAGCAAACCAGCCAACTTGGGAATACCTGCCAGACATATTGACGAGATTTTCCCATGCTATCAGCTTACTCTAAATTCTTGAGGACAAGAATTATTTCATCCGGGGGGGGGGGGGAATTGTTAAGACTGAGGGGTATTTCTGTAATAAATAGAAGGGGAATGGAAGGCGGGAGAGGAGGTTACAACTAACTAACCTACCTATGAATAAATAAGGGAGGAAGGTAACAGAAAGGCAGTTTTTGGGAAATGAATACAAACTCTCTTCTTTCTCTCATCTATTCTCTCGTCTCTCCCTATCTCTTTCTTCTCTCTCACTAACCCTTTTCGAACGGAAATTCCGATTCATCTCCAGCCCATTCAAGGGGCTGGACAATAGCATAGGCCAGAAAACCAGCCCCAAACCAATTGTACTCTTAAGATATCGAAGAAGCCGTTTGCAAGCTAACCAGTGCTCCATTTTAGGACACGAGAGGAACTGACTAAGCTTGTTTACCACAAAGGAAATATCAGGTCTAGTATTTGTCAAATATTGAAGAGATCCAATTATAGTCCGGTAAAGGGTAGGATCTGAAAATGGTTCTCCCTTGTCAGTAAAAACAAAACCAGATATCAGAGGTGTATCACATGGCTTACAATCTTGCATAGAAGCTTTCTTCAAGAGATCTAAAACATACTTTGATTGTGAAAGATACAAACCATCAGCAGTTCTATGAGCTTCAAAACCTAGGAAATAACTGACAGAACCCAAAGTTTTGAGAGCAAAATGATCATCTAGATCCTGAATACATTTCTGTAAGACAACAGGATTGGATCCGGTGATTAATATGTCATCAACATACACCAAAAGAAATAAAACTGTTGTGTCAGTCCGTTTAATGAAAAGTGATGCATCTGATACTGCTCTAGAAAACCCCCAACCTTGCAATGCAGATTTCAACCTAAGATACCAAGCTCTAGGTGCTTGTTTCAATCCATACAAAGATTTCTTCAATTTACAAACATGAGAAGGAAAATTAGAGTCAACAAAGCCAGCTGGTTGAGTCATATAAACATCCTCTATTAGTTCTCCATTCAAAAAGGCATTATTTATATCTACTTGTTGAATATCCCAGCCAAAGTGGACTGCCAAGGAGAACAAAATTCTAATTGTAGGAGCTTTAACAACTAGACTGAATGTCTCCAAATAATCAATTCCAGGAGTTTGGAGGAAACATTTTGCAACCAAACGAGCCTTGTGTTTTAGAATGGATCCATCAGCTTTTTATGTTGTCTGAAACACCCATTTACAGCCAATTAAATTCATATCTTGAGAAGCTGGTACCAATTCCCAGGTATTATTGCGTTGAAGAGCAGAAAACTCTTCCTCCATTGCCTGAGTCCAACAAGGATCAGAGAGAGCTTCATCAACTGAGTTAGGTTCTAGGGCACTTAGGAGGGCATGAGGAGAGGAACAAAGTTGTTTAGACTTGGAACGAGTAATCATAGGATGAACAGAAGGTAGAGGTACAGATTTAGGACGAGAAGGAAGCGGGCAAATGGAGGTACCTTGTTGTGTAGCTGGAGAAACAGGTAACAAAGAAGGGGAACCAGAGTTTTCCAATGGTGAAGATGGAAAAGCTGTTTGAGTGACAGGAGAAGCAGGCATTGAAGACTGTGCTAACCGAGAACTCTTAGAACGAAAAGAAGGAAGAGAATGAAATATAGCAGTAGAGGGACACAAAGGAGAAGGTTGAATAGGCTTATTCATGGATGGTACAAACAAGTTTGGATAAGAAAAATCAGTAAGATTAAACTGAACATGTCGAGATATATAAATCCTACCCGAAGGATGCAAACACTTATATCCAGCATGAATTGAACTATATCCAATGAAGACACACTTAGCTGAGTGCAAGTCAAACTTATGTCGATTGTAAGGCCTTAAGTAGGGAAAACAGGAACAACCAAAAGGTTGGAGATGCATGTAGTTGGGTTCTTTGTGAAAAAGTAATTCAAATGGAGATTTTAGCTTCAAAGGAACTGAGGGCAGAAGATTAATGGTATAAATAACCACTTGAAAGGCTTCTGCCCAGAATTTAAGAGGCATATGAGCATGAGAGAGAAGAGTAAGTCCCATTTCAGCAATATGTCTATGTTTTCTTTCAGCAACACCATTTTGTTGGTGTGTATAGGGACATGTAAACCGAGGTCGTATACCACATGACTGAAGATAAGGCAACAAAACTTTAAATTCTCCACCATTGTCAGTTTGAAGGTTTTTGAGTTTGAAGTTATATTGCATCTCAACTAATTTGTGATAGGCAGTAAATGTGGAAAGAACATCAGATTTCAACTTGAGGGGATACAGCCAAGAATAACGTGAATAAGCATCAACTAGGATCAGATAGTATCTAAATCCTTGAGTAGAGAGAATAGGTGCCGGACCCCATACATCAGCATACACTAATTCTAAGGGAGGTATTGATGTTATTGGACAAGAAGAAAATGGTAACTGATGTAGCTTACCAAGTTTACAAGAATCACAAAATGCTAAATCTGAGTTTGAGTAAGAAACTCGAATCTTATTTAAAACATGTTTCAGTACATGAAAAGCAGGGTGTCCCAACTTGGCATGCCACTGCTGAACAACATTCTTTGAATTAATAGAAACAACATTAACATTGTTGGACAACAGATCAGGAACAAGTTGACTCTGTCGATTACATTTAGGAGAAACAGAAGGATGCATAACAACACTTGAAGCCTTGGAAGATTGCAATGAAACAACATGATTGGACTCAGCTGAATCAAAAGCCGAGGTCAACTGATACAAACCATCCTTAAGTAGTCCTCGGAGTAGCACTAGTCCTGAATCCTTGTCCTTAATCACACAAGAAGTAGAGTTAAACTCAGCAACAACATTATTGTCTTTGGTTAACAGAGAGACACTAAGAAGACTTTTGTTCATCTGTGGAACATGAAGAACATTAGGCAAACCAAGGACTGAAACAGGTTTAGTGTGAGTGTAAAGATTGCTATGACCAATATTAGATATAGACAATTTCTTACCATCACCAACGGCTACTTTGTCAGTGCCCTGATATGGAGAATGAACTGATAGGTTGTTAAGGCTGGTAGTGATATGGTTAGTTGCTCCAGAATCAACAAACCATGGAACTTCTCCATGAGAGGAAGAAGGCACAGATTGAGTTTCAAAATTTTGTCCATATGGTGACATAGAGCCTACCTCAGTCATGTAAGCCTCACTGAACTCATTAGGACCAGTTAGGAAAGCTTGATAATCATTCTGAAACTGATTAGATTGCTGAAACTGATTGTTAAACCTGGAAACATTTTGATTTTGAAGAGAGACTCGCTAAAAATTTCTATCAGAACGATGATAACACTTATCAACTAAATGGCCAGGTTTGCCACAGAGTTGACAGTATATGCGTCTACCACCAGACCTGCCACCACGGCCACAACCTCCTCTATTCACATAACCACTTCCTCGAGGAGTAAAACTACCTCTATTATTAGAAAATCTATCACCAGACTTCGATCCGTAGGTTGCAACACTAACATTCATTGAGCTACTCATATCAGAGTTAACAGCAAACAAAACAGACTGATTTTTAGCAGTTAAACGTTGCTCATGCATAAGCAAAAGATATTGAACTTTCTCAATGTCAATTTCATCCATCTGATAGGTGATTAGACTGACAACAGCTTCATAGTCATGATCCAATCCATTTAATATGGATAATAGTAAATCTTTATCACCTAGAGGTTCGCAAATGGCAGCTAAGGCATGTCCAATTGTTTTAATTTTTAGAATGTAGTCATTAATGGACAGAGAGTCTTTCTTTACCGATCGCAGTTGTTGTTTCAACTGGAAAGATTTTGCAACGATTTCTTGAGAATATAAATTCTCAAGAGACAGCCATACCTCCGATGAAGACTCACAGTGGATTACCTGCGCAAGCACTTCCTGATCAATTGCCGAGAACAACCATCCAAGAAGCAGCTGATCCGATCTGATCCAGTTCATATAGTCGGGATTGAGAACCGGTGCATCTGAACCTTCTCCAATTGGATTCGACTCAGAGTTTAAGTTTGAATCTGGAGTAGGAAGATATTTAGGAGGAGGAGGACGTTTGTTGAGAAATTCCGACAAATCATACGCCCTAACCGTAGCAAGAACTTGTGCCTTCCAGAACAAGTAGTTGCTCGTTCCTAGCTTGATCGGACTGTAATTAAGAGCTTTGGCAACTGAAGAAAAATCGAGTTGCGAATTTGAAAGAAAAGATGCAGAAGACCGAGGAAGAGAGGAGGTGCTGCAATTCGGATTGGTATCCATAACCAGTGGCTCTGATACCATGTAAGAAATGATAACAGAAACGAGAGAAAAGAAAGAAGAATAATGCCTCAGTCTTGTATTAATGAATAACCAACATAACCAGCTGATATATATATATATACTCAGCTGTTAGAGAAAGCTCTAAGCCTTAACAGCAAATTAAGCTACAATAAGCTAACAGAACAAACAACTTAAACTGATACAAAACAGATAACAGAAATGTATGCTATCTGTTATCACTTTCTTCAACATTAAGAAACAGAAACAGGGTGGGAATGTGACAGTAGCTGCCAGTAACTCAAATTCCTTAGCTGAAGTTTTAAATATCTCCTGTACATCTGCTATAAATGAATGGATTATGGATTCGAGATGCTCCTTTCACATGTGTCCAAATATAGATTAGTTTCAAAACTTTAGCACTAAAGAAACTAGCACTATTTTTATGAGAAATAATCATTCATGCAAAATTAAAGGTATAGGTGACATCTCTCTGAAACTAGATGATAACAAAATTAGAATGTTAACTGATGTGAGATATGTACCTAAACTAAAACGAAACTTGATTTCTCTTGACACCTTAGATGAATTAGGGTTTTCATATAAAGCTGAAAATGGTTTTCTGCATGTGTTTAAGAATGATGACCTTATTCTCTCTTGAACAAAGAAACATGGTTTATATGTGTTGAATGGTTACTGTCATATTCCATCCGCATGCATGGTTAAATATGATAGAACAGATTTGTGGCACTTGAGACTTGGTCATATGAGCCAGAAAGGATTATAGGCACTGTCCAACCAAGGTTACCTTGGTCCAGTGTCTGCAGATGCCTTAGGTTTCTGTGAGCCATGTATCCTAGGCAAGCAACACAGGCTGAGCTTCCCAAAGGAAACTCACCTGGCAAAGGTATCCCTAGAGTATCTGCACGCAGATCTTTGGGGCCCCTCCCAAGTTCCTTCACACGGTGGTAACAGGTACTTCTTGTCCATAATTGATGATTTTTCTAGGAAGGTATGGATATTTTTAATGAAATCTAAGGATCAAACTCTAGAAAAATTTAGATCATGAAAAACTTTGATTGAAAACCAAACTGACAAAAAGATCAAAACTCTAAGAACTGATAATGGATTGGAATTTTATAATAGAGACTTTGATGAATTGTGTAAAACTCATGGTATCCTTAGGCATAGAACAGTAAGAAACACCCCTCAGCAAAATGGGGCTACTGAGAGGATGAATAGAACCCTCTTAGAGAAGGTAAGATGCCTCTTGTTTACTGCTGGAATGCCTATAACTTTTTGGGGAGAAGCCCTGTCTACAGTTGCTCACCTAGTGAATAGGAGCCCCTCTACTGTTATAAATTCCAAGTGTCCTGAAGAGCAATGGACTAGGAGAAAACTGAATTTAGACTATCTAAGAGTGTTTAGTTGTGAGGCCTATGCCCATCAATCTGTTGGAAAGTTAGACCCCAGGGCTATTAAATGTGTCTTTGTGGGATATCAAGAGGGAATCAAGGGTTACAGGTTATGGGAGAGAACTTCAGGTGGAGTTAAAATCATTATTAGTCGATATGTAAAATTTAATGAATCAAATTTCCCATGCAAATCAGACAATAATGAAGATAACTCAACACCTAGAGACCCTAGAGAGATAATATTAGGCAGCAGCACCCAAATTGAGATGGAGCAACAGGACTCTCCTACAGCTCCATCCCCAAATGACCTACACACTCTTGATGAGCCCTTAGACCAAGAAGAAACCTCTGATCAAGAAAGTGATCATGAGGCTCAACCAGATGACCCGAAAGCTGAGGAGTATGACTCTCCTCAACAAGACCTAAGTAATTATCAACTCACCAAAGATCAAGGGAGGAGGTCAATCAGGCCTCCTGTAAGATATGCATATTCAGACCTGATATTCTGTGCTTTAGTTGCCAAAATGGAAATGAGGAGTAATGAGCCTACCTGCTATGAGGAGGCTGTCAGCTCCCATGACAGCATTAAGTGGAAACAGGCTATGGATGATGAAATGACCTCTTTAAAGGTTAATGAGACTTGGAAACTAGTTCCAAGACCTGATAAGCAGAAGTTAATTAAATGTAAATGGTTGTTTAAGCTTAAAGAATGAATGTCTCCATCTGATCCTCTAAGATTTAAAGCAAGACTTGTAGCTAAAGGCTTTTCACAAAGAGAAAGAATAGACTACACTGAAATCTTTTCACCAGTAGTTAAATTCAAAACCATACGTATGATGCTTGCTGTTGTAGTGCAATTTGACTTAGAACTTGAACAAATGGATGCCAAAACTGCGTTTTTACATGGAGACATAGATGAGATAATTTACATGGAACAACCTGCTGGGTACATTGATAAAAATCATCCTGATCATGTCTGCTTACTCAAAAAATCATTGTATGGATTAAAACAATCTCCTAGGCAATGGTATAAAAAGTTTGATAATTTTGCTGCTGAGATTGGTTTTAATAGAAGTAAGTATGATAGTTGCTTTTACTACATACTATTAGATGTCCCTGTTTATCTCTTACTGTATGTTGATGATATCTTGATTATTAGCAAGTCCAAGTCAAAGATTTGTGAGTTAAAGTCACTGTTAAACACTAACTTTGACATGAAAGACTTAGGACCAGCTAAGAAAATCTTAGGGATGATAGTAGAAAGAGACAGAAGTAAAAGAAAATTGAAAATACACCAGCATGATTACTTTCTTAAAACAGTTCAAAAATTTGGTATGACTGAATGTAAAACTGTCAGTGTTCCCTTAGCTGGACACTTTATATTGTCTAAAATTCAGTGTCCATCATCTGAATCAGAATCTCTCAAAATGGAAAATATACCATATGCAAATGTAATAGGACCATAATGTATTCCATAATAAGCACTAGGCCAAACCTAGCATATTCAATATCCCTACTAAGTAGGTTTATGTCCAATCCAGGAAAAATTCATTGGGAAGCTTTAAAATATGTATTAAAATACATTAATGGTTCATTACATGTTGGCTTAAACTTTGAAAAAAGAAATGACACTTTTGACCTAGTAGGATATGTAGATTCAGATTTTGCAGGAGATAGGGACTCCCGTAAGTCCACCACAGCATATTTCTTCACATTGGGTGGCAACTGCTTTAGCTGGAAGTCCCAGTTGCAGCCTTTGGTTGCTCTGTCTTTCACTGAAGCTGAGTATGTGGCGGTCACTGATGCATTCAAGGAAGCTATCTGGCTTCAAGGTCTCTTGAGGGAAATCAATCTTCTACAAGGTAAGGTTAAAGTATTTTCTAATAGCGAAAGTGCAATTCATTTATGTAAGAATCCTGTTTATCATGAAAGAACTAAACATGTTGATGTGAAGTTTCATTTTGTGAGAAATCTGGTAAGTAATGGAACTGTTGTGATCCTCAAAGTTCCTACAGAGGATAACCCAGCTGACATTGGGACAAAAGTAGTAACTGCAGCTAAGTTCAAGCACTGCTTGGGCTTACTGCATGTTGAAGTTGGTTAATCCAAACCAACCAGAGCAATGAAGGTAAGGATAGGAGTTTGCTACACTTATTGGTGTTTTGTCCCTTGTATCGTTGATGCTTCAAGGTGGAGATTGTTGGCAATGAAGCACCCAACGACACCGTTTCTCACTTAAGGACCCGGGCAGGAGGGTCAGCTGTAACTAGTGCCACGTGGCAGTGGAGGGCAGCTTGGCAACCGCCCAGGCGTCCTTCATCTCGATTGTGCTCCTTGTCTCATCCTTGTGCAATCTGGACCGTCGATGTTGTCTTTTATCTGGTGCAATCTCAGCCTTTCAAATGCATCATGCGACCCCTATTTATTTACTGTGCATCGGGATGTGTAAAGCGAGAGATACGAGAGAGAGAGAGAGAGTGTGTGTAGTCGCTAGGGCTCAAGGGGTCTTTCTCATTCTTGATTCAGACTCTCTTCGGCTCCTTCTGGTCTTCTCTTTGGTTCGAAATAGGGTAAGCCTCTGATCTATTTCTTGTTATGATTTTGAGGCGTTTTTGATAAAGAACTTGTCTCTGTAAATACGAGTGAGTGTGAGGCTTGTATTCAGTGTGTTTGTAAACCCTATTTTTAACTCCGATAGTGCAGTGAGCTCTTCGTTGCCGGAGCTCAACGTGGACGTAGCCCTTTTCGGGTGAACCACGGTAAATCTCTCATGTTGATTCTGCTTTCCATTTTATTCAGATTTGTTTGTGGTGTATGTGGGTTTCCGTTTTTCAACTCTGTTGTATGTTAGAAAGGGTTTATTTCTGTGATTCAAACGGTGCGTATGGTTGGGTAGCTTTCTGTTTGCGCAACAATCACAAAACAAATTGTTAAGCAGAAAGCTAGTGGTATACATAGCCGTACAATTAAGTCAATAAGCTGACTTACAAGAAAAATGAGGCCCTCTTTCACTGCATCCATAGTAAAATTTTGCAAGTTTTGATTTCCAAATATCAATTGGTGCATGAATGCCAGCATCCTACAATGCAAAGATAAGTCACGTTTTCACTGCATTGCACTCAACATGATAATCAAAGGAAGAAATGGACTCACTCAAGGTTCAGACAAGCATACATATAATATACATACTACAAACCAAGCAAAAAGTATAAATATACATACTATGACATGGTATATAAGTGACAAGCCAGTGGACTTCCAAAAAGAAAAGTCATAAAAGCAGCCATACTGAAATAATTCATGCTCAGTTCAGTTTAAGAGATTAATCCACAAAATTTGTTTCAGGACAATATAAGTAAAGGCATTAAATGAAACCAACAAAAAGTATCCTCATAGGAAACATTTATACATATAATTTCAAAACACAATTTCATTTTCTCTCCCACTTTCACAAGAAGTGCCAACAGTCAGATTGCAAATAAGAGAACAAACTAAACAGGTGAACCCAATGCACAAGGCTCCCATATAGCAAGAGCTAGGGAAGGTTAATTGTATGCAGCCCTACCTTGCTTTGGCTGTTTCCTGGCTTGAACCTGTGACCTCCAAGTCACAATGGAGCAACATTACTGTTGCACCAAGGCTCACCTTCAAATAATAGAACAAACTGAACTCTTAAAAGAAACAGACATAAATAAAAGGAAAATATCTGCAAATTGAAACCGTAATTTCAGCAATCAACTTTCATATAATTGAAATTTTAACAAAGAGAGAATCAAATTTGAAATAACCAGTCATGTAGAGAAGGCAAACACCCACCAATACTTTTTGATACATGCCAAAGCCCTCCCAAAGATCAAATCTTTATAATCTAGTTTAAAATCTTTTAATTGATTATTCCAAGTATTTTAACAGTTTGCAACAAAGCATAGAAAAACACGTATGCCAACTTAAAAGTGACATCATGAAATGGGTTTGATCTCATGGCCTAAAAAAGAGTAAACTACCCCAAGCAATCATTAGATTATTCAAATCAAATTGTAGATTAAAAGGCCAAATTAAAACACAAACCCATGCTTAAGGCCATGTCCCTTAATTAGATGGTGCCAAGCCCAGGAAAAGGAGCAGCACTGCTTTAGGTGTTGGTAACTAGAATAAGCCCATATTGGTCCCCCTATGAATATAAATCAAGACCCTTGGTGTATTTCAACATATAAGAAAGGCAATATAGTAATGTTATTGCATTTGTGGACAGAATCTCCAAACATGTAATTTATAGTGACAGATATCCTAAAACATTCTGTTCACCTCCTTAATACATCAAGTCACTGAAGTATCATATATTAAAGAGGAATTTTTGTGATAACATCAGCTTTATTGTATGACACGAGAATTTTTTGCAGTTCATCATGACACGATGTCGGGTAGTTAAGTTCCAAGATGTACAAAATATGAGTGTAATTAAGTTGAGAATGCAACGGTAGATGTGCAGCCATAAACACACAAACAAAAGAAATGAAGTTCTCCATAATAAGTTTGTAATGACGCCTATTAAATATATGATGCAGAATCTGAAATACAAAAACACAAGTAATGTTGATTACTCAAACCAATATCAATAATCAAAGTCTAATTAACAATGCATCACTAAGAGGTTTATATAGACTATGACCCCTAGCTAATTAGGAAACATATCAAAGATCGTATCCTAATTAAAATGGAAATATAATCTCCCTAAAACTACTTAGGAAGGAAATAACAAAGGAAATGAAATATACTCAAACAAGCATATTATCTTTATTTTCTACATTTGGTCCAAGAAAAATATTTCCCATAAAACCTTGCTTGTCTCACATCAATATATGATGCAAAACACATATTTAAGATGATTTGGATATATGAGAAGAAAACCAGTAGATGTGCACGATGGAACGAAATAAGTTTATGGCAAAAGAGGTAGAGAAAAACCAAAAAGGACTTGGTGAAAAACTTGTAAGCATGATGTGAGATATAAAAGCCTTCCAAAAGGTATAATCACAGATATGGAGAATTGGTGGCCCAGACTCCAAATAGTTAACTCCACATGGTGAGATTAAATGTCGGTGTTATTGTTGTTATATGGAGGTGGAAGCATTAATATCAAAGTAACTCCACAAAGACAAACCCATCCACCTGGGATAAATCTTAAAAATTGTTCCTCACCATCCAATTCTCCCTAGAGCTGCATATTATTTGGCTCAAATGTATTATGTCCATAAAATGTGACAATCAACAGAGTTATAGAATTATCATATTCAAGGGGCACCACCACATCGCCAAACTGCATGCTGTAGAGCTATTGCACCATCAGAACCTCCTCTCAGGTAGCCAGCTGTATAGTTTGACTATTTGGAAAGCAAAAACTTCTCTAGTAACTCATTATTTTTTATGCCACAAGGTTTCATGATAGCTTAACATATTATACGTTATTTTCAGTTAATTTATTTATAAATTAAAAAATTAGAAATGCTGAAATTCACAAGTAAAATAAATTATAGAATACTATGTATCCCAAAATTGTAATGACGCTCATGACCATTGGCTGTTGATTACCCAAAGATAGTAAGAAAACTATTGAAGCTTGCATGAAGGGAAAAATAATCATTGAACTTGTTAAGAAAAATCAGGGGAAAAAAGTAAGGGCAATTATGCTTACAGATATAGATTCATGTAGCCACCTCACATAATGGAATTATGGTTGGCACCTTGTTGGTGTTTTTGTGAGGACAATGATGTTTTCAAATCTTAAAGAATCAGAGCAAAAAGTTAAAATGCCAAGTGCAAAAATCCAGGCTAAGTGTGAATCTAAATTGGAATGGGACAAGAAGTTCCACCATAGAAAGGCAAGGTACCACAACCACAAAGAGAATAATCCATGACAGGAGAAGGACAAAAGAAAGATACAACACAAAACTAAACAGAGAAAGATCTCAAGGCAAATTCTCTCTCAAATTTAGATCACTTAAGGAGGAGAGCTTTCATTATTTAGTAAAATAATATAATACGAGTTCCTCAATTTTTGTTTTCCTCATCTTTCATCACTTCTTCTGGCAAAAAAATAAATGAGGCCTATCAGATACATAACCTTCAAGTGCTTTGGATCAGTTATTTAAGTACCTCAGACGTCCTTTTCCTTTTAGTTACCAACCATCAAAGCAAGTAACTAAGAGAGAGAGAGAGAATAGTCCCAGTAGTTTTGTGCACAATGTATAAACTTCTTCCTTCCAGTTCGCTACAATAATTGCATTATAACCCGAAACCAACATATCAAGAAACCTAGAGTTTTGGAATGACATTCCAATTCCCAACTCATAAGAACAGTTGGAAGAGTCGTTCTACAGGGTCAGACAGCCCCACCGAGCGCCTCACCGAATGGGAGCAAAATGACGAATTTGCCCCCGCCCACTTTGCAAATTTGCAAAGCGGGCCACTGTCCCCACCCCTGCTCTCTCCTCTCCCCTCCCATAGTCCTGCCTTGCCGCTGTCGTCACCTCGCCTCGCCGACAGTCACTACATCAACTGTCGGCGAGGCGAGGCGGCGACGGAGGCAAGGGGAGACGACGGCAACGAGGCGCAGCGGCAAGGCGGCTGCCATGGGAGGGGAGGAGAGAAAGCAGGGCGGGGCAATACATGGGAGGGGAAAGGAGAGAGCAGGGCATGGGGGTAAATTCGTCTTTTTGCCCCCTCTCGGTAACCTGGCAGGTAAGTCCGTCAGGCTCTCTAGGCTTTTCCCAGTTGGAAAAGATAGAACCTGTTTTCATACTTTTCGCCTACATTCAAGATCCCCATCCAATTTATGAAAATAGTAACAAGCCTGTATATTTGAAGTCTCACTAAACCTATAGAATTTCACCCAACCAAAAAGAATTTCAGAGAACACTCAAAACATTTGCACTCCAGTTTAGAAGAACGAATGCTAGAGACAACAGAACTCCATCCAAAATTACTTCCCTGCAGTCAGAAAGGATCAAATAGAGAAGGTAACACAAACAGTCCATTTCCACTGCGAAAAACAAGATTCACACCACATTTGGCCTGTTGATAAAAAAAAATCATTCAACATTTGAACTTAGCGCGAATTAGGTTGAAAGTTACGGGTTTAAGGGGCTATAATACCAGTTTATGGTGCAAACTGCGCTTGACAAGCCTCTGAGAGTACCACTCGAGATCAGAAGTGACATGGCCAGTGAAGAGCGAAATCAGCCCCAACGCGAAAAGCATGACCCCGCAAACCACCGACCACGACGCCGCCGGCCGCCGGAGCAATTTCCACCGACAATGCTGCTGCTGATTGTGTACCAGAAAGGCCCAATTGCTCAAAGCTCCAGTGCTAAACCTCCAAGCTTTGGCCACACCCATCGCTCGCTACCAGCTCCCAACAGCAACGGAGACAGTCTGATACTGCCATGAAAGCAGGGATGGACGAAGAGCTTAACCAGTCTTCAAAGTGCACTGACAGAGACATTAATGCCTTCGTTCATTTGGATTTAGACGACCGTAATGGGGACCTCATTAGGGTTTTTATTCTCCATCATTGCAGAGCTGCTTTTTGGCGAGAGAAAATTCAAAAACTAGAAGAAAGCAGCGAGAGCGAGAGAGAGAGACTTCCTTTCGCCGTAGTTTTGTTTTTCTATGATCAGTCGCGGTCTTCGGATTGCATATTTGATTTCGGACCATGCTGGGATTACTGACTTAAGCACCTTCAATTGCTCGTGTTCTTAATTTCAGTAGAAGAGATAAATTTTAAATAAAAATTTTATCTCACTATGTCAAGCAAAGAATTAAATTTATGATTTATTGATATGAATTTTAACTTATCATGATCTAACTACTTGACATACACTATAAAGACTACTATTTGACTATACCTTACACTACACAATATATCACAAATAATAAAAATACCTATTACACCTCATCGTCTCGCCTCGTCTCACCACTTCTCACTATTTTAGATTAGAGATATTTTAATTATGCACATCATTATCTCATTTCATCGTCTTAAATGGAGAATATTTTTAATATTTTAATTATATTATATAATCTAAAATATAGTCTATCATGTTCCAATAACATTTCTCTTATTGTCACTGCTGCACCATAAATATTTATAATAACATATATTATATTAATATTAGTTTCCTGTTTTTTTTTAGGAACAGGCCAACAGCTGTTCGCACGCCCTGCTACCACCGTAACCATCAACGGTGCGTAACTGTTAATGCAATGGGGGGCGAAAGTGAGAATTAAGATAACAAATGGGCCCGCTTTGTATTTTCCCGGCAAAGGCGGTTTGGTGGTGAATTTACTCCAATTGGCTGTCTCCCCATATAATTCCCCCCACTTTCTTTGGGAAAATTAGGCAGGATTTTAATGCACATGCTAAATGTCTTTCTTTTCAAAATTGTTATTTCATTTTTATATCACTTAATAAAAATAAAATTATTTTTAAGTTAGTATTTTTAAAGTATAATAAATTGCTTGGTTCAAGTTTGAAAGTATAGTAATTTATTTTATTAATTTTAAATTATAACAAATAATTTAATCTCAAAATTAAAGTACAATAACCAATTTAACACTTTGTATTAATTAATAAAAATAAAACAACATCCAATAGTAGCATCAAGATGACATCTACTATAATAACTAACATGACAACAACTCGCCCCTATAGGCATAGGTTAGTGATTGGGACCGTACATATATTGATTCTAAAGAGACTTAGATTTAGCCGCTATATAGTCAGTGCAGGTCTCGTGATCGAATCTCACCGTTAAATTTCGTGATTTAACCCCATCGTAAAAATCTTGAAACTGAGCTACAAGAGCCCCCAAGATAATGGATTTCACCTTTTTGGTCCCAAACATGACAACAACTCTAAAAGTATAATATGTTATTTAATTATTTTTTAAATTCGATTATCAATTTGACCTAGTGGCTATTTGGCATTTTGCCCTGATTTATAACACTCAGGAGTCCTACTTTAATTTAAATCAACTTAACCTATGTTATTAAAAAAATAATTGTGATTTAAAAGCAAAATTATACCTTACCAAATGTTAACTATTTAAAATTTATTAAAAAACATTTATGCTTTATACAACAATATCAAACAAGCTTTATGCATTTTCATTTATAAAAAACTAGCAACTATGAACAGGGGATGCACGAGCAACTCGTATAAAAATTTTGGGTAAAGATACAAATGCATCTCTGTATTTTAAGAAAAAATTTTATAGCACTCTAAACTTTCAGAACATACCATTAGACATCTCTATTTCAAAAAAAAAAAATGAAACTATTAAACACTTTTTAATTTGTATTAAATTAAATTTACTTGTATACTTTACCAAAAATATCTCTCAGCACCCAAACTTGCTTAAAAAATGTTTAATAGTTCCATTTGTTAAATTTTCTTCATTTGAAAGAAAGATTATTTTTTTTATTTGGATGAGAGTTTCAAATAAGAAAAATGCTACATGAACAAAAGGGTGGACAACTCCAAAAAAATTACATATCTAACTCTCAGTGTAATAGACAACTTTATCCTTGACTTCTCACTTTCTCTTTTACTTTCAGATCTCACTCTCTCTTTCACTTTCACCTGTCGGATACTCCATTACCGAAACCCCATTATCGACCTCTCACTATCTCTTTCACTCTTACCTCTCGGAGATCTCATTACCTTTATGTTTTCATTACATCATTTATTCCCTTTGATGCCATATGTTGCAATCGTTTTTAGTAGGTGTATTTCTATATTTTTGGCTCACTTTAGATTTCTTACTCTTCAATTGGTATGTTTTTGCCATCACTTTTTGACATTCAAAGTCTTTCTTCCAGTATACAAAGTACCCTAGAAAAAAATTGACACTTAGATAATGTTTTGAGAATTTATGAAATCACGTATCTAAATGCAAAATAATCGAACAATCTTCAAAGACTAAAAAAGAGAATTTTGAAAGATCAGCATTCTTCTAGAAAACATCATAGAAATAGAGAAAACCCTATTCGAATTCCACTAGTTTTAGAGCAAAATTTTAATCTTAGGCATTCAAATGCTTGGATTTGTAAGAATATTGCATGCAAAGCCACTTTGTTTATGAAAATGGAGGTGCCCGATGGCAAAGGGAGTGGCAATAGATGCTTTCGCCAAAGGTAATGGGAGTTTCTGAAGATGAGAGTGTCTTAGAATGAAAAAGAAAGATGATAAGAGTGAAAGAGAGAGTTAGAGTATAGGTTGTATATTTGGGCAAGTATTAAAAAACATGTCAAGTTCCTATGATATTTTGATATCAAAATGTAAGAAGAACTTGAAGTTATTCACCACTTTATTCGTATATCATTATAATCCAAATAGTAGATGAGACAAAGGGTAACAAACTTTATGCAACTTTTTGTTTTATTATGCATGTATCCATCCATCGTTTACCCCACCACTCCCCCAAACATAGGCTAAGTCAATTCTTAAAAAAATAAATAAAATGAAGTGTCAAATTGAGACGTCTACCTTCAAGAGCACGCAAACTAAGTCCTCGTACTCTCAAACAATATTATAAGATTGCATATTAGATTTTACACAAAGGACATTTAAACAATGTGTAACACTATTTATAATTGATTAAATATAAAAAGAATAAAGAGTTAAATTGACTCCTATTCTTTTACTTAAGACAAATTAACCTTTTTATTATAAAAAAAAAGTAATTAAGTTCTTATATTTTTAAATTAAGGGTAATCTTAACCCTTGAAGCAAAAGTGTTTAAATATTATTAAATATTATTTATAGTCCATTAATGGATATAAATCTAAACTCAAAATGAAATCATAGCGTCTCAAATCAAATCCAAATCCCACTAAACATATTTGCTAGGATCTTCCAAATCATGACCAACTAAGGGAACAACAATTAGTTTAAGTGGGAATACTCGCAATTGGGATGGTGATTGTGACATAGATAGATAGCTACTCAGAGGAGTGTAACTATGTAGAATCTTTATCTATCTCAAATTTACACTCACCATCCACAATAAAGTCATAGTCCTCATCAAAGTTGTAAAAATTATTAGTCAGTTAAACTAGTCACAATTTCACTTAAGTGATCATGAGTGAAAGAACCCTCGTAGATTATGTTTAGTGCAATTTGATTTTGTTGTAAGTCTAATTTGGGACTTAAAGTTTGATTTTTGGCTGATGTTTACCTCCATTAATGGACTATGTCACTTAAGCATCATTTGCTTGAAGGACTAATGTAACTCTTAATTTAAAAGTATGAAGGCACTGCTGATTCTCTCAAAAGTAACATAACAAATTTGGCAATTGAATCACAATATAGGAGCAAATTGCTCACTCTCCTTCCTAAGTAAAAATGTTTGAAATGCCTTCAAATTATCTTTATCTCCATGTCTCTTTCTTTTTCTCCATCTTTTATAACACAATGAATAAATTTTTTACAATCTTTAATAATTGCTCTTCATATATATAAGTAGTTAATTTTTACTTTTTCTTATCTTTTTAACACGAATAGAACACGAGAAGAATCCATGTGATCCTCAACGAATGATCGAAACCCATTCTTGGGTTCATGCACTGACTAAGTTGTTTTTTATTTTTTTAATTAAATAGAAGATTAGGTTTGTTATTTTTATGTCAATTACAATTTAAATTATATTTAATTAACGAATGAGTGTCCTGACAATTTTAAAAAAAAATACAAAAACTAGTTTAGCTAAAATTAATATACAAGAATTATTTGAATTAAAAGTCTAATATACATAAAATGTATGGTTAATTTATCTTAATTTATTAGCATTTTTCATGCATCAATCCTGTAAAACCCCGTTTTGGCATAAGGTTGTCACGTCATTTAAACGAGAATTAAATACCAAAAATTGGCTTAATAGTGGAAATGAGCTGTCAAATCGACTGTCGGGAGTGTCCTGGAGCCGAGATGCCAAAGAAAAATTATATGGAATTAATGAGCACCTCGAGATAGGATTTATGGTGCCGAAAGAAATCGGATCGAGAACAATTTTCGGTACAACTAAAAAGGCAGCTGCCAATTAGACTGCAAAAATCGAATTGTTATGGGGGACTTCTCGAAAGTCAATGGAAGCTTGAGGGGACTTCGATTTTTCATGATGAACAACCCTTCA
Source organism: Diospyros kaki (assembly GCA_036245055.1). Taxonomy (NCBI): domain Eukaryota; kingdom Viridiplantae; phylum Streptophyta; class Magnoliopsida; order Ericales; family Ebenaceae; genus Diospyros; species Diospyros kaki. The sequence continues at coordinate 15,897,992 of BSEG01000008.1, forward strand.
AAGGTTTCAAGAAGAAACAAATGGGTTTAAGGCCAAAACGAAGATTCGGGCCTAAGTACAGTTTTTAGAAATTGCTAGAGGGAGGCCGAAACAAGGTTGTTTTGGAATCTTCAGGTGTCAAAATGGTGTTTTAGGACTTGAGGGTCTTGAAAGAACTATTGGAAAGCTAAGGGGCTAAGTCGAAAGGGTCAAAACAAGATAGCCCAAAAGTTTAAGGGCCTAAGTGCAATTTCTTAAGAATCTATCGAATCGGCCGGAGAGAGGTCGAAACGGCAGTTTTTTGGAATCTTCAAAGAAGGAATGAATATTTTAGGACTTGAGGGTCCTAGTGGAAATGTCAGAAAGTTCAGGGGTTTAGTGAATGGGCTAAAGTAGAAATAGCCGAAACTTGAGGGGCTAAACTGCAATTTAGCAAACTTGGCCGAAGGCAAATCCAACCAGCCTTTTTATGGTCTCCGATCGACGAATTGGGGGCTGGGCTAGCACGAGGACTTGTCAAGGAGTAACCTTTGCAAAGGCTTGAGGGGACAACGACCACCGTGGTGGCCGGAAATCAAGAAAAATCGACCAAGAATTCGTTCGGTCGGTCACGGCCTGTAAATGGCCTTTCGAGGCTTTTTGTCGCCGGATTTTGGTTGTCGAAAAGGCGGGTTGGAAGCCTGAGGTGTTGGGTCAAACACCCATGGTCGTTTGGAGGTCTGATTTTCGCCTATAAATAGAAGTTACCGAATGCCTTCAAAACTTAAATTCTTAGATCTGCAAATTTGGGAGCAAATTGAGAGCAACAGATAAGGGGCTTTTGTTGCCCATGTCTAGAGGACCATTTCTATGAAATTTGAGGAATTTTCGTTGAAAGATAAGGGAGTTATGAAGCTTCAATGAAAAATCAAGCTTCGTCGGAAAATCGGGTTGAGTAGTCAAAAAATGGCTCCAATCGTCCGATTTGAAGCCATAGTCTTGTAGAGGATGAAAAGAAGAAGCCATAGGTTCAAATAGGAGATCAATCAAAGGTCGGATAAAGGAGATATGGCTATTAAATCGAAGACAGCGTACCAGTCCGGCGAGCTGGAGGTTGAAGAAGACCGGCGCGTGGGGCACATGCGCCAGCTGGGCCCCGCGAGTGGGGATGTGTGGAGCAACTTGTGAGGGCGAGTGCGAGCTTGTCCGGGCTCCAAAAATTCTGAAAAAAAATTCTAAATTCCTCTAAAATCGAGATCTAGGTCCTGTAAAAAAAGATTTGAATTTGGAGTTCTCTAGGTCTCGATTCTAGCATCAAAGTACCTCGTTTTGCGTGAAAACGCACCATCCAGATTAGGGGTGTTCATGGTTCGGTTTGGCCGGTTTTAAACCGTTTTAAAACACCAAACTGCAAAGTTGGTTTTGCACCAAATCAAACCAATCGGTTTGATTTGGTGCGAAAAACCGAACCAAACCAAACCGTATTTTTCGGTTCGGTTCGGTTCGGTTTCCGCGGGTTCAGATTTCTTCATTTTGGCTCGGTTTGGTCCGGTTCGGGTCGGTTCGGTTCGAACCGAACCGGTATGCATGCTGAAGGACTATAGCTTCGCTGTCCATTAATCTGGTACAATACTATAAAACTAACAATAATAAAATGAAAGCATATACATCACACCCCCTAAGTCTAGCTCCTGGGTCTGCCACTGTGCGTGGGTGCTTCCATGTGCAAAAGGAACAGAGAATCAGTCTAACTTACATTATTTTGTGTTTGGTACAAATGGACTGTGTTGCATCAGTCTTGGGTTTGTTATACTGTTGGATTGGACTTCGAGAGAAAGATTAAATGGATGCTTTGGCATCAGAGAACCAGAACATGAGAACTTTTGAGAGTTCAGAAATATAAACTCGGGCGGTTCGGTTTAAAACCGAACCGCCGGTCTTCCAAACCGCAAACCGCGCGGTTTGGCAGATTTTCAAACCGAACCGAACCACACATTCAAAAAACCGGCCGGTTCGATTCGGTTCGGTTCGACCGGAAACCGCGGTCCAGCCGTTTTTTTTAACACCCCTAATCCAGATAATTCCAGTATTTTTCCTTTGAAGTTTATAGCATATTATGAATTGTTGTGAAAATAGATTTGAGGAAATAGTCTCGATGTAATTATTAGGATTTTTATGAAAGAAAATGAAGGAAAATAGGAAATAAATGGAATATTGAGGATATTTAGTGATTAAATATTATTTTATGATTGAGGAGATCGAGATGATGAGGGCGGTGCAACTTTTGAGAGTTGGCACGAGAATCAAGGTTGGGCACGCATATCAAAGTAGTGCGCATTTTTCGAGAAAATGCAAGGTTATGTCGAAAGAGTAGGTTGAGGAGTCGAATTGAGTTCGTTAGAGATCTGACACGAGAATCGAGATATTATGAGAATGCGTATGAGGTAAGTAGTTCTCCCCAAACTAGATTTAGTTCTATGAAAATATGCTTGATTTGAAAATGGTTTTTCTAAAACCCAATTTGATATAAATGATTTTATTATGTTGTCATGTTTTGATGTGATTATGTCATGTAGATGGCATTTACATGTATTAATGTGTAAATGTGCATACATTCACGATGATATTATTGATCATGCATTGCATAAAGGGCTTGAGATTATGAACTGGCACCGTTGCTCTACCAAGTGTGCACCCATACACATCGGTCCAAGAAAGGGACTGTAAAAATGGGAAGCAGCAGTTGGGTGCGGTTGACTCAAGTCGAAAACTACGAGGACATTGTGCATATTGCATTCATGCATGAAAATAATTTTGTACCGCTTACTTAGATGATTCATCATATAATTTGGGTTTTGCCCCTGGAATATTCAAACGTTTCAGATGGAGATTGTAACAGATACGAGGATGAATGAGGCATGAAATGACACTTTCCAAGTGCATGATGAAATGAATGATGAGGTGAATGATGTAATGTAGCCCATGTGTTTAAGTTCTGCTACTTTGCAATCTGAACGTTTTGAAAATTCATGATGTAAGATATGAGTTATGATGGATGTTTGATGAACGATGATGTATAACCTTTTGGTTAATGACGATGTATAAACCCTAGTTAGGGTTAATGTTAGATAAGAACGTATGTTATGTGTTAATGTTAATTGAGGACATATGTTATGTATTAATGTTAAGTTGAGAGCTTATGTGATGTTTTAAGTCATTGATGAATAGCCTTGTATTGATGATTAAGTTCGAATACGATGATATAAAGAATTGATTTATGATTTATGTTAAGGTAAGATGGCAGGTTCGATTCTAAATTATGCATTTAAGGTATGTATACGATAATTGTTTTTTTTGAGATAAAATAATGCATGGAAATTCTGGAATATTTTGAGAAATGATGTGATTTAGTATGAGTTTAAAAGAAAAAAAAATTATTGTTCTAGAATTGTTCCAAGAAATAATGCGCCTGGGAAAACGGGGCGTTACAAACCCAAGAAGCATAAATATTTTTAAAAATAAATAAAATTATTGATAAAATTATAAATCTGTATTCATTGGAGGCCACAGCCACCCAGTTCACCGTCACATCACATGGAACTATTTAATTACAACAAATAATATACGTTATTAGTAATTGTAGTCGTGAAAATAGTTTATAATAACACTTTTGTTATATTGTTTAAAGATTTATGTTTAAATAAAGCTTATTATTTTTGTAGGAATTGTATTGTATTGTAGTGTATTATTTAAATGAAATTATCTATAAATAATGTGTAGTTCTTGAGATGACTGTGCTTGTGCGACTCTCATAGTTCATGTTCTTGATTCTTATAAATAAGATAAATCGCAAGTATGAGACTTTGTCTCATTGCGTAGGGTGAATATTAAACTCATAATCTATCAGTACAAACTTGATATATTACTTGTCTAATCGTTCAACCTATGACTTGAAAGCCAATAATGTGTGGCTCTTAATTCATATGCTTAGTACTAGTTGAGAATGATGGAAGAAGGGCATATTTTTAAATTATTTATTTTAGAGCTAACTTATATATGTGTATCATAATAAATCCCTAAATTAGAAAATATTTTTAATTTTAACTCTAATTTTCTATTAAATAATTGACTCTTTCTAAAAAAATTTAATTTCTAATTTTTTAATTTTATACAATGAATTGGAAAATATCTTTTTTGATATTTTCTAATTTATTTTAATATTGAATGCTATAACTTGTTAAAACATAAAATGTTAGGTCATATTTAATTATATAATTAAACTTAAAAACTGAACATTATTTTCTAAAACTCAACCACCTAACTCCACCTGTCCAGAAGGTTTTCGTAACAAAATTAGTTGCTTACTAAATGCCAAAGTGAAGGCCAATGTCTTATACTAAATAAACAAGACGGACAGACGTATTAGAAAATATCAATTGATTGAATTAGGATTACGGATTTGTTTAGTCAAGCCGACTAAAAGTTTAGGGCACGTTGTTTTCGTACTTTAGTTTTTAATTTAATTTAAATTTTGTGTTTTGAATATTTATTTTAAGATTATTGAAAATACATTCTTTTTATTTATAACGTTTTTTGCATTTTAAAAATTTTGAGCGTATTTATAATAAAAACAGTTAAAATAATTTTTTATTATTTTAAATTTTATTTATTTTTAAAAATATAAAAGTAAACATATTTTCACTATCTTAAAAAATTAAAATTGAAAACAATATGAAAATAATAAAGGGTACAAAGCCTTGTTAGTTGATGATTCAAATAATCAACATATAAGCTAAGTCAAGGCAATAGTCCCTTCTCAAAGACACTTGTACCTATTGGATGAAGGCACTAATCGTTTATTGAGAATGAAGAGTGTGTTTGATCGTATAAAAATTTTATGAAAAATATCTTATTTAAAGAATTGGAATTCATTTTTATTATTTGATACACTATATTTTTCATGAAATTAAATTTTATGGTACAACTATTAAAGTATCATTTGACTTATTTTTCATGAAAAATTTTATCTAGGGAGAATATGATTTTTGTTTTCCATGTAAGTTAAAAAATATATTTTTTTTCAACTAAATGCTATCAAACACACCAGAATATTCAAATTCTTTTGATATCACTTGAGACTCTATCAAGCCTTATCGATAATAGCTTGTTTAAACCCATCACATTTTGAGGTTTTTGTGCAGTAATGTATAATATATGTATGCATATTAGAATGATTGAATTTAAAATTTTGGTGTATAACCATTATTTAAACACTTAAATTTTAAATAACAAAATTTGAAATATAAACACTTCAAATTTAAAATTTCAAAAGATATCATTTAAAACACCTTTTTTCAAAAACAACCAACGAGCGTGTGTGGGCTATCATTGAGTTCAACCCAACTTGGGCACATTAAATCCAAACCTGACCCAAACTCGTCATAGCGAGACTAATTATATATATGTATGTGTGTATGTGTGAGGTTGGACCCAAAAACTTGATCCAACAGGATTAAATGAAATAAGAAAATATTATTGATACTTCATAGGTTATATTATGAGTTACATAATGTAGTTAAAATGTTTAAAATACCCCTCACTCAAGGTGAAGAAGTGAGGCGGTGAGACACTGTGAAATGGTAAGGCGCATGATTAAAATATCATTTACCTAAGATGGTGAGACGGTATAAGATGGTGAGACGTGAGAGATATTTTTGTCATTTATGATGCATTGGGTAGCCATGAAATACCTATAACATGGTCCAATAAACTATTCATTTTTTTTTCTTTTGTTATACTATGATTTGCATAATTCTCGACATTTTAAAATTTTCATTATATAAAAACAAACCATTAAATAACTTGCAAATATCAAAATGAAAATTTTTGATAAACTTTCCCATCCAAAACTACCACAAACCAGGCCTTCAAAAAGAAGCAATTTTAAAGCAAACCACATGACATTCTTTTATAACAAACCATCTCACATAAACTAGAAACAAAGATCATACATGAGCATTCAAGTAAACTAAAGGTATGAACATTCAAAACTGACAAAGATCAGTTACCAAACTATTTAAGTAAAGAGGATCTATAACTTGTAATACAAGAGTAAGGCAGCAAGTATTACACAACTAAGGAGAAAACTAAAGGTAGTCTTCATGAATCCTTTTGTTGATTACAAGTATTGTAATGTCCTACATTTCATGTTTTTCTTGGTTAAGGAAGGAAAAGGGGTAAAAGGTAAAGGTCGAGGATCTCGACAGGCCACGAGTGGTCCTTAGAGCGAGGATTCATGAGGGCCCAAGAAAGTATGATAGAAGCTTAAGCTCAAAGTAAGAAACTAAAAGTGTCAGAACAATTTAAAAAGGGCAATGGTAGGATTTTTGGAAACTTGTTGGGGTCCAAGTGAAATAAAAAGGAGTCCAAGTGAACTAAGAAAACTTATTTGGGGTTTACGTAGTGAAGTAGAATAGAGATTATGTGAGGATGGGGTAAACGTGTAATTTATAAAAGTTGCACAATCTATATATATTGTCGGGCACATTGTCTTCTGCCAGAAATAGCAAGAAACATATGGAAAAAGAAATAAAGAAAATAAAGAAAAGAAAAAGAAAAAAAAAAAAGGTTGAAGGGTGCTCACCTAGACTAGACTAAGAAGAGTTGTTGAAAAATAAGATTGTCAGAAAAGTCATAAAAAAAAAAAGGAAAAGACTATTGGAACTTGTTGAGATGAGAAACAAGTGAGTAGTTCGGCGAAATATGATTTTTTCCACTTGTAATGAGCGTTTTAGTTGTGGGTTGCTTGGATAGAACTTTACTATCTAAGAAATATTTACATGTGTTGATTTGAAAAAAATACTGAGAAATACCTACATGTGTTGATTTGACGAAAATTGAACAAGAAATTGGAGTCCCAACAAGTTCAATTTTTAGATAGTTTTAGCAATGAACAGGCCGTTCAATAAACCTTTTTTTTTTTCAAGGTTTTGGCATGTTTCCTTTTTGTGATAGCCATGGTTTTATTGCTTGAGGTCCTTATTGTTCATAAAAGTTTTGCATCTAATTAATTTGCAAGAATTTTAGGGTTTTAACAAAAGGTTGCTTAGCTATCTTCCTAATAAGGCAAGACTCATAAGTCGGTTTGGGTTCAAAACCTACTAAATCATTGAATCCACGTTTGACTAACTCATTAATTCTCTTCCAGTTAATATGACCAACCTTAAGATGCTATAAATGTTTGGGATTAACACCGTCATAGCGAGAATGCTTCTTATTGCTAGTGGTTGTAATGTTTATATTTCTTTTTTTCATTGATTCATCTAATTCTAAAATATAAAGATTGTTAACGAGTGTACTCATACTAACACCTTTATTACTATAATAAATATAACACATATTACTAGGAAAAGAAAATTCATAATTTTCATATACAAGTTTTGGAATGGACACTACATTCTTTATGGTATCGGGTACATATAAACAATAATTGCTCCAACTAATAAATCAACAGTTGCTCCATTTCCAACTTTCAGGGTAACTTTATGTTTCTTAAGCGACCTATTTATCTCAAAATCTTGCATGCAAACACATATGTGAGATGTTACACCAGAATCCAAAATTCAAGAAATTGGAGAACAACTAATCGAATTGATCATTTCAGTAACAAACAAGGAAGAAGTACATATGCCTTGAGACTCGACTTGCTTGACTCTTAAGCTCTATAAGTAATCTGGACAGTTCCTTTTCCAATATCTATCCTACCCACAATGGAAACATTTTCCTTTGGGTGTTTGGCTTTAGACTTATTTTTGGAAATCTCTTTCCTTGGCCCCATCCTCTTTTTCTTTTTCATGGGACTCTTTATTTTAAAAGATCAGTGGAGGTGATGGCAATAACAATTTATTTGCCCTTTCCCTTCATTTGGGCTTGAACCCCAACATATTAAATAGCTTAAGGAGCAGAGATAAAATCTTATTCATGTTAAAGTTCATAATGAACAGGGAGAACGAGTTTGGAAGAGATTGAATGATCAAATCTATCTAAGGATCAACGTCCATATGGAAGTCAAGTACTTTCAATTGACCAATTAAATCAATAATAGTAAGGACATGATCACCCACATCAACCCCTTTAGACATTTTGGACCAAAATAATAACTTGGATATCTCATATCTAGTAGTCATACTCTGCTCCCCATACAACTCCTGCAAATTCGTAATGATGTTGGCTTCATTGCCCATATACTTGTGATGTCTTTGTTCATGAAACCAAGTATATAATTCTTGACCCTAAAATCATATTTGTTCATCTTCTCCCACACCGTTCACTCTTCCTCACTCGAGCCCTCAACTAGTTTGATATGGGGGATTTATCCAAAATATATGTTTTTTTTCTCCATATATAAAACAAATTTTAAATTTTGAAACTAGTCTTTGAAATTAGGTCATCTCAAAATATTTTTGTCAGATATGCTAGACATAGGGTTCGATTGATTTGCGAAGGGGAGAAATGAAAAAATTGCAATAGAAATTTAAAGTATGTGGATTAAAATATGTATTTGGCAATGGAATGTATATAAACATTAGTTAATTAAATATTAAAAAGTTATTTAATTTGTGGCTCTTGTGGATGGGTGGTATGGTTATGATTTATGGTTTGATAATAATAATAATAATAATAGTTATTACTATTATTATTATTATTGTTATTATTATTTATTTTTGTTTTCACCAAAAATCTACACACATTATATGCAACTTAATAAATTTATAAATTTAAAACTTAAACCGTTAAACGTGATTATAGGAAAGGTTAATATAATTTGTTCCTGCTGTTGGGGTATGAATGTGAGTAGCGTGTGTTTAAATTGATGGGTGGGTTATGGTTTGTTTGTTGCATTTTAATGCAGTTTCGGGCCTTTTTGGCAAGGCTTGTTTGGGATGGGATGTTTACTTACGTTGAGAGGATGCTCATTTTGGATCATTCATTCATGATATTTTCTCTACAATAGGCCGATAAGTGTAACCATCCTTCAAATTGAACTTCTCGAGGGTAGCATAGCAATGATGAATAGTGATGTCTGGATATGGGGGATAGAGTAGTAAAATAAGTGGCCTTTATGATTGATTACCTACCACCACATTTACTATATAGTGTGTTAATGATGATATAGAGCTAAAAAAAGTAAGATCGCTTCTATGGGCACAGACCAGTAGCTCTGGTGTGGGATTTGTTCGATCATGATTTGAGTCATTGTTTCAGGATCGAAATTGAGCATCGTTGGGTTTCCTGATTTATCCCCTATACTCTCCGTTGGAGCTCGAGTGTGTAGAGCATCCGCGAGAGGGCATAATCCTAAAAAAAATAAGATATAAAAAATATTTTATATAAAAAATATTTTAACAGCATATTTTTTTATCAAAGTTTTCAACAACATAGTTTTGTTTCAAAAGTTATAGCTTTTTTTTATTAGAGTCTACGCATCGTGTTTCTGATTTGAATAGTATAAAATATAATTTATCAATATTTATAAATCTAAAAAGAATTATTAGAGTTACTCATGTCACATAATTATAAAGGGAATACGTCCTGCAATTATTGAAAAATTTGAACTAGAGATCGGAGTAGGAAAAATAAAAAGAAGATTTCAACAAGAAGAAGGAATGGATGCATCAAATCAAAGAAAAAATCAAAATAGGTGATTTGGCTGGCGAAGATATGCCCTGCTTGCAAGCCCATGGCCCTGCTCAGCCTAATCCGGTAGGCCCACGACTCGACCCGGTCTTTCTTGGCCCGTTTATTAAAGGCTATAGGGCTATGTTAGCCCCCATTTCCCATTGTCCGGCCTAGTCCGTCTCCCTCAGAGGCTAAATTCAGCCCGACTCATGAAATGAATGGGTCAAGCACACAACCCACGTATTTTTCAACTCTACATTAGAGTCTAGTCATCATGTTTCATATATCAACAACATAAAATGTGATATATTAATATTTATAAATCTAAAAAAATTATCAGAGTGACTCATGTCACATAATTATAAAGATGTCATTATTATGTTTTTTTTAATAAGATTCTTAACATATAAAGATTGTGAAAGACAGGTAACAATATCGAAATTTGTATCCTCTGAAACCGCCATGAGACCACACTTGGTGTTTGGAATGTAGTTGGTTTTGCACCCAAGATAGCCATCAAAACTGCTGGAAGGGATCATTGAAAACACCTTTTGAGACATACATACATCAATAAAGCGAGGAAGGTTTAAAAACGGCCTACTGCCTACTTCCAAAAAAAAAAAACAAAAGAAATAGCCTAAATGGAATAATTATTTCTATGACATTTCTACGGGACAAGTTAAATGATTGGTTTATGATAAATTAGATCTGGTTTTGATTTCTTACTCTTCGCACTGAGATAAAATTTTCATTTACGATTTATTTTTTTTTCGAAATTAAGAACATGAATAATGGAGAACCGCACAAAAACGATAATATCGAGAGATGAATAATTGTGTAAATAGTAGAATTGAACTTCCCAACCCCCCCCCCCCCCCTGCCATTTATAATTGAGTTGTTATTAAGTTGTTTTCACCAATAAGTGGTTGAATGAATGGTATATGAGCAGCTGTTAGCTTTGATGATGATGATGATGTCCATTGAGAGAGAAACCGGCTGGCTGTTCAGCTAACTTAAAACAATGCTCTAATGTCTTGTCTTTAGAGACAAAAAGTGGCTTTGGCAAAGACAAAACACATATATTTATTGAATTGTCAATTCAAAGGCATTATGTGTTTCTTGGTGGGGGTTTAAAGTCGTCAATTGATCATTCAAATTAAGAGTCAAAGATTGGGGTATCGGTCTTCGGTAAATTACTTGTAGTATGATGGTTGGCCACTGAAATTTGAGTGAATTAATTTATGAATTCTTTTATAAGGTCGGATAAATTAACAGACTTACAGAATGAGAGCTAAAAGATTAAAATACCTTCACTCACATTGTATTAGAAAAAGTGCTATACAATGTGAACGGAGACATTTTAGTCTTTTAACCCCTATTCTGTAAGTCTGTCCACGACTTGTTTGGTTGTCAAGAATTTTTCATAATTTATATAGTTTTTGACATTCTTTTATTAAATACAACAGTTGAAGAAATTGTAAATATACTTTAAAAAAAAAAAAACTACATGAGCATTGTGAATTATGTGGTGACCAACATTTCATTATAAGTATGAAAAAAATTTAATTTCATAAGGAAGAAGACTTAGAAAATTTAATTTTGAAATTGGATTATCAAAATTTATAATTTTAATTTATCAATTAAATATTTTTATAAGTAATTAGATTTAGGTAAAAACTTAACCCAACATGAGTGAGGTCCTGTTAAAAATTTTAGTTTAGTATAAGCCTTAATGAGTGGTGGGCTAAGGCCCTCATTGGGCCTACACTAGCTTCACCCCTGTTTATATGATTCGACAGTGCTTTAGTTATAGGTTTGTGAATTTATTGAGGGAGAAGACAGAAGACTTGTAATTTTATCAAAGAAAGTACTTAATAAAGATTTTATTTAGAATATGTGAATAACTTGATAAGTTATTTTTATAAAAAAAAAAAAAAAAGTTCAGTAGTGAGGTTAAATGTGAATGAATGGCTAGGTGTTTGGCCTAGTAGATGGGTTTTTAATCGTCAAAATGATGGCTTGAAACATGAAAGTTTTGGAGGGAAGAGAAGGGAAGGAAAAGATGGACAGAAAAAATAGTCAAAAGTTATTAAAGATATCATTCGATGCTCATCCATACCATCAACTTTATGCAACTTTCTTTCCGTTAAGGGCTAATGAATTGCGTAGGATAGCATAATTCAACAGGTTCTTAGGCATAATAATTAAGAGTCTTATATGCCCTTTGGGATATTACCATTTTGTGATCATTTTTAAGCACAAAAATCCCATAAATATTTAGAATTTGATAAGTTTTCTAATGATAAAATAAATATTTAGAATTTGAATTTGTTTCAAATTCACTCACATTTGAATTTTAACAATATAATGGGATAAGTGATTGGAATTTGAATTAAATTTAAATTTTTAAAAAGATATGCATATCTATATTTATCTGATATTTATAAATATGCATAGAATCTAATGAAAAAAAAAATAATTAGAATCAGTTGTTGATCGTTCATATACTGTATTCGGTATCACTATTCGAGACTTGAGCGGACAAGAGGTGGACGTATAAGAAAAATTTTATCACTTTCTTCTATAAAAATCGTTAGACAAATCAAATTTAATTATTCCACTGTAATCTAGGTATTCTATATACCGTTTACAATTTTATTAAAAGCTCTACAGTCCAATAAAAAGATGTTGCATTAATATTATGGGTTAAATTGCTCACATCTTTTGTCGTTTGTTTTGTGTCAGAGGGTTTTGTTTTTTTCAATTTATCTTAATATTTTTTACAATCAAGTGCTCGCTTATTTGACATGTATGACTTATAAATTTTGTGTTTGTTCATTGAATTTATCTAATTATTTATTTAATATAAATTTAAAGTACGAGCAAGGCCGGTTGAAGGAGTAAGCTGGTGAGGCAATTGCCTAAAGTCCAACCCCTTCAGCTTAATAAATAATTATTTTAATTTTATTATTAAAATAAAATTAATAAATTTTTAATTTTTCATTAAGGGGTTAGGGCCCCTAAATTAATGATGGTTTAGGACCCCTTAAGCCCTTGAGCTCGTCCTAAGTACGGGGACAACACAAGCGAACCAAAGTTATTGGCAGAAAAAAAAAAAAATCTCGAAAAGTCTAAGATTCTGAAACCCTTATCCTTCATAAGAATGTATCAAAATTGATTATGTCAAGAATGGCTAAAAAGTACAAACATTCCTTTGCTGCCGGCTATATATCATATCATGTCATATGTGGACCCATGGGCTGGGCCATCTGAACCAGGCCCATTCCAAGTTCTACCAAACGGTACTTAAATTCAGACCCAAACTTATTTGTCTCTTCGCCAGAAAAAAAAAACTGTTTATAGGGGAAAATATTCTTTATGTGAGTTTTAATATTAGAATTTTATAATATGTTATTATATTTAATATACCGTAATTGTGGTTTTTGATAAATTTAAAATAGTGTTTATTCTCACCTACTGTTATATATTTAGATGGTGATGTTACTTCATGTAATAATGTAGAGTACATTACATTATTAGTCTTTGATTTCTTTTTTTTTTTTTTGGGTGAACTTACCATCACGGGTGTCCCTACTACTCGACGTCAAGATTCCAATGAGAAATGTAAATTAGGAAACCCAATAGTAAGTTTCTATCCCTAACCTCTCTTTGCTGACATGAGAGCGATCTGTCATTTTCTAATTTTTAAGATAGCCTCTAGCTATTGAGCTTTTTTCTCTGGTCAGGATTCCAACACGGAACCTGAAGGCCCAAAGAGTAACACACCCTAACAATTCTTCTTTTACCAGTTGATCTATATCTTGGGGGTGTCTTTGAATTTTTTACTCCATGATAAACTAGTTATTACACTTTAATATTTGTTATCGTAGCTACTAAACTTTAATCTTTTTTATATTTTAGTGCTCTTTTTTTATTTTTCATCAAATTTTGTTAACAAAAACTATCATAATATACATAATATAAATTCAAAATTTATTTAATTTAAAATTAATATAAGTCTCGCAATTGAGTAGTTTTGAGATTTATTTTAATGCATAACATATTAGTTTACGTCAATAAAATTTGATAGAAAATTAAAAGAGAGGTTGAGTTATAACAAAAATAAAAAATTAGTGACCGTCTGTGGTGACAAGAATTCAAGTGTAATAACTAATTTATTATGGAGTGAAAAATTAAGATACTAATAAAGAAAAGTGGTATAATTGTTACATTGAATATTTTGTATGTTTAAAAAAAAGTATAAGGGAAGTGGAGAGGAGTGGAGAGAGGGAAAGAGAAGAACAAATAATTTAAATATAAAAGTATTTTTTTTATTTATCTGGGTGTTTGAATTTTGCTCAATTAATTCTTAAGGGTGGGTGTCATTTCCCCTAATACCTCTAAAATAAATTCAAATGCGGTCATAGTGTATACTTACTTAGAACTTAACATTTGGCGCAATCTATGTGAAATTTACTTCTAAACTTATTGTTTTCTTTCAATTAAATGTTGTCTTTCAATAATAATTGTATTTTTTAAATCATTATAATAATTTAAACTCTGATATTTTATATAAATTTCTAAATATTTTACCATTACACGATGTCGGCAGGAGCAAATATAAGGGTATGTGGGTGCATGCTTGGATTCTATTGATGGATATCATGTATGGAAGGTGGTAGCTGGAAAAGGGTGGTTTTCTTTACTTGGGGGTTGGGGCACACGAGAAAGCTGTGGCCAAGATATGCTAAAAGTAAGAATATTGTTTACATTTTGTAAATCGCATGTACTAAGCAAACACATAATACAATGTAAATATGAAGGATTGCATCTCAACAGATTTGGACTCTAATAATTGAAAAGACTATTGTAACCTCTTGTTATTAAGTTAATTTATTCATTTATTTTTTTTCAAAATAAAAGGACTAAACCCGAGATTAGACTAACCCTAACTAGATCAAACACACCTAAGAAATTCTAATAGGGCATTCTTACCTCTTAAACCCAATTATACGTACAACGAGAGACTGCGTTAGAACTTGAGAAGGGTCGAACCAACGTTTGCCTAAAAGAATTGAATATAAACTTTTATATTTCAATAATGTATCATTGATCCAACCATTTAAAGTACTGTTATTGAGACAAATCTATTATTTAGATCATGTTTGTAGTGTGGTTGTTAATTGTTGTCTCAAGGGAACATTTGGTACATAAAAAGTTTTCAATTACTGGAAAGGTTAGGTTAGGAATTTAAATTCTCATGTTATAAAAATAACCTTCCTATGATTTATTTTTAATCAACTTTCCCATAAAAAGATTTTTATGAGAGGTTGGGAATTTTGGATTCCCATGAATTAGGAAAAGTTTTTAACAAATAAAAAGATTAAAACGCTCCTTATCCTTTTATAATCTCATAATAACTAAATGTTTTATATATAAATTTTTTAGAAATAATTAAGTAGATATTCATACAAATATATATATATATATTATGTATAATATATACATAATGTGTAAAAAATGATATTTTTTACCTTCATTAAAAAGGTTGTGGTCCCAATATTTTATATATTAGAAGGAATTCATTATTTTTAAACAAAAAATCAAATAAGAGTAATTTTAAAAAATAATATAAATTTTTAAGAATGTTGCATTTAAACTAAATATAGGAATGTATTAAGATTTTCAGAAAAGAATACTCAACATTTTTGATAATATTTAAAGTTAACTAAATATAAAATTACATAAACCTGAAAATCAAAGATTCTCAAAAACATTATCAAGAATCAAATTCTAAGAATTTAAAAATTTTTACACTACCAAACGCGATTAAGGATAATTGGGAGTTTGCTGTGTTGATATCTCCAACCTGCAGATTTATGATCCCAAAAGCACACATTATTATTCTTGCCAAGTGTAGGATATTCTGTCCAGCTTAATTATTGACACAAACAATGACCCTTTCTTGGAAAATTATGGGCATTGGTGTCAACAAATGTTAGCTATTATTTGGTTCTAATTTTTGTCCTTTTATCTATTTTTATTTTGCCCAATTTTTTTTATAAATTTCAATTAATATTTTTGAAACTAATACAAATATGCTGTATTATTATTTGCTGTAATTTTAAAGACCAACATCTTTAAAAAAAAATTTCATAGTAGTAATTATGATTTTATGAGAATATATTAATTAATGAAAGTTGATCGATGTGGATTAAAGGAACAAAATTAAATTAAATGAGAATTATACCTTTGACATACATACAAAGTAAAGTATATTATATATATAAATAATAACCCCCAAAGTTAAATTTAGTATATATTTTGGATCATATATATATATATAGAAAATTGTTATATTATTCATGTTGGGTAACATAAAATTTGTCTAATGCGGGCCCCACCTCCTTGTATATCCGCGTCAGACAACATTTAATGTTACTCGACGCAAACAATAGATCACTCTCTATATATATGTATTATATATAAGATATTTATTTATTTTAAAAAAAAGAAATGTTTGTGAATAGATAAAAATATATATGTATATGGAGTAGTTGAAAGGGTCAAATTAAGGCAAATATGAGCAGCCAAGACCCAGAGGAGAGGTCAGGCCACAATAACAATATATAAATAAATAATATTCAAAGATGCATCACTTTATTCAAAATAAGGATAATTGTGATACTTACTTTGGAAAATAACATGTTCTTCTAATCCACTTTTACTCCTATTTATTTATTGCACCCCGTGGAAGAAAAGATAAAAGGGTTTAGGGTTGACCATTTTCTTTTTCTAATAATTAATTAATTAATTAATTAATTTACCCAATTCATAACAATTTTATATTATAATTTTCCCCCACCAACCTTACCTCTTAGTTTCAAGAGATCAATTTGCGTAATTTGGACTCCAGAATGAATGAGAATGGTAGTGCACAATTGCTGATGCTACAGATGGGCTGGCTGGCGGGCCCCTTTAATTAGAAGCCTAAAGAACGGTAAGAAATATGAAGCTACCTAATGGACTGACTGACTGGTGCTTCTTGAAGGAAAGCGACTCCCCCCAATAAGAAGAAGACTTAAAAGCAGTCTTTCTCTCTCTCTCTCTCTCTCACGCGCACAAATTACAGCTTCATTATACCATGTTTGAATTGTTTTATGCCATTCTTCCAAACAATGATTAACAAATCCCTTAAGTGTTTGAACCAAATTAATCTCAATCTCAAGGCAGCCCTAATTACAACTAATATAATTTTCATGTAAAAGAAGGATCCATTAACATTCATTATCAGTTCAAGTGAAATCATTCGACCTATAATAACATTTAATAACTCAAAAGTATCACAACTTCAATGCCTTGCCTATCTATCTATCTATCTAATCAAATGCTTCCCCAATCTGTATATATACCCAGAGAGATGATCAAACCCAGATCCCTTGATGGTGACTATTCCACCCAAAACAACTAATTTGGTCAACAAGCAAAGCCAAAAACCCAACTAAACTTATAGATCAACTACATGGATTATAGAAGAAGTCAATAATTAAAAAAAAAAAAGCAAACAAATAGCATGTGGACATATATGATTAGTAATCAGAAATTCCGAGGCCCCTACATAATCGGTCACTATTCTCCAGATTAGCACTAATTAATCAATTATAATTAATTCAGAAATTAAGGAATAAAATTAATAGACTAATTCATCTGGTTTACCCACCATTAATGACGCCATCAAAAGTCAGAATCTCAAATGAAAAGGGGCACACGAAAGAATCTTCCTTGGCTTTCTTCTTCTCCTTCGATCTTATCGGCGACCCATATCAAACTTCACGAAACACCACATCGGAAAACATTGTTTTATTCGTTATTATTTATGTTCATATGTTGTAATCATATATCTTATATATAAATACAAGCCTCGATTAAACAATAAAAGCATACTCCGTCTAACGTTCCTTAATTTCCCCAACGGCTCCAATCCCAATATACGTTTTAACTGCCAGCCAGCCCATGTTTCCGTTTTTCAGTTATCAAGGATTCGTCAGTTCGGCCTTCTCCTTCTATCTCCTCTTCCTCTTCTTGTTTCCTTGTTTTCCCGCCAGGACTCTAACGGTCCCGTCAACAGAACTAACTACTGTCGCCGCCGGAAACGAAAAGTGGCGGGACTTCGCCAGGTTCCTGGACGCCAGCCGGGGCAGCAACGTCACCGGCATGGCCCAGCTCAAGAAGTACTTCCAGCGATTCGGGTACCTGAACCCAGTTCCCGAGTCGGAGCTCACCGATTCGTTCGACGACCACTTCGAGTCCGCAGTCGTCGCCTACCAGAGAAACCTCGGCCTCTCCATCACCGGCGTGCTCGATTCAGATACCGTCGCCGCGATCATCTCCCCCCGCTGTGGGGTCAGCGACCACGCCGGAGAGGTCCACGGCACCCGCCGCTACGCCTACTTCTACGGGGAGCCGCGGTGGGCGAAGTCGCCGCCGATAACACTGACCTACGCCTTCTCGCCGGAGAACACGATAGACTACATCCCGGAACCCGACATGAAGGCGGCGTTCGAGCGCGCCTTCGCGCGGTGGTCGGCGGTGATACCGGTGAATTTCACGGAGGCGGTGGAATACTGGGCGGCGGATATCAAAATCGGATTCTACAACGGCGACCACGGCGACGGCGAGCCCTTCGACGGGGTGCTGGGGATCCTGGCGCACGCTTTCTCCCCGGAGAACGGGAGGTTCCACCTGGACGCGGCAGAAACGTGGGCCGTGGATTTCGGGCGACAGAAGTCGAAGGCGGCCGTGGACTTGGAATCGGTGGCCACGCACGAGATCGGTCACGTGCTGGGGCTGGCCCACTCGGCGGTCAAGGAAGCGATAATGTACCCGAGCTTGAGTCCACGCAGCAAGAAGGTGGAGCTGAAGCTCGATGACGTGGAGGGCATCCAGGCCTTGTACGGGATGAACCCAAATTTCAAGTTCAGCTCTTTGATCGAGTCTGACAGGTCTCCAAGCTGGGCCGTCCGATTGCAGATCGGCTGCTCTTTGTCTTTGTGGCCCATTCTAGCCCTGATGCTTCTATTCGTTTTCTGATTTCTAAATTTTATTTTTTGGCCCCGAAATTTCATTCTTATTATGATTTTACACCTGTACAGTATAGACAGGGCCTCATACCAGAAGGAATTGAATACTTCAGTTTACACCTCGAATTTCAGGAAATGTTTGTTCCTGCTTTCTTTTTTTGTGGATCATTAACTGAAATATCACCACATTTTAAACTATTTTTTAAAATACTTCGTTTGAACTTCACTAGTTAGATATTTAATTTTGAACATATTTTTAGTATTTTTATTAATAATATCTAATTATTATAAAACAATTTATAAAAATATACACACTAATCTCCAACTATTATTTGTATGCAAAAGAATCGTTGTAATTGATTTAGATACTTTCGATCAATGACCTAATTGCACACTGATGGTCTATGCTCTCAGACTTGTTCTTGATTGAGGATTCAAATTGCTTTCTATATATTTTTCAATAGTGAAATTCCTTTATTTATAAACTAAACAATGTTTATCTTCTTTTAAAACTAATTTCATCAAATTAGTTTGAATTCAATTTGAAAAACAGTTATCACTCTTTATTTAGTGGATAAATATCAAGAAATAAATCTTTAATAGTTTAAATGATATTTATCAGATAAATATGACCACCTAATAGATAATTACATCAAATGTAATTATTCTAATATATAATTACAGTCCCTTACTTGGTCTATACATTTTATCTGACCAAAGAAATACCTTATATCCATAGCTCCTTATGCTTGAGAAAGAAATTAAATACATGAATCATGTCAATAGTCCTCTACAATTAAGTATTACCTTCCATGCATTACAACGCATTTAATTCCATTCTTACTAGTCCCAATGTGATAACATAATTTCATGAATAAACCCTCTATTTACTCAGGGTCAAAAATAGTTTGTTATTCTTAAACATAAATGTGTACACCCAAAATGAGAAATCAACAAACAACTGAATAAAAGTTTCATTACATCAATAGTTGTTCGTGCAACTAAATCATATCATGAGACTAATTCCTATTCGCTCTACGCGATCCTTAAAACTCTTAATTGACATGCCTCTAGTTAAAGGATTAACTATCATAATTTCAGTGCTAATGTGTTCTATGACCATTTTATTTCCCTTAACACGTTCTCTTATAGCTAAATACTTAATGTCGATGTGTTTACTTCGACTACCATTCTTGTGGTTTTTAGCCAATAAAATAGCAGTTGAATTGTCACAATATAACTTAAGTAGCCTAGAGATAGAATCAACAATTCTAAGCTCTAAATTGAAACTTTTCAACCATACACTGTGTGATGTAGCCTCAGAACAAATGAACTCAGCTTTCATAGTAGATGTAGCAATTAAACTCTATTTTGCACTCTTCCAAGACAACTCTGCCATCTAACATAAATATGCATCCAAATGTTGATTTTCGAGATCAACGCAACCAACAAAGTCTGAATCCAAGTAACCTTGCACCTCCAGATGATCAGTTTTTCTATACATGAACATGTAGTCCTTAGTCCCTTGAAGGTATCTCATAACCATTTTAGCAACCCTTCAATGGTCCAAACCTAGATTACTCTAATATCTGCCCAACATTCTCACTATAAATATAATGTTAGGTCTTGTGCAAACATGAGTATTCATTAGGCTTCCAACAACTAAAGCATATGGGATCTTGTGCACTTGTTCCCTTTCAAGTTCATTTTTCGGGTAGTGGTTCAAATTGAACTTGTCACATTTCACAATGAGTGCTACACTTGGTGTACAATCTTTTATCCGAAATCTCTCTAAAACTTTATTGATATAAGTCTTTTGAGGAATGCAATTTTCACATTCATTTGATGCAATTTCAAATCAAAATGCCCTACTAATACTATTATTACATGGAATGAATTTTTCTTAGATACAGGAGACAAAATTTCGTATAATCGATTCCCTCATTTTGAGTAAATTCTTTAGCAACGAGTTTTGCCTTATATCTATCAATTTTGCCTATTGAGTCTTTCTTGTTCTTAAATACCCATTTACAAAATATGGCCCTAGCCCCATTAAGCAACTTGCAAGATCCCAGACTCCATTAGTTGCCATGGAATTCATCTCATCTTTTATAACATCATAACACAATTTAGATTTTTTGCAACTCATGGCTTGTGAAAATGTTTTAAGATCATTTACAACTTCAATGTTATAGTTAGATTCCTGAAAATACACAATATAGTCACTAGGAATGGCTGATTTTTCCATTCTAGTTGATCTTCTTAATATTGTGTCAATATCTTCTTCAAGAGTAATTTGCACAACTAGTTGTGTAATAGTATTCTCTTGAGGAGTATCTTGCACAACTGGTTGTTCAATAGTATTCTCTTGAGAAGTATCTTTCACAATTTGATCTTCTAGATTGTTATTAGTAGCTTGGGGAATATCAAAGACTGGATGTCTAGTACCCGTTTGATCTTGAGGGGCACCATGAACTTCAATTAATCTTTCACTTGAAATGGCCGTTTGGATATTCAAATAATCTTTCTCAGAAGAAACTAAATTCTAAGATTGATTACTTCCACTGATCAAGTGTTTCTCAAAAAATTTTGCATTTCTTGATTCTACAATTCTAGTGATGTAAGATGCATAATAAAATCTGTATCCTTCGGATTTTTCCACATAGCTAACGAAATACCCACTTATAGTCATTGGGTATAGTTTTCTTTCTTGTGGATTATAAACTCTTACTTTAGATGGGTATCCTCAAGTGCGTATATATCGCAAACTCGATTTCCAACCCTTAAATAACTCAAATGGCATCTTAGGGACAGCCTTGGATGGAACCTGAATTAATATATATGCAGCCGTTTTAAGAGCTTTAGTCCACAAGGATTTAGAGAACTTAGAGCTATTAAGCATACTCCTCACCATGTCTAATAATGTTTGGTTTCTTTTTTTAGCTACTCCATCTAGCCTAGAGACCTTGGCATGGTGTATTGGGCCACTCCCATTTTCCTTAAGAAACCTATTAAATAGATCAGGTGCCTATCCATCCTTGATGTATCTTCTGTAATACTCGCCACATTTATCTAACCTCATGATCTTAATTTGCTTCCCACACTATTTCTCTACTTCTGCCTTAAAAACCTTAAAGGCATCTAATGCTTTGTTCTTATTATGAAGCAAGTAAAGATACATATATCATGAATAGTCATCTATAAATGAGATAAAGTATCTCTGACCATACGAGTCCATATCTAGACTATAAATATCTGTATGTATGATCTCTAATATTTTTGTACTCCTTTTGGCACCTTTCTTTGACTTGTTAGTCTGCTTTCCCTTTAAACAGTGTACACAAGTATAAAAATCAATAAAATCAAGAGTATTAAGTACTCCATCATTTACTAATCATCTAAGCCTCTATATGGAGATGTGTCCCAATCTCTGATGCCACAACATATCTTCTTTCAAAACTAATTTCATCAAATTAGTTTGAATTCAATTTGAAAAACAATTATCACTCTTTATTTAGTGGATAAATATCAAGAAATAAATCTTTAATAGTTTAAATGATATTTATCAGATAAATAAGACCACCTAATATATAATGACATCTAATGTAATTATTCTAATATATAATTACAGTCCCCTATTTGGTCTGTGCATTTTATTTGACCAAAGAAATACCTTATATCCATAGCTCCTTATGCTCAACAAATAAATTAAATACATGAATCGTGTCAATAGTTATCTACAATTGAGTATTACCTTCCATGCATTATAATGCATTTAATTCCTTCCCCACTAGTCCCAACGTGATAACATAACTTCATGAATAAACCTTCTGTTTACTCAGGGTAAAAAACAGTTTGTTATTCTCAAACATAAATGTGTATACCCAAAATGAGAAATCAACAAACAATTGAATAAGAGTTTCATTACATCAGTAGTTCATACAACTAAATCATATCATAAGACCAATTCCTATTCGCTTTACATGATCCTTAAAACTCTTAATTGACATGTCTTTAATTAAAGGATTAACTATCATCAATTCAGTGCTAATGTGTTCTATGACTACTTTATTTCCCTTAACACGTTCCCTTATGGATAAATACTTAATGTCAATGTATTTACTTCGACTACCATTCTTGTGGTTTTTAGCCAATAAAATAGCAACTGAATTGTCACAATACAACTTAAGTGGCCTAAAGATAGAATCAACAAGTCTAAGCCCTAAAATGAAACTCTTCAACCATACATTGTGTGATGTAGCCTCAAAACAAATGAACTCAGCTTTCATAGTGGATGTAGCAATTAAACTCTGTTTTACACTCTTTCAAGACACAGCTCTACCAGTTAACATAAATATGCATCCAAATGTTGATTTTCAAGAATCAACGCAACCAACAAAGTCGGAATCTAAGTAACCTTGCACCTCCAGATGATCAGTTCTTCTATACATGAACATGTAGTCTTTAGTCCCTTGAAGGTATCTCATAACCTTTTTAGTAACCCTCAAATGGTACAAATCTGGATTACTCTAATATTTGCCCAACATTCTCACTACAAATGCAATGTTTGGTTTTGTGCAGACATGAGTATACATTAGGCTTCCACCAGCTAAAGCATATGGGATGTTATACAGTTGTTCCCTTTAAGTTCATTTTTCGACTATTGGTTTAAATTGAACCTGTCACATTTCATAATGAGTGCTACACTTGGTGCACAATCTTTCATCTAAAATCTCTCTAAAACTTTATTGATATAGATCTTTTGAGATAATCGCAAAATGCCTCAAAATATTTCTCTATGTACCTTAATGTCAATGACATAAGATGCCTTATCCATATCTTTTATATCAAAGGGTTTCAAGAGGAATTGTTTCACCTCATGTAGCAATCCCTTAATCATTGCTTGCAAGTAAGATATTATCCATATATAGGAAAATGAAACATATTTTGTTTTTACTGACCTTATGGTATATACATTGATCTATGTTGACATTTTCTACAAAACTAAAGGAAGATATCACATCATAAAATTTTAAGTACCATTCTCAGGAGACTTATTTCAATCCATATATGGATTTTTTAAGCTTGCATACCAAATGCTCACCATCACTAGAAAAGAATCATTCTAATTGTTTCATACAAACCTCTTCCTCTAGATCTTTATTGAGGAACACAGTTTTCACATCTATTTGATGTAATTTCAAATCAAAATGTGTTATTAATGCCATTATTACATGGAATGAATCTTTCTTAGATACAGGACAAAAAAATTTCATGTAATTGATTCCCTCATTTTGAGTAAATTCTTTAGTAATGAGTTTTGCCTTATATCTCTCAATTTTGCCTATTAATTCTTTCTTGGTCTTCAAGACCCATTTCCAACCTATGGCCTTAGCCCCATCAAGTTACTCGCAAGATCCTAGACTCCATTAATTTCCATGGAATTCATCTCATCTTTCATAACATCATAACACAATTTGGATTCCTTGCAACTCATGGCTTGTGAAAATGTTTTAAGATCATTTACAACTCCAATGTTATAGTTAGATTCCTGAAAATACACAATATAGTCACTAGGAATGGCTGATTTTTCCGTTCTAGTTGATCTTCTTAATGTTGTGTCAATATCTTCTTGAGGAGTAATTTGTACAACTGGTTGTTCATTAGTATTCTCTTGAGGAGTATCTTGCACAATTGGATCTTCTAGATTGTTATTATTAACTTGTCAAATATCAAAGACTGGATATCTAATACTTGTATGATCTTGAGGAGTACTATGAACTTCAATCAATCTCACTTGAAATGGGAGTTTAGATATTTAAATAATCTTTCTTAGAAGAAGTTAAATTTTGAGATTAATTACTCCCACTGATCAAGTGTTTCTCAAGAAATTTTGCTTTTCTTGATTCTACAATTCTAGTGATGTAAGATGCATAATAAAATCTGTATCCTTTGGATTTTTTTGCTTAGCTAACGAAATACCCACTTACAATCATTAGGTTTAGTTTTCTTTCTTATGGATTATAAACTCTTACTTTAGATGGGCATCCTCAAGTGTGTATATGTTGCAAACTCAATTTCCAACCCTTACATAACTCAAATGGCATCTTAGGGACAACCTTAGTTAGAACTCGATTTAATATATACGCAGCTGTTTTAAGAACCTTAGTCCACAAAGATTTAAAAAGTTTAGTTGTTAAGCATACTCATCACCATATCCAATTATGTTTGATTTCTCCTTTTAGCTACACCGTTCTAGTCTAGAGACCCTGTCATGGTGTATTGGGTTATAATCCCATTTTCCTCAAGAAACCTATCAAATAGATCAGGTGTCTATTCATTCTCAATGTATCTTTTGTAATACTCACCATATTTATCTAACCTCACGATCTTAATTTGCTTCCCACATTGTTTCTTTACTTCTACCTTCAAAACCTTAAAGGCATCTAATGTTTTGTTCTTATTATGAAGCAAGTAGAGATACATATATTGTGAATAATCATCTATAAATGAGATGAAGTATCTCTAACTATATGAGTCCATATCTAGACTATAAATATCTATTTGTATGATCTCTAATATATTTGTACTCTTCTTGGCACATTTCTTTGACTTGTTGGTCTGCTTTCCCTTTAAGCAATGCACACAAGTATAAAAATCAGTAAAATCAAGAGTATTAAGTACTCCATCATTTACTAATCTTCTAAGCCTCTATATGGAGATATGTCCCAATCTTCGATGACACAACATAGAGGGATCCTCATTCATGATACATTTTTTAATACTTGCATTAATTTGGGCATGCATTACATTATAAAAAGTATTGTTTTACAAACTAATTTCAAAAAGACCATAAGATAATGTATCATTCCCAACAAGTTCAAATTTATAAAATAAATTAAAAGAGTTTTCGAAAAAGTTAAAAGAATATCTTAAGGGTACAAGTCTCAAAATTGAAATTAAATTCTTAGAAAAACTTGGAATATAAAAGGTCTTTTCCAAATAGAAAACAAAGCTAGAATGTAAAGTAAGTTTGCTTGTCCCAATTGCCTCCACATGTGAACGCATCTTGTTGCCTGAATAGATGTTTTGTTCACTTCCTACTAGTTTCCTCTGGTTTAGAAAACCTTGCAAGGTATTTGAAACATGGATTGTAGAACCAAAATCAATCCACCATGTGTTATGACAAACATCAACTATATAAAATTCATAATATACGGGTAAGATTAGATTACCTTTATTTTCAAGTCAAATCTTAAATTTGAGGTAATCTTTCTTTAGGTGTCCTTTCTTTTTATAGAAGAAGTACTTCGATTCCTTTTTTTTTATCTTAGACTGGATAGGTATTTACCCTTTCCTTTGCGTCTGGCTTGAGCAGTTTTATTTTTTCCTTAGGTGGCCATATGTGCACTCTTTCCCATTTTCATAATCAGTCTCTCTTTCTCTTGAACATACATGGTCAAAAGTTCATTAATAGACAATTTATTCTTATATGTGTTATAAGAAATTTTGAAGGGACTATACTATTGTGGGAGAGAATTCAAAATAAAATGTACTAGGAAAGAATCTGACATCATAAGCTTAAGAGATTTCAATTGAGCTGTAATGTCCCTTGTCTTCATGATGTGCTCACACACACCTTTAACACTGGTGAACTTCATTGATGATAACTTTACCATTAGGGTGCTGGCAAGTGTCTTATTTGAAGACTCAAATTGCTCATCAATAGCCTTAAGGAATTCTTTAAGTGTCTTATATTCAAGAATTGAACCACGAATACTAGCAGAAATTTTTATTCGAATAAACATCATACTGAGATGATTAGATGGCTCATATCATTTATGCTTAGTAATCTGAGCCTAAGTTCTAGTAAAAGTAATTGCTGGTGGTTCATTCTTTCGAATGGCATAGTCAACATGCATCCACTCTAATTGCATAAGGATCCTCTCCTTCCACACCTTATAGTTATCATCACTTAAATCAAGAATATCACATTTCATGTCAAAGAAATTTACAAGTAAAATAGATGCATCAAATAAAGCAAATAATCATGCTTTTGTAATTGAATATAAGACTACTATAACTTAATATCATGTTTAACCAGTGTAAAGCATGTAACAAATTATGAATCATTAACATATAGCAACTGTCTATGAGCTAAGCTATTATATTTAAATAGATTCATAATATAAATTATATTCATTTTCTTAATTTCTGTGGATAAATTCCAAATTAATCACACAAATATAACAAAAATTCTTGTAGGATATAATTTATTGTATTAAATATGATAATCACAATTAATGTCATTTAACTTTATGTGACCTTTGCAATTCAATATATAATTTTAATTAATTAAATATATTGTGGTTAGTCTTCAATTAATAAAAATTATATTGATCACATGACATTTAGTCGATTATATGCATAACAATTTTTTAATAGATTATGGATGTATAATAAGCAAACAATAAAACTTTATGCATATATAACATTATTAATTATGCATAAACGTTAGCATGCTAATCAATCGATCGAAACAACAAATAATTTATTTAATCATGCATTAATAATTAAATAAGTGAATTATATTAAATAATATAATTAATTACATAAAATTTAAATTTGTATAAGTTGTAAATTGAATCACAGTCTAGCATTTATGTGGGGTTAATCCAAACATGGAGTTCGAGGCATCTTTAGGTGAAACATGTCAGAAAACTTAGATCTGATCATGCACAATGGAATAAAAATAGATTTTTTTCAAGTATCACGTTTTTCAAAATTTTATGATTTACAAAAACGAAGAATAAACGGAAGAATACATATTGACAAAATTCAACTTTACCATTAAGTCACCCACTGTAAAATCTTCCGTGCGTAGGATGCCAAGTTGGTCCACCCAAAACCACATTTGATCCAAGATTGTCTTGAGATAAGAAGTAGATATTTCTTTGAAAAATTTCTAACTTATTTATGGTTACTCGTACTTTAATTCAAGGTTTACAGTCTTATTTATAGGATTTTATATGGAAACCTAGTCTTATTTATAGGATTCTAAATGGAAACCCTAGATGCTATTGGGTCAGGTTTAATGTGCTAGCATTAAAACCAGTCCAATTATGAATAATTAAAGAATTTTATTGATAATATAATTATTTAATTATTTTTATTTATCTAATAAATAAATGCACCAAAATTAGTAATTTCCCAAAATTACTAATATATCATTCTCTTTAAAAGTGATTTCTTATTGGGTGAATAATCAATTATTAATTCTCATAAACCATGAGTGGCATCTGACAATATGTCGTGATTCCCCAATTAATGTGAAGTAAGTATAGTAAATCTTTTATTACGATTCTATGCAATATGATCCATTTATCATCCTATATCTGATTATGGACAACATGTCAAATCTCTTAATCTCGTCATATGACTAAATCCAAAATTAATCTTGACTAATATGACACAACATATGAAACACACATTCTATCATTATAATATTTCGGCCAAGAATTTATCGTCAAGTGATTATCATATCGCATAGGATATCCTCCTCGCAAATCTTGAGGTGATAGATTCTATATCTAATGAGCACATACCTCATACACAACTAAATTAGGCACATAGATACATATAAGTGTTCTTGATTAGAACAACCATATAGTATTGCTAATATTCTAATCCACCAATGCACATATATGTATATCATCTATGGTTTAAGGACTTGTAACGATCTGTTACCGTGGTCCCGACTTATTATGCCATTTAAGTATATTTGGTGTATGTTTGTAGTGTGTAAAAATGTGAGGTGGTTGTAGGCAGTAGTTATCGACATATCCCCGTAAATTGTCGATTAATTGATGAAGTTGTTGACAGATTGCATGAAAATCTGTTGATAGATTCGATGCAATCTGTTGACAAATTTCATTGAAACTGTTGACCAATTGTTACTAGGTTTAGCTTCCCAGGGCACTTTTAGGTCGGTCATACGGTGGTGAAGCTTGGTGTGTGGCTTCTAGAAAACTCTGGCTTGTGCTAGGACATTCCTACATCATCTAAGGAGCTATATAAATAGAGTGAATAGAAGGGAAAGAGAGGAAGTAATCGATAGACAGAGATCGGGAGGAAGAAATGAAGAAAAAAAGAAGAAAAGGAAAAGAAGAAAGAGGTAGTAGCTTGAGGCAAATTCCTCATCTGGATTAGGCAAGTTCTTTTTCTTTCTTGCTTTCTCTACGATTTGAAATCTCTATTTTCTAGTCTCATTTGGGTCTCTTGAGTTGTGAGTTCCTTTAAGGGATAATCTTATTGTATTTCTTTTAAGAGCTTGAATAAGGGTTGATTTTCCCCATGTTTCTTCATGGAATAATGCCTAGCCATGTTGGGGTAGGCTCTAGTTGGATGCACGCATGCTTGCTTACGTGATTTGAGACCTTTATCTTGCTGTTCGGATTGCTGGATGTAGGGGTTGTCAACCAATTGGGTATGGTTGTCGACCGTTTGGTGTTGTGGAAGGAAACTGTCGACTGATGATTGGGAGTCTATCGACCAATCCTGCATTGTTTGAATTTTACAACCTTTATTGATGTTAATGTGATATTAGGGTTCGGGTTTGCATCATTAAAGGGCCACATATTATGGATGCTTGGGCACAGGCATGTTAAAATGACTAGGGAGTGTTTGTGCACGAGCATTGCATTGTGTGTGTATTACTACATGGGCGAAGTGTTGCTTGATACCTAGCTTATAGGGGTATGGTATCATGTTTATGCTTACCATGCCCCTTACATTTTTATATGTTGCATTGCATTGTTCTAGAGTGCGTAGCAGATTTATTTGAGGGATGTACATCCACGGGCTCGGGTGACAAGAAGACCATCCGAAGGGAGCTTCAGCTCAGCATATTGGTATGGGAGCTTCGGCTCGATATGTTGGTATGAGGACTTGAGCACATGGTGCGAATTTTGGAGCAGCGACTCATGTTAATTTGCTTGCCAGTTTATGGCAGCAGGAAGATAAGGATTTATGTGGGCCCAAGGACTATTATGTGCATGTATATTTATGCGTTTACTACACAGTTTGAAGTTCATGGTTTGGATATGAATATGGATATGCACGTGTCATGTGGGTGGTTTTGGTTATTCCCTCAGTTCTATTTCCCTTTTGTTCTTTATGCTTATTGAGTCTTGTGACTCATCTTTACTTTATATCATTCAAGGTAACAGGAAGACTAAGATCGGGGGTGAAGGTGACAATATCAGAGTTGTCAGGTAACAAGGCATACAGGGTAGTCCCAACCATCAAGTCTTAGGGGAGTCTTGCAGCTTTTGCATGTTTTGAAGGTGTATGTTACCCCTTGGTGTTATGTTTATATATGTTTGTGTGTTATATTAAAGGTTATGTTATGATGTTGACACCTCCATGTCTCTTTGGTAATGTATATATCATGTTTCTACTATGTTAGGTTGTTGTCCCATGAATGAGCATGGTAGACATTATGCTTTCCTGTTATTTTCTCGTGGGACTTCCTACCAGTTAGAGATGGGAATTGGGCCGGGCCGACCCGTTACTGTAGCAAACGGGCCCGGTCGGCCTGCCTAACAAAATAAGGGCCGTGCCGGGCCAGCAATACGTGGCCCGCGACCCGACCCATCAAACTGACCCGTGGGTTGGCCCATCAATTGGCCCACTAAAATAGCCCAGCCCAGCCCACAAAAAATAAAAAAATATTTAAAAAATTATATTTGTATTTAATAATTATAAACATAATAATTAAAAATTATGTTTCTTGTAAATATAATTTTATTGTAATGTTTGTAAACATAATGTTTATTATGTTTGTAAACATAATTTTAGTGTAATTTTTGTAAACATAATGTTTACTGTAAACATCATAATTTTACAAACATCAAAATTATAAGTAAACATTAATATTAGTTACATTAATATGTTTATTAATGTTTACAGTAAACAGTTTACTAAACATATTAATATATGTTTATTAATATAAGTAAAATATGTTTAGTAAACAGTTTACTAAACATATTTTAAACATTAATATGTTTATTAAACATATTTTAAAAAATATTAGATACATTTGGGAAAAAATAAAAAAATATATTTAAAAAATTATATATAAAAAAATTAAAAATAAATGGCTCACGGGCCGGCCCAGATAGCCAAGCCCACGGGCCGTCCCTGCCCAACAGGCCCACGGGCCGGCCCAGTAGGCCCATGGCCCGGCTCGGCCCACTTATGAAGGGCTACGGGGCTGTGCCGAGCCTAAGTTTTCATTTCCTTGGCCTGACCCACCAAATGGGCGGGCCAAGCGGGATGCGAGCCGGGCCGACCCGGCCCGCCCATTTCCCATCACTACTACCAGTTTCCTATGCTGTTGGGATATCCAGTTGGGGGCTCTCACAAGACTAGTTGCACATTCGTAGCTAACATTGAATCATTGACATTTGAGAAAGAACCTATGTGATTCATTGTTAACATTCCCATTCCGTGGACTCGTTCCTATAACGAGCATCTACTTATCTTCCTTCCATATCTCATACAGAATAACATGAGACTTACTAATCTTCACTTTCAATATCTCATACCGAATAAGGAGGAAGATGATGTGCTAGCCTTTAAGAGTTGCTAATGTCTAAATCAGAAACTTTATGACTATGAACTATTTTATAGCATAACGAATAGTAACAATGGTGGTCGCCAGCGATAGAAAAACAAAGGCCTCGACGATGTCGATCGCCAATGACAGAAAAATAAAGGCCTTGACGATGGTGGTCGCCAGTGACAACAAAAATGGCTATGGAAGTAATTGTTGATGTTTGATGGTCATTGCCACCCCATGCTCGCCAGCAACACAAATGGCCACGATGTACGCAGTCATCGGCGACACCTCATTCATTTTTGAAACCAAACAAACGGATAAGGCCAGAATAATTTTACAAAAAAATACAATATTTTTCCCCAATCAAAAAATCGTTATACAATGAGATTTTAGCAATAAATAAGACAGAGATACAACAGGCTTTGATACCAACCGTAAGACAATTTATAAAAATATACACACTGATCTCTAGCCATTATTTGTATGCAAAAGAATCGTTGCAATTGATTTGGATGCTTTTGATCAATGAGCCAACTACGCACTGATGGTATATGCCCTCATATTTGCTCTTGATTGGGAACTCAAATAATTTTTTGTATTTTCTGTATATTTTCCTATAAAGAAACCCCTCTATTTATAGACTAAACAATGTCTCTCTTTTTTCAAAACCAATCCCATCAAATTAGTTTGAATTCAATTTGAAAATCAATTATCATTCTTTATCTAGTGAATAAATTTCAGGAGATAAATCTTTAATGGTTTAAACGGTATTTATCAAATAAATATGACCACTTAATAAATAATTATACTAATAGATAATTACATCCAACGTAATTATTCTAATAGATAATTACAAATATCTCTTTTATATAAGCTTTAATTTAAGGTAAATTCACTCAACACTAATGAGATTTCATAAAAACACACTAATCACAGATACATTAAAAAAACACAAATATCCTTTTGGTTAAAAATCAAATAAAAAGATATGTTTACCTTTGCTTAATATTCTTCTTCCTCTATATATCTTTTTCTCTCTCTTTTTCTACCTGTTTATTGAACTCTCCACATATTCCATTGGGGCAACATTGGTTTTGAGCAAATAAAACAAGAAGAGGTCGCTGTTAGTAAAAATGAAGACATTGGTGTACAAAGGAAAACTAAAAAAAATAGAAAATAAAATAAATTAGAAGTGGCTGACGTGACCACCATCAATGTTGGAGCATCATTGTCATCAATGAAATTTTGTGATAAAATTCCATTGTCACAACTTAAAAAGTAGGGTCCATGTCCAATGTGATCCAAAAAATAGGGTGACCTAATATGTTGAGTTTCACATCATATTACATCTTTGCCCTAATGCTTTCATTCATTAGCCACTATTTCTGCCACAACTTTTCCTTCATCCTCTATACTTGTCGTTGGCCACCACTCATGCCTTATTGCCAGCTACTTCTTGTCTTTCCATACTGCTCACCCAGCCTCATTACCAGCCACCATCTTTGCCAATCCCTCACCCCCTGTAAACCTCATTTGTCTTAACCTATTTTCTTCTCCATCATCTCTATCCCAATCATCGTCGACTACTGAAGGAATAAGTTGTGGTGGAGATAGTGGTCGACAAGGGTTTCTTGGAGATAAGTTGTGTAACATCTTGGTATTTTGGAAAATAAAAATAATTTATTTATGTAATTGAGATGATTGATTGAAAATTTGTGACTTCATGGAATTTTGTGGAATAGATTAATTTTTTTTTTTTTTTGAATATACAAGTGATTGGAAGATTCTGGAATTTTTTCGAGAATCTAAGTATAAGTTTGGAATTTTGGGAGTTTTTGCAATTATAAGGATAAAAACTAATGTTTGCAAGAATGCTAATAAGGGAGTCTCTTAGCCTAGTAATTACTTGTGTATAAGGAATGTTTTGTAAAAGAAGATTACAAGAATTAAGGAATGCATAGAACTTGCAAATTAAAAATTGATGTAAAATGGGAATTAAAATAATAAGTTTTGTGGCAAGTGCAAATTTAAGACATCGGGGCAGGCGTCAGCTGTGCACCATGTTATTGCTGCTGTCACTTCTTATAATTTTTAATTTCTTTTTAAAGCAATCTCCATAAAAGAAAAGTTTTTGGAATTGAGAAAATGTGTTATGTCAAAAACCTACATCAATTGCTTTTATATATATTATGTTCATATAAGCCATCCAATTTTAATCTTCATCTATGCTTTTCTTTCCAATTACAATTGGAAGGACCTACGCACATTATGCCTCTACCAGCAAGCCATACTTTATTTCTTTATTAATATATAGGTTACAGATGGGTTGAATTCCTTAAATTAAGGGAATAGGCTCAAGTTAGGATTTCTGTAAATTGAGGAATAGGTTGTAGTTTGGGGTTTTGGAAATTTTTTTGTATAAGTAGGAAGAAGGTAAGGAGAGATTGAAAAAAGCCGTGTGAGTTCAATAAAGAACTGAAGCTTTGAGGTAAGAGCAAATTATTTGAAGTTTTATGGATGTTGATTTTAGTAATATTTCCTTCTGTTTAATTATGTTTAATTTTTGTTAGAGGAATCTTGAGGAATAACATCAATGATTTTAACATTGTAGAGAAATATTTCCCAATGGGCTATTTCAATGTCAGACAACAAAATCTGTAGGGGTTTAATATGTTTTCTGTACAAATTATTTGTCATGACTTGCATATTATAATAAGGGAGTGCCTAGGCATGAGACTATATATTTTTATTTGGATGAGACAAAGCTCTTATTAGGGTCCACAGAAATCATAAGAGGTTGCCAAGAGTCCAAAGGGGGTGAGGTGGACAGGCCTACATGCATGATTTATTTCATATTTATCTATGTTTGTCATGATTTACAATTTGTTATGTTTACATATTGCCTTTACTGAGTCCCTGAACTCACCCTTTATAAATAACCACATATGACTTAGGCCCTAGTGAAGGAAAAACAGTGATAGTGGACAATTCACCAATGAACGTGGTTGACCAACCGTGACAGGGTCTTTGTTGTAATGCGGATTTATGAATACTTTATATTCCTGGTTTGTAATATATTTGTGTGAGACAAACGATATGTTAAACTTATAGTATTTCGTTGGATAAATAATTTAATTGTAGAAAATTAAGCTCGCATCCCAATGCCTTGTAAAACGTATAGCTCAGCCAAGACACGAGTGACTTTCGCTACCTATGTTGTTTATGGGACCCAAGTTTTTGGATGAGCCAAGGTGGTAAAACTTGGATTCCACTCAATGCACCCTAACCTATAATGTATAGCCAACCTTCAAATTTGTCCAATGACCGTGGTTGTAACTGTGGGTTATGGTGGCACCCCAGATGTGGGACTGGGGGCGCCACAGGTTGTAAAGGATAAACCGATAATTTGGGTAAGTTAGTGTGAGTTTATTACACACTTTAACTCAATTCTAGCGAGGTGTGCAATTGAATCAAAAATGCATAGCTTATGGGTGTAATAGAAACAACTGAAAGTTCAAGTTGCCATACAAAAATTATGGGTTCAAAGTATAGGGCAGTTATGGGTTTAGCCATACAAAAATTTATATACTCAAGGGACAGTTAAGCTGTTGTTAGTTACTAAAAGGGAATATCAATGCTTTGCAACTGAGCAGACAATGATAAGTAGCAAAGAAAGAAAGTTGAGGATCGGTGGAGCTGTGAGGTTTTCATGACAGCATTGATGGTGGAGGTGTTGTGGAAAGGTGGCCGTGGTGACCCTTCTATCATGATGGTGGCATATTATGTCGATTCATGATGATTGCAATGGTTAACACTATTGATCTTGAGCAAACACAAAGGATGGAGAAGTGGTGGTGAAAGATAACGCCAACATTTGGTGGTTCATGCATGTAACGGCCCGGCTCCCGGAGCCCCTATCGCGGATAGTGGATCCGTGAGAGGGTCATTACTTAAAATGATATCGAATAATGACACAACTACAACACACTCACAACGCTTTTAGAAATCATAATTTTTCTTTAATTATGCATCTCATAATTGTCTTTACAAACCTTTCATCATTTGGGCCCACCTGGGCTTACATATCATACGTTAATCTCAAAAACATAAAACGTTACCCTGATCCAGACACACGACACCTAGGATCTAGGTTCGGGAGAGCTCTGTACTTGCTATCATGACTTGACTTTAACAAGCGTACTTGCGATCTTAGGATATGCTGACCTGGAATGATGTAAAGCAAACGTGAGTCGCAAGACTCAGCAAGCTCATGAAAGAAGGGCTGAAGGTTAAAGATAGGATTCTCCCCATAGCACCCCATGCAATTAATGCCAATGCAACGTCATGTTATGCCATGCCCAATATCTGTCTTACTTCTAGATGCATAAACATATACTAAACTTCACATAACAGTCCTTGGGGCCCACATAAAACACACAATGGTGCCCAAGTCCAGCATACAAATATGTTATCAGCCTCTTATAGGCTACCATACCATTTCTCTTACATGTCCATTTCCCTGTCGCTGTTGTCTTATCCTGTCGTTGCCGTGGGATTCTGACCTCCGGTCTTATTGTTGCCGTGGGACTCTAACCCCGGTCTTATTATTGTCTTGGGACTCTAACCCCTAGTCTTTTCGTGGACCACGCCGCCGTGAGACTCTAACCCCCGGTCTTACCGTGACCACGTTGTGGACCACGCCGCCGTGGGACTCTAACCCCCGGTCCTACCGTGACCACATCCACCACCCATACTTATCACCTAAAACGCACATTCTCACCATGCAGTGCAACAAATAAGAAATGCAACGGCTTTTGTAGCATAAATGTGATGACAAGGCCCCCATAAACCAAGCATCAAGCCATGCTAACGCCTACATAAGAATTCACACATGCGAAATGCCTCTAATGCACCAGCTCACCTAAAGAACCCAGGTTAGCTCTTAGACCAACCGGGTCATTCAGATGCTCATACACCCCATCACACGCAAAGCATGTTCCCAAGTGAATGCAACCCAGCCCCCTGTACCACACACATCATGATATGCACAAACTAAGGCGAGAATCTGAAGTACCAGCTCTTCTGGCTCATCTAGCGCTTATCGTAACAACCGATGACTGGCACCCATACATCCAGCCATCAAAGGCCACGACCTACGGTTGACAGTCAGTGGCTTTGTACCCCATTCCCTTAGACACACTTACTGCCAACATCAAATTTAGACACTTCAACTCATCATTTCATATACTTTATCTATGACCATATAGACACAATTATGTCATTCATGTTCTCATCTCTTCTCATACACATGAAACC
The DNA here is from genome assembly GCA_036245055.1 of Diospyros kaki. Lineage (NCBI taxonomy): Eukaryota > Viridiplantae > Streptophyta > Magnoliopsida > Ericales > Ebenaceae > Diospyros > Diospyros kaki. Next base: position 15,934,646 of record BSEG01000008.1, read on the forward strand.
GTCTCTACGTTCAATGATAAATTATTAGCTTAATCCCATAATCTTGATCACATCCATTTTCTAAGAACTTTGCCCCAACGGGTTCGGCATCATTCCCAAAGAAAGCAGAGCAATACGAAGCTCTGTAACGGTCAAAATGAAAGAGACTAAGATATCTTTGCTTAACTTATTCCATCAACAATAACCTCATTAATAAAATAGAAATCATAAGGTGGTTGCCACGCGGAGTATTATTATTAGTGCGTGGAACCGAGTCACGGTGAGGGAGGGTTTAAAATACAAGAAACCTCGAAGACTTTCACGAAAATAAATAACGCGAGGAGAGGGTTAGGAGCTTGCCTGTAGATAGTCGATCCTAATTTCTCTCGTACTCTCGCTGTGAAGTAAAATATTTAACATAAAATAATAAGTTTATAGCGTATATTAATCAAATCTAACCGTATAAAATCTGTGATTTAAACATATAATACTTCTGATAATTTTACCCACTTACCTGACTAATTTAATCGCGAAATAATCTCAAGATTCATGAATTTCTTCCCCAATTTTCTCTTTTTCCTCCCTTTTCTCGCGCTGCCTGAGCTCCCTCTTCTCTTCCTTATTTCACAGCTGCTTCGATTGAAGCCTTTAATGGCTTCCAACCCAAGATTGCATTATATATATATCAAACTCAAGTGGCTTTTAAGCCACAAAAAGGTAATGGCCAAGACAAGGCCATGTACACACACATACAAATATATATATATATATGTTAATTAATTAAGTTAAGTTAAGTTAATTTGATTAACTCTTTTATTATTATTATTATTATTATTACGATTTCTATTATTATTGTTATTACTTTTACTATATTTTATTTTATTATTTTTATAAATACATTCAATTAATTTAATTAACCACCTTAATTTCCTGTTTCTTCAAAATATCATAAATAAATATTTTCTCAAAAATTTTCAAATATTCTAAAACATTCTCAAACACCAAAATTAATTATTTTTACTTGTCTTCAAATTTTTTTGGGATGCTACATTTCTCCCCTCTTTATTAAAATTTCGTCCTCGAAATTCACGCTTGGTCCATTTTCTCAAGACACACTCGCAACTCTCATGGGATTACTCAACATCACCACCGGGACATTTCAAATCATCATTTTCCAGTATCTCACCGGGCGTCTCGCCCCACGGGTTACTCCCTAGGTTTTGTCCATGTTGGGTTCGTTTCATGTCATATTTATCGAGTCAACTGCCAAACTTATCACAAAACAAACTCCCATTTCATTCACATTTACCTATTTTACATATATAGTGCCTGATATATTTCTGTACACGTACACAACGAGCAACGACAAAACTAAGTAAGTTAGGGAGATTTATACATATCATATATACCCATTTATTCTCTTACATGATTTCTTTCTCATTTCCCTTTTCGCCATCGGTTGTCGTGAGAGCGAATGCTCGTCCCCGACCACGGGGCTTGTCATACGCTACCTGTTGCGGTGCTGACGACGCCATTTGTTGTCGAGCGGCTCCAGGTGGTGGAGGTCTTTAGTCAAACCTCGGTCCTTGACCACCATACCAAGGTTGAAGGGCTTGCGGGCAGTTACTTGCCCAGTGTCCTTTCTGTCCACACTGAAAACATGTTATACTCACATCTTTCCCTAGGTTCATCGCCCCCCGCTGCTGAGGGCAATCCCGTTGTCGATGCCCTACCTATCCACACAAATAACATTCGATACTACCCAAGCGACAGGTTCCCCCATGCCTTTTCCCACAAATGCTGCATGCTGGAGGACTTACCACATTACCATCTGTTAGCATCTCTCCTTTTTCTTTTCTTACTGCCGCTAGGTCCTTGAGAGAGTTCTGTCCCTTTCCGGGATGTCTGACTGTTCTTGAATTCATTCTGATCCTTTTCGATGACATAGGCACGCTGCACAATAGTTGCAAAGTCGGGGATCCTTGCTCCTGCCACAGCATACCAGATTTCTGCTCGAAGGCCCCTTTGAAATTTTGCCGCTTTCATGTCTTCTGAAGATACCAAGCTTGGGGTGAACCGAGCTAAGGAGGTAAACTCAGCCTCATACTGTGCCACCGTTCTATCTCTTTGCTCGAGTTCGATGAACTCGTATATCTTCTGCTCCCATACCCAATCGGGAAAGAAACGCTCATTAAAGGCCGTCTGAAATTCTGGCCACAAGGGATCTCGGTTTCCTAATCGCTGACGAGCAGTTTCCCACCAGCGTTCAGCGTCTCCTCTCAAGATGAACGTAGCTAATCGTACCTTCTCCACGTCCGCACACCCAATTGTCCGGAGATGTTTTTCCATAGCCATCATCCAATTCTCGGCCACAATCGCATCAGCGCCACCGCAAAACTCAAGAGGGTGGTTTGCCATGAAATTCTTGAGTAGCTGGCCATTTGCGTTAACATTGTCCCTACTTCTCCGAGCCTCAGAATTTGGGGTATGTTCTTCATTACTGCCAATGGGGGTTTCCCCCGGTCTCTTGACCCACTGGTTCCTACCTTGCTTGATTTGTTGTGAGCGTTTCTATCGTTCTCATCATTCCTGATAAGGTACCACGCACCTCTGCCATCTCCTGGCGCCAATCTCCGTTAGGCTCCCCCGGAGTTTTTGGTGCAGGTACGACTCGTCCTTGTCCCTGCCTGCGAATTGGTGGCCTTCCTCTTCGGGCACTCGTCTTTCCTGCCCATCCCATATACGCAAGAATTCGATGTCAAAACTACACTCAACCCCTGTTCCTAACTCTCATCACTATAACGTCGCAAAAACCCAAGACATAGAGCCTAGCCTCACCTGACAAACCTATGTGTGCAGAGTCATCTCCCTTAAAATTAACTTGCTCTGATACCACCTGTAACATCCCATTCGAGTGATAGGAAGGACTGGAACAACTTGCCCATGAGCGCGATGGTGGGGCAAACCTCAGCGAGGAGGCTGAGTCCCGAGGGGGACGTGTAGGCCCCTATGGGGGGTGCGTGTAGGAACCTTAGGCGAATCCCACATCGGCCATGCAAGGGGGGAGAGATCTGGGACCGGTTGTAAGGTCGCATGACGAGGACATCATGTGCTTAAGGGGGGAGAATGTAATACCTCGAGAGCCTAGAGAAGTTAGTATATATCAAGGATAGTGTAAGGAAAGAAACAACACCAACTAGATACCTTTTGGGTTGAATGTAGGCAAGGAACTCTGGGGTTAAGCGTGCTTGAGCTGGGAGCAATTCAAGGATGGGTGACCCCCTGGGAAGTTCGCGTAGGCCTATGAGGGTAAGTTGTTTCGGTCCTTCCTATCGCTTAAATGGGATGTTACAGGTGGTATCAGAGCCGACCCTTGGTGAAGGCGGTCTAATGAGGGCGAGGAGTGGCGCCGGGGCTCGAGAGCCTATACAAGGAGCGGTTCCTGACAGGCTTTTAGGATGGCAACCTCCAAAGGGGAGAAGGTCTGGGACCAGTTGTAAGGTCGCATGACGAGGACGTCATGTGCTCAAGAGGGGAGAATGTAATACCCCGAGAGCCTAGATAGGTTAGTATATATCGAGGATAATGTAAGAAAGGAAACAACACTAGTTGGATACCTTTTGGGTTGAATGTAGGCAAGGAACTCCGGGGTTAAGCGTGCTTGAGCTAAGAGTAGTTCAAGGATGGGTGACCCCTTGGGAAGTTCGCGTAGGCCCATTAGGGTAAGTTGTTCCGGTCCTTCCTATCGCTCGAATGGAATGTTACAATGCAAGAGTTTTAGCCTATTTTCAAAACTTTTCAAAACCAACAACACAAGCTATGGAAACGGAAATAGGAACACCTTGCAAGACTCAATATATAGCAACATATGCAACTAAAACAAATCCATCCATAAGGGATAGGGAAGATATATATACCTCACTGGATGAAAGAGGTGTTACCGGGTATGCTAAACCCACTTAGATCTATAGCGCTCGACCTTATGTTAAGCACCCAAAAGCAGTTCAACAAATAAAAAACAAACTAAGCATGTAACGACCCGTTAGCAGGTTTAGGTCATTTAGTCATTATTATTGTGTGTGTCGTATTTTGTTATTAATTGGTAAATACTTTTGAAGAAATTATATGTGATGTTTGAAAAGTCAAAAATGTATATATAAATAAATAAATAAAAATGAAGTTATAATTATGTGGAAACATCAAAGTAAAATGGGATTATGAATTATGTTGAAAAGTCAAAATTGAATTGTAATTTGAAGGAAAAGGGGTTGCTCTGTATGTGTGTGTATATATATATACTAAGGAATGCCCGTGCCTAAAGGCACGGCATAAATAATATTAAGACTAAATTCTGAATAAAAATAAAAATTAAAATTATTGTATAACGTTGTATAACAAAAAATAAAAAAGTTGAATTAAAAAATATCAAATGTACAAAAAATTGACACACCAACAAAATAATATCAAATGTATACGTGTAAATATCAAATGTAAAAAAAATACACTAAATCAAATGTACATAATGAATATTCAAATAATCAAATACACATAATTAACACATACACTAAATTAATAAACGAAACTACATTAAATTAACACTAAATGAATTTACACTAAACTAAATTAAATTAACACTAAATTAATTTACACTAAACTAAATCAACACACACACGTGTATATTTGTATAATATACTATATTAATAGACTAACATTTTAAAATATCAATTGTACACAAAACATAAAACACTATAAAAAATACACAAAATAATATGATAGAAATAATGAAATGTACATAAATTAACACACATACGTGTATATCTAAACTAAATTATAGTGTTTACATAAACTAAACTAAATTAAATTAACACTAAATTAATTTACACTAAACTAACACTAAATTAAATTAAATTAACACTAAATTAAATTAAATTAAACTAAATTAACACACATAATCAAATTAACACACACACGTGTAATACACTAAATTAAAACATAAAACAGTAAACTAAATAAACTAAATAAAACAGTAAAACTATATAATACACTAAATTAATAATTTTAAAATATTAAATGTACACAAAACATAAAACAGTAAATTAACACACACACACGTGTATATCTATATAATACACTAAATTAAACATAAAACACTATAAAAAATACACAAAATAATAGGATAGAAATAATGAAATGTACATAAATTAACACACATATTTGTTTAAATAAACTAAACTAAATTAAATTAATTTACTCTAAACTAACACTAAATTAAATTAAATTAACACTAAATGAATTTACACTAAACTAAATTAACATACATAATCAAATATACATTAACACACACACACACATGTGTAATACACTAAATTAAAACATAAAACAGTAAACTAAACTAAATAATAAACTAAATAAAACAGTAAATCTATATAATACACTAAATTAATAATTTTAAAATATTAAATGTACACAAAACATAAAACAGTAAATTAACACACATATTTGTTTACAAAAACTAAACTAAATTAAATTAACACTAAATTAATTTACACTAAACTAACACTAAATTAAATTAAATTAACACTAAATGAATTTACACTAAATTAAATAAAACACTAAATTAAAATACACACGTGTAATACACACACACAATCAAATACACAGTCAACTAAACTAAATAAATAGTAAATCTAAACTAAATACAAAAAATAGACAACTAAATTAAAACATAAATTAAAACAACTAAATAAACTAAATTAAAACATAAAACAGTCAAATAAACTAAACTAAATTAAACTAACACTAAACTAAATTAAATTAACACTAATTTAAAATGAAGACCTGGAAGTGAACACCAAATACAGAAATCTATCTATATATATATATGTATATATTATATCTATAGAGAGAGAGGACCTTGGAAGTGACGGCAGTGCGCAGACGCGGCGGTGGGTGGGCTACGCGGAGGCGAGAGGGGGAGAGAGACAGAGAGAAAGGGGCGGGCGAGGGTCGGCCGAGAGAGAGAGGACCTTGGAAGTGGGCGGCGGCGACGTGGCGAGGGGCGACGACAGTGAGCAGACGCGGCGGCGACGATGGCGTGGGTGGGCTACGAGGAGGCAAGAGAAGGAGAGGGACAGAGAGAAGGGGGCGGGCGAGGGTCGGCCGCGGGTGAGAGAAAGGCAGTGGGCGAGGGGCGGCGACGTGGGTGCCGCGGGTGAGACAGAGAAAGAGAGAGGGAGAGAGAGAGAGGTGGTGTCGAGGGGCGACGACGGCCGCGGGTGAGAGAGAGAAAGAGAGAGGGAGAGAGAGGGGAAAGAGAGAGGGACGATGGCCGCGGGCGGGTGAGAAATAGAGAGGGAGAGAGTGAGGCAGAGAGCGAAACAGAGAGAGAGAGGGGCGTGATGGGATCGTTTTAGGCGGGCGGCCACGCGGAGGGGAGGGGGGGCGGCGTGAATCTCAGCCGTTGATTGATCTCAACCGTGAATCTCAGCCACACAAAGACAGTTTGTCTCTACACATTTTCAAAAACAGTCTTGCTTTATTATATAGATATATATGCAAAGGTATAAATAAAAATGGAGAAGTAGGCTAGGATTCTTGATGTGAAAATGAGTCATCTTCTTCTATTCTCCTTCTCATCTCTCACCCTGATTTTCTAATGCTATAAGAAAGGTGAGGGTATAAGCCATAGGTGTTGGCGTTTTCTTTCGTTCTCTCTTTCTCTCTAGTTTTTGAAGTCCATGGAGGTGGTGCAAGTTCCAACGTTTCTATTTCTTTTTCCAGCAGCTCAGTTCCCCCATCTTTTTTCCTTCATTAGCTCTGTTCTTGGTATGGTTCACAGTATTATATCCATCTAAGGCAAGTTCTTAATCTCATTTGCAAGTCTTACTCCTCTTTTCTTTCAGAGGCAAGTTCTTAAATCTTTGCTCTTTCGAATGCAAGTTCTCATACCTTTCTTTTTCTTGTTAGTGTATGTATGCGCTAGATCCAAATGTTGTTTGGGTTTTAGGAGTATAATGTACATTTTTAATATATTTAGTGCAATATCAAAAAAGGCAGCTTTATCATTTTCATATTTGTTAATTATTTAAACCAAGTTCACCTAAATGATAAATAGTCATTTGATAGAACTATGTGAGAGAATTCATAATTGTGATTATGATGTGAGATTCTCTTAGTATATAATGGTTATAATTTGAAATTTTCCTTGGTCAAGGTACATGTAAAATAAGGGCATCTCTTGTACTGTTGAGACTAACACATGTCATGCTTCCTCATTATATTAGTGAGTAGGTGTTCTCACATCTTGAAACATGGAGATGTTTGGACAGACATGTGGATGCATGTTACAAACAAGATATGGCTTGTTATAAACAAGACATTGGAGTGACCTGTTGATAGAAATTAAGTACTATGGCACACACCAAGAGCAGGGGGAATTGGTTTTTTTTTTTTTTTAAATAATTAACTTTCAATACTTTAAAATAATGTAAAAGATTGTAATAAAAAACAAGTGGGGGATGGATAGGTGTTAAAAGAGGAAATTAAATAAAAGAAACATACAAGAATACAAAGATTTATAGTATTTTGGTTTATCCAAGTCTAGTCCACTACCTGAGCTCCTCACTAAGGATTTTAAACTCAATCAACTAACACCCCCTACTTAAACCAAGTAGGTCCTCTAGTCTAAAGACTAGGAAAGATACAACATCTTATCAAATAGATAGGCCCTCAAGCTCTATAAGCATGGAAGAAAACAAATACAATAGTAAAATGAGAGTTCTAAGAGTTTGACCTCTTAGTTACAGGTTATTTTAATGAAAATATAAGGCTAGAATGAAGATAAATACAAGAGAAATACAACCTTTACACTTGATACGAGAGAACAAAAAAAATGCAGAGCTCAATAACTTCTTGAACACTTGGTAGTTGAGTATTGAATGATCTAAAAGCCTTGAATGATCCTTCAACCACCTATTTATAGTTAATGGTGAGATGAGACAAAAATTGGACCATTGGTGGTGGTTGAGAGCATTAAATGAGTTCAAAAAACTCGTTGTTATGAGAACCTGAGAGACAAACTGTTAACAGATAAAGAAGGTTAGTCGACAGATCCAGATAAACTGTCGATAGATGCCTTTAAAAGTTTACTATTCATTGACAGTTGCTTGCCAAACTGTCGACAATTTCATGGCAATACCAAAACATGCTCTCTGTCTATCAACAGTTTCCTAGAGGACAGTTAACAATTTCAAACAATTTTCCAAAGTTGTCGACCAATAGACTAGAATACTACTCAAGATAATTTCTATAAACAACAATGACTATATCTTGTAAATTCCATTTCCAAAACCAATAATTTCAACAAATCACATATACGTTGAATTTGATCTTGATATCCATAAACTAATAGATTGATTTCAAAAACATTTATTTTATCACAAAGATTCACATATACATGATAATTTTGATAATTGATTTTGATACATTTAAGAATAACTTGCTTGAAATGTTTTCATCATCAAAACCATAATTAATCACAAGAGTAAAAATATCAATCTATCACTCGCCATGAGAACTCAAATGGATAATAGTTAGTGAGATATCTCTTATGACGGTTGTATAAATTGATCATTTGATTTGAGATCACTATAGTATTTTGTATGTAGAGTGTTGTGCTTTGGCACTGTTGTTGCCAAATACAACAATCTATTTTTTTTCATGGGAAAATACAATTTGTGTGTGGTTGATTACAGGAGTCTCAAGAGTCTTCGGGATTGAAGGCCTTGTGAGTGTTTTGAGAGTCTTGAGGGTCTTATGGGTCTCGTCACCGACGTGCGCTAAGAGTCTCGTCACCAATGTCACTGAGAGTCTCGTCACCAATGTGTGCTGAGAGTCTATGAGCCTTGAGGGTCTTGAGGGTCTTGAGAGTCTCGTTACCAAAGTGCCTTGAGAGTCTCGCTACCAAAGTATTCTGAGAGTCTCATCACCAAAGTGTCTCGAGAGTCTCGTCACCAACGTGTGCTGAGTCTCGTCACTAATATGCGCTAAGAGTCTCACCACCAACATACGCTGAGAATCTCGTCACCAATGTGCGCCGAGAGTCTTGATGACCGAGAAACCTATAAGAAGAACACATAGTTAGGGGCGCGAGTGGGTGTCCCCGTGCAAACCTTCCGACGCCTAAGTTGGTTCTTGAGAGCGAGAGCGCAAGAATGTGTTCCAAGTGCTAGAGAGAATGTACCTGAGGTCAAAGGTGTGGCCTCCTATTTATAGAGGAGGGAGAGAGGAGACACGTGGTGACTGCGTCGAGAGTCTCGCGGCCCATCCAAGAGTTTTGCAGCTATGATAGTGTGTCTAAGGGTTGAGACGTGGGTGAGTGACACCCACTCGATCATTTGATCAAGTGACTTGGTTTTTGCATGCATTTAGAGGGTAAAAGAGAGAGAGATAGAGAAAGAGAGAGACGAGACCCCTACCCACTCAGTCATATGACCGAGTGAGTCTTCACTTGCTCGGTCTTGAGCAATTCCCATGCCTTAATGTCAATAACGCATGTACATTAAATTCAAGCTTGATTTCTACCTTTATGAATTCAGTATCTCTTAAAAATTAAAACATGAAAGTTATAGATATTTCTCTTGGATTTCCATTGGATTTTGGATCACCTCAATTGGAGTTTGGACGAGAGAGTTATGCCAAAAAAACTAAAGAAGTGTCAAAGCCACACCCACTCGATTTCATGACTTAGTGGGTGTTCCTGCATCAAATTCAAGCCCAATTTAAACCTTGATGAAGCAAATATCTATCAAAACTCAAAACATAAAAGTTTTAGATATTTCTCTTGGATTTTCACAAGATTTTGAATCACCTCAATCGGAGCTTGAACGAGAGAATTATGCCTAAAAAAATAAAGTAGTGTCGGAGCCACACTTACTCAATTTTATGACCGAATGGGTGTCCCCACTTAGTCTCAACTTGACCTCTTGCTCCTTCAATTTGTTTTCTTGATCTCTTGCAATCCGTTTGCCCTTTAGGCTTCATGCCTAGTTCTCGCGACTCTTTTAGGTCTCGTGACTCTCGTCATCTTTTCAAGTCTTGTGACACTTTTGTACCTTTTCCTTTTTCCAATTTTGTAGGGCATATTAGGCACTATTAGCAAGTTGCTCATCATGAGTTACTAATACAGTAGTGTACGGGTACCTCATATAGCATATGAAGATAGTGAGTGGATCAAGATAGGATTCATCACTCTTAATAGTAAGGGCGTATCCTAGGCCACTTGAGAGGTTGGTAACAACGTTGGTAACTTGGAATCCTTACAAGATTGAAATGAAATTGAAAATAGAGATTTTCAAGTTCCAATCCATTTAAGTTAACCAATCCTCTAAGATCGAGAAAAACTGTAAACAACCAATAGGGGTTGACGTAACCATACCCTAGTTGAAGGGGATATGATGATGAAAGGATTGTATTATATTGATAAATCGTTCATTGATAGATGTCATCCTGATTATATGACTTCCTAGTTATTTGGGGGTCATGAAGGCTTGCTAGAGTCGTCTCATGATCATCAATTATGAATTTAATTATGACTATGTTTATAATTAAGTTCATAAATGTGGCCAACATAGTTGGGAACCTAATGGGTCACACGCAATATAAATGATTTCGAAGATTTGAAATGGGACACTAAGTGTGACTTAGTGGAGATGATTATATGTTATTCTAGAGAACTATTAAAGTGTTTAATAAGCCTTAGAATATAATTTCGGTAAAGTTAAAACATTGGATGTTTAATGGGCCCAGGTATTATTGGGCCCTGGGGAGATAATGGAAGCCCAAAATGGTTTTGGACTTGGATTTTTGAATTAATATAATTGAGTTTAATAAGATTAAGCTTGATTATGTTCATAGGCTAAAATAATCTTTTAATTTGATTAAAAAAATCATTTTTTGGGCTTATTAGGCCTAACTCCATCAGTGGGGCCTTTGGTGGGCCTAAAGCCCGATTAAGCTCAACTCAAACTCTATATTTATTTATTTAGTTGTTAAAATATAATAAATATCAGGATCTAAAAGGCTTTGGCCAGCCATCATAGTGGATTAACGAGGAGGTTTCAAATTTTTATAACTCCTCCATTAATCTCCTACAATGTCTCTCCATTAACACTTTTTCTCTCTCTTATTCAAGCCTATTCATTTTGGCTTTATTTTTCCTTTGGTGTGCGGTGTATAAGTAGATACACATTTTGAAAATTTTAGGTTTGCTTGCTTACTAAAAGGGTCATAACATACACACAAGGAAAAGGGAGAAATTTTGTTTGATTGAAACAAAATTTTGGAGTGTTCAAGTCTTTGACCGAATTCAAGTATCAAAGGGAAAAGGTAAATCCTAGCAGATTTATTTTTCTCAATTCTCATCCCTTTCCTCTACTGTGATTAGGGTTTTCTTTGGAATCGTTTCACTAGATCACCATGTGAGGCCAAATGTGTGAATAGCTTGCAATCGAGTGACAACTGAGAATGATAGTTGCAATTGAATCTGACCTACATGGGTAACGATTTTTATCCTTGTATAATATTTAGATTCTGTAATTTTTCAACATGAACATGTTAATCTCCTTTGCAAGTTCTTACTCCTCTTTTCTTTCAGAGGCAAGTTCTTAAATTTTTGTTCTTTCGGATGCAAGTTCTTATGCCTTTCTTTTTTTAGTATGCAAGTTCTATATCCCTTTTCTCTTTCAATTGTAAGTTTTTACTTCTCTTTATTCTTTCATATTCAAGTTCTATATTTGTTTCCTTTTGATGCAAGTTCCTAAACCCCTTTTCCACATATCATAAATTCATTCATTTCATTCCGGAATGTTTGTATTTGGGAACTCTTATTTTCAGACAGATTGACCATGTTGTGCTCTTTGAGGTATACTTTCTTGTGATTATATCCGATTTAAAATTCACTTTTTGTTTTGGAAACTAAACATCATAAACTTTTTTTTTTCTTTTTTGGATCGAAAATATCATATACTTTATTTTAGACATATTACTTGAATTATTAGCTACATTTTGAGCCCATAATAACCAATGAATCACTGCCTAAATATGAAATTTTACTATTTCTGGGTAAACTGACATTGTTTTGATTTTTGGGATATAACTTTTTGTGATTATATTCAATTAACAATTTGTTTGTTATTTCAGGAACTATAGATCCTGAGCTTCAATTTAGCCATATTTTTCGTAGAATTTGGCCAAGTTATGAGTTTGAAACAAGTCATTGAATTCACCACTTGTAATATGAAATTTTTGAAATTCTAGTTATTCAATTCCTTTTTGTATTGGCTATACTTCCTATGTTGGATATTTTGATTCTTGTTTATTCTATAGTGTTCAATATGGTTGTTTTTCCTTGATTTCTTGATGAAACTCATTAAAAGTCTCAATAGGGTTTTGGTTCACCCTATATTTTCAAAGGAATGATGTCTTTACTATTTAAGGTTAAGATAAATACAAGAGTTTGGCGTTTCTTGCATATGTTTTTGGTTTCGTGCGTACTATTCGTGTTTTTTGTGGTTCCAGTTGTCGATCGTTTTCTTGGGAATTGTCAATTGGGCTGCTAATTCAATACCTCAAAATTCATGATTCATTTATTAATTGTATATTATGGTTGATTGTTATTGGGGATAAAAGTACATTCATGAGCATGATGATGAGTTTATTTCATAGCCATGTATGAGCATGTGTGTGGAAATATTTTTAAGAGTATGGTCGTGTATGTATATAATCATGAATATGCTTTGAGATGCTTATGTGGGCACGATAATTATTTTGCGATGCAGACTATGTCTGGGGGGTACCTTGAAGCTCGATAGGCATTTGCTTGACACAATGGAGTTTTGACTTAGATGTTACGGCTTTTATTCCATAGGCTTGGTAGATGCAAGTCTAACGCGAGGAATGACTTTGGTCCACATATTGATGGTTACATTGGCAGATACTTATGTGGGCCTATGGATCGTATGTGGGCATATATGCATGGATATATCTTTATATGATGTGGTGAAGCATAGCATGGGTGCATGTAATGTAATAAGTAATTCTATATTGTCTTGATTCTTATTGCTTCACATTCATTTCAAATTATACTTGCTGAGCCTTATGGCTCATACTTGTTTTTACTTTTGCATCATTTCAGGTAAGCAGAAAGCTATGGATGAGGGCAAGCACAGTGAAGCTTGATCCCTGATGGGGTAGATTTGTGTATAGAGCCTTTCTGACTAAAAGATATTTGGGAGTATTCTTAGCATAAGGAAAAAACTATTTCATTTTGTTATGATTGAGCTCAATTGTGTTTTGGGATTTGTGGGCAATTAAACCCTAATGGATTTAATATCTTAGATTTGATATAAGCACTTATTTTAGCTTTTGTTGTTAATCAAGAAAAGTTTTGGAAATTTTTTATTTAAGTTTATATATATATATATATATATATCAACCTTTTGGCGCTTTTTCTCGAATTTCTTAATATCAGGATCTCTAAGAATGGGGTTGTCACAAAACACAATACATATTATTATGTGTGCCTAGATCCATGAATCTAGATCAGGTTCTTCATTCTAACTAAGCACAACCCACCTGATTCATTAATTTATGTATTATTATTTATTTATTTAAAAATTAAAAATTATATTTTTTTCTAAGTTCAATATATATTTTTTAATTTCAAAAAAAAGTAAAAAATATTTCCATTTTTACATTGTTTTCAATTGTTTGTTAAAAAAAAAATGTGTTTAATTAAAGGGATCCTTTGTCGGTAATTCAAATAATCAATTTAATGACAATTCACAATCCTCAATAAAAACCTTCATTCATTAAAACCAGATATAGATCTTCTAGTTGAATCCAATTACCTAGTATTGAACATCTTTTAAAATTAAATACATTATATATTTACATAAATATATTTATAAAAAATATAATAAATATTTATATAAATATATTCATAAAATATATCCTACCATATATGTAGCTAGGGACCCAAAACTAGATGTCATAAATGCCAAAACCCATTAGAACATTACACATCCTTTTTGACAATAGAAGCCTCACCCATACATTCTTAGTCATAGACAAACACAATAGTGTCTACATGCTCATATAAAAAAAAGTAACTCAATATTACACACCATATTAGGGTTCATAAACCCACCATATCCCTTCAGGGGTACAACCTGAAACATAAACAAGCATAACTTAACATTACACACCACAAGACACCTCCAAGGACCTTTGATTGAGTCGGCTCTATACACACTGCTACCCCATGGATCCTGATTCACTTGGCTTGCCCTCTACCTTAGTCTTACCCTTATCTGGAATGATGCAAGAAAACATGAGCCATAAGGCCCAGCAAGTATAACTGGAAGAAAGCGAGCATAAGAGTCATGGGTGTCGTGAGGCAAAAGAGTCATGGATGTCATTTAAGGTACTTTCAAATGATAATATAATAAAACATGCATCCATGCTCATATGCAATCTTTTTAAAACCATAAACATGAGACCAAAGTCCAAAACCATGAAACTGAAGTCCATAACGTAAACTGAGACTGAAGTCTAAAACATAAACTTGGGACCAAAGTCCACTTTGAGCTCAACACTTTCTCTATGGATGTATCTTGCAGACTCGTCCGTTGCGTGCATCATGAGGCCTTTATACATTCTTAAGAACCACTTTCATGCACATGCTTCATGCATCATCGTAACATGGCATTTTGTAATAATTTTCATATATAACTGACATTCGAATAACGAAACAATAAGCACAATGGGACAACATTCATGCAAGATAATATCAAATCTTTATATGTCCTCAATAAAGTATCATTCCTAAATAAAGATAGGGTGATATAAAACCCTATTTGAGACTCAAGAGGTATAACTGAAAAACTTGAAGTAATTTACTAGTAAAAGGGGAATGACTTGTAAAATAGGAAAATAACTTGCAATTTAGAAAATTAAGAGGTATGATCTCGCAATAACAAGATATAAAGAATAGAACTTGTAATTTAAACATAACTTAAGCAAAATGGAACTTAACTTGTAAAATAGGAGAAGAACTTGCAAAAAACTAGGAAGAGAACTTGCCTCAAATATCTTCTTAATTCTTGCAGCATATCAGGGTTGCTTATCTCACAGTCCAAATTCACACGAGTCAAATTTTCCTTGATTCCTCCAAAAATTCTCCTTAATTCCCCAAAACCTTCTTCCCAAAATCCCCCATCTCACTCAATACCATAGCCTATTTATTGGCCAAGGGGTAGGGAAGGTGTAAAGCAATGTGGGGCACTAAAAAAAAATTGGGTTTGGAAAGTAAGGGGGTGGTTGGACATGTAGCTGGAGGAGCCAACCATGTGGGCGCACAACAAGGCCACGCAGGGCCCTACGTGGCGCGCATTGGTCGCGCGGCCGCGCCCCACTGGGTTTTAAAAACCTAACTTGCATTTTGCATTTTGTTTGATCCCACAACCCCGTCTTCCTCCTTGGCACGCCTGACCAACTCTCCTACAGCTCTCCTTGCTCCTTATCGCAATCAATTTATTTTTAAGGCATTTTTCAGCTTTCGAAATTTCATTTTAATGCCAATCACTTTCAGAAATTAAGTAATATTTATTTCCATCTTTCCTTATTTCCTTAAAATAATCAATTTCCCATTCCCTCAAAATAGCATAAACCATCCCTTTAAATCTCAAATATTCCATAGTGACCTTAAATAATTTCAAATAATTACCAAGAATCACTTGATAAACTTAATTTTCCTCCAATTAATTTCTCACACCCAAATTCACATTAATTCATAAATAAATGAGTCGTTACAATATAACTTAAAATGTATTCATCTAATAAATTATAAATGTAACATATTATATATATTATATAAATATATTATAGGGTCTTAGAAACATAAATGGATCCAGGTTTGGATCTAGTATTTTCTACCTAAATTCAACTCACTTATAGATTTAATAAAAAAACACCACATACAAATTTTAAACCCTAATCGTTATTTTCTCATCTAAATTTATCTTTCGGCCTTTTCACCTTTTTGATTTTTTTTTAATAATAATCATCTTCCTTTTTAATAAATCATAATTAAAATAAAGCGTTGGCATTTAATGTATTTAATTTGTTATCATTCACTTATATATAAAGAGTGATTATTTTTTTTGAATAAATAAAAGAGATGGAGGCCAAAAATGGAAAGTAGATTGTTAATATTATTGTTTATTAATAATGTTATTTTGTGTAATGTTGTGTATAACTTACTAATGGGTGACATTGACATAAATATAGTATCAATATATTGTATATTATATACATTGGCAATATTTCATAATGAAATTATTAATATGTTTTGATAAATAATATATATTTGAAAATTAATTAATCTTAACTAATTTTTTATAAATCATAAATAGAAATAACTTTTACATTTTACTTTTGTTTCTAAATTTGTCTTGACGCAAATTTTTGTTGTTAAATAAAAGTTAATTAATTTTATAAATTTAAAATTTTATATTTTTAAATTTATACTATTTTTGTGACGAAAATATTTTCTTCACTAAATCTATCACTGTTTAGAGATCATAAAAATTTAGTTGCTAAATCTGTCAAAAATTAATTAACCACATAAATTTATTTTTTTACTTTTTTTTTTATTTTGCAATGATAATATTTTTGTTGCAGAATCTGTCTCTAATTAAGGATAAAAACATTTTCATCCCTATTTAGAGGTAGAATTATCTTAATGTCTATATATGTCACTATTTAGTGACAACACATATTTTGTCACTAGTAGTTGAGTTGCATTAGGAAATTAGTTAATCATATAGATTTATATTTTTTATTTATCAAAGGAAATATTTCCTTTACTAAATCAGTTTATAATTAGAGATAAAAATATTTTAGTCAATAAATATGTCTCTATTAAGCAATGAAAGTATTTCTATGGCAAAATTGTCTTTATTTAGCAACGATTTTTTTTTTTTTTTGTAACATCCCATAAATTTGGAAATAAATAATGATCATTAGTTCTGGTATTTGAGGTGATTATTGAATAATTGTGGATTTATGAGAAAACATTAATCTATATTATTTTAAGAAAATGGGCAAGTATTTGGTAAAATCGAGGTATAAGTGTAATTATTAAATGGAGTGTATGTGCTAGACTCTAGAAATTTTAGGGTCTAAGTGTAAATTCTGAAAATGGGCTAGGGATCACTTTAAAATTAATTGCACGCACGTTGGAGGGATTTTGTTGGATTTTTCGAGCCAAGCAAGGCATCAAACGACACTATTTCAAGAGGTTGTGCGGAAGCCGCTTGTTGGGCCACGTGGCTCATGCTTGGTCACTTCCCTGCCTTGGCTGCCAAGCTTCCTCCGTTTTGCTATTTTTAAGGCCTATTTTGGCCATTTCGGTAGCCAAATTACTCCCTCAAGCAGCCTATAAATTGACAAGTGAAAGGAAAACATAGAGAAGGAGAAATCAAGCACAAGCAGCAGTGGGGAAGACAAGAAATAAGGGGGGAGACTGAAGAAAAAATCTATGCATTTGGAGGTTAAGATAGCTAGGTAAGTGGAAAAAATTATTAGAAACTTTATACGGTTATATTATAAATTTTATACGATTGGATTTAATTATTTTGGGCTATAATTTTATCATTTTCTATAAAAATATTACAATGAGAGTGCAAGAAATATTGGAATCGGCTATTTAAAGGCAAGTTCTAAACCCCCTTTGCATGCCCTTTAATCCCTATTTATATCCCCGTTGTTTGTGTTTTTTTATCTTTTCCCTTACCCTAATTTTGTTCTGAATATTAAACTGGCAAATATGCATGGTGTCTATTGTTACATAAAAGACTCCTTGTGATATTTTTTTCTAACCCTCATGGGGTTTTGTATCGCCCTATTTTCGTGAGAATGATGTCGAACCAATATTAGGGTTAGGTTCTTAAAGGATTGGGAAAAGTTTGGTCATGATAATGGACCCCTTGGGAGTGAGCTATCTTGATCGGCATTGGGAATAGTTGGGCAGTGAGGCAACGGGTTGACCATTTTGGTGACACAGACACGAACTATTGATCGAGTCGAGGTAAGTTATCAACCGGTTGCTTTTAGTCACACACTGTCGACCAGTGTCTGGCCATTGCCGACTGGCTCTGTCATTTTGTGTTATATTGCATGGCATTGTTATGTGCGTAGGGCTGGGCTTGCATCATTGGGGAAAACATGAGTTATGTGTGCCTAGACACAAGCATTTTAGGTGGACTAAGTTGCACAAGCTTTGCATTGAATGTGTATTACTATGTGAGTGAAGCATGGCTTGATGCCTGGTTTATGGGGGCCTTGTATCACGTTTATGCTTATAATGCCATACATTTTTATGTGTTGCATTGCATGGTTCTATTACACGTAGTGACCTTAATTTCTTGATGTACATCTTTGGGAACGGAAGTACCGATTTGAGGCTATTATCATGGATAAGAGGACCGTACCGTTTCAGGCGGGAGAACCGACTTGAGGTTAGTAGTACACCAAAAGTATCCTTCCGTTTCAGGCAGGAATACCAACCTAAGGTTGCAGTGGCTCATGGTTTCATGCTCACCAATTCATGGCAGTTGTAGGTTTGTTAGGGACTTGGGTATCAGTGTCTTTTGTGTGGGCCCTAAGGACCATTAAATGCATATTTAATGGTGCGATTTATTCACGATTTGTGGTTCATGGTCTTGGTACTTTGTTAATTATGCACGTGGTGTGTGGGTGGTTGGGGTACACCTTTAGTTATACTAGCTTTTTTTCTAGTTATAGTTGTTGAGTCTTGTGACTGACCCTTATTTTAACATCATTCCAGTCAAAGGAAAAGCCAAGGTCACGGGCACAGATGGTAAGCGTAAACTAGTCAGGTGATACTGTGCATAGAGCAGTACTAGTCGTTCGAATCCTATGGTGTCTAGAGTCTCTGGGAGTGTCGGGGTTTATTTATTTATTTATTTTTAGTTGTATCGGTATAGACCTTGGTGGTATATAAACCATGTAACCACAATGGTAGTGATTAACCACGTATGTATGAGCGTGTTTTGTGGTTTTTGTTTCTGCTGTGCCGGGCTTCGTTTATGCTTACAGTATGGATGTTTTATTTAAGCCTGATTCTGTGCCACTACATGACTACCTTTTCACGGATCTTTTGTGCTCATAGGAGCTCCGTGAGGCAGGCCGTTACAAATTCCATTGCTAAATATGTGAAAAGTTTAATTTGGGCATAATTTTTTAGTTTTGTTTAACAACAATAAATAGTTCCTCGTTAAAATTAGTCTCTAATTAGAAAGGATATGCATTGGTTGCTAAATTTGTCTCAATTTAGCGACAACGACATTTTTGGTTGCTAAATCTATCTTTGTTTAGTGACAAAAACATTGTGTTGTTAAATTCATTGGAAAATATTTTCACATATAAATTTGTATTTTTATTTAGCAAATTACATAATTTCATCTGTAAATCATTCCTTAATTATGCTATTTAATGACCAAAAGTATTCCCTCACTGAATCCGTCATAAAATTAATTGACATATAAATATATATTTTTTTACTTTTTTATTTTGTAATAGAATTATTTTCATTGTTGAATCTCTCTTTAATTAGAGATGCAAGTATTTTGGCCTTTAAATCGATCCCTATTTAGTGATTAAAATATTTCTATCTCTGAATCCCTTGCAAAATCAACTTCTTATTTTTTTGTCATTAAATCCATCAGCGATGAATTTTCCTTTCACTAAATCTGTCACTAATTTTGCATATTGAATTCTATCACTACATGAATTTTTTGTTGCAAATCTGTTAGTGAAAAAAAATATTTGGTGGGAAAATTCCATTGCTAATTGCAATTTTTCTTGTTGTGTTATATTAAGTTCCATAATTGCGGATTAATCTCTTTCTCGCCACAATAAAGAACTATTATTTTTGTTCAAATTTTCAAAAATGTCCTTTTTTTGTAATTATCATAAGAAGAAACACGTGGTGGTTGGCATGATCATCGAGGATAGATAAAGGACTAAAAATCCTATTATGCATAGAAATTTTTTGGGGGCATCATTTTTGCATTTTTGAAATGTTTTCATTTTCAAAATGCTAAGAAATGCTTTTGGGCTACTCTTTCAATTTCAAAAACTTTTCGTTGTCATTTTGTAATATTAAGAAATTATCAAAAATGCATTTCCGATTTGGTAATGCATTTTCATTTATGAATAGAGATAAAAAAAAATTCGTCTCAAATTCAATTTTTTTTTTAGAATTTGTTTTTAAAATTTATTTGAATGCTTTATGGAATTTATGTTTATTTTTAAATGGAATAACTATTTTTTTTTATAATTTTCTATATTAAAAATTATATTTACAAAAAGCTCCCTACATTTTATTTTATTTGCATATTTCTCCTTATTTCCATTTTGTATCGTGTCAATTTCCCATTTATATTTTCGTGCAACCTAGTAGAAATTTGGGTTCTTTTGAAGGTTTCTTCAAGAGGAAAAGAAAGAAGTTTATCGTGAAAATACTACATGTAACATTATATCTACCATTAATACCATTGCAGTCATTTTAACCTCTAGTTCCAACAATCAGTTTTGGAGAAATCTCCGTTACATTTGAAGGTTAGGGTTTCTTAAAAAAAAAACTCAATGAGGGTTGGTGATGAGAAAGATAGATAGAGAAAGAGTGAAAGGAGGAAATAGATAAAACATGTAAAAACCTATATTTTCGTAAGTCTGCCACGTAATTTAAGCAAGTTTAAAATACTGAAAAATTGACTTGATAGCAGTTATAAGTACCGAATCGACTGTGGGGAATGCCTCAGAGTGTAATTGTCTAAAGAAAATAATATGGTCTCGATGAGCATTCCAAGATAAGATTTATGGTATCGAAAGAAATCGAATCAGGAACGATTTTCGGTATAGCTAAAATGCAGCAGCCATTTAGGTTGCAAAATCGAATCTTTGTAGGAGACTTTCAAGAAGTCAATGGAACCTTGAAGGGGCTCTGTTTTTTCATAATGAGCAATCTTTCAGTGGTTTCAGGATAAAACAATAGCCCAGTGAGGACACTGGCCGAAATCATCATTATCTAGTAACTTTGAAGTTATTAATTTTGTGTTTTCGATATTGAAATGTAAATTAATTTTAGGTTTAAGGGCATATTTGTAATAAAGAAATTGTTCAAGTGGAATTAAGAAGGGAATTGGGGTTTATATGTAATTTTCTTTAGTTTAAATGTGTAATTTCTTTATTATTATAGTGTAATATATAATTATATACATAGCTTGCATTTGCGTGTTGTATGTGCGTGAGTGATGGCTGCCATGCCCTGCAACTTGATGGTTGTTTCCTGCAAGATTTAGGGGAGATTTTACACCCAAAGAGAGATGGCCTAGGCAAGGGAGTCGGTGGATGCTTCGGCTATATAAAGGGAAGGGAGAAGAGAAAGCAGCAAGCTCGCTCAAGCAAGAAGAGAGAGAGAGAGGGGGTTGTACGAGTGAGAGAAGAGCGATGTGGGTCGTCGGAGGCAACCGAAGTGACGGCGTCAACTTGTGGCAGCCATGGCCATAAGCTTCCAACAAACTCTAGTGGCCATGGCCGCAAGGCAGGGGTCGCAAGATGAAGCTGGGCGACCCATAAGCGGGCGTCGATGGCGACCGACGAAGTTGCAGGAGGCCGACGAGGTGGCCGGTGGTGGCAGCAACTGCGAAGACGACCGGCGGAGGAAGGGCTATGCGTCTTGGTCGGGCGGAGAAGAAGCAGGGGAGGTAGGAGGAAGAAGATGAATAGGAAGAAGAAGAAAGAAAAAAAAAGAAAAAAAAGAGAAAAGAAAGGAAAGAAAATAGGAAAAATTCTCAAAAAAATCTCAAAAAATAGGAAATGAATATTTATTAATATTCTGAAGATTTTGGGCAAGAAAATGGTTCGGGCATGTATTTCGAAGATGTGACACGCATACCGAGAAAGCCTAAGAGGTTAAGTTAAGATGAGTAAAATTTCCTAGAAAATTTTAAAAATTCAGGAATATTATTTTATGAAATTTCATAGTGAAATATTTGAGAAAATATTTAGTTTGGATTTATTGAGGAAAAATAGGAAGAAATAGAGAGAAAAATAAAGAAAATGCAAGAAATTATAAAAAAATATGTTTTAATACTTATTTAATCAAATATGGTGATTAAGAAGCTTTGAGGCTTAAAGTTGAAATGACTTGTGCAAATTTTGAGGTTGACACGAAAATTGAGGCGATGCACGAATTCGAGACAAGGCACAAATATCGAGGTAACTCGATAAATTTGAGAAGATAAGTGATACTTCCCAACTAGATTTAGTTTTATGAAAAATACTTGATTTGTAAATGGTTCAATCCAAAATCTAATTTTAAATAAATGATTTTATCATGTTGTCATGTTTTAATATGAATATGTCATGTAGATTGCATTTACATGTATTGATGATAAAATGTGCATATATTCAGATGATATTATTGATCATCCATCGCATGTTGGGTTTGAGATTAGGACTGACACTGTTACTCTGTCAAGCGTGCACCCATACACCTCGGCTTGGTAAGAAGACTGTAAAAATGAGGAGCAACAGTTGGGTGCGATAGATTCAAATCAAAATGATATGGAAATGACATTTTGCATTCATGTACGAAATATATTTATTGTTCCCTTATTTTAGATGATTCATCATCTAACTTTGGTTTTGTCTCTGGAATATTCAAACGTTCTAGATAGAAATTGTAGCAGAAACAAGGATGAATGAGCCATGAAATGACACTTAATAGAGTGCATGATGAATGAAATGTATGTTATGTAGTCTATGTATTTAAGTTCTACTACTTTGAATTCTTGACGTTTTAAAAGAATGATGATGTATAACCCTATTAAGGGTTAATGTTAGTTGAGAATTTATGTTTTGTATTAACTTAAGTTGATAAACGATGATGTAAGAACTTATTTGATGTTAAAGTAAGATGTCAGGTTCGATCATTGCTTTCGCATTTGATGTGTATAATAATTTTCTTTTAAGAAAGTATTTAGAAATTTACTTATTTGATGTTAAAGTAAGATGTCAGGTTCGATCCTTACTTTCGCATTTGATGTGTATAATAATTCTCTTTTGAGAAAATATTTGAAAATTTTGAGATAAATATGAGGAATGATATGGTTTAGCATTAGGTTTTGAAAAAAAAAATTATTATCCCAAAATTATCTTAAATTATAATATGCTCTAGAAAACGGGACGTTACAAAACATATCAATAGTTGAGAGTGAGAGAGAGAGAGAGAGAGTGAAGGGGTTGGTTAGGGGGTTTTTCATCAACAAAAAGATTTCTTGTTGTTGGCTCGAATGAGAGAAGAAAGAAAGAGAAAATGATAGAGAAATAAAGAATAGCGAGAAGGAGAGAGTTTCAATATCAGGATAAAGTTAACAATTTTCATGTTATGTTGATTGGAAATGAGGTCAATTATATATCCTAAAACATAGGTATATTTAATATTTTCTTCTCAAATCTAAAAAATGTTATATGAAATTTACTAAAAAAAAAACAACAAAGTTTTTACAACAATTCAGGTTGCATTTTATTCTGACTTTGGCTTCCAGCAAGATGGTTGTGTATTTCATAGGCAATCAGTGGCCCTGCTATCATTGGGTAAGCTTCTTATGAAACCATACAAGTGGCCATTGTAATTTATATAAATTTATATGAATTATAGGAGTTCAATTTTATTTATTTATTAACTTTATTTCATTCCAGATCAAAATGTTTTAAACCAATCTAATCTTATATATATTAAAAATAAATTTATACTGCCAACATTATGTAAGTGATAAAATTTTTAAATTTTTTTGAAAGTGACGAGAGATCAATTCTTGATAGAAATAAAAATATCTTATTTAGTAAAAATTAATTACATTTCTACTTGATAATGTATAATTTAACGATCATCTCTGATTTACTCAAAAGTCGAAGTGAAAGAAAAACCAATCTCCTTCCAGACACTTAGGTCAAAGAAAGAAGATAATAATAATAATAATATAAATCTTCTACAAATATATACCAACCGAGAAAATCGAGCGGTGACTCCAAAATCTAATCTGTGCGCTTCCCGCAGAACGGCGCATTTTAACCAAAACCCTAAACCCTTACTGAAGCGCTGTTGGCGAACGGTGCGCGAGAGACTGCAGATGGCTTCGAGATGCCGCAGATTCATCAACAGATCATCAATGTCGTCTCTCAAGTCCGCCATTAAATCAACTATTGGAACGGCTTCGGGTTCCATTGACAGATCTGCGACTCCAAGGTTCTCTCTCCCCGTCAGATCCACCTCTTCACCCCTTCGACGATTCTGCTCTAGGTCATCTTCCATCACAGTTTTATTCTCCGTTTGTGACTCTGTACTTGAGGAGTTTTAATGTTCCTTCCTTTGGTTTGTTCTTGTGCTTGCTAATTAAAAGCAAATATACCTTGAGATCACTATCCCTTGTGAAGTTTCGTTTTTACGTGATTTTTTTTCAGCATTATTTTATACTTTTTTTTTTATTGCGGGAATTAAATCACGAAATTTCATTATTATAATACAATCCGAAGAACACGCACTGGCAGAGTAACTCAAATTTGCGGTGTTCTGGTGCTTCTTAGGAGTTACTGATTTGTAGTTCATTTTTTGCGGTTATAGATCTCCGTCAGAGCTTGGATGCCTGCAGTCTCTGTTACCTCTCCACAGCGCAGTTGCAGTGGCAAGGATGACCTCTTGCCTTAGCTCGACTTCGAGGAGTTGCAGAGCTCTTTCTCAGGGTACTCTCTGCTGTACCTCTCCTGGCCTCTAATGTATGTAGTTTTTTTGTTTGTTGAAAGTGAGTTGCATTACTTGATGTATATGTAAAACTACTTTCTCTGTGTCTTAAGTTTTGCCTAACGGCCAATTGAACTAGTATTTTCTATTCATAAATTTAAAGTTGTTTTGAAGAATCAAGGCAGAGATTAAAGGTAATCTCACATATTATCTTGGACATAAAACACTTTTAGTAGAAGCCACCTAGTGGGATGAAGACATGGAATTCTTGTTGTAAACAGTTTTGGCAGAAATCAAATTCAGAAGATGAGACAATAGAGTGCATATCATAACATATAGTACCAATGTTGGAGGATTTCTTATTTTTAGCCTCATGAGGTAGGATCATAGCACTGGACTGTCATGAAAATTTCATAAGAATCAATTGAAATTATATTCTCTATTGGTAAATTTAAAGTTTGGACTTTGGAGGAGTGGACAGAGATTATGAGTAATGTCACATCCTTGATATTAGGCATTTTATCAAGGAATGGATTTAAACAATTCTAGTAGAAACTGATTCACAAGATGAGAAGATAAGAATGGGCATTAAGATTTACAATACAAATATCAGCCTTATTTTGAACATCATAGGGGATAGGATCAAAGCATTACATCCAAAAGTGCCCGCTGTTACTAAAGTTTGTTCCTTGAACATCAATTGCAAATGACATATACCTTAGGTTACTATACATACATATCCAGCTGTTATCCCACTATGTGGGGTTGGCTACATGAATTCTAGACTTCTATGTGGGTTACATCCCAACAGATAGTTTGTCTAGAATTCATATTTGGATCCGACTAGGTTTTACGCTGGCTGTCGGCTACCTAACGCAACCCTCCTCCTTTATCCGGGTTTGGGACCGGTAGTGGATAATATCCCCTGGCGGAGTAATGATGAAATAAAGTTTGAACACCATCTTCACATGGAGAAATTTCATGAGATGGTGGTGAATGAAGATAATTGATATAGTTGTGTTCCATAACTTAGTTGACATGGTGAAACCAACAACTAATTCTGGGCTTAAATATACCTTAGGTTACTGCCATAAAAAATTTTAACAGAGTACTTAGTCTTGTCTTTCTGATTCTGGGCTTAAATGTACTATTTTTATCTGGAGAGTAGAAAATTGAACTGTAGTGAGCTTAAGAAACAAAAAAAGTGTTAATTCATCTCTCTAGAGAGATTCAAAGGAGGTCTTGTGTGATTGAGATGAGAGGGACCAGAGGAGTGAGAATGGGCAGAGGGAGAAAATGTCCCTGAATTGAGTCTCCAATATTGTTGCACTGTTAATTGAGCATAAGTAAATGGAATCAAAAGGGACAAAAGTTGAGGTGAATAAGATTAAGTAGAGGGAGAAATCAAATCTTCTCACTTTATTATGGCTGGAGTATAGCAAAGGTAAGGTGATGGATTTGTTGCGAACAATGATGCTGTAGATTGAAAGAGACACGTGGCCCATGCTTGTAAAGGATGCCAATACAGAGGGACATGTGCCAACCTCTTTCTACTCTCCTTTTGGGGATGACATCCCCCCACCTCATAGAGATTGATATCTTTGCATGGCATGGTTGTGATGGCATAATTTTTTTGCACATCATCCCTACGTTCTTCCTTTCCCTTGTGACCCATTGATTTGTGCCTCCATGGAGTTTACTTGGGCTGCATTTATTGAGCTGCTGCTAGTTGTCATGTACTTTCAATTGGGTAAGACTGTTACATGTAAAGGTAGTACACGTGAATTTAGTTAGAATTGTAGAAGATTATAGAAGATTGTATTTGGCGGGAACTACACCCAATTGCATCCCTATTGGCGGGATTGGGCAAGGGAGATCAGTATATAAACTAACTAATCCTGTTGAGTAATTGACCGAACACTTTGCACACAATTCTCACACTCTCACGGGAAAAACAGAAATGAAACAAGAGACAAAAGGGTTTATCCTGGTTCAGACTTTGAATGAATCAAAGTCCTACGTCCAGACTGAAGGCGATACCACAAAATCCACTATAGAACAGCTAGGTACACACACAAAGCCTTCTCACACAGGCTTCCCTCACAGAGATTACAAAGTTTAAAAACCTAGGCTTTTCTCTCTACTCTTGTACATGAAAATTGAAGAAAAACGCGCATATCAGAAACATAGCCGGCCCCTCTATTTATAGAGGATAGAGGAGGCGGCAATTACAAGACATTTAAAAGAAACAAAAAGTCGGTACTAACCGTTACATGGTTAGTTACCATTACAATGGCTATTTTTTAAAAAATAAAACATAACTTCTGATCTTTTTAACACCTTTATTCTGACTTTAAGACTTAATTTGTGCAAACTTCAACAATTTCTCCACCATTTGCATAAGTTGAGTCTTCAGTCTTCAATCTTTAGATTCTCCTGTGGATTTTGCATCTGCCCTCTTCCTTACCTTCCTTCTTCCATATCCTAAGCTTGACTGCTTAGGCTTCCTGAAGCTATATGGAGTAGCTTCAAACAGTGTTTCAACTTGGCTGCCGGAATGGCCTTGGTGAACATATCTGCTGCATAGTTCGGGCAAAAGATGTATGTGTAAAGAAAAAAAGTGGTAATGGTATTTCTTTGCAAACAATTTGGGGGGGCATACTAAGAGGCTTACTCTCTAAACCTTTGGTGGAATCCTTAATGGACCGATTTTGAAATTGATACTTGTGCACCTATAGGCCTGGTCACTTTGTGGTGTCCAAATTGATTTTTTTTTTTTTTTTTGGGGGGGGGGGGGGGTTGTGAGAAATTGATTCTGTGCGCAAGTAAAATTTGAATGGGTTGGAATTTGATCATGCCATTTTTTAGACATTCTAATTAGTTTTGCATTTGCTTAAGCTTATGTTTCCAGTAATTGCTTCTCTCAAGTGACTCGAATGGATTTTGAAGTTGAAAGCATTTAATATTCCTGAATGACTGTAAATTTCACTTGCTTATTCATAATCAACTTTCTTAGAGTTTGCTGTAATCCAATCTGTTCAAAAACCTCCCTAGTAACCAAATTGGGAGTGGAAGTGTATTTTTCAGGTATCTTACCATAATATTTGGTTCCTGCAGGCACATGAATTTCGAATGCTTGAAAGGTATATACTGGGATTTTACATCGTCTGCCAAATATATGATGCAGTGTATCATTCTCTACTATGAATGTATTAAATTAACAAATCTAAAAAGTTAAAATTTGCTGATGTGTTGTCTACACTAAGTGACCAAATAATATTTAACAATAATAAGGATTCAATTATAATTCTCTCTATATTTTTCTATCTTTTGTTGGACATGCTTGTAAAGACTTATTTGGAATTTAGCACGCATCCTTGAAATAGAAGACATTAAGGAACCAAAGTTTGTTGGCCTTCCTACTTTCTTTTTGAATAATCCATCTTGTTAACAATGTGCTGGATTACTCCTTTCCATGACATATGCCTCAACTTGTATGGTTATCGTTGACAGACATTTATCGAGTAGTAATGTATATATATAGGAGTGCCTATTCATCAATGTGCATGCTTGTCCTGCTCTGTCTCCCCATTCCATGATATTTTAGAACATAAAGCAACAAGAAATTTTGATGTTAGAATTAGAGCGAGGCTGCTTAAAACTTAAAAAAAAACGAATGTGAGAATCCAAAACTGTGTGTTTCATCTTGTATGTTTTGTTTTAATTTTGAATGTTTTTCTTGAGCAATCATATATGATTTAACGAATACCATGGTAACAAAAACTGTTCCTTTTCCCAGATGAAATTGATGGAACGTGACATATATTCTGCTGTTTCTGGAGGTGGCCTCCTCATGTAGGCATGTATTTTGTGCTTGAAGGATTTCACCACTATATATATATATATATATATTGCTACGAGAAATGGAATTTAAACATTTAATAGGACCCTTTTAAGATGTCATATGGTGGTGCTTTTTTTATTTTTATTTTTATTTTTATCCGTATTTATAATTTTTGTGTTTTTAATTTCATTTTGTGGCTGGTAATTGGTTCCTGATACCTTTTTTTTTTTTGGGTGTGTTGAAATAGAGCTTGGTCAATCGGTGCCAAGGTGATTTGCCGGTAGATCATTGGCAATGGAGAGCTTTGGAAAAGGCAATTTACAGTTCACCCCCACCAAAACTCATGTCGATTTCAAGAAGTAGCAATTAAACTTTCAGTTAGCTGTTGAATGAATTAATTTTTGGATCTTCACCATATGGAAATGGTTGGTTCAATAAGTACGTTCCAAGCAACTTAGTAGTATTTGTCGCCAGTTTTTTATGGGAACGAACGGATGCGTCTGCATTCTCATGACATTTTTCTTTGTGCTTTTCTGCGTAGAGGCCGCAATGTTTGTTTTTTAAGTCAAAACTGTATCACAAAGGTCGCTTCTTTGATTTGTAGAAACAGTTGCTTTGAGAAATTTGAAAAAAAAAAAAAAAAAGAGAAGAAAAACAAATAAAACTCACATAAAGTTAAAAAGAGATGAAGGGGCTGTGTTAACATTTGCAGCCAGTTTTTTTTCTCAGAAATTTACTTTTCTCCTTTTACACTATGCAGTTACGTTAATGATTTTTTACAGCTATTATTTTTAAAATACTTTATTCTATCACAACTGCACAGAGTTATGGTCATCTCTGCCGTCATCTTTGAAACACATTTTCATAACAATTCGAATTCACAAAGACGAGCATACATGTACAACACAGTTACAAATATACACATACAATGCATATGCAGACATACACATATATATACACGCGCAGATACACATTTATATGCACACATACATATATATATATATATATGTATAGGTATTGGTAACCATACCCCCCGACGGGGGGCCATGAAGGGGGGTCACCGTTGGTAAGTATGGTTGCTGCCAATTGTTTGTTTGTGTATTTATATGTGTGTGTGTTTGTTTATACATTTGGATGTGTGTATATGTGTTAGTGTATGCATTTGGATGCATCATCATTGTTCTTTTACCTTATGATTGTATTTTCATTCATTTTTTGTCTTCCCCCATCGTATTTGACATTCTTGGCTGCATCGTCTCTAGTGTGAATGGGCGATCACGTATGGCGGTTAGTAGACAGTTCATTGAGGGAGAAAGTGGTTACAATAGGGAGGGTAAAAATGAATTTTCAAATGAAGGTATTTTAGATATATTAAAAGGTGAATGTAAAGAGCAAAATAGGTGACTATAAATAGAATTTCATTAACTTCAACTAGAGATATCAAAAGAGTCGGGCTGCTCGCGGGACAGGTTAGGCTCCGGCCCAGTTGTCACTATTCAAATGGGCCCGACTCAAACCAAAGAATTTGGACCCCCGGCTCGACCCGTTGAGACCTTATGGGTAGGGCCCATGAGACCCTTATGGGCCCGATCGATTAAGCCTTATGGTTAATAAAAAATTATTTATTAAATAAACATCAATATGTTTAAAATATATAAAAATAATAACTATCAATATATTTAAAATTTTCAAGTTAATTTTTTTATATATTTAAATTATAAATAAATATTATCCTTTTTATATGTGCATTATTTTTCATATCAATTTACAAGAAAACTTACAAGTATATAGAATTTTGAAATATAAAATGATAAACTAATATTTAAAACTTAAGATAGAAAATTGTTTAAAAAGGAAAAAAAGAAAAAAAAATTGGTTTTTGTATATGTATTATTTTGATATTTATATATGCATTATTTTTTAAAAAATATATTTAAAAAAAAAAAGGTCGAACTCGATGGGCTTGACTTACTAAGGCCTGTGAGCCAAGCCCACCGAGCCTAGGTCACTAGGTCCTATGGGCTAAGGGCCCGACTCGGCCCTCTAGCCCATGGGCTGGCTTGTCTCCACCCAAAGCCCCTGTAGGGGGGCCATGAGTCAGAAAAGGCCCTACCCATGACATAAAAAGCCGCACTGATCCCGATCCTTTTAGTAAATGGTCCGGCCCAACTCGTTTAAAAAGCTTGTGGGCCAACCTAGGCCAATTAGACCCTTTTAACATCTCTACCTTCAGCTTCCGTTTCAGCCAAGCTAAATCCCTCTCCTCTAACAAAATTTAAATTTATTAATTAGATGTCATTTAATTAATATACATAAATGTATTTGATTAATTAAATATTATTTCTGTTTATAAACTTTTTATTAGCCGGATAACATTTCTTAACTTTTATATTCATAATATGCGAATTTATTTTATTGTGAATTGGACAGTTACTTTTTTTTTTATTTATAATATATAGAATGTTAGAAGATTTTTATTTATTTGCATGTCGATGTAAGTATATCTAAATATTTATGTCTAGAAACTAGAAAGCGGCTTTCTTTCTATATAATTTAGTATTTAATAAGAATGTGTATTGAATTTAGAGAGCTTCATCTCCATGTATATATGCAGCAATGAGCCATATCAGCTCAAGGCTTTACTCGCAGTGCCAGAAGCCAGGTAGGTACGTACTGAAATGATTGATTGGTGAGAATCATGTCCCCCAAGTATTCCTCTATAATCTCAAATTGACCATTGAACGCCATGCAAAAGAATTAGAAATGAGGAGAGATTTCCTCCGCTTTTGGCGTTACACAAGTCTCTTTCACCTTTCCTTCCAAACAATATTGCTATCAATGAACTTTGCTATTCTTTCTGTACATAAATTATGAATGAAATTTTTATTAGATTTTGAGGAGCAATCAATTAATCTTGCATTGCATTGCATTTCATTTTTTAAATCCAGATTAATACAGAGAGAGAGAGGTGCAAGGATAGGATAGAGAAGAGGTAATTTGTTCATGCAGATGCAGTAGCCCCTGTTTTTGTCAAGGAGAGAAATGGTGGGAACTACTACTACTTCCAATGCTGCAGCCATTGAAAATATTACAATAATTGGAGGCTTAATAGGCTTGCAGTTTATATATGCCGGCAACTCTGTGTTGGTGGGTTATCTCATGCTCTTGGGCCTCAATCCTTCCACTATCATCATTTTCTGTGCCCTAGCCACTTCCCTCGTCTTCTCTCCTCTCTCCTTTTACCACGAAAGGTCCAGTTTTTATAAAACAATATATGATCTAATTAATATAAATATGTTCCCCATTTGTGAAGATTTGGAAGTTGATGACTTTATATTTTTTTCTTTTATCTGGCAGGAGCCTATGGCCCAAGAAGTTGAGTCTCAAGTTATGGATACAATTGCTTTTAATATCCTTTGGAGGGTAAGCATGTTTTTCTGTTTTTTCTATTTTGTACATATATCTAATTTCTTTTGTTGTCATTGAAACCCACAAACCCTATTAATTTGAAAGTTGTAGTTTTTCATCGACATATAAGCTCTCTAACCATTTAAATCTTGTACCATAATTATATTATTACTTGTTAGAGAATTAATGTAACTATATCAACTCTTTTGGCGTTTGTTTTCAGTGTGACGTTGTTTCAGACTTTGTTACTCCAGGGGATTAAGCTAACCTCACCGGCAATGGCTACAGCAATGCCCAATCTTGCTCCGGGACTCATCTTTCTCATTGCATCAGTTTTAGGGTAGTCAGCTTCTGTTATACTTATATTTCATTCGAAGGCCTTATGCATTAAGACATCCTTTTAAAATGATATCTTAGAATAGTATTGTGACAGTAGAGCAGGCAGTTCTGTAATTACAAGACTCTAACCCATATGTCACTTCCAATTTTGTTGATGATCATCCTATTGGATTGAACATTGAAAATTTCAATTACGAACATTATTTTGAGATATCATGACAATTAATGATTCAAGTAAGCTCCCTCCCTCGCATAATTTCTAATGCCTTCATTATCTTAATTTGACCTCTCATGCAGGTTAGAGAGAGTTGATCTGAACTGCATGTACACCAAAATCAAGATTGTAGGCACTTTGATGTGCGTCATTGGTGCTATTACAATGAGCATTATGCAGAGCAGGATGGCACAGCACAGTGAATTAGCAGCACCCCAACCGGTGGCTGATGATCAGAGCCACTTCGACACAGCGAGAATCGCCGGCTGCCTTTATCTCATGGCTGCTGTCTTCGTTTTATCGACCAACGTGGTCTTGCAGGTACCCTTTTATGGCCAAAATTGATGAATGAGTTCTCTCTATCTTTGTTTTCTTTTTCTTTCTTTCTTGTTTGCTTAGACAATATTGTTCATGACGTTTTGCTGTAGGCTTCAGCATTAAGTGATTTTCCAGCACCAATGTCTTTGTGTGCAATAACATCTTGGATGGGCATGATAATTACTGCACTTGTAGAGCTCATTCAAGGTCACAAATTTGATCTAGGACCGCCCACAATAGCCCGTCATGACATAGTTATATGTTTTCTACTGGTATTAATAAACTCTTTTCTTCGTCTCTCTCTCTCTTAATATTCAGAGTTTAATTAGAGTTTTAAGGTTTAGAGTTAGACGTGCAATTATAAATATGATAACACGTTCATCAGGGCGGCATTGTTGGTGGCGGCTGTGCAAGCTTCAATGCATGGGCGCTGAAGAAAAGGGGGCCTGTCCTGGTGTCCATGTTTATGCCTATCGGAACAGTCATCTCAGTCATCTTCTCTATCAGCACCTTGGGAGAAAATTTCAGTCTAGGAAGGTACATTGACTACTAAGAGTGTTTTCCAGATGATTTACCCAAACATTAAAATGCTTTTATTTGGAAGTTATTCATACAAAAGCATTTTTTTTTAACAAAAATATAACCTTCACGAATCAGATATTCCACAAATAATGTCAAATAGGAATGTACCTTTACTGTAATGTTTCTCCCATATATTCTTATACGTTGCATCCTTGGTGCAGTCTTCTGGGTATGCTGCTCATGTTTATGGGCCTCTACTTCTTTCTGTGGGCAAAATCAAGAGAAGATTTTTCAGTTTCAGATAGAGATGCCTTGGAAAGTGATTGCTGTGACATTAAGAAGCCCCTATGCTCATGATATTCTCTATATTTTATTGTCAAATTAATGCCGAGCCATGGCCCAAGTGGTACACGTGCATCAAATTTATCCTTCCATATTTGGGGGGCCCTGTTCTCCACTTTGTGGCAATTAGGGATGCTAGTGCATCGTCCTGGTTGTAGTTGTAATTGTTGTCGTCGTTATTAGGCGCTCGATTATCCACTGATGGTCAACAAACTAAATAAATATAGTTTATTTTTTCTAAGAAGTGACTGTAAATAGATAATACCATTATAGATAAATATGATTGGAGGCTTAGGCTGCATTCTTTTTACTCCTTAATTTTTTATTTTAAATTTATTTTTAATTTTTATTTTAATAATTCATTTTTAAAAAATTAAAAATACATTCTCTTTATTATTTTAAAAAATTATTTCTCAAAATAAAAAATTAAAAAATACGTTCTCTTTAAAATTTTAAAAATAATTTTTTAATATTATTTTATTTAATAAATTTGATTATTCAATAAATTAAAAATATTTAATGTTCATATATTATTAAAAATATATATATATTTTAAAATTTATAAATTTTATAATATTTTTTCTCATTATAATAATAAAATATAAATAAATAAATATATTTTGAATTTAAAGTTTATTTTAGATGAAAACACTCAAAATAACCTTTTGTTGTTTTGAATTTTTTTTACAAATTTTTTTTGTTTTCAAAAATATATTTTAAAAAATAACCAAAAAAAACGGATTTTTATTATTTTAAAAAATCAAAAAGTAAAAATAACTTGAAAACACAGCCTCACACTTTATACAATTTACTTTAATTAGTGGGATTAAGAGATTTTTTTTTTTAATTATTATTATTACCGTTAATGCAACATCTCACAACTTAATAAAGCTTTAGTCTTATAGTAGTGAGATAATTTGCATATGATAGTAATTCTCATATTTTAAATTGTCACGATAATATCTTGTGTGTATATCATAAAATCATTGTCATAACTAACTATAGACTACGGAAAAGAAAAAAAAAATACATTAAACAAATATACAATATGTTAAAAAAAAAAATTGAAGCAAAGAATTTGGCAAAGTCCGCGCTCCCCTCACACTAAATTCATATTTTTTCTTATGAAGACAAATAAGTACCTTGTTAACTACAAAAATGAAGAATTTGCAAATCCCAATAGATTTGGTTGAACTAATCATCCATTTGCAAATAACCAAAAAAAGAAAAAATTGATTACATAAACATATAATTAACTAATTTAAACAAATATCAAGACAAAATTTGAGAAAATCCCCTTTATGAATTATTGATTATTCTAACCTCAACAACTTCATGTTATCCAAACTACACAAACAATTTGGTATATGGGGAAAGGGAGAAAAAGGGAAAGGAAAAGGAAAAAGGACTTTACTCATTCCTTCATTTGATTGGTAATAAGGAATAAAATGGCCTATTCCCTAAACATTTTGATTGGTACAAAGGAACGAAAGTGTTTGCGCTAAACATTATAACTTTTAATTACCAATTCCTCCCAAGATCCTGTTCCCCCTGTCAAGTGATCTACAAGGTCTACCATAAACTGTCAACCTGGGTTAAACCCAGAGTGTTATTCACCCCCACTAGTACTATCCTTGGGCAAACTATTAGTATTTGCTATGAAGCAACCCTCTTCTAGTTAAAAAGTTATGATACCTAGAACTATTACCACATGAGGAGATCCAATTACCAAAAGATTAGGTATTCCATCATGCGGCACCCACGCAAGCAACTTTCTAAATTATTAATCACCCAAGCCAAATAATCCACAACACCAAGATGGAAATGTTTCCGTCACAATGTCTAGATCCTTTACTGCACCTAGAAGAGTAACTATTCCTTCAAGCACTGAGGAGGATTTCGAAAACTACATTGCTCAACCCAGACATGAATAAGAATTGAGAAAGAAATTGGACCAACACAGTCCAAAATGGAAGACCCACAACTAAACGTCCTAACTGAAGAATTTAACTTAGATAAAGACTTCCTTAACAGGGTGTTTGCAGAGGAATACAATAAAGCAAATAGGAAAAGGTCTTACCAAAGATATGTTCTGTAGAAAAAAGAGAACAATACAAAAACAGATGGGTAAAATCATGCAAGCATTTAAAGGCTAATATTCCTTTTATCCTATGGTATCGATGCCAAAAAGCAAATATTATGAAACAAATACAATCCCTTGCAACAAAATCAACAAACTTTTTATATTTTAGGAACTTTAGAAAGAGACATGACATCTCAAGTACTTGCAACCCATCCTCCTAGATTTGATCATTTTTGTATCAAGAGATAAAAATGTAGTTGCATCTTCTTTTAAACAAACGACTCTTAAGTAATGAGACATGTTTAGTTGGCAAACAAGACTTAATTAACTACTAAAACAAAAACAGAATGGAAAACATTTTAAATAGAATTGGAACTCCCTAAATCCCCCAAAAGAAACAAAAGGAAATACTCTAACCAGAGATAAAATTAAAATCTAGAGAAGAAATCCTTAGGCAAGAAATGATTATGCAAATAGAAGAAAAACCAACTAAATTAAATATTAAAACATTAACAAAACAAGAAGAAACTAGCTAGTAGTGAAACAGATGATGACATACCAGAAAGTGAAGAAATTGAAGAAAAATTCAATAAAAAACTACAGATAAATAAGATCCGAATTGGCTAACCATCAAAACCATATCAACTCAAGAGATCTGCACCAGGTCTGACTGCTGAGCAGCTTATTGGAAAGAAAGTTTTATAATGAAATTACCTAAGGACTTTATGCAACAAGTTCAGGTAGACCTATTAAATATCTGTGACGATCAGCGTATAAACCATGAATAGTTTACATAAGGTGATCTTGCATCTGGTATCACAAACACACCATTCAGGTATGTACCACCAAACTAAAGCTCAAAGAGCTAAAAGGATGGGTCAAAACAAATCTCGAAACTGGTGCCAACAAATGGGATGGCCAAAAATAAGGTCACTGTCTGATACCGAGAGATTACAAAAATATACTAAAAAATCATCTAGATATTTTAAAAAATAAAACTCTAGGAAGTCCTATTATTAGAAGGCTAGGTCAAAGAAACCCCAGAAGAAACTAACACTAGCAATACTTAATATACTCCTGCCCAACATACAAATCATAATTATAATTACTGGACTTAATTCTTGACTATCATAATAATATTTTATATAAAATTGATATATATCCCTAAGATATCATGTCTTAGCAAAAGTTGATGAAGTGATTAATCT
Organism: Diospyros kaki; assembly: GCA_036245055.1. Lineage (NCBI taxonomy): Eukaryota > Viridiplantae > Streptophyta > Magnoliopsida > Ericales > Ebenaceae > Diospyros > Diospyros kaki. The sequence continues at coordinate 15,971,792 of BSEG01000008.1, forward strand.
GCACACAACCAAGCGTTCATTAACAATCCCTTATTTATAAGTTTCATTATGAGCTACAAGGTAGGAGCAAATTGACTTAATTTCCTTTATTTATCTGTACTAATTAAAGGCAGACTTCCTTTGCCGTTTCTGCTTCCCTTCAATTAAACCAACCCACCACCACCTTGTTTATTATCAAGCATCACATCAATCTCGACATCAACTTTTTAACCAAATTCACTTACAGAAGAAAAAAAAAAAATTAACCAAATTCCAAATACAGAACAAGTAAGTCAATTTGTATATATAAATCATCACTATCAAAATCCAGTGAAGTAGTTCGAGTGTCTTATAGTCCAAATGAAATATACATCCTCCAACTATAAGAAAATAATAGGGAAAACAATAAAAAAAGATGATCAATTCCCTCATTAGCTGTTTTCCAACGATCAAAAGATTGACCATTAATGAAGAACCGAACTATTTCATATTCTAAATCATGTCTAGTGCAAAGAGCCATTATCTATTTCCTTAGCTCTGCTTTAGACGGAATCTTATAGTGAAGCTCTCTCCCACCCTAAAGTGCATATAAAAAGATCAAAAAGTGGAGTAACATGCGAGGGTTACAAGGCTCATAAACCCAAAATAAATTCAGAAATAATTAATGAATAATTAAGATTTAAGGCAAGGAATAAAGCAAGTGAGAGGCCTGGTTATTAGCTACCATAAATGTTACTAATTATTTGTACAAGCAGTTTTTGTTTATGACCCTTATAACCCTCACATGAATTCCCCATTTATTTATCTTTTTATATAGTATAGGATGGAAAGGAGTTTCATTATAAGATTTCAACCAAAACAAAGCTAATGAAGTCACTAATAGCCTTTTACACTAGGCATGATTTGGAAAATGAGACAGTTCCATTTTTCATCCATAGTCAATCTTTTTGTTCATTGAAAACCATCTAATACTGTAATTGATCCTATCGTTTACTTGTTTTCCCTATATATATATATATATATTTTCATATAGTTTGATAAAATTTATTTGATATGGAATATATGTATGTGGAATACTTCATTGGATTTCAATGGTTATAATTTCTAATGTAACTTAATGTAGTTGATCTATATTTGTATCTTGGCTTAAAAAATGGCGATGAAATTGATGTGATGTTTGGGCGGCAACGTGGTGGTGCCCAAACCTGATTGAAAACAGGCAAAAGCAACAAACGAATCTAATTTTAAATAAAGAAACATATAAATAAGGGAATGTTGATGAATGTTTGCTTGTGTGGAGATTAATGACTCATTCAACTGTTGCTAAAACATGATACATACCCTTATAGGGATACATATCAATCTTTATAAAATATGTTTATGATAATTAATTATGAGTTGGTAAATTAATTAACTATCATTGTGATTTGTATGTTGGGGGAGGGTATGCATATAGCATTACATACAGTTGATGGTAATTGAAGATTAATTAATGATTAGGTTATCAAAAAGGAACAAATATATATGATCAATATATGTAATATTTGCTTTTCCCCACTATTCCCATTGTCGGTGTCTACATTGTCTTCTCCATCTAGAGATGAGGTTCTTAAAAATATACTAAACCTCAAGAATAGTAGTTAGTGTGTTTTACCCTAACTATATATGAGGCACACTCTAGACATATCTAGTCAAGAATACCAAGTACGGAAGGATATTAGACTAACTAGGAGCAAAATGACTTATTTTAGTTTATTTATATCTATAATAACTAAAAGCAGGCTTTATTTGCTTCTTCTACTCCCCTTCAATATTAGGTCTGTGCACCACCACCTTTTTTCTCCAGCATTGTGTTAATCTCATTGCAAACTATCTCATAGTACAAATCATCTCTACTGCAAAAGTCCATTAGCTGCTTCTTTAGGCCCACTTAAGACGAAATCTTACGTGATGAAGCTCTCCTTCATCCTAAAGTATATATATATATATATATATATGTATATATAAAGATAAATAAGTGGAGTAAGAAGTGAGAACTGTAAGGATCATATATAGACCCAAATTACATACACAAATAATTAATTATAAGATGTAAGGAAATTAATTAAGCAAGTGACAGGCCTAATTATTAGTTGCCATAAATCTTAGTAATTATTTGTGCACGTGATTTCTAATCATGATTCTTACAACTCGCATGCATTTCTCCTTTATTTATTTGTCTTTTCTATATATGGTAGGGTGGAAAAGACCCTCATTATACAATTTCGACCAAAACAAAGCTAACGAAGTTGCTAATGGTTTTTTGCACTAGACATGATTTGGGTTATGAGACTGTTTGATTTTCACATATGGTCAATCTTTTAATAACTAAAGAACACCTAAAAAGATAATTAATCATCTTTTTTATTTGTTTAACCTATTCATTTTCATATAATTAGATGGTGTTTATTTAATTTGGAATATATGAAAATCAAAATACTTCATTCGATTTCAATGGTTATAATTTCTAAATATAAGTTGACTGACTAGATCTCTATTTGCAGCTTGGCTTATAAGATAGCGATGAGATAGATGCAATGCTTGAGTAACAGGGTTCTGGTTGCCAGACCAGATTGAAGGTGGTTAGTAGCAACATAAGAACCTGTTTTTAATTAATACATATAAATAAGAAAATTATTTAAGTAGATCTTGAAGGTGGTTAGTAGCAACATAAGAATCTGTTTTTAATTAATACATATAAATAAGAAAATTATTTAAGTAGATCTAGACCTAACTGGTAAAGACACCGTAATTTATAAAGATGGAAGTGTTCGGCCTGGGTTTCCAAGTTCGAATCCACTCCCTGCGCAATCACTATGGATCAGAGTCAGATTTATCTTTTCTACTGAAAATCATGAGACCGAGCGACAGAAATCCCACAAGAGGGGGCATCCAAAAAATGGAAGTGTTGATGAATGATCAGAGTAATGACTCCAACTAATGCCAAAGTATGATACATAACCTTATAGGGATGCATATCAATCTTTATAAAATCCTTTTACAATAACTAATTATTACACAAGTCAATTAATTACAGTTGTGATCATGTTATAGAGACGGTAAGAATATATATGATTAATTAATAGATGTAATATTTTCTTTTTCCCACACTTTTGATCATTGATATATGTGACAACCTAGGGTAGTTAGTGCATTTGAGCTTAATTATGATGCACACTCTAAACATATTTAGTGGAAAATACAAAGTACAACAAGATATTTGACTAATACCATAAATAATAAATAAGATTTACCTTAATTATTTTAATTTTTCGTATTAACTAAGAAATCAATCAATGAATACTTTATTCTCTTAGCCAAGATTTATCATATTTAGCAAAAAGGCACAAATCAATCAATCTATCTATGTGGTTGTGTTGAAAAACATTAACCATGACATGTATAATTATCAAAGCAACACATCACAAATTGATAATTTGTTTAAATGCCATTCTGCTTTTTGGGCAAGAATCTTCCTAGGCACCGAATGGATGGTTCATGGGTATAATTAAAACAACAAAAAATTTGAGTGTCTAAATAAAAAAGATGTACAATACAGGAGATTAAAATATGTATTTTGCCTAGGCACCGAATGCTGGTAAGATTTGTGTTTTCTAGAGCATAAAATTATTCTTATCAAGCTTAATTGGAAAATTGAAATTTAGTGTACGTGCGATCGGCCTTGATCCTAAATCATTGGATACTGAATTCAGTGTACTGGATGTCTCTGATGCCAAAACTTCCATCTATGCATCTGATACTATATGAATATTTAGATTGAAGGAAAATTTAGGTTTAAGAACAGAGAAGAAAAGAGGGGAATGAAGAAGATGGCGGAAGAGGAAGTCTCACGTTGCTGCAAAATCACTATTCTCAATATCAAATGAAGAATACAATACTCGCGGCTCTTATAGTGCAGCTAACTGATTTGTAACATACAAGTGTTAACTAACTAATCATGCCTTAACTAACTACACTAAACTAATACAGGTTGAGAGATAAAACAAACACAAGCTAAACACAAAACTGAGTCAAGCTAGACTGCAGCCATATTTGCCTTTACATTCCTAGCATTGTGGATTATCCACGAACTAACATGAAGGAACCACTAATGCTCTAGTAAATACACAAAACAAAAAAGAGAAAATGCCTATTAACATACAGGAAATACAAAACAAAGCAGCATTTGAAGAAACTCAAAAAAAGTTATGGAGAGAGTATGTTGTTTCAATTATAATGAACAAAAGAAGCCTGCTCTACAAGTTCCACAACTATTGCAATCAGCAGTTGCTGGCCGCCATCATAGAAACCCTCTGCTATACTAAATCATTCAAAACAGTGCATAATTACAAACTCATGCCATGTGATCCAATTTCATCACATACAAGCTAACAATAGGGACCAATTGTCACAGAGATTCTACTGGAAGTGATCTAGAATGCAGTAGATGATCCAAAAATCACCTGTACAGTAAAACCTCTGTTGTACATTTTTTATGGGGTTTGGCCAATTGTAGAGTGTTTTTCTATGATAGGAAAAACTATTTTCTTTTTGAGGGATGAAAGCAGAAATTTCGAGCTCTTGAAGCAAAAAATACTTTTTAAGATAAAATTCCAAAAATCAAAAGTAATTCTTGCAAAAAACACTTTTCACAAAAACAATTCTTGCAATAGAAAAAAAAATTAATAGCAATTCCAAATAGACACTTGCAGAGCTAGAATCAAGTCTCTGGAGTCTTGGGAATGCAGTGAAAAAGGCGATTCTGAAAATAAATACTAACCTTGAAGTAAACAGAAACTGAATCAACTTCAACTCCAAGTGATGTGATCCAAGACCGAAATGTCTTTGAGGTTTCCATGGGCAGGGACCAATAGTTGTACCATGCACTAAAATTACAAAAAAAAATACAGGACCCAGTAAATCTTACAAGGAGAATGACCATCTGATCCTCATAAGACCATTCAACAATCATTTCACATTACCTTTTTCTCAGACAACTCTCTCCCTTCTGCCAATTTCTTATGTTCTAAGTTTTCTTTTCTCTGATGCAATAGAAGGAATAGATGGATGAAAACCTAAAAATATGACTAATTATCTCGGAACACAGCTGTAATCATATTATCCAACTAAATTACAAGAATTAACTCACTCATGGGTGTGAAAACTAATTTTGATTTTGATTCAGGAAGTTACTCTCTTATCAACTTAGACAGCAAAACAATTAAACACTGGCAGAAAAACTATTAAAGAAACTAAGAATTGTAGAAGCTATGAATTATATTGAAGTTACAATTAGATTTCTTTTTGGATTTTTAGGAGAAAGTGAGCAAGAAAAAAAAAGCAATAGCAAAAGAAAGAAACTAAATAATAGAAGTCAAGTGATGTATCTGCCTAAATCTAAAAAATGAATATATTGAACAGGAAAAGATGATCAAAACAACCACGCTGCATTGATTTTGAAATACATGACTAAGAGGAACAACAAAATCAAGGAACACCGTAATTTGCACATTATCTTCCACATAAATATTGAATACCACGTACAATCAAATAGTTGCCTGTTTTACACTTCAAAAATAAACATTCCAAAAATGATGCAATGCACAAAGCATTCATTGAGAGAAAAATACAGTAATACAACGTCCGGAGAGTTTACTTGTCCAAATTTGAGATAGTTATTCTATCATTACGTTCATTTTCAGGTAAAACTGACCAATTTGGAGACTGAACAGCTTTGAGCCACCGAAAATCATCCACATTCGCCCAATTTCCAGTTTCCTCATCAAGATTGGACTCCTTCAAGTCTTTCTCAATCCCATCATAGCTCAGACAATACGGCGCAAACCTTACGGCGCTGCAGTCCTCAATTATGGGGCGACTCCGCACCCTGAGATAAAAATCACTGCCCTTGGCGTGATGAATCCTGATCTGATGCGAAGCCAACACGAACATACACCCCTCAACTTCTTCGATCAGAACCGAACCGAGAACCGGCCCCGTAAACACTCTACAATTCCTTAATCGGTTAACGAAAAGCGCCCTCAAACAACCTGTCAATCGTACCTCGCAAGAGCTCAAATTGGATATCGAAAACTCGCCCATTTCCAACCCCTTGAAATCCTTCACCAGAAGCTCATTTTCCATATCCCTAAACCCAGGCGAGTGGGGAACTACAAAACTCGGTTTTGGGGACTCTGTGGGCAGAGATACCTCGTTTGGAGTTGGAGTCGAAGAACCCTTTTTGTTCTTGAAAGCGAAGCGTTTCTTGGGGACGATTTGGGAGGAGACATTTTCGATGGATTGTTTGAGGTCGGATATGGATTTGAGGCAAGAGCGGAGTTCGTAAGAAGGCAAGAAGTAGGAATTCTGAGCGACGAGGTTTTCGAGGTCGGAGATGGAGGCAGAGACACGCTCGAGGTCGGGCTTGGAGGAACAGCGAGAAAGGTCGGAGTCGATGGAAAGCTTCGATTGGGAGAAGCGAGAGAGGAAGGAGTTGGTGGACTCGAAGGAGTCGTCGGAGTTGCTGCGAGGGGCGGCAGATTGCTTGCGGTTGGAGAGGCGTTCAAGCATTGCGGCGTGCTTACGGTGGGCGGCGGCGGCGGGATCTAGGATTTTGCCAGTGGCGGATTGGTCAGGGTTCGACAGATCCGACGACAAATCTTCCTCCATGGTTGAGAATGAGAATGCTCCGGCGATGATCCAAAGTTCATGTTTTAAATATTTAATATTTATTTTTAAATTTTTTTATAATACAAAATATATTCTAACCTTCAAATTTAATCACTTACATAATTAATTATTGACTAAATATAACCAGTTAAACTTTTGACTAATTTTTTTTATTAAAATCAGTTATATTTATAAGAGAGCATGAAATATAATGTATAAAATTAATCAAAAAATGAATAGTAGACACAAGGTAAAATTCTATCATGAATGAAATATTTTAATATTTTTGACAATTTTCGATATACTCTGAACTTAAAGTTTAGATTTATTGAAATTGATAAGTTGACATACGGAAACCTTTTTAGATGACTGCAGGTGACTAAAATGGTCTAAATAATAGAATCAATTTTCTATCTCACTTATGATGACTAAAGTAGTGATTTAGATCGACCGAACTTAGTTAGGAAGAAACTAAGCAATTTATTTAAGGCAAGTGAAGTTCTTTGAAGTGAATAAGGTATTTTTAGGCTTTGGTAAAAATGTTGGAACATAAACTTTAAAAGTTTTGTATAAAGAAATGTTACAAAATTTGCTATCATCAATATATATATATATATATATTGCACCCTTCAAATTTAACTAAGAGATTAACAGGTTGATTGGAAGAGAGTACTGACACATAGCAAATAATGTCACTGGAAATATGGTGTCAAATGAAATGGTAATTAGTCTCAATGTGTTTGGTGAGCTCATGAAAGACACCATTGCATGTAATTGAGCACTCTGTATAAAACTATGGTTATTACAAGAAATAGGAATGACCTCAAAAGAATATACACATCGCTTGATATTCAACTTTAATATTGAAAGAAATCCTATATGAGAATATGACTAAAATTAAAAATTTTACATGCATCAGATATTTATAATAAAATTAATTTTACATAAATCATACATAGCTTAAATAATTAAGTAATACATATATTTATCACATGAATATAAATAAACACATACCTGCAGTCCAATATAAGGATGGAGTATAGAACTTATTTTTGTATTGAGACAATATCCATTTCAAACTGTGGTGATCTTAATTCGTTCACATCTAATATGTTGTCCGGTACCTTTCTAGTCATCTTTTCTCGTGTTAGACACAAAGATCCCCTGTATTATCAGCAATCATGTCTCAAAATTCTCACATAACAATCATGCACCTATGATTTTTATCAGAAACAAAGGAAGGTAACAAAAGTAGAAATTACAAAGACAAATCAAGTACTCATAAAGCCCTCTATAATTTTCCTTCTTCAATTATGTCCAATTCTTTCACTACCTTTACCCTTAGCTTCCTTAATTTAGCGTCACGTGACATATTAATTTTTGTTGAGATAACACCAAAAGTCAACTTTCCAAACTCTTGAAGTCGAGTTCCACCGTTACAAGAAGTTGACTTCTGTTGTCACAAAGAGTTGACTTCTGAAAGCCATCTTAATTGCTCATAACCCAATCCTACATGATCGGACAAGCACTTCATCGAGGAGAAATTAGACACTAGGTTGATATGCTTGTCTTATGTATCAACCACTAGTCAAATTGCAAACTTTTTAACCAAGGGCACTCACAAAAATCATTTTATAGTAAGCAAGCTTTTCATGGATGGCATATTCATTCCAAATTGAAGAGAAGTGTTAAAAGATTTAAATCAATTTTGTTGAAGAAAAAAAGAGAGAAAAATGTTTGAAGAAATCTAGTTTTAAAACAAAATCCTAGTTCTTTCTCTTATGGCTGAGAATTAAGTGGTAAGATTGTTAAGAGATAAAAGAGAATATCACAAAAATAAAAGGATAAAGTGATAAAGTTCAAAGATTAAAAGGATGGGGCACTTTGTAAAAGATAATTTCAGCAATTTTAAAGTTCAATTAATGTATTTCATCTTTTAAGCCTAACTAATTCAAATTTGTTCTTAATTTTTAAAAGGTATTTTAGATGATTTATTGTATATAAATATCCCATACTTAAATTCAATAAAGAATCAAGTAAACATTATATTTAGCTTATTTCATTCTTCTTCATCTGTTTTTAGTACATTATATACTTCTTTGGGAATCTGAACATCCTCCATGCTCTAGGGCCAAATTGCAACATTTAAGTGACAATTCAAAAATATAAAGCAGAGAAAACATGTTGAATTTTGATTAAATAACAAAATTGCCATTAGTAGTCTTTGTAGTTTCTTGGAGCCAAAAATTTACAAGCTTCAATCAATAGAAAATATGCAAAAGTAAACGGGTCAAAATTTGGTTCTTACAAATTTAGAGAGGAATTTATATATTACGATCCATCAGGCAATTAAATCAAATATTGAATTTTGAAAATATAACCGACTTCTATACACTTTTTTGTTCTTCTTTTTATTTCTCATATTGGGTCTTTGAAAGATAATTGCCGGATAAGGTGAGATACAGAGACAAATGTAATATTATTTAATCCTGTCTTAATTTATTTAATTTGTTTTTATATAATTATTGAATATTTTTATATTCATTATATCATAAATATATTAATAAAAGTATATTATACTATATTTTGGACTTCCGATAATGTTATATTGTCAATATATATGATAGTATATTGACATAATGTTATATTATATCATATATAATATATACAAGTAGATTTAAATTGGTATATAAGTTGAAATGATCATTCTTGTGTAACTTTTAGTGCTCATATCTTTGATTATGTCAGGAGAGCTAAATTGCAGGTTAGGTCTTTGGTCCTTACATAAGATGAGGATCGAATTCGCAACCTATCGAATTAACACGGGTACATTAATCATCCAACCGCTCGACCTATCCCATGGGATCTAAATTAGTATATAACTTAATAATACATTACATTCACATAAGTAATATAATATCAATATATTATATATCGTATATAAGAAATATTTTTATTGAAAATATTTTAGAATGAAACTATTAATATATAATAATAAGTAATACATATTTGCAAATTAAAAAAAAAAAAAACCAAGTATAGACTTGGCCTTAGTCATAATGGCCTTCTCGCTGGGCCCTCAGAAATAATGCCTACAAACAGAGTCTTTGTTTTATTACCTGGGCCAGCCCATCACTTTAATTAATTAATTAATTTTTAACTAATTTATTTATAAATCATAAATACAAATTATTAAATGTTATTTATTAAATTTATTAGCCCTCACTTACATATAAATAATATTGCTTTTATTTTTTTTAACCCATATCTATTTAGAGACAAAAAAAATTCTCCATCACTAATTCCATCGAAAAATTAACTAACCATATAAAGATATATTTTTTATTTTGTGATGAAAATACTATTGTCACTAAATCAATCTCTGATTAGGAAAGAAATATTTTCATCTCTAAATCTTGTTTGTACTTATAGATGGATAAATTTAATTGCTATATTTGTTTTTATTTAGTGATGAAAAATATTTCATCACAGATTTCTTCATAAAATTAATTAAGTATTAAATTTATATTTAACTTTTCATTTAGTGATAGAATATTTTCTTTACAATATCAATCTCTGTTTACCAATTAAAAAATATTTCGTCAAGAAATTAATTACCATATAATTTTTTATTTTTTATTTTGTGATGAAAATATTTTCATTGTTATATGAGCCTCTAATTAGCGACGAAAATATTTCAATCGCTAAATTTGTCTCTATTTAGTGACGTAAATATATTTGGCATTAAATCTGCATTTAATTAGTGATAAAAAGATTTAGTAACTCATTTCATTAGAAAATTAATTAACATATCAATTTTTATTTTTGACAAAAAATATTTTCATTGCTAAATTTGTCCCTATTTAGCAAAAAAAAATGTTTAATCACTAACTCTATTAAAAAATTAATTAGCATATAAATTTATATTTTTTATTTTTCATTTTGTGACAAAAATATTTCCCTTGCTGTCTAATTAGAGACGGTGTCCAAATAGGTCTCTATTTAGCTGACAAAAATATTGTTCCCACTAAACTGATCTCTAATTAGAGATGAAAATCTTTTTATGTCTAAATAGGTCCATATTTAGTGAGGAAAATATTTTCATGGCTAAATTTATTTCTAATTCTATAGACTAAATTTTGTTATCAACATTGAAATTTCGTTGCAAATCTGTCTGTAATTGATTTTTTCTTTAGTGTTAGTTGACCAAATCAATATGTGTAGTTAACTAAAATCCTCCAATAATTAAGATAAATTTTTTTCTTGATTGTATAATCAACAAAAGAGAAATTTTTAGTCAGACAAAAATTGTTCAGTGACAATTAGGTTGCTTCACTGTGGAAGTGTAATTGAACAAAGTCACCAGTTTGGTTAAATAACTCTTTTAGAATACCGGGTCACCTCTCAAATTACCTATTTAGTCAACCAAACTATTGAGTTTAGGTTCTTCTTTGTGATATTTTTTACTTAGACATACAATCTACAACACATTCTCTTTGTCCCATAATGTATGGAATTGCAAAAATAAATCAAATACAAATTTTCCCATTTGGTTTAAAAGAAGAACCTAAATTCTAGTTTGAAACATTGGTATTTTTCACAATAATTATTTTTAATAGTTTACACCATTAATGTTTTTTTAAACGTGTCTTTGTTTCCTTTTTTATTGATAATAATTAATGATTTATAGTATAAGCTCTTGTCCATATTGATCCAAAATATCTTTTTATTTGCTAAGAACATTAGTTCTTCTGAAAAACCATTTTGACCAATAGGTTATAGCGTTCTTAACAATCTTGAAAATTGAGATTTTCCTCTTATAATATACGAAATTAGTAACTCTTTAAAGACTAAATTATTAACTCTACCAATTTCTATTTTTGAGTACTAATGCTTTGCAAAATTGGGAAGTTCTCTTCCTTATATTGACAATGACTCAATAAATAATTTCAAATTTTAAAAATTCAATCTTTATTATCTCTCGAATGGTTGGAAGCTACAAAGCGAGTTTAAAAGACCTTTACCTACCACTATTGAAGACACTTATTGACTCTCAGTAGTTGCATTCAAAATTGAAGGTGTTCAAGAATTCAAACATCCATTTGTGTTGTAGTTATGTTGTCTTTGTCTTCATATTTGTTTATTAAAGGGATGTAACTCACTAGTGCATTAGGAGAGCTTACAATGTTTTAGAAGGGTCTTGACTTCAAGATTATTCTTGATTGTGAGGGGATTGTAAATTGAAATTCTAAGTTTTGTATAAAAGTTATGGTTCTTCCCATTAGTCTATAGTCGAACTTTAAAACTTTTTCTTGAAAGAGGGATGATGTAAACTCTTAAACGCAAACCTCTATAAAATTTGTGTGGTTATGGTTGATTGAACTTTTATTTGAATATCCATCTCCATCAACAAAGCACACATATAATTAAATTCATTAAAACCAAACGTTTATTGGAAAAATCTTTAAATTTTTATGAAACTCATCTAACTCTCTCTCTCTCTCTCTAGTTATTTTTTCAGGCACCAAATGTAATTGTTTGAGATCTAGTCGAGGCTTGACCATAACTTTGACAAACTCTCTAGTGTAGCTAAGAGAGAGGGAAGGTGGAGATAGATTGAAAGCATTTTAGGTATTTTGCAAACTTTAATGATGTTAAATAAATGATGGATAGGAAAGTGTAATGGATTTGCACAATAAAAGTAGTAGTTGTAATTTCTCATACACAAGCATATTATTTGATTTATGTCAAACCTAGGGTGTTGAGTGCATTCTTTTCCAATTGTTATTAACTTTTTCATATGAAATTTCTAAGGACTCAAATGAACCGAGCCATTCATGAATAACTCAGTGTTTGGCTATACAAAACTTTATTCGTTAATATTGATAAGTTTGAAGCTATGACACACACTCAAGAAAGGGAGTAAATTGAATAATTTAAAAAATATGATGGAACTTATTTTTATTTTTTTTTATACAAATGAGGTTTTAGTAAATTAAAACATAAAATATATATAGAATGACAAATGCAATGCTTAAAGGATAAAAAACAAGAAAGATAAAAACACATAAAGGATTTATAGTGATTCAACTTAAACCAAGTCTAATCCACCACCTTAGTTCCTCACTAAGGATTTTAAACCAATTCATTAAAACCTCCTATTTAATCCCAAGTAGACCCTTCAATCCAAGATTAGGAAATTACAAATCTCTTACTGATACACAAGTAGACCCTTTAGTTTACAAGGTAGAAAACACAATAATTGAATAATAAAAATAAAATATAAGAGATAAATCTTTTAGTTGTGAGATTTCTTAATGTAAAATACAACACTTGAATCAAGTGAAACAAATTAAGAACAAAGCTTTTGAGAGAAAAGTTAAAGTACAAATACAATTGAGAAATATGAAAATAATTTATAAACTCGCTTCACTTTATTGACATCCATTAACCTATTTTAGATCATTCTTGATTTGTATTTATAGGTGTCCCACGAGCTTCAAGAGAAATGTAACCATTTATAGTTGTTGGATTTTGAAAAACTAGTTAGAGGTTTTTAGCGATGAATTCGATCGATAGATGAAGAGAATCAATTGACAGATTGAATTTAAAGCTTTCGTTAGTCAGAATCGGCCCAACAGAGTTGGGGGTCTTAGGCGAAAAGGTTTGTTGAGACCTTTCAGTTTTAATTTTTTTTATAAGAAAATAAATAATATATTTTTTTACATAAATATTTCATCATTTTATTAAATAAAAAAAGTTAAAATTCAATAAACTACAAAATATAATAATCTCTTAACAATAATAAATTTTCAACTAAAATATAATGTCTCAGAAAAAAAAAGGCCAAACAACTTACGATAATAAACAAAAAAAAAGAACAAAACTAATTTTTTTTGAAACTTTAAGAAGGTCAGTGCGAGTAAAAAATTATACATTTATGATTCTCTTATAAAGAGAAACAAAACATAGTATTAAAGGATAAAATTTACCAACAATAACTTTTCATTCTACAAATATGTGTTGGACTATGTTCATCTTTATATAAAATTAATTTTTCTTGCATTTTGAGATGTAAAATTATTGATTAAATTTCCATAATTAAGTTTATCTAATAAATCATGAGTTTTATAGGGAACACCACAGCAATGGTTAAAAAATGGAAAATGGTGAAGGAAGTTAAAAAAATTTAAAATGTTTTATATTTAATTTTTAATAAAATATTAATTATTAAAAAAATAAAAAATATATATAAATATTACAAATTTCTAAAATATGGGGCCTTCTAATTTGGGGGGCCTAATGCCATGGCATAAATGGCTTCAAGGTAGGGCCGGCACTACCGTTAGTCGACAGATTGAAATCATTAGTCGACAGATTAATAACATTAATCAACATATTGAAAGAAAACTGGTGTAATACCCCAAATCAAAATAAGTAATATACCAAAATATCTCATATTTCGTGATATTAAAAGAGTCAAGTTTAACAATCTAGAATACAATTTAAGCATTTTAAACAGTTGAATCGATTATAGGGAATATCCTGAAGTGTAAATGATTAAGGAAAATGATATGGTATTGACGAACGTTTTAAAATAAGAATTATATTATTAAAAGAAATTAGAATCGAGACAGTTTTCGATACTGCTTCGATTCAGACTGAAAAACTGAATGATTATAAGGTGTAATACCCTAAAATATCGTGAATAATAATCATAACTTTGGTATTTCAAACCCTAGTGAAATTATTAGAATTTTAGTGTTTATCATTAAATTTAATAGGGTTACTATGTATAAAGTATATAGTTTAATCATAGTTAAATTTATACCAGAAATTATATAAAAATTATGCATTAAAAATTGTGTTTTTCTTATAAATAATGTACTGTTATTCTTATATATGTATATTATATATATAAAAAATAAATCAGAAAAAAATCAGAGCAGGCATGATGGCCATGCTCTGGCCACGCCTGCAACAAGCTATCAGAGGAGAGGGGGGCATTAATGCCTCAATGGTCGTCGGAGTGGTCTTCAGGACTCGTGGCCGCCCTTGATGGGACAAGTCACGCCGGTTTTGGGCTATAAATAGCCGAGTTTGAGCAAGACTTTTCATCAGAAACTTCTACTTCCAAGATTGGGTGTTTGGGGTAGTGTTTGAGAGATTGGTGAGTGGAGTTTTAATTCTTGCATCGTGGGCAAGATTTCTGGAGCAATTGGTGGCCAATGAAGCAGAAGAAGCAAGGAAACGAAGCCTCCTTGAAAAGTCGCGCATCGCTAGAGCCGAGCATTCAATCGTCAAAACGAGGTATTTTTGTTGTTTTTTTCTTAAAATCTAAGGTTATATTCGGGTTTGGGATGTTGGAATTAGGGGGAAATGAAGCTTTTTTTTTAAGCTTGGGGGTTCGGTAGGGTCGCTGGTCGTGAAGCAACTGTCGAAGAAGACGAACTAAGGTTGGGCGCCTGGCCGCACGTGCCAGTGAGTAAGGAGGCGGTGCGTGGCCTGCACGCGCGTGCCAGGTGAAAAATAAAAGAAAAAAGAAAAGAAAGAAAAATAAAATAAAATAGGAAAAATTTTGTAAAAATTCTAGAAAAATTCCAGAAAATCTAGAATTTGATTTATGTTTTATTTTGAGAAAAATTTCCTGGAAAATGTTAAAATAGGGAAAAATAGAAATTTAATTCAAAAAATTACAAGAAAATTCCAAAGACTTGAATGTTATTTTAAGAATATTAGTGAAGAAAAATTGGGTTAAATGAGGGTTTAAATATTTATTATAAATTTTTGAGGAAATAAGATTTAGAAAATAAGGAGAAATTATGAAAATTATGAGAAAAATAGGAAATTGATAGTTTGGAATAAATTTAATGTTTTTAGGAACCCTTGAGGCCGAGGATTGGGAAATAGCTCGTTTGGTACGTCTTTTGATGTCGACATGCTTATCGAGACAGCTTAATTTGTGACAAATAAGTGTACTGTTACAAGTTTGGCACGGTTATAAATGTTTATATTTAGACCCCAATTTTCGGGAATGCTTTCATCATATTAACATGCTCTGATATGTATCTATCACGTAGACTGCACACATGACATGCTATGAAATGCATATGTATACGTTGATATCATTAATCACGCGCATTATGGACGTAGGGAGTACGAACTGGCACCACTACTTTACCAAGGGCGCCCCCATACACCCCCGGCTTCGAAAGAAATGGCCGTAAAAATTGTAGATAGCATGAAGGGTGTAGTTGACACCTACGATGAGTAAGACATTGCATACACATGATAAAATATTTTATACCCTTACTTAGATGGTTCATCATCTAATTTGGGTTTCTTCTCCTAAAATATTTAAACGTTCCAACTTGGACTTACAGTGATGGTACGAAAATTGAAGATGTGTAACAATACGAGTTGTCGAGGAATGAGCAAGTTGTACTATGTTTTGTTGTAACATGAACATTTCAAGTATTATGTATAATAAAAATGTACGTTTTAAATTATCTTTGGAAGCTTAAGTATCGTGAGAACTTTGTAACAAGTATTGTGTTCGGTTATCTATGTATGAAATGTTATGATCAGGTTCGATTTCAGCTTTTGCTTTATGTGATTCTGTTTAAATCTAGTGTATGAATTATTTCGCCTAGCACTAGATAGGTTTAAGGGAATTTTGGGAATAAAGAAACTTAGCAAGTGAAAAGAATTTTTTTTTTAAAAAAAGTCCCAAATTTCCTAGGTCATAACACGCCCTGAGTAAGTGGGCTATTACAGTTGGTATTAGAGCCCAACTAAGTTGGGTACCTGGAAAAGAGAATTTAGACTGAACATTAGCACTTATATCGAGAATCTAAGAGTTTTAGAAGTATCAACTCGAGGACAATTAGGGGTACTAACGGGAATTATAATGGCAGGATGGCGGGAAACTTCTCAAAACAGGTATTAGTTGATCATTGGGCGCATTGTCTCAACATCTGTAATCGAACGAAGGCATCATGGAGCATCTGGTCCAAATGGAAGAAATCATCGACGACGTACCCCATAGTTATCGACTCTGGCCTAACCTAGTCTAGTTCCAAATAAATATGCTTGTTGGTGTGTTGAAAGGTGATCTGCAAGACTTCGCCGATTGGATCCAATAGGGCGAGGAATTTCTTGAATTCTGTCTTTATTGCGAGCGTATTCATGAACAACTGGCAGAGCTATATGTGCCAGTGCTGGTGGAGGAGTCTGACGAAGAAATGGAAGACTCGGTCGAGGTGAAAAAGAAAGAAGAAGTATCTGTGCTCTGGGTCAAGAATAACCCTCTTGAGTTTGAGGACACAGACTCCGAGGACGAGAAGGAAATCAAAGAGGTTAAAGATGATCTCGAGGGACCACCGTACAAATCGGAAGACGAAAAGAATGCCTGGATATGGAAGTCATCTGGACCATAGTAGATATAGCTAGAAAATGCTCTAACTATCTCCATGACTTATGTAGTGTGTTACCTATAACATTTTGTAGTCGGATGTATAATATCTGTAAAAATTAATGAAGGTTGAACTTTAACGAGTGGTAAGACTTCATGAGCTAATCAAGAATGTTGTTTTCTTTCCAGATGGTGAACACCCAAAGGGAGATAGTCGCAAGACCTAGGACACCCAATCCGTAAGTTAGCAATGCAAAGGGGAATACAAGTGACAACCCGGAAGGTGGCTTTAACTAGGAGAATAGGGGCAGTTGATTTGATCAAATGGAGCGAATAATGAGAAGCATGATAGGATTTATGCAAGGAACTCACTCTCGAGACAGCCATGCAGTCAACATGCTCGACTTCTACTATCGACAGAATCCTCTCGTCTTTCAAGAGAAACTTGGCGCGGACCCCAGCGAAGGGGAATTCTGGATTGAACAAACGGAGAAACTGCTAGACCACTTACATTGTAGAGAAGAGGAGAAAGTCAACTCTGCCACCTTCATGTTTCAAAACAAGGTAGACAGATGGTGGAAGGGAGTCAAGCGAGCAATGACCCCTCGAGCTAGGGCACCATATGTCACCTGGGAGCGATTCAAAGAACTCTTCGATGAGAAGTATTTTCCTCTAAGTCTGAGAGTGAAGAAGGAGAGAGAATTTATGGAGTTAAGGCAAACTGGGAACATGATTATAGCCTAGTACGAAGATGCTTTCAATCGATTGATCAGGTATATGCCCATTTATAAAAGAGATTAAGGGATCAAAGCCCAAAATTCTTGGGGGGACTAAATCTAAGGCTTTAGAGAGTCTTGAGCAGTATAAGTACTTAGTCTTATGCAGAAGTGGTATTGTAAGCCATTACCATTGGGGTTAATTTGAGCCGGATCGAAGCTATTCAGGGAGAAAGTCAGCAAGCAAACAGTCATAGAGCGGGCAAGAAGCTGGATCTCAAGAGGCCTAAGTTCAAGCCTAGTAATCCATGCTCAAAATGCCAAAAGCAACACCCTGGAAAGCTGTGTCGGCTAGGAACGAAAGGTTGCTTCAACTGCGGAGGGGAATGGCATATAAATCTAAACTGCCCCAAGAAAGAAATCACCTGTTTTATCTGCCAACAGACAGGACATTTTGCAAAGGACTGCCCCAAGCCGCGACAGATAAATCAACCTTAGGGGTTGTCAGGAAATGCTAGGGTGCAGTTGGGAAGGGTATTTCATCTGACTCGTTAAGATACGGCAGAAGATCCCGCCGTAATTGAAGGTACCATGTTTACATCTTGTATTCTTATACATGTTTTGATAGATTCAAGAGCAAGTCATTCGTTCACTTCGCATGCATTTGCTAAAGTACTAGGAGAAAAATCAGAAAACTTGAACTGTCGTATGATCGTGGCAACCCCGATGGGGAAGTCTCTAGAAACCTTTTCAGGATATCAAAATAGAAAAATTCATATCAGAAAAGTTGAGTTCCTGGTGGATTTAATCATTCTGGAATTTCAAGATTTTGACGTGATTTTAGGAATGAATTTCCTAACCAAATACAACGCCTCATTGGATTGTAAAGCTAAGTCATCCAGTCTCAAGATCGGAGACTCGAATGTCAAGTTTTGAGGGCAAAAGAGGGCAAATGAAAAGAAATGGATCTCGGCTTTAAAGGCTGAGAAACTATTACAAAAAGGGGCTCAAGGGTACTTGGCTTGTGTCCAAGGGAAGAAATAGGAACCGTTAAAAATAGAAGAGGTCCAAATCGTTAGGGAATTCGGGGATGTGTTTCTCGAAGAATTGCTTGGATTGCCACCACAGAGAGAGATTGAGTTTTCAATAGAAATTATGGCGGGGGCAAGTTCGGTTTCTATACCCTCGTATAAAATGGCTCCTGCAGAATTAAGATAATTAAATGCTCAACTTCAAGACCTGTTAGACAAGGGGTTCGTCAGACCAAGCATGTCACTGTGGGGTGTGCCAGTGCTCTTTGTTAAGAAAAAGGATGGGAGTTTGAGGATGTGCATAGATTATCTGCAATTAAACAAGATAACCATCAAGAATAAGTACCCACTCCCCAGAATAAATGAGCTGTTTGTCGAGTTGCAATGAGCTAAGGTCTTCTCAAAGATCGACCTAAGATCAGGGTACTATCAATTGAGGATCAAGGCTGAGAATGTGCCTAAGACAGCTTTTCATTCTCGATATGGGCACTACGAATTTATGGTGATGCCATTCGTGCTGACCAATGCCCTAGCAGCTTTTATGGTTACCATGAATCGAGTTTTCAGACCATTTTTGAACAGGTTTGTGATCATGTTTATAGACGACATACTGATATACTCGTCCTTTGAGTAAGAGCACGAGTCGCATTTAAGAGTAGTATTGTAAACATTGCAAGAGCATAAGTTGTATGCTAAATTCTCGAAATGTGAATTTTGGTTAAACAAATGGCCTTTTTGAAGCATGTTATATCGTCCGAAGGAATATCGCTCGACCCAGCAAAGATAGCGGCTGTGAAGAGTTGGAAACAACCTCAATCTGTTATAGAAGTTAAGAGCTTTTTGGGATTAGCTGGTTATTATAGAAAATTTGTGGAAGGATTTTCTAGGATCACAACGCCCCTCACCAAGTTAACCCAGAAGGGAGTAAAGTTTGATTGGAACGAGCGGTGCGAAGAAAGTTTTCAAATGCTTAAGGATAAACTCACGACTACTCCAGTACTGGCCATGCCAAGTGGATCAGGAGGATTTATGGTGTATATTGACACCTCAAGAAATGGTCTGGGATGTGTACTGATGTAGCACGGTAAAATCATTGCCTATGGGTTCCGACAGCTTAAGAACCACGAGCGGAATTACCCGACCCATGATTTGGAGTTGGCAGCAGTGGTGTTTACATTAAAGATTTGGAGGCATTATTTATATGGCGAAAAGTTTAAAATTTTTACTTATCACAAGAGCCCACAATACGTATTCTCGCAGAAAGAATTGAACATGAGGCAACGGAGATGGATAGAGCTGTTAAAAGATTACGACTGCACTATCCAATACCATCCAGGTAAAGCTAACGTTGTGACTGATGCCCGAAGCAGAAAAGAAACCACTTGTGTGGCTAGAATGATTGTGTTTGAGTGGAAGCTAGTGGAAGCTTTTAGTCTGATGACAGTGGGAGTAGTTTCCCGAGGTAACTCTGCTTACGCAGCTAGGTAAAGAGACCAAAATTTAAGGTAAGAGAAAACATTCTTCGATTTTATGGAAGGATATACGTGCCTCGCGTGAAGGAATTACGACAAGTAATTTTGGGAGAAGCCCACTGATCCAGATACTCGATACACCCTGGTGCCACTAAGATATACAAAGATTTGAAGGTTGTATATTGGTGGCTTGGAATGAAGAAAAGTGTGGCAAGGTACGTTCGTCAATGCGATACATGCTAGAGAATCAAGATTGAGAATAAAAAATCAAGTGAAAGTTTCCAGCCATTAGAAATCCCGGAATGGAAATGGAAACATATTACAATGGATTTCGTGACGGGATTGCCAAGAAGTCCTAAAGGAAATGATGTTTTTGGGTGATTGTCGACAGACTGTCTAAGTCTGTTCATTTTTTTGCTATGAAAGTAGGGCAACCAAACAGCAAGCTAGCTCAGCAGTATCTTAACGAGATTGTCAAATTGCATGGAGTGTCTGTGAGTATTGTGTCAGACCGCGACCCAAGGTTCACTTCTAGGTTCTTGGGAAGCCTACAGAAATGTTTAAGTACTCAGATTAAGCTAAGTGCAGCCTATCATACCCAGACTGATGGTCAATTAGAGAGAATCATTCAGACCTTAGAGAATATGTTGCGAGCCTGTACTATTGACTTTTTGGGGAGTTGGGAGGAACATTTACCGTTGGTGGAGTTCGCTTACAACAAAAGGTATCACAGCAGCATTGGAATGGCTCCATATAAAGCTTTATATGGTCCAAAATGTAGATCCCCACTATGCTGGACTAAGGTAGGAGAACGCCAATTCTTAGGACCCAAGATAGTTCAGGAGACGTCAGAAAAGATAAAGCTCATTCGAGAGAGAATCAAGGAAGCTCAGTATCGTTAAAAATCCTACACAGGTACTAGAAGAAGGAATTTAGAATTTCAAGTTGGTGACAAAGTGTATCTAAAGATATCTCCGCTAAAAATGATAACTCGAAACAACAAGAAAAATGGCAAATTAAGTCCAAGGTATATAGGTCCGTATGACATAGTGGAAATAATTGACTAGTCGCTTATCGACTCGCTCTACCCATGACGCTATCAAACCTCCCCGATGTATTTCATGTATCGCAACTCCGTAAGCATAAGTCAGATCCCTCTCAAGTAATGCCAACCGAAGTTATCGAAGTTCAAGAAAATCTTTCATACTTTGAGAAACCGATCAAAATTTTGGATCGTAGGGATCAAGTTCTATGGAACAAGTCAATCCCACTTGTGTAAGTTCTATGGAGAAACCTGGTAAGTGAAGAGACAACTTGGGAACGAAAAGAAGACATGAAGATTAATTTTTCATACTTATTTTGAGGACCTTATAGTTAGAATGAGCGAAGAATGATCAAATTTCGAGGACGAAATTTTTGTAAGGAGGGAAGAATATAATACCCTAAAACATCGTGAATAATAATCATAATTTTGGTATTTCGAACCTTAGTGAAATTATTAGAATTTTAGTGTTTATCATTAAATTTAATAAGGTTAGGTATGTATAAATATTATATAAAGTATATAGTTTAATAATAGTTAAATTTATATCAGAAATTATATAAAAATTATGTATTAAAAATTGGGATTTTCTTGCAAATAATGTATTGTTATTCGTATATATGTATATATGAATATTATATATATAAAAAAAATCAGAAAAAAATCAAAGCAGGCACGATGGCCATGCTTTGGTCGCGCCTGCAACAAGCTATCAGAGGAGAGAGGGGCATTAATGCCTTAATGGCCGTTAGAGTGGGCTTCAGGACGCGTGGCCGCCTTTGATGGGACAAGTCACGTCGGTTTTGGGCTATAAATAGCTGAGTTCGAGCGAGACTTTTCATCAAAAACTTTTACTTCCAAGATCGGGTGTTTGGGGCAGTGTTTAAGAGATTGGTGAGTGGGGTTTTAATCCTTGTGTCGTGGGCAAGATTTCAGGAGCATTTGGTGGCCAACAGAGCAGTGAAAGCAAGGAAACGAAGCCTTGCCGGAGAGTCGCGCATCGCTGGAGCTGAGCCTTCAATTGCCAAAAAGAGGTACTTTTGCTGTTTTTTTTCTAAAATCTAAAGTTATATTCGGGTTCGGGAGATTGGAATTAGAGGGAAAAGAAGTTTTTTTTGAAGCTTGGGGGTTCGGCAGGGTCGTTGGCTGCGAAGCAACCGCTAGAGAAGATGAACCAGGGTTGGGCGCGTGGCCGCACGCGCCAGTGCTTGAGGAGGGGCGTGTGGCCTGCACGCATGCGCCAGGTGGAAAAATAAAGGAAAAAAGAAAATAAAAAAAATAAAATAAAATAGGAAAAGTTTTGCAAAAATTTTGAAAAAATTTCAGAAAATCTGGAATTTAATTTATGTTTTATTTTAAGAATAATTTCCTGGAAAATGTTAAAATAATTATTTATTTTGTGATTTTATTATTATGAAAAATAGGAAAAAATAGAAATTTAATTTGAAAAATTACAAGAAAATTCTAGAAGGCTAGAAATGTTTTTTTAAGAATGTTTGTGAATAAAAATTGGGTTAAATGAAGGTTTAGATATTTATTATGAATTTTTTAGGAAATAAGACTTAGAAAATAAGGAGAAATCTTGAAAATTATGAGAATTATGAGGAAAATAGGAAATTGATAGTCTCGAATAAATTTAATATTTTTAGGAACTCTTGAGGGCCAAGGATTGGGAAATAGCTCGTTTGGTACGTCTTTTGAGGTTGACACGCTTATCGAGATAGCTTAATTTGTGAAAAGTAAGTGTATTGTTACAAGTTTGGTACGGTTATAAATGTTTATGTTTAAACCCTGATTTTTGGGAATGCTTTCATCATATTGACATGCTCTGATATGTATCCATCATGTAGACTGCACACATGACATGCTATGAAATGCATATATACACGTTGATATCATTGGTCACGCGCATTGTGGCCGTAGGGAGTACAAATGGGCACTGCTACTTTATCAACGGTGCCCCTATACACCCCGACTTCGAAAGAGGTGGCCGTAAAAATTGTAGGTAGCATGAAGAGTGTAGTTGACACTTACGATAAGTAAGACACTGCATACACACATGATAAAACATTTTGTACCCTTACTTAGATGGTTCATAGTCTAATTTGGGTTTTTTCCCTTGGAATATTCAAACGTTCCAGTTGGAACTTGTAGTGATGGTACGAAAATCGAATATGTGTAACGACACAAGTTGTTAAGAAATGAGGAAGTTGTACTATGTTTTGTTGTAGCATGAACATTTCTAGTATTATGTATAACAAGAATGTACGTTTTAAATTATCTTTAGATGCTTATGTATCATAAGAACTTTGTAACAAGTACTATGTTCGGTTATCTATGTATGAAATGCTATGATCAGGTTTGATTTCAGCTTCCGCTTTATGTGATTCTGTTTAAATCTAGTGTATGAATTATTTCGCTTAGCACTAGATAGGTTTAAGGGAATTTCGGGAATAAATAAACTTAGCACGTGAAAAGAATTAAAATATATATATATATATATATATAAGTCTCAAATTTCTTAGGTTATAGCACACCCTGAGTAAGTGGGGTGTTATATAAGGGATCTTCGGGAAGTCAATGGAATCCTGAAGAGGCTCCGTTTTTACGTTAAGATCAACCCTGAAGTGGTTTCGGGATGAAACAAGGGTCCCATAAGGGCGCATAGACGAAATCGTCCTTATCGAGTAAGTCTTGAATTATTAATTTTGCATTTTGAGCATCGTAATGCAAATTAATTTGATGCTTGAGTGCAATTGCAATTAGAGAATTGTCCAAATGAAATAGAGATGAAATTGGGGTTTAAATGTGTAATTTCTTATATATATTAATGTAATATATAGTGTTATATACATATATGTCCGTGTTCACTTGTGGAAGGCCATGCCTCTGCAATTTCATAACCATGCCTTACAACATCATGGTTGCAAGTGGAGTCTTTTACATGCAAAGAGGGATGGGCAAGGCAGTGATGAGAGGGGTGGTTAGCCTATGAATAAAGGGAGAGTTTGAGAGGAATGAGGAATAAGAAAATGAGTAATCAGAAGCAGATAAGGCAGAGCACGCAGTAGCGGTGATGGCTGGGCCACGATGGGAGTAGCTAAGGCTGGCCTGCGGTGAGTAAGAGCGGCAGCAGTCGGCGACGAGAAAGAGCAGCGGAGGGCTGGTCGTTGCAGCAGCCAGATACAACCATGGCAGCGCACAGCGACCGCGAACGGAGAGCATGAGGTTGTTAACGAGGCCGATGGCGGCTGACGGAGGCCCAGACGACTGCCAGTGGAGGCTCGAGCAATGGGTGGTCTGAGGGCTAGGCACAGGTGGGCTGTCCACACGCAGGAAGAAGAAATAGGGGAGAAGGAAGAAAGAAGAAAAAGAAAAAAAAAAGGAAGAAAAAATATGAGAAAAATGGGAAATATTTTCAAAAAATTTTGAAAAAATAGGAAATGGAGGTTTATTAATTTTTCAAGAAATTTGATTAGGAAAGTTACTCGAGACATGTAGTTTGAGGAAAAGTATGTATACTGAAAAGGTTAAAGGGACTTCATCGAGGTGAGTAAAATTTTCTAGAAATTTTCAAAGAATCAGGAAAATTATTTGATGAATTGTTATAGAAAAATATTTGAGAAAATATTTAAAAAATGTTTAGTTTGGATTTATCAAGAAAAAAAGTGAGAGAAAATTTTAGGAAATTATGAGAAATTTGTGAAAATAGGATATTGAAGTTCTAGAATAAATGTAATGACCAGGGATCATTGATACGTTAAGATTTGGTCAATAGTGAGATTTCAGGTCTCGACATGTCAATTGAGGTCAACGTGCATTTTGAGATTTCGGTGCTAAATTGCGTTTGAGGTAAGTGATCCGACCCTAAACCTGATCTTATGCAAATGGTTTTATCATGTTGATATGACTTGTTATGCTATACATCGTATAGATTATATTCACATGTATTGATGATGAATTACGTATATGTACACAATGAAATTATTGGTCATGCATCGCATAAGATTTGAGAGTATGGATTGGTATCGCTGCTCTACCAAGGGGGCACTCATACACCTTGGTCTGGTAAAAAGACTGTAAAAATGGGGAAAACAGTTGGGTGCGGTCGATTTCAAACGAAAGAAAAAGAAAAAAGACATTTTGCATATTTCATCAATGCATAAAATTTGAATTTATACCCTTACTTAAATGATTCATTATCTAACCTGAGTTTTGCCCCTTAAATATTCAAACGTTAAATGGAGATTGTAGCAGAAACGAGAAAGAAAGAGACATAAAATAGCACTTAGCAAAGTGTATGATGTATTGATTGTATGTTATGTAGTCTATATATTTAAGTTCTGTTTCTTTGAATTCTGAACGTTTTGAATAACAATTATGTATAACCTTACTATTGGTTAATGTTAAAATTAAGGTTCGATTCTTAACTTCCGTATTTAATGTTTATGATGATTCTCATTTGAGATAAATGAATTGAGATTTCGGGATGAATAAATAATGATATGGTTTAGCCGTAGTTTTGAATATAAAAAATTTATTATGTCAAAACTGTCCTAAATTATAACATGTTTGAAAAACGAGAAATTACAACTGGAATCTGTTTTATTATATATATGTTTGTACGCATAAAGAAGTGAACAAGTCGATTCGTTTGCGAGCAACTCAATGTTTGGTTAAGCAAAACCTCATTTGAATTCATCTATATAATAAGGCACAATTGTTTTTGAAAATGTCTAGAGACAAACTGTCTTTGTGTGGCTGAGATTCACGACTGAGATCAATCAACGGCTGAGATTAACGTCCCCCTGGCGTGGCCGCCCGCCCAAAACGATCCCATCACGCCTCTCTCTCTATCTGTTTCACTCTCTGCCTCACTCTCTCCCTCTTTGTTTCCCGCCCGCGGCCATCGTCCCTCACTCTTTCCCCTCTCTCTCTCCCTCTCTCTTTCTCTCTCTCACCCGCGGCATCTCTGTCTCCCTCTCTCTTTCTCTCTCTCACCCACGACTCTCTCTCACCCGTGCATCATCCTCGCCCCATCGTCCCCGCCCCTCTCCCTTTCTCTTTCTCTCTCTCACCCGCGGCCATCGTCCCCATCCCCGCCCCTCGCCCGCGGCCATCGTCATCGCCCCTTGCCCGCGGCCATCGTCTCGTCTCTCTCCCTCTCTCGCTGCCATCGTCGTCGCCATCGTCGCTGCCCCTCGCTCGCCCCCTTCTCTCTGTCTCTCTCCATTTCTCTCTCCACCCTTGCATCGTCGCCGCCCCTGCTGCGCACTGCCGATGCCCCCCGCCACGCCACCGCCACCACCCACTTCCTATGTCCTTTCTCTCTCTCTCTATATATATATAATATATACATACATATATAGATTTACAGGATGTAATAAACGTGTGTGTATTTTGTATTTAGTCTTAAATAATATTAATTTGATATTTCTGTATTTAGTTCATTTCTGTATAAACGTGTGTGTATTTGATTATATATAGTTTAGTTCATTTCTGTATAAACGTATGTGTATTTGTATATACTGTTATTCATTTACTTTAATTATTCATTTAGTTTATTTAATTGTTCAATGTTTAGTTTAATTATTCATTTAGTTTAGTTTACTGTTCAAATTCTTACTTATAGAGATACTGTTCAAATTGTTAATGTATTTAATTTAAATTTAGTTTAGTTTAGTTTATGTTTATGTGTATTTGATTATTTAGTGTTTGGTTAATTTACTGATTATTTATGTGTATTTGATTATTTAGTGTTTGGTTATTTGGTGTTATTCATTTAGTTTAATTGTTCAATGTTTAGTTTAATTATTCATTTAGTTTAGTTTACTGTTCAAATTCTTACTTAGTTACTGTTCAAATTGTTAATGTATTTAATTTTAATTTTGTTTAGTTTAGTTTATGTTTATGTGTATTTGATTATTTGGTGTTTGGTTAATTTATGTGTATAATTTAGTGTTTGGTTATTTGGTTTTTTAGTGTATTATATAGATAGAAATGTTTTGGTGTTAATTTATGTGTGTTAATGTAATTTAGATGTAATAGATGTAAATTTAGTGTAAATTTATTTAGTGTTAATTTAATTTAATTTAGTGTTAATTTCATTTAATTTAGTATTAGTTTAGTGTAAATTAATTTAGTGTATACAAATATGTGTGTTAATTTCATTATTTCTATCCTAATAAGGTCAATCTTACAATATTTTGAAGGTCAAAATTCATAACCAAGTAATGAATTTACATTATTGAGTGTTACACAAAACAGCAATAGTGTAAATTCAATGTTTTGTGTACACATAAGGTTGCTTATGTGAATTTAGTTTAGTGTAAGTTAATTTAGTGTTAATTTAATTTAGTTTAGTTTATGTATACATTTCATTAGTTTAGTTTATGTGAATTTAGTTCATTATTTTGTGTACACGTGTGTGTGTTAATTTAGTTTAGTGTAACTTTAATTTAGTTTTGTTTATTAATTTAGTGTATTTGATTATGTGTATGTGTGTATCTAATTGCGTATTTGATTATGTGTATCATTTGATATTTTAAAATTATTAATTTAGTGTATTATATAGATATACACGTGTGCCATTGCCGTCGTTGCCCCTGCAGCCGTTCACACCCGTCGTCGCCGCCACCTGGCCATAGTGCAACTCGCCTCGCCGTCCCCGTCGCCCCCGCCACCTGTGCCATTGTGTATGTATTTCTGTGTATGTATGTAATGTATGCCAGAAATAATGGTGTTCGTTTAAATATATTTTGTGTGTTTGTTGCTCATTATTAGATTGTGAAGGAAGTTGTCAAATATATTTTATGTATATATTTCTGTTTGTTGTTCTTTGTTTAATGTCTATGTATGCACAGAAACAATAATGTAATATTTATGCAAGATCTTAATGTTTAATCTATTTGATAGAAACGCTCTCATCTCAAATGAAGTGAGATAGACAAGGGAGAGCATTTCTATCAAATGAAGTGAGATGAGAGCGTTTCTCTCTTTATTTGTGTATGTATATGGGCATCAAAAGGTACTCCATGAGTGACAATTTTTTAAAATTTTTAATTAACATTAATTGATTATGTGCATACATAAACATTAAACAGTTTATGTGTCTGTGTATGCACAATAGCAAACTTATGTGTATATAAACATTATGGACTACACTACATTATGCATAGATGCTCACGTTTAAAATGTTTGGAATCTAATGTTAAGTATTCTAAATATCAATTTTTAAAAAAATTACGGACTATATAACATTTGAAATTTTTTAAATAAAAAAAAACAATCGTGTAAGTCATAAATGATTTAATTTCAAAGGAAATAAAAATTTCTTTCTTTAATGGTGATGAAAGGCGATTTTAAATCGAAATTGGTTATTAAAAAAGAATTCATTTATTTGTGTTATTTTTTTATTTTATTAATTCTATTTTTTATTTTATTATAATTAATTTTTTTTTAATTAAGAGTTCAAACCACTGACGACCCATGGGGGTCGAGGAATACAATGATTTCCAACCACTCACGGTCAAGAACCCAAAGTTCTTCGACCCCGAATCAGGTTCCTTCCATTGATGGCCACGGTCATGGCGGCCAGCAACGGGCGGCGATTGCCATGGACTTTTCAAGTGATAATTATTTATACTAGGTTTTGATTTTAATTTTAATTTCATGTATATAAAAGTGAAGTCAGTTAGGAAAGATAAGATTTCAAATTTGGACAATTGTTGTGCTCCAATTTTAATTTTATCATTTTAATGTGATTGTTAAAATACATCTTGATATAACTCGTTAAGTATTTGTTATGCATGACAGTTATTTATTTAAATAAAATATTAAATTTTATTATTTAATTTAGTAGCAACTGATTTGGAAATAGCATAACATTGCCAATTAAATCTATGTTAACTATTTAGTATTGCTAATTTTTTATTTTTTGGTGTCTAAAATTATATAACCAAATATTTTTAGATAGAAGTACAACAGTTATGGACAATATCACTATTTTTGGTCAAGTAAGTTTTTTTTTCTTCATATAATTTTAAGTACCTCTCTTATAATGTAAGGCCTATTTTTTTCTTCTAATATAATGTAAGACCTATTTTTTTCTTATAATGTAAAACTTATCTTATTTAATTTTCTTCTAATATATTGTTTTTTTTCTCATACTTTATAGGTGGATGAAGATTTACACCGAACCGTAATATCAATTTTGTTTACTAATTTTTTTATTTATGTGTATAAAATTTTATTTATCATTCTAACGTGTTTGTATGTATAGGTTCGATTTCTTCAAGAAAGAAATGTTAATGTTGTTATTCGCGATGAGCGTGATTTTAATACTATTCGCATTCGTGAGGTAAGGATATACATTTTCTTATCATTTTAAAAATAATTTATAAGCATATTCTATTTATTTTTTATTATAGGCAAAGGCAAAGGAAAAAGAAAAGGCTATCCCTTCTGGCAAAGGAAAGAAAAATGCATATCATGTGGTATGGTTTCTCAACAAGTGTCATGTACTCTTTTCTATATACTCTTTTTATTGAATGTGGAATGTTTTTCTAAAACACGTTAAAATAAGCATTAATCTGAATTTTTTATATGTTTGTCTATTAAAAATAGAAGAAAACGAATAAGAGAAGAAAATTTATAAGAGAAAAACATAAACAAAAATAGAAAACTACATAATATTGTTTTTTTAATTTTTTTTATTTTTCTTATAAGAAATTTTTAGGGAAAGAACATGAAGAATAAAAAAGAAAGTAGAAAGTATTACACACTAAAGAGACGAGTAGTGTCTTTAAACCAACAAGTGCATACTCCTAAAATATTCTCATTATAGGCACATAATGATAATGTGTTATCAAAAGCTGCATTGGCCCAATGTGCACGATGAGAACGTGAAAAAAATCAAAAGTCATATTCTGCATACCAATTGGGACAACGCCTGCGACGAGAACGAGAAAGATCAAATGAATGTATTAACCCAAGACAATCTTCTTTAACACCAATTCGTCGCGATCGCATTGGGCTGGAGTGGGAAATAATAACTGAAGATTCTTATTCGGCACAGAAACGAATAATGGTTACCCATCATTCTACATATTCGTCTTCTATGCCAATTACATCTTTAACTCCGCAAAGGAATCGGTAAACTACTGTGTATAATCTTGAAATACATACTTTTACTCATATCGTTTTGTTTTACAAATTTTTATTTATACACAAATATTCATAGGTCTACTCTTATAAATCAATTTATTCAAGAAGATTTATGTACTGATGATGAATTAGAAGACATGCCAATGAGTACATCAATTGACGTCCGGGTACGCAAGGATTCTTGCTGTCATTATCTTGGCAAGATGGATGTATTATGTCCTTATTGTTCAGCCCTACATTGGATGGATGAAAAATTGACAAAATCATCTATGAAACGTCCCTTATTTGGAACTTGCTGTTTGGAAGGAAAGGTTAGGCCATATTTACTTAGTACACCCCTCCACCACTTCAGGCGTTGTATGATGGGAATAATGATCAATCAAAATCCTTTCGAAGTTATACTCGAGTGTACAACGCAGCCAATGCTTTTACGAGTCTTAGTGCTACATTAGATCCTAGAGTACTCAGTGGAAGGGGACCTACATCATTCGCAATTCATGGGGAATTGCGACATCGAACAGGATCACTACAACCATAACCAGGGCAGGATGCGAGTTATGCTCAACTGTATATCTATGACCCTGATTCAGCTTTAGAAATTCGTAATTGTAGAAATCCTATGTTGAG
Organism: Diospyros kaki; assembly: GCA_036245055.1. Classification (NCBI taxonomy): domain Eukaryota; kingdom Viridiplantae; phylum Streptophyta; class Magnoliopsida; order Ericales; family Ebenaceae; genus Diospyros; species Diospyros kaki. The sequence goes on from BSEG01000008.1 coordinate 16,002,946, forward strand.
AAGGGATGTTTTAAAAACTATTCAGGATAGTTTATTGCAAGTCAATGCATTTGTAGATAAATTTCGCCAGGCTCATCTCATTTTACATCAATTAGACTCGGCAGGACACAATCTACCTGCTCATCTTCATTACAATTCAAGAACTGATCGATGTCGGTATAACCTACCAACTGTAGATGAGATTGCGATTGTAATACCGGGTGATGGAACAGAGACAAGTGGAATGAGAGATATTATCTTACATTTTCGAGGAAATAATGAGTTGATGCAAATTAATGAATGTCACCCAGCATGTTTGCCATTACATTATGTTCTATTATTTCCATATGGTGAGCTTGGATGGGAACCTGAATTGAAATTGTGGAATGTTCAGTATGATCGACCTTCAACAGATCGACTTACTCAAATGGATTTTTATAGTTATCGTTTGTTTGAACGACCCACAGAGTATTCAACAATTTTGAGAGGTGGAAAACTATTTCAAGAGTTTTTGGTAGATGCTTGGGCTGCAACTGAGCAAAATTGATTGACATACTACAAGCTTAATCAAGTGAAACTTCGGGCTGAACTTTACCAAGAGTTGTCAGATATGGATCCTGATTGTATGCGACCTGGTCAAATTGGTCAAAGGTTTATTTTTCCATCTTCATTTACTGGTAGTCCAAGACATATGTTTGAAATTTTTCAAGATTCAATGGCTATCACGCGATACAATCAACACCCAGATATTTTTCTGACCATGACTGCAAATCCCAATTGGCCAGAAATTACTTCAGCATTATTACCACATCAAAAACCTATTGATCGTCTTGATTTAATTGCTCGTGTTTTTGAGTTGAAGAGAAAATGTTTGATGAAGGTGATAGAAACAAATAAGGTGTTTGGAAATAAAGTTGCACATGTTTTTACAATTGAATTTCAAAAATGAGGCCTCCCTCATATGCATGCACTTTTATTTCTTAAGGGTCCAGACAAAATTCGGACATGTGCGCAAGTAGACAAATTAGTTTGTGCAGAATTTCCAGACCCAAAAGATGATTCTGTGCTTTTTGAAACTATCAAATGTTGTATGGTACATGGACCGTGTGGTGCTCGAAATTTGCAAGCACCATGTATGGAAAATGGTAGATGCACTAAGAGATACCCTCGAGTTTTCACAGAAACAACAACTATGGATCAAGATGGATACCCTATCTATCGTCGTCGCAATAATGGTCAAGTGCATACTATGAGGGGGCAAGAAGTTGATAACAAAGATGTGGTACCATACAATGCATATCTTTCTAAACTTTTCAACTGTCATATAAATGTGGAAGTTTGTGCCGGGATGAGATGTGTCAAGTATATACATAAGTACATTTATAAGTGTCATGATCGTACAACGATGGTGTTAGGAATGATAAATGAGATTCAACAATATCTCGATACAAGGTATATTGGACCTCCAGAAGCTGCTTGGCGAATATTTGGTCATCCTTTGCATGCAGAGATGCCAACAGTTGTATGATTGACACTTCATTTACCTGGAATGCATCGCATTGTTTTTAACCCAGATGAGTCATTAGAAACGATTCAATCTAGAGCTGGTCAACAAATGTCAACTCTTACTGGCTTTTTTACATATTGTGCTGGCAGTGAAGATGAATGTCCATTCACTTATCAAGAATTTTCACAACATTATGTTTGGCTCAAGTCAGAAAAGAGATGGAAATCAAGATAAAGGGGATATGCAATTGGTAGAATGTACTTTGCTAGCCCTAATTGTGGTGAAAAATTTTATCTGCGTTTGTTTCTAACCGTTGTCAAAGGACCAAATTCGTTTCAATCTTTACGCACGGTCGATAATGTTGTGCATGATACATTTAAATTAGCATGTGTTGCAAGGGGGCTTTTAGAAGATGATGAAGAATGGATACAATGCTTGAAAAAGGCTGCAGTTATGAAAACTGGATATCAATTGAAGAGATTGTTTAGTATTATTCTCACCCAATGCTCTCTACTAAATTCATGTGCATTATGGAATCAATTCTCAACGCATATATGTGATGACCTTGCACATAAGATTCGTACATTGTTTGCCATTTCTAACCCAACTGCTGCTCAAATTGAAGATTATGGTCTCTATCTTTTGAATCAAATGCTTCATGAATCAGGCAAAAGTTTAATTGACTTCCCACCCATGCCACGAGTTACTGGAAATTGGAGTGCAGTAGTTGGTAATTGATTGATATTCGAACATCGACAACTGCAAAGTGAGGCACAACAGACAGATCCACAAATTTCTATTGATTGTCTCAATAATGGACAGCGGAATGCTTATAACACAATCACTTCTTCAGTTTTTCAAAATAAAGGAATTGTTTTCTTTCTGAATGGGGGTGCTAGAACAGGGAAAACATTTTTGTACAATACGATAGCATTAAAATGTCGCAACCTTGGGTATATCGTTATTACTGTGGCTTCATCTGGAATTACATCATTGTTACTGGTCGGAGGTCGCACTGCACATTCAACATTTTCCATCCCATTAGATGTGTTGGAAAATTCAAATTGTGGGTTTAGCAAACAATCATTACAAGCTGAGTCATTTAGAGAAACAAAACTCATAATTTGGGATGAAGTTCCGATGCAACATAGACATTGTGTTGAGGCAGTAGATCGTACATTGAGAGATATTTGTGATAGTGAAAAGCCATTTGGGGGTATTACTGTTGTTCTTGGTGGAGACTTTCGACAAATCTTACCAGTTATACCCAAAGGAGTTCGTGAGTAAATTGTGAATGCATCATTAAGACACTCTGTTCTATGGAAGCATATACATATCTTAACTTTGGATTTGAATATGCGCTTGAATCATGAAGGCCGTGAAAATGCTAATTTTGCAAATTTCTTGATGGAGGTAACACTACTTTAAGCTTTGTACCATATTATATAGATTATTTTAAATTAATAAATTATTTTTCATTTTTATTTTTTTTATTGATTTCACTTTTTTTAGATTGGGACCAATCCTCAAGAAATCGTTAACCTTCCATCAACAATACACAAATGCCAAGATTTGAATGAATTACTTTGTACAGTTTACCCACGGTTGAACATGATAGAGACGTCAACCCCAACATTTTTAACTGAACGCACAATTCTGTCTGCGCGTAACAATGATGTCAGTGATATCAATACTACTGCGTTGAATATCTTTCCAAGAAGATTATATACTTATCTTGCAGCAGATAAAATGTCTGAAGATAATGAAATCAATCCTACCATTACAAATAGATATCCTAATGAATATTTAAATTCATTGGATCCTCCTGGGTTGTCAACTTTTAAGTTAGAGTTGAAGGTGGGTTGTCCTATAATATTGTTGAGAAACATTATACCGAAAGATGGACTATGTAATGGTACAAGATTGATGGTTATTAGGTGCGACACTCGCATAATTGAAGCTCAAATTTTAACTGGAGAAAAGTTTGGCAATTTGGCATTCATACCAAAGATATCTTTGGCACCATCTTCTTCAGAAATGCCTTTCCAAATGACAAGACGTCAATTTCCAGTCCGATTGGCATATGCCTTGACCATTAATAAATCTCAAGGACAATCTGTGAAATTTGTTGGGGTTGATTTGCGCATACTAGTGTTTAGCCATGGACAATTATATGTGGCATTGTCCAGATGTACATCATTTGATCGTATAAGTATTCTACTCCCTAAAGATTGTTTGGATTCTACTACAAATATTGTTTATCCTGAAGTGTTGTTGTAGTGTTCAGAAGGTAACCATGTAGATTTATTTTTATTGATTATATAACTTTTTTTAAAAGTTAAATTTAATAATAATTTAAAATATGGACTTTTGTAGGATTGGATCAAAAAATATATGGAGCTTAAAAGGAGAAATACAACAACCTTGCTTCGATGGGGATGTAATAAGGTAATTTCAATCTCAAAGTATATTTTGATATATGTATATTTATAAGAAATGTACTAATCTATATTTTTTTTTGTTTCACAAATTACCAGATTATTGTGCATGTTCCTCATTGGGGATACATACAAGTTGATACGAAGACTTTTTGGAAAGTAATGAGGAGGAAGTTCAGGCAAACACATGTTTGAGGACATGTTATTGACACATTTGTTGTAAAGTATACATATTTTGTAAGGCTTACATATTTTGTAAAGCTTTAACCTACTTTTTGTAACCCACTTTTTGTAAAGCTTACAAATTTTAACCCACTTTTTGTAAAATTTTAACCCACTTTTTGTAACCCACATTATATTGTTATTCACCAAACAATATAATGTTTATTTATCTTATGTAATTATAATTTGATTGATAGCAGTAGTACTAATTGGTGTGCATTTTAATTTTAGTTTCTATTTGCAACAATAGAAATTATAATTTGATTGGCAACAATAACACTAAATTTTAATTTAATTTGTTTAGATTATAGAGTATTTTTTTTAATTCAACTTTTTTAATTTTTATTATACAACGTTATACAATTACTTTAATTTTTATTTTTATTCAGAATTTAGTCTTAATATTATTTACGTCGTGCCTTTAGGCACGGGCATTCCCTAGTTCATTAATATAAACGAATCCAACTTGAATTTAACTTTAAAACTTAATTTATAAATGAACAAAATTTGATCTCAGTAAAGTTCACAAAGATATTCGATTAGAGACTTGTGAATATTAATAGGTTTGAATAGAAGATCGTAAACATACTCAATTAGAAGTTTGTGAACAATCTCATTTATAAATACATTAATATATTTATTTATAATTTTAAAAATATATTATTTAATATAAAGTTATCAAAGTTGAAATTATTATAATAATTTAATTAAATTGAATATGGTTAAAATTATTATATATATTAATTTAGTCATTTAACATAATATAATATATTTATATATAATAAAACAAAATAACAAATTATGTTTAAGAAAGATAACAAGTTATGACAAGGTTGAGCTCGAGTTCGATTCACATGACTCGAACATGAACTCAAACTGAGTTTTAAAAAATTTGAAACTAACTCAAAAGACAAACTTGAGCTCAACAAGGTTTGGCTAGATTTGATTCAATTAAAACTCTTAAAATTCCCTTCTCTAAATGTAACATTGTACCTTAAATTATCATTGAAATATGTATATACATATACACACACATGCATATACATGGATCGTATATACATATAAGCGCTCATTTGGTTCCTATTTTAGTTATATTTTGTATTTTTTAAGTTTTAAAAATATTTGAAATAATAAAATTATAAAAATGTGTTTTTACATTTTCCATTTCACCTATTATTGTTACCTTTAAACAACCTTAACCGCTAAACTACAAACATGTCATCAAACAATAAAACGAAATATAAAAATGACCTTATAACTCACTAGATTACAAACAACATATTTTTTTTAAAGAAAATAAAATTACAAAAACATGTTTTTACACTTTTCATTTCACTTGCTATCATAACGAACTTAGTCGCTAGAATACAAACATGTTAACAACAAAATAATAACATAAAAACAATCTTATAAACCTCTAGATTGAAAATAGATAAATTTTTTCCATGATAAGTGCAAATACGATATCAAACAACAAAATAAAACAACATATGACTATATTCAAAGTCAAATATGTGAATCAAAAACAACATTGAAAGCAAATAATAGAAATATACAAAAAATGAAAACGAAAGATTATAAATAATTGATAAACAAAACAAAAAATAAATTAAAGTTATCAAATAATATATTACACTTTTATTTTTAAATAAAATAAAATTAAAAAACTAAATTTTGAGAATATAAGATTAAAATAAAGTTTGATAACTACAATGAAATTGCTAATAGGTTATTAATCGTTTACCTCAGTAGTAATTACTAGTGAATAAGGAAATGCCTACATTGTGTTGGATGAGCTAACAACTCCCTTTATTGGTTGTGTAATAAAAACAATCGTGAGATAAATATACTCGTAACAATGGATCGTGAGTATGAATTTAACGCGAGAATTTTATTTTAAATATTTTGATTAATTGTTATTGTGATTTAACGAGTTAAGTCAACCGTCTTGTGTCCAAATCCTTCCAATAAAATCAAATGTTAAGAACTAAAACAATCATAAGAAAGAATAATGCCAAATAACAATAAAGAGTGAATGTGATATTAACTCGAGAATATTTATATCGAACATTTAACTAAGGATATCGGGCTCTTTAAGTAATAGGTCATATAATATTAAGGGTGTTATTTTTTTTTTTCACTCATATATTTAAATAGTTTTTGTTTCGTGCTTTTAATAAAAGAAGTATTCTGAAGATAGATAGTGCTTTAAATATTAGTAAAGGAAAAGGTTTTATGTACATTTAACGTAAATTGCAACCGCATGAATATAAATAAATATGGCAGCGCACATCCACGCAGCGACACCGCCACCGTAGAGGAGAAATGGCAGAAAGTAATAATAATAATAATAAAATAAAATAGAGAAAATAATGAATAAAAACAAAAGAAAGGGAAATGGTGGGCTGTTGAGCGTTCAGACCTCGGGTGCGAAATCGAGGGCCTGTTGTTTCTTCTCTCTCGGATTGCTTCGGTTCTTGTTCGCTCGATCTGTAAGTTATTCGATTTTCTGTATCGGTGTTATGGTTTTGCCCTCTGTGATGTGTTGAATTCGAGCTTCAGTTTGCAGATTTAGGCGGTTTTGTTTTTTTGTACCTTTGCGGTTGTGTGATTTTGTAATTTTGGAATTGGAGGGATTGCCAAAACACTAGATCTTTCGTTTTTGTTCCGGATCTTGGGGTTTTTGGCGCTTCGTATTCGAAATTTGTGGTTTTGGGGCTGAGGACGGACGGGTTCGTTTAGGTTTTGTGGCGTACTGAGTGAGATCAGGGAGGACTAAGGTTCGGTCGATGGCTTCGAATCCTCCATTTCAGGTGGAGGATCAGACGGATGAGGATTTCTTTGACAAATTAGTTGATGACGACGACGAGTTTAAGGCTGCTGGGTCGTCCGCAGTTGGTTTTGCCGATGGGAATGATTCAGATGAAGCGAAAGCGTTTGCAAATTTGAGTGCAGGTGAGGTTGCTGCCGGGTCTGAAGATTCCGGCGATGAAGGGCGGAGTAAAGCTAATAAGGGTGAGGATACTCGTGGAAATGTTAATGCTGTCTCGGTAGATGGGCATGTTGAGGAGAGTACTTCAGTGGCGTCTTGCAATTCATTCGCAATGGATGGGCATGTTGAAGAGGCTACTTCACTAGTGTCATCCAGTTCTTTTGGGTTTGATAATGTGATTGACTCCAATGACAGGGCAATTGGGACGGAGGGCACTTCAGACTCAACGATTAGCAAAAGGAATGGATCTGTAGATTCAGGTGTTAAGGAGGTGCAATGGACTGCATTTAACACAGATTCTGGTCAGAATGATGGTAACGGGTTTGGATCGTATTCTGATTTTTTCACTGAATTAGGTGATGGTGCTATTAATCCAACTGTGAAGGTGAATGATAATTATAGCATGGAATCAAAGATTGGATCTGGCGGCGCAGAACTTAAAACTGCTTATGGTGACAACAGTTATGATTATTTGCATTATCAAGAGAGTCAACCTTATGGTGCCGCCGCTACAGGACAAAATGATACTCAGGATCTAAACGATATTCAACAGTTGGAGAATCTTTATCCAGGATGGAAGTATGACACCGTTACTGGGCAATGGTATCAAGCGGACAGTTATTACCCCACAGGGAATGTGCAGGGCAGCTTTGACTCCAATTCTGCCGGTGATTCAGCGGTTTCTGACAGGACCTCACAGGTTTCTTACTTGCAGCATACTGCTCAGTCATTTATGGGTACTGTGTCTGAGTCTGGTGCCAGTGGATGTGTGACTAATTGGAATCAGTCCTCACATGAGAATGGCGTGACCGACAGCTGTAGTAATTGGAATCAGGTACCACAACAGAGTGGTGTCGCTGAAGGTGTTTTTAATTTGAATCAGGTTTCGCAACAGAATGAGTACCCAGCACACATGATTTTTGATCCACAATACCCGGGTTGGTATTATGATACAATTAAGCAAGAATGGCAATCATTGGAGACCTACACCTCTTCTGTTCATTCAGCAGTTCAAGATCATAATCAACTAAGTCAAAATGGATTTGCAGCAAGTGGTACTTTTTCCCAGAATGATGATTCAAAAAAATTTAGTGACTATGGGCAAGTGGAGAATTACAGGTCTCAGGGTTTTGGTGCCCAAAGCCAGGATTACAACTGGATTGGCTCTTTCAGTAATCACAATCAGCAGCACTTGAATATGTTGCAATCTGGGAGTGTGTCCAAGAGTGAGGCTGCTGCAGATGTTAGTGGAAACCAGCAATTGGAGAATGATCACGGTTCATATATTTCTGCAAGCACCCATGTCAATCAACAAAAATCTTATCATTCCATGGGAATGGCTCCAGCTTATGACACAGCAACTGTGTCTCAAAATGAATTTTCATCTGGTTCTCATGGATTTGTTCATAGTGGGAACTTCAGCCAGCAGGTTGATCAGCCAATTATGCACCAGAATGAGCCAATGTATGTCTCCAAGAATTACCTTGGCAATCAGAATTCCGTAAATTTTCCACAGCAGTTCCCAAGCAGCCAACAACTTGTTCCCACTGCAGGAAGGTCATCTGCAGGCCGCCCTCCACATGCTTTGGTTACATTTGGATTTGGTGGAAAACTCATTGTGGCAAAAGATAATAGTTCTCTAAGTGTCTCATCCTATGGTAGCCAGGTTTGCTTGTGAACTCTTCTTGCTTAGGTCACGTAAAATTCTATCTTATAGTGATGCTTTATTGGAAAGCTAAACATGTTATGCTTGCTTTATATGAAGGGTCATGTAGGAGGCTCAATCTCTGTTCTCAATTTGATGGAAGTTGTCACTCAGAAATTTGAAGCATCAAGCACAGGTGTGGGCAGTTGTGATTATTTTGACACACTTTGCAGGCAATCTTTTCCTGGTCCCTTGGTTGGAGGGAATGTTGGGAGTAGAGAGGTGAACAAGTGGATTGATGAGAGGATTGCAAGTTGTGAATCTTCTGAGGTAGATTATCGGAAAGTCGAAGTTCTAAGGTTGCTTCTCTCGTTGCTTAAGATAGCTTGTCAGTATTATGGGAAACTTAGATCTCCCTTTGGCACTGACGCTGCTTTGAAGGTAAATTTCTTATTTGAGCCTAAAATTGGGTTTGGGTTTATTAGGACCTAGCTATAACTGGTTACAATCAATTGCTTTCTTGTTATTGCCGAGTTTTTACCGAAATGATTTTCACATGGGCAAGCTCCATAAAGAAATTTTGAGGCAGTTGGATTGTCTATTATAGGTGTGGCAACTTCACCAGGGAACACATGTTCCCAACCCTAATAGAACAAGTATGGGAGTCCATTAGGTTAAGGATTGGCCATGGAGGTTTTCCAAAAACTTAATGTGGATATGATTCTGGTTCGGGTATGGCATATTTTTTTCCCAAATCAATCAAATTAAATGGATATTTATGAAATTGTAATTGATTTTTGTTAAGACTAAAATACTCCTCTTACATAAGACTAAAATTTCTTTCAATCTTAATAATCTCATATTTCCATCAAGTATCTGACCTAAACTTATACTAAGTTTAGGAGTGAGGTAAAACCACCTACACCTGATCCATTTCCATAATCCATTAGAAGGATGGCAATAGCAATTGAGGGGCTGGAACATTGGTAGTTAGTGGTAAGCATGGCTGATAGCTGCCCTTGTATTTGCTTCTGGGTGACTGCCTTCTTTTTAGGGCAAATCTTTTTTATTTATTTTATTTGTTTTAATTATATATCTTCTTTACCCCTCTTGCAATATAAATGTGTACCCTTGGCATCTTTGGACTTGAAATTTCTTACTTGTGAAATGAAACCAAGTTTCTTTGAAACTAGCTGAAGACCTTACTATTTTTTAAGTAGAACATATCTGATATTTGGTTCATTACTTGATGCTTTATTAATTTCAATCTGTTAGGAAGTTGCATCCTTAGCTCATATTAGTACAGGTTGCAGTATTTTTTATGACTACTTTTATTAATTTGTTCACCAATAATCCGAAAGTTTTTCCACAGACCTCCTTGTTAGATTGGAAGAAAAATGTGATGAAGATAATAAGGGAAAAGAATTTGAACCCACTTGTTTATGCTCCATGACATCATTTAATCACTCAACTCTTTCTATATTTGCCTTTTTCTTCATTTCTTTTATTATTCTTTTTCTCATTAATGCTATACACATTATCAACTAAGCTGGTCAGTGAGTATCATGTCATCTTAATAGAAGAAAGTGGCCTAAGGCGCAAGGGCAAGGGGTTGCCCCTGGATGATCCCCTTCCCTCTGTTATTGTCTATGTGATGTACATGGAAAATGGCAGAGTTATGCTTCCATTAACTTAGATTGTGTTGAACTTTAGGGGTCACTTTGAGCACTTACTGAGACCAATTTCTCATTATAGAAGTTTATGGTGTTCTGCGAATTAAAGGGCCCTTGCCTTTTCTTGTAATTGCTGTATTCATTAAAAGCTATTTCCATGTCAGGTAATATTTTGTTTAGCATTTTTTTGAATTTGGTGGCTCTTGTGAGGAGGGTGAATGAAATGTAAGAAGCCTTTAGCAAAAGAGGTTGAGGAAGACCAAGAAAAACTTTGTGGCAAACTCTAGGCACGATATGAGTTATAAAGGCCTTACAGAAATTATTTCCATTAATAGAGAAAATTGGCAAGTTAAAATTCATTTACCTGACCCCACTTAATGAGGTTAATGCTTGATGTGTTGTTGTTGTTATTATTGTTTTTGACTTTGATCTGACCTGCCTAGTTGGGTTAAGGCATGTGATTGTCGTTATATTCTTTTGACTTTGGTATTTGTAATAGGAAAGTGATGTTCCAGAGTCAGCGGTTGCTAAGCTTTTTGCGTCTGTAAAAAGGAATAGCGGGCAGTTCAGTAACTATGGTGCTCTTGCCCCCTGCCTGCAGCAGTTGCCATCTGAAGGACAAATGCAGGTATTCCATGTTGCATATTATGACACTTTACTCTTATCAGTTTATTATTCTTGGCATTAATGGTTGTTGAATTATCTTTTAGGCAACTGCTGCTGAGGTACAAGCTCTCTTGGTTTCTGGTAGAAAGAAAGAGGCTTTACATAGTGCAAGTGAGGGCCAGCTGTGGGGACCTGCACTTGTTCTTGCTGCTCAACTTGGTGACCAGGTTTTTGTCACTGTTTCTGTGTCCTTTTCATGCTTGCCAGTAGTTTTGTCAGTATAAAGATGATTTTCGGATCTCTGATGCATCTATTTCTCTCTTGTGGGTGTTCTATTGCAGTTTTACGCTGATACTGTAAAGAAAATGGCACTTCACCAGCTAGTAGCAGGCTCACCTTTACGGACTTTATGCCTGCTAATTGCAGGTCAACCAGCAGAGGTGTTTTCTGCTGACACATCTAATAGCAGCATTCCTGGTGCCATGAATACGTCTCCCCAGCTTGCACAGGTATAATATGTTGTGAAATTTTAATTGTTTCATAATTTGAGTCATACTCATTTGCTTAAAATTTACAATAGAAGGTCCTCATTTATATTGTTTGAAAGAAAAAGTGATATGATCTTTGGAATCAATCTTTTCATCCCCCCAAAAATGATGGTCATGATGATTGAGGCTTGCTTGTCACTAGGGTCAACTTGAAAATATACTTAACTATAGTTCAATTTAGCTCACCATCAGGACAAAGATCTTGCTTGTAAGTAAATGGAGTTGACTGATAAGTGTTGCAGGATAAAACAACGAGTCTTTCAGTTTTATTAGGACATAGATCCTGCTTGTAGATAAATGGACCTGACTGGCAAGTCATTCAGTTAAACATATCATTAGGACATATATCCTGTTGTAGGCAAATGAAACCAACTTCGGCAACTCATTAGTTTAACGTATCAGTAGTACATACACCCTGCTTGTAGGTAAATGAATCAAAGCTGACTCTTTAAGTGTTACCAAGATAACAACAATAGCAACAATCATAAGCCCTGATCCCTTTGATCATTACAAGATAATTTTAAAATATTTGAATCTGCATTAAAGTTGTCCATACCTACAAAGTGTTGGTCCCATCAAGAATCAACCAGCTTCTTCCATGTAGACAAATTTACTAGATTTAATGTTATCATCGGTGGACTTGAAAAATGTAAAAAAGGTCTAATGTCAAGAGACTTTGTGAATAGATAGTAGACACTATGACGGGAATGACACAAGCTAACACAAGAGTTTTGACATGAGAAAAGCTTTCTTCAGAAGCCATGTATAAGAAAGTCAGATCATACATAAATAGTTTCAAAGGATGTCCCCAATGCATGAATCTCCTTACCTTGTGAGGTTGGGAGAGGGTGACTTTTGTTAGCAACCTTACTTTTAGTCTTGCCAATCCCAAAGCAGCAACCTTACTATTGGTAACAATGCTCAAAATCGTTTTACATGAATAGTTTTACATGAGGTGTGATATTTACTAATGAATAAGTTTTTTTTTTTTGGATAAAAATATAAAATGGGCAAGTTCCACGCAAGAGTGCTCTAACCATAACGAAATTCAAGAATGAACTGATGTGCATAAAAAGCTGAAGGTCAGAAGCAACCTTGGATTTTAATTGTCTATTGTTGGCCTCACTAATGTACAGACTAATCCATGTGTATTGGTCCCATGGTATTAGCATGCTTCTGGTACTAGGGTCAAACCAAGGCGTAGCACTGCTAACATCTCTTGTTCACTACAATATTCTATGACAAACCCTCCTTAGAAAGCAAGCTCCATATCAAAATCGTACCTCCAAATCAAATCCATAGTTCAAATATATTAAGAATATCCCAAACATCTATAGCGTATCAAATTCCAACAAATCTTCAACCTACAAAGTATTGAAATTTCCCCATGTCTGAAATGACATATTTAGTCTTGAAGTCCAATGATCAGAATTTGCCCAGTATGATTTTCAACAATGCAAGGTTCCATAATATAATCCTAGGTCTAAGTTTATATGGTATATGTTTGTAATTTAATCCATACGTAAAACTTGATTCTCTTATGATATGGAAATGAGGTAAGGTGTTTTGTATCAACAATATATAAAAATACATGCACGAAGATAATTGAAAACCTAAAAACATGTTCTAATGGGGCATTATCTACTTACAGTAATGTGCTCAATTTCGTGTGTATGGATCCCCAAGGAGAAGCTTGCGAGGAATCTCAGAGATCCAAACAAGAAGTTCATACATTAACTAAGGGAATCATTAGTCTAACTCAACACCACTAATACTAAAATCCTCAATTCGAACCTGAACAAAGAAAGCAGGGGAACACCCTAAGGAGAAGTACTCAAATGAATAATCCTTATCAGCAAGTCTTGCAAGTGGCTCTTTAACTACTTCAATTTTGCCTGTCATGTATGCAATAGGGAGTTATGGATGAGGGATGACTGTCAAGGAATTTGCCAATGCAAAATTAATCTCTCTCAGGGGGAATTCATCTAGAAACATCAGAAAATTTCCTAATCACCAGTACCTACTCCAAGGTTGTTGCTTGCAAGTGAGTATCTCTAATTACTACTAAATACCTTTAACATCCTTTCCTTAATCATTGTCTAGCACCCAAAGGAGAGATCAATTTTCAGTGTGCTGTACTATAATCACTTTGAATTTGAAATAATGACTTTTTGGGAATATTAAACATATCAGTTTTAATGTGGCAATCATGAATGGGGTGGCAAGAAGCCTGCCAACTGTTGTTTAAAATCATGTCAAAGTAATACTATATCCAACCCCATCTCCTACTAGCCTCATAAATTTTTAAGATTCATATCCATACTTAACAAGCAAAGACTCCCTAATAGGTGTAATTACCAAAAAATTCTGATCTAACTATATAGTTTCTCTAGAATCTCTAATGTAACACATAGATGTGTTGAACTCAGATTAACTAACGTGTGCATTGAAGGAGTAAGCCAAGACGTCACCACAACATTGGAAGTATGGGTATCCTATTGAGTAAGGGCCTGTTTGGTATTGCTGTTCTTTTGAAGCACAACAGCAGTGTTTGGTAAAGCGTTGTGCTTTTGAAGAACAGCTGCTTTTCCAAAAAGCCAGGTTAAGCTGCTTTTAAGCGAAAGCAGGTCCCCCACCCCCCCCCCCCCCAAAAAAAAAAAAAAAAATCTTTGTAGGAGCCATCACTTTTAAGGATCGTATTACAATTTTACCCACAATCTTTTAATGTATTTTCGGGTAAATAAAAAGTCATTTCAAGGTTTATCTTTCTTCCAACAATCTTCTTCTCATTTTCTAATCTCTGCAAATCTCTCATAAGCTGCCAGCCAGGTATGTTTTTTTCCTTCTGTTCTTGTTTGCTTTTTGACCTTTCTGGTAAGTGTCCAGATGTAAAACTATGATATTAGAAACAAGTATCATAACATGCAATTTTTTATATATTGATGTAAAATAAAATATTAAAGAAATAGGTATATAATTTTTTGGATTTTGATATGCAAAATTTGTTGCTTAAAGATATTTTACTTATAAATATTTTATGTTAAAACAAATAAAGCCTTAGTTTAAAATATTTGTTTAAATGCTTAGTGAATACTAGCGTCCTTTTTTGTCATTTTGTATATCTATAGCACAACAAGCAAATTAACCAAGCACTTGTTACGTGCTTTTAGCATTAATAAATACAGCAGTACACTCAGTTGCCAAATGCTACTTTTATTAACACTGATTTCACACCACGGGACAGCAGCACCAAACAGGCCCTAAAGGTGTAGACAAGTGCCTGGCTCCTACATGCTGACTCTGTTCTCTCAGTACCCCTACCTGTCTTGGCATCTATTTTCCTTATGGGCTGGGTTATAATAGGGATAGACAGTAATGTTGATTGTATTGATTCCTGATTAGAATCTCAGTATAACTGAGGATGATCTTTTATCATTTGACTAAACTTATTCATATTGAAAACAAGTACAAGTCTCCTTGTAATGCTGTCTAGAAAGCAGTTTCGTACAAGTATGACATTTTGACAAATTATACTGCCTTGAGCTCTGCTGGACAAGGCACTGCTGGCCCGCTTGTAAAGAATTCCTGTGATTTGGTCCATGTCAAAGTATTGACGGTGGATTGTCCAGTGGATCCCAACCCTTGCTATGAGATTTGCTGGCATGTTGAATTCCAGGTCCTCAATTAAAAACTCCGCTGATCTTAGCTTTCTTGTCCTACTAATGGCCAACGTGGCTCAGCATTCCCATCATCTCTAGCAGCCATACACAGTTCACTGCAGCAACATAGGTCCCAAAGGACTATGGTGGCAGTGGCACAGCTCTACTTATATATCATTTAACCTTCATTTGCTTAGTGACAAAGTGTAGAGCATAATGGGAGAGCTATCTAAAATGGACACTATACTGGAATACATTTATAGTAGGAGTCTAAACTAGAGTTTCACACTTTCTAGCCATCCTATATTTCGTGCTTCTGGAAAGAAAGTCTGCTGGAAAGGAAGTGTTAAACTCATCCCAAGCTAATAGATTTTAGGTTGCTATAAATCTGACTAATCTACCGTGTCTAACACAACCTCTAGGCGTATGGACTGGAGGCCTTGGTATCATTGATTGTTGGCCGACAATTGTAAACCAATTCAACTTGTGTTGGCCATCATTGCACATGGGATTAGCAACACCCTGGCTAACTAGGGTTGAACCAAGGTGCACTAAGGCTAACATAGGTTAGCTACAGTATTCTGACAAAGCCTCCTTCCAAAATCAAGTTTCATTTCAAAACTAGATCTCAAATCCATACTTTAGATGTACCAAGAATATTCCAAACCACATTATAGTGTATGAAATTCTAATACATGTTCAAAGTTTAAAAAGGGTTTTCCTAGTGCACAAAGCTTCCTTCTTCCAGAGGGCTGGGGTAAGGTTTTGTATACAAACTTACCCCTGATTTTCAAAGAAATTCTTTCTACAACTCGAATGCATAACCTTTCATTCACAAAGGAACAACCTTACCACTGCTATCTGGGCTTGCCCTCAATAAATCTTCAAGGTATAAAGTGTCAAAACTTATGTTGTCTCAAATCATAGTCATAAATTAGGACAGCAAAATTTATTTAGTATCATTTGCGACATATACAAGTAATTCAAGGATCCATTAAGTTCTATAGCCATAACCCAAGGGGACAAGTAGAAGTGATTGGCCCAGGAGTACCTATAAAAACATAAGAATTAAGATAAGTTTGTATGCAATATTATATAATTTAATCAAAATTTAAAACTTAGTTCTATCATGATATGGAAATGAAGCTAATGTACTTCACATTGACAATGTATAAAAATATATGCATGAGGATAATTTGAAAATTGAGAAAATGCCATAATGGATATTATCAACTCAAAACAGAGTGTATCCAATATCGTGCATTCAGGCAAAACCTGAAAAGTGGAGTTCTTCAGAAATTTAAGGCATCCAAAATCATGAGAAACACATAATTTAACTAAGGGAATCATAGGTCAAATTCAACAAAAGTACAATACCAAATTCCCAAAGCAAACCTAAACTTACAACAATTCTTTTTAACCCGACACAATTTATATGGAGTAACCACCTAACATGATTATGAGGCCTCAACACTACCTGAGTGAGCAACAAGGATGGCATTCATTAGGTTTCTAGAGATTGGGTTGAATCTGTGTTGCTTAGAATTGAGTTGTTTTTTCAGTTCACCTTCTTTCTTGGCAAGCTTCATCAAAGAAAGAAGTGGAAACCTTGCCCCCGGGTGGGAGGGTGGGGGTGAGGTTGGCATGGAATAGAGAGAAAAGGAGGTTTACCTGCAGTTGACTGGGGCCAATTGACAGCTTCTCAGCTCTCTCTCTCTCTCTCTCTCATGCGATGTGACCCTCCCTTAGAGAAAGCAGATGGTCCCCCTTTCTAAGACAGGGCTGCCCAGCCCAGCCCAGCCCAACCCTTTGGTTCGCTTCCTTATCCCCTTAGAATATTGGTTTGAGTATCCCATTAAGCTGGGCTTGAAAGAGGCTGTTTTTTAAAGAATATATTTTTTTTTCTTGTAATTATTGTTGCTACTTTGTCTCAACAAATTTACAACTTTTTTAGAATATTTTTATAATTTTTTTAGTCTTTTACAAATCATATCCAGTGTCTTGATCATTGTAGCATATGTGATAGATCTCTGCCTCTTTGTATGTTCTTATTGTGTATTTGTTTAATGTCTCTGTCTCAGCAAATTGGAAACTTATTTTTTCCTTTGTGATGTTAACTTCAGTATGGCGCAAACTTTATGCTAGATGATTGGGAAGAGAATTTGGCAGTAATAACTGCTAACAGAACAAAAGATGACGAACTTGTGCTTACTCATCTTGGAGATTGCTTGTGGAAAGATAGAAGTGAAGTATGCCTTCTATGAAAAACCCTTTAAGACTTCTTCTCATTCTTTGTAGGAGTATTCTAACTAGTCATGTGGTATGATGTGAAAATTATGATCCAGATATTTGCTGCACACATTTGCTACTTAGTTGCAGAGGCAAACTTTGAGCCATATTCGGACAGTGCAAGATTGTGTCTTTTTGGTGCAGATCACTGGAAATTCCCCCGAACATATGCTAGTCCAGATGCTATTCAGGTGGCACTTCACTCCTGTTGTCTGTTCAAGTGTTTTATTTTTTCAGAAAGACTGAGAAATATTGATTACATCTTTTAACCTGTCATACATGTTTCTGTACTTCTCCATTCTTCAAGTTTGACAAGTATTTCTAGTCTTCTAGATGAGACCTGTTTTTGTTTTACCACTGTTGATTGTTAAAATGGATGATTTTAGGGGCCACGTGGTCATATTCCAGTATTGTCCTTGATTCATGCCACAGTTATGGAAATCCTTTATTAAAGCATCTGTAAATTATGTGATTCTGTAAACTGACTTCATTGGCTTGTTGGTTAATGGAATAGAATTTACCCTTGTCCTCTTTGTCCCCTGCCCACTTCCCCTTGTTAGTTACATGTTGGGAAATCCTTGGGCATTTTTTGCCTTTTCTTCAATTTGTAGACCTTCAATCTATTCATCTTGTTTTCTTGCAATAGGATTGGTTGGAAATGGCATATGATGTGACCTGATAGTTCATACCCCTAGGCCTTAACATGAAGCATGATTGTGCGGGACCAATTCATCTGAATGTATGACATGATTTCCATTACCATTTGATATATACTGTGGCTTTCATTGTTCATACTGACTATAGGTCAACTTCTTTGTATCTTGGCACTAGCCTTGTTTAAGAGATCAGATGAACGTACGCTGATAGGTTCATTAAACATTTTACTTATTGATTAATAATATTTCATAAATATATTAATAGAGGAGTTTCACTAACCTTCTTTCTGTCGGTGGGTGTTAGAAACCGAGTTCATGCTCTTAACTTTTCATGTAACTATAACAGAATGTTTTGACACTTGGTACTAATTCTGGTACATCTTTTACTTGAAATGAATCATGCTCCTAACATTTAGTGTAACTATATCAGAATGTGTGATGTTATCCTAACTCCCCCTCCAACACCCCCCCCCCCTCTTTTTCTTTCTACTTCCCTTACTTTTTTCTTTGCTCACTCTTTTCTGAGTGTTGAGCTTGACTGATTGTTTGTTGGTGGATGTTAGAAACCGAGTTCATGCTCTTAACTTTTCATGTAACTATAACAGAATGTTTTGACACTTGGTACTAATTCTGGTACATCTTTTACTTGAAATGAATCATGCTCCTAACATTTAGTGTAACTATATCAGAATGTGTGATGTTATCCTAACTCCCCCTCCAACCCTCCCTCTTTTTCTTTCTACTTCCTTTCTCTTTCCCTTACTTTTTTCTTTGCTCACTCTTTTCTGAGTGTTGAGCTTGACTGATTGTTTGCAAGTAATTTATGAGAAGGGTTAGCTATAAAAATTAGCTTAAAACAATATCATCTAGTTGGAATGAGAAATTAGATCGTTCAAATGAGAAGTGAGCTCACAAGTTTAGGAAAAGCTCGTTAGTTACTAAGTGGCATTTACTTGATAATTGGGGTTTTATTGATGCCTTCACACTTTCTTTTTTCTTTTATTTTTCTTGTTCACTTTTGCTACAAATTATATCTATATAGTTAAATATTTGTTTGCATTCTTCAACTTTTGGCACTTTGTATGGGAAGTCTTTTAAATCTGGCAGGATTGCATAGTGTTTTGTGCCACTTGTTAAGCCTTTGATAAGCTAAAAGGGTGTGTGATATTTAACAATTTTCTTGTTTACTGATCATGATGACCCATCATGTGTCATGATCCGTCATGTGCTGCTTGTATTGAAAGGGAAATCTATTAATAAGCAAATTTGACAGTAACTACTCTGATTCAGAATTTCCTGCCAATCTCTCTCTCTCTCTCTTTTAATCAAGAAATCTTATTTATATGATCTATTGGGTTTTTTGACAGAGGACAGAATTATTTGAATATTCTAAGGTGCTTGGGAACCCTCAGTTTACCCTGCTTCCATTTCAGCCATATAAGCTTATATATGCACACATGCTTGCAGAAGTGGGAAAAGTGACAGAATCACTTAAGTATGTACACAAGGACTATAATTTGAATGTTTTGTTTAGCTTTTGGTCTCTTAGCATCATGAATTTAATTCAGGTACTGTCAAGCAGTATATAAATCTCTAAAAACTGGCCGGGCACCTGAAGTGGATACATGGAGACAATTAGTGTCATCACTTGAGGAAAGAATACGAACTCACCAACAGGTATCTGTCTATCTCTTGCTTGGTATTTAATTGATACAAATACATTTTCTGATTCTTGAATCTGGACTTCATGTTAGGGTGGATACTCCACAAACTTGGCTGCAGGAAAACTAGTGGGTAAATTGCTCAACCTTTTTGACAGTACAGCTCATCGTGTTGTTGGCGGTCTACCTCCACCTGTACCATCAACATCACATAGCAATATACAGCCTAATGTACATCATTATGAAACCATGGTGCCTAGAGTATCAACTAGCCAATCAACCATGGCAATGTCATCACTAATGGCTTCAGCATCAGTGGAACCCATAAATGAATTGACAGGTGATGGCAGTAGAATGACAATTCATACTAGAAGCATTTCAGAGCCAGATTTTGGAAGAACTCCACGACAGGTTGCAATTTCTATATCAGAATGTTGCTTATAAGTTTCTTGATGTGTTCTTGGATATTCTCTGGAAACAAATATATGATGTATTCCCAACTTGATGCAAGATCAGGTAGATTCATCAAAAGAAACAACCTCATCCAGTACAAGTGGCAAAGCATCAGCCTCAGGGCCCCCATCACGGTTTGGTCGATTCAGTTTTGGTTCACAGCTCTTGCAGAAGACTGTTGGGTTAGTCTTAAAGCCCCGTCAGGATCATCAGGTAGTCTCTTGAGTTGTTTTTCTTTGCTCGTGGTTTCTTTGTTTGCTCAGTTCTTGTTGTATCTAATCTAATGTTTGGTAACTCAATGAATATTTCATTTCATTCTCCTTCATCACCTCTTTCATTCAATTGTTTTGAAGGCAAAGTTGGGTGAAAAGAATAAATTTTATTATGATGAAAATCTCAAGAGATGGGTAGAGGAAGGGGCTGAACCTCCTGCTGAAGAAACTGCATTGCCACCTCCACCTACCTCTGCAGCACTCCAAAATGGAATGTCAGATTACAACTTGAAAAGTGCATTGAAAAGTGAAAATTCGCCCAGTAATGGAAGCCCAGAATTTACAAGCCCTACAATGGAAAGAAGTTCAGGCATTCCTCCCATTCCAACTGTGCAAAATCAATTTTCAGCCCGTGGAAGGACAGGTGTCCGGTCAAGGTAACTTTATCAGCATTCTCTTGCCAGTCACTTCAAAACTGCATTAGAAAGTTTGCACTTGTGTATCAATCCACAGAAAAAAGTATGTTATGAAAGTATATACATAGGCTCTGTTCTAGTATTAGTTCCATGAAAGATATTCATTGGGTATAGAAAGAGGTAGCAGCAAAAATTGTTGGATGTTCATATCATGTAAACCAATGGAAAATGGATCTAGATTCTGGCTAGCTTGTAATCCTTGCAAGCTAGCCTGATATCCTACTGACAGGGTGTGGTCAAGTTTATGGAGTTTAAATATTTCAGTTGTCTTCAGTTTTGGCAGCAGTGTTCATAGTTAGTTGATCTCCTGCTTATCTGAGCTTGTGTTATATGTGTGAATTCCACTCTTCTAAGCTTTGAATGTTAGTATATGTTGGATTAGTATTTCAGAGTCAGGTTGACCATATTAATTTTCCACTAAAGATTCCAAAAGCAAAGCAGTGACTTGGTCCCAATATATGGGAAAAGTCCCCGTAGAATATATCTATGTGACAATTTTGCTATGATTGATGTTAGTATTTAGCTGTATGGTTTTCGTTTCCATCAAATGTGTTCAAGGTGACCTGTTATAAAACTTTGAAATCACACCACGTGGTCCAGTATTTGCAAGGTTCTTTTCTTGTTTTGAGAAATGATTGTTTCATAAAGGTTCTTCCTATGCAGTCAGTTTGGCAGAAACTATGTACAAGATGGAAGTTACATTATGATTAAAAAGAGTTGATATGAGGAAAAAAATATATAAGATTTGGTTCCTAGTGCTCTGCCTTGGTAGCTTAGTGGCAAGAGTTGCTGACTAACTCTTTGAGTTTCTTGAGCAGGGCATCAGTTTCCCGACCTGGACCAGTACTTGTAAAGTTTTCAAGTTGAGAAATAATTGTTTCATACAGGTTCTTCTAGTGTAGTTACTTTGGCAGAAACTATGAATAGGTGAACTTATGATTACAAATGAGTTAAATAGGTAGTAGAACAAAAATGTGTGGGATTTACTGCCTTATGATGGTAGGCTTAATAGCAAAATAGCTGAATATCCTGTTTGGGTGGTAAAGTTGGTGACAAATTTTTGAATGGGGTTTGTGGCAGGTACGTTGACACATTCAACAAAGGTGGTGGCAATCCAACGAATTTGTTCCAGTCCCCTCCAGTTCCTTCCGTTAAACCTGCTAGTGGTGCCAATCCAAAATTTTTTGTTCCAACGCCAGTAACCACAAGTGAACAAAATTTTGATCCTATGGCAGCTAGTGTGAAGGAACCTGCTGCAATTAATCAAAATCTCTCTTCTCTGAATAACTGGACCGATTCTCCTGCACCTTTGTCATCAACACCTGCCATGGTTAGGTTTCCAAGCGTGGACAACATCTCAAACAATGAGACCATGGTCAAAGGCAGCGGCTCCCTTTCAGCTCATTCTCGACGAACAGCCTCATGGAGCGGAAGCTTTATTCCTGAGCATAAGTCTCCACAGAAGACCAACCTAAAACCCCTTGGTGAAGTACTCGGAATATCCCCATCGTCATTTATGCCCAGTGAAACTTCTTCTCTGCCCCTACCAACCAGGGGTGGCAGTTTTGGGGATGACCTTCATGAAGTAGAACTTTGAGGGCATAGGAATATACACAAGAAATCTGTTGCTCGCGATCACTAATACAGTGCTCGGCCATATCTGCAGTGTCATCTCCCGATGCGAGAAGATGGTCGTAGTTGCAGAGTAGAAGGGACAGAGATGTTTTTAATTTTTTTTTTTTTTCTTTTCTTCCCCGCCCCTGTTTTTGCCGTCAGGTTATAAATGTGCGCTTATTCAATGATGTTTTACTGTACATAGGAGTAGGTTTTTGTTTATTCAACAGGGAGTTTACACCGTTTACTGCTTGCTGTAAGGAGCTGGTGTTTAAGGTATAAAGCAGCAAAAGCGTGCAGTGCAGATGCCCTATCGTGTACAGTTCATTTTTTCATTTATTGAGCAAAGAAATGCCCCTTCAAGACATCATACATCAAGACATCGTACACACATACACAGGACTTTTGACTCTTTACTGTTCACTGCCTTTGGGAGAAATGATGGTATTTTAGCTTCCATTCTTTTCTATTGCATCCAGATTCAATTTTAACCTTCCTGGAGGGTTGGAGATATGTAGTAGGACTAGCTATCGCATGCAGAAGTGCTTATGATTTTGATTACTATTACTATTGCTATTGTTAAAATATTGTTGGAGTTGTTGCAGTGTGTTTGGGAAGGGGATGGATTAAATGGAAATGGGTGGTTAAGGGCTCATCTTGTCACTGTGCATGGATAAAATCCAATTCTAGTTTTATTTATTTGTCTATTATAAGGGAATAGTTGTTATTTTTCATTCCATCTATATAACTAACCATATACATAGCTCTCTCTAAATAAGAACAAATTATTTCATTAGGAAAAGAAAATAATATTTTATATTTCTATTTCACTCTTTTCCATTATATTTATTTTCATTCCATTAGAAACTTTGCCATGAAATTTTTATATTTTTATGCCCTTGATATTCATGATTTGTATATATTTGAGTGATCACTAAATTGTACCCAACGTCGTAATTGTTTTTATATCTTATGAAAAAACAAGATCAGTGAATGATTGATAATTATGAGCACTTTTTTCAGGAGATTTGATTAATATTTTATGATAAACATAAAGTTATAAAATTCAAATTTTTTATACTCTTTAGTGTCAATATTTACAGTTTTTCTATAAACCAAAATAAAGTGTGCACTTAATATGATGCTTTGGAGGATAAAATTTGTTACATGTTTGAAATTAGATAACTTTTAGCTAACTTTAACAGATGACTTAATTTTGATGATATTTTGATAATGATATTTAATTTTACAAAACTTTAAATAAATAGTCAAGAAATGAAGTCGTAATATTACTTATTGTATTATTTTTTAAACAAAACTTTTAACAGTTAAAAATTGTTGACCGTTTGGTTTACATGCTTTTGATTGTTTATCGTCAACCGAAACGTCATTATTTCCAATTGAAAGTTTTAGGAACTGTTGATCGGATTTTGTAAACTATCGACCAAGGAGATTTGGGACTTTGAGAAATAGTTGACTGATTTGGGAAAACAATCTATCGATTTTGTCACAAATCTTTCAATCGCTAACTGTACTTGATTTTTGCAAATTGAATTTTTTCTTTAACGGTTCTCTAATGATTATATCTTCAAGAAGGGGCAACAAAGCTTATAAATAGAGGAAGATTTGAAGTTTGAGAAGAGAAGTTGATAACCAGGATTACAAATTTTATATAATTCATTTTCAAGTTTTATAGTGCTTTATTTTTATTCTCATTTTTTTATCAAGATTGTTTTTTTCATTGTAAAGATTCATTTAAACCTTGTTCTACAAAGATTGTTGAGATATTTGTATCTCTTAACTTTGTTGTAATTCCTAACAATTTATTAGTAGACTTACTTGGTTATAGTAGAAGGTTGTACATTCCTAATAGTTTGCTAGAGAGTTTATATGGTTTAAGTAGGAGGTCATACTTGATTTCAAAATTTTTAGTAGGGACTTAGAATAGTGGATTAGGCTAGGTTGAGCTGAATCACACTAAATTTTTTGTATCATTTGCTTATTTTGATTTATATTCTCTTACTTTTAATTTATTATTTTCATATTTCTCTAGCAAACATTACAAATTTTTAAAAATTATAAACATTCAGTTCACCCCCCTTTGGTTATGTGATATCATTAGATTACACACTCAACAATTTGTATTAGAGCTTGATCTTTTTTTTTTCTCTTCTTATTTTCTGAAGTTTAATCACCTAAGAAGGATCCCAAGATGATACAATTCATTCTTAGGTATCAGATCTCAAAAATATGAAAGCCAAAATACCTCAAAGCCACTATTACTTGATGGATCAAACTATAAAATATTGGAAGAAGAGGATATCTTCATATTTGATGTAAGATTTTAATGTTTTATGGCACCATCATGAATGGGATCACAATCCCTCCAATGGAAAGAATGAAGGAATGGACCGAAAAAGAGAAGAGGAATGTCGAGATAAATGCTGAGACAATGAACATCCTCTTTTGCACTTTCAACCCAAAAAAATTCAACGAAGTATCCACATGCAAAACGATCAAGGAGATTTGGGAAAAATTTAAAGTTACTCTTGAAGTTCTAAATCAAGTCAAGGAAACAAAGGTAAATTTATTTATTCATACGTGTGAAATTTTTTCAATGAAATCTTGGGGATCCATTAAGGATAAATTTATTAGATTTAATGATATTGTCACAATTTGGAAGTTCTAGGAAAAATTTACCCAAATGGGGAGAAGGTTAAAAAAATTATTAGAAATCTACCTAATGAGTGGGATCCCAAGGTAATGGCCATTCAACAGGCTAATGATTTAGATGTTGTATCTTTAGATGAGTTGATTGGGTCTCCCATGACTCATGAAATAATGATGAATAGAGAAGATAATGAGGAGTTGAAGAAAAATGATAAATCTCTTACTTTCAAAGCTTCAAAATTTTGAGGCGAAATAAAAAGAAAATGATGAGGATGATAATATAGTAATACTCACTCTAAAGTTCAAGAGATTTATTAGTGGGAAAAAGTTGGTGAAAAGAATAAACCCAAAGGAGAATAATGATAAGTTTAAGGGTGATAAATATAAAAAAGAAATGAAATATTTTGGGTACAAAATATTTGAATATGTTAAAGCCGAATGTCCATTGATTAAGGAGAGTGAGAAGAAATCCGAGAAGAAAGCTGTGATGAAGATTAATTTACATCAAGTAATGCATCAAGTGATGACAATATATGATTGATAGCTAAACATGAAGATCTTGAGGTAAACTTTTGATAGTTTAGAAGATAATATATCTTTTGAAGAATTACAAGTTTTTTTTTATGAGTTAGCCTATGATTTTAAGAAATTAAGTTTAAAAAATAATTTGTTGAAAAATAAAATTTGTCTTTAGAAAATGAAGTGAATTCTTTGAAAAATAAGAATGTACTTTTCAAAACTCAAAATGATGAACAACAAGAGAAAAACTAAAGTTTAAATATATCTCTTGAAATTGTCAACAAAGAAAATGAAGAATTGAAAAATGCCTTTATAATAAAAAAAAGATTTTCATAAAAGAAGGAAAGGGCAAAAACAATTTTATAAAAAGAAAACAGATTTTTTTTGCTTCATAATCAAATATTATTTATCATTATTGTGAAAAATGTGGGCATACCATCAATAAGTGTTTTATAAGAAAGTATTTCACAAAATTTAAATAAATATGGGTTCCAAAGGAAACTCTTTAAGCTAAGGATGTTGGATTCAAAATGGTTTGGGTACTAAAATCTGGTGAATAGTTTAAAATTGTAAGTATGCTTGACATCCAAATGGAGAAGCAAGGTTAATGTATTAATGGATGAATCAAGCATGAAGAAAAGAGGAAAGTAGAAAATTCCTCAAATGAAGTACCTTGATTGTCAACGTAAGAGTAAGAAGGTTTTAAAATTCAATCTTGGATGTGATATCTCTATTTCTCAACTTTCTATGCATGTGATAATTTTGATGATTTTTGGATGATATATTTGTCTTTATGTTCTGGCCAACAATACTACTTTCTATACTTCAAAATCATTTTCACTTTAAGAGAGAGTTGTATTGTCAAAGTTGTTCTCAAATTTTTATGTTAAAAAGGGGGGGAGTTATTTGTTTTTCCTCTTAAGGGAGAGTTATTGTTTACTTTTTGATTTATGACAAAAAAGAGGAGAGAAGTGAGTTTAAAAAAATAATTTTGCAATATCTTTATTAAAGTTTTGTTATCATAAAAAAATGAGAGATAATTGCATTAATTTTGATGATGATACTTGGTTTTACAAAATTTTAAATAAATAACTATAAAACACTCATTTTAAAGTCAAATATCAAAACTATTGACTAGGTGATATCACATATGATTTTTGTATTATCTCATTAACAAAGCTTTTAATAGTTAAAAAATGTTGACTGTTTTTCAAAAACTATTGACCGTTTTTTACAAACTATTGATTGGTTTTTAAAATTGCTGATCATTTAGTTTGCATGCTTTTGTTGTCAACTGATGCTGCATCATTTTCAATCAAAAGTTGTAGGAATTGTCAATGGTTTTTGTAAACTGTTGATCGGCTCTTTTAAATGTTTGAGAAACAATTGATCGATTTGAAAAGACAATCGACTAGTTTTGCCGTAAATCTTTTAATGGCTAACTGTACTTGATTTTTGCATGTTGATTGTCTATAAAGGTTCTCTAACAATTGTATCTTTAAGAAGGGACGACAAAGCTTATAAATAAAGGAAGATTTGAAGATTGAGAAGAGAAGTTAACAAACGGGTTTACAAGTTTTACATTATTCATTCTCAAGTTTTATAGTACTTTATTTTTACTATCATTTTTCTATCAAGACGGTTTTATTCATTGTAGAGATTCATTCAAGCCTTGTTCTAGAAATATTGTTGAGAGATTTGTATCTCTTACCTTGTTGTAATTCCTAGCAGTTTGCTAAAAGGTCTACTTGGTTATATGTAGAAGGTTGTACATTTTTAAGGATTTGCTAGAACGCCTACTTACTTTACGTATGAGATTATAGTGGATTTCGAAATCTTTAGTAAAGAGTTAAAATAGTGGATTAAGCTAGGTTGAGCCAAACCACTCTAAATTTTATGTCATTTGCTTATTTTGATTTATATTCTTTTGCTCCTATTTTACTATTTTCATATTTGTTTTACAAACCACTATAAATTTTTAAAAATTATAAACATCAAATTCACCCCCTCTTAGATGTGTGGTGCCACTAAGTTATATAAACCCAACATCAACAACTTTTTAAGCCACCTTATTACCCCTTTACCAAGACCCTCAATATCAAAGTTAGCACGCCAACCTTCAATCATATTCATAATAAAGGAAAGAAAGAACCAACAATCTAAGAATCTAAAAAGTTTCAAACCCTAATTAACCACTTTAGTTTCCATCAAAAGATGAGAGTAGTTGTGTGCATCCTAATGTATTTCCATCAACAATCTAAGAATCTACATGTTTGCCCATTAGACACATGCAAAACATAATTTGATGTGTTTCCTAGCCATGTGGAAATCCATTACTAGGCTAGAATATCCATTGACATCAAGGGTATAATTGACACTTTATTTTCGTTACTTTATCATTTTTCTTATTTCATTCTTTATTCAAACAAAATGAAACTACTCTACTCTTATTTATGTTCTATTCTTCTCAAATAAAGGTCAGAAAACAACCTTTAGTTACTTTAATTATCCTTGTGTGTTGTATCGATTTGTCCCTTATCCCTGATATTTTACTCTTGTAAGAAGTATTTTGATAATGACGAATCATATGCCAAAAGAGTTCAAACTCAAAGTACTTCTAAGTGTCTCAAACTTAAACTTCAATGTTATCCTATGGTATACATGTTCAAAGAGTATTTGTTATATTTCAAGAAGTTTTTTAATTAATTCTCATCAAAGAATGCTTTAAGTCATGTTTTAGGAGATTGAAAAAACAAAGTATTATCATTTAAATTATTCTCCAATCATGAGAAACAATGTTTCTAAGATTCAAAAAAGTCAAGTTAAATGAATTTTTAAATAAGCTTTCTCTAAAAAGTTGTCGATAAAGGATCTAATTTTTCATGGCATCTGTCGACTAAAAAATGCATTCCGTTGACTATCAGTATTGTGTATTTTGTATCTGTCGACAAGACTTTCATTTTGTCGACTATGTTTTTCTTGCTTTCGACTATCAGTATGCTAACTCTATTCTTTGCATTATTCTGTCGACTAGGGCATTGGTTCTATCGACTAACTTATGTTGTTCTCGATTAAACCCATTGCTTTGTCGACTATCAGATTGCTTATTTTTGAATCTGTTATCTAATGGTTCTCATATGTCGACTATATTTTAAATTTGTGATGTATATCTGTTGACTAACCATTTTGTCTGTCGATAGTTTGTTTATCTGAAATTTATAACGGCTAGTTTTTGACGCATTAAATGCTAACCCAACTATCGTCAATGGCTTGATTTTTGTCTTCAAGCTCCATCATCTATAAATAAGTGGTTGAAAGAACATTTAAGGTTGCTGAATCACATTCAATTCTTTACCTACCGAGCATTCAAGTTACATCGCGCTTTAAAACTTTATTCTCTCTATTATTCCTTGTTTGAGGCTTCATTGTTAATTTGTAGTATTCATTTTAAGCCTCTTATCTTCTGTTGAGATAACTTGTAAGTATAAGAGTCTTCATTCTTAGAATCTCTTACTTCATTGTATTGAATTTTTACCTAATAGTAGTTAGATGGCCTACGTGTGTAGGAAGATTGTATTTCTTTCTAGTCACGGACTAGAGGACCTACTTGTTTGAGTAAGGGGTTTTATATAAATTTGATTGCAAAATTCTTAGTGAGAAGTTAAGGTAGTGGACTAGGTTTAGAAAATCGAACCCTTATAAATTGTTGTCTTTTGTTATTGCTTATACTTGTCGTTTTAGCTAACATTGATTTTTGATATTCACATTAAAAATTATTTTACGTTCAATATCTTTTTGTGAACTTAAGTTAAGAATTTTTTTTAACCCAATTCACCCCCTCTCTTGGGTTTTGGTGCCATTACTATACATTTATATCAATCCCAACCTTCTCTTAGTCAAGACATTAAAGGTATAATAATATCTTTTACAACTAATATTTAACTTTTTTAGGATGAAAATTAATAGACAAAGTTTTGTTTTCTTAGTAGGTGAGCATGGTTTGTATATTGTTTCATGTGAGTAATGAATTTACTTGATCTGTACTTAAAGTAATGATTAAAAAATCTTCTTAGGAGGATTTTTTTAAAATGAACAAGATAAGAGACATCAAGATAAACTTTGAATGCTTTTTAAATCAAGATATGGAATGGTCAAGATAAGGTTGAGAAGCATTCCAAAATTTCTATTAGACTATTTGTTAATTTTTTTAGAATTTACTAATAATTGTATTTTTTCTTTTTATGTGTTTGTTAATGCATATGATAAATACTAAGATAAGAGTTTTTTTTTTTACCAAAATATCCCTATTACCAAATTCATTTAAAATTGTTTGTTCACATCAACATCAAATTTATGATTCAAATAGTATTTTATGATTAATATGAATTGTTAAAAAAATAAAAATAAAAATAAAAAATAAAAATAATATTTTATTTTCTAAATTCATGTTCAAAAATTAGGGGTGAACATTCGGTTTAATCAAATCGAACTGGCTGAATTTTAGCTAACCGAACTGAATTGTTTTTGCAAGGATAGCCGCCAAACATCTATATTAACCGATTTAACCGAAACTGAAGTAACTGACAACGAGTTTAATGTAACCGAACCGATAAACTGAACTAATTAATCATAGTAATAATTAAAAAAAAAAAGCCCAAACCGATTATACACAAAATTGACATAACTGAATTCTAACAAACAAAATCGAAATTGGTTTATTTTCTCACATGAAACTTCCAGGTCCAGCCACCAACCACTAGTCTTTTGTTAAAACCTCAAAATTCAACTCAAAATCAAATTCAAAATAGAGCCAAAAAGGTATGAATAAGAATAATGGTAGTAGCAAGTATGATTCTTCGTCATTTCCTACTAAAATTGAAACTCCCAACTAAAAAAAGCTTGATAAAACAGAATGTTTCAAAGATAATATATCCACAAATTAGCAATCAGAGAAGGTGATAAGATAATGATTGTTGTCAAATTTTCTAGCAGTTTCTGACCATTAGTTTTTTCTTATATAAGATGACAAACTTGAGCTGAGTACTACTACTAGAACATAAAAGACATGACAAAGACAAATGGTAATAGGAAACGCAACCAAACAACAAGTCCTCGTTTTTCTTTGTGTTATCTTAAACAAGAAGAAAACACAGAGAAAAATCTTGTAGTTCTACTGCTACTGCTATGCCTATACTATCTAAAATTGAATATATAGCCTGACAGTGTAGCTTCTATATATATAACCTAAGCAAGTAAGTAACAATGTGAAGTGTGAAGTGTGAATTGACAGAAAATGAACCAAAAAATTTTAGTTCACTTAAATTGAAGCCTCTATTCCAAATACTACTGCCTCTAAGATTGAATGACAGAAAATGAAGCAAAACAATATACAAATCATGCAAATCAATAACAAAATATTTCATTTCAATTCACATACAAAAAAGTTTCTGTTGCTGCTATCTTTAAAGTTTGACAACATATCAAAGCCAACTAAACATAAAAAACACAAAATACATGCATTCATTAGCATATCAAAGCCAACTAAACATATCCAACAAAATACATACATTGACATATATTGTTTCATGTTTCCGCAATTGTTCAGTAAGGCATACCTTGGAAGGTGAGACGATTAATGATTTCAAAAACTGCTCATTCAAATTAATTTAAAATAATTCCACACTTGAAAAATGGTTAAAGAACAATGTCATTAGCTAAGTGGGCATTTACTGATTTACATAATATAAAATATATACAACTAGAAAGTAAAAAACATATATACTTACAAATGCACGAGATTTTCAAAATCAAAAATCTAAATTTTCATATTAGACATTGTTGTTTTTTGTTCCCTAATAAGACCCAAGGCAATGACGATTTTTTTCGGACGGGTCCTCATAGGCTTCGGCCCGGGATTGAAGGACCCAAGACCAAATTACCGTCCTCTTTTGGCAGCCCATTTTAGAAGACGGGCCACAAGCCCACTCTCCATTTTAGAGGAGAAATGGGCCTCAGCCCATTTGCTCAAATGGTGACCGAAGCCCACCTAAGCCGGCCCATCTCCTTTAAAGCCCACATATATAAGAGCCTTAGGCCCTTTTTTTGCTGGCGCATCTGTTTGCTCTCTTTTTTGTCTCAGCCGAGCCCTAGTTTCCTCTCTCTCTCTCCCTCGAGTTTCCTTCCTTGGCCGATTGCTTCATCGCTTCAATCCTTGTTCCTTCGATAGCGATGAAGTCCATTTTGCCTTCTGTGAGTTTAGTTTCCTTTGATGGTTTCAGCCGCCTTTCCTTATGTGCGAAAGACAGTCTCTTAGATGTCGAGGGAAACGCCTATAAATCCAGATCTGGGTTTCTCTCTTTGGGTAAGTCGATCTCCTTGCTTTGTGCCTTTGATCTTGCTGTTCTTACCACCGATTTACTGCTGTGTGAGTGGTTGCCTTCGGTTGAGCGAGAGAGGGTTTACTTAGCTGGTTTGGCCGAGAAGGGTTGGGGCTTTTCTGGGCTTTGGTTTGAGGGCTTCGATAGTGGCGTGTGGTTCCTATTCGTTGGCGTTACCAAGAGGGGTAACTGGTCTCTCAGATCCGAGCCTTGAACGTTTGAAATCAGAGTTTGTATTGTGTTTTACTTTACATTTCAGTTCTGATCTATATTTGATTCAACATATCGCACTAACCTAATCTGTTTTGAAGAGATATTCCGCAACAAATGGTATCAGAGCCTTGTGTGGCTCCTGGATAGTGCCTTGTTCGAATCAGATCTGAAAAGCCCTATCGTTTTCAGATCCGATCTCGGTAAGTCTGTTCCATTTCAGATCTGATCTCGGCTTGTTCGATTGACCCTTGCAGGTTGTAAGGTGGGTTGCAAGGACCCCAGATCCAGACTCAGTCAGTCACGGGGATCCACTCCGAGCAGCGCGTGGCTGCTCACTCGCCTGCCGACCAGCGGCGCGTGAGCGTGTAGGCGGTAGCGTGTGAGATAGCGCGTGGAGGCCGGGGTTGCCCCTCTTCTGCTCCAGATCTGAGCCTGCATCTTCTACAGATCTCAGTTGTGAGATCTGTGCCGGTAACTTCTCTGTATTCCCTTTTTTTTTTCTAGCAATTAGCAGGTCATCGTGTGGCGGTGGCCATTAGGTTTTGGGGGTTTCCCTGTGGTGGTAACCATTGCTTGTTGCTAGACTTAGGGTTATCTGTGATTTTATCTTGTACTAGCATAACCTGTTTTGATACGGTTAAGTATTGCTATTGTGCTGCATGTGAAATCTGCCTTAAGTTGTTCCTATCTGGTAGGTTGAACTTTAAAACCCTAGAAATATTCTGCTTGTGTGTATTAAGCATATTCTTCTGTGTAAACATGTCTGCACATCATTTTGAATTGGGGGTTTTCAATGGAAAAGGGGATTTCTCAATTTGGCAACAAAAAATGTGGGGAATTTTGGTACAACAAAAAGTTTCTAAAGCCCTAGATGGCAAATACCCTGAATCCTATACTGCTGAACAGAAAACTGAGGCTGATGAATTAGCCTATACTTCTATCATATTACATCTTTCTGATTCTGTTTTAAGAAAGGTAGGAAAACTTGATTCTACAAAAGAGTTATGGGAAAAATTGGAAAAACTCTTTGTGAAAAAATCCACACCCAACAAACTTTTCTTGCTTGAAAGTTTTTTCAGTTTTAAGATAGACTCCTCTAGGGATCTTGATGACAATTTAGATATCTTTAATAAGCTGGTTCAAGATATAACTAATTGTGGTGAAAAGGTAACTGAAGAATACAAAGCTATAATTCTTTTAAATGCAATTCCAGATACATATAAGGAAGTTAAAAATGCCATTAAGTATGGTAGAGATACCTTGACATCTGAAATAGTCATAGATTCCCTTAGGAGCAAAGATATGGAGTTAAAAAGTGAGAAAAGACATGGAGAGGTCCACTTTATGAGAGGTAGGTCTCAAACTAGAGGACATGAGGGAGGTGGTAAAAAGAAAGGTAGAAGTAGGTCTAAGTCTAAGACCAAAGGAAAGGGGAAGGGTAAGTGTTTTGGTTGTGGCAAAACTGGTCATTATATTAAAGATTGTTATGTTGAGAAAAATAAGCAAAAAGAAAAATTAAAGGATTAAGAAGAAGCAAATTCAATAACCTCTTTTGACCCTAGTGAAGTTTACATGCTTATAGATTCTAACATTGCTGAAATTAATGCTACTCTTGGGGCACATGGGCAAGAATGGATTCTTGACTCAGGTGCATCATTCCATGTCACATCCCAAAGACATTGGTTTGAAAATATGCGTGAATCCGTGGGTGGCCATGCCATAGTTTGTAGCAATATAGCCTATAAGGTTGTAGGGATTGGAGACATCACTCTTAAGTTAGAATCAGGATATGTCCTAAAATTGAGAGATGTTAGATTCATCCCTGAAATGGCTAGAAATTTAATTTCAGTAAGAGAATTAGAAAAGAATGGTTTTACAGGAAAAATAGAAAATGAAATGATTAAAATGTTTAAAGGGGCAATGATGGTGTGTAAGGGAGTTAGAAGAAATGGGATATATGCCTTAACTGCTGAGATAATGAGTAGCTCAGGCTCTCATGTTGATTCAATCAATTCTGATGTCACGCAAAAATGGCACAACAGGTTAGCTCATGTTAGTATTAAAGGACTTAAGTTCCTAAATAATAAGGGAGTGTTTGGTAAGGATTGTGTGTCCGACATCCCCTTTTGTGACCATTGTGTGTTAGGCAAACATCATAGATTATCCTTTTCTTCAAATGTGCATAGAGCCTCAAGGGTTCTAGAGTATATCCATTCAGATTTATGGGGACCAGCAACAAATCCCACTTTTGGTGGGAATAGATATTTTTTGTCTATAATAGATGATTTTTCTAGGAGAGTGTGGGTTTTTCTCTTAAAAGACAAAACAGAAACCTTTAAAAGTTTCAAAACTTGGAAAACTCAAATAGAAAATCAAACAGGCAAGACAATAAAGTATCTAAGAACAGATAATGGCCTAGAGTTTTGTAACAAGGACTTTGATGATTTGTGTAAAGAATGTGGTATAACAAGGCATAAAACAGTTCCTTACACCCCACAGCAAAATGGGGTGGCTGAGAGGATGAATAGAACTCTCTTAGACAAGGTTAGGTGTATGATGATTAGTTCTAATATTCCTAAATTTTTTTGGGGTGAAGCAGTGATGATTGCTTGTTACTTAGTTAACTTAACCCCATCAACCACATTAAATGGTGACACTCCTTATGAGAAATGGTATGGAAAATGTGCAGATTACTCAACCCTTAGAACCTTTGGATGTGCTGCCTATTCTCATCAGAATGAAGGCAAATTGGAACCTAGATCAAGAAAATGTGTTTTCTTAGGATATCCTGAAGGGGTAAAGGGTTATAGACTTTGGGATAGAAGTCAAAAGGGAGTAAAAATAATTATAAGTAGAAATGTCACATTTAATGAAGCTGAAATGCCTTGTTTACAATTAAACAGTAACAATCAACAAGATAATGAGGGTGAGGATTCCCTAGAAGAGTCTAGGAATATTAGCACCAACATTCCCACTACCTCAAGTGAGGTGGAGATACAAAACCAGGCTGAAGAAAATGAGGAAGATGAGATAGTAGAAGATCAGCCCTCTATAGAACAGCCACCTCTATCTAATTACCAACTAGCCTGAGATAGGGAGAGGAGATCTCATAGGATTCCTCAAAGGCTAGAATCTGATTTTGATTTAGCTTTTGCTAGTTATCAAGATCTAGCCGATAAAGAGCCAAAAACATATGAAGAGGCAATTAGAAGTGAATACTCTAAAAACTGGAAAGAAGCAATGGCAGAGGAGATGAGTTCTTTAAATAAAAACCATACTTGGGATTTAGTACCTAGACCAAAAGATAAATCAATTGTGGGATGCAAGTGGATATTTAAGGTTAAAGAAGGTACAAGTGAAAAAGAACCCATAAGATTTAAGGCTAGGTTAGTAGCTAAAGGTTTCACACAAAAGGAAGGGATAGATTATAATGAGATTTTTTCACCAGTTGTTAAGTATACTACTATTCGAGTCATGCTTGCTTTTGTTGCTTATTTTGACTGGGAACTTGAACAACTTGATGTTAAAACTGCTTTTTTGCATGGTGACTTAGAAGAAAAAATCTATATGTCTCAACCCAAAGGTTTTGAAGATAAGGCAAAAACCAGATTTTGTGTGTTTCTTGAAAAAATCTTTATATGGTTTAAAGCAATCTCCTAGGCAATGGTATAAACGTTTTGATTCATTTGTTAAATCAATTGGTTTTAAAAGAAGTGATTTTGATAATTGCCTTTATTTTCAGCATAAAAATAAAGATGAATGTGTATTTCTTTTACTTTATGTTGATGACATGCTTCTTATTGGGCCTGATGTTAAAAGAATAAATAACATAAAATCTGCTTTAGGTGGAGAATTTGACATGAAAGACCTAGGTATAGCTAAAAGAATCCTAGGTATGGAAATTACAAGAGATAGGTCAAATTCCATGTTATTCTTGCATCAAACTTCATATGTGTTAAAAATTTTAAAAAGATTCAGCATGCATGAAAGCAAATCAGTTTCTTTACCTTTAGGAGCCCATTTCATACTGTCAAAAGAAAAATCTCCAGCTAACAAAGAAGAAGAGGAGTACATGAGTAAAGTCCCTTATTCAAATGCAATAGGATCGGTTATGTACCTCATGGTGTGTACTAGACCAGACTTAGCTCATGCAGTTAGCACATTAAGTAGATTTATGACAAACCCAGGACCTGTCCATTGGGAAGCTTTGAAATGGTTGCTTAGGTATTTGAGGGGTACTTCTAATGTAGGTTTAGTGTATAATCATCATTCAGATAAAATGAGTTTAATGGGGTTTACAGATTCAGATTATGCAGGTGATAGAGACAATAGAAAATCAACATCATCCTATGTTTTTTCTTTATGTAATTCATGCATTAGTTGGAAGTCTCAACTCCAACACATTGTTGCTTTATCCACTACTGAATCTGAATATATAGCTACTACAAAAGCAATTAAAGAAGCATTGTGGCTTAAAGGTTTGCTTAATGAACTGTGTGTTCTAACAGAAAATGTTACTGTTTTTTCTGATAGTCAGTCAGCTATACACTTGTGTAAAAACCCTATTTTTCACGAACGCACTAAACACATTGATATAAGATTGCATTTTATTCATGATATTATATCTCAAGATATTATTAGACTTGAAAAAGTGCATTCAGATTTCAACCCCTCTGATATGGGAACAAAGGTACTTACTGCTGAAAAATTCAAAAGGTGCCTAGAACTTCTAAGCATTGGTAAGATTACGTGAAAATGGTAAGGTATTTCTTTTACCTACTGATTATGCTTTATGCTGTATGTTATTTTTGCTGTTTATATTTCTGTTGGTCTTATTAGGAAACAAGGTGGAGATTTGTTGTTTTTTGTTCCCTAATAAGACCCAAGGCAATGACGATTTTTTTCGGACGGGTCCTCATAGGCTTCGGCCCGGGATTGAAGGACCCAAGACCAAATTACCGTCCTCTTTTGGCAGTCCATTTTAGAAGATGGGCCACAAGCCCACTCTCCATTTTAGAGGAGAAATGGGCCTCAACCCATTTGCTCAAATGGTGACCGAAGCCCACCTAAGCCGGCCCATCTCCTTTAAAGCCCACATATATAAGAGCCTTAGGCCCTTTTTTTGCTGGCGCATCTGTTTGCTCTCTTTTTTGTCTCGGCCGAGCCCTAGTTTCCTCTCTCTCTCTCCCTCGAGTTTCCTTCCTTGGCCGATTGCTTCATCACTTCAATCCTTGTTCCTTCGATAGCGATGAAGTCCATTTTGCCTTCTGTGAGTTTAGTTTCCTTTGATGGTTTCAGCCGCCTTTCCTTATGTGCGAAAGACAGTCTCTTAGATGT
The DNA here is from genome assembly GCA_036245055.1 of Diospyros kaki. Taxonomy (NCBI): domain Eukaryota; kingdom Viridiplantae; phylum Streptophyta; class Magnoliopsida; order Ericales; family Ebenaceae; genus Diospyros; species Diospyros kaki. The sequence continues at coordinate 16,040,692 of BSEG01000008.1, forward strand.
CGAGGGAAACGCCTATAAATCCAGATCTGGGTTTCTCTCTTTGGGTAAGTCGATCTCCTTGCTTTGTGCCTTTGATCTTGCTGTTCTTACCACCGATTTACTGCTGTGTGAGTGGTTGCCTTCGGTTGAGCGAGAGAGGGTTTACTTAGCTGGTTTGGCCGAGAAGGGTTGGGGCTTTTCTGGGCTTTGGTTTGAGGGCTTCGATAGTGGCGTGTGGTTCCTATTCATTGGCGTTACCAAGAGGGGTAACTGGTCTCTCAGATCCGAGCCTTGAACGTTTGAAATCAGAGTTTGTATTGTGTTTTACTTTACATTTCAGTTCTGATCTATATTTGATTCAACATATCGCACTAACCTAATCTATTTTGAAGAGATATTCCGCAAAAGACGTTAAGCTGCTGCTATTTATGATAACCTTTGACAATTCTAAAATTAATATGCAAAATGAATTAGTTAATATCAAAGTAACATATATTGAACACACTCTTGAGTAAATTTAAAAAAGAGTAAAATTGAGTTTTACCTTCTTCAAGTTGTTCAACATGCTCCAAATTTTCTTCAACACTTATTGGGGTGGTAGATGACAGAAGCCAATCTTGTGTACAAATCAAGCTTTCAACCACTTTAGGAGATAAAGAGCTCCTACATCGATCAAGTACTCGACTCCCAGTGTTCAATACAGAATCAGACACAATAGTAGAAACTGAAATTGCCAATACATCTCGAGTCTTCGAAGACAGAATAGGAAACCTATGACAATTTGCTTTCCCCCATTTTAAAATGTTGAATTCTTTAGCTGAAGGCTCACAAATTTAACTGAAATACTTATCTAATTTCGAGGCACAATTATATGTCCACTACCACCACCACACTTATATTTTTTGAAGCGAGAAAAAAATGGATTTTTAGAGTCATTCTCGTCATCCACCACAATAGTTGGAGTAGACACTTCAGATGGCTTTCTAGCATCATCTTGAGGTCCCAACTTTTTTTTATATTCCTCATATAAAGCATGCAGGGAATTTTTTAATAACAAAACTACACCAACTCCTTTGTTACCCTGATACATCTATTTCAGTACATATTCCATGTATTCTAACTTGTACCTCGGATCAAGCACCACAACAATATAAATTAAGTGATTTGTTTTGTGTAGATCCCCCCAATATTTATCAAACTTTTCTTTCATTTTTATCATCATTTTCACCATTTCAAAATCATCACTCTCCAACTACCTCTGTAAGAGACAATGCATCTTACCAAACTCATGAAAAAATGTGTTGGAGGTGGCATATGATAAACAAGATACTCGCAAAGTTAGCTCATAAAAATGTTTCAACACTTTTGACAAAAAGTCTGATCTTATTCCAATCCTCTGGTTTTGGTCTCCTATCTATAGTAATAACTTGGTTCAAATCAGTATTCCAATTACTTATACTAAAATCAAGTTTAAAACAAGGATCTTCTTCATCAAATCTCTCAAAAGTCCTCTCAAACTTTTGAGCGATCTCTAACGTCAAGTAAGTGGAGTTCCATTTAGTTGCAACGTCCAACGATAATTAGTCCTTACATTCAATTTTTTCCATTTTGCACATTGTTTGAATTTTCTCAATCTTGTTGGGGATTGTCTAACATATCTCACTGCATCCCTAACTCTTGTTACCGATTCATTTAGGTCTTTCAACCCATTTTGTACAACTAGATTTATAATGTGAGCCATACACCTCGTATGCAAATATTGTCTATTCATAATGCTAGTATCCCATTTTGCCATTTTTTCTTCTTGAAATTAGCCACAACAACATCATT